>OZ043918.1:8364574-10864574 GCA_964056405.1 Acronicta alni
ATTAAGTACTGTAACATCGCACATAACAGACATTTCAAAATCATCGCTATATTTGTCATGTTCCCATTGAGTGTATACTTGTATAGTTACAGAGTGGAACTAACTCCCTGAAAATGTTATTATGGCACCTACATTGAATTGCTTCAAAAACAGTCAATAGCTGCTAGGGTGGTGATAATATATAATATTAATAATATTTCTGCAGAAGAGAAAACTATTTAAACATTAATTCGGTTTTATTGAAGGGACCTATTGCTTTGAATACAATAAAATGCTTGAAGTCAAACGGTTACAATCCACTTTCTGAAATGACATCAAGACAAGACGTACGAGGTAATTGAACGAAAATTCGATACAAAACCTCTTTGTTTGGAAGATATTTTACAAGTAAATTACATAATAAGAATTTTAAAACGCAGTACTTTAATGTCTTTCTTAATCCATTGGATTTTTTTTACGAAGTATTCTTATTTTCGTAATGTGAAACGGTTTTATAATTTAGTAAAGGAACTAAACAGGGAATAAGTTAGTACAGTATGACAAGTTTCTAAAAATAATACATACGTATCGATATTGATTCCGAGCTATGCCTATCAGTGTCTCGACAGTAAGCTGGTTTTAGGGCAAAACATTCAGTTTCCCATACAAAGGTTTTTTTGTTCAATTTGTGATGTATAAATGCCACGCTTACGAAATTTGCGAACTCGGTAAGGCTACAAAAATTCTTGGTAATGTTTATAATATGAGAATTATTATTTGTTCAGCAAACACCAGCGAGGGCAACGTGAAAGAAAGCTTCCGCCAGTAAACAAATATGACGGATCTCGGAATGGCTCAATGCTGGCAGGTTCGTAAAGTTTTCTTGTGTAGATGATTTTAAGAGAGGTAGAGCATAGTGGGAATATTTCAACTCAAATTTGCTTTGAGCCGTGTTGTGTTCCTTACGGTGAGCAAGGTTGCCAGTGCTCCGCGAGGAAACGTTATGTTGGCAGTGGGGCTTCACTTTGACCCTTATACTGCCAACCAACCTCCTCTTTCATTTTACAGGGTCGGCAACACGCAAGTGATACCTCTGGTGTTGCAAGCGTCTATAGGCTACGGTAACCATTTAAGACTGGGTGGGCCGTATGCTTGTTTGCCACCTTAGTGTTATAAAAAACATTATATTTTAAAATGTTCTTGTTCGTAATAACAGCTGCTTGTTGCTAGTTGGTACTCAGAATAAGAAAAAAAACCATGTCGGAATAAAAGGTCCAAATTATAATTATTACGAATCAAACAATCAATAGGTAGGTATTATAAGAAAATAAATGTTGTTTATAAATGTTGGGGTCTCGCCGTTCCCGGCCTACAACAAAATATCGAATCTACAATTTTAACAGTACCTAAACCATTAGAACAAACACTACTACGGAAAGTTGAATGAGTTTTATTTACACATACCAACCATTGTGAGAACAATTTACTAATTCAATAATATAAGTAATTACGGCGTATATTAAAGAAAGAAAGCGTATGTACTACTTTTCTCTCAGTACATACCCAGGTATGAACCAAGAGAAAAGTACCTACCTAGGTATGTACCAAGAGAAAAGTAGTACATTTTCTTGACGCGGTGAGATTTAAATAGCTGAAACAAACCCGTCATCAGAAGCAAGATGTGGGACGGAAACCTATTTGCCATCGTGGCGAACTAAGTGCCTATTCTCACAGTACGGCGGCGGGAGGTTCCGTTTACTAGTCTCCGAACTAGTAGAATCCATTTGCACGATAAACTATAATATAAAATTATAGAAAATACCTAGGTCCATTATAATCTATTTATAGTTTGATTTTATGTGGGCGAACATTTTTAAATTCGTTATCAAAAAATATATTTTTGATTATGTAGGTCAGAACTGCTAAGTTGGTAGGTATAAATTGTCTTCTAAAAAAAACTTGTTTTTGATATTATTATTTACTGCTGTCTGCCTCATTAGTCTAGTGGTCCTAAGCGCGACTGCTACGCTAGGTTCGATCCCCAGGTCGAGCAAAGTGATATTGGGTTTTTCTATGAAATTCTCAGTAGCAGCTCGGAGTCTGGATTTGTGCCCGGTTAGTGGCAATAGGCTCGCCCCCTATTACATGGGACCTAAACATACCGGCGAAACGTGGGTGAACATTAGTACACCTCCGCCTAACCCTTCGGAAAATACAGGCGTGATGGTATGTTATTTTTTATTATGTCAATACAGTTTGAATATATTTTACTGGTAACAAGTTAACAACAACCATACCATTTTTGCAAAGCAGGTAGGTACCCAGTACCTAGTTCAATTTTAAAACTGATTGCATAATGCAAAATATTATAATAAAAAATGGTTATTTTATTACAGACTTCACATCCTAACTAGGGTTCGATGCGGCTAAGCCTAAGTCATTAACATTGTAGTTGGTTAAGTATTTACTTCGACTTTAAATTGCTGAAAGACAAATGAGTGAGTGGTTGGTTCACAACTTTTCCCAATATTGCGGCTGTTTATCATCATACGAAAAGTAAGCAGTAACTACTAATACAATAATTAAAAAGTTTTCGTACGAAAAGGCTCAGATAAGTAAATTTCCGTCGTCGATGGAGTTCCAAACGAGCAAAATAAGTAAGTCATTAACGGATCCGACAAGGGGACTGTATTTCGAACATTTAAATTAATTTGTAACTTTCAGGGACCCCGAACCGAATTTGCTATTAGAACCTAATAGGGTCTGCTCAATAACGGAATTAGGAAAACCTAAGTACCTTGGGACTTTGTGATTATGATAATTCTAAGCATTTCTATAAAGAATAGTAATGAGTATTGTTTATATTATTTAGTTACTGACTTCCGTAATTACATATAAACAAAATTATTGGACATAGGGTTATCCAAATATCGGCCCGTTAACGTAAAAGACTTGCACCTTAAACTTTTGGTTTTATCAATATTGATGTTCTAAATTGTTATACATAAAATATATTTAAGTATACACAATAAATAAAGTTGTGACTGGCACCAACAATTCAAACCTATGTACATACATGGAATATAATTAAAATTATGAGCTAATAAAACATTTTAGGGGGCCGAGATTAGGCGCGGGCTGACTTTGCGTTATTATTACGAAAGTAATATTATTATAAAAGTTCGCATAAACTATGTTTTGCCGCGCTTAAATGCTGTCAGGCAATAAGCGAGTGTATATAAACCGGACTGAGTCTGTAACTTCTATCTTAGCATGGTTTTTATTTTTTAGTCGTCGAAATTAAAGGACATGCCGTTCACTGTGAGGGTTTACTAGGACACCCATTTCAATGGTTGTAAGCACGTGTTCATTTATTTGGGTATGTATCCACGGACTTAGTTTTGTAATAATAATATTGTTCCAAACGTTGTGCCAGTACGAAAGAGGCTGGCTGCGATTAGGGAAGAGGTTTTGGTTATGCTACCTGCGTGTTCGATGTTTCAATGTTAACTGGCAGGTAGTCGACCCGAACAGTCGAAGTTAATACGTCCATGAACAGAGGGATGTGAACAAAAGGCCGGTATGCGAATAATTTGTCCTCATTACCATCGCTGGTGGAGTTTCGCGTTCACCTTGAGGCATGAACGGGTTCCTGTAATCTCCCCTACCGACGCTAACGGCTCAAAATATTCAAAACAAGGGAGCAGCAAGACGTTGCTTTTATTAAATTTCAAAATTTTAAACCTCATGTAGGTTGGTAGCTGGGTAGAAAACATACCTGCCTCTCATGCAATATAACGCGTACCTCCGCGTTATGTTGCTGGTATAGTCAGTAACAGTATTATCACGGGTAAATAATAATAATAATAAAATGTATTCGCAAAAACATGAAACATGCCTACTAGGTAAGTAGGTTTAACCTACGCACATGTTTGTAGCGTTAGTCTTGATATGTACATATTTCACCTTATTTGAGTTTATTAAAAATATTTTATTTAATAAATGTACCTACCTACCTACTTAAAATCTTTATAGTAGGAATAATTTAATTTGCGTAGTGTTTCGTACGTAAAAAACAGGTATGTAGGGATTTAAAATTGAATTTTGAAGTAGGTTACGATTTATTAATAAAATTTGTTTCATAACAGTCAATCCGGTCGCAGGGCAGAGTAGGTAGGTATCTAGTCAAGAGCAGCGATCTAAACATAGACGTAGTTAAGCTACCCAGTATTTTAAGCAATTTACCTACATTATTTTCATGAACCTATTTATACCGACCTAACCGTTCCCCTATACGTATACCGTTTAGAACAACTATAAATGCAATTTTGATATAAGTATTATAATATGTATAATCTACATAGGTATTGGTATACCTATAGGTGGTCCTATGTAGATTAATACCTACAAACGGTATATAAGGGACCGGTTAAATGCAGTCTAAAGGTGAAGGTCGGTAAGTACCTACCTACATAGGTGTGAAATTTCATTAAGGTTAGGTTGCAAGTACGTACTTATAAGTAGGTAGATACTTAGAGTAAAATTGAAATCGTTAGCATCGTCGAACCTATAGGTATAAGTCTTTATAATGACTAAGTAACGGTAATCAGCTACCTATATTTGAATGATTTCGTTACCAAAGGTAGCCAAAAATATGCACTATACACAAAAACCGGCGAAGTGCGAGTCGGACTCGCGCACCAAGAATTCCGTACCAGAGCCCCCCCATAAATATTTATTTTATTACAATTTTATGATGTACCTACTTATTTTGAAAGTAAATAGATATATACAACTAAATATTCAGTGAATATTTCAAGCGTCTATCTGTTGCTGTTATTAATACCGAGCAAAAAACTGCAACAAAAACACGTTTGTTGTATGGGAGTCCCCCTTAAATATTTATTTTATTCTGTTTTTAGTATTTGTTGTTATAACAGAAATACATCATATTTTGTGAAAATTTCAACTGTCTAGCTATCATGAGATACAGCCTGGTGACGGACGGACGGACAGCTGGAGTCTTAGTACCTAATAGTGTCCCGTTTTTACCCTTTGGGTACGTAACCCTAAAAATGGTTAAAATTCCTAAATATAAACAAAGATTTAACAAATTAGGTGGGTACATAGGTACCTACTTACTATAATAGCTTAAGTACCATACCTATATCTCCAACCTACCTATTTAATTGTGTTGTTATAATAAAATACCTATGTACTTACCCACTAACAAAATATTTGGCTCTGGTGTAGCCAACTGATGAAACTAGATAAATTCGGTTTGGTTAGGTTTAGCATGAATAGGTACTTACTTCATAAAAACAAATAAGGACGTAAGAAAAGACGTTACCATGATTACACCTTAGTAGTAAGTACCATAAAAGGGTACAATCTACAATAATTTACAAAGAGGTACTTGGATCGTGCTTTGACCTATAATAAAAACGTCTCTTTTTATCTTACGTCATTTTAGTACAGCAGAAAAAGACAATAACAATGAATCCAGATCCCAATGAATTCATTCAACTTCAATGTCATAACAATGGATGCACCATTCAATGATCCATACATTTTTGAATAATTAATATAAAAACAAAAAATATAATAACTCTCTCCATACTGAAAATTATGAGACGAATATCAAGTTGAGAATTATATCTTGTTGTTTGTTAATTAAACAAAGACTACAATTGCCATCAACAACAATTTATTTTACTAGCAGTTAATATTAATGTTATTTCGCCAGTACTTAGTGAACAGAATCGTATAGTATGTAACGCCATGCGCCATAACATTGTGATCCGCTTCCACTGACACTAATTATCTTATTTTATGGTCTGGGTTCAATAAATCAAATGATGATCTCCATTCCTGTATAAATATGGTTTATCAAAAAAGGTATTTTAGAGAATACTCACAGGATAGTACATCCCCTGCGGCGGCAAAAAAAAGGCCCCTGATCCCCACAGCTTGCCGTTTGTATTTACTTTGTGCTGCACAAAAATACACTCCACGTACGCCCTTTGGTCGGGCGTAAACTTCCACAACACTAACTTATAAATTCGAGGTAGTCATGAGTATTGGTATGGTTGAACAATGAATAGTACTAAAATAATCAGGGTTGTTTAACTTTTAGGTTATGTGAGTATAGCGCGGAGGAACGCGCTCTAGCACTGAAAGCGGTTAATGTCGATGTGCAACAACGGACGGGCACGGGCACGCGTGGCTACTCAACGAGTCGCCTCGCCCGCACGTTTGCTGTATGAAAGACAAGGATAGAACATTTTGTCGGCTTGATTCGGTATTCAGGGTGCGACAAAATCATGTTGGCGTTCTTACACGAAATACGGATGATTTTCAACTTTTCGTTCACAATAACAACAGTAGGTTGGTAGTTTATTATAACATTTTAAATTATATTATTTAACTTTTTTCGATTGAAAACTAGTCGGATGCTAACTCATAGAAGGTAAGCATGGATAAGTTACTTGATTATTAAGTAGGTAGGCACCTAGGTTGATATAGGTTTGCCTTTGATATAAGTATATCAAAGTTTCTCAAAATAAAAGGCTTGTAGGTACTCAATATCAAGGTCATACTACTACCTATAGTACAACTCTAAACAACAAATTGTACATTAATAGGTACCTGTAACAAATAAGTCTAATAGTTTTTTCAGTTTCCAGTTAGGTACAAAGGAAATATTACATTGAATGGAGTGAGAGAGAAAGTGTACGGTAGCGGGCCCTCCCTTTGTTGTCTCTGTTACAGTGCCGAGAACGGTTCGGATCAATGAATCGTTCCCGGACCCCCCCTGCCCGGACCCGGCGTCATCTCATCCTACCGCGAATGCGCGCTCCCTCTCGACTCTCGTCTCATCTCATCTCATTGCGTTATAGGTATTATTGCGATTAACTTGCCTGGCCTACTGCCTACTCTGCTCCCACGCTCACCCATAGGGTATTTCATTTTGTTGTGTTTATTCTTGATAAATAGTACGTATGATAGGGTGTAAATATTTTTCGTAGGTACTCTGTGAATTCTTGATTTTTGTTATTATGTATAAAAAAGCATTTTTTATAATGGTCGTACATTTTACGATGTAGGTAGGGAACCTTTGGCTTACTAAGAATAAAATAATAGGACAGATTAAATATCAGATATAGGTATACGTATAAATTGTAAGCCTCTTATATTGTAGCTAATGGTAATGGTACGTACTATCTACCATTCCATTAGCTAAAATTTAAGAGTAAAGAAATCGTTCTTTTTTTACGATCTCAGATCTTATTTATTACAATAAATATGATTAAGCTTGTCAGCGATTATAGGTAGTCTTTAGTAATAATTTCGCTGTATAGAATTTATAGCACTGCATCAGTAATATCTGTATCTGTAGGATGCTACAAACTTGCGTATCTACAAGGACACAAAAAAAATATATCGAAAACGTTTTTCTGCAGTGTAACCCTGTAGTTCGATTTAAGGATTCCTTTTTTTTACTTTTACTTAGTTAAATTTACTATGTCGTCCGTTCACATCTATTCTATTAAGTACTTACCTCTTGTTACTGTATGTAATGTGATAAAAAATGCAAAACAGAGACTAGGTACCTGTTATTTAATTTAAATTCATAGTAAGTATCTATGGAAACGAGCTTTCATAAAGGGTTTGCAGTAAAACCCTTTATAAAATTCATGATTGAAGCGGAATCGTAAATAAATAAATATTTTTGAACAATTTTACATAGCATCTAGTCTCGAACTAAGCAGAGCTTGTACTATGGGTACTAGACAATGGATAATATAATAGGTACAAAAACTTTTTTTTGTTAATACACATAAGTACTTATAACATCTTTTTGTATATTTTTGGCATTTTCCATGCTAAGATTTTAGTTATTTAGAAAAAAATTTTTTCCTTTTCTAAATAACTACTTATAACATATTAAACACTCAGGTAACACAAACACTTAAATTATGTTCATCATATAAATATTTGGGGAATTGAACCCACGACGCAGTAAGATTAAGACTGCACTTACTTACTACACTGCACTTATCTTTCGAGGTTACAAATGGCCACTTTTTACCCGGCAGCTGTGTGGACCCCTGCTCATGTGTGAGAACTAGAACGGGCATTTATTTCTTTGTAAGTACCAATACGTAGGGGACGAAATAGTAATATTACATTTTGTGTCGGTTGATAAGTTGAAACCGTTAAACCCTCGGTCCCAAACGCTAATAATTTGAGTATGAAAGGAGAGTGAGGTACTCGATTGTCGTTTTTTAGAGGAATCAATAATGTCTATATCAATACAATATACTTAATTCATAATACCTATCTTATCTTATCTTATCTATAGGATCTGCATACCTCCAAAGTTATGGGTTACACAAATTGCTATAATAATAATTTAACATTTTAGGTTCTTATAAAGAAGATTTTTAATTTTATTACAATGAAAGTTTATAAGATCTTTTTATGTAGGTACCAAAATTAATTTATGTACCGTAATTTCATTACACGTTGTACAAAACTTAATTATGGAAAATTTAAACATATAGCGCCATCTGTTGTCGGATAGGAGAATACAATGAACGAATGAATGAATGTCAGAAGCTCAGCCTATAGAGTTTAGTCAGCGTAGTTTCCAATTGGGCAGTTGATAAATTATTTCACTAGATGTCGGTTTGAAGCTAATAAAATACGAATCAGTCTTTAAATCTTGTGACTTTTGAATAATATAAAGACTTGATGAAACATAAATAATAGTGTTGATATCAGCAAAACTCATAAGTGATTTATAGGGGTAGTGGGTGTATAAAACGCCCCTTCTTCAAAAAACCCGTTCAATTTAACATGTTTTTACGACCTGACTATAGAACTTCAAATGAAAATCGAAGCTATAATAATTAAGGAGGGCCATGTAATACCTACTTTTATGTCTGTTATTTGAGACGAGTCTTATAGGTACCTTACCTACTTTCTGAAAAGCAGTAGAAATGCAGATAAAATATACAACAGTCACCACAATTCCAGGATTCCAGCGTTAAACCCAGAATAGTCAGTGTCAGACAAAAAGAGAAAAACAAAAATTATTTAGGTAAATACCATCGAAATCTACATTTCCAACTCTTGTTGAATTGTCAAATGCACCGTCTAGGTACATAGGCAGGTAGATAAGTATAAGTAGATAGGTACATGCATTCTATAGTAAATAAGCCTTACTGGGAACCTTAGACTGAACTGAAATAGGTATAAGTAATCTAATTTTTTTTGATATTTTTATCATCAAAACATCAGGTTCAGGTGAGATAGTGGTCAAACGCAAGCCAATTAGGCATAAAAATTATACTTACGACTTAAATATATAAGTAGGTACCGAAAAGTAAAGTATAAAATATTAAAGTACGAGTATTTCAGTTCGGACTTATAAGGCTTCGATACTCAAGTGTACTGCGCCCTGTGATTACCTGCAAGGATTATAACAGCTGTGTACCTATTTAATATTTATATAGCAAATACTGTAATCTAATACTGTAATACATTGTATAATAATAAAATTACACAAGTTGCCAGTAGCTTGGCTGTGCTTGGTATACTGGCCATTAGCGACTTTAAGGTCTGCATGCGATGCGAACGGGAAGAAAAAATTTTTTGTCAATAAATCAACGAATAGACATCGCTGATTAATTGGCAATTTTAAACAATCTATTTCTATTATGGTACCTAATACTGCAGTAGCGACTGACGTGCGTTTTAGCTACGTTGGTTAGGTACCAATACGGTAACTCTATGAGATATTGAGCTGGTTACAACCTTAATACCTATTACTTATTTTTTTAATGCTTCCAACAGTGTTTATTATTCATTTAAGGTAGGTAAGTATGGTTCTGAGCATCCGCCCCAATTCCAAAGTTATTGATTTCTAATTTCTGTCCATCTCCTTTGTTTCCGGGATGTGTCTTAATTACAATAATTTAATGTTCAATACGTAGTTTTATACATAAATTCAAAGATTTAAATGGTATTACAATTTAAATCTTTGCATAAATCTATTCTTCCGCAGAGAAAAACAAAAAACTGAACTACATATGAGTCGAAATGCGCACCTTTAAGCTAATGATGATGATGTTTTTTTAGACAGTATTACATTTTACACAGCATTATCGTCATCATAATTGATTTACTTACTATTTTGGTCCGGTCGGAGGAGTGAGTCACTGAAGGAAGTCATAGAAATGCTTAGTTAGTTTAGGGAATTGCGAAACTTTGTGTTTTTTTACAGTACCAATAACATTTCGCAGAAACTAAGAAAATATGGACTAAATGTTTTTTCTACATAATAGTATTTTAATTATACAATACATTGAAAATATTGAGAATGATGTTGGTTTGGACTTGAAATGATCACAAGTTTGTTGATAAAGATGCAAAATAATATGAAAAATATTTTAGACAAAAAAATGCTAGGTTATCATTGTCAACTATATAAAATTTTAAATGAATCGTTGCTCCGTTTTACATGTAAATTAACTGATTCTTAAAATTAGTTACGAATAAATATCCATTCTATCGATCGTGGAAAAATAATAGGTATGATGTACCTAAATATACGTAAGATAATTCCATGTAATTTATTTTTGTATTCATTATTTACTTACAAGAAAGTTCATTACGTCAGACGATTGTAGTTGAAAATATCTCAGGATGATAGTGTTAGTGAAAAATATAATTCAATATTATAATTTTATCTGTTCAGCAAACAATTTGTCAATAAATGTACGTAAATGTTGTTAATACATAAAATAATTCTCGTAATGAATACATACCCAAATACATCTATTAATGTTCTCCCAGTCTTGGTACCACTCCATTAACAAAATACGTTTTGTATTCATAGTAAAGTTATGTTGCATAATGGGTAATTTTAAATAAATGTGCATACAATGTTTCAGTGATTTAAGTACTTAGTTTCCATTTTTAAAATGACTTTTATGAAGTGAGCAAGTAATTACAAAATTCTTAATTCAAATGAAATATCAACATCCGTTTTACGAATTTAAACCTTAGATATTTGTTTATAAGTATAGTAATACAAAAAATACTTATAAGTATTATTGTACCAATTCTTTTAATAAAAAAGCACCTTCGCTTATAAGAATCCTTTTTAATTAATTCTCTTATGCTAAATACTCTAGCCATTTGATTAGAAAGCATGAAATAAATGGAATTAAAAAATAATATTATTTTAGAAACATTTAGCCGTTAATACTGTTGAGCTTTTATACTTACAATGCGAACCCCTTGTGAGGAATACAGGACCAAATCATTTATTCTGTGAGCTTTTACCCGAGTAACGTTTTCCGGACTTTGCGTGCATGTTTAGATAAATATTTCACGGTTCATTACTGTGAGCCTTGCATCCTTTCGACTTATATGCTTAGGTATCTAATAGTTTCCGAGTTTTCCGACCGTATTTTATCTAAACTGTAATTGCTTTATTAAAGTTTTTAAATAATAAAATATACCTATTTATATCTGTAAATAATGTTCTGTGTGTTAAAGATACTTTCGAATCTATTCCGTGCTTTAACAAGTCAATGTTTTACATTTTAAGCTAGATAGAGAAAGACTTACCACTCCAAAGGTCTATCAAACTGTAAATCGCATTTGACCGTATTTACATTCGTCCTTCAATTTATCTGAGCACTTAACAGTTAGGTAGGTAGGTACTTATATTTCTGAAAACGCGAGAAATTGTTGAAGTCATAAATAGGTCATTATGACGGGCGCCGCTCCTTTGAACTGGTAAGTTATTTTTATAACTAGGTTTGATCCGGCCCCATTCGGGTAATCCAAATATTTTGCCTAACAATTTAACTGTTAATAAATACTGCGGTTGACTGCTTCAACGGTGCTTGACCCGCCAGCACCCAATTTATTACTGTATGTTCATCCAATAATGCAACCATGTATGTTTATTCATCATCATCATCCCATATACTGTCCTACTGCTGGGCACAGGTCCCCTAGTCTCAGTTTGAGAGGTATTAGGCTATTATAGTCCACCACGGTGGCCTAGTGCGGGTTGGCAGACTTCACACAAAATTCTCTAAGGCATGCAGGTTTCCTCACAATGTTTTCCTTCACCGTTTCAGTGAGTAATAATTTAATTATTAATACGCACATGATTTTGAAAATTGCGTGCCTTGGATTCGAACTCGAGACCTTCGACTTTGCAGTCCAATGGTCTTATCACTAGGCTATCACTGTATGATTATTGATTATGTTTAATCAGCAATTTAAAATATTAATATTATTTGTTTGCTTATTGTTAGGAATGAATGATGATGCTGGCAGAGATGAAAGGAAGACAAGGACATGATGCGCCCACCCCAAAGGATTAATAAATTGGCACAAGGGCAGGAGAATGATGATCTAATTTATTTGCATCGTGCTGCCGACACTGTAAATACGCTTGTAAATAAAATATTATTTTCTACATATTTAGCAATAAATTAATTTATAAATATATATGTGTCATACAGTTTAAAAATACCAGTCCACTAAATGTGATTGAACGTTAATATTTGAAAGGAAAATCATCATAATTAATGAATGGTGTAAACTTCGCAATAGCTTTCAATCTCCAGTAAAAGTTGACGAAATGTATAACGAAAATACGTTTTTGAAGATCTTTACCTAACTTGTACGGTTATTGATAAGACCTCTGATGCTATTACATAGTTCTGTTTAAAAAAAAAGATTTTTTAACCTATCAAATGTAGAGCTACCAACAGGGGATGGAGGGACTTGTCCAGAATGAATTAGCAATTTATAAACATCAAGGTTGTGTCCTATCAAGGAGCTTGTCCCATCTATTTATTAACATCTACGACTATCTCAGAATAAAAATATTCAGCGTAATGCAAAGAAAACAGGATAAGATGCATTTAAGTAGCTTGTGTTGTCAGAATGGGTGGGGATTAATTAGGTCAGAACAATAATATAACTAAGTCATAAATAAGTTAATGCTAATAAAATAACAACTACAAATATTTGCCAAGGATAATATTATATTAAGAAAACCACAAGTATTATAACTCAATGTCGAATCTAGGTGCACGGTTCCAAATTAGTCGTTTCCTATGGAGAAGAACCGGCAAGAAATTCCATGGCTAATAAACTCTTATAAATTATTGTATGAGTTCGTAATTAGAAATCGATTCAACACTTCACACCAAAATATTTCAAATTCTTACTCAATTATTGTTAGAATGCGAAGTGTTAAAAAATAAAAAAATATGTTTGCCTTGTTCAGTTTTTCATAATTTACCGGAACATATGTCGACATCTTATTGTTTTGTGGACTTCCATAAAACAATAACATAAAATGCATTCAGACTTCAAATTAAAAAAGATGCGTCACGGATATAAATGGCCGTGTAATTAATAAAAAAATACATTATCAGTTACAACAACAATATCTCTTAATTATACCTAAATGTCACAGTATCCCATTGATTTATGAACTTCATCCCGCAAAGTAGAACTTAACTATCCGATATACAAAACGTCCACAACCAAGGAAATTAAGGAAGTTTTGTTGCGATAAGTGGCAGTCAATTCAGAAGTTTGTTTATCTTTTAATCAAGGCAAATTAAATTACCTACACATGAGGAAAGTTGGAGAGAAAACTTAGTAACTAGAGAAGAGTACCTACCTACAGTACTTAATTGGCATCGTACCTACTCATAACAAAAAAAGGAAGCTACAAGAGTCGGTGGCTAAACCGTCTCTTATAATGTGATTTTACTTATTACTTACGATGATTGGTTGGATATGAATACGAGCATTACTGAGCCTATTCCATAAGGATTCATAATATCTTCAAAAAACTGAAAATACTCCTTATTTTCAAAATATTATGCATGTCTGTATAACATTACATGCCTACTGAAAGTATGGATACATGAAATATATGTTTCATAGCTTCACCACATACCCAATATACCCATAAATCACAATAAAGGTTCATAGGTGTAGGCGTGTGCGGCCTACGTATTTATGTGCAGTTTCTTAATGCTGGCTTGGTCAGCCAAGAAAATTCAGTCCTTTAAACCCCTTACAATTCTCTTCCAGACATAAACTAATGATTAAAAGAATACAGTTGGGCTGTAAGAATTCCAGGAATAAAGTACTATACTGCTAAATATAAGCTAAGTATAAAGGTAACTAACTACTGAATATTTCAAGACAGCCATGAACTTCGGTAGGAATTACGGATTTTGTTTCAATTCAATATATCCCTCTCTTCCCAAACTTAGGTAGGATGTAGCTCGTGGATTCATTTATGTGTATTCCAAACCCAAAGTATCATGTGACATTCTAAGGAGCGTATGTCGAGTGGCGCGATGGCGTCCTGTCAGTTGTCTGTATGATTGTCTGTCCGTTCGAAACTTAAACGTAAACTCAAGTTTACGTTTAAGTAATATGGTTATAATATGGTTGATTTGGAGGTTTTCACGCTTACTTGGTATTAACTAACCGTAACTGTAATGTATACTTCGTAAATTTTAAAAGTATAGTATATCCTCAGATATAATTATAAGCAGAAATTAATTGATTGACATTATAAAGCTCAACTTCTCTGACGAGAAATTTGACAGACCTAGCTTTTTTCCTAAGACTGGGTTTAGTGAAATTCCCAAGGCACTGGAAAATCCGGATAACATCATGAGACACGGCTACTTTTATGAAATAACTTTGTGTACAAGTCCTTGCATGTATGGGTGTGAATGTGAAACTGATGTCCAAGACAGGGGCTGAAAATAAAGGTGGACAAATTTTGATAATGTAAAACAACAACGTGTAAAAAACTCATCAAATTATATATTAGATACGACCGTTATTAATTTCATCATTCCATTAAGCAACGTTGAAATACCTTCTTAATTTATCAAGAACTTACTTTCCAGCTATATCTTTTGCTGCCTTATCTGTTTAATTCATGTACCTTTGAGATATAATTAATTATTCTGTACATTTCAGTTTCCTGTAAACTAAACATCAATATTATTACCTTCGTACACTTCTCCAAACTTTCCTTTAGGATGTATTTCATTCAGTAGGTAAGCAAAAACAGATTCTGTTTACCAAACAAACAAAATCATTTTCAAATATTGTTTTAACGAGCACGTAAATTGTCTATTAACATTATTATTCACATTTTTTTTAATATAGTAAATGGACAGTGATTTTTTTCCTATAATCATAACATACAAAGAAATTATTGATTGTTCATATCCTACCTAATCTTAAAAGTATAGGTACACTGAAACAGTTCGCCGGTATGTGTAGGTCCCATTTAATAGTGGGCGGCAAGGTATGTGGGTAGGTATTAAAACCGTACTTGCTTCATTAGCCATATAGTCACGGCCACGGAATTCGTGAAATTCCCCACGACCATGATCATGACAGGCTGTGATTCGATACAAACACCAGACCCCAACAAGGGAACCCTGACTAATACCTAAACTGACTGACTGGTAGTATTAACAAGTGTACCTGTCGCCGACAAGAAGTAAGAACTAAGTAAGAAGGTATCTACATATACTAATATAATAAATATGAAGAGTATTTCGTTTGTTTGTTGGTTTGAGCGCGCTCGGATTCGAAAAAGAATTAAAAAAAAAACTGTTTTTTTATACCATTAAGGTGGCAAGCAAGCTTACGACCCACCTTATTGTAATCGGTTACCGGTAACACCAGGGATATCACTTGCGCGTTGTCGACCCTGTAACACGAAAGAGGAATAATTGGGTTGGGAGAGTCAGGTCAAATTCCCCCCACTGCCAACACAAAGTTTTCTCGCGGAGCACTGGAAACCTTGCTCACCGTGAGGAGCAAAACAGCTCAAAGCAGTGTTATTTCACTTCGATTTTCTGCAAGGAGGAGGTACTTGCCCAGTCGGCAGCTCCAGTTATCGGTATCACGCTACTACTGCTATTTGTTGCTTGGTTCTTACTTGTTTTAGGAATATAGTATCACTGCGACCACAGTCGATCTAATCTAGTGACTAAGTGTTGTATTTTTTATAAACAAAAATCTAATGGTAAGTACAATTCATTATGTTCGATCTAGTCTAGACGTCGACTAATATATCTAGGTGAATACCTAATTATGTAGGTATATGAAATTTGAAATGTATTATAATATGAAATTTAATCATAAATTATGTTTCACCATAAGCAACTATTCTATAATAATACCCATAATATGCTCTTAGCTGTCTAGATTGTATCTATGGCAGTGGTTACAGTATCATCAAGGATTCTGTTTGTGCCTCTCGTGAGGTACACAGCCTACAATATAAACTTTAATGAAACTGTGCACGCCTAGCGTGATCATGGTAGACAAGGGCTGTAGTATCTTTTTATACTGTGGCTAAGGCAACAAAAAATATTGCCATCACACCTGTATTCCTTGAAGGTTTCGGCAGACGTGTACCTACTAAAATGTACACCTACAGTTCGCCGGTATGTTTATGTTCCATGTAGTAGAGAGCGAGCCTATTTCCATTAACCGGGTACAAATCCAAACTCCGGGCAGCGACTGGAAATTTCATAGAAAAACTCAAAAACACTACACTAGAATCGAACCCATGACATGAATTCAGCGGTCGCTTACGACCACTAAACTAATGAGGCAATTGACGAAAAAGTATCCAGTAAACAATTTTTTTTTCAATCAAAATAGTTCTGTCGACTTAACCTTTGTAACGGCACGCCTGCTGGCAGAAAAAGCCGTATAAAAGTTATAAAAGATTTTAATTTCTTAATATTTATCCACTCGGTCACACACGATTTACTAAGTACTAGACGATTGACATTGATAAGCAGAGAAATTAACACTGTCTAATGTAGTTTAAATCTCACCATGCCTTTAACAAATATTCCTATTAAACAATTATATTTTGGCCTGACATATAAAATAAACCATAGCTTTTGGTACTTCATATGAAAAAAGGAATAAAAACACATAGGTAACATCAGTGATCTGATATTGGAACAAGTCAACTTCTTGTCAACTTTAGAGTTTTGATAAATACTTAGGAAGTAAAACGAAAAAACTTTTGCCAAGTTACATTTTTCAAGACACAAACGCAAAAAGTAATTAAAACAGAAAGCCGTTTACGATTGAGAATTCTCAAAGGTAAGCTCCTTGATTAAATTAAAAAGATGATGCTTAATTACATAATGCTAACCTGCCCTGACCAATGAAATATTTTTATTTTTGTATGAATTTATGAAGATTATAAACAGATGTGTACTTACCTACCTACAACTAAAAAAAAGCGTTGTGTTTATTAATACATAGGTACATTTAATAAGAATGTAACTTTTGTGTGTCTGTACATTGCTTATTATTTGCATAAAACTAATTTGAAGAATTAAGAATAAGCAATAAAACATTGAATACGCAAATCATAACTACTGATTAAGAGCAACTAGAAAGGAATTCATAGTCCAAAATATCCTGGGGCCACGTTAAGGCTATATTTTTTTTTATAATTACATATGACACTATATACATATACACTATTCATTTATTATAATTTTATCCATTGTTTAGGTCGAACTTGAAAAGTAACCATTTATGTTTAGGACATATTTCTATCCTCTTATTTTTGTAATTTACTGGCACAGATCAGAAAATATAACTATTATTATATATATATTTATATTATTAATTTTTATATATTTAGTATGTGGACCTTTGAGATGCAAGTGAAACTACAAGTGAAACATCACACAAGTGAACAGTATACCTAGGTATCTATACCTAGTATACTAGATGTTGCCCATAGACATATTTATACGTAGGCTAATGCTTTTTAATTCAAAATCAAAATAGTTTTATTTTCATATAAAACCATACAGGCAGTTATGAAATGTCGAGTCTAGGTGCACCAATTACCAGGTAAGTACATGCTAATCAGCGCTGTTAGTGATAAATACCCAACTCTTTCAATAACGTCAATCCTGACAGAAATGTAAAACATTTCACATTGGGCGTAGGCTGTATTGATTTAGGTAGCAGTAGCCCTATAGATGCTATCAAAACAAATCGAATGATTCGCTTATACCTACCTACTACCTATCGCATCAACGAGCGCGTGCGGATGCCAAAGCTTACCGGAAATTGAAACCATGACACTGCAACCCCCACTCCCTATATAGCCCTAGTACTAGTGCCGCGCCAGACCTTAATAAAATCCTATAGCCTATCTATGCTTAGACATTATAATATTGACAAACAAAGTCATAGGTCACGGAAATAATGTACATATTTCGCGTTTAACTGATATTGGCTAAGTAAGTTATTCTGTGAGGTCAGGTTTTCATTTATTTTTACCCTTTTTTGTTACTGGTATTTATTAGACACATGAGATATTCTATATTATCCTCGATGTTTGGCTTTGTTGGTTGGTTCTGTAATACAACGTGTAGGTAATACCCAGAAATGTGACGGAAAATTAAATGCTATTCTAGAGTAGGTCAAAATTGGAAAACTGAAGAGACAACTTATTAGTAATAATAAATATTAAAATAATACGGAGTAAATAAAAGGTTTCAATTTTATAGAGAAATCCTCGTAGTTGATTTCATAGATTTTTGGTTTATGTATGAACAGCCTTAAAACGGACAAGGAGGATTAACCCCTAGTGCTCTCAATCCGGCATTAACATATGTATAGAGAGACAGGAAAGAAACCTTCCTTCCATTTTACTTTTATAGAGATTAAACACTAATATAAAATTGTACCTATTACAAAATATTTTTTTTGCTTCACTCTTATAACAGGAAGGAAACGATGATATTTAGTTTCCCTCTTTTCTTCAATAAGACAGTTCCCGCACTAGGGAACGAGCTTGTGATCCGGGGGAATTCAGAAACATAAATAATAGTTAACGGACACAGAGTACGTACCTACCGATTTATTTTCATTCTCATTAATCGCATTGGTTTTGAAAAAAACATACATATAAATATAGAATTTTAATATACTTAGCACAAAGGAATGCTAACATTTTTTTATTATATTAGCAATCCTCCACGGTTGCCAGCCAACACAGTAGCACAGAGCAGTGCGTAGGCTGCTAGGTAATTCAATAATTTCGAAAATAGATTTGGTGTTCAAAGCGTGCGCTGTCGTGTTTTTTTTTATAGAAATAAGTATATTGCAAAACAGAATTTAACTTAATAGCTTTTACCTGAAAAATTTATAAGTACCTACGTAAGTTTAGGTACGTAGCCGCCTACATAGCTCATGGAGTCTTAAAAAGGACCTCAAAAATTCTTTTTTTTTCCGCTTCGTTTTAAGGTTTCCTCGTAGGTGACGTAAGCACTATATACACTCCATTGAAGCTGGGGAAAGTACAAATTGCAAACTCGTGTCGTTCAAGTGGGCACTCGTTAGTAATCTGTCACTTATCTCCTAGGACGATTCAACCGCTTAATCGTTCTTTTTTCCCCTTGGTGAACACTAAACAAGTACCCAGGTATATAATATATTATACGTAATATCTATTGGTCTTTAGACAATCTACTGAACTGGAAGCTGTTCTTTAATGCCTACCTGTTAAAAATGTTGGATGATGACTTAATAACATTCGAGCCTGTAGTATAATTAAAATATGTAACGCTAAGCAACATTTTCGCTCTCGTGCTCTCCTTAATCGATATTACGAAATCGGTCAAGGGCCACTAATGTGATACGGAAACGTGTATAGGGTGAATCGTGTTGATACGCGATAAGAAAATAACGTCATTAGCCGTAGCGTATCGAATCCGACGCATTCCCGTCATCACGCTATAACGATTTCACTTATTTTTTGATCCTTTTATTATGTTTTTGATATGAACGCTTAAATGCACTTGCGCAGCGATACCGTCTAAGTAAGTTGTAAAAGAATATTTTTGCAATTAAATAAGAAAATGAGATATTGTCACTGATACTTCAATATCGCGTAACTGACACTTTGCTGTAAAACCTATTTTTCAATGTTATTTTAATACATTACAGGCCCTATAGCAGAGTGTAAGTTACGCGGTATTGGAGTATAATCGATAATAGAGTTTTTTTGTGTATTAAGACAAGTATAGGTACCGCCTGATGGTAAGCAGCAAACACCAGCAGTATCATTAGCGTGTTATCATCTTGACACCCCAGTTCATCATCATCATCATCAACCCATAATGTCCCACTGTTGGACTCGGGCCTCACAGAATGAGAGGCGTTAGGCTATACCTCAGTTGTTATGTCTGATATGACCAGTAATTTCACTGGCTACATTGCCCTTCAAACCGCGTAATACAAAGCACATTATTGCTAAGTGGCAGAGTAGATTTGGTAATGCGGTGGTACCACCCCAGACGGGCTCAGCAGTATGAGCAGAGCATACCACCTTTTTTATATACCACTGTGGTGGTGTGGAGAGGCGAGGTGTATGGTTTCGGTGGAGGCCCCTCCAACGAAAAGAGAGGATCCTCCAACCAGGCGGACCCGTTTTGCCTGGCGGGCCACGGTCCGACGGTTGATGTCGGGCGGTTGTATATATGCAACTTTTCGTTGCGGATATTGCTTGCGCGATTCAGGCCTTCGTAGTTCTATGTAGCGCGGTAGATGTCGCTACATCACTCCCCCCCGAGACCGGAGATCGATGATCTTGATGAGTAAGCGGTCAGTGCGTCTGAAGAGCTTGCCAGTGCCAGGAGTGCGAGTTCCAGTGAGTCGGAACGGATGCCGCGTAGTCCGCAGTGAGTCGGGACTGTGTAGCGGTGAGTGTGCGATGAGTCCCCAGTGAGTCGGGGCGATGCTGCGTAAACCTCAGTGCGTCGAGGTAGTGCAGTGAAGCGTAGTGGCTGGCTGCTGCGTTGACCAGGAGAGACGGCTTCTGCTTGTTGACCGACCGAAGTGCGGTGTGCTGTGCCAAGTCGCTGATGTCGGCTGGGGGTTCTGACCAGGCTGCATGTCTGCTGCAGGCATGTGGTCAGGCTGCCCGTTGAAGCCGGAAGAGTGCTGGCTGGCTGTGTGACTTGCTGCTCGATGCTGCTGATGGCTGCTGTGAGGGGAAGATGATGACGTAGATGCTGGTCTCCGGAAGGCTGCGCTGATGTTCTGCTCGGGGTCCCCAGTGTGGAAACACTGGCATCACGTCGGGGTCACCAGTGTGGAGAGGCGAGGTGTATTGCCCCTCCAATGAAAACGGAGGATCCTCCAACCAGGCGGGTGTTTTGCCTGGCGGGCCACGGCCCGACGGTTGATGTCGGGCGGTTGTATATATGCAACTTTTCGTTGCGAATATTGCTTGTGCGATTTAGGCCTTCGTAGTTCTATGTAGCGCGTTAGATGTCGCTGCAGTGGCAAACAAGCATACGGCCCACCCCGGTAAGTGGTTACCGTAGCCTATAGACGCTTACAATACTAGGGGTATCACTTGCGCGTTGCCGACCCTGTAAAACTAAAGAGTAGTTGGTAGTAGATGGGTTGGCAGTGTAAGGGTCAAAGTCCCCCCACAGCGGAGAAGTTTCCTAGCGGAGCACTGGCAACCCTGCTCACAACACAGCTTAAAGCAGTGTTATTTCACTTCGATTTTCTGCAAAGCGTAGGAACGTCACCAGTCGGGCAGCTCCAATTTCAGTGGAATTACATACTCCCACTATGCCCTACCTCTCTGTAGGTACAGGCACACCTACACTACATCTGCCAAACTACAGGCTATTTTCTTAGCAGCGAAAGTCTCGATCGAATCCAATGTGTATACATCTGACTTTCCTTAATGACATATGTAATTATATGATATCACTAAATATGTCAATAACAAATATATAAATATGGTAATAAAAAAATAATAAATATTTGGAACATTTTACATAGCACGATCTAGTCGAGCTTGTACATGTTCAGTAGGGAACATAAATAAAATAGGCGACTCACATGATAGGCAAATTTGTATATTAAAAATAAAAGTAGTATATAAAAAGTTTGGTGGCGATCGGTTCGCGAGCTATCGGCGAGTGCGTTTACAGGCGCGGTGGGTGCTTTAGGCCGTTGGAACTGGAAAGACCCCCGCGCTTCTTGTACTCCCCGCAAACACCTTCGGTGCTGTCGTAACGGCGCCGACATACTCTCGGCGCTGGAAAGCTTAACAGATTTCAAGATTCTCCTACTCGTCAGGCTTCGGTAGTAGGACGATTCTATTGAGGGCGCGTCGCACAATCCCTCTTGCAGTATCTATATCTGCGACGCGGGTCAATCCGTCAGTTCCAGTGAACAGTCTCCTTACACGTCTGAGACGCCAATAGAGTGGTGGAGCGTTTTCCTCTTTCAAGAGGACTAGGTCGTCAATTTGTAAATTGTCCTTAGACCTCGTGCGCCACTTCGTCCTCAACTGCAACTGCGATGTACTCGTGGCTCCAGCGTCGCCAAAAATGTTGCTTATACTGCTCGATGCGCTGGAATCTGTCGAGACGATTGGCATTAGCAAATTGTAGACACGGAGATGGCAGTGAGGTTAGAGGTCTACCAACCAAAAGGTGGCCCGGGGTCAAGGGATAATAGTCTGTGGGAGAGGAACTCAATGGACATAGGGGGCGGCTATTAAGGATGCATTCTATTTGTGTGAATAGAGATGACAATTCCTCATAGGTTAGATGCGTAGTCCCTAATAACCTAGCCAGATGGAATTTGGCTGACTTTACACCGGCCTCCATCAAGCCATTGAAGTGAGGAGCGTATGCAGGCGAGAAACAAAATTCGACGCCTTCGCTAGCGGCAAAATCAGCGATAGGGTTGGCATTAGCTTCAAAACACTCTTTAAGCTCCTTTGAAGCAGCAACAAAGTTTCCACCATTGTCGCAGAATATCTGCTTTGGTAGTCCTCTCCGAGACACAAAACGTTTTAAAGTTAAAATAAAAGCGTCTTTTGACAGCTCACTGACTGCCTCTAAATGGATGCACTTATACCTAAAACATATAAAAATACATAAATAACATTTTGTATTTTACAACCACGACCCTTGCGATCCGTGATCATAAATGGCCCAGCGAAAGCAGTCCCTACTGTTATAAAAGGAAAGTCGGGCATTAGTCTCTGAGCAGGTAGGTTGCCCATTATATTTTTCATGGTCTGACCCTTAAAACGCCTACATACGATGCAATTGTGCACAGTACGTCTAGCCAGGCTTCTTCCACCAATAGGCCAAAAACGCGTTCTAATAGAAGCTAGTAAAGCCTGTGGCCCCAGATGTAGGAGCCGTAGGTGTTCCTGTCGGAATAAAAGTTGGGTAAAATAATATTTAGAGCTTAACAACATGGGATGCTTCATGTCGAAGCTGTATTCAGATGCCTGAATTCGCCCACCTACTCTAATGATTCCTTCAGGTAGAAAGGGATTGAGTGCCGAAATATGCGACTTAGGGTTTAGGGAATTTCCCTTTAATAATAAATCGTATTCTTTAGGGAATTACTCTAATTGGAAAATATAAATTAATGCGTTGAGAGCTTTATTAAGCTCGACAGTACTTAAGGAATCTTTAGTTTTATTTTTTGGATTTTTACAATTATATATTATACATAAATCTGTGTACATAAGCTAAAATATGTTGTAAGTTTCTTAATTTGGAATATTTATGAAAATTAATAATTGATTAATTATTATTAGAAATAGCAACGGGATGGGCTTTAATTTCTGGCAAATCCTTCGTCTCAATAATAGTCTGTGACTGCATAGGAGGCCATTCGGACTCGGGTAGAAACTTAGGTCCATGCCACCACATATCGCATGCAGCGACCTGTTGTGGGTTCACGCCACGGGATAGCAGGTCGGCTGGGTTGTGTTCTGTAGGAATGTGGTGCCATGAATCATGAATTAGTGTCAGTCAACTCTCTAATAGCGGCGACTCTGTTGGCAACAAATACCTTTAAATTAGAAGAACCGCTGCGCAACCAACTAAGTACAACGCTAGAGTCAGTCCAATAGACATGACGCGATATTTCACGTCGCAAAGTTTGGGTCACAGATGGCTCATTTCAGCTGCAAGAAGAGCACCTGAGAGCTCGAGACGAGGAATCGTAATAGGACTGGATGCTGGGGCAACACGAGATTTCGCACATAAAAGTTGGACATGTACTTGTCCTTCTTTAGTTATAGAGCGAAGATACAAGCATGCACCGTAGGCGGGTTACGATGCATCGCAAAACTATAAATGCAAATGATAGGCGGCTTGAAAAGTAGCACTGATTAAATAACAAGAAATAGATGGAACAGCGAAATAGTTTGTTTAGATTAGCAGTCTTATATGCGAAAGGGATAGGATAGACAAGGAATTTATAAAGATGTTACCCTAATAATAGATAGGTAGGGTAAGGTAACAAAAAATAGTATTAAGATTCCTTGTTTCCCTGTTCACACAACCAAAACCTTTGGGAATAGTGGGACACGAAGGGGTAAAATAAAAGGAACGGGCTCACTTTTGGCTGGCAAAACTGCTGCTGTGGCGCGTAGACTCCGCTGCACCTCAACTTGGCCAGTTCACGATGGCTGCAAAAGTGGTTTTCTAGACCAGCGCAGCTTCCCTCGTTCTCGTAGCTCGTAGTACGCTCACGAAATTTCACCGCGTGCTACGACGACCTTTGGACCGAGTTACGCGGCAGAATCGGAATCCGTCCGTTGATATTATGTATTTTAATTTTACACGGTCGCCACTTATGTTCAGTAGGGAACATAAATAAAATAGGCGACTCACACGATAGGCAAATTTGTATATTAAAAATAAAAGTAGTATGCAAAAAGTTTGGTGGCGATCGGTTCGCGAGCTATCGGCGAGTGCGTTTACAGGCCGCGGTGGGTGCTTTAGGCCGTTGGAACCGGAAAGACCCCCACGCTTCTTGTACTCCCCGCAAACACCTTCGGTGCTGTCGTAACGATGCCGACAGTATCTACTATAGATACTAGACAATAGATATAATACGTATATGTCGTATATACTTGTTTTTTTTTTGTAAATACATACTTCACTACGTAGTATAAAACAAAGTCGCTTTCTCTGTTCCTACCTAAGTATGCTTAAATCTTTAAAACTACGCAACGGATTTTGATGCGGTTTTTTTTAATAGATAGAGTGATTCAAGAGGAAGGTTTATATGTATAATACATGTATGTTATTAGTACATTGCACCCGTGCGAAGCGAGGGCGGGTCGCTAGTATAATATATAACAAACACCCAGACAAACACAAACACTTATGTCCATCATATAAACATTTGTGTCCTGTGAGAATTGAACCCATGACCAGTGATCAGTCCAACACTCGTACCAATAGACCACAGACTTCGTAAGTCACGATAATATGCATTCATTGTATCAACCCATCAATGTAGGTACACGGAATATCAGTATTCAATGGGAGGTCACAATTTCGTCAGTTATTATCCCTCTCATAAACACAGGCCTTCGTCACAGAATGAGAATAATCAGGCCACATAAAGCTAAGTGCGTTGACTAGACGAAAGGTACTTAGTATTGGGAATGGTGTCTATTAAAGGCCTTGGGCGCCTAGGCAGGCTATTATCTATTCTGTTCCTTATAAATTCTGAAATAAAAGTGATCCAATTTATTATTTTAATACATACTGTGCTACACATTAGAGCGAGGTATTGTAGGTAATACTTATTTATATCAGAGAATATCAACTCAGCTTTTTCCTCGTATTTATTAAAAAAGTTTTTCTTTTATTAGACGTGCTTTCTTTGAACACGTTTTCGGGAAATTACGGTAGAGACGGTATCGCCGAGATAAAATGTTTTTATAACAGAAGCCTCAGATCGATGACATGAAAAATAACAAAACACGCTTAGCGCATGTTGATCCTCGTATCGTAACACGGATCTCAGGTACTAAAGAAAACAATTCCTCTTTTTTTTTTTTCAATTAACTCACACTGATGTAATGCTCCTTTTTTATCGTACGGAAAATCCTCATGGATCATGCCACCCGGGGAGGAGGCAGGGTATGTCGAACTCCTACCGACTAAAAACCGCACTTGCCTTCTCTAGCCCTATATGTCACGATCATGGGATTGTAGACATTCGCCACGACGTGATATGTTGATCTAAATCTCCTACTTTAAGGTTGAGCAAGGAGCATTTTGTAAGGCGTCAACTGACTATATCTTTTTAATTACCAAACTTCTCTGACGCAAATACTTACTAAATAACCTTTCAATAGTCCAAAACTTTTATCGTCCATAAATCAGGAATAGCTATAAAATATTGTTCACGTAAAGTTACTCTTTGTTTTAAATTAGAATCTAAGTTTTGTGGAGGTTTTTATTTAACTACAAATTTTTATGAAGTCACTTTTACACTCTTCAACCTATACTTTAAATCAGCTAGCAGGCAACTATGCATTTGCATAGTTCAATTTACAATAAGTTAATTGAAATAGATTGGTTTCATGTAGGTTGGTTATTTGGTTATTTCAGCGTTCAAACTATAACAGTTTAATTAAGCTCAAATTATGCATTTTGGATTAGGTTTAAGTTTGGTTGGGTACGCTTACACCACCTGATGTATGTATTTGTTTCCCATGCGTCAAGACAACGTGTTTGTTTTTGCTCTGTGTGTTAATTAATTCGATCATGTCTGAAGTGAGGTGCACGTGGCTAAGTAATAATTGGGGCTGTGGAGGTCATCTGACCTCCACAGCCACTTCATTTTCTTCGACAGACGCCATCTGGCGTCTGTCGAAGAAAATGAAGTCGTCTTTATCTTCGTGATTTTAATGCTAATGTCTATGTTTTTAAAGAAAATTCAAGATATCCAAGGCAATTCCTTCTCTTTAGATAATTAGATGTCAAGAAGAAAAAGAAGATTGAATGTTAATTTACGTAAGTATATAGTCAGTAGAATACTTACTCTATGGGAAACCATAATGAAAACCATATGCTTATTTATGTAGGTACTTAGAATCTGTACCCTTTACCTACCACTGTATCATGAAAGGATATTATCGAGATAAAAAAAAAATTATAAATCCACTGCCAACATATTGTTTCCTCGCGGAGCACAGGCAACCTTCACCGTTAGGAACACAACAGCTCAATGCTGTGTTATTTCACTTCGATTTTCTATAAGGCGGAGATACTTCCCCAGTCGGGCAGCTTGATACTTGATACTACTTGATGAAACTTGATACTTGATTGTGTAAACGGGTGCAGTAACAACGCTATCAGTTCAGACTGAGAGGAGTGGAATGTCGAGGCTGTGAGCCCTCCGGCAAGATCGATCGTAAATGAAACAAATTGCTTTCGTATAACACCCTTAAAGTATCTCGTCTGTACCTTCCAATTAAAAAGTAAAAGAACGACGAAATGAGAGCATTATACTTCCAAACCTGACAGTTTTAAAACACCACGGTTAAAGCAATAACGTCATTAGTCTGAGAGGAGTGAAATGCTGCGGTAATATCGATTCTAATTGAGACTATTTTAATCCCTAACCCCTACCAATATCCCTACTAATATTATAAATCCGAAAGTAACTCTGTCTGTTACGCTGTCATGGCGCGACCGCTGCGCTGAACCGATTTTGATGAAATTACAGAGATAGATTAGAACTTGGAGAAGGACATACGCTACCTTTTGCTACAAAAAGCCCTTTGAGATGCGGGTGAAACTGCGGGGAACAGCTAGTATTCCATAACTCTCACATTTAATCTGGAGCAATTAAAATTAATTTAATTTATGTTGTGAAAATAGTTCAGTATTGGCAGTATCATTATCCTTAATTAAGACTCTCATTTACTGAAAGCTGAGCATATAATTATATCAGTCAATTATGCTTTCGTCTGTAGACAACCTTAACGATATTAGATTTATTATTATTTCTCGCACCCGCGTCGCCGTTTGGTAACAAACAAACAGAAGACAAAAGGCTTTGGTGAAACTGACAGTTTCTGAGTATATACCACACGAGTAGGTATATCTTCATTGTGAATAACAAAGTTATTCAGATTAATTGGTGTATGTAGACGTATTGGAAAAGACCTCGTTTACTTTGATCTGCTTATCTGATAGGTAAACACGAGGGATCGCGTGATGATGCGAATTTCTAGTGAAGAGGTATCGCGTTTGGCCCACAGATTGTTTTCTGCAAAAAAATTGGTTCCAGTAAAATTGAAACTCAATCAAGTTCGGAAGAATTGCTCGGCGCAGCCCCGTATATATTTTTTGATGAAAATAATTTATCATGAGAACAGTTGTTACGGGCGAACTGTGGGTGTACATTAGTACACCTATGCATAAGGCCCCTTCGGAGAATACAGGCGTGATGGTATGTTATGTAAGTTGTTGAGCGTAACGCGTAATACAAAATTTTAAATACGAATGGAAAACAAGTAATAAATTAGTAGTTTTTGTATGAACAATTCTACAGATTTTTAATCAACTTCACAAAAGAGGAGGTTCTCAATTTTTCACAATATCTACGCCGATCGTGATGCTATTTCGATGTTTCAGTTTTATCTGCGCAAATATATAATATTCTTGGACAATATTATAATCGAACCCACGACCTCATGATCAGCAGCCCTACACGCGAACTAGACCATAGACGTCGTCAAATATTAAGTAAGAGTATTAAAAATACCTACACACGAATTGAGAAACTCCTTTTTAACTGAAGTGGGTTGACAAAGATGTTGTAAGTTATAAAATAAAAAAAAAACGCTTGCTCTTTGTAAGGCATCGCAGCGGGCCGCGGTGTAGCGGCCTCTACAAGCCTACTCGGCTACGAGCGCAGGGGATGGTGTTGACTGTAGGAAATAGGATTAAAAACTTTTACTGAGGCAAGTTGCTTTTCGTAAAGCATGGCCGCGGCCGCGGCGTAGCGTCCGCTACAGGCCTACAACGCTACGGCTACGAGCGTACGAGCATGCTGTGGGTTGTAGTAAATAGGAATAAAAGCGTTTTAGGGCCAGAGTACACGGGGGCGTTACGGCACGGTAAGAGATTATGCGACGAATAGGAATATAATTCAACATTAAGATAGTAATTGTGATATCATTAAGAATGATAGTACAGAGGCCAGCACATCAAGTTACCCAAATCTGTCAAATTTCTTTGATAGATTTTCAACTTTAACACAAAGCAATAAGGTTCAAGTTCAATTGGGAAAATTTTACAGTTTTGGATAGGTTGACCTGCTGGCGTCTGTACAAAGACAAAGTTGAAAAATTTAAAAGTGATTATCTGAATAATAAGTTATATTCCTACAGATTGCATAAAAATTTCGTGGCGTGCCGTGCAGTGCAGTGGGAGCAGGCACAGATTAACGCTTGCTTTTTGTTAGTAAAGCATCGCAGTGGCCGCAGCGGGTGGCGTAGCGTCCGCTACAAGCCTACACAGCAAGCGTAGAGCATGCTGTTGATTATGTAGGCAAATAGTTATCGCGTGCCTCGCACTATTATTACTACCTAGACTGGATAATCATTCTATAATACCGGTTAAATACCACCCTTGACCCGATAGTGCATTAAAACACATATTAAATGAATATTTGCAATTTATTGTAACGGCTCAGTATATAAAAGCTCGTTTATTAAATAAATTGCATAACAAGCTACGCGCTAGCGCATACCAACATCTAGCGGAGCTTATGATGAATTATATTTTTTGATTAGATGCAACATATTTTAATGCCGGGATAAAGTGAAAGTAGTTATCGGGAATAGTGTACGTATTATGAATGATCATTTTAATATTTTTAAGATTAAATTTGGTCTCTGATAATAGGTATAAGTTTATCGAAGTTTGTACTTTTCATATAAATTAACATATAAGTTTTGGGTCATCAAGTTCCCTTGAGGTTGAAGGGTCAGTCTGCCGCTGGATTATGACAACTTTACAAGTTTGAGACATTAGTTTTGGATGACGAACCGCTATCAGATTTAAGGTAACCACATCATAGAGGTTTGTGCGTTGCTGCTATACGATTAATTCAGATCATTTATATTTTAAAGGGATGATATTTTAAATTAATCTTATATTTGTGTTTATTGATGTTTGTAATATCGACAATTTTGGGGGTTGACCTATTTTTCCCTTGGGAATACGTCATATAAGGCCGAAAATTAGTCAACCGCCATTCCGATTGCACAATGTACAATAATGTAATGCTAAGGCAATTAATGGGTAACTAAAATCGTTTTAACGAAATTCGAACAAAAGAAAAAGAAAGGTTTTATTTATTCCTTTAAACGAAAGCCTTTTGATAGAACCTAGGTACAGCACTGACTAAACGATTCCATTTTCAATTAAGTTGATATTAAATGTGCTCAATATAAAGTGAGATTGGAGTAGTCAGCAGTACAATACAATGTTGACGTGATTAATGGCGTGACCAGAGTACAGGGTTCATTGAGCGGAGCAATATAAAATGAACATTATGCGCGTGCCACCCTGCGTCGTCTATAAACACCCTTATGAACTTTCTCCTGTGTATTCGTAAATAATAGCGAGAAAGTTGTAAGGTCTATTAATAATAACTTCCCCGCATCGCGTGTAAAACTATTTCTATGAGTTAATCACCCACATTACTCATATATTATTCTTTGCCGCTTACGCAATTTATGTGTTTTTAACTTGACAATGTCTATTGTAAGTTATTTAATCATACTTGATTAGTGCTTAAGTTAATTACTTTTTAGTCTAGAAAATCATGCAGCACAATTTTCACCTAGGTTTAGTTGGTACCCTGACTCTATCTCCTCCTTCTTTGTTAAGTAATGTTTCTGTGTCACCTCAGTTTTTATCTGCGAATCATACGCAGAACATGTCACACACCTCTGAGATAATGTCCAACGAAATTAATATCGCCGGTTGCTTAACCGATTTTCCATGGTGAGTATCTCTAGGCTCTGAGAATAGCATTTAATATGCCCGAGGTAATAAGTTGTTGCATATTTCTAATTTCTTAGTAACATAATACAGGTGTCTATCTTAATAATGGTAATTAACAATGTTATTTTTAAATAACCTAACTAGTTATGGGAAAAAATTAATGGTATCATAATTTTAAGATATAAAATATTCATGCTGAAGGGGGATGTCAAAGAAAAATAAATTCTCAAGTGCTTTCGTTCCCGTCGAGCTGTACCTAATGACTGCAGGAAATAAATTACTTTGAGGGCAACGGAATTTAGAAAATTGGAAATATGGTTTAGAAAATATTTAGAAAACCTTTGGATTTCGAACATGATGTTCGTGTTTTTGAATATATTACCGTATCTATTAAGTACTGTCACTGAAAATATTAAAGACCGTTTTTAAAAGAAAAATAGTTACGAAACTAACGCATACATTTTCATAAGGTTAGAAACATGTATAAACAGAGAAGAATTTATGGATTATATTTTCATCTTCGCATCTTTTCACAACCTTTCCACAGCTTAGGTATAGTAAGCTAATTAGATTTAAGTATTTTAAAGTAACTGTGTTTATATTTTTCCGGTTACATATCTAATTTATAAATAAACATAGAATAACAAAGAATATAAGAAGTAACGACAATGTTTAAAACCAAACTGAAGTATAATTGCATGTAGGTACTTGTATTGTTCAATGATTACTTTCTTTTTAAATTTTTCAATGTTTTACTAATTGCGATTTGTTATCTAGATCTAAAAGCTTGGAAATTACGAACGGAAGCGCAACCAACAATTACTTGGTCCGTAGGTACGGCACTTCCACAAGGTCAAGACGCAACGGTTGGTGAGTAAACATCCAGCCTTGCGTTTCGTCGGTCGTACCTATATAATATAATGGGTACAAGTAAGAAAGAAGCTATTGTAATAATTGAACTGAGCCTACTGTTAAAATCAGCTTAGCAAGCACCGTAATTTACGGAGGGAGTCGTCAACAATGAGCTTTTGAATAAATATTTTTTTTTGCTACATCACGTTTTAGTAATTTAAACATGTAAGCAAAGATCCATTAATTTATTGATTCGATGACAAATTATTATTGTATCGATGATACAGGTCGAATCAAGCGAGTTAATGTAAATCGTAAATTTGTAGGATTAGTAGGGCATAATGTTGAGTTCCAGGACCATTGAAATAAAACAACTTTTTATGGATTTTATCGCGTATATGGATATTATTAATCCCAACGTTTCAGACATTGTAAAATGTCCATGATCAGGGGAGACTGAGGTAGACTACTTGCAGATTTTGGCGTGGATTTTGATTTGATAAAATCTACTTATGTACATAGTGTTCCAAGCAGGTAAGACCTTGCCATCTTCTCTATTGAAATTTTGGTGTTTTTAATTCAAATGACTTTACGAATCATCCTGTGTAGGTATCAGTTTCCTTTTTGTGAGTTTGAGAGGATTTGTGGTTTATCAAATCTGAGGAGTATTAAGCAATATGATGAATATACGCGATAAAAGATAAAATTCGTAAAAAGTTGTTTTATTTTAGTTTCTTTTTAGAAATCAATATTTACAGGACCCATAATTGGACCAACACTTTCAAATTATTTGAAAGTGTCCTTCAGCGGGTACAGCTAGTGGCGCTAAGATCTGGAGGGATGCTATTGAAATGGATCGCGCTAAGTTACTCGGCATCGCTAAATGCTTCCTGTAACTAGAAACGGCAAAGTTTTGCTCTTATTGTGGTTTATATTGGAACTTGCCACTAACTTATAACTAGTATATAGTTAGATCAGTTGCTTCGATCGTTTGTCGGATGAAGCGTTATTAATATTCAAAAGTACCTAAAACGTAGACACAGTGTATATATACGAGTAGGTACCTTTGTATGTGTTTGCCTATGGTGTAAATATTTAAACCACAACTAACATGTAATGGTTATTTTTTTCAAATGGCCGAAGAGCGATCTAGCGCTAATACTGGGCGCATACCTGAGAGGACCTGCGCTTCTTTTCTTTAAATCTATATTTTATGATGGGGTAAACCTTGAGACAATTTCTGATTAATTAAGAAAAGAATTCCCTTGACCTTTGAAGAATAAAGTCGCAGAGTACCTTTTAACCGAGAGTTTCTTTGAATAGGCCTCCTAGGATCCCATCAGGATCCTATAGTACCTATACAGGGTGGAAGGGACATCGACGCGCAACGGCTTACCATGACTTCAGTACATGATTCTGGACCATGTACTATGACCCTGCTTGGAATTTTTCGCCGGCTTTTTCTTAAATTTTACAACTCGCAAGTGAACTCTAAGGAAACAGCTGACCAGAAGATCTTTCGAGTTTAATTTACAATGTTGTTTTTAGTAAAAAAGTGAATTAATGACTTTTTAATAAAAATTCCTATTGGGTTAGATAGAAATAATGATTTTATACAGTTTAAAGTTGAAAAAACTGCAAAAAAAACTCAGGGGGTCCAGAATCATGTACTGAAGTCATGGTCAGCCGTTGCGCGTCAATGTCCCTTCCACCCTGTATACATATGTAAGTACATACCATTCTGTTGAGTACAGCAAATAGCACGTCTATCTAAATTAGTATAAAGTGTTTCAAAATACCATGTAGACAAAATAATAACAACATTAAAATAATTATAAGCTTATTTTCAAAAGAGATATTTTTAATGTAGTAATAAAGGCACAATCCCTACTTAAGAATATTTAAAATAATCTGAAGCATGGAATTGTACGATTTTCACAAACACAGAGTACAGACACAGACACAGAGTACAGAGTCCAAGGATCGCGATTTCCATTACATATTTATGTGTATAATTCATTCATTCATGTACTGAGTAAATCTCACTTATTTCATTTCTTGCTAGCTATGATCCTTTTGACTTGATTATAAATTTAACGTACTTAGATATTCTGTAGGCTAGGCATATTACTTGCAGGATGTTCTCGTAAAGCTTTATAAAATAACTAACAAGATTTCTAACAAGATAAATGTACCTTCTTAATTTGACACAGGGTAGACGTGATTATATTTCGTACAATACAGGAGTTTGCTTTGAGAAATGAATTAAATATAACCACAAATACTTATCTATATTTTTTTTGCTTGAATTTTGACGCTACGCTCGGAGTGGTTGTAGGTTAGATCGCTGCATGGAATCAATATTGTCAGGTGTTGTATGTGAAATTTGTGTTAATAACAAATCTACGACAAATGTTGCCCCAAAAATACTATAATTTTTCTAATCCTAGTATTTTTGGGGCACCGTTTTATATTTTTTATTTGGATTTTCAATAGTTATGACAATATAAAACATGACGTGCTAAAACTTACAAGTTAAATGTAAGTATAACCTATTACAAGCAAACAACACATTGTAACACACACGTGTTTAGGTATTTTATACAGAACCTATACAATTAAATCATTAATAATAATTTAAACATAACTATTTTTAGTAGCTCGAATGAATCTTTGGAAATCTGCAAATTAAATGTTACTATCAACCGATTAAATAATTAATTATGGGCACCGAATACGGACAACCCGGATAACCCGAGGGGATTGCTTTATACCCTGGTAAACCACATGTTATTATAATTTAAACCTCCACGTTATCGTATAGAACCTTTTATGCTGCTGTACCTACCTGCCGATAGAATTTGTGTCCATGCAGCCGCGATCTTACGTCAGGCTTCGTCTTTGCCCTCGCCTCTTCCCGTTACGCGGGGTCGACTTTCTTAATCTTGAGGCGTCATCGGTAAGGCCAAGTTTCTGTATATCCTTCCGGACATTTGTCATCCAGGTAATTTGTGATCTTACGTCAGGCAATGTTATAATATTCATCTGGTTAGACTGGACGCGGACCCCAACATATTTGGGAAAAGCTCGGAGGATGATAATACTAAGATAATTTATTTCTTTGAGATAATGTATCGTGATGCGGCCATCAGGCTAAGTACGAATTTAAGGTTTTGAGTTTGTGTTTTTTTAAATAATCGTTAGCTAAGTACTTCTTTGGGCATTTTGGAGTATCACGCGATATAAAAAGTTTTTTAGAAATGTAAATAATAATAACATACTTGACTTGAATAGTCTTGTAAAAGTTCCGGTAATAGTAGTCTACTGTCTACCTATTTAAGTAAAAAGTCTTCCGTTCCCATTCAATGCAACTGAGGGACGCGAGATACATTTAGTCGCAAGGAACACGGTACATTTATACCTATGGTATTGCAAGTAGCGGCTTAGATAAGCATGGTTTAAAACGGCCCATGTGAACTTGTCGCGAAATTTCAAAGTATTTCCGTGCTATCTGTTTCGTGAAGCGCTGCACGCGGCAGCTCGCGCGCTCGTTGTGTAATATATAACAACTTATTTAATGTTTCAACTTAATTTTTATAGTATTATTTTAGCTTTATGTTTTTTTAAGATTAAGTTATTCACAGTCAAATCGATAATTTCATTCAGTATTGTCACAGAATCACTAATAGTCAATAAACCTTTCATTTCATTTAGTTACTAACTTATTCTGTGATTTAGTTGACCCACATCAACCTTCTATGAGCAAAGCAACTTTCTGAAGTCAAAGTTTACAATTCTGACGTCCGTCTTAGAGCCTATACAGTCTGTTATAAATAAACTACGAGAGTTATTCGTCAACAATTCAAAACAATTCTCAGAGCTAGTAATTTTCACAAAAGTTATGGAATGTATGTCATTCTGCCTTCTTGTTACCTGTAGACGGGCTCGCCGGGCGCGCGTTTTCCCTCAGACATAGTTCAGAGTGCTATACTTAGGAATTCGGTCACATAGCTGGTGAACTATCAGTCCTCAGCCCTTCAGTGAATGTTTTCATGTCGTCTGTCACTGTATTGTTGCATTATTTTAATGAAAATTGTTTACGGAGTAGTAATTGTGATAGTTATGAACATTTGGTATTTGATATCAAGTCTATTAGCAAAATAAATAAATTTATACTGTACCTACTACTTATAATACAAAGAAAGTAAGTTGTTTGTGAGTGCATATGTTTGGGAGGTAAACTTCTGGTAGTACTGATCCGATTCTGAAAATTTCATTAAAAGAAAGCTAGGTACAGAGGCCAGCACATCAAGCTACTATAATCTATCAAATTGTTTTGTTTGATTTTCAACTTTAATACAAAGTCACTAGGTTCATATTCAATTGCGAAAATTTGACAGTTTTGGATAGCTTGACCTGCTGGCGTCTGTACATTACCTACTCATACATGACAAATAGACTATCTTACACAAGACTTACAGATGTTGCAGGTGGAGACTAATTAATAAATATTTATAACCTATATACCTGATTAGAAGATATAGTTGTAAGTTAGTCACAATGCCTATTTTTATTTTTTGCCTAAATTAATGTTCTATTTCAGTTAAAAAACCCTAGAGTACCTACTTTCCCGGAAAGATCAAGATGGTTAGCACAAACACCCGTTTATTGTCCTTACCTGTGAGAATACTTAACAAGATTAATAATGAGTGGTGGGCGGTTCTAAATTTTCCACGAAAATAAGTGGGTAGGTAATACAAAAAGGCGGGCGAAGACAGATGACGCTTTGCGGTTAACACAAAAAATATGCGAGCATTCATTTGCTATGACAATGACCTATCTGTCTGAATTCTTCGCTTTATAGATAAGTCTCCCCATTATCTAGTTTTACGTAACAGTGATAAAATGTCGACAAAGGCAATTAAGATTTGAAATAGATTGTTGAACGGTAATATCTGTATACATTTTAACCTAGAGTCCGCGGTAAATACCAAACATTTTCCGACTATTAGGCAATGTTATTTCGCAACGCTATACGGAGACGTGCCAGTTTTCTCTGAACAACTCGAGACGTGATTAGTTGTTGCTTTGAACGAATTTTAGTTCGTATCCGGCACTTTGTGCGTTAAGTGAAAATAAAATTACCTACCTACAGGTCAAATTTAATTTAGCGACATCTCAACATCAATGGGTAATATTTCATAGAAAATCTTTGTTTCCGTAACTGTAGGTTTATTGTTCTATGGAATGATTACCTTCCGAATTGATTTTATGGAACATGGTTGTATACACTGTGCACTTATTCAAAAATGTCGTTAGTCCGTCAATGAATGCAAAACAGAAATTACACATGCTGTGATAAGGTACGACCATGGGGCTGCTTTCCGTCGACCTCTCGACATTCTACCATATACTTACACCAAGCGCAAGTAGGTACCGCAACCGCTTCCTCTAAGGGGAATAACAACGGCGCATACTTTTTGCGAAATCAGATTTATTTCTTCCGTTCGTACGTTAGTTACTTTGTTTTTTTTTTAACAAGAGATGGGATTGCCGCTGAAAACTTGTTTGAAAAATAATAACCTACCACGGTAAAACTAAAATGGTTCCTAGTGATTGCAAACAACAAAAAGTTACCAGATGTTATCGAAATAAATATTTCCTCACTATTATTTTTGTTTAAAATAGTTCGGTGAAATGTTTGTTTTCATGAAATCATTAATGTTTATATACAATTTAGATATAAGTATAATAATTCGATGATATCATAATTTTTGAGCTGGGCCTATAAATACCCATTTAGTCTAGTGGGCGACTGTTATACACCGGAGGTTTTAGGTTTAATTCTGAGGTAGTAACATAATATTTTGTTTACATAAAGTATTTTTATATATTTTCTCTTAGATGTCTATGTCATCAATCAACCCACATACTGTCCCACTGCTGGGCACGGGTCTCCTCTCATATTGAGAGGGATTAGGCTATAATCCACCACGCTGGCCTAGTGCGGGTTGGCATACTTCACAAACCGTCGAGAAAAATCTCTAAGGTATGCAGGTTTCCTCACGATGTTTTCCTTCACCGTTTAAGTGAGTGATAATTAATTATTAATACGCACATAAATTGGAAAGGCAAAGGTGCGTGCCTTGGGTTCGAACTCGAGACCTTCGACTTGGCAGTCCAATGGTTATACCGCTAGACTATCACTGCTTTTTGTCTATGTGAAATATAAAAAAAAACTATTGAAACGGAACTTATTGGTGGCACGGGCAGAAGTTTTCTGTGTCTGTCATTTCACAAATGGGCGGCGCACCAATGATATTGGACCGGCTGCCGAGTGGTCTTGCTAAAAGCATACTACACCCGTTACAATGCTCTCGTGAGTCGTCTCAGCTTTCCACCCTTCATTCACAATAAACGTTCTACAGCGCCACAATGCTTATACGTGACTACTTTACAAGCTATGCACTACGATCAGCACTGTAGCAAACTTCAAGTAGGACAAATGAATATAATCTCAGTTTAATCTTTTTCCTCTGTTATTTACATTAAATCTATTAGAGTTTAACATTATAATCCATATTTTTATTGTATGTGCCTACTTCGCAAACGCATGCTAAACATTTTCCGAAGTTACCTATATATTTTGTACAACCTCAAATGTTTCAATTATGAATTTCCGACAGAATATTTCAGTAGTTTCCTGTCGGAGCTTTCCGTTAATTTTATAATGTGAAATTACCAGGAAATCTCTAAGAGAAACTACTGAAAATACTCCTGAGTAGGTACTTTATGATAAAGAAACTGCATTAATTAATTTGGTTTAATGACGCAATTATATACATTTACATTGGAATGATGGCGTGCGCCAAGCGTGCATATCGCTATGGTTTACTACGACTCAACATCTCGCCTCGATCCACACTCAACGAAATCTGTTCCTCGATGAAAATGTTTATTTCTCTGCCCGACCGCGAAATACACATCAATCTCAATAAATGACATTTACGGACTTTGTAGATCGTATTGGGGCCTAATTCGAAAATAATTGTCCACAAATGGAACGATAAAATGAAGTCGATTCGAAAGCAAAGTGCACCGACGGTAGCACTTGCTAAGAAAATGATTAGGCTAAATAAATGGTGGTTTAACATGGACGTCCACGAATATATTACACGCGAATGTTAATTGTTACGTAATTAATCCAGTAATCAATAATTACACTGCGCAGTCATCATGGTTCATTACATTCGTGCGTACACATACATATGTACGAGACGAGTATCTACATATATGGCATAGAATAACAAACAGGACAGCTAGCCAATATATGATTGATAATGAAAATAGATGCAATACATTAGTTGCATTTTGGTTGCCCACATTCATTCAGACGGTTCTGTTATAAGAAAGACAGTAACTTTTTGATTTGATTATGTCATGAATATACCTACTTAAAGATTATTCTCCCTGACTCTGAATAATAAAAAATCGTTCCTCTTTCCCCAAAATAGAAGCAGACGAATTATGCCAATGCTAGTCCACAAAACAAAACCGGGCTTTGATAAACTTCGGGTAAAAACTAAAACAAAATAAGTAGTATGAAAAATAATAAAGGAGAAACGTTGAGGGATGTCGAAGCGATTGCGTCGGCCGGCGTTGGGCGGACGCGGCGGCGGCGGGTACGTCGATATGCATCGCTAAGCGAATACAATCCGCCGACATCATTACATCAACAATGCACTGTGTGATGTGAACACACAGATGCATAGCTCGCTGCTTAATTCGCTCACTGAACAGCACAGCCTGTGAACTTGCTTGTTTTCACCGCTACTGCAGTTTGCTAGTGGATTTATACGGCTTGATCTAAGTTCACTAGGTATCATGAAACACGAACACTTGTGTTGGCCACTATTTTCTTCGGAAGGAACAACTTAGTGAAGCTTGTTCTGATTCTACTTACTTTATATAATACTAGCAACCCGCCCCGGCTTCGCACGTATGCAATGTACTCCCTACAACCTCACAAACTTTACCTCTATAAAATATTAGTACACTAGTAGTATTAGTGTAGTTATTCGGTACGTAAAAAATTCAGATATTGTCACCATTATAGGATGACAAGACCCCGAGAGGCTTATAAAAAATATTATAGATAATGATTAAAAAACAGCTTGAAGTTCTTTTCAGTAAGAGTAAAAATTAGGTCTTATTAAATAATTATATTCTACAATATTTAACATTTTTATTTATACACAAGTACGGAAACAAGTCATGTAATCATTTTGCGAAACGGAAGTCTATAGAATTTTCGTGTTGTGACGTACCATTTTGGAGTGATTTTTTTACGAGAAGTTTATACATACATATAATTGTAGTACCTACATACATGAGTCGAATGAAATTAAGCTAGTTGGTGATGTAGCCCTAAGCATTCTATACCAGTCGACTAAAGGGTGAAAAAGAGATATAATATATTACTTACTTCCATAACTTAAATATAAGGCCTCTTACCTACACTTAAAGACATGGTTTACCTTTAAGGTCGAAAGTACCTACAAATAACTAATCTTTAATTAAGCCATTAAGTAAGCAAGTTGGAAAGATATTTATTTCTTACCTGGATTTTGAGTCTAATATATGGCTAATATCTGACAACCTAAAAGAATGTAAGGCCAATCTTATCAATGTTATATTATTGGTCTTACATTCTCGTCAAAACAAACATCACAAATCTTATGTAACTAATTACTTAATTACGTATGTTTTGAGAAATCTATTAAAATAATATTATCAGTAAATAAGATCAACTAATTTGTTTTTCATAGTAGTTTCGATATCAAACAAGTAGCAGTAGCTCCGATTAATTCCAGGAAATCAGATAACAGTATAATAGTTAGATTATACTGTCGGCGTTGTTATAAGTAAGTATATTGAATTTTACATGCAATACATAATTTGTATAAACGTTATATTTTATCGGGATGCTTATCATTCTTGTATGTTATTAGTCCTTGGATCGCTCATCTTTTCTCGGTTGTACAATAATACAATACTTTGTCAAACACAGATGTCTTATTAAAGAACAATTAAAGCAGCATCAGTATCTATCAATATTAAACAATTCTCCGATCCTGATAATTTGTGATAAACGTCTAGGACTTTAGTGCACAAATATTCAAACTCTAGACTCAGTTTTAAGATTCCGTTATACAGTCACTGATTGATTTAAAGTGATAGAGACAGAACGAGACTTAATGATATCTTAAAATTGAATAGCGTTTGAATATTTGGCCAGTTAACAGTGAATAGAAAATGATCAGGGACTTTTATATAGCACTAATTTTCACTAAATAAACAGAGCTACTGCCTTGGTAGAAGAATATATGGCTTCTACTGTAATTGCTGCCAACGCTCTATGTCTGTTGAATGAAAGGATCAGACTTCGCATAGTTGCATACCTCTTAATTCATTGGTATTCAGCTCATTAATCACTTTACAACACAAACAATTTCCTAAATTACTTCAGTTGGTAACGAGTGTGTGTTTGCTGACTGTGGTTTGCTGGTTTGTTTTTCTTTCATTTTCATATTGCAACATAGTGCAGCATTGAACGATCAAATATGGATAAACCTCTTTCGTGAATATTTGATAGTGTGCACAACCAATCGCATATATTTTAAGCACAATTTTCCGACATTAAATACTGTGCATTCAATTCAGTTTCAATTTCAGTAAGTATGTACTCGTGAAGCTACATGTTTATGTTACTGCAAGCGTTACCAAATAAGTAGCAGCATCATGTTCACCTACAGTTTGTATTAATTTAATCATCATCATATCGTGTGACCGATACTTGTGGAAGTATATAGGGTAGGCCTTTGTTCAGTAGTGAATTATAGAGAATAAAATATTTTCCAATTGCTTCATTAAGAGTGGCTAATAACGGCACTGCTGAAGATGAGAATTCAAATCGGTTTTTAATATCTCGGTTGAAAAGCATCAAATATTGCGTTTTTATTTTATTTTGCTACTAAACGTTGTAGCAATATCTTCATCACCGAGAGATGGCCATGATCCGGGAATGATGGGGTCGATACTATGTATTTACATGTATATTGGACTTAAATTTTACAGAAATTATTTGATGATGACGCCTTCATGGATCATCTTCGCCTTGAAATTAACACCCAGTGAAACTATAATATGTGGATGAAATTTCTGAACTACTCCAAACTAATTACTGGGAATATGGACAGTGAAGTGCCGTTCACGCAACTCACCGTCAATTATATCGAAGCAAATATAGTCATTGCATACCTACCTGGAAGTGCAACCGTGCTAATCGATCAATCTGCAAGGTAAATTACACTAGCTGTGGTCAGCTTATAGATGGGTGATAATGAGTCCATTAGTATGTAGGTTATTGGCTTTATTAATTTATGGCAGATGCGCAGAGTTGTGAAAATATCATGATACTAGTCTCATAAATAATAACCCGTCGTAAGTATTTTTAACCCATTATGAATAACGTGGAATACAAGGGCAACGAAGTAATAAGACGTTCAACGGACGGACGGAGATACAATTTAGTATGTACATATATATTATTGACGACACGAAGTTCTCGGCGCATGAGTTAAAAGCCATCTAAATAAAACTGAAATGACAACATCACTGCCGAATGTTAGGAATGTTTCAGTTATAACAAAGTAAGATTTTATTCTTGATGTCTTCCAAGCATGTAATAAGCTAAGTAGGTAGGTAGGCAGGTACCTCGTAATTTATTAATTTGAATAGACAAAAGCCGTCTGTATCATTCAGTACCCTTTGTACCTACACGACCTTATCTTTTTATTGTTGTACATCAGTTTTTTTGTCCAAATATTATGATGCTAATGTTTGTTTTCGTTAGTTGTTTGCGAATGTTATTATACCCACATCCTTAAACGTGTGTAAATAAATTAAATAGGTGCTGAACTAAAAATATTAGTAACATTTTCAACAGTAATAAAATAAGAAAACCAATCGACGTAGAGATTATTGAAAAGTTAGCGATGCAAATGTTTGAAACAAAATAAGAAAGTGAGAAGTTTCTTTGCAAATTGATCAAACAACTTTCCTTATGCGAATAAAACTCAACAGGTTGGTTTATTAACCCAATTAAGTAGAAACTTTTGGCTTTGTTAATTTCAATTACAAAGCAATGGTTACATTAAACTCTTTGGTAAGTACCTAAATAAGTTTCCTGTTCACAACTTCTCAAAAGTTCCTTATTACAAGAACGCATGAATTTTAGGGTTCTATCACTAACAATTATATACAATTTATTGAATGAGACTAACCTTTAGTAGCAGCTTGAGGTAGGTTGTTTGTTTGTTGGTAGTTAGGCTGGTCACTTCGCACGTGTGGCGGGTGGCGCGAGGGTGCGAGGCGCGGGGCGGGCGGGGCGTGCGTCGCGGCGCGGCTTCGCGGCGGCACTACCGCGCCCGCCGCCGCCGCCGCCCGCCCAAGCGCCCGCCCGCCCCACGCGCCGGCGAATTCCTTGCTGTGATTAATCGTCGAGCCACCTGCGGAGCCTTTTGTATATCGTTAATGTGTTCGACTTGGTCTCTATAAACAATTTTGAATAACAATGAGGTATTAGGACATTTCCATCAAATACACATTAACAGAGGTTGGTTATTTGGAATTCTTCCATCAACAAAATATTTTTTTATTTCGAAAACTAATATTATACCACCTATATAATAAAAACTTGTTTTTCTGCAGATTTCATAAATAAAATTAATTGTAAATTCAAGTTCCCCGGTTGATTATTCTTTGAAATAATTATGTAGGTAGGAATTTAATCAGAAAATTCAACCTAAGTTATAAATACAAAATAAAATAAGTAGGTAGTCCTCTTAGTTCTTTGGTTGAGTAATGACGGTGTGGGATGGGGAGGAAGATGCTGATCGAGGGTTTCACTCGTACTATTTATCAGTGCGGTGGAGGAGCGGAGACAATGAATGAACTCAGGATGAAACAGTGACGGGTTCCAGGAGCCGACTTTGAAGCGAACAGATTTGGACCGACGTAACGGCCAGCCCGGCGAACTAATTTATTTAACGTAGGTAATGAGATACCTACTATGACGAATGATGCAAACTACTAGCAGATTGCTACTTTCTGCTGCTAACTTTCTAACTGCTATATTCTTTTCTCTGACATCAGATTAATAAATATTAAACAAAATACATTATCCAAATTCCAATAGCAAAGGCAATTATGATACGAGTTGATTTCTGACATTTACGCGAATATTATACATTGAAATATCCCTGGGGATTAATAATATCAATATACGCGATAAAATCCGTAAAAAGTAGTTTTATTTCAATATGATACGAGTGTTTAAAATAACTGTCTCATTAGTCGAGCGGACCTAAGCGTGACTGCTATGCTGAGGTCCTGGCCGCCTGGGTACGATTCCCGAGTCGAAATAAGTGACAAATAAACCTAATAAGGTTTTTCTATGAAATCTCATTAACAGGTCGGATTTGTGTCCGGTAATAGGCTCGCGTCCTATTACATGGGACTATTCACTAGCGAATTGTGCATGAACAATTAGTAGGTACACCTCTGCCTAACCCTTCTAGGAATGCAAGCGCGATGGTATGAACCATCATACCATCACGCTTGCATTCCTAGAAGGGTAACAATGAGGTATTAGGACATTTCCATCAAATACACATTAACAGAGGTTGGTTATTTGGAATTCTTCCATCAACAAAATATTTTTTTATTTCGAAAACTAATATTATACCTACCTACTATATAATAAAAACTTGTTTTTCTGCAGATTTTCGTTATGTGTGTACCAACACACATAACCTACCTACTACGAAAATCGAACTACGGAGTTTCGGCCGAAGTAGGCAAGGAAGACTAGGTGAGCACGTTCGCGATTTGACTTCTTGTCTTGCGTTAATCATCTCCCAAATGTTATGTGACTTTTTTGTTTGGCAATAGGTCTATATAATGAATTAATGTCTCATTGTTTAGCTTGGATCCGCTTCGATTTTCTTAGTAGGCTTGTGTCGTATTTGGCATAAGTACCTACTGAATAGCGTGAATATAAACAGCCTAATTTAGTTGTCATCAAATAAATAATTATTATTGAAGGCCAGTTCTGTGCATGATCATAACAGCAACTGCGATCCACAATGTAAACTTATACAACAAACATTGGGCTTACATATGGCTTGTCGTACTGATAACGGCACATTTACGAACGCGTAGGGAAATTGAATTTCTGAACGAATTTTTGGAAGTGTCAAATGCTATGCAAATATCTATGATAAATTGTGGGGTGGCACACTTACTCGATAAAGATGATCGATAATTGTATTGATGAAACCAAAGAGAATATTGTTTTTGGTTGGAATTCAGGCTAGCTGTAACTTAAGGGTTTGAAGTTGTTATTAGGAGAAGATGATGGAGCCTTCCCCATTTTCTATATTTTCTCTGTATCGTACCTATTGGAAAATCGTCGCCTACTCTATGAGATAGAGCAGATGAAAATTAAAATAACTTATGGTAAAATGTTATTTAGCTCTGCTTTTTCATAGTACCTATAACACTTGTCGAGCTGGAAATGGGAACCAAGGACGTCTCCCTCAGCAGCCGCGCTTGCGAATTTGTGATCACTAGATTAATGAGGGTGATACAAGTATTATTTCATGCTATATTGAACTGACAGAAGTGGCAGAGGTGTACGTACAGACGCAAAAAATTGACAGTGTTGGATAGCTTGAACTGCTGTCAAGCTATCCAAAACTGAAATTTAAATTAATCCCAATTGAAAATTAACCATAGAATTTTGTATTAAAGTTAAAAATCTATCAAAGAAATTTGACAGATTGGGGTAGCTTGATGTGCTGGCCTCTGTACTTATTTGAAATAATTATTCTAATTTACCTTGGCGAGCTGCATCTCAAAGTAAATAGATATGTAGGTATTAATTTACACAAATAATTATATAATTGAATTATATGATTATAAGCTTTGCATATGAGCATGATAATTATAAGCTTTGCATAAAAGATTCTCAATAACAAATCCTGATCATATAAGTCACCTTCATGTGCCTATTGTATGTAAAGAAAAAGTATCTTAGGTGTCAGTCGGTGCCTTGCCCGTTCTTCGTTATGGGTACACTGACACAGTCGAAGCTCCCATCTAAAAAAAAACATTGAATATTGACCCCTATCTACACAACGTAATGCACCCATTTTTATTGAGATAAAAAAGACGACCTTTAGACTTCGTCGTAGTCAGATGAAAAAGACTTCGTAGAATTCGAAGTAGAGTATTTTAGAAGGTAGAAGTTCAAGTAGGTATGCGAAGTTTAATAAAATCAAAAACACAGTCAATTGTAGGGAAACGCTAAGGAAAGTCGACCATCACGGTGTTAAAAACTAGGAATTGAGAGATTTGAGTACTCTTACCTTTTATAGGTAAAAATTCCAAGTGACCTTGACTGTGGTCCTCGCTACATAGGATTATCATTAATCCAGCATTTAAGGGCCGATTTTACTAAGAGTCCGGGTAAAGTTTTGGTCCATCAGATAGGTAAGTACTTAAAAAAACAAGTTCGGCAATAATGAGAGGGAGTGAATTATTATAACTATAAGCGCTAAGTTTTCAAGATAGGTCATCTACTGATCTGACAATGTAATTTCTAGAAACGTCACAGTACGCAAGTTATCTTAATCCTAGTATAATGAAATTTATAAATACTCAGTCACATCTCGATAATCTGAACTTGTGAAGTTGTCACTAAGAAGAGGACAGGAAACAATATCTTAATTATAATAACGGGACAAATGAGATGAAATGAAAACAAAAAATTGTGTTAATGTTTATTAGCTACTATTAGAAGCCACAATTGCTTACAATTATTTTTGGATATAAAAACCTAAATATTTACAATCGGCGAATGATTTCAGGAATAAACGGAAATGAATTGGTATAAAAAGTCAAAAATAATAATTTCTTATTAGATTATAGCAACAGCTTTCAATATAAATACAGTACAGACTCATACATTTTTCTGATGCCTTGATTAAATATCCCATTACTTCCAGCCATAAGTCATGTTACTGAAATCGTTTGAAACCAATTTTTAAATGTGTTTGTAATACAAAATGATGTAAAAAGGAATCCCCATTTTAATAATACAAACTTATCACACTAAATTATATTACGTTACGTCTCTTCTTATCAATTTTAATATAATATGAAATAAATAATAATTTTCTTTTACACACTATAATATTAGTAATGGCACTAGTTATCATTCATGTTATAACAAGGCACAACAGCGTAAAGGGGAAGCGGTAGTAAAGCCATATAGGAGATTGTCAGAGATTACCTCAAGGAGTCTTTACTAAATGTACTTTATATGATTACGATCATTATTTCACTGTGCACACTGTGCATCTTTGAGAACATTACGTAATCATCTTAAAATGTTTTAGATCTGGGCTGAGAAAATAAATCCGAAATACGTGAGATCACATAACGAGGCTATGAGGTATTACGCCTACATAATTTATTCCATATAAACGTCAAATTGTGCACAGTAGGCAGATTACAATAAATCCCACTTTTGTATATAACATTATGGATTGTCTTAATGGCAGTGACTATAATATTACTTAATTTGATCACGATCAGACAGTAGGTACACCTTTATACAACTCGCACAAATCAGCTTACAATTATATGCCTCTATCTTTGACGATTATGAGTTGTCGTTTGAATACATAATATCATTATATTATTATTACCAATTTTATATAAATTGCTGTTAACGTATTACATTTATTACGATTACTTAAGAGTAATCGTAGTCAAGTGTCGGCCTGTCGAGTCAATTTGGAAACCCAATAATAGTTATATAGTAAGCTATATAACTATTATTGGGTTTCCAAATTGACTCGACAGGCCGACACTTGACTACGTTCTTACAACAAAATGAGATTTTACAGTGATGTATAGAATTGACGTCAACCTGATTGTCAAAATATCTATATAGTATAGTTACCTTATCCCCATTTTGTGAGTAATGAAAATAAGGATTATTTTCTCAATACATATAAATATAATTCTATAAAATATTATAAAGCTCTAAACTACGTACAACCTATCGAACGCGTCACGGTTGTGAATACCATACCATCAATGTGAAAATTTTAAGATCTGTTAGAACACCGCATCACGCCCGACTTTACGAAGCTACTCACAAACACATAAGTATATACGACATAGATTCACACATAAGTACAAGAAGCTTACATTACATCCTGAGATTAAACAGACCTTCTGATAAAATGTAGAATTAAATATAATGTAAAATAAAGGTATAGTTACAAATAATCGCGTTACTATTAATATTTCTACGACAATGTAGAACAAAATGTGATTTCCAAACATATGAAACCTCAGCAAGCAGGCAGTTAATAAATATATTTCAATGTATTGTCTAATCCTTACGAACCCAATAAATATATTATAAAAATCTATAGAAAGGCACTTTTTAAGGCAACTCTAAACATTTATGTGTATACATATATGTAATTATGACTCTAAAACCTATGTTGTAATAAAAATTCTATAAAACACAAAATTTCATGAAATACTGACAACTTGAAGTTTTTATAAATGCGGCATTATTTTTTATTTTGAGAGGAAAACTTCACAATAGAATCTCTGGCCACTCATAGAAAGTATGTTTATTTTCCAGCATACGTAGGGTTTTTGAAGGTTGACGTCGCCTGCTTGTAAATAGGATTCTCGCCCTAAGAAACAAAACAATAACATAGTTAAAACAGTTGAAATATAGGAGTTATGAAAGAGGAAAGGCGACCCGCTCCGGTAATAAAATTATAATGTACAATAGAATAATCTATTTGTATACCATATAAATGATACGGAAAGAAACGACTCCGTATACGTGAAATATTAAAAAGTCGTCGTTTTACACACGTTGAACACTTTAAGACACTTCGAACACATACTACATAAAAAGTAATAATTCATTTCAATCCATCATTTTATGATAAAATTTTGTTTGTATAAGTAATTTCTTTTTTTATTCATATGACAAGATACGACAATATAAATGACTTACCGTGTCCCACTTGGCCATCATGCGTTCCTTTTCGAAGCGCGCGAACTCCCTGCGGTCATGGATGGTGGTGGCCATCTTCCACAACATCAGTAACGCCAGACCCACAAGCACGATTGCCGCGATCACACCGAGCACGATTCCCAGGATAGGCACCTATGAGTTGAGGAGATAAGTAAGTATGTACCTATAGCAGGGTAATAGCGATACGAAAGATCTTGCGAAATCACTGGAGATACCACATTATCTCAAGTTCGACTTATATGTTACTAGGTATCTAAGTATAATGTAAGTACTATCTAAGTATTTTCTCTATATCTGTAAAAAACATAGAGATCTTTTCAATCTGTTTTAAGCAATCTAGGCAATTGCCCCGGCTCCGCACGGGTAGATAGAAAAAAAAATACAGCCCATGTCAATGACTGATAATGTAGCTGGCGAAAAATTTTAAAAATCATTTATGTATGTTTTGATTTTATCCATAAACAAACATAGAAACAGAAAAAAACGAATATTTCTTTTTAATATTAGTTTAGATAATCTTTACTTATTAGTTGCGTCGTACATCATTTATCATTCATTTTGTGAAGTGCAAACACCACAACACTTATTCACCATATTTTTTACATTCCGATCATGGATCAAATGGTTCCGATTAAACAACATCATTAACAACGGGATTAATTGGTGAAATTATACTTTATGTAATTTTAAATTCCCATTCTAAACTTCCCTATATGTATATGATAATATGATACAAGATCTTGTGGTGGTGGTGATAAGATTTCACCCTTATGTTTGGAAAAGTGGTAACCTTCGCGCGTATTTTATACATACCTTCTTGGGACATTCACGCTCTTTCTGTGCCCTTATCACAAGTTGCTGGTTTTCGTTGTAAGAGTAGACATACACATACAAACAGTCTTCGTCGTCGTAAAAACTGCACAAATGTTCGTTTCGAGATTCGTTGGCTGCAAGAAATGATAAATGTTTTAAAATTGAAATTATTTGAATTTATTTCTGACATTTACGCGAATATCATACATTGAAATAAAACTACTTTTTACGGATTAATAATATCAATATACGCGTAAAAAGTAGTTTTATTTCAATTATTTGAATTGTTTAAAATTGTATATAGCGTATATTATCTTGTTGTTTGTTTATTCAGTCTTAAAACCAAGACATAAAGGAAAATCCGAGTTGCGTGCTATCCGTTCCCTATCACTGACTAATATCAATATTACGGGGAAAAAAACAGGTAATGTAATAGAGTGAACATTTATATTGCGTGGAGATGAGGGCGAAGAGATATTAACTTGACATTATTACTGCTCAAACATCTGTGCTGTTGGATCGTTTTTTAAATTCGATTAATTATTATTTATATCTGACAAAGCTATTGCAAACCAGTCCTTGGTAGGTATTTTTTTTAATATAATACAAGTTCTACCGTGCAATAACGTAACTATTACAAAACATGAATTAACTCTTGATAGGCCTTTTTGTTCAACTCTTCACTCATGAGGCAGATACACCATCTGAATGTTAACATAATTATAACTGGCAACATCATTGTACATTGCGTATATTATTTTGTTGCTCACCTTCAATCTTGCCTTCTTCTATGATTGGGAACAACGCACATTCGCCACAGCTGTCGGTGTCGGGGTTGTACAGTGGGCCACGTTTGTGCACCTCGCACAGTACACAGTCCTTGAACTCGCCACAACGTCCGGGACAAGTCTACAAATATCACATAATAAAAATGAAGAAATCTAAAATTGTAAGCAGGATTTTATGTCAGGGTTTTATACCAAAACGTTTTTTATTAGACGTATTTAGAGATAATACTCTATAGCTAATAAGGGGGTTTTAATTTTATTTCGCGGTACTTACAGGACACTTCTCGCAGTATTTGCCCGAGTAATGACGGTCGTCATCCACATTACACACACATTGGCCGCACACACATTTTCCATTTCCACTGCATATTTCGTTGTTTTCTGCAATAAACGGCTTGTTTAGTATCCCTATTATTTCCTTCCTGTGCTTTCACCATATAATAACCTACTTGAACTTATAATTTTATCTATCTATTATCTTTTGTTGATCAGTTTTTTAATAAAGTCTTACGTAGATACAATTGCATAAAAAATATGTTTGCAGACTGTATTCTAAATCTTTCATCTTCATCATGCTCGGAAACATTTCCCCAATTATATTGGGGTCACATCCAGTCTAAGCAGGGGGTCTACTCCCTAAGCACGAAGTCCGTAGTTTCGACCTTAGTTACCGGCGTTTCCTACTCCGTATCACCTACGCATAGATGATTCGTTCGGGGCCCAAAATAAGAATGAATGACAACACAATTTGACAGTTGTACCTACTCTCGATGTGTTTTTTTACCCGTTCGAAAAATTGAATTTGATACTTGTTTTATCGGACTCCGAAGTTTCGGAGAACTTTCGAACGGCTCGTAACTTCGTTGACGGAGATAGGGAGTAGACCCTCAGATGCGGGTAAAAGTCAGTATTTTACACAAAGCGACTGAGACCTCCGCAACCCAATTTCTGGCCAATACCGATATCCTGAGGATAAAGTGGTTGTCAGGCTTTTTACTACCATTATCGATCGTCATAGGTGTTCGCATGACAACCGGCACTGACGGCATTACATGCTCTCTGAGGCACGGAATTAGTCTACTAAATCCTTATCTACGATAATTATTATTTTTAGACATTGGTAAAAATATTGAGGTTAAACTTACCAGGCGAGCGGCATGGCGCCTGGTCCTTGAGGCACTGGCAGGCGGGGCCGGTGTATTCGGACGTGCAGCTGCACTTGCCACACACACATTCTCCATGATCAGGCCCAGAGCACAGGAGACCCTTGTTCATGTCACATGTGAAGTTGTCACACTCACAGAATGGACCAGAGATGACCTGCAAAATTAGTATGAATTAAAAATAGTATTTACTTTAGACGTAACTTCCGCTGTGATTTTTTGAAGCTTTCTCTGCGATACGCTTTAACTATCTACGTGCGTCTATCCGTAATCTTATTGGTATGAACAGAGCCGTAAGTAATGCGTAACTTAATTTTATTGTTCTTATTATGATACTGGGAAAGTAGGTTAATTGATTTTCTTGCCAAATAAAAAAAATGCAATAAAAATGCTGGCCAAAAGATTGACGATTTTTCACGTATTCGCCTAAGTAAAATATTGGATGTTTTAAATACACAAATATATGTGGAGCAGATGATACCTTGAGCGGGTCATCCATCTTGTTGCACTCGCAGACGCCACAGATGCAGGTGCCGCGGTTGGAGCAGAGCGGGCCGGAGCTGGCGTTGGTGGGTCTGCAGCCGCGCTCCTGCTCTGCGGAGACCCCGCCGTGTGCGGAACACTCGCAGTTCTTCCCGAACCGTCCGGGAGCGCACACGCACACGCCGCACGCAGACACGCCCTCGCCGCTGCACACCAGCGGACTGTCGTTGTATGCCTGTACCGTCAACCATTTCATTAATATCCCAACGGTCTTTCTAATTTTCTATTCAATTTAAGTCACTTTTTAACTTTCTCTCGAATAAAATACAAACGGAAAAAAATATATAACATTTGTATAACACATTTTATTCACGAGAGGCTTAAGTCTTGTATTTATTTTTTCGTTTTAACCTTGCAAGAAACCGAACGCCCAATCCCATCACATCACATCCGTGAATGATGGAGAAGTAAATTGCAGGAGACATGGACACCCTTCATTACTGTATAGTATGATTGCTAACTTCTGGAGGAATTGTGCAACTTATTAATTACAATGACAATATTGTAGAATACCGCATTGGTCTTTTTGAATAACCTAATTTAAGTACATGATATTTCAGTTTAATTTTTTACTAACACCATAGACAAAAAATATTCATCCATAGTAACACATGGAATGCATCAAGTATTTATGTAATTTTCAGAGTCCAGTACATTCCACCTAATCAATACATAATTATACAATTACTTCTTCTAACTTCATCAACAATAATCGTAACAACATCAACGCAGAGCACAAGTTACAAACTTGAAATTTTGGCACTTAATGCCTTTGTAGTTTGTAAACATCCACTAGGATTTAAATGGACCTACCCGTGCGATTCCGGGCTTGGTCGCTAGTTCGTATCATAAAGCTTACTTACATGGTGTCCAGGCTGCTCACAGGGACAATCACAGACCATTTCCAGATCGACCACAAGGCTGTCAGAGATACCAACAGGGGAGATCTCGAAAGTCTGCTTCCACTTGTTGCGATCCTTTGGGCATTCTTTTAGCGTGACTTCAGCTGTGAATTCCACTACGTCGCCCACCTACAAATTTGTAACAAAATTAACAACAATATCCAAAATATATAGATAAGTACACAAACTGTGTTGTTATAACACAATACCTTTAATCCTTCGCATTTATTTGTCTGTATAAGCTCCTTGCCGCTGAGACAAGATGAGTAATACACTATTTGTACAGCATCACTCGATGAATCTTTCATTTCCACCGTTGACGTAATTTTCTGAAAAGAATCGTAAATAATGTAAGCTTTAAAAAGTAATCAAATATAAGGTAGCTGGTAACAAATTAAAAACTCCTATGCATAGGTAGGGATCTGAGTAGAGACCCGTGTCGATCGCTTGAAGTACAGCCAGATAAATCTCAACAAAAGTCTATCACTCTTGCATACTATTACGATACGTAAGGTGTTAGATATTTTATAAGTAATTTTCTGACTTTCATTATTCTTTATGTATATTTATGACTCACGCCTGCTGTGCAAAATAATCATTGTATCCACTAAGAATGGGATAAGTACATAGTGGCCAGTTATTTTATCTATTGTTGCGACATTTTTTACACGAACTGCATCGCTTCACTTATACTAATGTACACGCCACTGAACGTATAAAATAAGGACTTTATTACAAATGCGTACTAACGTTGTACTGTTCGCGCACAAGGTCCACGATGTTATCGGAGTCGTTGCTCAGCACGCCCGTGCTGGAGCCCTCGATGTGCTTGCTCAGCTGCTCGTACACGCTGATCTGTTCCGCCGTCACCGCGAATATTACGTTGATCGCGTGCTTCTTCACCTGTGCACGATAAATACGTTACAATAATTATGACCATTGACCCATAGACTGCCAAAGGCCTCAAGTTTGAATCCAACGCACGCACCTCCGACTTTTCGAATTCATGTACGTATTCATAAATAATTATCGTTTATACGGTGAAGGAAAAAAATACAAACTGAATAATATTTATGCAACTTAATGTGAATGGGGTGCAAAAAAAAATCTAGTACACTATTTGAAAACTAGTCCCGATACTTTAAAGCTGCTTGTCAACGCGTAAAAACCTACGTCTTACTCACCGTATCTACGTACGGTTTTCAGTAGTGTGGTACAATAAATAAAATTTTGGCACCTGGCAGCTGGCCTGCTGTTTTGCAGTCGTAGGATTAGCTAGTTGATAAAAGATTTTAAGAGACAAGCCAGTTTTCTTTACAGTCTATCGGCCCCAGAATCTGCGTCTCGTAAAACTTTGTATTATACCTATTTAAATAAATAAAACTATAACAAAGAGTGATAAACAGTTACCTTGTGATTAATCTGTGAAATACTGGGATAATCCTGCAGGGTTGAGTGTGTGTAGGTATTGTCCTTCATGTGGCATTCGCCGTCGTTGGGTTGAACGATACCACCAAGCTGCGATCCAAATACAAAACAATTAGATTCTTAGATAGATACTTAAAAAATACGTGTCAATTTAAAGAAATAAAATATTTTTATTTCAAGTGTACAAATTTATCATAAAGTTTATTTTTGTATTTATCAGTAGATACTTCACCTTCTTTATTATAATCTTCTTCTTTTCGTGTCGGTGGTCAATACGCTATTTATATTACTTGAACCCAGTGACGTATTATAATAATTTGCTAGTACTATAAAGTGTTATACCTTTCCATCTCCAGCATAATGGAAGCCCGCGTCGGTGGAGAAGACCAGAAGTCTTCTGGCCTGGTCGCGCCATCCGATCTGTTGCTTGCACACAACGGCTTGCATGATGGCGTCAAAACCACCTTCCGGCGCGTCCAAGTTACCTGATACATCCGCGTTTGCTACCGCTTTCTGTGGTAAAAAGCAGAAAGAGATGAAAATGTGGGCTTGAAAAACATGTTATCATCGAATTTATGCAAATAAACATGATTGTATAGTTCTCGCATGTTGTAAAAATTGGTTCATAGCCATACTCACTTCGAAGTAGTCTGTATCAGTGCTGAGCGACATCTGGTTCTGATATCCATAAGGCGCAGCGCAGCCGTCACAAGGCGAAATCAAGCTAAAATTATAGTCTTATTTTAAAATATGTAACTTAAACAAGTTCCCTGTCACTATGTATAGAATTTGTTTTCACTTACTTCTTAGGCACCGTAGATACGTAAGGCATGACTAGTTTATCTACAAAGGAACCGAATCCAATTCTGAACATAGACGTCATATTCCTCATGGTAGCAGAGAGCAAACTGCCTAGTGTACTGAGCTTCTCTTTGTCGTTTTTCATAGACCTGCTAAGGTCCATAAGATAGTACAAGTCGACGGGATAATCCTGAGCCCGGGAGTAAGCAAAGGTCAGCTTCTGCATTTGATCTGTAAAAACAACGGTTTTAAAATAAAGTTGACACTCAGGATGTGTCATACAATAAACATAATCAGATGAATTAATTCCTATATGACTGCGATGACATTGAACGCGAGTTGTTTATCATAACTAGTTGAGTGAGGAATGATTACTTAACTTCCCACACATAATAGCTAAATAATTTTCGAAAACACACTACTCACTCATTCTAAGGTTGAGTTTCACCCTCTGTGGCTTCATCTGTACGAGTGTTTCACCAGCGCCGGCACCCGCAGCGGCGGACGATCCTGATCCTGAAGCTGAGAAACTGCTACCCTTTGCGCTCATAGATTCTTCGTATGATGAACCAGCGGCCATGCCCATTCTGGACTGAGCTGAAATTAAACAGTCACAACATAAAACAAATGTATCTACACATCTAACCGACATTGGGCTATGTTAGTTGTGACGATTGCTATAAAGGGCAACATGTAAAGTAAAACTGTGATGCCTTGTTATATTTCACCTCTGCTCAGTTCCATATTGTACATGGGGTCCACAGATCGCTGGTTGTCAGGATTGAAGATGTAGGCTTCATTGCAGCCCGCAGTGCCGCCCCTCTCCATGGCGGGGTTGAAGCATCGCGGACCATTGAAATCGGATGCGAAACACCACGCGCAGCTGGCCGTGCGGATGCAGTCGCTGCACGTCGTCTTACTCGAGCAGGGGTTCTGTGCCAGAAGTTGCTCTGCCCGCTGGCCCCAACATAACGCCAACACGCTCACCCACACGCACAGTCGTAAAATAGTCGATCGTTGAGAGTACATTTTCTCTACAAGTAGATTCGTTTACAGATCAAATTCTGTAACAAAGGAACATTTTTATATGAGTAAAACCACTTATGTGATAAAATTAGATTAGCGTTATTTGCGGGATAATTTACAGCTGTGAATGTGAAAATACAAAATTATTGTTCTCATATAACAAGCATTTCAATGTGCGTTCGTGTGCTCACTTTCTACTTGCGTGACCCAGTATTAAAGGCCAAAACAACAGGGAGACATGCTTTAGTCTTGAACGTAATATACATAAGTAATAAAGTTTGCATTTTAGTACAACGAAACTATATTATGTAAATCTGTACGTGCCTTACGTTATTATACAACTTGCTGTTATGCATTTGATGATGATGATGATGATATTGATGACGTGAAGTAATAATCTCAAATTAAGCTTATCGTGCATTATAGCCAGCGTGATGGAATGAGAGACATTGGGCTATAATATAGTCCATATTATAGCCTAATCCCTCTAATTCTGGGACGAAACCCGTGCCCAGCAGTGGGGCAGTATATGGATTGATGATAAATAAATATGTAACGTATAGACAATCACAGAAAAAGGAAATCCTTTATAGATATGCTTATGTAACTTTCAATTTACATAAGCATATCTATTTAAGATTGAATATCATATTAAAAGTACTCCACGACGTACCCAGCTATTGGTCTACCCATTATACGTCCTAGTACGTTATACTTAATCAGAAAAATGTATGAGACGCAGGAGCCCTATTTCAAATCAGGTCCAGGCGATTCCCCACTAAGCACAAAGGTTTAGTAGATAAAACTTTGAAATACTAGAGGTATAATGCTGTTCGCCCACAATTGCACGGTATGTTTAGGTCCATAAGGAGCGAGCGTATAAATATCATTAACCGGAGACAAATCCAAACTCCGAGCTGCTACTTACTGGAATTTTCCAACCCACGACCTTTTACTCAGCAGTCAGGCTTACAATCACATTATTAGTAAGGCAATCTGCCATACGCCTTTTTTATAAGAATTATTGCGGAAAATCTTCATGTTGCCTCTACAACCTGGGGAGGCGACAGGGTAACTCGTACCAACTAAAAACCGCAATTACCTTCCCTTGTCCTATAGCCTAATTTATTTGGTATGTTTTATTTATCGATTATTATTATCACGCTTTAGGAGACACCATCAAGGGCCAAATAATATTTACCATGTGTCTGATAACCAGTTTTGTCACTGTTTATTTACCTACATCGTAAGCTGCTTACTGTACAAAACGATAGATTAGTGTAAGTTCTCAACACGTAAGCTGGTCAAGGTTTCTGAATCCGACTAGGTCAATGAAACGACTATAAGGATAAGTTTGGCTTCCAATTCTCCAAACACCGCTAACATTATAAGAACGAAATGATGGCATTAAATTATAAATAAAGATTGTGTAATGTTTAAATCCAGTGACGAGCATTCTCAACCGCACTATTAGCTGTAAAGTATGAATGAATAATTGTAGCGTCGTCGTCATTGGACACAGGTGGAAAACAGCACTGAGTAATTTGTGAGATTGGGACATATGGCTATGACCACCTGTGGGCGGCCGCAGCGAGTAAGAAAGGGCGCCGCCCACGCACCGACTGTATCTAGTCCGCCTAATGTTAACCGAAGTTTATAATGTCCGAATTTTAATGTTCAAATACAACGACTATTTCTAAAACGCCTAAATACTGTGTCAATTGCAATTAATGTTACTAAAGGCAACAAAAGATTCGTATGGTTTCGAAGAAAGTTAAGTAAGTGTTCTTTACATAGGTAAAGACTAATTTAATAATATAGTTAGGGTATAGGTACTAATAGCATTTAATAGGTACATTTTAAAAGGTCATAATGTTTATTTTGTTGACTTGAGTTTATGCAAGTACTGTCATAAATGTTATCATAAGTAAAGACGTAAGAGTCAAATAGGTTACTATGAGTAATTTTCGTTAAACCTACTTAAAATTATTGTAATATTAAACTACAGGACATTCGTTCATTTATTTCTTGATAAATTAGTTATTCAGAAGAGCAGTTATGTAAAGGATTTCAAAGTTTTATCTATAAAAACTAAATAAACTTTAAAGAGAAAGGAAGGTAGGTATTTTTCCCGTAACACCAAAGACTGACAAGGCAAAATATCTTGCTAATTACAACCCGTTACCATACAATTAGGTACTTACTGTACAGTTTATTTGCACTTACAGAACGGGCACTTGATAATAACTCTCATATTATTATCGGATCAACTCACATAATATAGTAAAATTCTGGTCACAGTATTTATATGTATTTAAATATTTTATTAGTCACTCGATATTATTATTATTATCACAAAGTTTTATTTTTTGTATTGAAGTAAATAACAGTTCAATAATATTACTTTCTCAATTAAGCCATTAATTTTTTAATTGACTAAATATAATAAATATCGCTAAATATTATAAAAATATTACTTCTAAAACGAAGAAATTACAATTACTTTAGTCAGTCTCAGTAATTACTATGATAATAATTTGTAAAATTGTTTAAACTCAGCGCGACGTGCGCCCGCGCCGGATACACGCGTGACTAATTGTTCAGAAAATAACTTCGTCAGCGGGTGATACAGCGTGCGCCGTCACAGTTTCTTCTCGGAATCAATACTCAATACACTCATCAAAACAATGCAAATACTGCGACAGGGTCTGTCTGTATTAGTGTGCAGTGCACTCGCATAGTAAGGTCAAAGGCTAACTTTAACTTATTTATTTCTACATAATAATTATGTATACTGCATACGAATACAAAATATATAGGTAATAGGTCCTTGTGGAGCATAGCCTTGCTTGAGATTCACACATCTTTTGTGGAGATCTCAATTACTTACTTGGGACACGGGTAATGAGGAGTTCACCAGGGATTCATACTTGGTCCATTTGTCTTTTCCTTTGTTACTTTAACCGAAACACACTCTAATGTACCTATTTAGGTTCTTAGGGTTAGTAATTAAATTAATGACTATATATACTAAAATAAGCTATAGAACACGAATATCCATATTTTTAGGATTACCTAATATCTCTATCCTAATCTAGTGGTAACAGCTGAAAGTATCGCAAAGAAACTTTAAAGTATCAAAGGTAAAAATAACTAAAAATGTGATGCATATCAGTCGGCCATTGACCTACTAGGTATCACAGTTACAGATTGATTTGAACACTGTAGGTATAATGTATTTGTGAGCCCACAAAGTGAAAAGGTTATGAATTCATGATTCCTTGTCAGTAAAAATAATGTTGTCAAAAGTCAGTCCACTTACTAATTTTGGCCTTGATTAATGATTGGTGAGGAGTTATTTTATTTCTAACATACTGTTATACCTAATATTGATAGTTTACATTTACATTCTAACTAGTGATTTAAATAATGATAGGTACTATGGCACCGTGTTTTTTGTCAGCACAGAAATAATACAAAATGAGGTATATAGGTATGTACACGAAGTAGGATAATGTCAAGCAATTGACGCAGGAATGCTAAGGAGGTCAGAAGATTCATTTACGTCACCCTCAATCTTCTATGGCTGTATGACCCCTTTTAAGTTGAATCCCTACCGCGATAAATCAAGCAAGGCCTTGGATGGTCTTGATTCAAATGAGTTCACACTAAGAAGCGGTACTCTACATAAATTGCAGGTACCTATCTAAATCTTGAATTGACTGTTTAAACTGTGAATTTGTTATCAGTAGGTAGATGAAGAATCTAAGCTTAAACAGGCGCATCCTCTCGCACAACGAGGTTTTGCCTGCTTGTTTCTCCATGCCTTCGATATCTCCGGCCCCCACGTGAAAATATTACCTACTACGTGCAGGCTCGAAACGAATATGTAAATCAGCCTTATCATACTTCTATACTTATGTCCTTCGCAAACTAAAACTCGAAGTAGGATATAATGTATTACGTAGGTAGGTACTATTAAGTATTCTGTTGGATGCCTCGTTTTGGTTCTAGCAAGTTGGTAAGTATAGGTACCTATATGCCCGAGGCGACTTCGCTAGACGCACCTTCGGAAGCGTGGAGCGGCTTCGCCCTATTAGTGTCCTATGGTTCTATCGGACCATAGCCCGTCGTGGTCGTGGTAAACCTCATGTAAGGGATAATAATGTAAGGGAAGACAAGTGCGATTTTTAGTCGATACGAGTCCGACATACCCACCCTCCACCTCCCAGATGGTAGACGAACCATGAGGATTTTCCGTAGGTACCTACTATAAAAAAGTAGGTACATTCCTAAATACCTACCTACCTAAGTTTGATAAGAACCACCTTGCAAGTTTAAGAAAAACCGGTGTTTCTGTAGGTCGAGTAAATTACGTCATTATTAACAGCTCCGACCGACAAAACGATGATTCAAGTTGTGATAACGTAAGCATTCTTTCGCTTATACAGAACAGTTGATGGCCATACGAACATTTAAATCATAATATTGCACATTGCACACCATTGGTTACTGCTGTGATTGTGAGTAGGTACCTCAGCGAAATACAATACACTTTATTAGAATAATGTAATCCTTACTAATTTTATTAATGCGAAATTAACTCTGTCCGTCTGTCTAATAAATGTTCACGCGGACCGATTTTGATGAAATATGGTCACAGAGTCTATCTCTGGACCTTGGAGAAGGACATAGGCTACCTTTTGTCTAAAAAATCCTTTGGGATGTGAGTCACAGCAAGTTAGGTATAATTAATAAACGAGTAAGTAGTAACCTAGTATCCTAAGAACTACAATGACTATTTGATAATGAATTTAAAAGGGTAGGTAGGTACCTACGTATATCACGGTAATGATTATAGATATCATTACCATGCTTATATTTTTCGATTTACATTCGTAATAGATAGTATGTACCTACATATCTACACTAAATCACTTATTACACGAGGTAATTAATAATAGGCGGTAAATAATAATAAAGGGATTTCATTTAATACCTACCTACTTGATGCTGCGATACAGGAAATTATCTAACAAGAATAACTAAACGGTGTACCAACAAGGTTCCGCACAACCTTCAGCAAGTTACCTTATATTGACGATAACGGTTTAGGGGTGTACCCGACAGGTCAACGACCGTTCCTGCTTACTTTGGCGGGCGCGGCGCCTCAGTGTCCGCGGCGTTTACCCCACGACATGAAACTCCATGTATGGAACAGAATAATATCGGTATATTTGTATGGATGTCCGTAATTCTAAGCACTTGATAAGTTGAGGGACTCTAAACGGTTACCTTTTGGAGTTTGACTGTACTGAAACACGTTTGAGTAAACCCTGTAGGCCTGTACAATTTTATAGAATATCTTTTTGTATTAAGCATTTTCATAAAAATACTAATTAATTCGGGTTAGGCCCGTATCTATCTAGGTACTTAATTTTTGCACAGACATAGGTACGGCTTCCGTCTGCATTCCTGATTCGGAAACCTGGTCTGGTAACTGTTTGCCAGCGGCCAGCGTCGTAGGTAATTCTGAATCGTAATTCCTGATCAGGAAACCGAACGATTGCAACCACCCTTAAGCCTACATGGAACAATAACGATTATAATAAAGTAATCGAAAAGCATGACTTCGTGACCGAACCCAGAGTCAGACGCCAAAAGAGAGACATCGATGTTTAAGCTAAATGGCCTAACATCGACGAACGTCAATAGTGCGTGATTAGGCCTTTAGGTCAACTTATGTTTCATTTTTATATTTAGTAATTTAAAATGATAAATAATTTGTACTAATACATTCTTCTTATGGTGCTGCAGCTGCAATTATTATTATAGTGAACAACTGAAATTTGCGGACAATGTTACACAGCATAATCTAGTCCCAAACTAAGCAGAGCTTGTACTATGGGGTACTAGACGAATGTACTATTAATATTGTAAGATCAATTTGAGATTAGTGATGTTATACTCATACCCTACTTGACACAGGTGTTGTGACTGTTGACTACTGACTAAATTTACTTGTTTTGTATGAACTCTTCTAATTGTCTACAGTCTTATCTATAGTATAGTATTGTTCTATTTTGACTTTGAATTATTACCAAATTGAATCATGTAAACATAAAAACAAATATAAAAGTTTAAAAATATGTACACAATTTTATTTTAAAAAGTATGTGTCATATAAGAAATATTATGTACAATTATTAATTAAAATTTTAAAATATATAAGAGCACAAGCTGATAACAAATTACTTATCCTGACTTTTTCCTTTTTACTCAGCTCTTAAGGGTTATAGCGTGATTTTAAATAGCCTATAACTTTCTAACTTAACTTTCAATTGGGCTATCAAATGCAAAAAGATTTTTTCAAATTCGACTGGTAGTTTCAGACAAATATTATTACATCAGTGCATTCAAATAAACAGTGTAATGTAAGTAAATGTAGATTAAGCCGATTCTAACAACATGATTCCACCATAGGTAACATTAACCCATCAAGTATCAAAATTATGGACTACTAGCGACCCACCCTGGCTTCGCACACGTGAAATGTAATATGCATATTATTACACATAAATATTTATAGCCTATGACACTCACAAATAATGTGGCTTTCTATTGGTAAAAGAATTTTCTAAATCTGTTCAGTAGTTAGTTTATGTAGATACACAAAGACCCAAAATTGGTGTCCTTGTGGCATGGTGCCCGGACCCTTATATTATGATTTTTTGTTTTACTGATAACTGGGTGTCAGACTTTTCGGGCATGCTTTGACTACAACTAACGATTGTCATAAATGGTATAAAATCTTCTCCAAGATAAGGCCATAATGTACATAAACTGACCATTTCAGGTACAACTTAGCCTAGCTGATGATTGATCCGTGTAGTTGTTACTTAACAACGAACACCTCTGCACATCTAGATAATCGTTTCAATAAATGTCTTGATATTAAATCTAGTCATAAATAATTCTTGATATTGGCAAACATGTTTACAAAATTAGCAATAAAAATTTTTTTTTGTTAAATAGCTGAATACATGACAAGGTAATATCCAGTACCTACAATTACATGGGACTATTTTAAAGGGTAAAATACTTATTTAGGTCGCCAGTGGGCTGAATAGGCTGCTCACTCAGCAGAAGATTCGTTTCAGATCGGAAAACGTAATTTAGTGACTTATCTATAAGGCCCCAAAATTATACTTACCAGCGTTTCACAATAAAAACTGCTATATCAACAAAACGCACATTTTAATTCATTTTTTATAATAAAATATAAAATTTAAAGCACCTATGTTCACAAAATGTACAAATATGAATGAAATGACCGAATACATCAAACATATCATTCATTAGATTACTCATCATTCATTCATTCCGGGTGTCTGCTTGCAGGTACGTTCGATACTCCCCTATTAAAAATGTTAAACATTATCTGCTTTTCATTTACCATGTATTTAATAGCTATTTTTATACATTAAAATAATTTACTGTATAAAATAATACAAGATAATTTAAATTGAAAAAGATTAATTAATTTAAAATTGTTTTATTCGTTAATTTAAGAAGTTTATGTTTCACTTTAATTCCAATATCCAAAACTTTTGAACGCAACGTGGTTCTGAATCGATTTTTTTCATTATGTTGGTTGCATGTCAATCGTTCAGCCAATGGAACACTTCTGGCCTTTCTTCTTTCAAAGAACATGGCCGACATTTTGATATTGCTGTCATGAAGATTTTTCAGTGAAAAAATTTTAACTTTGTAGTTCTTCATGCACGGTTTTATGTTCCCAAATCGTTTTATTTTTTAATTACTTAGACGGAGTGTAGTGTAAGCTATTTTATTTTTTGAAAATGGCAGCTGATCGCGAGATTGCTGCTGAAGACAGCATCAGAGTGGTTTGCCGATTTCGGCCACTGAATGACTCTGAAGAAAAAGCTGGATCTAAATTTATTGTGAAATTCCCTTCAGGACCCGATGACAATTGTATTTCTATAGGGGTAAGTTTGAATGATTCTCAAGGATTGACTGCTTTCCCCTATCATCGCCCTAAATTAGATCATGATGACTAATACATTACGAGTTGTTCACCTGCTACGAAATGGCCTTTCTTTTTCATTCCGCTTCGATGGTTATGATTATGATCGTGTAAATTAAAAGAATCTTGCCAAATATTTTCAGTATACGTACAAACGTCTTTGTTTTGTCGAAAATCAATACAAATACCTCCTCGACCTTGACCTGAGTTGGTATACCACGATTTTTCTCCGAATATATTTTGTTTATTGAGATGTTTCAGTTCTATTAAATTTGGCCTGAATGATTTTGTATATTTTACCCACCTATAACATTTTTATATTACCCTTTTTATTTGATATGAATTACCAACTTTTATTTTGAATCAATTAATTGTAATGTGCTAATATTCATTTAATTGCTAGGGTTTCAATACAAAATTATGAATAATTATAGCATAGTATCTAAATAATTGATCCTTCCTTTGTACTGTCTAAAAGATATAAAGTTAAATTTATCTAGATGTTGGCCTTATTGACCCTATAATAATTACTTAATTGTTTGTATCTGGACTAATAAAATCACAGTATATATTCACAAGATGTCTGGTAGACACTGATCTGACTGAGTGATCTAGTAGGTATCTGGTAAAAATCAATACCTGCAGACACAATCATGAAAGAAGAAATCTTATTTACATTTACATTACAGATTAAAGATGAGGGTAATTTTTAATTAGCTACTTATCACATTGAGACTACGATGATTATAAACTGATTAACAATAATTTGACTTTTTTTAAAAATAAGGTATAATATTTGCATTGTTTGTTGTGATATTTTCATACAAAAATTGAGAATTTATCATGGTACCATTATTAATGTTTCAACCTACAGTTTATTGCCCGTCTAGGTGATGATGTCAGATACTTATGTTGACCTGATTCATCTTGGGATGTACAGTGCAAATGTTTTTGCTTTAGACTACACAGGAAATATTTGCAAATGAGGTTTCTATAAATAGCTTCTAATCGTATCTACTAACTAACACTGACAAAACAATTTATTGAATTCTTGGGAAAAAGATAACTTGTTACTTTCATCTAATCAATATTTATAAGTACCAATTTACTAAAACTTACCAATAGCTAAGCTAACCTATTCAGTACTGGATAAATTTCAAAGAACATGATGTATTAGATAATTATTTTGTTATAAACATCTAGCCCACAAAAAAAATATTTGTTTCATTTGATCACAGTATCAGGCACATACCACCTTTTTGAATAATTACAAATGAACTTCAGATAAACATAAATAGTATTTATGAGACTGAAATAATATAAATATTCTAAAGATTATCATTCCTTTTCTCTTACTTTTAAAAATCTCTTTGAAACCAGGTGAAACATTACAATTCTTTAAGTAATTATTATGCACATCAAGCGTGACATTACATAACATCTTAGTAACATGCTTAGAATGTTTTTGGCATTGTCTGTAAGATCAATTGGCATACAAAAAATGTCAAGATATGACTAACACTTGAATAAGAGCTGTACATATTAATTATCATGTTGGGGAAAATAGGCCAACTTATTAATTAAGTATTACCTGCAACTAGCTAGCCTACTTAGCAAGTATTATTGCTTACCAATATATTTAGCTTACTTTATTCAAAAATGTACATATCTATATAATATAGTAGCTACATAGCTATATATTCATAATGATAAGTATTCTTCACAATGTCTCGCACTGTACACAACAGTTATTTAGAATGAAACTTTCATAATAGTATGTTTAAATTGCTCATTTAATTACTCTTTCATTACTAACAAAATATTATTTTCTGAAATATAATGAATTGTATTTATATTCAACATAAATATCTATTATAGTATTTTTGACTTCACAAACTTTTTAGGGTAAAGTATATTTGTTTGACAAAGTATTCAAACCAAATGCAACCCAAGAAAAGGTCTACAATGAAGCTGCCAAGAGTATTGTGTCTGACGTACTGGCTGGCTATAACGGCACAATTTTTGCATATGGACAGACCAGTTCAGGAAAAACACATACTATGGAAGGTGTCATCGGTATGTACCATAAAATTAGAATATTTTGCTAATAAATCAACAATAACTCTTGTCCATTTTTGGTATATCAATATTTTTTTGGTTTACAGGGGATCCAGGGAAACAGGGTATTATTCCACGGATAGTAAATGATATATTCAACCATATTTATGCCATGGAAGAGAATTTGGAATTTCACATTAAAGTGTCATACTTTGAAATTTACATGGATAAGATCAGGGACTTGCTAGATGGTCAGTATTGGTGTAGAGATGGTTTATCTTGTCTTCTTGACATGTGTTGTACTTATGTGTTTATTGCCATTTTCAGTTTCTAAAGTAAACCTCAGTGTTCATGAAGACAAAAACAGAGTCCCATTTGTCAAAGGTGCTACAGAAAGATTTGTGTCAAGTCCTGAGGAAGTGTTTGAGGTTATTGAGGAAGGCAAATCAAATCGCCACATTGCAGTCACAAGTAAGTACTAACAACATTTGAAGAATAAAAGCCAGTTGTGTTATGTTCATTTATTAACTATCATTTTTTACTTCAGACATGAATGAACATTCATCTAGATCTCATTCCGTCTTCCTCATAAATGTTAAACAAGAGAACCTTGAAAATCAAAAGAAACTTTCGGGCAAGTTATATCTGGTGGACTTGGCTGGTTCTGAAAAGGTACTTTATATTATTTAATATAACTTAGCTAGCTTATGTGAGACAAAATTATCTTAATCAGTCAACCTCATTAGTTTATCACAATTGTTACATTATTTTAAGTACCTAATTATAATTAGGTACATCCATATCCAGAACTATAGTCCTGGATATGGAAATAATTATGCACTAAATAAGGATAAATCTTTTAACAGGTATCTAAAACTGGTGCTGAAGGAACAGTCCTAGATGAAGCTAAAAATATTAACAAATCATTATCTGCATTGGGTAATGTAATTTCTGCGCTAGCTGATGGAAATAAATCTCACATACCATACAGAGACTCAAAACTGACGCGTATCTTACAAGAGTCACTTGGTGGTAACGCCAGGACTACTATCGTTATCTGTTGCTCTCCTGCCTCTTTCAATGAGAGTGAGACCAAGAGTACGCTCGACTTTGGTAAAAGGTATGTCTGTATGTAGGAGCTATTTATACCATCAAAAATGATTATTGATTAGTAAAAAATTTATAAAATATAAATTAATATGTTTAAAATTGCAAAGGCACTAAACAACTGCAGCTGTATATCCATCAAAATGGGTTGTCTGAAATCATTTTAATAACATACAATACTCACATTTATTTATAATTATACATAACTATAGGTACATTCTACAATTACTAAAGTATTTTGTTAATAACTTTATAGAGCCAAAACAGTCAAGAATGTTGTCTGTGTCAATGAGGAGCTCACAGCTGAGGAATGGAAGCGTCGTTATGAGAGAGAAAAGGAGAAGGTGGCTAGGCTGAAGGGCAAGGTGAAGTTTTGACCATATATAACACAAAATTCAGTATCATATTGTAAGATTATTTATTTCAATAACATGTTTACTAGGTTGAGAAATTGGAAGCAGAGTTGAACCGTTGGCGTTCTGGCGAGACTGTACGAATCGAAGAACAAGTTAACTTGCAAGAAATTGAAGCTGTTACACCAGTAACGTCATTCATTGAAGAAAAACCACCAGCAGCAGTAAGTGATGATTAATGAAATGCAGCAAATATTAGTTTAAGAAATACACTACAACAAGTATTCTCTATAAAATTTGCTCAGTGCTGTTTTTTTTTCACTGTTGTAGTACAAATTACGTCTTGATATCTAATAATATGTCCTTTTTTAGCCTGTGCCTGTTGCCGTGTCTAGCGCAGTCGAGGATGCGGCTATGCAGGGCAAACTCGAAGCCCTATACCAACAACTGGACGACAAAGATGAGGAGATCAACCAGCATTCACAGTTGGTAGAGAAACTCAAGGAACAGATGATGGAACAGGAGGAGCTTATTGCTTGCACAAGGTAATTTTATGTATTATATTTGTTCTAAATACCATATCAGGTAAATTATTCGATTCTTGTCTATTCTTAATATATTTCCTGCTTATATTAATCTTTTTTAAATATTAGAGAACACAGTTATTTTCGCAACCTTACTGCAACAATATTTACAGTAAAATTATCTTTGAGAAATGAATGAATTATTAATTAGACGTGACTACGAGGCCCTGCAAGGCGACATGAACCGCATCCAGCAGGAGAATGAAGCCGCTAAGGAGGAAGTGAAGGAAGTGCTGCAAGCCCTCGAGGAACTCGCCGTCAACTACGACCAGAAGTCGCAGGAGGTGGACAGTAAGAGCCGCGAGTGTGATCAGCTCTCTGAAGAGTTGCAAACAAAGCAGGTCAGTTGCAAAGTATAATGAAAACAAGTTATAGAACTTTAAGATACACAGTGGCGTTTGCTTTAGGATTCATAGAACACCTCGGTGCTTTGTTGGTTGTAATAATATTTTATTGTCCTCAGAGTGCCTTGGCCAGTGCGACATCAGAGCTTCAACAACTGCGTGACTTATCTGCACATCAACGCAAACGAATTGCCGAACTCCTTACGAATCTTCTTAGAGATCTCGCAGAGATTGGTGCTGCCGTTGGAGGCTCCGAACTTGACTTCAAACTGAATGTGGACACTGTGGGCAAACTTGAAGAGGAGTTCACAGTTGCCCGCCTTCATATAAGCAAGATGAAGAGCGAAGTGAAGAACATCGTGCAACGCTGCCATTCTTTGGAGTCTGCCAACATTGACGCCAACCAGAAGGTGAGTTTTCACTGATAACTGTAATTTTGGATGTAAAACTTAAAATATTTTTTTTAATGGCAAGCACTACATTACCACAGTTCCTAATTTTTTTGTAAGAAAAATAAACTAGTCAAAACAAAATAGGGCCCACCACGATTAATTCACAAAAAGTGTTGGCATGTTACTTCAAACTTATTTATGGGCAAGTTCAAGTGTTTTACCGTAACACTTAGAAGTTTATGAGTTTTTATCATTCTTTTAAACAACATTTTTTAAATTCTTACCCTCAAGTGGCGAGACATAAACAAATTAAGTTTAAATCACCCTATGCACAATTTGTTATTCAGTTGTGTTCCGACTATTGTTACAGGCGCTTCTTGTTTTGTTTAACTGTTTTTTTAATTGAATCATTAGAGCAAATTGTAATGCCACGTATTCGGAACCATATGAGCATGGAAACTGCTTCAAGAGCAGTGGTATTGCTGCAAGAGGGAGAGTCTCAGCGAGCAGTAGCATTACGACTGGGAGTATCGCGGCGAGCTATCAGGAATGTGTGGGAACGGTATCAAGAGACTGGCAGTGTAGCTAGAAGACCTGGATCAGGAAGAACACGATCCACAACTGTTCAAGAGGATCGATACCTTCGTTTATCTGCCCGTCGAGAGCGCACCGTTACTGCACGTGCTTTACAAAACCGACTCCGGCAAGCCACTGGTACACGGGTAAGCGACCAAACGATCCGCAACAGACTCCATGAAGATGGACAACGATCCAGAATGCGTGTTGTTCGCATTAAACTTACGAGGGCTCATCGTGCAGCTCGTCTAAGGTTCGCACGTGAGCATTTGGACTGGACTATGGACAATTGGAGGACTGTACTCTTCACAGATGAGAGTAAAGTTAAGTTTTATAGTGATGACAGACGCGTACGAGTGTGGAGAAGAGAAGGCGAACGTTTTACCACACCTTGTATCCACGAGACTGATCGGTTTGGGGGGCCCAGTGTTATGGTGTGGGGTGGAATAAGTTTAATGGGTAAAACAGAGTTGGAAATTTTAAACGAGGGTACCGTAACTGCTGCCAGGTACGTCGAGCGTGTGGTTCGACCTCATATCATTCCCTATGCACAACGAGTGGGCAACAATTTCATTCTTATGCAGGATAATGCACGTGCGCATACGGCTCGCCTAACTCAGCGGGCTCTATCTGAAGCCAATATCTCTGTTTTACCATGGCCAGCAATGAGCCCCGATCTCAACCCGATCGAACATTTATGGGACCAGTTGAAAAGAAGCCTAAAAGAAAATTATAGTGAAGTGCACAGTCAACAGGAGCTCATAAACGCTTTAAAAATGTGCTGGGAGCAAATACCCCAGGAAAATATCACCCGTTTGATTGAAAGTGTCCCAAACAGGCTCAGAGAGTGCGTACGTAACCGAGGAGGACCCACTCGATACTAAAGATATCCCTGTGTGGCCAAACATATTCGTTTGAGTAAAAAAAAAACAAAATAGTCAAAATCACTTTTTTACGGTAAAATTTAATTTTTAATTTTTATGTGTATTTTTAAGGAAATTAAAGTTGTTTTCATGATTTGATTGGTTTAGATAATTAATAACACTTTACCCTCAATATCCCTACCCATAAAAAATACATTTTTCTATCAGTTTTAATTTTCGATGATAAAAACCAAGTGGGCCCTATTTTGTTTTATATTCAAACCTGAAACTAAAGAAAGAAAGTGTTCTAGAATTGTATTGTTTAACATTATAATATAAATATGTATATTGATGAAAAGGTCACAATTTAGGTAAAATTAACTAATATTGCCGTCCAACCAGATCGAGGAGTACGAACGTTCGCTGGGAGAGTGTAGACTGCTGATCTCGCAGCACGAAGCGCGTTGCGCGTCGCTGGCTGAGTCTATGCGGGAGGCTGAGAACAAGAAGCGGCAGCTGGAGGAGGCCGCTGATGCTTTGCGCGAGGAATGCGCGCGACTGCAAGTATGTACACAGTCATTGTCACAATATAACTATTTATTTCCAATGTCACGTCAGGTGCAATGCAGTAAGCTCAATGCTCATAGAACGAATTGCACGTTCACTAAGCACCAACGCGTTCTCTAGAAACTTATCGACAGTGATTCCATAGGTAGCGCACAAACCTATTCAAGAAGTCAGATATTCGAAGTAATTTCTGAGTCAGACATTCGAATAAGTCTATCGTTCGTCAGAATCAAAGTGTAGACACTTGAAGCATAATCATGCTATTCCGATTTAATATGCTGACGCATTTACCAAAGGAAATGGTCGTATTGCTAAGCATTAGAGGCAATAGGATTTGAAAATAAAGTGTGGAGAAGATAACATAAGTGTGTGGTGTCAGGCTGCGGAGCGCGTGCAGCTGGCGGCGGCGGAGCAGCGCGCCGACTCGCAGGTGCGCAGTGCGCTGGAGGCACAGCTCGAGCAGCTGCGCACAGCACACGCCACGCAGCTGGCCGCGCTGCGCGACGAGCTGGCCGCGCTGCAGCGGCACCACCAGGACCTCAAGGAGTCAGTACATCACACACATACCATACACCATACACATATTGTTTACTCGCACCTATTACATACAGCACATTTTCATTTTTAAATAGCGCATAAAATTTCTCTTAAAAACTGATTGTTGATAAAAATAAGTATCATAAAATTCGAATATTGACAAATTCGTGAAGGTCATTATACATTGTTATCATTTAAGTATAACAATGATTTGTATTATCGATTCAAACAAATACACAAACAATGAACCTACTCATGTAACAATTATAATGATTATTGCCGAAGTATGACCTTTATAGACCTTCTAACTACACTCACTATCAATACAATATACCAGTTAGAATCAAAGCTGAAATACTTAAAGGTACGTTTTGATTTGCAGTACATACCAGGAACTGACGTTGGCGCGCCAACAACTACAGGACGACTACGAGAAGCTGAAGCGCGAGGAGGCCGACAAATCTGCCAAACTCAAGGAACTCATGTTAGTGTCTCGTTCGCCGCGACGTACTCTTGATAAAGCCGAAAAAGAGGTTGTCAATCAGCAGATGGTACTGAAAGATGAGGGCGACCACTTTAGGGATTTCATCATATCGCCGAAGAGGGAGAAACTAGGATTTGCATATGGAATGGGCCTAAATATTGAAAAAGCTTCCACCAAAGAGGAAAAGTCGCTCTCGGCAATTCCCAAATCCCCCAGTCCCCGCCACTCCTGCAACATCCACCCCCTTCAACTGCATCTACTTATATCTGTTACCATGATCCTACTCACCCATCGTTATCCACAAATTGTTGTTTTGGTTTAAGCTTCGTAACTTGGTTTTCTGTGGTATTCATGTGGATCTCTAAACACTAGACAATATTTTTTGCAGTGCCTTTAAATGACATTATTAGCAAAAATTTAATAGACAATCAGATTTGGTTTTAGTTGACATGTTTATTTATCGAGAATATGTCGAATGGAACCACCTCGGATTACGAATTAAATGAGTAGATTGCTGAACAAAATGTTACTACTATTACTATAGTACAGTTTATTTGTATGTGTGAGAGAGATCCATAAATTGATTGAATGAAATAATGATTACGCTATCATGACACAACTGGCTTACATTGTGAAGTGTAGCAATAGTACAAAATATCTAAATTTATTATAAAAATAATTGTAAATTGATGTGAGCCAGTTGTACTTGATGTTGTTTTGATATTCAAAACAATACGTTCATTTTTGATGCTTTGCTTGAGACTTAATCACGACACTAGTCGAGAAAGCATTTAATGCCTAGTCAACCATAGATTATTTACTTTATGACGATTATTTTGCTTGTGAGATTTACTATTGTATGTTGTATTCTGCGTAGTGTAGCATGTTCTATATTACGGTTCATACTTATTTAGCATAAACTATTTAGTAAAAAAAAAGGTCGCCAAGGATTGCAATAACGATAACATTTTGCGTTGTGATCAACACGGTTGTTAAAGTAAATAAATATAACACTATCTATTATTATCGATACGAATCGTCACGCTTTTTAGTTGTTATTAAGTCAGACTGCCTTGCTGCGTTATTTACATTGAGAGATTTGTACAGTTGTAATTTTACCATTGCTGATTTAGTTTAAGATTTGTTTACACAGTATAACGAATAATGAACCTCTAGTCATTTGTTAGGACAGCTTGACGGCGGCTGTATACGTATTTTCTTAACTTTATCATATGTCTTTGGACATGCTTGCACAAATTATAGGCAGCAAATATAATAAGCATCTATTGGAAATAATAACGTCAACCAATATTTTTATGTAAATATAGTTGTAAATAATCTTGAGTGTTTGTATAGAGAGTCAGCGAGTAATATTTTTATCAATCTATTTTTTTATACAATACTATTTTTGAAAACCGTTATAGGCAACTTCGCATGGATATTATAGTGTTTCGGTACAATAGTGTTCGTCTTGCAGTTTGGCCATATAAAATCATATATACCGAATGAGTCATTAGCTACAATGTAGATATTAGATACATATAGGTATTTTAAAGTATTTGATAGTATTTGGACAGGCGATATGGAACCATTTAGTAATTAAAATTGTTAATAACTGCTGTCTGTTTAGGGCATTTACCAATAAGAACTATTATACCATTCCGTCTAGCATTTATCACATAAGATTTAATTGCATTTACAATTTAATTTTGATTTAATATTGCATGAAACATTGTTCATTCCACTCCTATTCGTCACCAATTTAATATTTAATTGCATTTTACCGCATTATATTATTCCTAGTGTCCATGTCACTTTCCCTAGTCTGTGTGCACTCGAAATGCCGAAGAGTGATTGTCGCCTCCATGTGTTTAAGATACTGTATATAGACACTGCTCACAACATAAAAGACTGTACAAGAATACTAACTGTAACTTAAACACACTAGGCATATCTTTGGTCTAGCAATTTAATCAATACAATATTTAGAACATTCCTATTTAAAATTCACTCTTTTAGATTAAATTGCTTGAAAGAAGCGAGAAAATGTATATGTGAACACATTGTTATAATCGATGTAAGTACGATGTAGACGTAGTGCGAGGTCTTGTTACGCCTTCCGCTTTTTATTTTGAGTTATCATTTTATTCCGCACGTATCCCATTCATATTCATTCTGCCGAGGGTTGGCATTTCCAAAACATTCGGCCTAACTACAAGGAGCGGCGATGTATATGGATGGGTGCGTGCTGGCAGTTAGATAGCTCACATCTGTTCGCAGGTAATAAGGGGTGACCATTAAGCATAAGCAAAGTCTATATTTTAAGTTTACTAATATATATTGTTACGTACAGTCAAAGCGTGGAGAGGCGTGAACAAGCTCGCGCTGATCTTAAAGGATTGGAAGACACTGTGGCCAAGGAGCTGCAGACACTGCACAATCTGCGCAAGTTATTCGTACAGGACTTGCAGGCGAGTACAATCGTTACTGATCAGTTATATCAAATGTAAAATACATGTTTACAAAGACACAACTGTCATTCAAACTACAAATAGGCACACACACAAAACATGTAATTTTTTTAAACAAAGCATTTACATACTCCAATACAATTAATATCTACAAACGTTTGTGCAGGCAAGGATAAAGAAATCCAACAATTCTGAAGAGGGTGCTGAGGAAGAGGGCGGCTCATTAGCTCAGAAGCAGAAGATTTCTTTCTTAGAGAACAATTTGGAACAGCTGACGAAGGTGCACAAGCAACTTGTGCGCGACAACGCAGACTTACGTTGCGAAGTGCCCAAGCTTGAGAAGCGTCTGCGAGCCACAATGGAACGCGTCAAGGCACTGGAAACAGCCCTTAAGGTAATAATATCATTAAGTGTTCATGCATTAAATGTAATTCTATGGAAATTGTCCATCTGCTACTTTAATTGGTTCTACTTGGAAGCTAGGAACTCTTTTTGTCAACCGTGATTATGTTTGGTTTAATATGATATCGATTTATTTCTTTGGTTTGCAGGAGGCAAAGGACGGCGCTATGCGCGATCGTAAGAGATATCAATTTGAAGTTGACAGAATTAAAGAAGCTGTCCGTGCGAAGAATCTCGCCCGGCGAGGTCCACAGGCCCAAATTGGTAAATAGAATAATATTAATTTGTTTCAAATTGTGCTGCTCATTGTTGAATCAGAAATACAACTAAGTATAATTTTGTTTTAGCAAAACCCATCCGTGCTGGAGGTGGTCATTTAGTAGGCGGCGGTGCCCCCGGCGTGGTGCGACCTGCGCCCGCACAAGACATTAAACGGAAATCAATCATAGTTGGCGCACGAGGTGAGAATAGGCTCCTTACTCTTTTTTTCTCTTATAACATCAATATAGATAAATCATGACTACATAATACACGTATTTGTTACAGATGAGAGTTGAAGAGATAGCCGTTACATCATAGAGAATTTAAATGAAACTTCATAGATGTACCTTACAGGGGCGACGAAAATAATTCTTTTAAATCATAACCATTATATTACTGTGTTTATGGAAAGCCTAATAATAAGTGAAAGAAAAAAAAAAGAAAAATATCGGTAGTATTCTCTTAGGCTTAATGTTTTGGGCTACCTAATAATTAACGTCTTTAAGTGCACATGGATTTAGAACAGTTAATAGCTTTCTGCGATATAATATATTAGGTTTCATATAAATTCGTATAGTACCAGTTCTAAAGTATTACGGTTTGAGCAGACCGAAGCTTCAATGGTCTTTTGATGTTGCTATTTTTAAATCAGATATAATATTTTTATGAAATGACAAAAAAGTATTAATTTAGTTTCTCATTATGGATGCTTAAACTCGATTAATATGTTCTGTGAACTTAGAGATTATTTATCCTCATGAGGAAGAAATATGGCTACTGAGACGCTAGCAATCATTCAGTACAAAGACTTACCGAGCCAGTTACCAATTTGTGTGAAATAAATGGAATATTCCTACGTGCTCTCATTTCTTTCTCATATGGATACAAATCAACGATTTCCAAGATGCAATATCTCGTTATCTTTAAGAATATGCTGTGAATTAAATTGCAGACTTGCATATGCTGCCGCACAAATATAATAAAAAACAAAAAAGTTTAAAAAAAATGTATGTTACTGTCGGCGTTGTTATCAATTCCACGTGTGGTGGCAAATGCAGAGCAGTGTGCATCTTCAATGTGTAGTTGTAGTTTAAGCTTCTTTAATATATATTTTTATATATTGTGATAAGCGTTGATATGCCGACATGCGAGCATTTATTTAGTTAACGAAACGAAAACCTTTGATATATGTTCACAAGGTGTCATGGGTGATAACGAGGAGGTCCATAATTTTCAGAAACATAAAGCTTCAGGTATCCGCTCTTACCCGGTGAGTTTGCATAGGTTCCACGTGCGTGTGCCTGGACGACTTGCTGCAACAAGCAAGTTCACTGTCACTAGGCACGGTCTGCGCCAGATTGACATGCGATACGATTTTAGTGGGTGATTTTTATATTCAATAATGAATATGAAAATCTCTTTCAACTAAACACATTTAGCTCCAGTGACTTGTAATAAACTGTAACACAGTACGTTTGATACTGCTTATAAAATATTATAATAAACACATAGTTTTTGCATATGTAGGTTATCATTCATTGCACCTTTCGCTTAGTCCCTCATTACTGCGCGTCACCTTCACGTTAGCTTGTGAGCTGTGATGTTTTTTTTAGCAAATATTTTACTTTTGTATTGCGTCTTTCTTGTAACTGTCTCAGTAGTAATTTTAGTCAATAAGTTACGATATCGGCTCTTATAATATAGTCCGTAACGATTAAGAAAATATATTTTTAATGAAATGTATGGCATACTTCACTTCGGATCATCTTCTAACATCTATTTACATAAAAAATAAATTAACTAAAAAATCGGCGTCTTGCAGAGAACGTTTGGATTGGTTTATAAAGTTCTCTATTTGCTTTAGGATGCATCAGCTTCGCAGTAGATCTGTAACTTATATAAGTACTTATGAATTAATCACTATGGTTCGCAGTCCAGTGAAGGCTTGCTACATTTAGACTCGGAGACAATTTAGTGTCCATGCTCTGGCTGCGTCCTATGAGGAGTTATGGAACTATAGCCGACATAATGTCCAGAAAACCAAAGATGAATCACAATTTTTAGATTTATTGTTCGAGATTACTTACCAGCTGAAATTTAATGTAAGAAACCCCCGAATTACTCAATGGTTCCAAAGCTCCTTAGTGTGTTGCAATATATTAATATCGTTTAGATGTAACGTTGTAGTAAATTATTTCACACTTAATTTAGATACATGATTTTTATCATATTTTATTTATTGTATTACGTAAAGCTAAATTAGATTTTTTTCACTTTTGAAGTGTAATAAATGCGCTTTTTTTATATACCTCTTACATTATTTTAAAATCATGATCAAATACATATATTTTGCATTCGAAATTATAGATGCCTACAAAGATGCATTCCACGAGGAAAGCACATTGTATCTTTGTTAATCTTTAAGGATGTTGTTTTTTAAAACGTAGTTAAAGAGGCTATCCTCGGTTTCCACTCGCCTGTTGCATATATAGCTCTAGCCGGAGGTCGACGCGACTTGGACGCGCCCGACGGTGGGCAACCCCAAACCGACAGGCTTGCCTTTGCACCAAGTGATTTAGTTTGTATTGACATCTTTTGTATCATGTATTTTAATATATGGAAAATTCTCAAAAAGAGTTTTCTTGTTTTTTTTTATTTATTACATATGAAAATAAAATCATGAATTTATTTGCTAAAGCGTTTTTTATTTAAATATCGCAGCAAAATTCATATGGTTTCAAATAGAATACCCTACTATTTTGTTAATTCCGCCCGTAAACTAGTGTATGTGTATATTGAATGTCCTTGCCATTAACTTGTGATTAACTCGTTCTAATTATGTTGTATTTACTGACACGCCTGTATTCCCCCTAAGGGGCAGGCAGAAGTGTCACACACACCCACACAGTTCGTTGGTATATTTAGGTCCCATATAAGAGAAATGAAATAAAAGATATCACAAAATGTGTAAAATGTCTCACGCGACGTTTCAACGGAACGACGGACAAGAGACGGACTGAACTGAAACGCCTCGCTGCAACTGCGACGGCGTGCATACCTACCCTCTTGCGTTGCGACGTCGTGCATCTACGCAACGCAGTTGTGGTATATAATACGTTGATCCGTTGCAGTGTGGTGTGGAGTTGATATAAGTAAGATCTCTCAACCCCCCCCCCCCCCCCACCCCTATCAAGATAATTGGACATGGACTGATGAGGCGATAGTTTGTGTCTGCCGCACGAAACACGAAAATTCTTGTGCTTTCGCGGCGGTATTCGATGCCAGCCAGCGTACTATTTTGGATAATGGTATGTTTGGAAACGTGGAAGTACCTACAGAGCCTACCTACCAGCTACTATTCAATAAATCCCTCACCCTTATAATAGAAGTTGTTATTCGTGAACTAACAAAAAATGAGAAAAAATAAAATATAAATTATTTTATTGTGGGTTACAGATACATCTATGATTCTTTCATCTTAAATACCGTATAAAATAATCAATATACTGCTTAGTTCAATATGGGAGCATATATTTTTCTATATAGTGCGTAATATGAATGTACAGACACAGCACATCAAGCTACCCCTACCTGTCAAATTTATTTGATATATTTTCAACATTAACACAAAACAATAAGGTTCATTTTCAATTGGGAAAATTTGAAAGTTTTGGATAGCTTGACCTGCTGGCGTATGTACAGTCATACTCGAAAATATGTATACTTACCTTTTAAGTAAATAATTATGTTCACTTAATAATTTAGGAATTTAATAAAAAGTTTGTCTACAGTAGGTACACATATTTTAAAGCTGCTTGTTTATAGATACTTAGTTTTATTCTATTTTACGGGTATCACAATTCAATAGATTATGTTGTCCAAGTGCATACTACACATTACTATCTATATTTCATCAGACATCAACTAAGTTCCTAAGAAAGAACAATTGAATGGATATACAAATCATAAATTATATTTTTACATTATGTACATATTATATTAATTTACATACTACATTACATTTGTCTTTCCAAAAGACCGGCTTATAAAGTCATAATCCATAAATATAAAATAATAAGCCTGGTCTATAGTAATAAAATAAGCAGATAGACTATTTTCACATATAAATACAACATTCTAAAAAATAACAACATAATTTTGGTTTTTGGTATCTCATCTCAGCAAGATATCTAAAAGAAAGAACCAACAAAATGTCTAGAATGTACTTATTTGTATTATAAACTTATTTTTTTTTAAGGAAAGCATCATACATCATAGCGCATTGTACGATGCTATGGAATCGTTCGATTGTTGGCGGTCTAGTGTGTGATTAAAACAATTTTCTTTTGTAGTAGACGACGTTCTGAAATCAAATAATAAGGAATGAAATTCTTGCAAAATTAAAATAATTATCACGAACCCATTTACTCTCCCACTGCTAGGTACAGGTTAGGCTAGTACAGATGATAGATTGTCAACTTTAATTCACACGTAATGAGGTTCATAATTAAATGGGAAAAATTGAGTTTTGTATAGGTCGACCTGCTGGCGTCTGTACAACACATTGGGCCAGTTAAGTATGGGTTCCCAGGCGTTTAACACGTGGAACATCGCCGACAAATTTCCTCATCATGTTTGTTTAATATTATTAATACATGTAGTACCTAATAATAAGTTCCATTTCGAATATTCACAGTTCGAATTTTGGATAATTTAAACTCTCAAGCATGACGATGGACTGCCAAATAGTCCGAATATCTGCTATTTCATAAATTAAAATATATAACAAGCTATTGCCTGCGGTTTCACCCGCATTGCAAATTGCTTTTTGAGACTAAATTCCTTCTCCAAGATCTAATCTCTGTACCAAATTTCATCAAAATCGATTCAGTCACAATCGGTTCAGCAGTTTAGGTGTCAAAGCGTAATAGATAGAGTTATTTTCTCTATCTTTATCTTCTCATTTATAATATTAGTAGGGATGTTGTGTATCTATTGTAAGAACGTAAGTGTGTACAAACCCAAAGAAAGGTAGTAAGGTGATAAGCTGTGCGCGGTTCGTGCAGTCTCTGAGCTCAGGTAATACGAGCAGTATGTGGCGCAGATACGCCTGAAGAGCTAACCGCCGCTGCTCTACCAGATGAGCATCCTGTAATATACAAATGTATCGTATCGTAGGCTTATATTAATCGCAATCTTTTTTTTTTAATTCAGCCATTTTCGTCCCTCCGCAGGGCAAAAGCCTCCCTACCCTCCAACTACTGCGGCCTTCTGAGGCCAATCCTTCTAATACCGGTCTAGCTCTACCCGCCATCCTCTTAACATAATAATAGTACTGCGTAAAAAATAGACACTCCTTGCCCCGTGACTAGATTACCGCACATAATTTTTTTTTACAGTTAGATTACACTGTTTTAGAATCCTGTTTATATTTTTGTGTGACATCTTTATAAATATGATGTAAGTATCAAAAACAAAAACCCTTACATATAAACTTAACGATAATATGACCACACGTTCTCGACGTACATTCGTTTTCATTGTTATAGGAGTCTTACCCGCTTCCGTAACGTTTTCTTCGGTGGAAACTCGTATGTTGCTATATCGGGATGACATTTCTTAAGTTGCATATGTAATTCATGGAATTTAGCGTATCTGTGATAAACATTCCATTCCTCTTGACCAATTTTTAGATAAATCTGAAAAAAATCTTTGTTTTGTATATGTGCAATAAAAATTACGGAAAAAGTAGAAAGTAGAATTATTGCAAACTATCAGTGTTTTGTTTACCTGATAAACATGGTAGGAGTGTGTTTTCTTGCCAACTAGAAATGCGCTGGGTATGTGAGCTTTCACATTGGACTCAGGATAATCTAGAATCTCTAGCGCCGATATACTCTCATATTCTTGTAAACGCTGTTGTAGATACGTATTGAATTCCATAAGCTCTGCGTGCATCTCGGCCACCTAAAATTGAGTTTGTACACCTAAAATGTACTTAGACATTTGATAGGTTTAATTATCTACTTGCTTGGGTACCTCTAGGCTAAACAGTAAGGTTGAGGTATAAATACTAGATACTAAAATGTTACAGTCAGTCACTGTGACAATAATTCATAGACACTTGTGGCCAAAATACCAAGCAAATTTACATCATAAATACATTTTAAACTGTCAGCAAACTGTCTGCTTATAAAAGCAGGAAGGAAACTTCATTTTTATTTTCTAATAGATTTAAGTTTTTTTTTATATTCATTAATAAACTCGGCTAGAAGTTACGTAGTAATAATAAAATATCGTCAATTATTATATTTGATACTCTCTATATCCTGTCCGAAATCACGGAATATTAGGTAGTATTTTGTTACAGATATTTTAGTCACTGTGATACTTGGTATCACCAACAGCCTCCCGTGTTGGTAGTGTATAACATTTTAAGTATTTATGTATATAACATAAATACATAATAGCTTCAATACCTGAACTAGTTTTCTTTCATACTGATCCACTTCTGCATTATCCCCGCCATCGTTTTTTAAAGCTTTTCCAAGTTCTACAGCCGACATGTAGTGCCGCAGCTGGTCTTTTAATCGGTCATTCTCCCTATAAATATAATATATTCTTTTAAAAGCTTTACATAGATTACTGATAACAAATGGCACATGTGATGTGGCAATATCGATAGTGCTTATGTTACTCCTAACTCCAACATTGATAAAACATTGCGATAGATATTTTTGAACAATCCATTTGTAGAGTTGCCTTTTGCCAACACACAATATTATAATATTTAAAAACTCCGAGCTGCTGGTCACGGTTCGATACCCGTTAATTATAACAAAATATAATTATGCATTTCCTGCAGTTACTACTTCCATTTTTATTCACGTAACCTTTGCGTTTACATACCTACTCAGAAAAAGGAGAAATGCTAGGGTGGACCACTTTTTTTTATTTGGTCTAATTAATGTACCGCGATAATGGACTAGGAAAAGACTATTTTGCGGGACGTTAGCGTAATGGCTGAGCGATCGGTTTCTGAGCCGCGGGTTCGATCCCCGCACAAAACAAATATTTATATGATCTACTGTTAGTTTTCGGACCCACGATGTTTTTAGAAAATCTTTGCTAGAAAATTTTCTCCCGTATAAATTTTCTAGCAAGATTTTCTAAAAACATTAGGTAATAAATTACATAATCAATATGACGTAAAAATAAAACTCACTTGCTGAGATCCAATACTACTTTTTCTAACTTCTTAATTTTTTCCTTACTGGCTACTTCCATTTGAGTATATTTTGTTTGCAAGATATAATACTCTTTTTCTTTACTTTCTAGAGCTGAATTTACAGCTTTCTCCTCAGGTACACTTTCATCTTCCGTAAAACAAAGCTCTAAGCATGAAGTGCTTCCGTCAATACTACCTGCCACTTCTTCACTATCACTTTCAGATATTTTAAGATTATTTATACTTGATTGAGATACATTATCTTTTAAGATGTTATTTACATCGATACTGTTGGTAGATAAGAATATTTCTTTAGCACATTCTGACAGTTTAGACAGAATTTGTGAAGGACTATCCATAACTTTGTCTGGAAAAAAATGCCTTAAACTACTTTTGTATTCAGAACTGGTTGGTTCACTACTTGAAGTGGCATGTGCGACTATTTTCGGATCTGGTGAATTAAGACAAGTTGCTGGCGCACTGTTCCATGCGGAATTATCTTCTTGTTCTGTGGTTTCTATGGATTTATTTTGGTTTAGCATAAGATTTTTTTGTTCACTCTTATCAAAAGATATCACTTGGCGTAAAGGTTTTCGTTTTAAATTACTGGATGATTTAATAGGCATTGGCAAAGGTATCACGTGTTCTGCTTTATTAGAATGGTTAGCTTGTTGTGAATCATTTAATTCTGGTCTGTCAATTGATAACGCAAACAAGACTGTTGATAAACCTGAAATAATTTGTGGCATGATTATTCACATAATGGTTAATCAACACAATCCTATGATTATGCTAGACCTAGCACAAGTATCCTGTGTCTATAATCATGAAAATCCTCTTTTTTTTTAAGAATGAGAGTTCCTCCCAGGCGGAAGAAAGGGTTATACACAGCACTCCTATTTTCTGTGGTGAATGTCACAAATCCCATGGCCATGACATAACGGCAAAGGAGGACAATCGTCTTCCCTTAAGTTGCCGATGTGTCAGATTTGTACTGGCTAAACATACCCTTTTCATCACCCCAGGTGACCGATGATTAAGATATTCCAAAAAGAGTTAGATTAAATGCTTAAACATATCTTATGCTAATGAATATTTAGCTGAAACTAATATTTTACCTGCAGCCATGTCAGGAAGGACTTGAGAAATTTCAGAATCTCTTACTAAAGCACCATCTTCATAATATTCCATGAGCAGACCATGTGACACCCAGCTTTGTAGATACCTAATGTACATATGAATAATAAAAATAAGCCAAACCTTGTACAAAAATAAATAATGTTACTACATACCTCCTTCTCAAGTAGGTTGTTTATAATTTTGTTTTACTATATTTTTTTCTTTACTATTTATATTTCCAACAAATTATTTGTTTGTATTAATTAATTATTATTATTTAGGTACCTACTATTGTTTACAGTCATACCTGTCAAGGGACCTCTCATTCAATGCTGCTCTGAGAAATGCTCTGAAATATCCAAGGGGTGTGTTGATATTTGTAAGAATCTTAAACCTTTCCTTTTCATGTTTTGTTAGATGTAAGCAAGTATAACTCCACAGAGAGTTACCTAAAACAAATAAGACATACCTTGTTTTAAATGTAATTCTAATAAAAACTAAAAAATAAAAGTTCATGCGTGTCTTACAAAAAGAAAAATAATATCTGACAAAAATATTTAAAAATAGTATACTTTAAATAAATATCACATAACTTATTATCTTACCAACATTAATGATATTAAATGTGAAGTTTAAACCTGCTGTAACCAAATTCTGAATTGCAGAGTTTAATAAATTTGTCCGAATGCCATGGCTAAGCAATTTTTCCCATTTTTCACATAGTTGTACTATTCTGAAATAGTAACTTAATTAATATATATTATTTAGCATTGATGTTAATTGAATATGGCTATTTATTAATGTTTAATCACCTTATATCATCTTCTGTGGCTAATTCTGATTTCCCTCCAAAACGGTTTTGACAATTTTGTACACAATTTTGTAGTTCTTGATGAATAATTTTACCATTTTCTAACCGTTTTTTAATCTCTTCTCTATTGTCTATAGCATTAGCTATTGTATTTAATATCTTGCTGTTCTGGATCGAAAAAATAAGTCCACCAATACTTATTTAGCTAGTGTTTATTTTATTTTATTGCTTTTCATAATGTTAAGTTAAAACTATCTACCATGTTTGATGAGATAAGTTCTGGTAATGCTTCAATGTGTGCAAATTAGACAACCCAGACAACCTTATTCATGATATCATTTTACAAGTTATTAACTCAACTGCAACCATACACAACTTAGCAATATGCTAACACATGTTTTAAAAAATACTAATAAACTATATTGTGAAAATATATACAGTCCAGTCAACATAGGCAATTGTAAGTGTAATGTGTGGGAACGGACACTGAAGCAAGACATAAAGTCAAAAACATAAAGTCTACCAGCCCAGATAACAGGAAATATGGATTCATATAAGTACTGTGATGCTTGACTACAACTTGCAACTAGAATTTTATGTTATTTGCATTTTTTCATCTTTTCGCCTAGAATGGCTAATTTTCAAAATAACATTACATCAAGACATCAAGAAATTTTACAAATTAAATTTTAGTCAGTGTAATGTAATCCGGTAATAATTTCTTACCATAGTATTTCGGTCCTCTGATAATTGTTACAGTCGAAATATTCAAACTAATCAAGTCAATAACATATTCTTAGAATGATTAACTATAACAATGTACTTATTTAATAGTTATATTGTCTTTCGTTGACAAAAAATATTTTTATTTATTTATTCCAACTGACTGACAGAGTGACAAAAGTCTGAAACACAGAAGACATTAAGATGACAGTAGGTGTACTTTAGTGATGTGCGAGAGTCGAGACCGAGATGTTCAAAATCAAATATAATCTTCACAAAAACTTTTCGGGGCGTTGATGAAGTTTATTAGGCATTATCATTAAGATCACACGTTTTTCTTAAACACTTTGACATAGGCAGAATTGTAGACATCGGCATCAAATGCCATAGAGAAAGAAAGAAAAGAAGAGATATTCAAATATATTCTTCCCAAAACCTTTACGGGGCGTTGATGAAGTTTTATAAGCAATAATATTAAATTGTAATCATCTCGTCTAACTTGTTTTGTGTGCAATATGGTGTTTTACGTTTCTTACTTACAATATTATTAAGTATTTTATTTTTTTGTTTTCATTTCAGGGTGCTAATCCTGTCAACAATTCCTCAATATAAATTACGTCCTTTCCATTACTTTAAATACCTATTTCCTTTTCCCCCCTCCTTGTTTCCTTTCCTGTACATCGTCATTATTAGTATATGCGAAACCTGAATATAGTTTGTTCAGAATCAGTAACTGAATCGATTCCAATAATTTTTACATCATGTTATATTTTGTCCCAAAAACATTTAAAAAATGTTACGAGTAGGACACCGAGCGACACTAAGTACCTATCCGCAATCATATGCGCGCAACACAGGTCACTGACACACTGAGCGGTCAGCGCGGGCGCAGTGGGGCGGGCGGGGCCCGGGGGTGAACCAACCACTTCAGTCGCCCGGCAGCTATAGGGAAGTGTGCACGTATGTCACTCCCGTTCAGATAAGTAGGTACAAAACGAGAGCGCGACCGCAAGCGCACGGCATTTTGGTTGATCTGTACCTATCGTATGTAAAAAGCATAGGTAGTGTTCGTTTAAGAAATGGTACGTACAGTAGCGGTTTGTGGTGATAACGCGAGCGCGCGGCAGTTGTGTTTCGGTTGACGTGTACCTATCGTATGTAAAAAGCATAGTGTTCGTGTAAGAAATGGTACGGATACTAGCGGTTTGTGGTGATAAGTGATAACGTATTCCTGGCAGTGCGGCACGAGGAGCTATCTGACATTAAAGTATCGTCACACACATGAACACACGTTTTTATTTGTACCTACAGCCTGTTGTGGTTAAGTAGTGCGATGTTTAACACTTTTCATCAGGTGCAACATATCGCATTGACTACATTTAATCACTTACGGCTGCATTTACAAATAAAGTACTTATGAATGTCTACCTACACTTGAGCATTAAGACAGTTCAAAGACTGCAAGTGTGATGGAAAATGTGGAAAGTGTGATGTATCATCAGTTAAATACAATGCAATCGGAAATCGCCGTACGGTTAGGTACCTACTGCCACATTATTATCAATGAACGCCGCGAAAACGCGGGCGCGGGGAGGCGCCTGCGCGTGATGAGCATGTTTTTGTAAGGACAACCAGGTAACTTAACAAGCTTATAACTTTGTGATTTTTCATGATATAAGTTTTGAAATTTTGTACATAGATTATTTACATAAAAATACTAGACATGTGTTTCAGGTTTCGCATACACTAATAATGATGTTGTATACACGTTTCTCATATCCTCTTTGATTGACATTGGCAGAATTGTCGACATCGGCATCAATTGCCATAGAGAAATCAATTCAAATCAATAGTTTGTGTGATTAAAAAACGGTTGCTAGATAGTAAGCATTACACAGTTTGCGTTTTGGTTGGACCTCCCGTATTTCGTGGCAGTGACAGGTCATAGTTTACTAATAATCATGTACAACTTACTAGTGATAGTTAATATAGCTTAAAACATTATAAAGTAAATGATATCGCGGTTCGCACTTTATGCTATAATACTATTTTGCTAAATTACAAAATGGCGGCTGCCAAACCAAGGGATTGCATAACACTCTCTCTCTATCAAGCAACTGTCCGTTGGGCGTGGCCCGCCCGTTTTGCCGTAACATAACAAGTAACCATATAAATTAAGCTTGCTATAATATAGCATATAAAATAGCATGTCTCAAAAAATAAGCTTAAAGCTTTTATAAATAGCTACTTTGAACACCACTTTAACTTACATGGGTTGGGATAACTTGGGTTGCTATTTGCCATGTGTAAAACGACTACATTATCAAGAAGCTATTTTCTACTATTTTTTAGTTTACGGAAAGCCTTACAATTATAAACTTAATTAAACAATGTAGTAAGACTGAAAGGACTATTTTCTAAAATCATAGAGTTGAGTCATTGAGTCTATCTCTCTGTAAAAAAACATTTCTAAACAAAATGGCGTCACCAGCGTGAGTGTAAGAAATTGTGGTTCGTTCTTGCGTGTGATGTGTAATTTACACTAGGTACATTTTCCTTAGCAGAATCTATATTCTTGAGAACTTATTAATATTTTCTGAAGTTAGTGATTAGTGGTTTTTATTTCAAGACATACCTTACTACGTAGGATTAAGTTACTTAGGAACGAAGATTCATCATGAGTAATTATGAGGATGATCAAAGTGAGGATGGAGAATTAGCGCGTAGCCCTGTCCAAGACGAGATGGATTTCAGGTATGTAATTATTTATTTCACTTTCATTTAGATATAATTTACTTCAAAGACAAATTATGCGATAATAATTATTATTCCTTTGAGGAATATGCAAAGTAAATGCTTTGTTTCGTGTTTATTTCGTAGATGCGATTTTAAATACGAAATTCACCTTAATAACCATTGTGTGAATGATAATGTCTTTATAGTTGGGTTTTAATAGGTTTTACCCGTCGTCATGCGTATCAGTAAAATGGTTTGTCAATACGTAGAAAAACAAAAATCAATGTTCTTGTTTCAGGTTTTTTATGTTTAAGTTTTCCTCTGTTAACTATATGATTGTGTCACTACATTTTTTTGTGACAGTAAAATTGGTCTTACATGATTGTGGTTCCACCATTCCAACCACTTCAACATCCTTGTCTTTTATAATTGTTTTGACATTATTTTGTAAAAATAACTTAGCTAAAAGTAACTTAACTCCGCTCTTAAAGCAACTCTGATCGTAACTTCTTCTAGATTTGCAGTTTACAGCTATTGGAAGTGTCATCTGGTGACTCATCATAATTATACTTATAATTCATCCTGAACTATAATGGTATTTATTTTCATGAGTATAGTGAGTTTTAACTGATACTATGTGTATTTGTAGTTTATCTGATGAAGATCGAGATAATGCTGATTCCTTGATAATCAAACCTCCCCAAGCTGTAATTCATACTGCACATCGGGACAAAAGAGGCCATAAGAGAGTTGTCAAGGATAGATACAAAGACAATGCTAGGAAAGAAAAAAAACATCTTTACAGGTATTAATCATAATTTTTTGGTACATAAGGTCTTATTCCAATGTTTTTGTCATCATTAATACTATTGTTAAATTTGATTTTACTAAGAGCTTTCCTTATTGTTCATCATAAACAGTATCAGTTACTAATTCTTAGAATATTAATAAGTTAATTTGATGCTAAATTTAGTGAAATTTATGGTGAACCACATTAACAGTGTTTATTTTGAAACTTAATCCTTGAAACTGTTGTTTATACTTCTTTCTTATAACTTAATTTGTAACATTTTATATATCTATTATTATGTGCTTTAAGGTCTGTCATCCTACTGACATTGGGAATGTTATAGATCAATCATAAACCTTTTTCAACAGGGAACGTGATAAGTCTGAAAAATCAAAGCGAGAGACTAATAAAAATTCTGACCGTGAAGATATGGCCAAAGAGTACTATAGAGAAAAGCAATTTTATAGAGATAAAGAATTGTATAGAGATAATAAAGAAACTTTTAGGGACAAGGAATCATACAGAGAGAAAGAAACATACCGAGACAAGGAAATTTACAGAGATGGTAAAGATATGTATAGGGACAATAAAGATATCAGAGAAAAGGAAATGTATCGTGAGAGGGAAAAAGAAATGTATAAAGAAAAGGATGTTTATAGGGAAAAGGATCCATATAGAGAAAGGGAACACTACAGGGAGAGAGAAATGTATAGAGACTCTTCTTTTAGGGAACCCACTAGGTCCAGAGAAGCCTATAGAGAAAAAGACATGACATATAAAGAAAAAGATATGTACAACAAGGAAAAAGAAATGCAAAGAGATGTATATTTAGGCCGTGACAGACAATACAAATATGCAGATCAAGAAAGAAAACGTTCTGATAATGAAAGAATTGAGTCTAGACTAAGACTGTTAGCTGAAGAAGGTCATACTAATCATAATAATGAAAAAGAAAACAGGGATAAGACATCTGGGGATAAAGAATTAGAAGACCTAAGAACTAGACTACTAAACAAGAGAATAAGTAAGGAGATGCAATCCCAAGATGGTAAAAAGGATTCTGATTATTATGAAAAAGAGAGTAAATCATCCTCTCGTCACTCATCTTTAGACAAACATCAAGAACATAGGAAAAATAAAGTCTTGTTTGCAGGTAAGAATATCTGAGTCTTTTATTATTTATCTGCCATTATTTTTTATCAAATCAAATAGTTTATTATGTGAATACAATAAAGGGCTTAAAGCATACATAATTTCTATCTTTAACTATTATACAAGCAATATTTATAAATTTGTTTGTATGTAATAATTTTCTCCTTAATTTCAAGCACAAAGCAACAAATGTAGTTGGTCTTATGTATGATAGGCACTGCTCAGAGTTTGTCTGGGTTGGTATCACCATATTTCCCAATATTCTGCTGCTAAGCAATAATATGCTAACATTAGTGAGTTCTGGTTGAAGGGCAATGTGAAATAGCAGGACAGTGAAAATATTGGGTCAAGTCAAATGTTTTATGTAGAGGCCAGCACATCAAGCTACCACAATCTGTCAAATTTCTTTGATTGACTTTCAACTTTAATTCAATATAATAAGGTTCATATAAAATTGGGAAAATTTGACAGTTTTGGAAAGCTTGACCTGCTGTTGTTTGTACTTTTGAAAAGTCAAAACTAATTGCACATTTCCTAAAATTTGAATCTTATGAAGAGAACTGAGAAGATTGCTTGTGTTATTGATATTTGTAGGTTGCAGTTCGCTGCAGCTTGTATGCTTGTTTGTTGTCTTATAAGATAAATCCAAGAGCAGCTAATACAGATGTAAAATTTCTAGCAAGACCTTTTACTTCTTTTCTGAGGAAAGCTTGTCGGCCCGGTACTATGTAAAAAACAAATTGCTATGTATACTTAAGTAAAGTATTGTTTTTAGACAAAGAAAGGGAGAAAAGAAAACATGAATCCCGCACTGAGTTAGAGGCCAGGCGGCTGGAACATCGTAGACGTGGAAAGAAGCGTTCTGTTTCACCAAGCGAGACTACCACAAAGAAAACGAAAACAACAGATTCTCCTAACTATGGAGATTCTGTTGTAACAGTATCTGATTCTAGTGATGTAGAAATGAAAAGTGATTCAGTACACTCAGAGCCTGAAGATGGTAAGTAGGATTTATTGATCAGTAAAATCTAGAGAAAATTTAGTTCAATGTATATTTTAATAGATTAGGCATAGTTGCTGCAGCAAGCAAATCCAGTTGCAGTGGTGAATTTCTTATAGGTCCTGCTGATGAGGCCAGGAACAGTATAATTTAATAAATAAAAATTAATAAATAAAACAATAATTAATATATACATACTATAATAACCCGGTTTTTGGAGAAGTAGAAAATTCCAAGTGTAAGAAATGGAAACTCCTTAAGTACTAATTTTTATTTAAATAATTATAGGTGAACACACACACAGTGAAACAGAGGATGATACAAGTACAGAGTCAGACTCAGCAGCAGAATCTAAATCTGAGGGAGAAGAGGAACAAGGGGACAATGAAAAATCTGATAAGGAGGATATAGAACAAGACCAAGTCAATGATAAGACTAGACCACCATCAAAATCACCTAGCCCCAAGTCTAAGCCTGAATCACTACCATCATCTCATGGAACACACAGGTCTTTATTAATTTTGAATCCTCCTAGTATTTTCTGATAGTAGAAACTCTCAATAGGCTAGTTGACTGTTTTGTTTTGTGGCCCCGTAAAAAAAGTTGACCAAAAATAGAGCCAATCAACAAAAACTTCGTTGATTTGAATGATTTTGTTCAGTATAGAAATTACAATTAGGTTTTTCAATAAAAATGTTTTATGAATAAATCAAATGCTACTCAACTACCCTATTTAGTTTTAAAATAAAAAAAATAATTACAGATCATTGTCCAGATCGAAAAGTAGAAGTAGATCACATTCCTTTTCACCTCCCCCTCCAGGAGAAAATGGAAAGCCTATAGAAGAAGAAAAGCCAAATGAAGATGATGATGAGGAAACAAGACAGCGAGAGGAAGCTATCAATGCACTGCCTCCTTACTACCCTGCATTACAGGTATATTTCATTTGTATAGTTTAGTAAAAGTAGTAGAGGTTCATATACACAGACATACATAGTCATGCATTGAGATGAGTATGCAGTATATTAATTAACCTTCGCGGAAAATCGACGTTTTTATGGTATGTTTGGCTATTTGGTTAGATTGACCTTACCTTTACTTACCTTTACCTTTTATTTCAATGTATAATATTCGCGTAAATGTCAGAAATCAATAGATTGACCTTAACAAATATATGGTTAATGAGTGATTAATATTACAGAATAAGACATAAATTAGTATGGGCTGATTATACTTTCTTAAACTGCATGCATTCGTTTATATTTAGTGACTGACATTATTATAATTTAATATCATCTAATTTTAAAATCATAAATAATTTCATTCATCTTAGCCAAAAATATTAGTAGTTATAGTTGTTTTGTTTTATTGAATTTATTACTTTTTAGGAAAAACATATATTTTTTTGCAACAGAAAAAGTAATACATAATACATATTATCTATTTTTAGATTATTTATTTTTTTATGTAAAATATTAATGACTTATTTAATAAAAATTTATAGGGTTGTCGATCTGTTGAGGAGTTTCAATGTCTAAATAGAATAGAGGAGGGAGCATATGGAGTTGTTTACAGAGCACGTGATAAAACTACAGATGAGATTGTTGCTCTTAAAAGACTTAAAATGGAAAAGGAGAAAGAAGGATTCCCCATCACCTCTCTGAGAGAAATCAATACATTACTGAAGGTAAGATCCCTATCAAAATTGTATATACTTTAAGCTCACTTGAGCCATCACAATGCATCACTGCTCTTTTCTCGAAGGTATTTTATTTTAAAATTGTTTTATTATAAATATACGCTAATGTTTGAGCCGCGAGCTGTGAAGCACTCGATGGCTCCTGTGTTGAATTCATTTTATTAATGCCTTGTATTTTATTCCTACAGGCCCGGCTCCTCTAGTGCAAGGTTTAACTAGAGGTGTGACCCGATTGCAAGGGTAACATCTTCGCGGGCGGGCCTAAGTATATTAGGAATTTATTCCAGGGAAAAACCCTTTTTTCTTGTTGTTCTACATCTTCGAATTTGATGGCCTACAAAAAGTAATTTATCCATAATACTCAATACTTACGTACCTACTTAGAATATGAACATCGAAGGTTACATTAAGATAATGATGCAAGTTTATATTAAGACAATCAAGATCAACCGTACTACAGTTATATCGAACCAATACTATAAGGTAAAGATAGGGAATATCTTAAGTTATATATATTGGTATTACATAAAGACGTAATTATACGTAATGGTCCGAAAATTATAATCCAATGTTACACAAATCTTTTAATTTATGTCATGATATACAGACAAACACTTGTGTTTTAGGGGTTAAGAAAATTTTCAGAGTAACTTCACTATAATAAACTGCATTAAACTATAATAAACTATATTTACCCCTTTACATTATAGTATAAAATATATTGTATAATGAGTGTCTATTTACAAATGGTTTTGATTCAATCGTTTGAATATTATTCATTATTTGAACTAAATGAAACAAAACAGTTTGTAACCAACACAATTCAGTTTTCCTAACATTTACTAGAAAATGGAAAAAACGAGAAAAATTGTGTATTCAAATATACAAGATAAGATAATAATGTATTAAGATAATATTTCTTTCTCTCGTTTTTTCTCAAGTTTAGATTTAATGTTGTTCATTATATGTCATACTAACCATGAAAGTTTTCCTGACAACTGAAAACGATAAAAGTAAATGAGGAATAGTAGAGAGCAAAGTCTTGTGATTATAAATGTGATGTGAACTCAGCTATACAAAATATTTTAGGTTCGTGCAATGATTGATGATGATTCCTACATATGGCAAAAAAGCATGGCAATACTTTATGTGAATTTGAGTTGGGTAATATATTTTAGGCTGTTAAAGCTCAAGATAAAAGCTAGTAATCATACTTCGAAATCTGTCATGGAATTAAATATTTTACCAACACACGTTAGGAAACTTCGAAATTTGAAACTTGGAAATTTGTACGCACGGCTTCATAAATATAGCTATAATACAATTTCATTATAAGCTGACCTATGAATGTCAGGAAAGCCTTATAAATACGAGGTCAGCTTAAACCGGAATTTTATTGTTTGATATGTAGCTGTGTATACTATAGGCAGATGCGCGTAGACGTCACAATTACATACATTACTAAGCGTACGCACATGCGTGATTGACTGAGTCAGACTACAGAATTCTACAGATGCTTTGTGACAAAATTCTTTTTAGTAATGTACTTATGTTACCTCAATATTGATACTACTAATGGCCAAATATTCAAACGCTACTCAGTTCTAAGATATCATTTTGACTTAAAGTGATAGCGAAAGTGACAGCACGAGACTTAAAGATATCTTAAAATTGAGTAGCGTTTGTATATTTTGGAATTTTTTGGGTTTGAATTCATGGCAATACCAAGAAAGTACTCAATTTAAATAAAACCAAAGGTTCGACTTTAACTAGAGGCGCACTCTGTAGAAAGCAATAGAATGAAATCTTAGTGGCTAATGCCTAGAGAAGTCAGCTAATATACAATGGCCCTATGCAGCAGTAACTAAGGCCAAGTTATTTATTTTATTGCTATTTTCTGAGGTCTGCGTGCCGCTAATTTTGGCTGAGCCTCAGCCCGGTTGCACATTATCTGAAAATAATGTTTAGGAAAATAATACTAGACCCTACCCTACTAGAAACGTATCAACGCTTGAACTAGTCAAGCGATGATACGTTTCGCTGCAGGATAGGATTTTCTGACAATGTGTGGCGGGCCGAGCTATATGTTCATTAGGAAAACTTACTCCTGATATTTTTTTTACCTTTCGCCACACAATCTACCTAGTTTATGCAGTATTGTATTCTTGTCAAAGGTCATGTTACCTTACCTTCTAGATTTATTGGAAATCCTTTTTGGCTCTATCACTTTTTTTCCACCATGCTGCTATCCAACTACGGGATTGCTTAACTAATTATTAATATTGAGGATACTTTTAATCTATTTCTTTATCTATACAGTATTATCTACAAAATATAGCAACTACTTTTTGAATGCACTATAAAAAAAAATGCAAAGTATACTACCAACTATTCGAACAGCAATATTCTTGATTGTCAATTAAGTCTCAAAAATTAATTTTTAATTTAGTGTTTCTCTTAAAGTTCAATGATAGATACTCACTATGACTTGCTAATTGAGATCTATTTTAAAAAGACCATAATTTTTATATTGTATTCTGAACTATTGAATGCACCTCATGAATAGTTTTATATAAAAGTATCATGACTAGCTTGTGTAAGTTGCTGATTTCTATAGAAAATTTTACACAAGATAATTGAAACAGTAAGATGCTTTATATGTTGTATGCATAGAGTAGAGTAGTGTTGTGCTTATCTAGTAAACTAAGACATACAGGGAATTCTTTTAAAACCTTGTAATTTTGCAGTTATCAACAACACTGCCTCATTCCGTCTACGATTCTGCCACGGAAATTGTCGACGTGATCACGAAATGATTGTTTTACAAATTTCAATGGAGATCTATTTCCAAACAAAGAACTTAAGATAGCATCACGAGAAGATTTTATAAATGTGTATACGATTGTATTGCCCTGCTTTTTTGCCTCCTTTACAGTATAGTGGAATATATCTTCTCTTTTAGTTCAGCTGTGGATTGGGATACCTCTGCCTAAACTATGTTTTTTGTATTTCACATGATTAATTTATATTTCTTTGTACAACATTAGCATATAGGGCGGCCTTGTTGCCATATGGCATTCTGTGCCAGTCAAAATTAGGATCAAGGAGAAAGCTATATGCCTATAGACTATGCTATCCGCAGCGGCAAGGCTGGTCATTTTTGTGGAATATACTGTGTATGATACCGAACGCCTATAACACGTAGACCCGCTATAACGGTAGGCGGCGCACAAACCCCACGCACAGTGTGAGGCTTGTCTGGGTTTATAGATTTGTAAATTAACCTTTATTTATTAAACTTATCTTCCAGTCCAGCAAGCCAAATTAAGCCCACTTCCCTGTTGTTTAAAACAAGAGTTGGATCGATAGTGGTTGTTAATTTGCACTCTCGATTTTATCTTGCAGTACTATACACAAACAAAATCATCAAGTTCGAATTGTATCCTGCAATTTTAAACACGATTTGATAATTCTTATTTACTTAAAGCTTTATTTTATTTATTTATAGACTAAATAATTAAAATGAATCATCGACGTCCTTCTGAAACAACTTCAAGAAGATGACCATTTAAAGCAATAGGTCTCAGATCAATGTGATCATTGAATATAACTTTGGTTTTATCCAATTTTTTTTTAAAAAACGCTTTGTGAGGCTGATGCTAGGCCATCCAGCATCTGTTGCAGCTCCTCTAGCGACTCCGCCAATAAGGACTATGTCGTCTGCGAATCACAAGTGCGAGATGTAATCGCCGTTTATGTTTATGCCTTACCTTTCCTTTTTTTAAATGGTACTCTTTGCTAGGCTTAACTAAAATCCTAGTAGTCTCCGCACATTTCGCTCCGCATATTTTTGGGGTGGCACTAGACCAATTAAATACCCTTGAGCATTATCATTTTATACGAATTGGTGGTCAGACTTTTTCGATGATATCTTAAAAAACATACGTATATATATAGTGGAAGGGACATCGACGCGCAACGGCTTACCATGACTTCAGTACATGATTCTGGACCCCCCTGCATTGGAATTTTTCGTCGGCTTTTCCTTAAATTTTACAACTCGCAAGTGAACTCTAAGGAAACAGCTGACCAGAAGATCTTTCGAGTTTAATTTACAATGCTGTTTTTAGTGAAAAAGGTGAATTAATGACTTTTTAATTAAAATTCTTAGTGGGTTAGATAGAAATAATGATTTTATACAGTTTAAAGTTGAAAAAACTGCAAAAAAAACGTAAAATTTAAGAAAAAGCCGACGAAAAATTCCAACGCAGGGGGGTCCAGAATTATGTACTGAAGTCATGGTAAGCCGTTGCGCGTCGATGTCCCTTCCACCCTGTATACAGTTTAAGTATTAGTTTTTTAAAAACTTTGTCAAATGATATATCTAGTACTGAAACCTAAATTTTTAGGGAATTTTATAGATTCAGTGGTGTTCTGTCATCTGTATTCATGAGGATTTGCTGCTTAGTCTTTTGTGTCGCAAAAATGTAAATGTATTTAGTGTTTCCCCGTCTACGTAATGTCAATAAAGCGGGATTAGATCGTGATTTCCTGCGGCGTCGAGTGGTAATTCATGCACCAATACATCGTTCTCCAATACGTTAATTTTGATCGCCGTTAGTTGTGATCGCCAGTTCCCATCGTGTGATTGATACGAATCTAAAGTTGGCGCATTGGGAAAATTTGACAGTTTTGGATAGATTGACCTGCTGTCGTCTGTACTTTAAAAAATGTAGTACAGTTGTATCTAGTTGAGTAAGGTAACCAACATTTTTCAGGCTTTTTATAGGTTAAGTTGTGTTTTTCTGTCGACTTCATGAGTATTTGGTGCACGGAGAAAGTGAAATTTTATGTCGAAAATTTAAATGTACAGAGGCCACACATCAAGCTATCCCAATCTGTCAAATTTCTTTGATTGATTTTCAACTTTAAAACAAAATAGTAAGGTTCATTTTCAATTGGGAAGATTTGACAGTTTTGGATAGCTTTACCTGCTGGCGTCCTTAGTGTTTCTCCGTCTACGTAATATCAATATCGCAGATTAGATCATGATTTCCCACGGCGTCAACTGGTAATTCATGGATCAGTACATCGAACTCCTTACGTTAATGGGCCTAACTCTCGTCTCCATAGGGAGTCCTTGCTCTGTAAGGAGATCCAATACTTAGGATGCCTTTTTAATAGTATGTGAAGAGATGTAAGATTCTACGACCCAGGCAAGTTGTAAGGCAGGTGTCGCTGGACCTCGTCATGTGGTTGATTCGCATGTAAAGTTAATGGCCGCGTTATACGGTTAATTATTTTTCTAGTTGTTTTTCGTTTTCTGCGCCTCTGCGTCGTTTGTATTCAATCAGCTCAACATGTAACGTTTTAAATTTGAATATTTAATGTTTCTTTAATTTCTTAACAGTTACGTAAGCGTTAACATTATGTTATTGAAGATTAGTGAAATAAGAAACTATGTTAGTCTTTTAAACTTTTCACATTGTCAAGTTTACAGTTTTAATCAACCTATAATATGACGTGATGGTATCAACCTTTTTTTTTGTAGTACGGAAAATCCTCATGGATCGTCTGCCTTTTGGGGAGATGGCAGGGGGACTCATACCGACTAAAAATCCACTTGCCTTCCCCTGCCCTTTAGTCACGGCCACAGGATTCGTGACAATCACCACGACTATGACGGACTATGGTCTAGTACAACCGGCGAGGCTTTTCCTCACTTCCTGCTTGAAGGCGGCCGTGTAGCAAACCCGCGCGCCGCCTGCTGGGATGGTATGATCAACCTATAATATTAAAAATTTATTTTCAACTGCAATAAAGTCTACCGTCTATTCGCGTTAAGAAAATAGTGACAACATTTCTTCCATTTGTCCGAGTCTAATGTTGCTATTGCGTCATAAAACAGCTTTTCTTCGTTACCTTCTGTTCTTTAATAATTTTATACAGGTATTTTCGGCTAGTGCAGGTGGTGTTTCTGAAAATCCGGTATTTCCGGTGTTTACTCTACTTTATTACTCTCTATAGTCACGTTTTGATCGTCACACTGTATAAAGTACATAAAAACATTTTAACACTTGTCTTTCTCCGCTATTAATTATTGATCCATATTTATTTTTACGAATAGGTGAGGTATTAATTTTTAAAATTGACAAAAGACGCGTCTGTGTTGTCTGTAGCGCTTATTTCAGCAGGTCAATGTGAACACGGCTTTCTAATTTACTATGATCTTATTGGTCAATGAGCGTGGCTGAGTGACAACGATGAGTAACTATTGTCTTAACGCGAATACATTATAGTAGTTGTGTTAAAACGAATAATCTGTTTGTATGTAATGCTATGGTCTCTGAGAATAATCAATAGATGAAGAATTGGATTTCTATCAGAATGACTGTTGTACATTTGAAGAGAGAGGAAGAACTTATGGATGGATGGAGTCATTTCAACCTACAAGATCTATTGTAAAAATAAATAGATAAGGGGACTGTATTTAATCGTAATTGATCTAAAATGTAAAAAGTTGTCTGCTACACATTGGGAGCGACCTAGAGACCCTGCTTCATTTCCATTCTGTACTGCCTTTCACACACTCAACGATAAATCGATCAAGGCTGGAAGCCGAGTCCTTCTTGCACCTATGGTCTGGACCAAGATTTAAATTTTTCAAGTCAAGCAGGTCAAGTTTTAGAAAGTGGACGTCAATCCTTTGGTTTTGTTTGGAAATGGGCACGTGCGGCACTATTAGCGCCTGGGTCTTTAAAACTATTGTAAAACATAATTTTTGGCCTATTGTATTTTAATACATAACTTTTTACTAGTTTTTATTTATGTGTACTTTTTAGTATTGAATAGTAATAACGAGGAACTCTTTTCAGTACTTACTCCTAAATCCTTGGGGTTAAAGGTAAGGTAAGCGATTTTCCGGGATACCGGGTGGTAAGAAAACTGATATATAGAAGTTCTTAGTTAGCAAATCTGTCAACAAGTTATGCAAATTTGTTATAAATCGGTTGATATGATTTTGATTGTAATAATATAATTTCGTAGGAATATATTGTTATACTTGTAACTTTCGATGTTCGTAATAATTATCTGCCATCAAATAGTCTTATGGAATTCGATTGAAATATCTGCACAAGAATGTTTTATTTGTGTCGCATTGTTTAATTGACTTGCACCAGTTAAGCAAGACTGTGTCACTAAATAAGATGTTAAATATACAATTGATGTGTAATTCATGATATTATCACTTTACTATACGTGAAATTTACCTTGGCGGTAAACTTCATGAATAGTAATTGTGTATCAATTTGCTATGCATATGTGCGACATTGATAAATTAATTTAGCTCTAACTTCCGACCCAAGTTACGGTAAATACTTCTGATGTAATACTTACTTACCGATTATTCGTGAAGTATTTATCTGTGTCGCTCTAAATTTGATGTAATACAATTAATACTATTTAAACATAGGAAAACTATGATTGATACTTTATTGAAATAAGGACAAATTAAATTAAACAATTAATTGCCTCTTGAACGAAATAAATTGAAGGAATCAATGATATTATACAGTGAAGCAATAATGACATTTTACTGTCTTCAACACTGGTGATTGATCACTTTTTGACCTTATGCTCTTAAATATAAGGATGAATAATGGTCAACCACCAAGTTTGTCGAGTTTACGTTAAAATAATGTTATCATAATGCAATTTTATTACTGCTTTAATTCATATGTGTGGTTTATTGTTAAGATTTAAGCGGAAAATCAAATCTGCACCCTTATGAGAGATAGACGTGATAACTACATACATAATATAAATCTACGCCAATCAGTAAAGTTAGTAAAGTTGATAAATGATATTCATTCCAGTATTTTTTTAAAATAAAGTCAATGTTTTAGAATTGCGTTAACTAATTAAAAATACACTTTTTTTTGCCATACAAAACATATTAATATTTGACATCGTGTGTATTTTTGGTTATTACATTTATCAAATTTAGAGGTGTTGGTATCTACGAATTGATAAGATATACAACTATTACAACTGTCACCGTATAACGTATCTTCAGTCAATATTTATTTGGATTTTACTTTTGTTTGATTTGGTTTAATTAAACTATATCTAAAGTAATTAAGTATGACAGACGCGACAAAGGCATCGTTGTGTTTATTTTGCTAGTATATAATGTTAACAAAACAGAAAACATGTTTTTTTATGATGACTCCATAGTCTTATGTCAAAGCATTCGTGGTATTTTCATATAGAGAAATACCAATAATTTAAATGCTTGTTGATGTTTCTTCAAATATATTTTTTTTGAAGAAGAATTTATTTATGAACAGGGTTCGAATTTGGATAGTATGTTTCTGAAAATGTTTTCTTCGCAATAATTATAGTACTTTTTTTGGTATTTTTTTAAACAATATGTCCATTTTTACATTCAATTTCTTTTTAACTGGAATTTTCGCTTTGCTAGTTGAAGTGAAATTTTAAGTTCATAGATTTGAAGAGCACTGCTTGTTTTTTGTATGAACTTTATGTCATAACAAGTGTACGTTAATTGCATAGAACATATTGTAACAATAACATTAACGGCAAAACTGTTACTATGGTTATTTTTGTTATTTCAATTGATTTTGAATGAAATTTTGTACACATCACCTTTGTTTTGTAACAAATCTTATAAATTAACTTTGTTTTGAAACTCCGTTTTAATATAAACTTGTAAGTATATCTATATTATAGTTTGGGTACATTTCCAAAGTATATAGTGTAGTTTATTAGCTAATGTATTTAGTTGCACAGTACATTTTACATTTGTTATGTTAAGCATCGTAGTTTTAGTTTTATATCAACAGACTTCATAAAAATAGGTATGTATAGTTTAAAATCGAATAAAATTTGAATGGTGGTTTCCTTAGGGAGATCCGGTTACTTTAGCTTTCTCTTTCAGCTTCTTTAAATTCTTCAAATAACAAGAATTTTTTGATAGAACTGAAAAACTTTAAAAATGCAGCATAAAATATGAAGTTGTATTGTTAATCATTATGTTATTCCAATGAGTTGTTTGAACCATACTCTTTATTAGTCTTATTATCAAAATGTTCTATAATATATCTACAGTTTTATTATAAATATTGAAACTATAAATTACACTTGTTACTTCTTGATGTATCCAAGCTATTAGTAGCAATTAGAAAGTGTCGTTAATTTTCAATTTAAAATTAATTTGTGTTTACTGGTCAATATTTCTTGAAGTTTATTGTATATGCCATTGTATTGTGAAGCATTCATTTTCAGATATTTTTAGGTTTTCTGTCTTAATTAAGGGTTTGGAGGATGATATAAAAATCAGTGTAAGGTTCGCGAGGCTTGTCTTTGCTTATTACTAACAAGTCGCACATTCTGCTTTGTTGTTGCAGGGCCAGCATCCAAATATAGTCACTGTGAGAGAGATAGTAGTAGGATCTAACATGGATAAGATATTTATTGTCATGGACTACGTAGAACATGACTTGAGGAGCCTTATGGAGACTATGCGTGGAAAGAAACAAGTGTTTCTACCTGGTAGGCTCCCTATATTTTTTAAAAATAATAATCAAATAGTAATGATTTTTTAATGTTATTTGTAGCTCTGCTATATCCTAATGGTGCTTTGTTGTTACAGGCGAAGTAAAATGTTTGATGACTCAACTACTCAAAGCTGTTCATCATCTTCATGATAACTGGATACTACATAGGGATCTCAAAACAAGCAATCTTTTATTATCACATAAAGGAGTTCTGAAGGTTGGTATGATTAAATATTATAATTGAATGTAAATATATTTTACTTCTTTTTAAAATCTAAAATAATTTTAGGTGGGAGATTTTGGCCTGGCGAGAGAGTACGGATCTCCGCTTCGACAATACACCCCGATTGTAGTGACGTTGTGGTATCGTGCACCTGAACTGCTCTTGTGCTGTAAAGAATACTCGACACCGATTGACATGTGGAGTGTAGGGTGTATATTTGCTGAATTTATTACCATGAATCCTTTATTTCCCGGAAAGTCTGAAGTGGATCAATTAAATAGAATATTTAAGGTAAATTCTTTGACATAAAATAAATATTTATTATAGCAGTTTAAAATATCTAGTATACATATATATTTAGCACCACCCATTATTATTTATTAATTAATATAAAAGGAAAATGGCTCTGTTTCTACAAAATCAAGGTTTTTGTAATTTAAAACTGCTAGTACTGAAATAAATGTTTATATGCAATAATGTGTGATCATTTTCTTTGTAGGATTTGGGCACGCCTTCAGAGATGATTTGGCCGGGTTATAGTGAATTACCAGCCGTACAAAAAATGACATTTGCGGAGCATCCTTCAGGCGGGTTAAGACAACGGATAGGCTCTGACCTTCTTTCGGAAATGGGCTTGTCGTTATTGCAAGGTTTCTTAACATATAATCCAGCCAGAAGAGTGACCGCTGACGCGGCGTTAGAACATGCTTATTTCAAGGTAAATAACACCAAGCTATGAAATTCTTACTTTTTGTTTTAACAATTTGTTTTTTCGTCATAATAATGTCTTATTATTGTAGCACGTTTCTTACTGCTGCAGTAAAAAGAACCATAGTTTTGTATCTAAAATAATTGTTGAAATACAGGAGCAACCGGTGGCGATCGAGCCGGCCATGTTCCCGACGTGGCCCGCCAAGTCGGAAGGCAACCGGCGCACCACGCACAGCCCGCGGCCGCCGGCAGGTGGCGCCGCCTATGCTCAGTACGCCCGAGCGGACTCGGACGAGGCGCTCGGCTTCCAGCTGCACCAGCGCTCGCTCAATGTCGCGCCTGGTTTCTCACTGAAGTTCTAGCGACGGCGTTCCGGGCGTCGCTCGAAACGATAGCCAATATTAACTATTATTGCATAACATGGTTACTAGCTTCGTAATGGTCGACATACGCCCGGTTTTTTGGAAATAAGCTGTAGGTACTATGATTTCAAAATAAATTAGCCGTTAGTCTCTTGACCGTTCCTGCAGCAACGGGGTTTCAATTGCCATATCGATAAAGGCAGAGTGGCCTTGTGACGCTCAATGAGTATATAAAATGCAGGGGAATAATTCGTTACTTACACATCACAGTATGGAATTATATTTTTTAAAATAATTATGATGTGATTGTCACAGTCCGAAGTTTGAAGAAAACTGCCATTTTGTAAGTGTACTGGCAACTGCCATTTTTAAATTGCAATAAAATCATGCCTTGCAACATTTACAGTAAAATATAAATAAAAACCTATGTATATATTAATGTTGTTATTTTGATGTACTTATGGAATACATAATTACGTATATCTCACCCTTCGCACTTGTTGATGTAAATGTAATATAATATAAAATAATATTTTTTCTATATTGCTGTAATCGTATGTTGTAAAGTGTTGACAGTCCAACGCTCAAAAAATACATACCATATGAGTAAATGAGCGTTCGACATGAGATGTGGCAGTCGAAGATTTAAATGTTGAATGCACTATTATTACAAGTAATAAATATTATTCAACATTTGTGTAGTTACGAATTACACTGTAAATACCTCTTTATTATTTAGTGCTGACCTCTGTGAAGGCGAACTTAGTGTAGAATTAAAATATGGTACAATAATTATATGTTTTGAACAGAAATTGTATTATTATTTTAAATAAACCTGTTTCACTTCACCTGCTCGTAGTGACACATTACTACTCTAATACTTTTGCAGAAAGTAGTAAGTATGGTTTTCATACTAATTCACAGCCCGTGCCGCAGGCTGGGGCCGTAAAGGGCCGTAAAGTTTTATGAAAATCGTTACGTGATTATTTTTAATGAGCCTGTCATGTGTTGTGTGTTGTGACACGGTAAAAAAGAAAGCAAGTGCGGTTTTTAGTTGGTAGGGTTCCGACATACCCTGCCACCTCCTCAGGGGGCAGATGATCCATGAAGATTTTCCGTACTAAAAAAAGGTTAGGAGTCGAACATTTACACAGCACACGGTTGTTTTCAAGTTTTATTTATATTTTATAACACGGTCTTTAACAAAAATTATACCCTCGTACATTTTTGTAGATTGTTACATAAAAAATATGTGTTACTGAACTAACGGCCGGCATCGTTCAGGCCTTTGGGCAAAGCCAAAATTGAATTGATCAAGTCAGCATTGCGTTTCCACGTTTTATACTTTGTGTCCAAGAGAGCATTAGTTTCAATCGCCATTCGCCTGCCCAGGATGTCATCTCTGTATGCATTCATCATTGAATGTATGTGCCGGATATACTGAAAATAGAATTTTATAATACAATATTATTTGAATGTCAACGAAATGAATTGGGGATGTTTTTATCTCGGACATTATATCCGATATCATTCCTTATTAATCAGTTGTTTGTTTTGTTGTTTGTGGGGTCAGTAAAGTTTAGGGAAATGCGCCTTATGCATGCATGCCGGGGATGCGGGACGGTTATGTCGGGCTCTCCGGCCAGGTGGCCGGCATATCGACTAAAACCACCACCACTTTCACCTTCCGCATAGTGGTGGGATTACGAAAATCGCTAACCGTAATCCCACCGTGGACGTCCAGTCCTCCTCGAGAGCTAATTGCAATAGGCGACTGACGACCCCGAGTCCGCCCCCTATAAGGTACTTATATCACATACAGATATTTTGTGGCCACGCCGTCCAAATCTCGGCCGCAGAGGGTAGGAAGAGCGGCGTATTGCCTGTAACTACGCAGATCACTGATCAACCGATCTGCAAAGTTAAGCTACGCTAGCAGCGGTCGGTTTGTGGATGGGTGACCATTCTATCACATCGAGACCCTCAGTGCCTCTGAGAGCACGTAGAGCCGTCGGTCCCGGTTGTCATACGAACACCTATGGCAATCGTTAGTGGTAGTGAGAAGCACAAAAATCCTAACAACCAGGTTTTCCTCAGGATATCGGTGTTCCAGAAATTGGGTTGCGGAGGCCTGATGGCAGTCAATTCGTGTCAAATACTGATATTCAGCCGCACCTGGTTAGACTGGAAGCCGACCGCAACATATTGGTAAAAGGAGGCGATGGCTTAGTTGCTACCACTTGTCGAATTTATGTTAAAATAGACCAAGATTTGTTAGCCCTTGTTATAATATTCAATTACTTAAGCTTTGTTTGACTACTGATGCATTCAACGTCAATCTCACATCCGGTGATAATGGATACCTACTATCTAGAAAATAGGTGCTCAAAGGAAAATTACGCTTTACTGCATACTAAAGTTATTAAAAAACCTACACTACGTACGATAACATTTTAATGTTGATCTCATGTAGGTAGGCGGTAATCCGCACTTGGATCATAATCGGTATTAATACACGCAAGATTATTTTGTACTTAATTGAGTGATAACTGTGTACCTTTTCATCAATTGGATGATTTACAGTAAGTACTTATTGCATTAATAAAATACAGTATCACAGCCACTGCCTCATCAGCCTATTGGTCCTAAACGCGACTGCTACGCCAGAGGTCTTGGGTTCGATTCTCAGGTCGAGCAAAGGGTTTATCTAAGAAATCTCAGTAGCAGCTCAGTTTGGATTAGTTAATGGCTATGGGCTCGCCCCCTTACATGGTACCTAAACATCGGCGAACTGTGGGTGTAAAATTAGTACACCTCTGCCTAACCCTTCGGGGAAGACAGGCTTGATGGTATGTTTATGTATAGCATAGCAGCAGTGCCTCACCTCTTTCACTGTCTTCTTAAGTGTATATGTTACGGGCAATTTGATAAGTCCGGGCACTATTAATAATGGCCGGTCTGTATTCATAATGCCCGACACAATTGGGCAATGTGATTAAAACAGCATGATTAATCACTTTTCCCGGCCATTATGAATAATACCTTGGGCAAAGTAATAAAATAGGTGAACTGTAGTGTTTTTGTTTATTATTATGAAAAAAAACCTAACAGCCTAACCTGGCCTAAGTACGACTTTTTAATTTTATTTAGTTTTTATAATTCCTTGCATATTGGAGCTCAACTAATATAATTGACCACAACGCGTTGTGAGCTGTTTTTGGTCCTATAGCGTTACTTATGTACAAAATACTTGATGAAGTCTGTTTTCTTTTTTTTAATGTGTAACCCTTGTGCCCCACATTTATCACATTGCCCGGCTACAAGTAGGGAATTATTCACAAAAGTGATAAATTCAAGCTATCTCAAACACTGACTTATTACATGGACCACGGTCATTATTAATAATGGCCGGTCCTTATTAATAATGCCCAGTTAATCACGTTGCCCGTAACATACCTATATACTGCTATTTTGAACTCAACTTAAATTGGCGGCACATATAAAAAAATAATATCAAAATCCCTTTTGGCGTTTCGGCCAAACTTTCCGATTATAGTCAGCAGACAAAATTGCCCTTATACTTTGCATGGCTGGCACTTGGATCCGTGTGGAATCGAACCAATGACCTGTAGAGCAGCAGCCATTTGCACAGTTTCGTATTGTGACGTGATACTAACCTTATCGTCTCCCATGTAAGGTATCATTTCGGCTAGTTCTTCCTCTCCGTATAATCCGATTTCGGGGTCGGTGTTAAATTCATTTGCAATTATTTCAGACAACACCAGTGCCATCAACAGAAAAGTTACGCGATAGACCGCGGTTGACATTCTGTAACACTACAAAAAAAGGTGATGCTACTTAGATACTAATTTTGTTTTAGTATGTAGAATATCTTCAAAAGGCCAGTTCCGATTTGCCTACATTGTAGAACACATATATTATGGTAAACACTAAATACTGTTAATGAAGAGACCATGATTCTCTGAGTTTGTTTCGGCGTTTCTTCTCAGAGGTCGTCAGCTAGGAAATGCCGGCGCCATCTAGTATTAATTAAATATTGACTTGTAAAAGTGTTTTTAAAAGATCTTTTTACAAAAATAAATATCATTTATCATTACCTATGTACTCAACTGAACAATTTGCATGAAATTCGCAACGACAAGGCACTGTGGGATAAAGATCACTTATTCCAATAATGAGTAGATACTAGATTAAATCAATCATGCAGGAATGTAAATAAACAAAAATCTATTGACAGGACCTAAATAGGTAATTGTTAGGGTAGGTTTGCCATATCACGAATCATAAGCTTAATATAGTCATGAGATATATTTAAAATTACATTTACTGTTTAGGCTTTTCATAAAAGAGAAGGCTTTATAGGTTGCATTCTGCCGCAAAAACATAAAAATATTCTAAAAAAGGTTTATTTTGTATGTGGAACCTACTTATTTTATAATCATTAGAAAAGCAGGAAATTTGTACTAAAGTGTAGTGTAAATTTGATTTTAAAATGTTAATTTAAGAATTAAAATGCGTACATACCTCTCGAGTTTAAATCTGGATTTAAAATCACTCACACGTTTAGTTTATTTCGTAAAACTATAGCAAAAGTAAACAGGTCGCGAAATGACGGCGCGACGGGCGGCGGTTGTATTTTATGGTGACCGTCTGCTTCCCGGAATGGCAGTGGTGGAGTGTGAAGCCTCGGTTAAATGGGCAAGCAAGGTGGGCGGCTGGCCGGGGGGTGAAGTTATTTGTCCTCGCGGGGTCGCAGGGCGAGCACTCAGGCGGAAGCGGAGCGACGTCCCACGAAGCGGTGCGCGAGACAGCTGGACCGCTCTCTGCAATTACCCTACAACCATTCGCTGCCTGGGATTGTAAGTATTCGCAACTTAAATATTACGTCATAATTTATTTTTACTTATCCTATTAGGATAGCATTCAAAGACCTACTTTTATTAGCTTACCTACTTAGTTTTTTTTATATACAAGAAGGGGGCTGACAGAAATATACCTACAATTTATATTTGAAGTTAACTATTGTATTCCAGGATTGTATTATTGATTGTATTGAATTAAGGGCAGCACTATTGAACTCTTTACTATTCCATATCATAATAGAATATCTACTTTTTTTTAAGTACGGAAAATCGTATCACCTGGTGAGGCGGCACATCTTAGTAGAGACCAGCACATAGATATATCAAATTAAATTACTATTATAATATCTCTTTGCATCTGCAAGTTGTGTGTAATTTAAGAACCTGTAAAGGTTCTTAAATTTTATCATGGGTGGTCTTAGGTTTTATCATGGAGCAATTATGGTAAAGATCGATTCATGAGTCGGGGCTGTTTCACTGCTAGTTTTGCTATCATTGTTCGAAGTTCAGCACAGTGGACATCTGCCGTTATTGCATGACCAGCTCGGAGAAAGCTATAGTGAATAACACCATGCTGAGACAAAAAAAACAGTTAGGTACCATTACCTACCTTTTTATGGTAAGCTTTGCTTTAGGACACTGTTGCGGCGTTTGACCTGGGGTCAGCCATTGCATTTTTCGCTTACGGTTATTGTAAACAATCCACTTTTCATCATATATCACAGTTCGATCCAATATTCCTTCATTTCTGTATCGATTCAACAAGGCAACACAAGTTGCAACACACGTTTCTTTCTGCAGATCAGTCAGCACCAATTTTTCATATTTTTTTATTTTATTGATTTTACGCAAATGAGTCAATATTGTTGGTAAGGTAACGTTAAACCATGCCGCTAATTCCTGGGTAGTTTGGCTCGGATCGGTTTCCACCATCTCTTTCAATTCAATTGTTATTCATCTGTGTGGGCGGTCTTCCACGTGGTTCGTTCTTCAAATCAAAGTTTCCATCACGAAAGCGTTTAAACCAAAATCGCACGGTGCGTTCATTAGCAGTCCCCTCTCCACACGCAACATTGATATTGCGAGCTGTTTCTGCCGCGTTAGTTTTGCGTCGGATCTGGCTCGAATTTTCGAAGTATCCATCTTTCTTGTCTAAGCTGAATAAAAAAAAACAATTGAAAGTCGATAATCAAATGTTGCACATTTTTTAAAAGAAGAACTTCGTAGATAAACGTGAAAAAAGTTTTACTCAAAAATTTCAAACCATGAAGGTTCTTGTCAATTCGAAGTACCTATACAATAACAAATAAAAAGGCAATTTCATACCTTAATCCCTATTATTTTATGTCTTGCATAACTAATGGGGCTATTTATCCAAACCCATAATCTGATTAAAGCAAACTTACGAATAAAATAGATGCGTGTCCATTTCTTAATCAAGGTTGCAGGATCGATATAGGCCCTACGTGATCAATCAACGGCCCGTTATTGGGTTACGTGTGAATTCCATATTTATTTAGCTATTCGTAGTTAGGTGTATAAACAAAGCGTATACTATGATAATACCACCAAACTGTTTATTTGATTAGCACGTGTGATTTGGTTAGTGCGGTAAAACTGCATTTGAGATGTCAGTCTACATGGGTATGGGTATCTATTAATCATATTTAACTAATCGAAACCCCTTCTCCTGCCTCGTTGAGCACTTTACGACCTTATGACGCAGCCGGTGGTTACTATACAATACCTATACGTACTACCTATTCGTTAGTGGTAGTCGAAAGCCTGATGACCAGTGAAGTTCCTATAATATCCTAGGATATCGATATTGTGCATCGTAACTCGTAGGTTGCGAAGATCGTTTGATTGCAGTCGATTTGTATGAAATATTTAACTCCGCATCTGGTAAGATTGGAAACTTCTGCACTACTATTTATTCCCAATATAGAAAACATCGTTCTATAGTACGCAATACCTATAGTTTTTTATAGTTGCTGTATCTTGTCGTAAAAGCACCTATGTATGTACTTTCACATTAGAGAGGGAACTGATGATGAAGAAGAAAACTTGTTTAAGGTTGTTTTATTATTTTGAGTAATAATATCAATGTTATTTGCTGCAAGTAAATTGTTTCGCTTCACCGAGCCATTTACGTAGAGTGTCGAGCTGATGTTTGACAGATGCTCGCGCTGTTCCACCCACACTGATGTACTGTTCCACACTTGTCTCCCACGAGAACATGCTCTGGATTTCATCTTCAGATCCAAATTCAGGGCTGTATTATAAAAGAAAATTCTAACTTGATTTTATGAGTATAGAACCTGTTTTCTGAAATAAGGGGGTTACTTGTATCTGGGTGCGTAGGTACTTACATTAACTACGAAACAGTAACGTATCTTCTTAACAGACTATTTATAGGTACATAGAATATTATAAATATTAGTACTACAAAATGAGTAAAAATGTGTTTGAGATCGGGGAACCGAAAAAAACCTATTAAATAAATATTTGGGAAATTTTACACAGCATCATATTTTTTTACATACTTACCAAATGTTATAGTATTCCTGGTAAGGCAAGTTTTTGAGGTCTACACCGAGGGTAGAAGCTCGACGTAGAGCCGCCCCGATAAAGTGATGTGCGCGGCGGAAAGGAACTCCACGACGGACTAGCGCATGGGCCAGATCGGTCGCTAGCATACCAGGGTCCAGAGAACTTAACGCTCTCTCACTATTTACCTGCATACGTGAAATAGAGGCCATATTGTATCAATTCCTGTTTTAGCAAAACCGTAAAAATCTCAAAGAAAACTGTGTGGAATTTAAACTTACCTCCATAGTGGCAATAGTTCCGGCGGCAACTTTCAAACAATCAAGCAATCGATCATAACACCTGAACAGAAGCTCTTTATCTGATTGCAAATCCTTATTGTAAGTGCTTGGTAATCCTTTGATAACGCAACTGAATGCGAATGCATCTCCGAGTAAAAGGCCCGCGGCACCTCGAATTAGTTCTAGGCCGTCTGGATTACGTTTCTGGGGCATCAAACTTGATCCAGTGGAGAACTGATCAGAAAAGCGAACGATGCCAAACTCTTGGGAACTGTATATTATTAGGTCTTCCGCTAATCTACTTAGATGGAGACCACACAACGATGCCCAATTGAAGAATTCCACTAAAACAAAAACATTGCTTAGCTATCTACCTATTCAGTTAAGTAATTGTTATTTGAGTTAGTATCGTAATCAAACGTTACCTAAATGATCTCTTGAACTAACGGCAAACATTGAGTTAGGCGTAAGTCCTTCGAACCCTAAGCTGTGTGCTAGTCTCTCTCTATCGATTGGCACTGCACATCCAGCAATAGCTCCACTGCCTAGTGGACAGCGGGAAAGACGGCTTTTTTGTTCTTCTAGTCTTGAAACATCATCATGAAAAGCCCAAGCATGACTAAAAATAAAACACAGTTCGTGGGTGGGTAAGGTAATGAACTCCTAAGTAGTAAGTAGGTTAAGTAATAAGTAGGTTTATAAATAATTATGTAGGTACATTATTTTAGAGAAGGTGTATTTACAGCCCTTCAGAAGATATTTAGCAGTATTATACCTTAAAAGGAAATGACTCCAACGAATAGGCTGAGCACGTTGAAGGTGTGTATAACCTGGCGCGATGATATCTATTTCGTTGTCAGCCCGGTTCACCAGGACCTTTAATCATTCATCAGGTTGGTGTAGTTAGGTGATTGACTCTCTTGGTTGAAAGTAAATAGTGAATGGGCTAAGCAATTACCGTGATCAATTCTATAAGTGCAGCATGTAAGTGTGGAAGAGAGCTAAGCATCCACAGTCTGGTATCAGTGGCGGATTGATCGTTGCGGCTGCGTGCCGTGTGAAGGCGTAGTGCTGCATCTCCAGCGTAATGGAATAGTCGTCGCTCTACCACTGAGTGGATATCCTCTTCTGAATCTTTCAAACGCCCGCTTTGAATCATTTCCTTTTCGATGTCATTCTCAACCTGCAAGGGTGGTATTAAAACCTGTAATCTAGTAGGTAGGGAACATGTGTAGAGTAAAAAAATGAGTAAAATAGTGGTAAATTCACGTGTTGTTGGAAAACACGGAATCAAGGCGAGCAGAACCGCTAGACATATCTAATATACTAAGTCAGATTTACATCTTTCAGTAAATGATTTTGTTTTCACCCCCGATATCTATTTAATAAAAAGAGAGAAAGTTAAATAAAACTTAATTAAAACTTAAGTACCATGTTAAGTCCTTCCTGAATGGCTGTATTGTTATCGTCAGAAAGGTGACCACTTCGATGTAGCTCAGCAGCCCAGCCCCGACTTCCCTGAATGTCTTCTCGAAACAGTCGGGCATCCACTGCTAAAGAGTCGTTTAACCTTCGCAGTACCGATGAAGGCTCCTCTTCGAAACATCCTCCCCATAGTTTATATCTGTCCTAGGGTATAATGTAATCGTAAACTAATTTTGTTGCACTTGAATAAGTAATAATGCTAATAAATAATGGTAGAAATACTAATGTTTTCATCTGGTAATAAGGAAAGCTAACTCAGAGACGCTGGCCATGGACGCTGTAAAGGCGAAGTCCGAAACGTTGGGATTAATAATAATTATCAATTATAACGCGATAAAATCCGTAAAAAGTAGTTTTATTTCAATGTATATAATATTCGCGTAAATGTCAGAAATAAATATGAGACAGTCCAACTATTGACTTCTTAAATGGAAAGGAATGGGGCACAAATTAGGTCTGATAACTTATATTCACTGTTGTTAAAATACCTACTACTTTATATAATTTTCATTATGTAGACCACCTGATAATTAGTCGTGAGTAACTAATTATCAAATGCTAATAATCTCAAAATAAACAAAATGTGTACTTACGGTAGACATGAGTTTAAAGATATGACTGATAATGGAGACGTATAATGTTACACTAACAATATTAAATGATCTCTAGCGCTCTCATATATCTCTCTATATCTATAGGGGTTAGAAAGGTTACAGCTCATATCACTAGATATTTTATATTTAAGTTCAATTTTATACATTAGTTTTCTAAAATAATTTCTGAGTTTCATGCTGCAAGCCTCAATGTAAAAATAAGTAGGGAATGTAGATACAAAAAAAGATAGTAAAATTAAACCTAGATTTGATCGAACTATGACGTGCATCCACAGCGTGCATCCCCTTGTTATAAAAGATGGTCTAAGTAAAACATAAGTTTACCTCGGAGGGAGACTATACAGACCAGCTGCGCAAACAGAATATCCTTTATTTGGTACAGTGGATGGCTGGTAGGTAATTATGATAGGTGTGACAGGAAAAGTAATTATGAGTGACAGTGGCGGATTTACCAGTAGGCTGAGTAGGCTGGAGCCTAGGGCGGCAGATTTTAGGGGGTGGCGGAAAAAAAAAGTCTTACTGAATAAAAAAAATATGTATATCTATTATATGTTATTAGATCCACTCACAATTTAATCAACGTGTAATGTGTTTTATCCCATTTTAGTTTAAATGAAATCACACTTATCTTAATAACGGAAATTACTGTATGATTTAAGAACTGTTAGTGAAATACGATTTCTTTTTTATCCAATCAAATCGAAAGATTAAGGATTAGGGTGTACCAGTTACTTATTAAAGACCATTTGCGAAAACAAAAAACGTTTCGCTTTTTTAGTGTCTTATTCTGACCATTCTTTGAATTCAGTGGCAACTGCGGCTGCTGAATGCTACAGGAAATTCACGTTTGTGTCTAAAGTGTTAAAGTTCTAAGAACTTCGTTTCAAGAATCTCACAAACTTTTACACGCGTCCTCTTCTGCAGGCCCATTTCAGAGTCAGATTTTGTTTTTACGGGATTATTCGGCAAATGAGCAGGAGAGCTACCTGATGGTAGTCATCGCCGCTTATGGACATCTGCAATACAAAAGGGGTTGAAGATGCGTGGCCGAGCCGAAGAAGGGAAGGGAAGGAGAAAGGAGAAGGAACGACTGAGGGAGGAATTGATTCTTCGGCGCTCCATACTCACAGTACGAAACGCAGCTGTATACATACTGCTACTCGTCCATATTCTGTGGGAGGGTAGTACTTCCCCGATTGTGCCGAGCCATTCATGCTGGCATGCAGGTATGCCATGAATGGCTCGGCAGCAGGCATGCCATGAATGGCTCGGCAGCAGGCATGCCATGAATGGCTCGGCAGCAGGCACTACCAGATACTGCAATACACGTACTCTTTTCAGGGTTTTACCTTTGCCGATGTCAGATAATTTTTACAGCATAGTGTCGAGCTCTCAAAAAAAACGTGATATTCCTGTCATATATCAGCATATATTGCCGTCCACTGCTGAACGTAGGCCTCCCCGAAAGAGCGCCAATCATCCTAGTTTTGGGCAACTCGCATCCATCCCCTGCCGCAGGGCGTACCACACTACGCTTACCCAAGCGCTGTCTCCACTCTAGCACTTGTCTGTTGTCCCTAACGACCAGAAGAATACGCTATGATGTCCCTGATCTTTAGGAATTGTGGGATCGATGATTCAGAGATATTCTTCTCGAAGTTGTGCCGCCCCAGCTTAATATTTGTTATATGTATTCTTGCACAACCTCGAAGGCAGCGTCATTTATACAGGTCTCAAGAAGGACCCTACACGCCGTAAGAATTGCCAAGGCTGTTCAGCATCACCTGCATGCTCATGTAGAGATTCTGCCGTGATGACAATGTCATCCGAAAATCGAGGTGCGAGATGTACTGACCGTTAATATATTTTACGCCTCGTTCTGTCCAGTTAAGCGTCTTGAAATCGTTCTCCAAAGCGTTCGTAAACGGTTTTGGAAAGATGACGTCTCCCTGTCTTACCCGCGACGCAGTTGGAATTTCCTGTAGCATATTATAAAGCTACAAGCTTCTGTACAGGATTCAGCAGCCGTAGTTGGCACTGAATTCAAGAATGGTCAAAATAAGACACTTAAATTAGCCAAAGGTTTTGTTGGTTTCGCAAACGGTCTTTGATAAGTAACTGGTACACCCTAATCCTTGATTCCTAAATCTTTCAATTTGACTGGATAAGAAAAGAATCGAATTCCGCTAACAGTTCCAAAATCATATAATAATTTCCGTTATAAAAGGGAGATTTGACGTCACCTCAAAGACTATTATTTAGAACCAAATACTATTTCTTGTATCAAAAATTTTGGAACAATAAAAAAATATAATTATGATTGTGAACTAGAATATCGAAATACAGAGAACAGATATAGGGGCGGCAATATTGAAGAGCCTACTGGCGGCAAATGTCTAAATCCGCCACTGATGAGTGACAAGCATATTTTAAACCAAAATACAAGGGACCTTATCGTGGTAATGGTCTGTTACCTAACCTCTGGTTAATGGTCGTAGTACGTCATAGAGCAACACGGGCCACCGGCTGCGGCGGACCGGTGACCCGTGTTGCTCTATGTAGTAGGTAGTCGTAAGTATACGCGTCTGTCGTTAAAGAATAAAATAAACAATCAGAGCTGTATGAAGATTTTTACTGACAAAATCATGCTGAATCTTTGCTAGACTCAGACCACGTTCTCAGGTGCTTCCTAAAATATTGATTTAAGATACGGAGGCATATTTATTTATATAGCAGCTCTGAGATTTTTCTTCTGAATTTTCTTCTTTTGATTAAAGCAATAATAATAAAAAGGAAAATATTTTTAGGAACTGATTAATAAAATTATGTCTTCCTGTTTTAAAAGGAAGACGTTTAATTAATACACCGTAGATAATTAAACATTCTTTAAATATTTATGTGAAACTAAACGTAATCAAATGACAATGACATCAGGCATCCTATCGCTCGCTGGGCTACTATCACTCTATTAGCGATGGGCGATTGTTCCTAAATAATCTATCGAATGAATCGACAATCGTACATGCGTTTAATCGAATGTCGGTTTATTCGTTACTACGATAAAACAATCGAATGACAATCGAACTATCGAATGAGTTGTTATATGCGTTGTTTGCGTAGCGCTACGAATGAATAAATTATTATTGTTTTAGTAGATCACGGTCGATTGTAATTCGTAAGTCAAGGTCTCGCGCAATGCATATAATTGAAATATTGACGTAGGTTGCATTTTTGCTGACTTTTGTTTATTTGTTGATTGTTCGATTCTAGTAAAAATGCCGAAATTTCAATAGTGTGGATTTTTTTGAAAAAGTAAACGAAGACGGCCGTAACAAAATTCCGTGCAAGCTTTGCAACCATACCTACTGCACTTTATCATAAAAATACTACCAATTTGAAAGAATACTTAAAAATGAAACGCCCCATTCAATTGTTTACTAAAAGAATAAATAAATATTAGTAATTCTCGATAGTTAGGTAATCGTTCCGTACCGAAACCAAATTTAAGTTTGAATTAATAAAAATCGATGAAAGTTTCGATTCATTCGAACAATTTGTTTGCGCAATCAATATCGTACCTACGTACGCAGCAATAAGGCATCTAATCGCGCTTGCGCGTCGATTGTTGTTAAGACAACAATCGACGACGGAATATCGAAGGAAATTAGTAGTTATTCAATGCATTCGAATACATTGCGCATTCGAATAATTCGATTGTTTTTAGTAGTGTTGTAGTTTTTAACAATCGCCCATCGCTACACTCTATCAATATCAGCTATCATTGCATTCACTGCTGTCAAGAATATAAATATAACCTTAAAATATTATTGTGGAACATAAGATGTGGTTAAACTCAATTAAACTGTTACATGCTCATTGGTTGTGGAATAGCAACGAGATGAAGCAGTTATGAAAGACATTCGAATACAATTAATAGTACTACAACAGTTCTTACCGTTTGTGTTATTAAAGGAAATACACGTGTAGTTGTCCTCTAAAAATTGGTGCTATTTACTAAGCTTACTGTTTTATGAGTATTCGGACAGCTTTGCAATGGATAAAAGTGAAGACAATTCTACAAAAGATGATCTAAATTTTAGCAAGGAAACAGGAGAAAGTGGTTTCCCTCAATATACACTATTCGACATCACCGTAGATTCAGGCTTAAAGGATGACGAAGGCAATGAAATTCCGAGACCATTTACTAAAAATCAAATGCGTAAATGGCTGAAGAAAGTTAAATGGGAAAATCGTAAGGCGAATAAACGAGCTAAGGAAAAAGCGAAAGCTAAGGAAAGAAGGAGAGAGGCGCGTGAGGCCAATATTGATCTAGGGCCAAATAGGAAGGCATTAAAAAAAATGAAACTAGAAAGGCCTAAGAAAAGCACTGCAATAGTAATAGATCTTAGTTTCGATCATTTGATGATGGAAAAAGATAGGTTTAAAGTAATAAAACAAATTCTTCGATGTTATTCAATAAACAGGAGGTCTGAGACACCAGTTCAATTTCATATTACAAGTTTTGGAGAAAAATCTAAAAGTGATATGTCAAGGCATAATGGATATGAACATTGGGATGTGAGTTGATAATGTTTTTATAACTTTATGTGTGTGATTAATATGATATACTATATTTATTTTGTCATTGCTTTTGAGAGATAAATTATTGTAAAATAGTCACAGTATCAATAATACTGTTATTAGTTGTCAGCATCAGAAAGTTAATTAGGGTAATGAATTTAAATTAAAAATTCAAAGACAATATCTCCAATTTCCTGTATTGTTAATCATTACATGTTGTTTTTTAGTATTACAACATTATAATTATAATATCTTGTAAATTTAAATAAATACTTTTTACAGATAAATTTCCATGAAGCATCATATCTTGAAGTATTCCCTAAAGAGAGAATAGTTTATTTAACAAGTGAATCTGATAATCTGATTGAACAATTTGAAGAAAACACTGCATACATTATCGGAGGTTTAGTAGATCACAACAAACATAAGGTACCTATAGTACATATTTTCTGCTAGGGTAGACAAAAACTATACTTGTAACCTTTGGAAATTTTATAAATAGTAATTCCATAGTATAAAGTATAAACTTATGTTTCTTTGAATACATATTGCTTGTTATAAGGAAGAACATAACAGATATCAAGGTAGTAATAGAGAAAAAAATTTACTAAGTTTGGCTATGTGTTATCATTTCAAATGCATAAATCATCATACATAATTTCAATCACTGCTTAATTAAATATTATTTTAATAATAATTAATTTATTATTGTAACTATTATAAAGAAAGAAAAGAAAACATATTTATTCCCTCAACCAAGGACACACAGAGACAGATAATTATAAAGTATCACACAATAAGATTAATAAAATAAAACTTTGCATAAATATCAATTTTAACCTGGCAGCACTGTTCCAATGTCACACAACGTTGTGACAAGTAAGATCCAATTATTGTACTAAAACAATATTTTGATATTCTTTTAGTGCAATGATTGTAGTAGCACAGTCATAAAATTTCCTAATACATGAAACATAATAATAAATAATTTACTAATAATTGTTTATGTTTATTTCAGGGTCTCTGCCATAAAATAGCTGTAGAACAAGGCATTAGACATGGTCAACTGCCTTTGGACAAATATATTAATATGAAAACTAGGAAAGTTCTGACAATTGATCATGGTAAATATCATAGTTTTTCAGACAAGAAAAAACACCTATTATGTAGTCTAGATAGAAGAGGTGGCAGAAGGCACGCTTAAAAATAATATCATAAACAAGATCACTAAAAAGAGCCGTATCCAGTGAAATCCTGTAACCTGCCATACATTATAAGTAATGTATTATTTTTATGAATAAATTAGCTTAAATATTCTTTTCTGTTCACAGTATTTGAGATTGTCCTAAGGGTGTGTGAAGGAATGCCATGGCAAGAAGCACTGTTAAAAGTTCTGCCACTTAGAAAAGGTGCACATGTTTGTGATAATGTTAGTAATTCAAGCTTAGACATTTCATGTAACAGTGAATTATCAAATTAAATAATTATTTATTAATACACAAAATATTATATATTTATTATTTGAGACATTAAAAGATATTTAAGATCAGAAATAAAAATAATATATTATTTACACAATATCAATGATCAGTTTCTTCAGATAATGGCACATAATATTCTGATAACAATTGTAACAGCCTATAAGTGTAACAACAAAATATTTTGTTGGCAAAAAATTTGTAAGTACATGTTTTAAATTTAGGCCAAGAATGGTTAAATATATCTAAACTATAACTTTTTAATTAAATACTATCTTCATCTATGCTACCCATCCTTTTTGATGAATATTAACATACAATAAAATTATTAGTTCGTGGGAAATAAATCAGAAAGAGATATCCCTTATCTCTCGTGTATTTACGTGAGGACATCCAAAACTTATTTTGCTGAGAATATAAGAGGAGTCCAGAAGACCTACCTAATTATTTTGTACAAAAAGGCTAGATCCCGTTCTCCACGACCCTTTTCTAAATATATCTCCATTCCCTAAGCTAAGTGTCGGTATCTTTCATAAATATAAATATTATTATTATTATTCATTTGCGACACACTTCACATTACTTCTCTATGAGATTGACCGCCCCTAGGCCTCAGACTATATGACATTGATAAATCCAGGAGCTATATCGCTGCCTGGGCTTTAACGCTCAAAGTATACCTCAAGCATACATGTTACGAAAATTACCAACTCTTAGAAAAATCATAACATACAAAATACCTTTTTGGATATAATAATTGTAATGTGACCGTTAGTGATAATTAACTGTCAAGCTTAACCCCTAGATCTGGCACATCGGGGTCTCTTGTTATGTCTTCATTATTATTATTGTAATTTTAAATTAATTTGTTTCAAGTAAATGTTATGACATTTATTTTTTTATTATAAAATACTAAATAATTTCTTTAAAAATAATTACACAAATTGTTCATTTATATTTATGAAGTTATAGGCTATCATAATTATTATCATCTGGCATGTTTGTTAAAAACTTTAAAAATCTGTTATTTTGAATAACAAGGGACCGAAATACGAGCCTTGGAGAACGCCAGAAGTTACGGCAGTAAATGAAGAGCAAATTCGTTTCAAATTTGACAAAAATTTGAAAGAAAAATTCAACGCGGGCAGGATTCAAACCCTCCCCCTTTTATCTTGTAAAATTTATTTCATGAACCTGACATTATGACGGGGTTACTTTGATGTTATGTACGTAAGAGTTCGATGCTACATTATACTAAATAATTAAAAGTTTGTTTTGCTGTCACAGCTTGACTATGGAACCTCAAGTACGATTCCAACCAGCCAACTAACTAAATCGCGATGTACGAGATGAGAATGTAATACTTAGTAGGTACTTAGAGTACTTTTGAGTAATCTACACAGCATCCACCTGATGACCGCTATCCACGGCCGTATCTAAGAAATAATTTTAACTATTGGGTCTCTGACTTCTTATTTTATACAATAAAATAAATAATAATTATTAATGGAGACTAGCTTCAATGTAGGTACCTATTATCACTGGTAGACAAGTATAAAATTAGGTACTTATTCCGTACATCCACTAAGTTAGTACATAGTATAGATATAATTATACCTACTTCGATACTAAAGGTGATGTTTATTAATATTATTAATAGATAGTAGTTATAGTAATTTTCACTAGAAAATGCATATAATGTTATTTTTAGCATGGAAAATGCAAAAAGATAACTTCGGTATAATTTTAAGTGAGATTTGTAGACTCCTATACGAATTCATATTTATATCGGTAAATTATGTTTTTGCATGAAATTGTTAATTAACGGTGCTACTACTTCAGGATTATTTAAATGCACGTGATGTGTACCAGGCACAAAATGAAATTCGTACTTGTCATTAATTTTCTCTAGAATTTCACGGATTTCAACAGAATACTGGTCAGCTGAAAAGGGAGAGTCAATCGCTTTGACATATAAAGTTGGACACTTGAGTCTTCTGACGAGAGCTTCGACAAACTTTCTGTCTTCTGGATTGAATAATGAGTATTTGAGTCTTGAGTCGCGCGTGAAATAGTATTTGCTAGGATCTGATGTTGATTGTGTTGCGCCTCTTTGCAGTAAGTACTTCACACTCTCCAAAGCAACAGACTTCCTAGTTCCATAATGCCATTTTTTGGTTGCTTCTTCCAATGTATATGTCGGAGGCTGTTTATCTAACCGAGTTTGTGCGATTATTCCTTTTTTTATATTTGTAGAATACTTGTCTAGTACTAAATCCAAATCGTAGTCGTCGTATATAAGACTGTCTATTGCTATATAAAAGTCAACTTCATTCGGAAACACGCTTGAGAAACGCATCGCAGCTATTGCGCCCATAGAGTGTCCCAATAGTGAAACTTTATCCCAATTGAAATACTCCTTTAGATAGAAAATAACTCTCGGTAATTCCCATTGGTAGTACAGCATACCTGCAAAAAAGTGTTTTTTTTTTTTAAATAAGTAGGTACACGAAACCGAAATAAAAAAATAAATGTAATAATGTAATCAATAAATTACCGGGGGGAATCCATGACGACAACCCATGTCCAGGAAAGTCGATAGCTAATATAGGTCTATCCTTAATGATCATTGGTATTAAGGGGTCCCAAGTGCCTGCATTGTCCTGCCAGCCATGTAGAGCTAGAATGGGTCGACCTTCGCCGCTGCCCCATAGTTTTCCTGCGATATGACCATACTTCACTGGAATTTGGATTTCTTTGAAAGTTTTCTGTGGATATACAAAAATAAGATGAACGATTGAAATAACAGGCATCTACCTACTAGGCAAGCCGTTAATGATTGATCCAATTACGGAATTTTTGTTCGAATAGGATCAAATAACGAATTAAGGATCTAACGAATTTAATTGCTAATTGCACTAGAAATGGGTTCCAAGGGTTGTAGGTATAATTTACAATAAGGCTAGGTATTTTTTTAATCCTCACTAAAAAGTTCTTGATAGCGTAATAAAAAAGTGTGTAGGTAGGTATCTCTATACAGGTGACTAGATCTTAATTAGCAAACCTTTAGCCTAGTATCTGGATAAGGTAGGTAACTACCTACTTTACTAAAATTATAGGTAAAATGGCACTTATAAGTGCCATAATTGAAAAAGAAGACAATAGGCATAGGTATTAAGATAATTATTATATACGTAGAAATACAAACTAAAATAACAAAGCCCTATTGGAAAGGTATATTTTTTTAACTCACCTCTGTGTGTAGTTTTTTACTTAAGATAGTTAGAGACGATTTTGTTTTAGTCATGCTAGAGTTCAAAATCACCCGGGACAGCAAGCGTTTCGACATGTTTTGAGTTTTATTTATACAACTTGTAAGCTAGAGACCACAGCAACTGTCAGTTAGAAAACCTATTGAAAACCGATTTTTCTTCTACGTATATTCTTATCTCTATTTAATTTCACGTAAATACACAGTCACTATTTTAATTTATGTGCGTACAAACAAAGAGGTTAAGTTCACGTTCCATCGATTCACGGTTTAGATTTTAGCTAAGAGGTACCTACTTCAATCAGCAGTGTTTTTTTTTTGTAGAAACAATTAAAATGTCACATTTAATTTTGTTATGATGTTACGTAATGTTTGCACAATTTGTTACGATATTACATAAAGCACCAACGTGAGACTAGCAAATACTAGTGGGAACAAAACACCGACAGTAACGCACCGCGCATGAATGAAATAACCAAGGTCGTGCTCAGTTTTATATAGACGTAAACGTTAGACAACGGTTGGACTTTGATCTCTATAAAAATTAATACACAAAAAAGAATACTTAACTGTACCTACCTACCCGCCTACTATACATATAATATAGGTTGCGAATTATAGATGAACTCAACAATTGTAAATAATTACAATATTGTAGGTAGATGTAAAATTTGGTATTTCCTAGGATTAGGTATAATAACTACTTACGATACCTTTTCAGAAAATTGCTTATCAAATGTTTGCGTTACTCTTCTAGGATATAACCTTACCATTCGAGGATGAATACAGGCGTGAAGGTGCTCTGTTAAGATGACTATTCCTTATTCCAAGTTATCGTACAATAATGTATCTATGAAGCAGCGTTTAAATGAGGAAAATTCGTAATAATTCGTACCGCATCGTGGAAAAAGGAAATAAAATACCTATATGTTTTAATTTTTCATAAATATTATGAAACTGATTTTATTTTAAGAATCAATTACCTACAAGTCCTATCGAAGCCGGAGTTAAACTAAGGTACTTAAAATGATGTAAACTATACAGTACTTTAATAAAATCATGATATTACAAAAATCGTTAACCGCTTTCGTATAGTATTTTGTCATCAATCACAGAAGAAGAGGGAGGAAGAGGGAACAGGTGACCTGATTTTGAAAAACACATGGTTTTCCACGTCAGAACATTATCTATCAAGATCCTTTGACCTAACTACATAAGTATTTAGATATGAATCTAATCTTGGACTTCGCACGTACCGAGTCTTTAGTCACGAACCTACATAAGAAAATTCGCACAATTTGTAATCTTGGTTATTTCGATATTTTGTGCTGCAGGTAATCACAGAAAAGTTCTTATCTACCTACAAGGAGTTTGCACGCTACGCATCCTTTTTTTTAAAGTACGAAAAATCCTCATGTATCATCTGCCACCTCGGGAGGTGCCAGGGTATGTCGGACTCACGCACGCCATTGCCTTCCCTTGGCCTATATGTCTCAGCCATGGGACACTCGCCATGGATGACCGATACGATTATGACATAACCCTTACATTCTTTCACTCATTTAACAAAATCTATCCGTTACTTCTTTATTTTACTAACTACTATGTTACCTTATGTTACATTCCTTTGCCTGGAAATTATTTGTCGTTTATATTGATTTCTGACATTTACGCGAATATTATACATTGAAATAAAACTACTTTTTACGGATTTTATCGCGTATATTGATATTATTAATCCCGACGTTTCGGACCCTTTACAGCGTCCATGGTCACGGGTAGACTGAGGTGGTGGGCGTCTTGATGATATAATTACTGACAGCTACCCTACATTTTTTATTGTTACATGATCAATGACATTTATTACTAATTATTAATTAAAACTAGATGGAGCCGGCATTTCCTAGCTGACGACCTCTGAGAAGAAACGCCGAAACAAACTCAGAGAATCATGGTCTCTTTTAAAGTAAAAATATTCAATGTCGATATCGAGATACCTACCCAGGATGATTCGTGAGGCTATTGAAATTAAAAAACATCCAAATTTCAATAGAGAAGATGGCTGGGTCTTACCACCTGCTTGGAATCCTGTTATAGATTCTATTAAACCAAAATCCAGGCCTACAACTGCAAGACCAAAGGATACTGTGAGCTCGTTCTGCGTGAATCGGATTGCCAATAATTAACAACTAAAACATGATCATTGAATATTTTTACTTTAAAAGAGACCATGATTCTCTGAGTTTGTTTCGGCGTTTCTTCTCAGAGGTCGTCAGCTAGGAAATGCCGGCTCCATCTAGTTTTAATTAATAATTAGTAATAAATGTCATTGATCATGTAACAATAAAAAATGTAGGGTAGCTGTCAGTAATTATATCATCAAGACGCCCACCACCTCAGTCTACCCGTGACCATGGACGCTGTAAAGGGTCTGAAACGTCGGGATTAATAATATCAATATACGCGATAAAATCCGTAAAAAGTAGTTTTATTTCAATATTTGTCGTTTGTCAGCTTTTTAATCTTGTTTTATATGAATTTTTTTAGTAGGTACATTAAATATAGTAAAGGGTGTTTTTTTTAGAGGACAGAACTTTGAAATGGAATAAAACAAGATGTTTGAAATTGACATGAAATTTACTTTATTCGAAATATAGTCTTCTGGCATTATAATTTATATATGACTTCTGGCATATGACCGCCACGGCTGGCTCGGACGTAGTCTAATCTGGAAGTCCAATTTTCGATGAATTTTTCCAGCATTAGTGGCCGTATATCGGCAATAACGCGGCGAATGTTGTCCTCCAAGTGGTCAATCGTTTCGGAATTATCGGCGTAGACTAGCGACATCACATATCCCCACAGAAAATAGTCAAGTGGCGTTAAATCGCATGATTTTGGAGGCCAATTGAAGGGTCCGAAACGCGAAACTATGCGGTTACCAAACGTTTCCTTCAATAAATCAATTGTGGCACGAGCTGCGTGACATGTTGCGCCGTCTTTTTGAAACCACAGCTCCTGCATATCTTGGTTCAAATGTTCAATTTTATTGATGAACGAAAAAGTCAGTAAACATGGCTCTATAGCGGTCACCATTGACTGTAACGTTCTGGCCAGCATCGTTTTTAAAGAAGTACGGACCAATTATTCCACCAGCCCATAAAGCACACCAAACAGTCAGTTTTTCGGGATGTAACGGTGTCTCAACATACACTTAACGATTATCATCACTCCAAATACGGCTCCATTCAACCAAAAGTGAGCTTCATCGCTAAACAAAATTCGCTTATGAAAATTGGGATCAACGGCAATCTTGTTTTGAACAGAACCATGATTTTCAAAATAAATTTGCACAATTTGGAAGCGTTGTTCAGGCGCCAGTCTATTCATGTTGAATTGCCAAACCAAACTAAACATAAATAATTTGACAGCTGACGAAATGGCCGCCTGTTAAAAAAGTGTTGCCAGCTTAAAGTACTATACCTCTAAAAAAAAACATCCTTTTACGGAAAACTTCAATTTGCCAAAAACGTGCTCTAGACAATTTACCATCAGTTCCGAAGACGTAGTTCACGGCAAAATAGCCTACTTTCTTACTTTAGATAAGTATAACAGAATAAACACGAGACACCATGATAATTGTAATCATGGTGTCTCGTGTTTATTTTGTTATAAATAAATATAATAATTCTTTTTTTAGTTTACGCATCCGGTCGCTTGTTTTCCCTATCGGCGACATTTAATTTTGTTGGATTGTTGACTTGGCGTTATCGGAACTCGGTTCTTTAATTATTTGTACCTAGAAAATAATTTAATAGGTCGTTGCACTAGATGAACGTTACTTACGTTCGTAGATACATAATAGAAACCGGCGTCGTGAAACTAAATCAAACTAGGAACTTAGGGAGTATTATCTCAAACTAGTAGTACGAATGATAGGTAAACACAGACGTCGTCTTCTACTTTTAATGACGATGTCTGTGGTTCTAGTGACTCGAGTGGCGGACTGCTGATCCAGGAATGGGTTCAATTCCCACAGGACACAAGTGTTTATGTTTTTCTGGGTGTTTCTTATATTTTTATTATAAGTTTGTATGTACAAAAAAAGTAGCCCTTAGTATAATGTCTGATTAGTTTGGGATTAGATGGTGCTGTGTAAAAAGTCCTCCAAGATTCATAGAAAAACCTATGTAAAATAATCTTTATTACCTATATTTTATGGTATCGGCATAGGCTATCAATATATATATATATATTGATAGCCTATGCCGATACCATAAAATATAAACTCCATAGATACATTCTCTTTTTAAAAATTAGGATGATAGTTTCTGAGAATAATGCTGCAGTTATGTAGGTACCGCCTGTATCTAAAGACTCCTGCAACCTTTACCAGCCTTGTCCATATTGTAGGAGGCTTGCCTTTTTCAGGGCGGGCTCTGATCTGGTCGGACCCTTTCTGCTTGTTCCGACTATCAGTTTGTTGTAGAATCTATGTCGAGCAGCTGATCATAGAGACCTATCAGTCTATAATGCTTGTAAGAGTCGTGTAATTGTTGGGTCGTGACTATCCATAGTTAGAACGACTTATGGCCAGTTTCAATAACGAATCTATCAGTAGATTTCTTTACTATGGATAGGATTTTGACATAACTTCCTTACAAGTAATGTCAAAATCCTATCTCTAGTAAGCTAATCTACCGACGGATTTGATATTGAAAACGGCCGTTAGACAATACTGGAAGTCTCTTTTAAATTCCGTAATAGGTTAGGATAAGGAAAAAAATAATAATAAATAAAAAAAAAGTAATGATTTTATTTTTCAGACTTCACATGCGGTATCTACATATATTGATTCTTGATATGATAGTGTTTAATGACGCATCACCATCATTTTAAACAGGTGTGATAAATATGTCAGGTAAGTGTACAGATATGGTAACTACATTAATACCTTGCTTTTTTCATACTGACCTACTATATAGCTTTGAGGTTTGATAACTTTATTACACGGATATACAAAATTATAATTAAATATTTCATTCCTTGCACTTTTACTTAAATCGGAAATTCAACACAAACTATATTTTTACAACACTACATTATAAGTACATTTTTTTAATTACTAAAATGTTACTAAAGCCGTCAAGTAAAAATCAAGGAATTTAGACGAATGATGTAGGTCATCATCAGGAGATACCGGTACATTTAATTATAAAAATATCACAATTAACTAACTACCCTCAATTTTTCATCTTAATTAAGCCTAAACAAGCACTCACAAGTCACATGACAGTCTCAAAATAAACGGTTGATATTTTCCAAAAATAAGTCAACCGCGTTTATAAAAATTCTTGGGGAAGTGCCTGAAGCTGGAATCCACGTTAAATTTCGAGTAAAGATTTTGATGGACGGGAATAAGATCAGTGAACTTTACGCAATCGGTGCGCATACTTCTAGAGGTAAGTCAGGTTCTGTGAGACCGCGACGCATTGCATTCAACAACGAGCACTGTCCTCGCACGTCCAGGTCGAGCGCCCACAGAGCGGCACCACGGGCGCCGTTACGCCTTGCCGCTGCACTCGTACTGCCTACGTCAGCACTACTCAGGTATGATGCCCACTGTCCGTCGCGCACGCTGAAAGTGCCCATCGGAGTTCGACTTTCCTTCCATTGATGCGCCGCTAAACGATCTGCGACCTGTGTCAAATTGTGAAATAGTTATTTATCTGACACTTTATTCATTTAAAATTGAACATTAGATAAATCTTGCGTTGACTGACAGGATATTCCATACCACTAGTGGGTAGAAGATGAAAAAAATAAATTATTCGTTGTTAGACACAGTAAGTTGATGGTTGGCATTTCAGCTTATTACTTAAGATTACAGTCTAAACTCTAAAGTACACTTTATATCTTATCAACAAATAAATACGAGGTTTGATATTGCAATGTGTCTTAGTTAATGATAAAATTATTTCTTTGCAACCGCCACCAATAAAACTATTCCGGGTGACCTCGAGTAGTGTCGTAGACTTTCCGCGATATGATTGTGTGGTGTGTAATGTAATCGTCATATAAAATGTCCTTAGAATTAGCAGGTAAAATAATAGTATATTGTTTTTCAACGCGGTTTTCCTCTGCTGCAGTTGGTCTTGTCCAATATTGCTTTGATATCAATATATCTATACTTTAAATACATTGCGTTAGGGAGTAGATTAAAGTAAAAAGAGAAACGAGTAAACTGCTGGATCTTTTGTGTACTAACCTCATAGTAGGCTAAGAAGCCTGGCACGCGAGTATAAGGTCCAGGTTCCCCGGGGCCGGACACGGGCGCGCCGAGCCCGGAGACAGCTGCGCTGCGCAGACTATACGAACGAGCGTACGCGGGAAGTCCCAGCACCACTTGACGAGGTGGCAATACGCTCGTCCAATAGGATAGAGAAGAGTTCTGCAGACAAACATACATGCAGTTATTTAAAATATTATTCTGGTCAAAGTTCGCTGATGGCAATTTTATGTCACGATGGAAAAGCAGAATTGATATGTTTAATTTTAATATTGTTTTTTTTTTAAATTAAAATTTAGTTTTTTTGGAGTTTTCAGTATGTAGGTATAGTATTCCAATACTCACTAAGCTATTAATACCCCTAACATGACTAGACTCTAACGGAACCAAAACCGTTGTCTTCCCAGTTGAGGAAGCATAGTAATCATTTGCTGCAATTGCGACCCAGTCTAATTCTGCCGCTAGAATGTAAGGCTTATACGCTAATGCAGCTATTTCTGGGGAGGCGGAGACCACAGCTGATAGTTCCAGGTCATGAGGGCGTAAAGTTTTTGATAATTCTGTCAGTAATTCGCCAAAGTTGTCCCTCTCCGTAGCATCGACTGTAGCGTTTGTGCATGGATTCTGAAAAAAAAATGTGGCATCAAAAATCTAATATTTTATGAATTTTTGACTACATATTCATATTTGCTACATATAATATGTAATATGTTAAAACAATAATTTAAATCTTGAGAAGGTATTAGTTTACCTGTTTACATCCTGGATACTGCCAAGCTATCTGAACACCGTCAAAGTTCCACCTTTGCAAGAATTTCAAAACAGATTCTACAAAAGTGTTTCTGTTTTTAGGGTTCGATACCATTCGACTCCATTTGTTACTTTCAGAATCTGTTAGACCACCAGCTCCAATAATCACTTTTACTCCTGTTTGCCGCAGTTGGGTCAACTTGCCGTAGAAGTCTAAAAAAGACAATATTAAGATGGTAGTAGGAATCAACACAATGGTTGATTGAAGCTTTTGCTGTCTAGGTTTGCTTACCATTTTCAAGATCTAATTCTGGGTTTCCTGGTACCAACTTATACGAATTACCGTCAAGATGAGCCCATGTGTAAATTATGTGCGTGCAGAGGGCTGGATTGACACTTTCGGGCCCAAAGCTGCCTTTGCCAGGTCTGTGGAGTAAATGATCCATGAAAAAACCTCTGGGCACTATTTATATACATAGGTATGTGGTATTTCACAATAAGTAGGTATAGTTGTCTACCTGTAGAAAGCCCAATTAGTGAAGTAACATCCAATGATGGGTTTTTCTTCCTGTGGCTCCTCGAGTACTTGTCCTGTTAGTCGAAGTGCTGCGTTCGTTTTGCAGCGAGCTTTCTCTGGCCAATCGCAGTGATTCTGTATAAACAAAATAATTAATAACTGTGTTCCTTAAACTCATCTAGATTACTGTAGTTCTGACGTTAGGGTAGGTAGGATCAATATTTTTGTAACGTTTAAGTTAAGTTACCTTATGCCAATGTAACGGTGCGGGACACTCAAGTTGCATCCAGTGACCATTGAGACATAAATAATATTTACTGCACTTGGATTCATCTGCCTTAAATACATTTCCAGTGCACGAAGTACCTTCGAGACTTGGATCCTGTAAAACATAATATTCCAATGTAATTTTCATCCTTAACCTAGGTTGATTCAAGGTTCAAAAAAGATCGATTCAAAAGATCCTTTATAGAAATTGATAACCTATCTATTATTTTTCGCAAAGTTTTTTAAGATATGAGAATTCTCCTGGCCTGCTCCTACACCAGTGTGGGCAATAAGAGCCTAGAGATCGAAGTGCATGTGCGTGTGCGTTGTAAGGGTACTTACACTGCTATCTGAGTCTAAATCAGTGTTGGTATCGGTATTGGCGTCAGTGTCAATTTCATTGACGGGTGGGATCACTGGGATGTCTTCCGGTTCCTCAACGTCAGTATCAGGAGAGACATCAGGTATTGGGACAGAAATGTCCGTGTCTGTTTCTGTATTTTCGGCTTGTACTGTAAAAAATTGTTTTATAAATAACTATTACACTACAAAAGCTCTGTTATTGCTTGTCCAGAATTTACAATGGCAAAAAAATGTATTTTAAGACTTACACTCTTCAAGCGAGCATCTCGGCGGTTCTTCAAGGCCGCGAAGGACATGATTGATTGTAGCTAGGAGTGGTGATTTTCCACAGCCACAGTTCCTACCACTGAAGTCATCAAGATCAAGGGACCACGCCATACTGCCTCCTAAGCCCATGGAACGGACATACTCTGCTTTGTGGCGTACCATAAAGTCGTCGTCAAATGAAACCCATTGGTCTTCAAAGCTCGCGTATGGGCCCATGCGACCACCCGGGTCGCGTGATACCTGCCAGCCCTTCACCCTAATGCGGTCGCATATCTGAAAGTGAAAGTACAATAAATATTAAGAAACCCGAAAAATAATTGTAAGTGGCGCAATAGGATCAGGAATTTGGGAGGATTTGAATGAATATTCTGTAGTGTACTTTAAACTACATGTTTACAAAAGTACTACCAGGTGTACTACAGCGAAAGTGGTTTGGTTGAGTTTTGTGAGTTGAGTTTTGACAAAACTCAATAGTAAATGAAAATATCGCTAAGGTTGTTTAGTAGTACAAACATTACATACTATCAATTTTGTGACAATAATTTACACAAGGAACATATTATGATGTCACTACAGTAAACGATAAGAACAGCGCGCACCACCGATTAGAAAGTTTAATTTACTTTTGCAAATGAATACATAACTAAAAAGATAAGTTTATTGTTTTAGGAATTGCAAATAAATTTTAATCTTACGATGTGTTGTGATCACTTTTTTGGCCATTTGCGCGGTGTCTTCTAGTTAGGTAGATACTTACATATCGAATAACGTAACATACAATATCATCACGGCTGTGCCTAATCCCCGAAGTGTTACGCAGACGTGTAGGTACATTGGTAGCTCTAGCTACACGTCTTCCTAACCCTTACCGGCCTTACACATACCGGCCACAGTTCGCCGGTATATTTTTGGTCCCATGTAATAGGGGGTGAGCCTATTGCGATTTACCAGACTCCGAGTTGCTACTGAGATTTCATAGAAAAACTCAAAACCTCTAGCATAGCAGTCGCGCTTAGGACCACTAGGCTAATGAGGTAGTTCAGTAATATCGAAAAAAAAAAAGATTAAATAACTTACTTCATAAAAGGACAAAAAGCCTCTAGCTCTGGTTTCGTCACCAGCCTCTCCACCCGCATACGAAGGAACTCCGAGGCCAGTTCCAGCGTTCTCCTCTAGTGAAAACGATTGACCGTAGAAAGGTATGCCCAATATGAGTTTCTCAGCGGGCGCTCCTTTGTTGATCCAGTAATGTACCGTGAAGTTCTGATAAAAAAGATATATTATCTAACTTTTGCGCTATTACATAATTGATGGATAAAAAGGCCATACTCAGGAATTCCTCTTAGAAATTGAATCATATTTAAAATTTGTAGCAGACCTTTAGCAATATCAAAGGAAACTCTACTTATGTACAGACGCCAGCAGGTCAAGCTATCCAAAAGTGTAAAGTTTTCCCAATTGAATATGGACCTTATTTTATTTGTATTAAAGTTGAAAAACGATGAAGGAAAACATCGTGAGGAAAGGTGCATGCCTTAGAGATTTTCTCGAAGGCGTGTGAAGACTGCTAACCCGCATTAGGCCAGCGTTGTGGACTATAGTCTAAGCCCTCTCATTCTGTGAGAGGAAACCCGTGCCCAGCAGTGGGACAGTTAATGGTTTGATGATGAAAGTTGAAAATCAATCAAAAAAAATTTACAGATTGTAGTAGCTTGATGTGCTACTTGGTAACACTTACGGTGTTCAAAGTGTGATCAGAATCATCGTTGCTGGCATACATTGGTGCTACATGACCAGTTTTTTTATCCCATTGTCCGTGATAGTCGTATGTCATTAAAGAAATCCAATCGAGATTCTTAGCAAGTGTCGGTACATCGTATCCTGTAAGATAAGATGGTGTAAAAATTACATAATATATGAAAATACGAGCGAGAAATATAAAATGACAATAATAAATAAATAATAATTAAAATTCTGTTATGAATATATTCTACAAAGTACCACCACACAATATACCATATGAAAATGTATTTCTACTTTTTAGTTCGGTTTTCTACAAAACTGCGTGTATCTTAAAACGATGATAATTTCGTAGCAACGAATAATCGACTATTTGGTGTATCATATGTGAAAACAGGTAGAAACGATCAGTTGTTGAAGCGTGTAATTTAGTTTTTAAAGATACTTTTTTTTTAAGTTGCAATATACGAAACTCCCCAGTTGATCCTACAAGTAGTTTTGAATTGTTATCTCATTGATTAAGTCATGTATGTACAGTACAGTTGTATGGTAAAGCGTATTTACTTCTTGCTGATCGTATAACCATAGTATATAATCCTATCCTGGTAAGGATAATTGGACAAACTATTTAAATTATTGCATTGTCATTGGTAAAAGCAGTGATAGCCGAGTGGTATGACCATTGGACTGCCAAGTCGAAGGTCTCAAGTTCGAATCCAAGGCACGCACTTCTGACTTTTCGAAGTCATGTGCGTATTAATAATTAATTGTCACTTGCTTAAACGGTGAAGGAAACATCGTGAGGAAACCTGCATGCCTTCGAGATTTTCTCGACGGCGTGTGAAGTCTGCCAACCCGCACTAGGCCAGCGTGGTGGACTATAGCCTTATCTCTCTCATATTGTGAGAGGAGACCCGTGCCCAGCAGTGGGACAGTATATGGGTTGATGATAATGATGATGATGATTGTCATTGGTCCTTGATAAGTGTGCAAAGTTTCTTATTAATCCGACTTTTTGAAGGGGGTGAAAATCACGTTCAAAGATTCCGTTATATAGATATTGTATTTATATAACTAAGCGAAGCTAATTTAAAAGCGTGTTAAAAAAAGTTGTTATACCAGCGTCGATGACTCGTTTGCTGGCTGAGACAGCAGCAGAGAGCAATAAACCACGGGGTTTCAAGGCAGCACGCAATTCCTTTACGAGACTTGCAAAGCCTTGTTTATCAGAACTTGGGCCCTTTTCACAATTTACCTGGAAATAAGAATTGAGAATAAGATTTTTTTAATTTCATCATCAAAATAATTAAATAGAGACATCGTTTCCATTTTGGCCAGCGTGAAGCATGGCTCCAAATTGAAAGGATCGGCAAAATAAAATTGTTTGACACACATCAACATACACATCCACTCGCACACACATACACACACCCACACACACCCACACACATACACACACACGCACACACATACACACACATACACACACACACAAACACAACATGTATATAGCCCTCTTCACCGTATCCGGTGACAGCGACTCTGGCTAAGTTTATTTCCTGTCATGAGCTCTTAGATGGCTAGAAAATCCAAATTTAGTCCGGAAGACTCGATCACACCGTGCACAGAAAAGCTGATTGTGCTTTATAGGTGTAGGTATATGAAGGCTTTGGGCGACTTTTGCGAAGTTGACGCTTCCTGTCTAGATCTTCAAGGCGTTTTGTTTCAAAGCCTTCTGTCGCTTTATGAATTGAGGAGCGCCATCTTTCACGGTTTCGAGCAAGTTCCTGCCAACGATCGACGGGTATCCCACAGGTCGTAAGGTGACGTTTTAAAACATCCTTGTAGCGCAGGTATTGTCCGCCTTGAGCACGGTTTCCCAAGGCAAGCTCCGAGTAAAAAATGGTTTTTGGCATTCGAGTAGTATCCATACGCTGTACATGACCACACCATCTCAGTTGGATCTTCAATAAAATAGCCTCCATGCCCATTATTCCAGTGCGCCTTAGTACCTTCGTGTTAGGAACATGATCCTGCCATTTAATGCGAAGGATGGTCCGAAGACACCGCAGGTGGAAAGTGTCTAGCCGTCTTATATCTGCCTTATAGAGACACCAAGTTTCTGCGGCGTAGGTAAGAATTGGCAGAACCAGGGCCTTATTTACGCAAATTTTTGTTTGCAGTTTCAGGTCGTGCGATGTCCACACACGGTTGCTTAATTTTCCAAAAGTGGCGGCTGCCTTGACGATACGTGCTGGAATTTCAGTCGCAAGCCTATTGTCGTTGCAGATTTGACTTCCGAGATATTTAAAGTGCGTTACCTCTTCCAGTGGTTTAGAATTCAGTTCTATGGTTGAACTGTCAGCGTCACATCCCATTGGTGATTGCTTAAGGATTTGTGTCTTTTTCGCGCTAGTTACAAGTCCAAATCTATGGCAGGTGGCTTGAAGATCTTTCAAATACCCCTGAAGAGTTTCCAAGCAGTCTGCCACTAAGCACACGTCATCGGCATAGAGCGCGTCGAGCAAAGGAACCCTAGACGTCTTAGTCTTCGCTCTGAAACGTGAGATGTCAAAGACACTTTTGTCAGTGCGGACATTTAGTTCAATCTGCCCAACACTATGTTTTAGTGCATCATTCAAAACGGCCGAGAAATATAGTGCAAACAAAGTGGGAGCCATGACACAACCCTGCTTTACGCCACTGGTAATATGAATAGGGTCTGAGAAATCGTTTTCATGTTGAACACGTGCCGTCATACCGTCGTGAAACTGACGCACTATGTTGACAAATTTCTCAGGACATCCAGCCTTTTTCAGGACTACACACACACACACATACACATACAAAAACACAAATTATTAACGTTTTCGTTTTGAAACGAAAATAACAGGTTTTATAACGACACACTTACTTGCCAACACTTGGGATACTCCCAGTCGAGGTCTAATCCATCGAACTGGTACTGTTCGATAAAGTCTATTACGTGGATAACGAATTTCCTTCTCGCTGATGGACTGTTCACCATCCTTGAATATTTGTCACTTGCCGAGTCGTCCCATCCACCTAGTCCAAGGACTACTTTTACGCCTTTCTCCTTTAGATCTACTACCTTTTCGTAGAATTCTGGAAATTATTGTAGTTTTTTTTAGTAGATTCTACTACTTTACATAGGTATCTATAGCTATAGTATATAGTTTCTTAAGAAAAAAATCCAGCTTACTGTTTTCCACATCCAACCAGATGTCATGTGGCTTGATAACTAGGCGTTTTGTGTCGAGGACAGCGAATGCGTACACAATGTGAGTGCAAAGTGAGGGGTCAATATCGCTGGGTGTGTATTTGCCTGGACCAGGTCTAGAAAAAATTAATATAGGTACATTGAAATTCACACACGAAATTTATTTATTGCATTATTAGTTATTAAGTTAAAGTAAACAACATTTCTGTAGCTTTTTAAATAAAACTTATACTGGTATTTTATTACCTGTACCAAGCCCAATTAGTGTAATAGCAGACGACTTTGTAACGCTCATCTAAATTGGTGCTGACAGTGGTAATAGGTTTCCTAGTCGTCGTCTGTACTGCTGTCGGGCGTGCGGCCATCTGTGTGGGCCTTGGAGTTGGCTTGGTGACCGGCCGCACTTGAATGTCATCCAGGTCTTCGTCTATTTCATTTGATGGTTCGATCATTGGGTCAGATACTACTATAGTATCGTCTTCTTCTACATTCGGGTCTAGTAAACCGTTTTTAATTGCATTAATAAGTGGATGTTTCCCTTGACCGCATCTAGGAGGACAAGTATTTGAATAAGTTAAAACCAGATTTCTTTCAAACTTTACAACTCAGTACTAACTAATAATGACCATCTACCTGTTTCTAAAATCATCAAGATCCAGAGCCCAAACCATACCACCGGCAAGATCAAGTGATTTAATGAAGTTAACTTTCTTTTTGATGATATCAATATCATCGAACGACACCCACTGGTTGCCTTTGTATGCATATGGTCCCATTCGTTGGTGAGAATCTTTTACTACTTTCCATCCATTGTATCTGATGCGGTCGCAAATCTGAAAGTATAGATGATTTTAATATATCAAATGTCGCCATAATTGTCTATTTATTGGTCAATATTACTTGAAATTTCATTTTCTTACCTCATAATAAGACAAGAATCCTTTAGCTCTAGTATATTCACCAGCTACACCTCCGGCTAAAGCTGGAGCGTTTAAGCCATGAGCTTCATTGCCTGTTCCGAGTGCCTGTGGCGACTCATTGTCGACGCCCAAAGTGAACGTTTGTCCGTATGTTGGCATACCCATTACGAGCTTGTTTGCCGGTGCTCCTTTTTGCATCCAATAATGTATTGTGTAGTTCTGTAATCAGAGTACCATTTTAATACGAAGTCGCTTTACGAATTTAGCTCGTGTAAAAGTTTTAGTACATACCGCATTGAAGTAAGTGGTATCATCTTCAGGGTGATAGTACAAAGGTGCCACATGCCCAGTCTTCTTGTCCCACTGGCCGTGGTAGTCGTAAGTCATGACAGCGATCCAATCCAGGTGCCGAGCCAGCACTGGGACATCGTAGCCTGCATCAATAACCTTCTTGTTAGGAGACACAGCCGCAGATAGAAGCAGGCGCTTCGGTTTAAATGCAGCGGATAACTCAAGGACGAGATCGGCGAAACCATCTTTGTCTGAATCAGGACCCTTTGAGCAATCAACCTGAAAAACAGTATAATAATCAATACATGAACATAATCATGGGCTTACCCACGATGGGGCATTAGCCTAAAGCTCACCCTGGTCTCAAACTCGAAGCTAAAATGTAGGTTTATAAATTAATAGCAAAATTAATTATTCGTTTGGTACTTTGGTAACCCTCGCAGGTTATTATAGAAATAAGGTTTAATTTTTACTACATATCGAGTGCATTTACTTCTGTCCCACCCCTAAAAAATTTTGGGTACGCCCATGGATCTAATAGTCGTATTGCATGCAGGCATAAATTAAGTAGTTATATGGTACACATATCACATAATAATATAGTTTATTTAAAAGTCATAATATTAATGGACATTCAATTTATTTTCAAGACGGCTGCCTATACATTATATACCTGAAATGCAGGTCAAGTCACTTGTTTTGTAATTTTAATTATTTATTTATTTTGCAGGTATTCTATTTTAAAGACAAATAGCTTTGGAGATAAGTGAAAGAGGTCACACACACTGTATTGCCCATAATTTTTATTAATTATAGGTATAACAAGCAAATTTTACAACTAACTCAAATTATAATACCTATAGTATTATTTAATTTAAAGATTGTCTAATAGTGTGATATTCAGTTTTTTATAGAACTATTTTTGTTTCGTTTCATCGTAATCAGATGAATGGCACAGGCAGGAATGCATAGAAGCCGCATAATTAAACAGATATTCATTTTTATTTACTAAGATAGGGTGATGGGTAGTTGGTTCTTTATTCAATCTCACCTGCCAGCACTTAGGGTACTCCCAATCGAGATCTAATCCGTCAAAGTTGTATTTCTGGAGGAATTGCACAACATGAGTGACGAATCGGGCGCGAGCCGCCGGGTCGTTGACCAGCTTAGAGTATTTATCGCCCGCAGAGTCATTCCAGCCACCAATAGCTAGAGACACCTTAATACCATAGCGTTTGTATTCCACAACCTTCTCATAGAATCCTGAAAAAAGACGAAATATGTGCTAGTTGTGTAACATATGCTAAAAGTCTTGGTACTGATGGAGCAAACTGTAGACATGTGTATAATATGTTCATAAGTTGTGCTAATAAATAGGCTTATGAGATTAGAAAGGAGATCTTAACTTGCCGGTTCTTTTTTAACAATGGCTTACCGTTATCATAGTCCGACCAAGAGTCATGAGCCATAATGAGACCATCATCGCCGAGCACAGCAAATCCATAGACGATATGCGTGCAAAGAGTTGGGTCGATATCCTCTGGACTATATTTGCCGATACCAGGACGATACCACGACCAATTAGTGTAGTAACACACCAGTTTGTAACGTGCTGCAAATAATTATCTTATCATTGTGCGTTTGTATTAAAAAACTATTGTGTATTCATTTATTTTATTATTATTGAACAAGTAAAATGATCAGGTACAAAACTTACAGTTTAGGAGAGCAGGTTTGGAGCTAGATATAGTGTGTGTGCTAGATGGTAAAACCATCGGTTTTGTTGGTGTGTGATGAGGCTGCTCAGGTTCGTGATTATGTAAATGTTCATGAGCGTGTTCATGAGCGTGCTCATGCGCATGATTATGTTCGGGGATGACATCCACTTGAACTGGCCGGGATGTGGTAGTTGTAGTAAGAGTAGTAGGGCTGCCCTTGGGTTTACATTTTGCGCTCCTTGGCCAGTCACAGATTTGTTTCTCCTGTACATCAAAGATATGTTAAAATTCAATTTAACTGGTTACCGAATAAATAATTCTTGTTGTTTTTGAAATTACCTGGTTCCAGTGTAATCCAGCACTGCAGGCAAACTCTTCGAACTTGCCAAACAAGCAGTGAAGGTATCGTGTGCAGTCCGTTGGAAGCTGCGCATATGCACCACTTTCACAGTATCCTGAAATTAATGCAAAAAATGTAACGCATTTAAACCTAGTTGTTTCTCAATAAGCTCAAAGAGACAAATTGTGTTTTCGAGTTGGATATTTGTTATCTTATAGTTCCTCGTAGAAAAATTAAATATTCGATTAAATGCAGTTTCTTACTGGGTGGTGCTTCATTCAGCTGCATCATGGTAGACTGAGAGTTAGAAGAGTCCATTATGGGTGCGTCGCTCTGTCGCTTGTCACTACAAGACGAGGCAGAGGGGAAGTCGCACTGGCTGCGGTCGGGGCGCCACACGAGGCCGGGCGCGCAGCTCTGTGCGATCAGCATGCCGTTGACGCACACGTAGAACTTTTCACATTTAGGATGCGCGTGGTAAGTGCCCGTGTTGCAACCCTGGACCATAAGAATGCATTGTTAAATATTTTGATTTCGTTTTTATCCTGTCAGTGGTGGTAACATAAATTTTAAGCGCCGTGACAAAAGAAGCTGTTGTTAAAGTAAAGCAAGTAAAGGGATAGATTGTTATGAGAGACTGATTTGATATTTTTCTGGTCAAACAGTTAACTTATTTAATTAAGTACACACGTCAACACGTCAAGCTATAATATTGCACTACATTGCTCATTGTTCAAACTTTATAGGTAGGTTAATCTATCGCGGTGTGTACCTTTCCAGGGATTTGCGCTTCATCGACGGGTGGTCTCTTAGTGGTCGTATATATTGGTCTGGTTGGCCTCCTTGTGGTTGTAGTGGAGGTGGTCGTCATAGTCGATGACTGTGGCATCGGAGACTTGGACGGTTTGCCCACTGTGGAAACAAAAACGCTTTACAAAAATGATCGAATATCGACGAAACGGTAACTGTTTTTTTTTACGTTTGTATTGTAACTCAGGTATTAAAACGGATTTTTTAACGATTATGGTGTCTTTGTAAGGGTCCTGCGGATGCTGGACCACAGCCTGTCATGGTCGTGGCGAATGTCATGAATTCCATGGTCGTGATATAATATAGGTAAAAGACAGGTAATTTTTTTGACGGTACGAGTCCAATATCCAAGAGGTTCTTCGCATTCCAAAAAAAGATTTCCGTGGTCTTATGAATTAAAACTGGACAACAGTATTTTAAAGTAAATATCACTCATAATGATTTTCAAACAGAAAAGATAACAGTGGCCGAACCACAACCTGTTATTGCGATTGTTTTCCGATTGAGAGAGAGGGATGTCGCTCTGTAAAATAAATATCGCCATCCCTTTCTCACAACCTAAAAATGATCGCTTTAACACGTTGTGATATGGCCACAGAAAAGATTGATCGTTTGGCTATTAGTCGCTGTTTGTTTTCGCTGTACACACACACACCTTCACACATGGCAAACTCGACCCAGTCACATCGTCGAGTGCGCCTGTCCCAGTGTAGGCCGGGTGGACACAGCTGCTTCCGCCAGCGTCCTCCCACACACAGTAAGTAAGCGTCGCAAGTCGTCGCAGGCGCATGCATGTCGTTGCCGCTGCAAGCTGAATCCTCAGATGGAGAACCCGCTGATGGACCTGTTCGGAATTATGTTGTTGGTATTCAGATTCAGGAATTTATCATAAGTACATCACTTATCCCTAGGTGGTAAAAATAAGCGTAGTGAGCATTTTATATGATATTTAGTTTAATTTCATGGTATTGTAACCCCAACTGAGGAGATGAGGCTGAAAAATATTGACTTACCTTTCGTTGTCGTTGTCGCAGGTCTTGTTGGTCGTGTTGGTTTAGGAGCTGCAGTCGTCGATTTTGGCACTGTAACAAAAATGACCTTCTTTAATTTTGTACTAATATCCACTGTCCACATCATTTACTACCGGAATTAATACAGCATGACTGCTAAAAATATGTATGGTTTCTCTTTTCTTGCTCCTTCTTATTAACGTTACGAAATTTGCTAGGTGCAGTCTGATATTATTTCGTATCATTCTTAGTTGTTGCTAATAATTTATTTTAAGTCTGTCATTTGAGCACCAACTTACTTAATAGGTGCTCAAATGACAGATGAGGTACAAAAATTTCATAATGTAGATGTGATATCTTCCTTTGTGTTCTACCTTACCTTCACACTTGGCGTATTTGGGCCAGTCGCAGTGTTTCTGCGCGTTGCTCCAGTGAAGGCCAGGCGCGCAGTGCTGTAATCGCCACACGCTGCCATCGCAGTGCAGGTACGCGTTGCAGTCGCCTGGTACTGGGTTGTACTGCTCACCCACACACGGCTTGCCATTGGTAGTATCTTCTCCTGAGTTTGGTAATTTTATGACAGTTTATTTAGTAACTTTACTGCGAAGATTTGATATTGATTTTATGATAACTATGCATTCATCTATTTTAATCATATAAATATCTTGTTTAGAAAACTCGAAAATTCTTGAAACTCCGGAGGTAAAACTGATAGGGATGGGTATTAAAAAAAAATATATTTTTGGTGTTCTCTGGGTGTAACAAGTTTATCTTATAAGTTATAAGAGAACATTGGTTATCTTGCCATTTTACATGCCTTTTTTTGTAAACAAAAAAATGTAACTAAATATAAGTAATCATAAGCAAGAAACATGTATCGTAACAAATTCCGGGAGAACCCCACATTATTTGAAGAATGTTATAAAAAAACATCTAACTAAAACAGCAATATAATCATATACTGATTTACCTGTAGGTTGAGGAGGTGCAGTGGTAGGTCTTATAGGTCGTTGTGTTGTAGTAGTCGTGGTGGTTGTTGTGGTGCGTTTAGTGGTCGTGGTGGGTCTCGGCGGAGGACGTGACGTCATCGGTGCTAGAGTGGTCGTTGCCGTACTGGCCTCGCTACTTTCTGTTTCTAAAAGGGAGTAAAGAAATTTTTCCTGTTAGCATACTGCAACTTTTTTCGGTTTTGTTGCTTTGAGCATCATTCTGTGAGTACATAAACATTTCTAATATAAATAGATTTGTAGATGCATTTACCAGTGCACTTGGCGAAACTGGGCCAGTCGCAGCGTTTGGCGTTGGTAGCCCAGTGCAGGCCTGGCGCGCAGCGGTTCTTGCGCCATGATCCGCCCTCGCACTGCAAGTACGCCTCGCAGTCTCCCGGTGCAGCATGGTATTCACCAGCTTTGCATGGTGATCCTTCTATGCTGCCTGTAGGTAATATAATTTTGAAGTAATATACTTGTTCTTTGCTCAAGAAGTCACAAAAATAGACTGCAGTATAAGCTTGCGTTTGACCAGTGGCCATATATTTAACCTGGTCATGAGCAGCGATGATAACTTATGTGCAATATATACTATAAATACATATACATTATATAACCACAAGTTATTTATATTTGTTTGTGATTTTGGGTCAATGCTTAAGGTTTGGAAATATATATGCTAAGCCAAGGCAAGGCAACGGGGCCATTCGTAACGCAGTGATTACGTGCGACACCTTATTTTCAGCCACTTTGTGACATAGACTACTTATTTAATAGACTACTCATGTTCCACTCACCTGAATCAGCTGGAGGTCGTTTGGTAGTGGTGGTGGGACGTTTGGTGGTAGTGGGACGCTTGGTGGTAGTGGACGTAGAAGTGGTAGTGGTCATGGGAGTTGTAGCTGGAGGCCACCACGTCTGAGCGGTGCTCGGAGTCGTGGTCGACGGGTTCCAGCTGGGCCATGTCGTGGATGTTTGAGAACCGTGGTGATGGTCGTGGCTGCCACCTCCAACAGAACCTATGGATAAGGACGATATACGGTGTGTTATACAGTGAAAAGCTGTGGTTGTCCTTTTTAATATCATAAATTTAAAAAACCGGGCATGTGCGTGTCCTACTATGCGCAGCATAGGGTTTCGTAGTTGGTCGACTGATACTCGTAGTAAAGCCTACGCTGTGAAACTATGACAGTTTTTCTTTTAACTTCGTCGTTATATAATTGTACTACTACCAAGATTTTTTTCACATCATCATCAACCCATATATTGTCCCACTGCTGGGCACGGGTCTCCTCTCATAGAATGAGAGGGCTTAGGTTAAAGTTCACCACGCTGGCCTATTGCGGGTTGGCAGACTTCACACGCCGTCGAGAAAATCTCTAAGGCATGCAAGTTTCCTCACGTTCACATCATCATCATCATCATCATCAGCCCACATTCGTTCACTGCTGGACGTAGGCGATGTGCACATACTTTAACCGAAATGTTTTGATCAACTTACCATCTGATTCAACAGTGGTGGTGGTAGGTGGTGAAGGTGTGACGGGTTCAGGAGGCCTCTCGCAGGCGGCGGTCGGTGGCGACGGCACGCTTCTGCCGAGCGCGCGACCGGCAGCGCGCAGCAACGGTGAGGGCTCCCCACAGCACCGGTTGCTAAAGTCGTCCAAGTCAATCGCCCACGCTGTCACACCGCCCATGCCTTGACGTAGCGCCCATTCGACCTGAAATTTATAGCACGTCCAACTACGTAAGTTACGTAAGTTTTATTTCAAAAAGGATTTTTATTTTATATGAGTAGATACGTGTAAAGTACTTGAACTATTATTATAAGATATATTTTGTGTGACGTACAATAATTCTCAGCTCTATTTGTATACCTGCCGTTCTATTTTTGCAGACACGATCTTTCGCTAAGAGATTCTATACAAGGATAATGTATCAAATGAAAGAAAATAATGTAGGTATAATTTGAGGCTGCTATAACTGAGGACACTTTATCTGATTAATCTACATCATACATAAATTCAATAGCAGCGATATAAAATGGTTATTATTTATATGTAATATTTGACTTTCTTGAAGTCACGACGCGACGACGACGCTATAGTACCAATAAGTGATGTGTCATGCCAAGTAATTTAGATTCAATAACAACATAATTGCTACCTCAATTGAGTTCTAAATACGGTTTGAGATTTCGTTTTCATTTGTATTGCATTCTACTAAGCGTTGAGAAGCGTGCTAAGCGAACAAACAGGCATTTATAACAGACCTTTTCAGTGATTGATTTCGGGTCATCGTATCCAACCCATTGGTTGTCCGAGTATGTGTATGGTCCAGCGTTATCCTGGCTTCCGGTCTTCCATCTCAAGTTCTTCACTAAAAAAAATAGTTTGGTTATAAATCTTAGGTTTGATGAAAGACAATGGTTATCTATGTTTTGTACAATTTTGTGATATAATTAACTATTTATGACAGTTGGCCCATACCTACAATTTCAATTTATAAATCTTATCAATAAGTGTCTAAACGTTTTGAAAAGTCTTACAAACTGCAAAATTTTCTAGTGATAACTTAAAAATAGTCCAGATAAACAGGTGGTAATAAGGTTCCTTCGGAAACATTTTGTTATGAAACCGTCAAAGTGTTTTAAATATAAATAAATAAAGAGGCAGTATCGATAAAGACATTAACAGAAATACGTAATTAAAAAGGTTGCCTGGAAGAATCGCAAACCGCGATATGTCCGCCCATTGTATATCTTCAAATACAAAATGCTCTGTATATTACTTCGTTACTTGGCGGACAAGAAAGTATGTATAAATCAATAAATAACTAACCCCGGTAGCATATTTCATAGTAAGCCAACATTCCCGGTTGCTTAGTGAACTCTCCTGGTTCGCCAGGTCCTGCCGCTGGCGACCCAGGACCTTTAGCGCCACTTGCATCGGCTAGCCTGTACGACTGACCGTAGAACGACAAACCCAGAAGAAGTTTTTTAGGATCTGCTCCACCACTTATTAGAGCTTTGACCGCATATTCCTGAAAAAAAAAACATATAAGTATACTTAGTAGTTATTTATGTAGTAGCTACATAATATGTGTTTTGTTTGAGAGAGTTAAATTGCGCTTTCCCTTTCTCAAAAACTAAAAATGGACACGTTAATTATACCTCACTCAAAAATAGCTAGTATACTTACAATCGAATAATAGGCTATGGTATCTTTTGCTGACGGCACTAATGGTGTGTGGTGTCCAGTACTCCTCTCCCATCCTCCATGATAGTCGTAAGTCATGGTGCTGAGGAAATCAGCTGAACTCGATAAAACTGGCAAGTCATATGCAGATTCAATAACTTCTTTGTATCCAGAAATAGCTACTCCAAGTTCCATACCAGCACCGTGCAGAGCTTTGGACAATTCCTGAAAAGAACATGTCATTCGTCAAGATGATTTTTTTTTAAATAACAGTAGATACCCTTTGCATATTGTAATTTGCAATGTACTTACCTGAACGAATTTAGCAAAATTGGGTTTATCAGAAACAGCACCCTTCTTGCAGTTACTCTGCCAACACACTGGGTAATTCCAGTCTAAGTGGAGACCTTTGAAGTTGTGCATGCGCAAGAATGGAATCAATTTCTCTATAAACTTGCTGCGATTTGCCTCAGACGATACTAGACGAGAGTATTTGTCACCTGCGGAGTCCGTCCATCCTCCCAAACCAAGGAGGACTTTGACATCTTTTAATGATGTGACACGTTCGTAAAGATCTGTAATTAAAATAAGACTTATCAAACTCTTTAACTTTTGGATTAGTTAATTATTTTTGTGACGATGCGAAACTATGAACTCATGCCGGAAACATTTTACAATAAAAAATTACCGTTTAAAGATAAATGGATATTAAAATTGCAGATTGTATTGATAAATTTGTACTTACTATTGGTGATATCTGCCCAAGGATCGAACTCCTTAGCAATAAGCTCATCAGGAGTAAGCGAGCCGTAAGCGTAGATCACATGTGTGCACAATCGAGTGTCTATATTTTCCGGAACAAACTTGCCATCACCGCGGCGATAGAAGGCCCAACTTGTCATGTAGCATACAACGAGCTTGTCGCTTTGTTTACCTTTAAAAACAGAAAACGTTAGGAAGTGCTTCAAGTTCTGTACCTACCCAGAAAGAGCACTTAATTACATAAGAGTTAATCTTACTCTTTTTGCTGTCCATTTCGGCAATGAAGCGCTCTGGTTCCTTATTTGCTGTCATTATTTTGGATGGAGCATTCCACTGTAAATAAACACAATTTAAATGAAAGTGAAGTCTCAAATGGTTTTATTTTTATTTCATGGTACTTATTTGAAATGAATCACTTACTTCGAAATCATTTTCATAGGCTTGGGATAAGAATCGAGCTGCATCTTCCACGCTGATTCGTAGGCTTTGGCCTGGCATACACTTGGAAACGTCTTGGTGACTGTTATAATAGAACAATTCAGAATGTTAGATTCTAGTTTTTAAATAACTTAAGTATGTATTTTTTTAGACTTTTAAGTACTTTGTAGTTTTAACGTACCCGCAAAATCCAGTAGAAGGATCGTAAAGACGTTCATCTTCGCAAATCATTCGGTAACTGATGCCTCCGGTGCAAAAGTGGAAATGTGCGCAGGAATCTAGGTCTGATGCTAGGTATGCAGTTTCGGACTCACACGATCCGAGTTTCAATGAGGATTGATCGGTTTGGATCGCTTCTCCTGAATGAAAGAAAAAGGGGGCTTACTTAGTTATTCTGCTAACTAGTGTTAATTTAAAAATATATATTTTAATATTTTACCGTTCAATGTGGTTGAGATAGCGCTCAGCATTGGGAATGGTGGGCCGCACAATCCTCGGAAGTCATCCATATCAATAGACCACGCCGCAGCTCCAGCCAAACCCGTGGTGACAACGAACTTCATCTATTTGGTGACAGTTACAAAATATTAATTACTTAATATAGTTAGCAAAGGTGATAATGGTTATCAAGATGCCTGTGTGAAATGGTTGACAAGGTTTTGCTGTAAAAGTACAGGCTCGTTGATGGTGATATTTGTTCATAAGTACCTTTTCTAAAACAGTTAAAGGTGTGTCGTAGGTGATCCACTGGTTGTCGAACACCGCGTAAGTATTTCCAGCTTCATCAGTGCCACTTGTTCCTTTACCTTCGCGCTCTGCCATACATATCTGTACATAGAAAAGTCAATGCAATTAAACCCTATACATTAAGTCTTTAATTCTTAAGCCGAGCGTACACTACACTTACGTAGAGAACTACGTTTATTAGGATTTATTAAGTTGCTATTCAATCTAATGGGGCAGGTTTTTCCTCGGTGTATAATGTTTTTTCTGGTTTTGATTGGCAAACATGTAACTGCAGTGATTATCGCCAGAATATGGATTCTGGAGTCCCAAGGAGCTTCGCCATACTTAATGGCAATATTGAAAGTGTCATGAGTGGTGTAATTCACATATTTTTACAAACCGAAATTTAAATTGCTCTCTTCGACAGCAATAAGTATACTGGTGGAACGTGTGGCTAACCTCAAGTTCTTTTTACAAGTAGCTGTACCGATACACGGAACAGTAATATGTTTAAAAATAAAACTTACTTCGAAGTATGCCAGTAGCCCTTTAGTTTGCGTATAAACTCCCTCGTCGCCCCATCCACTGACGGCGGCACCTGGCGAGGGCATCGTCGACGGTGCAAGCGTGTAAGTACGGCCAAAGAATGGGATGCCAAGAACTAACTTTTCAGCGTTCATTCCATGACGTAGAATGAATTTTACCATGAATTCCTGTGGAGATAGAACAATTAAGAGACTATTTTAAATGTGGGCTTAACTGATTTGGTTGATTGATACTAGTGGGCTTTTATGACGAAGTGGATTATAGAAATTGGATAATTATATGAATCAAATCTATATTTTACTTACAATGTTATCATATCTTTGGTCCCTGGCAGCCGCTCCGGGGTCTCTGTGTAAGACACTATGCTGAACGGCCCTCGAGGGTGGTTCTTCACGCTTGGCGTGAGTCATGTCCCATGCCTGCAACACTGTGTAGTCTGTGGCTCCACTCACCGCGCTCAAGTCGTAGCCATCTTCTATCTGATATCTGAGGATTATTGAAAAATTTGCCAATGAGGTTTCAATTTGTAATAAACTATACTATCTACTTACTATCAATCTAGCCTAATCTCCCAAAATCCGAGAGGAGCCTCGTGCCCAGCAGTGGGATAGTATATGGGTTGATGATGATACTATCTACCCTACCGTACTCCATATAATTGAGATTGACTTTGACTTTAAGTGTTAAAGAGATTTCAAAGCATTATAAGCGTACATCTTCATACAAAACATTATGTCACTTCGACTGAGCGTGGAAACATATTTTTATTTTTATGTTTTAGGTGTTACGTAATTCCAGCACTTGCCGGTTTTGTTAATAATTACCTAAATGGTGGTAAAACGGTGGAAAGTAGGAAACCATAAGCTGAAAACTTCTCTCGCAGCTCGTAAAGAAGAGCCGTCAACAATTCTTTTTCCTTTTCATCTTCACCTGCAATTTTTAAATAGCATCATTATCATGTTAAACGTCTAGAATTTGTCCTAAACCTTATTTAGAAGTTCCATACCTGGGTACACCCAGTGGAGATCCAAACCGTCGAAATCATGGTCCCTCATGAAATTCACCGCGCTCTCTATGAACATGCTTCGTCTAATGGGTTCTTGTACCATTTCGCTGAATAGTCGTTCTGTGCCTTCACCTCCTACACTGATCATTATTTTCAAGCCAGGTAAGCGACGTTTCAGACCGGTTGCTATGCGGTAACCACCTATAAGAAACAACCCATAGTAAACATATTGTTTGATTACCTCGGTCCTTTTTATTTTCACGGTCTAGTAAGATGTAGACGCAAGGAAATATACTTTAACTTTACATACAAAAAATGATTATTTAATTTATATTTCTTACCTTTCACGATATCATAGTCCTCATTGGTGGGAATAACGGAGTATGTATGAGGATGCATAGTGGCGAACGCATAATGTAGATGGGTGCAGGATTTAGGCACCAAACCGGCAGTGAAAGCTAGCGGCGGAGCCCTGTAGGCCGCCCAAGACCCCAGGTAACACACCACGAGCCGACGGGCTGTCGGGCTAGCCACTGTCTGCTGCATAGCTGGACAAGGAAATTAACATAAACACGTGCAATGATTCCTAAGTATTCTACAAAATATTCACGTAATTCCCAGTGTTACCTTGTAGGTTTGCATTTCCTAGTTGCAGTCTCTCATCGTTACGGGTGCTGCTGCCAGAAAAAATACAATTAATGAGTTGTAATGATGTAATGATCAAAAAATGTAGTGATCTTTTTATCTATGTGCGTATTCAGAATATTCTTACTGATATTACATATAATATTTGTGAAAGAAAAAATCAATATCGAGTAGCTGCGTTAGCTAGCTAAGCTAACCAAAATATCCCGAATAAAGTTTGGTGCCAATTTGTCTATTAAAAATTATAGCTAGAATACTGCTTTATTAAAAATCAATATACTTACTTATTTAGATAATTTGCAGCGCCGTAATAACGCTTCCATACATCAAAATCCTCCGCCAGGGGAATGGTTTCCGCATCCTGAGAACGATTAAATATAACTTAGTTTCAAACCGGAATAGATTTTTTAGATTAAACGCTTTGAAGAGTATATTTACCTCTACTATTTTAAACGAATATTCTGGCTCTATAAGTGAGATCGGCCGTTTTTCCACTGCGTCACGCAATGGCAGTCTCTCGTCTCCTTCATCACGAACACTCCTATAATACAGACACATCGAATCAATTCTGCATAGCTACTTTGTATGAATAAACGCTGTATACAAAGCATTTTTGTTCTATTTACCTTAACGGTATACTTTCGACGGAGGCACGTATCGGTGCAGCTATAGGCTCGTGCTGCGGAACCGTTTCGACGGCACTTCGCGCAAATGTGAAGCCTCCGCGAGGAGACGCTAATGCGTACGTGCATAGTGCTAATATCACAGCGCACTGCAAATAATAACAATGAAAATTTTAAGAAAATAACCTTTAAACATTTTAGTTAAACGTTTAAATAGAAATTTATTTTAAAATATTATATTATCGCCCCGGTATGTGAGTTGCCTCTCCTTAATTTTTATTCTCAACGAGAAGCAGCCTGTTATCGTGTTTCGCATTGAATTCATATAGCTCGGAGGCTGTCGACCTTTATAGTAAAAAACGTTTGTTGACATCCATAACAATATAAATAGGTATCTACCAATTATTTGGAGACATTGAAATTAAAGCCTCTCATACCGTTAAGTGAGAAGATTGCAAAAAGTTCTTTCAAAGTTTTCTTTGCTAACAATGTCTTTGTGGTTTGTGAATCAATTGATGATGTACAAAGGAATCATTAATAAAGATTGAATAGTTTAAGTTCTGCGGCGGCGCCCGAGCTGAAAATATTTGTGGGCGGTAGCGGTCAGTGACCCTTTAATCAAGTATCGCACTGCGTCTTTTCGTCATTTACATAACTTGACAAACTCAAGAATTAAGATCAACACTTGAGACTGGTTCACAAAAGTTTGTGTGTATTCACAATTTATGTTTTTTTCTAAAGATGTCGACGCCCGTACCTTGTTTGGTACTTTGATCATTATTTTTATATGAAACAGTTATTCTACTGTCAAAGTCGAAATATTGCAGTAATAATACACGTTTTTTTACTTTAAATGTTTAAAAACCAGAACCTTGAAGTTAGGTAGGTAAATTACAGTAATACCTTTCAGCATATTGTAAAACATCATTTAATAACTCTTGATTTATGTTCACACGTGAAACAGGTAAACTGGAAATATTACTTTATTGATTCAGAAAATTAAGTACTTAGTAACTACGTGGAATGTTAAATCATTGCTTAGTTAACAAGAATTAAAAAATAAAAATGTTCCGCTTCAGTCTTATTCCTTGCTGATGGTTTCATCAGCAAGAATACGGACGGAAAAATAATGGTCAGAGCTTTCGTTTATAGGCAGGAAAATTGCATCTATATAGAACTTACTAATGTCTATTCTCTATATACTTAGGTACTTACTTCTTGTGAGCAGCGGTTATTCTCAATATCCTGCTCTACTCGTATTATTATTAAACAGGTAAATTTTGACCAGAATAGTTGATTATCTAATGCTTTTGTGATATATTTTGGGTGTGGGAATCGATCTAATAAATTACTACTAAATGATCTCTAGTACATTGACTCGAGTCGTTCGGAAAACAACACAATTTGCATACAGGCACCAGAAGCAGGTAGCGGCGCGGCTACCCGCGGGGTCATCGTCATCATCCCAACCCGTCCAATGTGTTTTCGCGTGACATTTCGCCGGCGATTAGTTTTTTTTTACATGTTTTGGGCTCCGATTTTGTGATAGCATATGATTATAAATCCAGTCAGCCGTGTTAAGTTCTAATGTTAGCGTGTAGTTCATTAACTTTATGGTCAAGAAATGTGTATTCAATTTGCGTTTATAATCGGATTTAAATCTACGTTTTCGTTGATTAGATCTTTTTCAATATTCGCCAGGCCACAAATTACAGAAACAATGCAAAATCCATTGTTCCCCGGGGACTTACAGGCTTTGCTAAATTAGGCAGTATCTTGTCATCAGTAGGCACAGATGATATTATGATTCGGCTTAATCGAAATGAGTAACTATTATTTTTAAAGAACTTTGTATGTTCTAGGAAACTAGAGTACCCCAAGTGACATTGTGTTGATATGAAGGCCGAGGGAGCGACGCACGTTCGTTCGTCCCCGTGCGTGCATAGCATACAGCCCATATAAAATAGTAATGTCTACAATATGGTAATATAGTATACCTATCCTATAACTTATAATGTAAGTATGTACATACTACATAACTGTCGTACGTGAACCTATCCTATTGTAATCCATACTAATATTATAAATGCGAAAGTTGTTTGTTTGCGAAAGGTGTCTGTTGTATTTGTTAGTTTTTCACGCCTAAATAGCTGACTAGATTTTGATATAATTCGGCAAGGAAATAGATTGCATCCTTAGGAAGGACATAGCCAACATTTTGTCTTAAAAAATCTTTGGGGTGTGACAGAAAATGCGGGCATCACTTAGTGATATGTATATATTTAAAGTTAGTTAAGTTCCTATTTCTGGGCCCGTATCAAAAATACTATCTGACGAAAACTTTGAGCCTCTTTTTAAGAATACCTGGTCTAAATATCTTTTTTTTATATTATTTTAATCTTAATTAATGTTTACATAAAATAATTATTAACATTTACACTGAAATATTGTTTAAATACTGTTTTCTTTTGAATTTTATTTGTTCTCGATGATGTTTACTGTATATAGTACATGATGTGTTAGCCTGTAAGTAATTACTACACTTTTAAATGTAACCTATCTTTTAAATTAATTTCTTTATTAGTGTAAGTAATTGTTGGCCAACCAAATAATAAATAAATAAATAAAAGAATATTGACCGTACGAAGATGTATACTATTCGGCATAGTTAAAGTTTATAATTATGGAGAAGGAGTGCATAAGGCTAACATTTATGTTTAATAAGTGTTACAAATAAGTACCTTAAATTAAATAAAAAAATATGAATTGTTTATGTTCGGGCTGTCAATGTCAAACAGAAATACATAAATTTTTATGCGTCAATTGCTTTTTGAAGTCGTTTGATAAACTGACAAAAGAAACTACAATATTCAAACTTAAAAAGGTCGCATTTCGACTACCATGGGACCACTAATACCAAGAGGTTTCTTATCAAACACTGTATACACTGGCAATACACCTAATAATTGTTGCTACTAATTTTAGACGTATCAGACATATCCATAGCTTTATTCAATATAAATTGATAATACTAATTTGACTAAAAGCAAGGGTTTATATTGTCTAAATGCCTGTTACTAAGTATTGTCCCTAGATAGATGGTCAATTAATGTCTATGACTCATGTCGAAAATATAAAATTGCACATCGATGTCACTTAAACGGACTTAACAAGAAATTAGTCATTGCTTTATGAACGCTTTTGTAAACCACAGTTAGTTGAGCTTTGTCAATAACACGCGTCTGTTAATTGCAAAGTTTATTCTCGGGTGGCGGAGGTATTCATACTTAAATGTTTTGATGATATTTCAAGTATACCTACTCAACTTATTATACCGTTAGACTATCTAAAATGTGTCTCTAAAGTAATAACTCGACAAAACGTCAGTCGAGATTGTTAAATTTCAAAAGTATAGGTGGCCTAGTTAATCCCTTTTGTGTATTGTAATAATAATAATGTGCTTCATTCATTGTACATTGAATTATCTTCGTTAAAGTAAACTGTACATTTTAATTGTATAGAAATTTATATATAATTGTATATAAATTACTATCAAATATTAAGAATATCATGAGACTTAAATGATGATGGTTACTTGTATTTAGAATGTACATAAGTATTTTGATTCCGTTAAGTGTACCTATGTTTGTAAATTAAGTCCACCGCAACTTAGGGCTTATTTCTTAGTACCTACGGGGAAAATGAATTAAGTAAATAAGTACCTACATACTTAAAACAGCTATTTAAAGTAGAGTATTATTTGCGATATTGTACAAAGGTATAAAGATGAACCGGTTTTAAGTTAAGTGCCTGGTTTATAATCCTGATCCCGGTATTGTGACCTTGGTCCCGACCACGTGTAACCCACTGCCTTATATCATGTAGCTGATGCAGTTAACTTTCTCATATGACTTTATATATAATGTGCGTATTCATGTCGCGCATATGAAATGAGCCAAACCGACAATTCACAAAACCAAATTTTGGGACAGTACACAAATAATGTACGTGTAACTGTATACACTAAATCTTTCTCTCAGATACGATTACCTACCAGGATTAATAATATCAATATATCGCGATAAAATCCATAAAAAGTTGTTTTATTTCAATGTATAATATTCGCGTAAATTTCAGAAATCAATACATCCAAATAGAGTTCGGTTCACAAAATTAGTCTTTTCTTGATCATTAAAAAATAGAGTTCGTTACACTTAACCCATAAATAATAATTGCTTATCCCATTAACTTAATCAATGTGATCGACAGCCACGAACGTCTAATTTTATTGTGCAATAACTCATAAATTAAGTTTTCTGTTGGATATAATACTAATATTGATGGGATTTATTTTAATGACCCTTCAAGAACTACTTTATTTAAATTAGAAAAAGTATAATAAAATATTACCACTAATAAAACGAACAACTTGAACTTAAAAAAAAATATAAGAATAAGATTTAGTAAGAAAAATATAATAAGAAGTTTGACACTTACCCATAATGTGAAGTTATGCCCCATGATGGGGAAGCTTCAGCTATATTTTTAATTTGTGTATGTCTGAAATTGAAAAGAATGCTTAATGTAAGTGCAGAAATAATTTTAGACTTTCTAAAACTTCTATATGCATTTAAATTTAAAGTACTGTGTTTTTTTAAATTAAATTCAAATTACATTTGCACAAAAAAAAAAACACGGTTGTAGGTAATATTTATATGACGTACCTATTTTAAATTGTCCTGTGTAAATTTAATAGGGTCTATAAAATAAACCACTACCCCTATACGTGGTTGGTGTGAAGCTGCGCGTGCGTCGCGGTTCAGGTGCGACTGAGCGGGCGGCGCGCGCGTCACCTAGTGTTAAATACCCCGGTGTCATCGAGCCGAGCTTTGCGTCGGACCCATCATTGTGTACAGAAAATTTAGGGACAAGATTGACTAATGCGAGAGAGCAACAACATCTCAATTGGAGACTCCGCTCCAGTACTAACTAATCAAACTGTATCAATAAACCATAGCAAACTTGTTAGATAATTTGGGAGAGCAAAAGTTGTTTAATTTAAGAATAAGTACCCGGTAAATTAAAAAGAAAAGAAAATAATTATGAAAATGGAATAATATCTCAGGTTGATTAAAATATTCCTTATCTCCAAGTTTTTGCTTGAAATTAGCACAAACTTCGTTCACCGAAGCCGGTACGTGTGGCGGGATCTTATACTTCCACAAAACTTGTGGTTACCCTAGTGTAGTAGTGGTAGTATTCCCTAGTGAATGTAGATAGCTTTTTATTTATAGACTGTCAATGCTTTTATTATATTTTTTCGTCATCAATTTCAACAGCTTATTGCGGTAAATTCAAGACGTACCTATCTAAGCTTCGCGAAAATAGAGGATACCCATTTGGTAATTTGGACCCGATAATTGGGCTATGAAATTCGTATTCAGAGTTTAATCAGTACCTTGTTTCAATATTGCGCTATTTGTAATAATGAGCAAAACAACTGATTTCTTTTAGGGAAATTTTATTTTATTTAGGGTAGCGACCCGCCCCCGCTTCGCACGGGTGCAATGTACTAATAAAATACATGTATTATACATATAAACCTTCCTCTTCAATCACTCTATCTATTAAAAAAAACCGCATCAAAATCCGTTGTGTAGTTTTAAAGATTTAAGCATACATATAGGGATATAGGGACAGAGAAAGCGACTTTGTTTTATACTATGTAGTGACGTGAATTTCAGCAAATTTGTTAATGCCGATGTTATTCCTGATCCAACTTATATTTACCTATATTGGAAGAAAACAACATGGCCATAAATCTAAATAAATAATCCCAAACTATTTAAGGATTATTTTATTGGTACCTACTTATTCATACAACGATATGTATATGGACACATTTAGCGGAAACTATAATAGGTATAATACATATAAAAGAAGAATTATATTTATATTTATATATATGTAACCGTTATTTAAAACTAATAAAATTAATGAATGTGCTCAAACAAAAAAAAAAGAATGAATTGATGAAGAAATAAAAAAAGTCTGATTTCCATATTGTTGGCTATTGGCATTTCGCTAGGATTTACACACAGTAAAAAAACCATAATATTCAAATGTAGCCCTGTTTATCATCCATCAAACATCATACAACTTCTTCTCTATATTTTGAGGGAATTATTTTGTTATTTTCTTTATTTTTTAATCAATTATTAACTAGATTAACACTTATTTTTATTGTATATAATTAATTATTTTATTCTTATGTTATCAGATGTATAGGTGCACTTTATAATTTCATATGTCATCATAAATGACATGAAATTGACGATACAGACCACAACACGTAAAGTTGATCTGGACCAGTTTTTTTGTTCTGTCAATAATCTTATTAATCTCTAACGTGAATAAATCGATACGAGAAGAATGCTCCTAAAAAGTATAGGTAATAATCACTACAACCTGAACAAAGTTTAAAAGTGCTCAAAATAAAACTGAATAAAGAGAACCTGTTATTAATATTATATTATGTATTCTTGGGAATATTAGTCGTTATGTTCCATCCCATGTACGGCATATTACATATATACTCATTTCTTATACTTCTATTCATATCCTCAATTTTGATTAGTGTAGGTGCCACTATCCACACGGCCAATAAACACTACAAGGACAAGCATGCTTTATATAAATAATATACCTACTCCAAGCTGGTCTATTTTAACCACAGTAATCAATTTTGCCTGATGTTGCCAAGATATATTTTTTTTATAAAAAGAGTAACCTTTCTGTCTTCGGGTAAATAAGTATGTTTTTCAGCTATTCATTATTTCTGTATGTATAACTTACCAATCTTTGTATGGTCATATTTGAAAAGATCCGAGCAAAGACCGCCGCGCCGCGATAATTAGAACACTTTTATCCTTATGTCCTTAGTATCCAGACAAAAAATAAATTAGGTACCTTTGTGTATATTTTCACGGTGTAAATAAACGTATTTTGACACACTTTTCACATAGCAAAAATGTTAATATCCACGCATTTTCGATGAATGAAAGAATCCGAACCCGCCTCCTTGTCTCAGTTTGTATTAGAAACACTTTGTTACTCAGACTTTGTAAGATTTTAAATTGGTGGTGGAAAATAAAATTGGTTTCAGACTGTAACCCAATTTATCGAAAAACAGTATTACAGATTAGTACCAGGTATCTAAGATTATAATTTAAGTTGCAGTTTTGATAATAGAAAGTATTTTAAAGCTTGCACACATTAATGTTTGATGAGTTCTACCACTAGTCGTAATGTTCTGCCAGCGTGTCGTGCTGGTGCCCGGGCGCGCACCGTCATTGCTTACGTGGTGTCGTGGTGCGCTGGCGCACTGGGTAGAACCATCATTACTATGCACTAAGCGTTTCTTCCTTTTTGCCGCCAATGTCACTCGCATTGTTTACCGGCACGACGCTCAACGATACACTACCTAACTGTACACACACAAACTAAGTGGACCCTGAAATTGGCAACGCCCTTGTTTTCAAATATTCAGTTGACCCGAACGAGTGAACTAGCTTCTGAGGAAGTTTTGCTTGTGTTTTATTTGCATTCTGTGTGCGTTCGTGAAGAGATGAAGCTAGAACAAGTCCTTTTATTTTTAAGTGGCTTATTATGTTACATTCCGAATCTGGATCATCCTGCCCTTTGAAACAAGTGGAATCCGGAACCGGTATATGGTTACAATTTAATAGGTACTTGTGCACTGGCACAGTCGCCGAGGGGGGGTTGGTGGTGGCGGGCGATGGCCGGGAGTACGGACAGTACAGAGCACCCCGCGAGATGCATGCTCGATTTCAAGGCGAAGTTCAAGGCGGGCCGTTGGCATTTATTGTACCTAAGTATGATTCGTCAACATTCGGTGCCAGATGCTTGGGCGTGCGCCCACGCTCGGTATGGGTTCACAGTTTAAATGAAATATTAAATCTAAATTCGAAATTGTCCATTGTATTCATAGTTAGAAACAGTTTAAGTAATTCAGTTCGTTGCTATTATATATTATTTAGGCTGGAGACGGAACAATGGTTAAACAATTAAGGATTTTTTTACTTCGCTACTAATATGTACCTATATTAAAAAAATATTGACCGTGGTATACCTACAGCAATCAATGCAATTTATAATCGTAGTAAACATCATCATTATTTTTGGTGAATCAAATATTTTTTTTACTTTTTTAGCGTTTTATTATTCATGTAAAAGTACATGTGTACAGTCAACAAACTCACATTCACATTCCTTTTTATCAGACATCTTTCGTCATCTTATCACTTTGCTCCATTTATTTTTACAATAGTCACAATGTTTTCGCGATAACATAATCCGCTAGACTGTTCATACTTCATGAGATTAATAGTTAGTTGTAAACTGGGTAGCGGTGGCGTTGGACGCTATCGTCCGCGTCGTTTGATTTGCATAACTGTTGCGATGGCGTTGCTTGAACGTCATTTGTTTTTGAGCAGGCGGCTCGTCACTGATACCGGCGTGGTAGACGGTGGCGTTCTGGTCGACGATCGCGGTACCATTGAACAAATTGTTACCAAGGAACAGGCAGATAAAATTATAGCAGAAAGCAATGGAAAGATCAAGGTAATGTAACGTTATTTTTACAGTTAAGTAGGTATTAATCTTCACACCTTTTCTTAGGTATACAAATGTTCAAATACTTACAATAAAAATTGTGTAAACTAATTATTAGATAATAGTGAATGTTTTTCTTGGTATGGGGGAGTTTATGATAGATATTTACATTAATTAAAGCAATTAAGCTAAATAAAGCTATTTACTCATAAACGATAGTTCTATATAATAACGACAGAATTAGCCTACAACTGGTTCCAGTGAATTATTGGTACTTCGTAGGAATAACACTTACTTGTTATAATTTACCACGCTTGTACCCCTTGGGGTTATACAGAGGTGTAGCTAATGTACACCTACAGTACGCCGGTATGATTTAGCCCTAATTGTAATAGCGGGCAATCCTATTGCAATCAATCAGACAGAAATCCAAACATCGAGCTGCTACTGAGAATTTCGTAGAGCGAGTAACATCTCGACCTGGCAATCAAACTTAATCGACAGCTAAAGCAACGAAGTAGTCAACGAACCTTCTAAATTAATTTGAAAGGCAATGTTTTGAAGCTTGTGTACTATGTTTTCAGGTGGTGGACGGTGGGGAGCTGGCGCTACTGGCCGGCGTGGTGGACTCCCACGTGCACGTGAACGAGCCCGGCCGCACGGCATGGGAAGGGTTCCGGACAGCTACCAGCGCCGCCGCCGCCGGGGGCATCACCACCATCGTCGACATGCCTCTGTAAATACCTTATATTATTACGATCATAGTATATAGAAGCATCCAAGTAAAGTTATAACTTGGCTGATCAACTGATCTGCAAGGTAAAGCTGCGTTTGCTGCGGTCAGGGTATGGATAGCTGACTATTGTTAACACCAGGATGCTGCCCTGAGTGTCACGTAAAGCCATCGGTCCCCACTCCTATGCTAATCGGTAATGACAGTTAGAAGCCCAAAAAACCCTGATAACCAGTCTATATGCATACATATTTTCATGTCTGTGTCCCATTGGGATAGCCGAATTTCCATTTGCTACAATCAAAACAAATGAAGATTAATCCTGGTACACCACTTTCGTGTCCTAACTTTATTGACCTCCTCATACATGATCGTCGGTCATGCTCTTAACAAGATAACCAGTCTAGTCTATCCATAGAATATCGGTAGTGTCCAAAAATTGTTTGGGGAGGACTGATGGCAGTCACTTCGTGTAAAATACTGATATTCAGCCGCATCTGGTTGTAACTGAAAGCTTTCGAACATATTTGGGAACAGGCCGCTATATGGCTGATGACAATATTCTCAAAAAATCTACGAAAAAAAACGTAGCTATTCTCTAAAATTCACGCGGAAACATGAATGAATGACGTTATTATATTCCTTACAAACATGTAGATACGAGTACATAATATCTACCCTGTACCCTGTATAAACTAGTTTATTCTCAACTTTCCCTTCGACGCTTCACTTTCACCTTTTCCATTAATTAGACAGACATAGTATCATACCAATATTTCTCGAAGGGGTACACAATAGTAGTGTGTGTTCGCCTGTCATGATAATTATTTTTAACTATCTACGTCCACCATGACGTGCTGCACGTGGCGTGCACGTGGGTGACCATTTTAAACACATGGAGTGATCTCAATGTGTTTAAAATGGTCACACATCCATAGGCTAACCACTGCAATTTCGATTGACCAGTGTACTACAACTAAAACTGGTGTAAGCTAGTAATTTTCTACTTATCCACGAGCCCATCGACAAACATAAAACCATATTATAGATTTTATGTACATACTAACCTCATTTATAAATTATGCCTATTAACCTACTTTAGTTAAAGGTACATACTTAGTTGAAATAAATCGCTTATTGAAAATTAGAACTAGATCAGATATTAGTACTTTATTGTTTTAAAAACTGTTTATATGAGATTAGAACATGGAATGTAAAAACATAATTAGCTTTATCAAGTGAAACTCTTTTGAAACCTAATCCTCTGAGCAGCACGGAGGTCTGCGCCTAGCAACGAGACAGTAAAATAGAGAAACATGACGTTTTCTAATGATCTTTATTAAATGTTGACGACTGTGGTCTAGTGGTTCGAATGTCGGACTGCTGATTACGGGGTCGGTTCAATTCCGACAGAATATAAATATTTATGTAATGAACAGTAGTTAAAACAGTAGTTAGTAAACGTTTATTATATTTTTATTTTACAAAAGTATAATGAGAATCCATAGAACTTACAAGCTTTGCTTAGATTGGACAGTATAGTGCTCTGTAAAATGGCTCAAATAAGTACTTATTAATTTAATATTGCTAGATCATTATTATAACACCGAATTGCCACATCGAGTAGGATTACTCTTGATACGGCACCGTTGGCGTACCTAAGTTAAAAGTTGGGTCATCGCAGTATCTACGAGATATCTTATCTCTGTCATATTATCATCTTGATAGGAGCGAAATCAGATTTATTTCGATGTTTTGTACAGATATGTGGTTACTACTTATCTTCTCCGAAATGCCACAGCGGTCACTGACCCTACTATTAAGGAGTAGGTGGGTGTGTAATATGTAATATCAATGTGGTAGGTAGGGACACTTAACCATTCCTCTTATAAATTTGAATATCCGAATCTCTTATGTTAAAGATATATTATTTATTAAATGTTATAAGATGAAGAAAGAAGATAACAATTTCACATAATATATTTGATACACGATCGTTTTCGGAAAAAATATTTGTTCAATATTATTTCAAAAAATTGGTACAAAGTTTGAAAGCATTGTTTTATTTTTTCACTTTATTAGGAATGAAATAAAACTTGCCTCAGAATATACTCTAAAGTTTAGGCACCAAATTTTTTTCTATTAATATAAATTCATTTATCCTTCATTCAAGAAGTATTGGTCCCTGGTAGCAACGCACAGAGTGAGGTGGAAGAAGAGTGGGGAGGCCTTTGCCCTGCAGTGGGACACTACAGGCTTTTAATAATAATAATATACCTGTACTCTTTTATTTTCAGAAATTCAATACCACCAACGACGACACTGGAAAACCTAAAAACCAAAGTTTCGGCCGCCGAAGGAAATGTCTATGTTGATGTTGGATTTTGGGGTGGAGTTATCGTTGGAAATGAAGTAAGAAATAATATACCTAGAGTATACATTAGATATGAGAGATATGTCAGAGTGTATGTATATTATGTATATTTTTTAATCCATTGATTAAAAAAAGGGCAGATACAGCATGCAAGTCGCTATTTAGAACTGAACGTCTAGGTCTGCTGCATTTAACTCTTTGTTAAAAGTGTCACAAGGTGGACACGTCTTAGGGATGTTGCCGACCGGGAACTATTTAGTGGAAAGAAATTACACTCGGAACACAAAGTTATACAAATTTATTGACACTAGGGTTAACATTCGAAGTATATTAAGACAAGAGTAGGGTGAGTTAAGCTCAGGGTGGGTTTGGTGAAGCCTTCACCAAACCCACCCGAGGCGAGGTCCGACCGGCAGAGGGCGGCACTAAGCTTCGGGCAGCTGCAGCGGGAAGAAAGAGGCCCGCGCGTCGTCTGCAAATGTATTTGTGGCGACGCGCGGGGTGAGGCTTGAGGCGCGGAGAAGAGTAGAAACCAAAGGAGTGGCGAGTGGCGATGTCACAAACGATATCATTATTTTGTTTCAGTAAGAGCGGGTCATATTCGTATAAGTATAAAATAAAATGTGCATATATGTAACTTAGATTAGTTACATATATGCACATTTTATTTAGTAGAATAAAAAAACGGTAACTAATTATTAATTTCACTAAGTTTGGATAGAATTTACTTCACAGTTTCAGTTAGTTGACCTTCTGATCCCTTTGAGACCCCGCGCCTGCGATTTAGCAGCTCATATATTAATATTACCTATATTAAGGAGGATCATTTACAAATCCATTATTAACGTAAACGTATGTCATTCTAAAAGGTAAAAAGTTTACGACGGGGTTATTTATGGGTATAATATGGAAACAGATACGACGTTCTCATCGTATCTGTTTCCATATTATACCCATTACTCGCCTTTTTATTGGACTTATTTTAATCATAATTGTGGAAAAAAACAAGTTTTAAATGTTACAATATCTGTCGCACAATGACATTAACACTAATTAATAATAAACATCCAAAAGTATACGTTAAACGAAATTCAATAAAAATAACGATGCTAAAATAAAGTTGTTACTTTTAAAACAAGTTAGATACAGTATTTTCAAGTCAGTTTTTTTTTATACCACAAAGTTGGCAAACAATCATACGGCCCACATAATTGTAAGTGGTTACCGTAGACTATAGACACTTGCAGCACTAGCAAGTGACATCCACTTGCGCGCCGACCCTGTAAAACGAAAGGGTTTAGCTGGATGATGATTAGCTGGATGCCAACACAAAATTTCCTCGCGGAACACTGGCAACCATTCTCACCCTTAGGCTAAAGGCCTTAGCTACCCAACACAGCTCAAAGTTGTGTTATTTCACTCCATTTTCTGAAAGGCGGAGATACTTCCCCAGTTGAGCAGCTCTAATTTGAGTGGAATTATGCCCATTACTCGCCTTTTCATTTTACTTCACTTTTGGAATAGGTAACCATGACTCACTTCCCGTTATTTTCCGCCGCGTTTTACTCGTTTATAAATGTAATTGAATAAATAAATCTAACATCAACCTCACATTTATGAAATTTATTTTTCCTAATATTATTTATAAATATATTTATATATAGTTTTTCTTTTATAAAAAAGGAACAGTTGGATGGAACAGGGTCCTAAAAACAATAAGTGAGACTTCAGTAGATAAACTAGATAAGTAAGAATAACATAACATAACCTATCACATTCTTTTTTCAATTATTAGAATGGCTACCAAACGCAAGCCTAATAGTAACCGTTGTAGACCACATGCAAAACTAAAGGACTTTTTGGTGCTAATAGTATTTTTCTTATTCCTTATTGTTAGTTTTGCGGTTATATAATTAAATACCACATCACATTCAGTCAGTCTATTTTTGTAATTACCACAAAAATAGTATCATAGAATTAAAGAAATTGAATTTTCTATGAGTCATACGTCACCAAAAGACGTAAATTCAGAGTTGATATGTATTGCGTAGAGTCCCGTAGCGGCTGCGTAGTCACCGCGTTGTGGTTGCGTAGTCGACGCGTAGCTGCAAAGTAGTCACCGCGTAGCGTCTGCGTAGTCACCGCGTAGCTGCTGTGTAGTGAGTAGTGTCTGCGTAGAGGCGGTGTATAGCCTCGTAGCGGCTGCGTAGTCCTCGCGTAGACTCTGCGTAAAGGCCGCGTAGAGCTTTTTACTCTCATAAACACTTGTGTAACTAAAGAGAAAGAAATAATTATTTTAGGTATTAGACGCCTTCAATTGCTAACGTGCTAGTGTGACATTTCGTGATGTCTAAAATCTTATTTTTAATTTGCAGAATGCACTCCGAGACCTTGTAAAGGCGGGAGTGGTTGGTTTCAAATGCTTCCTGTGTCCAAGTGGTGTCGACGAATTTCCAAATGTAGGGCGTGAAGATTTGGAAAAAGCTTTTGAAGCCTTAAAGGGAACAGGATCAGTGTTGGCGGTATAGTAGTGTTCTATAATTGTTGCTTTTATGTATGACTTAGTTGCTTATAGAATAAACGAAATATATCGATTGTTTAATTATTAGTACAAGAACATAAAATACATAAAATAGTTACATATAATAGTTTGGGATTGTATACAGCTGTGTAATAAAAGTGACTCGAAATATTTATTTATTAATACGATTATTTTAGTTCCATGCTGAACTTGAAGAAGATAGTCCACCCACTAAGAAGAAAATAAAAAAAAAGGGTAAGTCAGTTCCAGTACCAGTATATTATTGGCCACTATATGTCTATTTTTTTTTAAATATATTACTTTCTAGCTTCTTCCAGCGACCTCGTCCGCGTGTCCTATATGTTAATATGCTAATACTGTAAAATTTCCTCAAAATTCGTTCTGTAGCTTTAGCGTGAAAGAGTAATAAACATACATCCTCACAAACTTTCGCATTTATAATATTAGTAGGATATGATAGGATATATATTACGTATATCATACATACATTGTGTGAAACAAGAATATGTGAAAATGCGTTTTTTTGTGGTATTCGTTAGTCACCGGACTGGGAAGGAAACGTTGTTATTTTTTGCAGATCTTCCGACGATCATTGGCACCATGTAATACCAAATTAAAAAAGATTGTAAATTAAATAACTTATAATAAATCAATATAAATTACACCCACAGTCCGCCGGTATGTTTAGGTCCCTTGTTTTTGTGCCTATTGCCATTAACCGGGTACAAGTCCAAACTCCGAGAAACTCAACCGTAGCAGCGTCGTGAGTGTACATTTAGGACACCTCTGCCTAACCCTTAAAGGCGTCACACACGGCGAAGATACTATAATAATTATTTTATATTAAGATGCTTGGATATTAAATATTATAGTATCTTAAGGTATCACTGTTAAGATATATTTCGCTCATTGCATCGCTCGGCATCTTAACATAAAATTTTCATATCGCTCGATAGCATAAAATAGTGTAATATGAAAATATATAGTAACTTAGCCGTTTGTGATAGTTCATACAAACTGTATATAGTCAGCGATATTTTATCTTAATATAAAATATTATAGTATCTTCGCGGTGTGTGACGCCCTTTAGGGGAATACAGGCGTGATGATATGTTTTAATATCAATAAATAATTTACCATAGTATGACTAAATACTGTTATCTATTTGAATTAGCTTCAAATATATGTATATAAACATACAGGAAGAATTTGAAGTCATGGCCATCCTTTTAGTTAAGACATTATTATTGATACTAATTATGCATTAGGGCTAATATTACGCAATTCAAAATTTTGTTAAAATGTATTGAAAACATTACGGTAATTATTTTGAGTATTTTTGTTTATCTGAAATAGGCTAAATAAACTATTGCAATACTATGACTTACTATTTTATTTCGTTTTCCATACATACATTAACAATATTTTTGATTTTCGTAATAGTAACCCTAATGCAATTCAAAAGGATGCTGTACATATTATGTAATGTATTTGTAAGTGTATAGTGTTTGAGCAATATTCTTCGTATCTTACCTCTCGCCACACTCTTTTGGTGCATCTACCGCCTCTGCATCACCCAAACGTTGTCTGGTAGAAAATTTTTAGAGCCATTAAGACCGACTTTGTACATATTTTGTACAATAAGTATACTTAAATAAATAAATAATATTAGATGATATTAATTCCTGTAAAATAATAAATATTTTAAAGACACTATTACAATTATATTGTTTTTTTTTTTACAAGATTCGAATTTGATTCTTTATTGTATGCATAAATTTGCTTTGATTATAATTTAGGAGTATGTTTTCAAGTGTCCTTCATAACACAAAAGAGTTTTCGAGTTAAACGACCTACTTACAAACAATTTAACTCAACCAAACGATTAGCTACACAAAGACACAAAGACCATTTATTCAATCAATTATTTTGTTTGTTACAGATCCCGAAGAATATCAAACGTACCTTGAATCAAGGCCATCCAATATGGAACTAAACGCGGTCTCGCTAATTAAGGATTTCGTTGAAAAGACTGAGTAAGTTATTTTTTCATAACTAAAAAATGTGCTTTATATGAGACAAGCTGTTGAGACAAAAGACAAAAGCCTTTCCAAGGTTTAATCTATCTGTGCATCAAATTTCATCAATATCTGTGCAGGGTTTAGGCGTGAAAGCGGAACAGATAGACAGACAAAGCTACTTTCGCATTTAGAATAGTAGAGATTAAAGAGAATAAAAATGTTCCCCTTTTCAAGGTACATGTATTTTCCGAGCACGCACCTCCGCACTCGCGCGGATTCGCGCGCTTTTTTAAATTATAATCTTAACTTTGCGTGTTTTTGTGATCTTACGTAAGAACTATCAAGACTCCTTGTAAGAAAAAATAAGACATGGTCCCCTAAATCCTCCAATGTAATCGCGCCTATGTAGTTATAAGACTAGATCTAGACTAGGTACTCCTGTATTCTTGGTAAAAAAAAATGCCTGTTGTCATTTAATCATTAGCGTACGAGTGCACATAGTCCACGTATCTTCGTCGGAAGTGGTTCCTCTGTTGGTGGAGGCGCGGAAGGCCCGGCTTGCGCAGGGGCACGACGCTTGGCGCGCCGGAGTCACTGCCGAGACCTGCCATCACTACCTTACGTTCAGTGCTGACCAGATTCCTAAAGGTCGGAGCGAATACAAGTGTGCACCACCTATTAGGGATAAGAACAACAAGGTACCTATTATCATCATGGTAACAAATATATCATAAACGTATTTTTTAACTTCGTATTTTATTGTCTAGTGGGCCTAAGCGCGACTGGTACACTAGATGTCCTGGGTTTGATTCCCAGGTCGAGCAAAATTTTAGGTACTGAGTTTTCCTGTGAAATCCTCCATAGCAGCTCGGACTTTAGATTTGTACCCGGTTAATGGCTCACCCCCTATTACTTAGGACGTAAACATACACACATATACGACACCGTGTGTCGGGTCGTTTTATTCCTTACAACATGGTTGAGTCGAACGACGCCGATACACACGTCATACTCGTGAACGGGTGCCGTCTATCGGGGCTGGTCAGCTCTTACTGTCAATGGCAATCTTTTTTTTCCTGTTTATTATACTGGATTGATTTTTTAGTACACATTAAACTGCATTGTTCTCATTAACTATTCATAACAAAAATTGTAAACCAAGATTAACACTGTAATCATGTTTCCAAAAAAAAAGAGTTTCTATGGAGTTTCTTGGCGCTTCTTCACCATAAGACCCACTTTTTAGAACCGTGTAACTAGTTTTGACTTTTCAAAAGTGCTATTTTAATGGTCTAATTGAAATAAAATTTTTGAATTTACCGGTGGACTGTGGGTGTACGTTGGTACACCTCTGCCTAAGCGTTCGGCGAAAACAGACGTGATAGTATCTTTTATAATTATGTTTTATAGTTTTATCTAAAATACTTCCAACAATTAAACAGTACCTACTGATAAATGAATGACGGCTTGATTGGCGCAGTGGTGAACAGTGCGGCTGTTGGTGTGGGTGTGCGGTAGAGGTCGCGGTTTCGATCCCCGCGCGATTATTTTTCGTGTTAAAATTTCAGAGGATCTTCAATTTATTTTCAATGTTAATGCTATGTGTATGCTTATTTGCTACAGGAAAAACTTTGGGAATACTTATTAGAAGACAAATTGGACTTGGTCGTGTCTGATCACTCGCCTTGCACTCCAGATCTCAAATGCTCAAATAATTTGGAGGCGTGGGGCGGGATATCGTCTGTACAGTTTGGTACGTTTTAAATATAGATATTTATTTAATCGTATTTTAATTTGAACATGAATATTCTAAAGTAAACTAAGTATAATTGAAAGACTTTTATTAGACCCTTTCTAAACTTAAATCACAAGTATAGCAATATCAGTAGAGCTAGGCTTAATCTTGGTTTCTCTTGCTATGCGCAGGATTCAATATTCACTTTCAAACAGCGAGCGTGCTCCATTATTAGCTCGTTACAATTTAAAGTGTTTCGAGCCATAAAAGAACAAAGTACTTCACTGTTTGTGTGTAGTAATTAATGGACTATGTCACTTCATACATACATAGTCGTGTGTACAGTTGTATACACAGAAAAAATAAAGTAATAAAAGTGTATGAGTAGTAATATCATCATTTTATTGCGATTCCTAGGTTTATCATTGTTTTGGACAGCGGCAAGCTCCCGTGGCCTTGACTTGACCTCCATCAGTAAATACATGAGTTCAGGGCCAGCCCAGCTATGTGGCCTTCAGAACCGCAAGGGCGCTCTGAGGCCTGGCCTTGATGCTGACCTCGTATACTTCGACCCCGACGCATCTTTCACCGTCTCTACTGAGATTATACGGCACAAGAATAAGGTAAACGATAAATTAAAACCATCGTAAATTTCAGTAAATACAGACTTCTTGTACGTAATAAAATAAATATTGTTTATTGTTAAAATCGTTTGCAATAATCGTTCGTTTGTAAGTTCTTGCTTTATTTAAACACCATAAATAATTCGAATGAAATACCAAGGATTAAACGTTCCATCTGTTGGTTTGAAAAACAAAAATTAGGTTTTCATACAAAATTATTTACTTTGTTTTATACTTACAGCTAATACTATTTTTTTAATATAGCGATGGCTGACTAATTACAAGTGTCCACATGCTTAAACAATACTGCTAATTAAATTTTAATGTAAACAGCGTTAAGAAATGGATGATCAAGAATTTTATAGACAGTAAAATAGATAGGCACAGATGTAAACAATATAAATAAATACTAAATTGATAAATAAATAAAGCTTTCAGATTTAAAAAAAATTAATGCTTAAAAAAACTGGATTAAATTGAACAGAGGGGTTAACAACTTATATGTATTTGTATGGAAAGATGAAATGGTTTTCTTCCTAACTCTGTTGAAGAACAAAAGCTGTTCATTATCATGGGCACAATAATTTTGAATCGGTACATTTTCTGAATAACCCCGTATAATTGATTTAATGCGATCAATGTCAGATTGGAAACAGCATGATCGACGTACAACCAGGCTCATTGCTAAGTATAGCAATGACCCTGACAAGAAAAACTAATAAAATATTGACGAAGCTCAGTAGGTACACGTGTAATACAATGTAATATTTAGTAAAACACTGAAGTAACGGTTGATTTATTGTTAGCAACTTAATTCATTTCTGAAAAAATATGGTGGTAGTCAGTTACAGTCTATACAGTATACTACTTATTGTCATCCCTACTGTATTCCAATATTAATAAATGTGAAAGTAAATCTGTCTGTTATGCTCTCACACCTAAATCGCTGAACCAATTTTTATGAAATTTGGTACAGAGATAGATTAGACCTTGGAGACGTACATAGGTGTAGGACCTTTTGTCTTAAAAATCCCTTTAGGATGCGGGTGAAACCGTGGGCTAGCTAGTAATATTATTATCTAAAAATTTATTTCAAAGAATTTGCTATCAATAAATAAACAGTAAAGTGTTTTGCTGATACTACAGTGTTTAAACTAATAAAATATTGATAAACTTACGTAAGTAACATGTATCTACTAAAGTTTATCAATATTTTATTCATTATTGGAAAGACAATCGGTATACTTATATCAGGTTAATCTATGTACATATTTCCGCCAATTAAAAATTGTGTTGTTTTGCTCCAGATAAGACCGGGGTCAAACGTAGACGTCATTATAAAAAAAATGATATCATTTCATCAGACTATACCAGCCCACCGTTGAGAATTGGCCCCATCTTGATTGCCAAATTTCATCACTGTTTCTTTTTTTTTCAGTTAACACCTTACATCGGCAAAGAGTTAAAAGGAGTCGTGAAAGAAACATACCTTCGTGGAAGACTAATATATGCGGACGGGGAAATTGTCGAACAGCCTAAGGGAAAACTACTGATAAATGATATCTGAAATTACATGTAGTATCTACAGTGTAAACTAGAATTTCTTGTTTGTTATTTATTAATCTGAAAATAAAAAAACGTTATAAATACAGTTTGTTAAAAAAAATACTTAGATGACTGAGATTTGGTTCAAAATACTTATAGTTTATTATCCCATGTGGAAATCCTCAGGAATACGATTTCTTGAATTACATGACTAATAACTAAACTGATCAACTGGTCTGCAAGGTTAAGCTGCGCTAGCCGCGGTCACCCTGTGGATGCGTGACCATTCTTAACAAATCGAGACCCGTCCGTGCCTTGGAGTAGGTATACGTAAAGCCCTCGGTTGTCGTACGAACACCTATGACAATGCTTAGTACTAGTCAGAACCCCAAAAAGCCTGATGACCAGACCGGTCGTCATCCTCCATCGTCATCGATCCTCAGGATCTCAGATCAGCGCCTGTAGACAAGTGGCAATCTGACAATCGAATCGACGAACGAATAAAAACAAAATGTATGGGAATGACATCTATGATCGCCCGATTTGTCGAAAGCTTATGTCATTTCCATAATTTTTGTTTCTATTCGTTCGTCGATTCGATTGTCAGATTGTCACTTGTCTAAGCCCCCAGGTCGGTATTGCCCTGAAATTGGGTTGCGGAGGTTTGAGGTCGGGGTTGCTTCGTGTAAAATACTGATATTGATCCGCATCTGGTTAGACTGGAAGCCAACCCCAACACAGTTGGGAAACAGCTCGGAGGAAGTGTTTTATGGTAATATTTTCTAGACTCTAAAATGTGTAGGTATAATAATACTTAAAAACTTGCATAACTGCCTTGTTAGTCTAGTGGTCCTAAGCGCAACTGCTACTACAACTACGCTAGAGATCTTGGGTTCGATTTCCAGGACGAGCAAAGTGTTCTAAGAAATTGAAATTCAATAGTAGCTCGGTCTTTGGATTTGTGCCCGGTTAATGGCAATAGGCTCGCCCCCTATTATATGGGATCTACACATACCGGCGAACTATGAGTATACATTGGTACACCTCTGCCTATCCTTGCGGGGAATACAGGCGTGATGTTTTTTTTTTGGGTTTAAAAATTGCATAATCATGCATCATCATCATCAGCCAATATTAGTCCACTGCTGGACGTAGGCTTCCCCTAATGTGCGCGCATTTCACCCTGTCCTCGGCTTTTCGCATCTACTTCTATCTAACTTCTACCAGCAGCTTTTCGCAAATCATCACTCCATCTTGCCGGAGGGCGTCCTACACTACATTTGCCGAGTCGCGGTCTCCACTCGAGAACACGTCTACCCCGGTGGTTGTCGGGTTGTATAATATCTCATGTAAATTGTAAGTAAGGTGGTATTCATTAAAACCAGGGTAGTAGTACCAGTCTAGGTACTTACAAGCGGGTTACGCACTGAGGTATGATTTTAATATTATTATGCCATATAATTAGGTACGGTCAGCAACGAAAGTCGCTGAACACAGCTAAATGATAACATGACGGCTCCAAAACTTCTCAAGAATTTTTTATTATGAAACTGAGGTAAATATTTAATGGTCATCTATGCAATGATTTCGCACAACCTTCAAACGTCAGTAACTTTATGTTAAAAATCGTATTGAAGATTGCAACATGTTCAGCGTGTCGTTGCTGACTGTACCTATGTTCGGCATAATAATAATAAAATTACTATGACATATAATTATGTTCAGAATGTACTAAGTTTCTTTATAGAATTTCCAGTAGGTAGGTATGGCTTTCTATCTTCTATATATATATATAAATGAATCTCTATTTCCATTGGTCATCGCATCACGCGTGAACGGATAGAACAATTTCGCTAATTCTTTTTTTTTGTGTTAATTATTGTCAGGAGAATGTTCTTATTTATGTAAGAAAAAAAATGTGCAGGAAATTAGAAAATTTAACAAAGTTAGATAAAATAAAAACTAGATACTTTCAGGTAAAGTCTATGCCGACGAAGTCGCGGGGAAAAAGCTAATAGGTATATAAATTTAACAAAACTAGTTTAATAACTAAATTCTTACAGGTATGTTTTGCATACCATTCATAAGTCGGTACGATAGAACAATTTCAGTTTCGTGAATATAAATGCGGAAACTAAACATGAACTAATTATGTATCGTTTGAATAGCCTCCAACTTGTTTGAACATACGCGTAAGTCACACAATGGATATTATAATTAACTTTGAAGAATTTTTCTCGTAAATTATTTTTGAGTGTTTAGAATAATACGAATATTATCTGAGTGTTGAAAATATTTCAAGTAGGTATACCTATTATACACGAACATTTCGAGATCTTAGGGTAAATACATAGTAGATGAGTATTCTTTATTGTAAACCAAAGGATACAATGAAAAAAAAAAACGTCACAAATTATGTACAATTGGCGGTCTTATCGCTAATAGCAAGTTCTTACAGACAACTATGGAATGGATGGAACAGTGTCATTTAAGAATATATTTATACATACATACATACATACACTCACGCCTTTTTCCCATAGGGGTAGGCAGAAATTAAAGAATAACGAATACGATAGAATACGGAATGAGAACCTTCGAGGTAGTTGATACGTTACATTTCTGAGAAGCTGCAGTATAACAGGATGAGATGTTATGAATATATGTAAAGAGATTACTCGATTATGTAAACAAATTGGTACAACAACTTTCCTAGTCCGACCCCAGTAAGCGTCCCGAGGAAGACCTTAAACCAGGTCAATTTATGTAAGATCCCTCTTACATAAATTGACTTGGAGCAAAAAATGCTCACCTTCATCGTCATCATCAACATCATCACTAACTATTACTAAAAAAACTAAGGCCCCGTGCGTTGAGTTTGTGTTTGTTCGATGTAATCTTAGAAACTACGGATTTAGGCACATAAGGTTTGCACCAATAGAATGAGGGAGAAAGGAAGGTTATAATTTTTGAACATAACCGAGCAAAGCCGGGGCGGGTCGCTAGTCATTTTTATTTCGCAATAAGTGTATATAAGTATACATAGTATGGATAGAAAGCAGTGATAGCCTAGTGATATGACCATTTACCACTTTTTGAATTCATGTGCGTCTCACTTAAACGGTAAAGGAAACTTGTACCTACGCTGTAGAGTTTTTTATTGACGGTGGATGAAATCTGCCAACCTCTACCTAATCCCTAATCATCTGGTAGCCTAATCCCTCTCAATCTGAGAGGAGACCCGTACCCAGCAGTGGGACAGTATATGGGTTGATGATGATGATGATATACTTAGTATGAAGCCTTCGTCACTTGAGAACAGTACGGGATAGTGTGTCAGAATAGGTACCAATAGTGTGTTGGGATACGATGACATGTAACATTTCTGAAAAGCAAGAACAAAGTAGAGGAAAATAAGGTTGACCTCATAACCAGCCAGTGAGGCGATATATTAAAACATGTTCATATCACACACCTACTTGACACACTTTGATACCTACAAGTAGGTATCTATATAGGTATGCCATAAAAAAAACTATAAATATTAATACTTGAGAAAGGTTGTATAGTCATAACCCAACTAGCAAAAATTTGTCTTATTAAAGTTTATAAAGCCAAATAAATTATCCTTATAGAAACCATATTAACGTTAATAAGAGCGGGTTTGGGCACAAATTATAAGTGTTTAAACCTTACAATTACCATATTAAAGCTTTATTGCATGCATTTTGTTCTTGTAGAAGTTTTATAGTCGCTAGCAACAAGAATAATCTCTCTTATTGTTGCCATATACAAGGTGTTTACAAGGGCACTACCCTTATAAGAGATATATAGACGTCATATAAAACGGTAATTTCCCTTGTAAATGCATTGTGTTACTACGTTAATAAGTGTAATTATTCTTTTAGCTGGTGTGTTGGACCTAAAAGTGTTTTACCTTTGTGAGTTGTGTTTAGTACATATTATATTATTTCCTGTCAACCATTTTCGTTAAACGGTAAGTACTAAATTATTTATTTATGTGTTTTGTGCTTAATTTAAGTAAAATCTGTATGGGAATTTAAAATTATGAGAAAGTTAGGTATGATTTCTATTGTATTTACCAACGCGCCGCTGAATTTTAGCTGTTTTATGCTGAAAAACTGTTTAATTTTTTCGTATTGCTTTTAATATAGTTACTACAAGAACAAAAGTAAATAACAAAGCGTTTATAAGGTGTCTAAAAAGATTATACTCTTATATTAGCAATACTTCTTGCTATACTGCCTCCATATTGATTGTTATTTTACTTATTTTAGGGTTCCTTACTTCGTAAACTAAAACCAAATATTTGCAGTCGAGATCTGATATGGTTATTTTTATGGAGCAGAAAAAAGTACCAAATAACCAAAAAGAGCCGACATTATACAAAATTACCTAACGGTAAGTCCAAGTAGGTACTTAATACTTATACGAGTTTCCACAAAATGGGGATTTTGGGATGGCAAAGGGATATCACCCGTATTAATACACACGACACGCACGCGCACACACACACACACACCCACACCACTCACACAAGTACAAACACAAACACACACACACACACACCCGACTGTATATTAAAATTACTATTTTACTACTGCCCACAGACTTATTAAAATTTACTATTTTTACTATCTACTTTGTAGATTACTTATGCCCCAAACATATTTTTGCATTTACGCAGAAGGATTTAAATTGTGATTATCCAATTTTAGCAATATTGTTCGTACGTATGTTCAATCCTTACGGATTTGAGTTTTTCATCAACCCATATACTGTCCCACTGCTGGACACGGGTCTCCTCTCACAGAATGAGAGGGATTAGGCTATAGTCCACCACGCTGGCCTAGTGCGGGTTGGCATACTTCACACGCCGTCGAGAAAAGGGATTTGAGTTAGAATACAATTATTTTCTCTTACAGGATGACGTGCCAGCAGAAACAGGACATGAAATATTAGAAGATAGAAGTCAAGAAAACGCAGTTATAGTTATTCCTCACACTGTATCTCGATTAAATTATTTTGTTCGGAACCACCAGAACTTTCGTTAGTCTCGCTCCCAATAAATAACTCCACACAAGAAGAAGTGGCCGGTGCTATGTTTGTTGCCATGGCCTCATATTTTTTGGCAACCCTTCTCCTAAAACCGCCACTTCTCTTAAATCTTTTCCAATCCTGTACATTCATTTTGAATAGCAAAATGTGCGCAGATAGTCCAACCATGTTTTATTGTCAAAATGGCTTACTTGGTTATGTAAAGCATAGTACTATAACAACCCCAAGAATAATACCCTTATTATTCATGTCAAAAGGATTATAAATTGCATAAATTCTTTTAAAAACCATATTACTAGCAAGACTCATTAGCTGTATAGACGTCTTATAAAATACATCTACAAGACCCCTAGCTTTATAATTACTTTGACCACCGCTTTTATAAGGTAAATTAGTCTTTGCGATGACCATTGTACAGCTTTAAATATTATATGACAAATAAGCAATAAAAATAACCATTATAAGGGAAATATATTTTGAACCTTTATTGTGGTCATATTATTTGGATTCAAAAAGGTTTATACAACAGATTTATAAGAATAAAAGCAAGATAAGCCAAAGCATCTTATAATAAACCATTATAAGGTGTATTGAATTATTGCCTGCAGTTATAAAACAATTATAAGATTTCTAGCCATATAGTCTGAGCGTTACAAGGTTGATTTGCTAGTTGGGAAGTACATCTAAAGGATTAAAAAAAATGCCATTGACTTGTCTTGTGTCATGTCTTTTAATAAGTCCCATTCCATCCTTAAATCTTAGTGGGTATACAAGGATTTGAGGATGGAACTCTAGAAAATTCGAGATAAAGAATGTCTTATCTTTCTTTCTTAACCTCTACTTAGAATTTTACAGAGTTAGAGTGGTTAGTCATAAATACTTACTTCACAAAAGGCAAAGACGTAGGTCATTGAAATACAAATAAAAAAACTTGTTGCAGGAAAAATAATCAAGTAATTTTACCTTATAGGTACGAGTGCTAAAGCCTACTTAATATAAAAAATAATGTGTTGCAGGTAGATTCACGTGCAACGGCTAGTCATCTAAATCAAATTGGAACAATGCGACAGACATCTCAAACTGTTTCAAAGATACGACGATCACTATCTCAAATATATAAAATTTGGCGATAAGAAGTTTCTGTTCAGTATAATTTAAATTAAATATCATAAGGAACGAGTTTTATCGAAATTAGACAACATTACCTACTCGTAGGAAAACGTGTTTACTTACGACAGAGCTAGGTTTTACACGGTCGGCGGCGACCGTGCTTGTCACTTGAGCAGATAATTAGTTTTTGTCATTGATGTAAAGAACAACAGTTTTTCTCGAGTCGATTGCCATTCAGTTTTTACGAAGCAGCTGCACAGTATTGTCCAGTAAAATGTTGTCGTATATTTTAATATCGATCGCATTATTGTGTAAGGCGTATTCGTATCTACATAAATATTAACACTTGAGTTTTTTGTTCAACTTAAAATGTTTTTTTTTTTGTAGCGGGAATTTCTAGTCGTTTAATCGAAACACCTAGGAAACCCTTAGAGCAGAAACGGTTATTTTTAAGTCATCATGTTGTGACTGAAACCGATGAGTTCGAGGGCGGCGTTTTGGTAGACCAGACAGGAGTCATTGAGGCTGTTCTCAAGAAAGAATCTGTTGATTTGTTACTCAGCTCTGGAATTAGCAAAAACTGGCAGGTAAGGTTAATTATTTTAAACTTAATTATACTTTCAAATAAGCACAATAACAATAACAAAACAAAATAATTTTTAATCACCAGTCTAGTTATTACTTAGTTACATTATACTATACTTAGGTACCAAGGTATGTAATATCACAATATGCTCATATACCATACGTGTTTAATGATTTGCAACATTTTTTATTCTTATTGTGGTATTATTGGTCCGGTTTGTGGTGCAGTTATTTTTACCTGTTATAATTAAAACTCATCTCTTTATAGCCCTAATAAATGTCTACATCACGCTTCCCTATGTATTTACATCATGGTAGGTACTAAAGAACTCAATATCAGGAAACTATTCAAATCTTATTCACATAATAGTACGTAGCAATAGTTACTATTATTTGGTACGTATAACCAACGTACAATGTAGGTACCCACATTGTACGTTGGTTATTATGGTTATTACTTACATACATAGTTACGTTCTTTAAAATTTCAGCTAGAGTACACCAAGTTTAGATAACGGCAGCTTCATGCTCTTCATAGTAGACGGAATTCGATTCGATTGACTACTTAATATGATGTTATTAGAAAGTATTTATACTTATTTATATACTAATTATTTTTTAAACACTGCTGGGTATGGGTCTCATCTTTGAATGAGATGTTAGGTTAAATGAGAGTCGGTAGAGATTATTTTAAACAGCACTCTAGCTTAGTGCACTGCCGTGCAGACGCTAAAACGCAGTATGTAAGTGAGTAAGATTTTTACTGCGGTTTAGCGTTTGCACGGCAGTGCAGCTTAGCACAAGCCGCCACAATGTTTTCTTTTAGCGGTTAGCTATGCGTGCTTTAGATTTGAACTCGAGACCTACAAGTCCATGGTCATAATACTGGGCAATCACTAGTTTTTATTTCTTGCTTTGAAGGTAAAGGGACATAAAGATAAAGATAAAAAAATATAAAAAAAAGATGAAGTTTGTCCAATGCAATGTTGGACTATGATGATTCCTCTTGCTCGCGTTGATGTAATAGTAAGTCGTAACTGTAATTGTTTTAGTTAATAGATGGAGGACGGTGGGCCTTAATGGCCGGAGGAGTGGACTCTCACGTGCACGTCAATGAGCCCGGCAGGACCTCTTGGGAGGGATACGTTACAGCTACCGAAGCTGCTGCGGCAGGCGGCATCACCACCATCATTGACATGCCTTTGTATGTTACTTTATAATAGTTTTTCTAATACTAAATTTATGTAGACTAGTCTAAATATTTAAATTCTTTATGTGGTACTTGGGTAAGTAGATTACTTATATATTGCTTGCTTTATGGTGAAAAAAAACTTTTGATTTCTGACACTTATGCGAATATTAGTTACGGATTTTATCGCCTTTATGGACATTATAATTCCGACGTTGCGGGCCTTTTATAGTTTCCATGGTTACAGTCAGACTAAGAGGCGGGCGTCTTGATTGACAGGTGGTAACAACTAGCTGATCGACTGGAACGGCTTGAAGTAAGTTTTAATTGAAGCACGCTTCAAGATGTAGCCAATCTTGTCGGTGACTTTTCTAACTTATGGTAGTACCTACAGCAGAAGACCAACCATTTCTTACCACCTATCAAGACTTCAAGAGTCATATACCTCTACAAGATGCGGGTGTACCTATTTCATAGATACATAGGCCAAGCTAAAATAAACATAGGGGCTCGTGTAATGCAATACATTGCTGATGTCAAACACTGCCGTTTTAAGAAGTCAGCAGTTTGTGAACAAACCTAGCCTTAACGAGACCCGGCATTAGGTACATCAGATTTACTGGCAAAAGAAAATCGATTCATCCCGACTCGTAAAGATATTGAAATGTAAAAAACCCATATTTAAATAGAGAAGATGGCTGGGTATTATACCACCTGCTTGGAACCCTATTGCAGATTCTAGTAAATTTTAATATACGCTAAAAACTGCAAAACCTAAAGATACGACGAGCGCATTTATTTTGGATTGCCAGTTTGCTTTAAAAATAAAAATCTATTGTCGCATTTATTTAAGATCATCACTTGAGAATATTTTTTTGTTGTATTCGTAACTGCTAGGACAAGGTTTATAAGAAAGAAAATTTAGGAATTTCCTACGGGATTGGGAAATATGATATTAATGGTATATGAATTAGGTATTAGTTTTGCCCCACGGTCCGGGTAGCACCGTGGGGCACAACTAATAATTACTTATTAAAAAATAAGTAGTGACATCAAGACACTCTTCATCGCACTCTGCCCATGGTGATGGAAGATGTAAAGGGTCGGAAACGTGGGGATTATAATGTCAATAAACGCGATAAAATCCCTAAATAATAAGTTTTTTTTCTACAGCACTTACCTACCTATTGAAATGTACCGTGGATACAATGTTATCTACTCATTTTATTAGACCTAAGTATACTTATCTCAGTTTTAAAATCATTGAAAAAATTTTACCCGACTTCAAAAATAGAAGACTGACTGAGGAAATGCTCTTTATGATTCTATTTTGACAATACCCTGACTTTTTAAACGAGATTATTCCTTAAAATATGTTTACAGTCGGTCATTTTGTGGCATCAAAATGCTTATACCTATCCACTTTACTTTTAAGTCTAATAGTTTATCGAAATTACAGGAATTCCATTCCTCCTACGACAACACTCGAAAACTTGAAAATTAAAGCTAACATTGCCAAGGAAGAAGTATATGTTGATGTAGGTTTTTGGGGAGGAGTAATACCTGGTAATGAAGTAAGTACTTTTATGAAGGAGTAACATAATATTTACATATGGACTTACACTATATATCTACACTTGTCGGCTTATATGTGAAGTGGTGATACCTACTTATTATCTACGAGTATTATTATTTTGTTTAGTTTCTAAATATTGATAGTGTAACCTTGACCCCTTTGTAATACAAAGTGTCCATAATGTATGTACATACAAACTTAGGTTAATCTTAATTCTTTTTTCAGGCAGAGTTACAAAGTATGGTCAAAGCTGGTGTTGTGGGCTTTAAATGCTTTTTGAGCAACAGTGGTGTATCCGAGTTTCCTTATGTCAATCCAGACGCGTTAGAGACAGCCTTCGCCTATCTCAATGGCACTGGAACTGTTTTGGCTGTAAATATGAAATACTTATAGTACTTGTTTATTATTATCTACCTGAGTTCTTTAGTATTATATACTTACTATAATTTGTAGGTATTAATTATATAACATTAACTATTTGCAGTTCCATGCTGAAGTACAAGTTGGTAAAGAGAGTAGTGAATGCGATGGTCCATCATGCCCAAGTACGTTTTTTTTACAACATCGTTTTGTTCTGTGATATAACTAGCAGCTTTTGCACCAAAGAGGCTATCAAAATATGAATAAGTATATTCGATATTTCCCATTTTATAGTTAAAATCGAATTAAGAGATGTGCCGTGTGCCAATGACCTAACAAATGTGTAACTATGTACTGTTCTTTCGTCCATGAACCTTGCAGAGACTCATCTCTAAGATGTCAATGCCATGATTTACATATTTTGCGTTAAACAGTTATACTTAATGTTATTTTTGATAATACCTATCATTTCAGATCCAGTTCTTTACGACACATACCTTGCATCTCGTCCTGAGATAATGGAGCTAGAAGGGGCATCATTGATTGCGTCATATTTATCTAAAACTGAGTGAGAAATTTATGTTTAACTCAAATAAATACTTATAATATAATCATCGTATATATACGACCTTAATTTAAATAAAATTATAGCTTTCTATAGCAAAATCGATTGAGTTGGTAGAACTAAAGAGTTATTATTTTCTAGTGTTCACGTTCACGTGGTGCATGTCTCCGCGGAGGGTGTGGTGCCAATCCTGGAAGCAGCCAGAGAGGCAAGAATTAAGAATGGGTACAAGGGCTGGCGAGGCGGTGTGACTGCGGAGACCTGCAACCACTACCTCACGCTTAGCTCCGAGCAGATCCCGCCTGGTCACTCCGAATATAAATGTGCACCGCCAGTCAGGAACATTACGAACAAGGTAGTCTTTGGGAACATCCATAAGACAGTGTTTAACATGCCACTAGAAAAAATTGTCGCAAAAAGAGCGCATGTTAGGCTCACATTATCTCCAGGCGTGTAGGTCCGACATCTGCTTGTGTCAAAAATGAACTCACCTCTCAAGTTCTGGCTAATTTTAAAAACATGAACATGGTATAGGAATATTTACATGCAGTCCAAAATGTTATAAGAGATTCCAGTTTTGTAAATCTGCTTACCTAATTTTTTTTTTTATTAACAGCTGAAACTATGGGAACACATTCGAGATAGAAGATTGGATTTAGTTACATCCGATCATTCACCTAGTGTTGCAGAACTCAAAGGACCAAACTTCTTAAAAGCTTGGGGAGGAATATCTTCAGTTCAGTTTGGTGAGACTCTGTTATTACCTATGCCTTGTTAGGAAGTCACAAGGGATGCTTTTTAGGCCCGGATCTAAGGGTGGAGGCGGTAGGATGCCCTCGCAAATTCACACTTGATGATTGCGAGGGCGGCAAATTAGTAGGTACCTACTCTGTACCCAACTTTTAAAAATGTAGGTAGATCCGGGGCTGGCTTTTCTATGTTTAAAATAAACCAGTAAATTATATATAAGATGTTGCGATTTTATTAAATCAAGACAGAATATGATTGATTTTTATATTACAGATTTATCACTATTCTGGACGGAAGCGAAAGCCCGTGGATATAAATTAAGTACGCTTAGCCACTATTGGTCGGCGGGCCCAGCTCGTCTGTGTGGCCTGCAGGAGAAGAAGGGATCGCTAAGACCCGGTCTTGATGCTGACCTAATTTTCTTTGATCCTAACGCGTCATTCATTGTTACACCCGAAATTATCAGATACAAGAACAAGGTACATAATATCTAAAGTTATTAGGTATCCTATTCCTAACTGACGAACTCTGAGAATCATAGTCTCTTTTAAAGTCCAGACTTAAGATAGGTATTAGCAATCTATCTACTTTCAGTAGTTTCAGTAGGTACCTAAGTAGGTGATCCTAGGTGCTAACTTAAATTAGATTATTTTGTAAAATTCTGTTTTTTAATATACACAGTACCTACTTAATTTTCAATTAATATCTACATATTATAAAAAAACAAAATTGTGGTTTTAGGTACCTAACCCATACTGTTAACTGTCACACTACTAGGCACGGGCACTTATTCTTTTTAAATTGACTCTAAGTAGGTAATATTAAGGCCCATGTAAATCCAACCATTATAATTTTACATAAATAGTATACCTCACAAAAACATCTTTTGTGGATTTCAGATAAGCCCTTACATGAACCGAGTATTGACTGGAAAAACAATGCAGACCTATGTAAGGGGCCGGCTGGTTTATTCCGACGGCGAGATAATTGGAGGGCCTAAAGGAGAGTTGTTGTTAAAATTATGATAATGGTAAATTGTAATTGTAACGAATTGTTATCTAGACGTACTTACAATAAAGTGTATCAGTTTATATTATATTATTAAAATAAAAACAATTTTTACTCAAACGAAACATTTGACTCATTTCCAAGAGTTAGTAGGTAGATACCTACCTAAAACTGCTTCCAGAATAAAATGTCATGGACTAATAATGGCACCAAAGGTATTGTTTGTAAGTTATTAAATAACTTAAAAGGGCATACATTTTATGCCCTAGTAGTGGTTGCACAGGATTCTGAGGTGCTAGGTGTATACTATGACCTTGTAGTTTTCCCCCGAAAATATTAAAAATATATAAATAATATGTATATAATATTTTAATCCTCCCTATCCTATTTCTACTATAATATTATTAATATTATAGATGTGAAAGTTTGTGAGGATGGATGGATGGATGTTTGTTATTCATTCTCGCCAAAACTAAGTACCTACTGAACGGATTTTGATGAAACTTTACAGTATTATTATTTATACATCAGAATAACAGGCTATAATTTATAACGATTTTGAGTTAATTAGCCAAAATACAACAATAATCAAAAGTAATTTTTCCACGCGGACGAATCACGGGCAGAAGCTGGTGTAGTATAGTTTGTGGTAGAACAAAGGCTATTTTTATTTTAATAATTTTTGTCTAATGTTTAGATAGATATGCTCAATTAAAATTAACTAAATCCCCAGGGTTCACAGAGGACTAGACTAGAATCATTCACTTTTACGCTTTTCCGAACAAAATATTTAGTTCTAACAGTTGGCATGTAGAGCGGAAGTTATACGTTGCCAGCTTTAATGTTAGGTGTCTGTCTTGAAGGGTAAACACAGAATAGAATTTATGTATGTACCTGGATACTAAATTCTGGAGTTCTTTTTTAATTTAAAAATTGTAAACCTAACCATATCTGAAAGTCAAAAATATATGAATAATTTAGGACACGATAAAGTGATAAAAATAAATCCGTTTATACAAATCAGCTTTATTTTTGTATTTTTTATATTATGTCAAATACAAGTTAGTAATGAATAACCAGGCTGATCATCACTATCATGTATGCCATAAATTCAGTTGGCAACACATAATTTTTGTCTTGATATTGGCAAAACTGTTTATAGTGTTTATCATCTTACAACCGTCGCGCTCCTTTGAATAGGCTTTGAGTTTGTTTGTATTTATTATTGTGATGCTAATGACTTCATTACTAAATTATTATAGCTTAGGGAGTTTTAATTTAATATTTTATTCGTAAATATAAATTGTTTCGGCTTTGCTTGTCGTTTCCGAAAATTATCAAAATTATTTAAAAAGGTACAAAAATGTCACTTTTGACAGATATATAACCTAAAATTAAACGAATGAATTGTTACGAAAAGCGTACTAAACTAGTGCAAACTTTGTATATTGTTTTATAATGCTGTTTTTAGATGCCAAGTGTAATAAACAACAGTATTGACGCAGCACGTCCGGTAGAAGCCACCAAAATGCAATTAGAATCATTGGAGTTAGCTGGTTGTACACTAGACCGCTATATAAGCGCTGATAATTCGCGCCCTTCGTTTTTAGAGGTATGTTTGAGCAATTTTCCTTGTCCAATTAAAATAGTAATTTATTGGACACGTATTACACGCCAGAACATTATATCTTCTGGCGTGTAATGTGTGTTGTTATTGTAATTTTATAGATAACTGGAATAGCATCTCAAAGAAGTCCAACATGCAGTGGGTTGAATGCAGGAGACTACAGGAACCTCGCCGCCCTCGTGAATCATCCCAGCTTGTCGCAATTAAAGATATTAAACAAAGTTCCACTGCCACCAGAAATTATGGAACACTTTGCCCGTATCCTTTATAATTATAGCAGTAAAAAAATAATTATATAAACAGACCTTCATGAAACACTGACTTCCGGTTTTAAAAGGGGTATAATCACATTAATTTATTAATTCATTAATATTTTGCTTGGTCCTGGCACCTGAAAGCAATAGATTTAGTGTTTTACATGTACTACATAATATTGTATAAAACTAATTTGTTGTGTAATTAATGAAGTAATTTACTTTTAATTATTGTCTAAGTAACACAAAAATAAATATTACAAAAAATATAGGTAGAGAATGTTAATTATACTTACAGTTTACTTCCATTTTAATTTCAACTTTACTTAGAGTTTCGAGCAAATATATTTATGTTTAGGAATTGGTTAATCCCTTTGAAATTTGAGAAGCATTTATTTGTCACTTTCATTAAATTTTTCATAATTTCATATATTTTTTCTTATAAAAAGACAGATATGCAATGCCACTGCTTAATGGGAGTATTTCCTGAAATCAGCAGGGTTTGGCTTGCTATAGATAGCAACATATATGTGTGGGCATTTGAACATGGAAGCGATGTAGCCTATTTTGATGGACTGGGCGAGACAATAGTTAGTGTGGGCTTAGTCAAACCCAAGGCTGGAGTATTCCAGAATTTTGTAAAATATTTATTAGTACTTACAACTACAGTTGAAATAGTAGTCTTAGGTAAATATTTTTTTTTAACCTACCTATTGCTTAATAATAGAAAAAAAAAACTAAAGATTGTTTAAATTAAAAAAAAACAACTATAGGTTATTTAAATTAAAATTTTAATTTAATTATGAAATTGTAGGGGTAACATTTTCTTCAAGTAAAAATGATGGAGCAGGTAAATTGCAAGAAATACATCTAGTTCCTGAGCCGGTGTTTGTCCTGCCCACTGATGGGATATCTATGATGTGTGTCAAGCCCACAGCCAAGGGCCGAATCTTTATGGGTGGCAAGGATGGCTGTTTATATGAGATCACATATCAGGTACACAGACTACTCCTTTTAAAGAAAAAGAAATCTTATATTTACATAATTATTTTATATTTACATGACCACAATGTATATGATCTCTGGCTACCTTGCAGTCCAGTTAACATGAAAGTTATTTTAAAATGATCATGAAGTATTTATTATATTAAAAATATTTATTGATTGTTTCAGGCTCAACTAGGGTGGTTTGGTAAACACTGCAAGAAAGTAAACCACTCTACTAGTACACTGTCATTTCTAGTGCCTTCCTTCCTCAGTGCAGCTTTATATGATGAGGACCCTGTAGTTAAAATTGAAGTAGACAATTCTCGACATATTTTATATACATTGAGTGAAAAGGGTTGTATAGAAGTGTTTGATTTAGGTTCAGATGGTGAAGGTCTGAGCAGAGTTGTGAGGTTAACACAAGGAAAGATTGTTGCATCAGCTTTTGACATTGTGAAGTAAGTATATTGTTTTTTGTATACTTATATCTGAACCGTGATAGGTGCAGTCCGAGGGGTATATAATTAAAATATATTTTTTTAGGCTGGATCAATGCCTGGTGCCCCAATAGTATTAGTGTACTATTTTGTAACTAGTATCTACATAGTAATTATGTATGGGAGGATGAATTCATTACTGCAAGACTGAATTTTCAAATTTATGTTTGTTTTTAGAACTTTGGAACCCAGCAATTTTAAACCAGTTGTGGCAATATCGGCAGTAGAGGAGTCAGAGTCTGATCATCTCAATTTAGTTGCTGTAACACAAACGGGCGCGCGTTTGTATTTTACTACTGGAAGTGCAGAGTAAGTACATTTCCCTCAATTATAAATACTTTTTAAAAATCACTACCCATAGCATTATTTGTTCTGTATATAGACAAATTTGTTTCATCAATTCATTTCACACCCCAATTTCCGTGCCTGCGTGAAGTAACCATATTCAGACACACACATGAAATGTCGAGTCTAGATGCATGGTGCCTATACTAGGCTAGAATGGCTTTAAAGACATTCAATAGGGTTCCAAAGTGAGATTTACATGCTATAGGTAATTATTGAAATTTAAAAATCCGTAACTATACAAATTTAAAGCTGAATGATCAACTTTTGAATTCATTGAAGGATATTATTAATTAACGCTTAATTTTGTTTGTTCAGCGTGAGTCAAGGTGGGCCTCAACGACCTCAGTACCTTACGTTATTGCACGTCCGGCTGCCGCCTGGATTCACGCCTAACTCTTCAGTATTGAAGCCTAAACAAGTACATAGCGCCGTGTATGAAAATGGTGAGACACATTACATTTTTAGAAGTTATGTTTTTTTTCCAAGCAGATTATTGTAACATCCTTTATTCATGCATTGTCTCCTACACAATGTTTGAAATTAAGTATAATTAATTTTCAAAACTGTAATGTGAAAACACATTACAGTTTTGAAAATTAATTATACTTAATTAAACGCGGACTTTACGCATTATTTCGATTTGGCTGTCCACATCTGTATGAAAAATCATACTGTTCTTTATGTTTATTGTGTGTTGGTTGTATGTGAAGTTGGAGTAGTAAATTTAAATTAATTGACCAGGTACGCTCGTAATGGTATGCTCTGCGGGCGGCGGCGAGGCTGAGACCCTGTGGTGCCTGTCCCGCGTGCTGGCGTCCTCGGCCAGCTTCAGCGAATCGCATACACTGCTGGCGCTCGATGGGCCAGCCTGGGCCCTCACCGCCTTGCCCAGTAACCATGCCAAGCATCTCTCACCAGCACTGTTCTCCAAGAAAGGTACCTTTTGTGACTTGTCAACTATGACAGGCTCATAAACAAATTCAAAATAGAAGTTATCTGGCCATTGTAAATTCTGAATAAAGTTAAGTTCTGATTCGTTTATGGTTATGAGCACACCTTTCTGAGAAAGTCATGTTAGAATGTTATTGTATGGATGGATTAAGAGTTTGTTTAATATAGTAATGTGTTGTCGGTGTCGTTGCGCAGAAGTGTGGAGCGTATCGCGCTGGGCGGTGGTGACGGGCGCGGGCGCATGCGTGGTGGTGGCGGGCGCCGCGCCGGACCTGCTCCGCGCACTGCTGCGGGACTGTCGCGGGCCCGACGCGCATCCCGTGCGGGACTTCTTCCAGGTACTTCCACTACTCATGCCTCTCTCAACTCGGTACTCTATTTTACGATAAAAATTGAGAAGCACATGATGTACTCACTGATGATATATTCATTCGAATGTTCTGCTCGGCTAAACATTATCAGGCCGCGTGTAGATTTTTTTAAAACCTTTCGGCTTTTTTTATGCGACTGAAAGAAATAAAAGAAATAATTTTATTGATGCAGTTAGAGAATAAATTAATACATGCCTATATACACACCTACCTAAGCCTAAACCCTACCTAGATAAAGGAATAATAGGGTTGCCAACATCATAGACCTACAAATAGACAGAAGGAACATTTTATTAGGCATATCTTTATCTTGAGGGCTGCGTCAGTTTCAGTTCAGTATTACAGTCGCTGATTTTTAAATAAAGCAGCGTCAGGCAGAAGTATATATTAAGTACAGAAGCCAGCACATCATGCTACCCTAATCTGTCAAATTTCTTCTATAGATCTTCAACTATATCAAATTAATAAAGTCCATTTTCATACATACTCACGCCTCTTTCCCATGGGGGTAGACAAAAGCTAAAGAACGCCACTTGCTATGATTTCAAATGGGAAAAATTTACAGTTTTGGATAGCTTGACTTGCTGGCGTCTGTACTTATAGCTGTCAATGTGTGGCTTGTAAAAGAGATGAGATTTTAATAGATTTTTATAAATGTTGGTGTAATTTTCAGTTGTATAGTGTGGAACAAGCATGCGCGTGTGCATTGTACCTAGCGTGCGAGGACGTCACAAGTGGCGACTTGTCAGTTAGCGAGTGGGCGACTCGGGCTTTCTTCCTCTATGGCAGCCAGTTGTCGCCGACACCGATGTTCCAACAACCTTCACAAATGCCTTCCACTATCGGTATAATCATATTATAAATTTGTATTAAATTTGAATTGCAAATTCTCATGATGCTTGATAAAATATCTAACGACTTTTCATTAAGTTCAGTGATAACACTATATTGTTTTTACAGGATCTCCAAAATTCTCGCCTCGACAAATGTCGACACCTATGTCTGTAAGAGGACCGCAGGGCCAAATACAACAAGGAAAATTGAACCAGTCATACCAGCAGGGGCATATAAACCAATCCTTCCCTGGTTCGCCAGGACAGTCTATGATTCCTCAGTCCCCATTCCATCAGAGCATGATGAGCCCAGCCTTCAACCAGTCCTCGTTTGTTGGCAATATAACCCAACAACAGAGAGATCCCAATTTCCCTATGCCCATAGAATATAGTGCAAAGCATAATGGTCTTTATATTTACATAGGCAGAATCTTAGCTCCCATATGGAGTCTCAAATGTGTTTCGATGTCGCAGTCTCCGGATCATAAGGAATTTGTAAGTATTTAGTTTTGATATCAAAGTTAGTATTCCTTGAATAAAACAGTTTAGTTTTTATAAGAAAACGTTTTTTTTTGTGATGGACATAAATTTTTGGTACTAATTACATCATTACACTCACATCTAGGCTTTTTTAATAATTCTCAAAAAAATAATTACCACAGATGAGTAGTAAAGTAACGGGTGAAGATTGCGCGTATATAGTACAAAAGCTTCATCGCGTGGCTGCCTTCATGCAACGAACACTCGCACCACCACATTCCGATGAGCACGCATCACTGCAGGCTCTTAAATTATTTATTAGTAAGTATTGAAGGTCAATTACAGCCTATCTATTAACAGTTCTATGCCAATGTACCACTTTTGTAAAGGATTAAAGGTATACTTTAATCCTTTACAAAAGTGGTACATTGAGGAGTTTGCTTCAAATGTTCAGTGGAAAAAAATATCCACAATGTATATTAAATATGTAGATTTATTTATTATTTTAAGTATGGGGCTGGTGTTCTTACAAAACATAAAATAAGTAACATTTTCTATTATTCTGCCGTTATACGTGATATTATAAATCTTGGTTTTATTTTCAGCAATGGCAATAGAAATGTTAAGTTTATGGAAAGTGCTATGTGAACATCAGTTTCACGTAATCGCCGCTAGTCTTCCGCCTGAACAGCAGAATGCGTTACAGGCCGCTAGTTATAGGTTTGTATCATTATTTTAATGTTACTTCAAGTTTAGGGTAGAGGTCGCCTAGTTAAATCTTGAATTTGTTTATCAGTATGGAACCTTACTTTTAGTACTTCGTTTTAAAACTATTCCCTAATCAAATCAAATTATCATCTCAAAAGCTAATATTTTTATGTATTTTTCAAATTATTGTATTTATGTCCACATTTCTAAATAAATACGCAATAGTTTGACAAGAAATACTGTGTTCTCTCAGGGAATTATTGGTAGGGGGGCAAGAAGTGGCATGCTTACTCCTGGAATCTCTAGTCGCTGGATATTTGAGAGACAACGCCTCCGTGGACGGCATCTCTCAAAAATTGAGACAACTCTGTCCAACATTGTACAGACAAGAAGATGCTACATGTTCAAAGGTAATGAAGTAACGGTCGCAAAATATGAAGATAATGTATATTGAGAAATATACAAAACTATACTTACACATTACTTAAATTTTTCAGGCTAATGAGTTGTTAATATTTGCTAAACAACAAAAGAATCCGGCTGAGCGAGAAGAAATGCTTCAGCATGCATTAAAATTATGTAAAGTGAGTATTATAATATCCACTACCATAACTATTGAATTTATTATTTTAATGAATAATAAATTCAGTGATAATATTTTTATTAAAATCGTGTACCTATCACTTTTTAGGATGTAGCACCGAATGTAAATTTGCCACTGGTGTGTTCAAAACTAGTATCAGCTGGCTTTTACTCTGGGGTTGTTGAGTTATGCGTCGTGTGCGCGTCTAGGCTGGATCCTCAAGACAAAGCTGTACATTATTACAAAAGCGATCAGCCTTCACAGGATAGAGAAGGACACTTTATTTATTATAGAAGGTAAATTAACCCAATTGACTATCCCAAAACTAAAGGTAGAAAACAGTGTAGAGACAATTATTATAGATGATTGCATGTCTGATCTACAATTCGAGTCTAATCTATTTTTATGATAAAACTTACCGTTTGGCTGAAAAACGTAAACACCCATATTGTGAACTTTGACCTTGAAAAAATTTTTTTTTTTCAAATAGCAGCTCGTGGAGTATTTTCACATTTCATTTATAATGGTGTTCGGAACATCTCTGCGTATTTTTGTAGCCTTACCTACCTTCCCTATGTACTCTTAAATATTTCGTATAGAAATAGAACTGTTTTGATTTATTCAAGACTTTTAACATGTTTATTTAGAATGGACATATACCGCGAAGTGTGTTCAGCCCTAGAACGCTTGTACGAACGGAGTGCTGAAGCTTCCAACAGTGAACCGTCACCTTTGCGCTCGCCGCCTGCTAACGACAACATTCTCACCATGTCACCTGCTGACGCCAACTACCAGGTAAGCTAGCTAAGCTAACCTAGCGAAGTTAATTTCGGAAAATAACTTTTTCAAATTATGCGTTTTCTGTAAGGCAGAGTGACGGTACAACCATGACAAGTTCTTGGCTATGGCAGTCTTCTTGTTTATTTTTGTAGAATTAAAAAGTGTAACAATAACACTCTGTTTTTTTTTTTTTTTTTTTTTTTTTTATGGGATAGGTGGCAATCGAGCAGACGGATCGCCTGATGGTAAGCGATTTCCGCCGCCCATGGACACCCGCAACACCAGAGGAGTCACAAGCGCGTTGCCAGCCTTTAAAAGGGAGTACGCTCTTTTCTTGAAGGTTTGAAGGTCATATTGGTCCGGAAATACTGCAGGCGACAGTTCATTCCACAGTTTAGTTGTGCGAGGCAGAAAGTTTGATTGACTCTGTGATTTATAACTACTATAAAACGCCTCATCAAGTATAAAATACGCTTATTGTCATCTTTTTATTTACAGGGAAGAAAATTAGTATGGGAATGTCTCTCCAAAAATGATGAACTTTTACACGTCGCAGTTTATGAGTGGCTAGTGTCGAAACAGCTTGGATCAGGTAATAACTATTTTACTTACTATTCATTAACCAATGCTTTGACAAACTATTGTAACTGTTAGGGTTTGTTTCCATTATGAATATATCAGGTGAATGAGAGTTTTTAATGATTAATTATATGTACATTTCAAAAAACATAATAATATATTATAAAAAAATAAAGATAATAGTCATTCTGTCTCTTGACAGTGAACAGAGTATGACGTCACGCCGTGCGAAACGTGCGAAACTTGCGAAATGAAATCATTGTTGTTGACATTTTAGTACGATTGTTTCGCACGGCGTGACGTAATTCAGACGCCATGACAGTACCGCGAAAAACATCCAACTTTTTCGCGGTAAATTTAAATATGTCGTTATACATAATTATGTTGTTATACGTATGTATACATAACGTTAATAATATTTTAAAAAACTAATATATTTTTGGAATGTTATAGATTAGCAATGTATTAGATTATGTATTACACTTTTTAAAATTTTGTCAAATAGCCTAATGTACTTTTTACTTTAATTGCGTTAAAAAAAATTGGTAACTTGTTCAGAGTTGCTTTCTCTGGGCACGGCTCCACCGGCCTCCCTGCGCACATACTTGGAAGCTGCTGCACGATCAGCCGCGCCACCTGCAGCGTTACATTTGCTCGACTTGCTGTGGAAGGTGCTTGAGAAGTCTGGAGACCACCTTGCTGCTGCCAATGTACTCGAGGGACTTGCTACCAGACCTGGGTGAGTACGAAAATGATTTCCAACGCTATGGAAGCTGTCGGGTTTGGAGATGAAGGTGTGAGATTGTAACTTAATGAAGGTCACATATATATACATATAATTAATTATTGGTACCAGATATACATATACCATTTATAAAGTACTTATCTACCTAACTGAGTGGGTGCGGTGAGACGCCTGCTGCGCCGCGCTAAGCCACTAACTAAAATAATCGTGCGCCTTGTACACAATGTAAATCTAATGTGTCAGCAATGTCCCTACAGAAGCCTTTTTTGGAAGCATTGAAGCCGTGAAGTCAACGTAAAAAAAATAGTGATCATTAGAGCATTTGGCATTATTTTAAAATTACAAATGCTCTAATAATCACTATGTTTAATTATTACATTGCGACCGTATTCGGTGTATTTATCGGTTAGTAACAGTTAATCAGTAAGTAACAGACCTACATATTAAAACAGCGGTAGGCGACCTGCTGTAACTTCTGGACGATACGGAACTCGTATTTATAAAACATTTTGACTGGTTTTAGGGTATTTATCGAATGTTATATAAAGTCAAATCCGCTTAGGAGCTTAACTCTTATTTCTTACTTTCCGTAGTTTTTCGGGAGTACTTAATATTGAGATTGGTATAATGTTAAGCTACGTTAGGTATATTTTTGCGTGACAGCTAGGTCACGTGATTGTCCCAAGACATGTATTTGGTTGTGATTGGTAATTGCGTCTTTGATGTGTTGCCATTATGGGTAATTAAATTATTCGAGCAAAAAACATGTTTCCATGTGCATCTTGCTTGTGATTTTTACGTGCAATTTTGAATTAGTAAATAGATTAAGACCAGAAATAAAAATATATTTGGTTGTAATCTAGAAAGTAAGCCATTTATTTTATATTCATCATGAATTAAATTTAAATCAAAGGCAACACTGATCGTGCGCCATCGTGGGACAGGATACCTGGCGTAGCTTATTTATATAACATGATTGAGATGAGGTATCGTGTAGGTCGGGCGCGACGCTGTCACAGCGCATCTCGTGGCTGTCGGCGGGCGTGGTGTGCGTGAGAGGCGCGGGAGGCGCGGGCGCGGGCGCGGGCGGCGGAGAGCTGCTGCGGCGTCTGGACGAGGCGGGCGAGGTGGCGCGAGTGCAGGCCGCCGTGCGAGCCGCCGCCGCCGCGCTGCCGCATCACCTGCAGCCGCACCCGCACCACATGCAGCGCCTCGACGACGAGCTGCTCGAGATCACGCAGGTACCCACACCAGCAGGCCCCATGGCGCCAGCTGCGGCGGCGCCTGGACGAGGCGGGGGAACAAAATAATCGTTATAAAAGTTTTATTTTTTCATTCCAGGGTTGCCAACTTCATTATTTGACTAAATTATAGATCACGCTTTCTGAAAACGTATTTTTACGGGTTCTCGTTCTTTAACAGCTGATTATCATGTTATTGAAAATAGTTCAAAAGTATGCTTGTGTTCTAGTGTGTGCTAGTTCTATTTTTGCACTATTGATAATAGTAGTAATAAGATAATTTGAGTTTAACTGACGATTTTTGGCTCACCAGTAGTGATAGCTTGGAACTGTCGACATCGTTGTGTCGTAAATCGTCGAGATTTTCTGACATTGATTAACATGGCACCATAGATTCTAACATTATACCGAGACGATATATTTATTTGACCTTAAATTTTGCAGCTACTGTTGAATTTTATCGCATCGATATTTTTATCGATTTGATCGATGCTAGCACCACTATAATAGATTTAAATGATTTAATGTATATACAAATAAGTTCAACTATTCATATTCTGCAACGGTATAAATAGTGATATTTGCTTTATTTTACCAGCTTTACGAAGAGTATGCAGATCGCTACAACCTTTGGGAGTGCAAGCTGGCGATCGTGCAGTGTTCGGGACACAACGACGCGCTGCTAGTTGAGAATATTTGGAGCAATATCTTGGCCGAAGCGGAGGCGGCGGCAAGGAGCCTCCCTACTCCTGACGAGAAACTGGCATCCGTACTTAGCAAACTGACTACACTTGGCAGGGAATACGTCAACACGGGACACTGTTTCCCATTGTGTTAGTTTTCTATTTATTTATATTATTTATGTGGAACAAATCAATCTTTCAGGGCGTAAAGGACATTGAGACTTTAAAGCTAATGATAAAGTACAAAATGCCTTCGACGCCCTTTTGTCCTTTCCAACCTTTGAAACTGGAGGAGTAAAGATATTGATTGTTTAGGTATTTTTATTTATGTAGGTGTCGTTGGTTCGTTTTTCATTCTGTATGGTTATTTTAATAAAATGAATGTTTATTTTAGATTTCATCGTGCGTCAACTAGAAATAATGAGCTGTAAACTCCAAGCGGACCGAGGGATGGTATATAAAACTGTTTTAAATATCGGCGTGTCGCTGGAACAGGTGCTGGACATCTATATCAAGTATGTATAAAATGTATATACTTAGTTCAGCTCGGTTTTATAAAATATCGGGCTATATTTTACAAAAAAAAAAACTAATATATCTAATAGTCATATTTCATTATTTTATCAGTAATTTAGCTCAATCGGGGGACTGTAAGAGAGGGGGATAGCTGTCATATACAGTGGCTGCCAGCTTGCCAGAAGCGAAATCCACAACTCGCTCACTGGCGCGCCAATTATAGGCACTGAAGGCGATGATGCTGACATAGATGCGATTCTAGTGGTTCAATTGTTGTCGTAGAATGGTGAGCGTGAACGAGCGCGTGTGGTTGGGGTGCGGCGACGAGAACCACGTGTGCCGCGCCGCCGCGCTACTGCTCGACAGCGCGCGAGCAGACCTGGCGCCGCTACCCGCCGCGCTCCGCCGACGAGCACTCGCGCGCTGCAAGGACCTCTACGAGGCCGCGCTCTCCGCGCTGCAGGTGCAATACATTGCCGCTCATGACGATCACAAAAACGTTCACAGCGAATATACGATAAATTCTGAATACCGAACCACAAAATGGTTACTACCCAAAATCGGTGACTATGTTCTAAATCCTATATTCGTAACATAACATACCATCACGTCTTTATTCTCTGTAGGGTTAGGCAGAGGTGACTTATGTACACCCACAGTTCGCCGACGTAATAGGGAGAGGTGACCGGGTCCAAATTCAAATTCCGAGCCCCTACTTTGACTTCAACCTGGTAATCGAAACCAAGATCTCTAGCGTGGCAGCCGCGCTTACGACCACTAGACAGAGGCTATATTATTTGTTTATGTTAGTCATAGTCTCATTCCTTTCCCAAGGAATACGTTGTTTTTCTTTCTTTATATTCAGTACAAATTATGTCGGACTGGGTTGTGATTCAGTTAAATAAGCTGTTTGTTACAGGCGCGGCCGAACACCCAACGTCTTATCGATCGGCTTTCCGTCGCGCAGGCGCATTTGGACCGGATGGATTGAACTTATCTGTAGGCTGTATTTTATGGAATCGTATTATGTACATTACTTACAGAGTGCTTTCGCAAATCTTATGGAATATCGCCTATTGGTTTACAAGACCGTTATGTATGTATTCGTTTATAACTATCTATGCATGAATCAAAATATAATATAATTTGTAACTGAGACATTTTGGTTGTGGTTTAATAGAATTGATTTTGTAGATTAATTAAATCAAAATACCCAGTAATTGACATACATTTTATATTTTCATAAATTACTAAACATACAAAAAGTCATACAGTAATGTTATTATTCATTATTTTTAATTTGGTAATATATTAAAACTATCGCATGTTAATATAATATTTGATGAGGCAGTGATACACAAATGTACAAAAATTGAATCATGTGCATAATTATAAAAATACAAGTGATCAACACAACCTTTAAGCACTGAAAAAATGTTTCTATTTTTGTAAATAAATGATGATGATTTAAGAACGATACTGACTGTAATTTATGTACCTTGTAGTAAATGAAATGCTTAATGAGATCTAAAATATGTGCCGCAAGTGGAACAGGGTATAAGTTGGGTAATGCTAAGTGATAAAATAGTGCGATTATAATTATCTTACTTATACCCTTTGTCACTAGGAGTATATTTATGTCGATCGTAACTTAAATCTACAAAGTATTTACAATCCAGATTCCCTAGGGGTGAAATAAGTTTGGAAACCGCCAGTGGTACTCAGCGTGTCCTTTAAAATTAACAGAAGTTTGTATTAATGACAATGATTAATGACAGAATTATGAAGAGTCTTCATCGAAAGGGTTCGTGTTTACCTGATGGCTTTGATGATGATCGTCGTCTGGGTAAGAGTACACTCCGCTGTGTTGACCTCCACTGATTGTGGGTATGCCCACTGTATTCATTGGGGACATTGCATTATTATACTGCTGCTTAATCGGCTCCCTCCCTGTGGAGTTTTTTCTTATAACTGTAGTGTAAGTAGGTGTAGACTTTGTCGGCATGTCTTTAATTCTGGTGCCTGCCCGATACGTGCCGAACTCATCCGGCGGAGGCGGCAGTGAGAATCCATCTGACGTTTGTGTTATTTCTGAAGTTTCATCGCTGAGTTCCTTTGCAAGTTTATGTCGCATTTTTCTGGGCATCGTATAAAACGTGTTCATCTGTAAGTGATAAATTACCCTGAATTATGTAACTTATGTAATAGGGTATACTATTTTCAAAATTTTTTAAAACTGCTTCTTTTTAAAGATTGGGACGAACGATTTAACAGAAATTAAAAATAAATAAATTAATGTCTTTTTTTCTCGATTAAAACAATTAAAGTCAAATTAATTTTTAATGGTTTTGAATTTACTGCCAAAACGCTCAGTGCGATGGCGTCTACTGTGTGACGTCAATTATTAAAGTTGAATTAATGTTGAATTTACCGCCAAAACGCTCGGTTCGTTGACGTCTACTAATAATAATTTTAACACCTATGTAGTCTGTGGACAATCTGTGATTACGGAGTAATTATTTGACGATTTCTTTGTAGAGTATTTCGATTTTACTTATTTTCCACAGTGGAAGCCGGGTTTCTGACAACCGATTTCACTTGTTGTTTACACAAAGATAACGTCACACAGAAGACATCATCAAACCGAGCATTTTGGCGGTAAATTCAAAATGAATTCGACTTTAATTGGTTTAATGGAGAAAAAAAGACCATAATTAATTTATTTTTATCGTCCAAATCTTTAAATATAAGAAGTTTTCAAAAATTTTGAAAATACCCTATTATGTATAAATATAACTAAAAGTGTTTAGGTTCTTACTGGTCTAGAAACGTTGTAATTTGTTTCTGGTGGCAGATGCAAAACTAGATGATCGCACAGTGCATCCATATCTCGCCTTCTGTTGATGTTTTGCAGTGAGTGTACTCTGCAGGTGGATTGTCTCGGCATGTCGTTGCACTTGTTCATAGCCTCCTGTTCGGCCATGTCATGCATGTAGCGCGCCGAGTGAAACGAACTTGTTCGTCGCACGTCAAAGTTCTTTGAGGGATGTCGTGATACCGCCCGCCGGAACGACTCAGTTCTACGAACATTACACTCGCTGCCCTCGTCGCTGTCACGGTACGTTTCGCAATTAGATTCTGAAAATAGCAGTATTTGTTTGCACAGGTAGTACCTACCTATTAAATTGAAAGGGGCATTTTGGAGCCTCAGTTTTTTGTATATTAAATACAAGGCTATTATATACCGAATCGTCATCTATTTGCGACTACTTTGTTTTTAAACTCACCTTCAGTGTTATAAGCGCAAAGCGGCGGATCAGAGAGGTCTCGCGGCAGATCTAGCCGGGACGTGCGCTCGTACGTGCACAGCACTAGCCCACAAGCCGCCAGCGCCACCAGCGCCACGCCACCGCACAGTGCCAGCGCCAATGTTGTTATGTTCTTCACGCTGCTTGCCGTTACCTCCGTAACTAAACCGAAAAATATCTTAATTTTCTTATAAAATGTAGGAATGGTCTAAGGCTTCTAAGACTCCTCTCATGGTCGTGGCGAATTTTGCGGATCCCATATCTCTATCTATCTGGACTTGCCCTATAGCTATAGAAGGTAAGTGTGGTTTAATAGTCCGTACTGACATAACCTTCCTAGGTGGGAGACGATCCATGAGGATTTTACCGCCTACCTAATAAAAAATATTGTAGTTGCATTGTGTACGTTCAGAAACATCACATGATTAGAGTTTTGGATGTTTTTTAAATATTCTTGAATTAAAGGGTGGGATAATATTAAAACAGGTGTTTTGCTGACGGAACATATGGGGTCGGTAACATTCTCGTCGCGGATGGGACAAAATTATTCTAAGCTTCAAATTACTCACCAACTTCTTCACTCACTATGCTGTCTTTATCGATTTCCACGACCTGGCTCTCCCCTTTGTCGTTGAAAGCAATAATGACGAATTTGTAACTGTCTTGACTTGGTTCTTCAAACATGAATGTCGGTTCTAAATTTATTATTGATACAAGTTGCTCTTCAGAATCCACTGCTTGTACGATGAATTTAAATTTCTGAAAAGATTACCATATTTTGGTTGATTTGCGGGTTAACATAATAAGATTTCATCGAAACACAATAATATTTTACAGATACTGAAGTGCAAGTTGGTCTTGTTCGTAGAACGCACCAAGAGATACAGCTTTTCTATAATTATCGCTATTGCGACGGAATAGGGGCGGTCCAAGAGGCAAACTATAGCTTGAAGAGTCGTGCGTCGTTTGAGTTATAAAAAAAATTAATGTATTTGTTGAACATGTTTAACACCTGCGGTAATCCACCGTCGTGTCCCTTCTCGCAAGTGACAGTGATGTCGTTCATGGTATTCTTCTTCGCTTCACAGTTAGTGGGCGGTCGCGGTATAGTTTCGTCGGTCACCAGAAATGTGCACGGAGTGTGTGGCAATCCTTTTGTGGGCACTTCATTTTGTCCCCAACAAAATATTGTACCTGGTAAAAAAAAAATATTTATTAAGTATCTTTTTGTATGTTTTGGCATTTTCCATGCTAAGATGTGAATGTGAAGGCAAATTTCGTCATGGCGAGTGGGACTCGCGGTGGCTTAGATATTGGTCATAGCGTCTGGTGTACCTATCCAGAAGCGAATGTTCGAATCCAGCGCACGGTTGAATTGTTCCTACGCTATATAACTGTAAAAGTATTTATTATTGTCCTACGCTGTAGACACAGAAATAAAACATTATTTTTTGGATTGCAATGGCAATTTGAACATCAATACTTTCGTCCTTTAATCTTAATTTATATCCGAGAAGTAAAATAGATTTTTCTATTCTCAAAATCCACAATAGAAGTGTTACAGAAGAGAGATAACTTACTGAATGCAGTGCCATTAGGTCGTTTATATACCAAAGTTTCTTGTTCTGTCTCAAGGTTGTCGTGCGGATGGTTCCGCAGCGTGCTCATATTGACAGCTTCGCTGACCAGCACCCAGCGAAACGACTTCGGCACAGGGTTGGCCTTAACGTTGCACGTTATATTTATGGCTTCGTTTTCACCAATGCCGTATTCTACTATACTTTCGTCTTCGCAGAAAGCAGGATCTGAAACATTTGATTAAGTTCAATACAAAATGTTTTTATTTAAAATAAGCGGTTATGAAACGTTGGGAGTCTAGTTGCACAGTTCCAAAAAGTTGAACCTATGGAGATGAATCCGGCAAGAAACTCCATAGACACTTAAAATAAGAGGTGTTAATTCATCACTAGACATTGAAGGTTAATGTCTTAGGTATACCGGGCCGAGATTATTAAAAGGTTTCCATCGTCCGAAAACTCGACGTCATTCTAAAGACAGATAGGTACTATGTGTTATAAATATAAGAATAAATGTCTTCTAAAATATTAATAGCTATAATGAACTGACAACCAGTTGAACAATACCTAGCCATGCTATGTATTGTTCAACTGGTACTGCATAACTATGAGGAAGTGACTGTCAAATCATGTCAATAAATAAAACTAAAATGGACCATGGAAAATGCGTGCTAGGTGTTTAAATATCGCGAATAACCTCAGATTACCATGGAGGCCAGAAGTGCATCCGTATTTTGACATCACACGTTCTATCGTCAAAGTAATCCTCATATTTGCCAAATTTTTTAACTGCATAAGCATCAGAACTTGACCTTCTTTTTATAGTACACAAAATCCTGATGGATCGTCGGCCACCTGGGGAGGGACTCGTACCGACTAAACTACTTTCCTTCACTTGCCCAAGTCATGGCCATGAGATCTTTCGCCACGTTATGGTCCAGCAGTCGCTGGATCTCGTCAATTAGAAGTAGTAAAATCGTAATTTAGTTAAGCAGTAAAATATGCTCAGCCTACGGAGACACCTGCACAAAGACGTCTTCTAAGTATTTCATCGTTGGTGACAGATTTCGTACACATAACTGTCAAATAAGTCTGAATCTTTGCACAATATAATCAGTTTAGTGAGCGATAGTTGCTTATTTGATAATTAAATATGTGTGGGAAACCTACATAGGGCCTGTAGTGGTCAGGTAAGCAAATAGGTTTACATCCAAAAAAATTACAAGTATCGCCCCTAGCGACCATCGCTTACTGAACTACTGGGCTCTTACAGAATCATTTGGAATCTTACAAGTGATATCAATGATGATTGGCTCGCTGTACGTGGATCCTTCATTATTGTTGGCGACGCATACGTATTCGCCGCCATCTTCTTCCGTTACGTTTTTCAGCTCCAATACCGGCTGAATTGTGTCCCTGCTGTCCTTTTCCGAACTTAGTACCATGTCATCCTAATAAAAGTAAAATGAAAATTAATAAACTTAAAAAATATAAGTAGATATGTACCTACATAATTTTATTATTGGACCACCTACCTTGTGGAACCAAAACAGCTCATAGATAGCAGGATTAGCCTGATAGTTGCAAGCCAGCGATAAATTGGAACTTTTTACAACAGCTAAAGTATTGTTCTCCAATTCTGAATCAGTTTCTACGACGATTTCCAATATGGGTGGATCTAAAATAATCACATGCTTAAGTTATTTATTACGTAGTTTTAGATGGCGTTTATGCCGAGATACTTCTAGACTTTGCATATATACTCACATAAAACGGTCAGGGGCAGTGGTTGTGCGCACACAAACCTTTCGTTGTGGCGCTGTTGCGCGGGAGCACAGCACGTTATTTGTGACTCGTCGTACTTCCTGTCTATTGTCAACTGGATCTCGCTGGCCACGAGCCTCTGGGATGGCTCCATCTGGATATTTAATGTTACAACACCTTTTCCTAATTTAGCTGTTTAATAGTAACTTTAAAGTATTTGAGCAAGGCCAAATAGATATTTATTGCAGATTCGATGGCAGTATTTTTGGCTGGGCGATGGGGTTTTACTTGGAAGTTTATTCACATTGCGCTAATGCTTTGTCGGGAAAGAGGCTAAGGACAAGACTTCATTTAAATCGCGTATTCACAGATATCTGACTACAGGATAACCAATAGGTACAGAGGCCAGCACATCAAACTACCCCAATGTGTCAAATTTCTTTGATAGATTTTCAACTTGAATGCAAAGGAATATAGTTATTATTTTTTTTCAAAATGTGACAGTTTTGGATACCTTGACCTGCTGGCGTCTGTACATATATAATTATTTAATAGACAAGTTAATAATAAGTCAAATATGTAAATCTGGGCTAAATAAATATTTTAAACATGAAGTGACACATAAATGAGTGCATCAAGTACTCATGCCACTCACAGTAATTTTCTGCTCCAAGTTGAGCAGCTGATTGTCGGCGAGCCGCCACACGATGGGAGGCAGGGGGCGCGCGCCCAGCACGCGGCATTGCAGAGTGAGCGCCTCTCCCGCGCGCACTCGTCCTATGACCCCATCCGACTCCGGACTCTCGCTCCGGAGTGACACCAAGTCAGGTGGCACTATAAGTGCAATCAACTTCATAATTCATGTAGCACAGCATAGGTACAATATAAATCAGTGTTGTTATGGATATCCATATCCGTAACCGAAACTATCGGATATCCGAAATAAAAAAATATCCGTAACCGTAACCGAAATAAAAGTTTTGGATAGTTTCGGATAGGGCGGAGTCTAACTAAATACTACACTCGTACGAATTAACTGTGCACTCCGCTGGAATGCGACAACTCTCCCGCTACCTAATGACGTCACAGCGCGAAGTGCACAGCTAATTCGTACGGGTTATACTTTATAGTAAATATGACACGTCGTGACAAGTTTTTGTTTTTGCCCGGCCGGCAGACCACCGCGCGCCCGTTTATTATACATTATATTTTTCATTTTACAGTTCCTTAAAAAATTAATATCCGTAACCGAAACTATCGGATAATCCGAAATAATTTAATATCCATAACCGTAACCGAAACCGATATTATATTTTACCAATATCCATATCCATATCCGGATCCGAAATTATATATCCATAACATCCCTGATATAAATTTTACAACAAAAAACTATTTGCACTTTTAACGATTAAGTTAGTCAACAAATGTGAAAATGTTGGTTTCGAAGTCTGAATGAACCCTTCCAATTATTTATAAATAATAAAATTCATAGTGAAACCTTAAGTATCCATGAAGTTCACCTGCGTAGGTGAACTGCATCTATACTTAAGGTTTCCCTATATCTATTAGTTAAAAGAATAGAGGTAAGTATTCTTCAAATAAGTAGGTAGCCATTATGTAGCCAAGTAGATGAGTAATAGTGGCGCTCAATTTACTTACAGTACATATCTACCGTGATGTCTATAGACAATGGTGCAGTTTTCTCGTTATTCTTAGCGAAACACGTGAAGACGCGGCCGTGATCCTCGCGTTGCAGTGGTCCGTATATGAGGTCACTGCGCACGCGGTGTTCTGACAGTGGAGTCAGAGTATTCTTTAGCAGGCGCTGCTCCGTCCACCACTCTAACGATGCCAGTGGTTTCCCTATTTATATTTTGGAACAAAAATACCTATTATAGTATGCAAGAGTGGGTACGTTAGGAAAATAGTATCCTATGAATGGGCTGTAATGTAATACAATGGGTCAACACAAATCTACAATGTCTACGACTTGATTTTGTAATCTGTAGATAGATAATACATTCACAAGTCTGTCCATTGAATTCCAAGTCGTGCGGCGCTGGTAATACAAACCTGAAGATAATGTATGCATCCAGTAGGTATTTAAGTAAGACACCTGCATAGCATAGGTCGATACATACCTACTAGGACATTTTGTGCTATTACCATCCTAAATCATTACGTTATTGCAGTGCATTTATTGATTTCGGTAAGTACCTACACTAAATAAGGAATATAAACGCTAAATTGGCAGATGATAGTAGATTCCTACACACAAATAGTTTAAAGACCTCGTGTTCACTTTGTAAATGACGGCGTAGGTACCTATGTCTCATATGTCTGTCGATGTTATTCTATTCATAAAAAATCATCACTATCACAATATTTCGTCATTAAAGTTAGAGCTAAGAGCAATATTTTGATCCATGCTTGACTGGTAAAAGATAGGTAACGCGCCTGTATTCCTCGAAGGTTAGACAGGCTGTAGATACTGTACCGGTGAATAGGGTTTATACACGTTCATTGAATCAAAACGTTACCTCCATAAGCGACGCATGCCAGATGGACGGTGTCTCCCACGTAGTAAGGTCCCACGTTCTGACTCGTGTTGACACCGGCGCTGGCCTTCGCCACTTGGGTACCATTCTCATGCACTACCCACAAATGTCGCGGCGGCTCTACGAAAATTTTGTAAAATAATTATAACCGAAGCAAGTAGATAAATAGGAGCCAAGATTGCAGTTAAATTAAGCACTTCTATTTCCAGCAGTTTAGATTAGGGCCTTTTTTATTCAAGGTCACGCAAGTTCTTAATTCAAACCATAAAAAGAACTATTACGTAAATAGGTACCTTTAGGACAATATACTTTTACTTTGTATGAAGTTGGTAACTACCACGCTTTGAATACTTAGATACATACATATAATGTTATATACCTGTAATAAGGCCCTATCAGAATACCAGTGCTGTGGCATTGTTCTGTCAATGTCGCAGCATTTTGCTGAGATGGGGTCCTTTTTGGCCTCGTACAGGGCTGCTGTAGTAAATGTACTGTGTATGTAATGATCTCTGTGCGAGTCAAATAAAGTTTCTTTCTTTCTTTCTTCTATTAAGTAAAAATAAGTTATGGTGCCTAAAATAGTGTAATGTCACTAACCTATCTAATTAATTGACCATTAATGATGTAATGTTTATGACGCGCAATTGAATAATAAATGGAGCGAACAGTTCCGGTGCTGTCAGCTTCCTCATTAGCCGCGCGGACCAATTAACTGAACCGTACCACTATTCCGCTGGATCGGTAAATTTCAGTTCGGCTTGTTACAGATGCCTTTGTTCAGTATAAAAAACTAAAAAAATGAAATCTCTCTTGTACCATACAATACGTAGGTAGGTTGAGGTTGTATCTTTATAATTATGATATGATTAGGCAAGTGGGAATATCTGTAAAGTTCATAATCATTGTTACTATATATATTTTTCATTATAATTACTTACTGAAGCCTTTTGAAGAATTAAACATTCTCTCAGCAGGTATTTTACTTTCTAAGTAAAACTTTTATTTTATGGAACGTCCCAGCTAGCGTTAATTTAAAGACACTGCAATTTATAAAAACTAAAAAACCCTTACCTTTACTCTACTTAAAGGAACCCTGGTGACCTTTCTATTGAACCCTCAGGTTCCACGGGCCTATTTCAGACCCGTGCAACCTGAGGCTGCGCATAAAACAATTGAATTGCATGATTTGTATCTTTTATTAGAATAACTACAATCATAGAACATTGTAAATGACTACGTTGCATAAATAACTTGGTAATAAATAACACCGTTGGACCGGATACTTCTTGTCAGATAATGATGCACTATGTACATGTGACTCATCTTGACACATGCCTAAATCATCCGTGCACATTGATCCTATAGTGAGTTAAGTGCATGAGCAATTTTGCAGTTACCTACATGTCACGTATATCAGCGAATAAAGACGTTAACACGCTAACACCGTTACATTAATTCTAGAGATCGTAGGTACTACTTAGTTTTTAAAAACATGGGTTCTTCGTTCACTACTTAAAAATATGATCAATGAAAATTGCGGAAGAAACACTGATCCGTACCTAGTCGAGACCTTATAATATGTATACTTATGACCTTAATAGCTCTACTTAAAAGACGATTCAATAAAATGCTAAAACATTTTGACGCGTTATTTCATAAAAAATATTAATTTCTCAATAAGCTAAATAATAAAACAATTAGCCAACTTCAAAGACTAATGATTGGTGCTGGAGACAAGAAAACTCGTAGTGGCAGGTATTACTCACACCCCCTAAGCACGGTCACTAAACTACAAAATATTTAGGGTAAGCAGAGGCAGTCTGTACCTACCTTTTTTTGATTCGAGTAGGTTAGGTATGTCCGCCAGACTACATTGAATAAAGTAGTCATCATAATATTAAGTATCCTTCGATTTTTTACTAAGTGAAACCAATACCTAGATCTCTAGTATCAACTTCTTCACATCGCCTGCAGTAACAGCAATAAAATAATAAATGATTTGCTTCGATGTTTTTTTTTATTTGGTACTTGCTACTTACCGATAACAGCAAGTAGAACATAGGTCTTATGCGCGGGACTTGCAGCGAAGTCTGCGAGGCAGGTGTAGACGCCTGCGTCCGAAGACCGCGCGGTGACTATCTGAAGCTTGTCCACCCCGTCGGTCTCACCCGTCACCAGCCGGTACCGCCCGCCTGGTGATAAGGTAGTCTTTTCGCCGTCGCGCAGGTCGCGACTGCTGATGCAAACGAAATATATGGTCAAATCTTTCTTGGGTAGGTCCTTATTTCATAACTAACGACCCGCCCCGGCTTTGAACGGGTGCAATGTGTAATAACATGCTTGTATTATACATATAAACCTTGCGGAAGAAATTATCTAAAAAATGGTAGATAGCATTAAAATAAATAAATAAAATAAATATTCTTGGACAATTTTACACAGCACCATCTAGTCCCAAAATAAGCAGAGCTTGTACTATGGATACTAGACAATGGATATTTACTTGTATACTTTTTTTTTATAAATACATACTTATAATACATAGCATAGACAGCGGGAAGTGACTTTTCTTTTTATACTTAGATTACCGGGATAAGTAACAAATCGATCGCTATAAAATATTTTATGATGAGGTATGGTATTGTATGATATATGATGGGGTCCATCCCCATCTCTAGGGCTCTCTCTTACTCAACCATGGGCGAACGTAATCACTCCCCTTCACAAGCGTTAATGCGTAGGTAGTTGTATCATAGATTGGTTAACCTGAATTTAACCGGCCATATCTTGAGCCGAGCCAGCTTTGCGTTGATGAAGGGGGCGCAGGGTCCGTCCAGGGTACCCAGATCTGGGCGCCCCCATTGACTGAGACCCTCGAGCCCGCTCTAGTCAGTGAAGTCGTGTCCGCTCTTTTCCCGAGTAGAGCGGAACACGAGCCGCCAGCGATGGGGTCGCAAGTCAGAGAGATGCGGGAGGAGCATGGCGTCCCTGCGACCTCCAACGCGGAATTCGATGTCGCCGTCGAAAAGATGGCGGCCAAAAATACGGCCCCTGGACCGGACGGGATCCATGGACGCGCCTGGGCAATGGCCCTCAAGGTCCTGGGTCCGCGAGCGCGGCTCCTCTTTGACGAGTGCTTCCGTCAGGGCCGCGTTCCGGTCGAGTGGAAGACGGGCAAGTTGGTCCTTCTCAAGAAGGAAGGACGCCCCGCGGACTCTCCCTCCGCGTACCGTCCCATCGTGTTGCTCGACGAGGTGGGAAAACTCTTCGAGCGTATCGTGGCATCTCGCCTCGTCAAGCACATGACGAGAGTGGGTCCCGACCTGTCGGACAACCAGTTCGGATTCCGAGGGGGCCGGTCGACAATTGACGCGATTATACACGTCAAAGCCCTCTCGGAAGAGGTGGTGGCAAGCGGTGGAGTGTTGATGGCGGTGTCGTTGGATATCGCCAACGCCTTCAATACTCTGCCGTGGAGTTGCATTCTGTCCGCACTCCACTACCATCAGGTGCCACCATACCTGCGTCGGCTGGTCGGGAACTATCTCCACGACCGTAGGGTCACATACGTGACGAGGGACGGATATCGCATGAGGGAAATGTCGTGCGGTGTTCCACAGGGTTCTGTTTTAGGACCGCTCCTGTGGAACATCGGGTACGACTGGGTCCTACGTGGGGCCACTCTTCCGGGTGTCAGCGTCGTTTGTTACGCTGACGACACTCTTGTCCTGGCCCGGGAGAAATCCTATAGAGAGGTTGCCCGTCTTGCCACAGCAGGGGCCGCACAAGTCGTTGCGCGCATTCGCCTGCTCGGGCTGGAGGTGGCGTTGAACAAGACGGAGGCGCTGTGCTTCCACCGTCCGCGTGGAGCGCCTCCGTCGGGATCCCACATCATCATCAGTGGGGTCCGGATTGATGTCGAGCCGACTCTCAAGTATTTGGGGGTCGTGCTCGACGGCAGGTGGAAGTTCGACGCACACTTCCAGCGCCTGGCCCCACGCCTGTTAGGCGCGGCCGGTGCGCTTGGACGACTGCTGCCGAACCTCGGTGGCCCAAAGGTCAACTGCAGGCGGCTTTACTTGGGGGTCATCCGTGCGATGGCCCTCTATGGGGCCCCTGTGTGGGCCACCGAAATCACGGCGAAGGGCGCAGCACTGCTCAGGAGGCCGCACCGTGCGATATCCGTGCGAGTTATCCGCGGGTATCGCACGGTTTCGACGGAAGCGGGTTGCGTGCTGGCGGGCTCGCTCCCTTGGGACCTGGATGCGCGGGTCCTTGCGTCACTCTATACATGGCGCAAGGAGGCCCGCGCGCGTGGAGAGTGGTCCGTCCAGAGGGAGCTGGAGCAGCGGCAGGACTTGCTGCGCCTAGCGGCAGTTGAGATTTGGTCCGAGCGACTGAGCCGGCCAGGGGCAGGCGTCAGGACAGTGGAGGCAATCCGACCTATTCTGTCGGAGTGGATAAGCAGGCGTCACGGCGTGCTGACCTTCCGGCTGACGCAGGTGCTGTCGGAGCATGGTTGCTTCGGCAAGTATCTATGCCGCGTCGCCGGGAGGGAGCCGGACGCCCGGTGTCATCATTGTGAGGATTGCCTCGAGGATACGGCGCAGCATACGCTGCAGGAGTGTACCGCTTGGGTGGGACAGCGCCGTGTCCTCATCACTAAAGTAGGAGAATCTCTCGCTCCCGGCCATCGTCAGCGAGATGGTCCGGAGCCCTGACGCCTGGCAGGCGATGGTCTCCTTCTGTGAAGACGTAATGTCCCAGAAGGAGGCCCAAGAAAGAGAAAGGGAGAGTAGCTCCTCCCTGCCAATCCGTGCTCGACGCACCGGGCGAAGGAACAGGGCAGATAATGCCCTGTTCCAACCACCATAGAGGGGGGCCGGGCGACAGATTTGGGGAAGTCTGTCGCCCCTCACAAGGCCCGAGCAGGCGGCGCGGCAGGTGTTCCCGCGCCCCACTCATGTGGATTGGCAGGAGAGGAGAGAGCGCAACGCACTCTCCCGATAGAGAATAGGGGGCCGCACTAGGCGGCCCGCCACCGTCGGGTTCGCGGAGGAATAACAACTGGTTCCCGCGTTCCCGACAAATGGTGGTGAGGCGAACACCTCCTGTGGTTTTAGTCGGTAGGTCGTCCACTTTGGGCGGAGTCCGACACACCCCGTCGTCTCCCCAGACGGCGGCAGTCCATGAGGATTTCCAGAGAGGAAAAAAAAAAAAAAAAAAAAAAGGGTACCCAGATCTGGCCGGTTATGATTAGGTATATGAATATCGTATAGTTATTGGATAGTCAAAATTTTGTCTCTAGATCCAATATTCTCATAACTATTTCGTGTTTCTACAAGTCAAGGTAAGAAGATTAAGGTAAACAAATGACAGTTCCTTAACGTAAGAGACAGCTTTCAATAATGGTTACAATAAAACCAAACAAATGGTAGTCGTAGTTGTAAGACAACAAAATAAAATTTGAAAATTCGTTATCGATGACGCTATTTTGATTTTGCCACTGCACCTTTTGTTAGGGTCAGCTCTTAGTGACACCAATACAGGGAAAATATAAGTGAAATAAATCAGTAATTACCTGTAGAATGAGGTCATTGAACCGTTTTTGTACCACGCAAGTATATTGAGTTTGTCGTCTTCTTTTTCCGCGGTGACGTTGCATGGCAGCTCTACACTCTGTCCCAGCACGGCTTCAACTAAGGTCAACGTGAAAAATATAACTGCTGATGACTGTTACCCAGATATTGATTTCTGACACTTAGGTACGCGAATATTAGACATTGAAATAAAACTACTTTTTACGAATTTTATCGCGATATACATAATGATATTATTAATCCCGACGTTTCGGACTCTTTACAGCGTCCATGGTTACGGGTAGACTGAGGTTGTGGGCGTCTTGATGATGTAATTACTGACAGCTACCCTACATTTTTGTTAATTATTGGCAATCTGATTCACGCAAAACGAGTTCACCGTATCCTTTGGTCTTGCAGTTGTAGGCCTCGATTTTGATTTAATAGAATCTATTACAGGATTCCAAGCAGGTGGTAAGACCCAGCCATTTTCTCTATTGAAATTTGGATGTTTTTTTAATTTCAATAGCCTCACTCATCCTGGGTACGAATCGACTTTCTTTCGCAGGGATTTGTGGTTTATCAAATCTAATGCAATGCTGGGCCTTGTCAAGTGTAAATATGTTTACACACTGCTGACTTCTTGGAACATAATGGCGGTGTTTGATATTAGTGATGTGTTTTTTTATGCGGGTCCCTATGCTTCTTTTAGTTTGGCCTACCTATGTGAGAGACCGCAGCCACAATCAAGCTTGTTTTTTAGAACAGGTTTTAACAATAATTTGAGTGTCGCGTAAAAGAGGATATAATACTTTTAAACTTTTACTTTGCAAATCCATATTTATAATATATAAGAAATACCTAGCCAAACAATCATTTATGTTCATCACATACATATTGGTGTCTTGTGGGAATCGAACCCACGACCTCGTGGTCACCAGTCCGATACTTGAACCACTAGACCAAAGACGTCGTCACGATTAGGTATGCAGTGAAGAGTTAAGGATTATGATGTAGGTACTATTATTATCTAATTTTTATTGCATTAAACGAAGTACCTATGTCTTCTTAAATTAATGTAAAAAAAACGAATAAGCGACTTCAATATTGAATATTTTTGGTACCAACTGCTTCTATATCTGTGATAGAGAAGCTTCTGTGTCTGAATTCCACGTACCAAACTCCAAACCTAATCTCTAATTATACCGCCTCTGATAACGTAAAAAATCGGTTATAACGTGTAAAATGCGAGCGCACACACAAATCTCATTACCGCAAAAACGACGCAAGCAGACTTTATCAATTAAGATATCCGTTATTATTTCGAAATTTATCAAAACTGATATCTATAGCCAAACGACTAGGTTGGCTCCAAATGAATAGATCGAAATTAATAGTTTTCTAGATCAGTAAATCAGTGGAAATACCTCTCATCCACTCGGATAAAATCTAATGTATCTATATAATTATAATATTAAATAACAAAATAAATCGATAGTCGATACTAAGTACCTAAATACCAATTATTAAAGTGTAATGGACATAGGCTACCTATTGGCGGTTACCTATGTATCTACCTACCTACTAAATAGAGTTCTTACCCTTTTCGTAAATTTCTTGCGCACATAAACTATTCAGTAATACAACAATCACTGATAAATGTATAAAATAATCCATTTTACACATAAATTATTATTATTATATTACACATTACAATAATCGTAGTCCGAATTTTCACAAGTCGAGGGCACGTCCCGTTTGGGCGCAACGGACACGCGTTTCAATTGGCGCGCTCGGCCGCAATAACGATATCGCCGGTCCACGAAGCGCGGGACTCCGCTACCGGCCGGCGTGCGCGGTCCCCGAACGCTTCCGGAGCGCCCGCCTGTCCCCGTGTGTGACGTCACGATTGCCCTGCGCCTGCCTGCTGAACCATCATTTACCTTACCTACAGTTTTTAATTGGAGAGGTCAAAACAATTGGGTCACTTCATCTAGATTTATTTACTATACAAACTGGGAAATGTTTTATTTTCGGTAGTTATGCAGTTTCCGGTCGGCGCGCACCCTTCATTCGCCTTTGTATGCACTTCTGTAGGCATAGGTGCATAAATGACCGGGTAAATTACGAATTTACAGACTGCGTATAACCGTGGGGACAGTGAGTCCAGACTGGAGCGAATGCGTTTTTAGCTTATTATGCGTGTTAACGAAACAGGGGTAAACCCACCAAGCAGACACATTAACACTTAAGTAGGAAGTCAAATAAAAAAGATATAAAATCAATCAACTTGAACATAACAAGTGGTTTCATCATGGAAAAATACACTGAAGATGTTTATAGGAATATTTATTCAACATAACATTCTCCTCACACTAATGATATGGTAAAGGTAAGTAGTATTAAAGAATATGAGAATGCAGAAGGCATTTACTTAGGAGGTAGATGCTTTGAGCTCAGGAGAAATGCTTATTGAAGTTGCTTCAGGGACCGAGTAAACAGTACTGCCAGCATAGCAATCACAGCGCTACCAACTGTGCCAACTATTATTTTCTTTTTCTTACTGTTGTCAGCTTTCGTTTTTATCTGTAATCAAACATTCAACAATTCATTAGCATAAAGATAGATTTATAATTTCACAATAAAGACTTTAGAATGTGTTCCAATAAAAATTAAGCAAAAAATATACCTTTAACTGTGCATGTACAGTATTATCAATAGAATTCAATACATTGGCCATTTCATTTAAAGTGGCCAATGCTATATTAGATGCATATTTGTCTTTGTATAGTAAACAGTCTGATATTTTCTTTGTTTTGGTGAGGACCGTGTTACTTGCTATCATGCTTAGATGAATTCTATGTAGGAGAAGTGCACATTCTTCAAGAACATCAATTATCTCTATTGGGCCTAGACTTGACCTGTGGGTAAAATAAAATTGTTTACTTAGGGTGGGTACAGCCTATCAGCAAGGGGCCTCCACATTAGGTTTCCATTTTATGTCCCAAAAATTATCGGGGCCTCCACACCTTTAAATCCTGCCCTGCCTATCAGTCAAAGGCTCCAAATCCAAATTAACAAAGAATCAGTAAGTCTTCTTCTTGTTGGCATGAGTTATTAGTATTACAAGCCTGTAATGTCCTACTGTAGGGCAAAGGCCTCCCCACTCTTCTTCCACTTCTCTGTGTGCATTGCTACCAAGGACCAGTCTTTCTTGAACTAGTCCAATTCATCTCACCATGGTATGAGTTACACAATAATAATTCCCGTCATGTTAGCCAGCATCCTGTGCAGACTCCCTTTGCAACTAGCTGATACATAATGACTGGCTTACTATTGACTGTCACACTGACTGACTGACTGACTTACTGCTATCAAAATTCTCTTCAGACTTTTGATAGTATCTGTTTAATTTGGCATTAAGTAGGTACTATACTACTCAACTCAAATAATCAATTAATCTTGAAATACTTACAAGGTGACTGCAGATTCATCATAAGCAGGAATTAATTTGGCATGTTCAATTATTTTGCTTCTAATATCAGGTTCCTCAATACCAAGCTTAACTAAATCTTCTTCTGATAATTCTGTTAAACCGTACTGATCTATATTTTGTTTCCTGAACAACAGTAAAACATGAAAATATTAAAGAAAGCAAGTAATGCGGTTAAAATAAATGTTTCAAGTTTCCATTTCATATGTGGTCTTACTTGAATACATCGGCGTATTTTTGTGCTCCTAGACCACATAAGATAGAGCTCACGGTTTCTTCATACTTTGCCGAATCTATTTCCTTCGTTTCTAGTAATGTTTCAGTATTTAAACTCATTTTTATTATAATTCACTGTATTCCGAATAATATTTGTTTACATCGGCGATTCTCTGTCTGATGTATAAAATGTCAATAACAATAATATTTTCATTTGACATTGACAGATAACACATCTGATAAAAAAAAACTTTTCACCTTACTGGCAACAATTATTTATTGGCTCTGACAACAATCGTAACCATGAAGGATACCTTCATGATCGTAACCCCATGGTTACGATCAATGGATCAATGAAAGACTTGAATCCATATTCAAGTCTTTCATTCCTTTAGGGTGGCAATATAATTATTTGGGGTCAGCGAGGCATTTATGTTTTTCTTCCATTCATCCGCGCCAGCCCTCACCCGTTTTCGTTATTCACTCCATTTTTAATCATCCTTCAAATTCCATAATTTTGGTTTGTGCGAAGGACATTCCTTCACACAAACCAAAATTATTAATTAATGTCGTTCCAATGATGCGGGTTGGATAGCACAAAGCGAATGGGTCGAGGGTTAAAAAAGGCTTTTTATTTTAATTTTAAATCATATTTAATATTTTTTCTACTTACCCAAATAACTACAGAACAGACACCACACTACAGATTTGAAAATTTTAATATTTGTACATACAATACTTTGTATTCAATTTCATTATAAATCATGTATTTTTAGATAATAATTTGAACTAAGCAGTAGTTGACTTGCTTACTTACTGCTGCATTTTTTTTTCAGAATAATAAATCATGGCAATAAATAAATTAATATCTATCGAATTAGAAAGTACCAATACAATATTTGCTACCTACCTAAATACAAACTAAATTGAGCAAAACTAAATTGAGCAACTTATTGGCGAGGCATGATTAAAAGAAGTTTCTTTTTCTATCCAGGAGATAAATTATCTACAATTGCTTTAACAGCCTGCCATGTTTCTCGTGCCGTAGAGACTATTTGGGAGCCTGGCAGCAAGAAACCATATGGGCCGAAAGAATCTCTTAGGTCAACGTGGTAAGAAAATTTGATGCCAGCGCGTGCCTTCGCCCAATCGTGAGACATTCCAGAAGCTGGTTGTCGTATCTCAGCGGCTGTACCGACCTGGAAGATGAAAGTCAATTATTAGAATGACCCCGTATTCCCATCAAACATACATTGAATACAAATACGCTTGGTATTCCACTCAAAAGACTTAAAATTTATTTAGCCTAATATTCAACTTAGACTGAAACTGACATTGTGAGCTTTGATTGTGAGATTACTCGAAGGAAAACACAAAATAACCGCGAAAGCTAAGGCGGCGGATATTTTTTTGCGTAATCTAACCTAAACTATCCGAGGCTGCCCTTAGACGGCGTGGTGATAATTGTGGTATCTACCTAGATCAAATGATTTTTATATTAAAATGGTTTTCGATCAAAATAAATGAACGTTTTCAACCGACGATAAAACAAAAAATGGAGGAGGTTCTCAATTCGACGTGCATATATTTTTTTTTATGTATGACCACGCATCTTTTTTCTGTGTAGTCCGATTTTGATAATTCTTTTTTTATTGGAAAGGGTATACCCCAAAGTTGGTCCCATATAAATTTTGAAAAAAAAATCCAACCCTAAGGGTAGGAAAACAAGAGATGATTGATTGTTTACTCACTGATTGTAAGGTATTACCACGCATAACTTTATACAGAGTAGGTAGTCCGATTTTGATAATTCTTTTTTTATTGGATATGGTATACCTCAAACTAGGTCCCATATAAATTTGGAAATAATCCCACTCTTAAGTGGGAAAATAGGGGTGATTTATTGTTCACTCACAGATTTTAATGCCGAGTTGTGTATTATAATTAAATCAAAAGTAATCATAGATTATGCATGTTGTAATTAGTAGATTATAGCCACAAAAAATATAAAATAAAACTTTTTAACAAAAAAATTAAACCGCCGAAAAACTGAAAAGCAAAAAATAATAAACGTTTCTTATTTAACCATAATAACTAAGTTCATATACTAATGTAAGTATGCCTAAGAAATTTTGAGTCGGCGCCATTTTTTTTGGAATGTTAATGTTCATCGCTAGAGATTTCACGTTCATTTGATTTGGCTATTTCTTTAAATTTAAATTTAGTGATCTTTGTTCATCGATAGTTTGGCGCCGACTTAAAATTACTTACATTAGTATAAGAACTTAGTTATTATGGTTAAATAAGAAACGTTTAACGTTATTTGTAAACCTAAAAAACGAGTATCATTTATTACTTTTGGGAGGTCGTTGATGTAGATTAGGAATAACAACCCAAGACACTTCCTTGTGGCACACCAATTGACACTATCCTTGCGCGAGATAGTACCTTAACCTCGGTGTAAGATTTAGGATCGATTCTGCTTCTGTGTTTTTTGTTGTCTGTTATGGAGATAAGATTTAATGAGATCTAGGACGTTACCTCTTATTCCATAAACTTGCAATTTATGTAATAAAAGAGTGTGATCAACATGATCGAAGGCTTTCGTCATATCCATATAGATAGCTGTTACCGGTATTCCCTTATCAATAGCTGTCAGAACATTATTAAGAAAATTATAAATAGCGAGATTAATATTTTTGTTTTTTCTAAATCCTATTTGTTCATCTACTAGTATTTTATTTTTCTCTAAATAGTTACTTAGGGAGTCATAAATAACTTTTTCCATTATCTTTGAAAAAAATGGGGATCAATTTTCATTTATTTTAATGAATAATTATGGATGCCAAAACACAATTGACTCAACTTGAGTCGATACAATATTAATTATATAGATAGTGCACGGTAATAATATCTGTAATTACCGTGTTTAGGGGAAAAGTAGTTTTATTCGATTTTGATTAAACAATTTTTAATTTATTGATTTCTGACCTTTACGCGAAAATTATACATTGAAATAAAACAACTTTTTACGGATTTTTTCCATCTAGTTTTAATTAATAATTAGTAATAAAATATGTCATTGAACATGTAACAATAAAAAAAAATGTAGGGTAGCTGTCAGTAAATATCATCAAGACGCCCACCACCTCAGTCTACCCGTGACCATGGACGCTGTAAAGGGTCCGAAACGTCGGGATTAATAATATCAATATACGCGATAAAATCCGTAAAAAGTAGTTTTATTTCAATGTATTTTTTAATTGTTTTTGTGTTCGTGTTCCTTATTAAATACACTAACGGATTATGGTTTTATTTATGGTATATTGCAAATTTAAAATTATGAGAAGAAATGTATACGGGTACAGACGCTAGCAGGTCAAGCTATCTAAAACTGACAAATTTTCCCAATTTTAAATTAACCTTAATATGTTGTGTTAAAGTTGAAAATCTATCAAATACATTTTACAGATTGTGGTAGGTTGATGTGCTGTCCTCTGTACATTAACCCACCCATAGGCACCGATTTTCCTTCGCGCAACGCCAGTACACATTATTCTAGACAAACATCTCATATCGTACACATTTGACCGAAGATGAGTTACTCAGTTTAATACGCGACCGAAGATCGGCGACGTAAATTCCGTCAGATGTGAACCGACCCAAACGCGTGGAAATGCGTGCGGGCATAAATAAACGATACGATATTTCCCCATAAGTAGTTACCTGAAAAAACTTTAAGCTTTAAGAAAATTTTGAGTGCGATTAACCAATTTTATAATTTATAACATATCGATACCTACCCGAAATTTTATTTCATTAGCATTATTCGATACAAAACTTTTTAACAAAAAAAATAAACCGCCGAAAAACAGAAAAGCAAAAAATAATAAACGTTTCTTATTTAACCATAATAACTAAGTTCTAATATCATAGAATGGATGAAGTGTAATAATCTCATACTAAACTTAAATAAGACTAAGAGTATGCTGTTTAGACATGTGCTACGAAGAAATATGTCTAAATTAGATATAAATTACTTGGGAGACAAAATTGAAGAATGTCATAATACTCGTTTTTTAGGTTTACAAATAGATTTTAATTTAACATGGAAATCGCACATAGAATACATAAGCAAAAAATTAAATCAATACTCCTATCTTCTCTATAAGCTATCCAAAATCGTTCAACAAAAAGCTGTTCTCATGGCATATCATGCGTATGTAGCGGCAATTTTGACATTAATATTTTGACATTGTGGTATGTACTTCATAATTTTATTCTTTATTTTAATGACAACTTTGTTATATGATGTAAGTTGAAATGTAAAGATTTGCACACCTTATCTGGTAAAATACGGAGCACTACCATTTCATTAACATCTCTGTAACCTGTGTTAAGCAAATAAATTATTTGATTTGATTTGAAAATTTCACACACAACTTTATTGAACAGGTACGTTAACATTGTTATAAAGAGATCAACTTTCTATGATTAGATTCTTACGTGATACTTGGTGCCATATAAGTCGGCAAGTGCAACGGTGGCCAACTTGCCCATCTCGGTGAGGACGCCGTCGTCCGCGAAGGCCTCGTGCGCGTGCGAGCTTGGCACCAACCACGCTTGAGAGTACGCGTGAAGAGACAGATACAACTGTAAAGTAACGCATGGTTATGACAATTAAGCTATATAACTTCATAATATCAATTTACGTTACTTACGGTACACGATAAATTAGTCTACATTACAATTAATGTCCTCTTCATTCCGACTGCGACTTTTACTAAGTATCTAATAATTATTATTTGGCATACCATACTATCATACCATCACGTCTGTATTCCCCGAAGGGTTAGGCAGAGGTGTACTAATACACACCCACATTTCGCCGGTATTTTTAGGTCCCATGTAATAGGGGGCGAGCCTATTGCCATTAACCAGGCACAAATCCAGACTCCGAGCTGCTACTGAGAATTTCATAGAAAAACCCAATAACACTTTGCTCGACCTGGGGATCGAACCCAGGACCTAGCGTAGCAGTCGCGCTTAGGACCACTAGACTAATGAGGCAGACAGCAAACTTAATTGGCATAAAATTAATTAACTTTTAATAGTTGATGTTTAGAACCGTATTTCGTAATATTCTTAAGACGGAGCGACAACGCTTTTTTTTTACAAAAAATGAATGATTGTATCGGTTAGACTAGTTCTTAGTTTTTAGGCATTGGAAACTGACGTCCATACAAACCCGAGATACACCCGAGACATGAAAGGATGTGAGTGTTACGGTGATTGCTATGCTATTTTATTATTATTACACCGATACTTAAAAAGTTGCGTCTGCTGTAATTTACAGGAATTGTTAGCCTTATATTTTCGGATTTCAAAATCATAGACTTACATCAAAGTGATCCCGGATTTGTTAACTAACTTTACTGTCAAAGTATATTCTTTACTTGTTTAGTTGCGGAAGCATGAAAATCTGGAGTAGATATACCTACTTGAGCTCAGTATCACAATTTCTTTTTTATTTATGCTTAGCGTAGAAACCAATTGACTCGCAACTCTACTCATTGGAAACACATACCTATCTACGATAAACTAGTTCGTAAATTGACAAATTAAGTACGAGTAGGTACGTCATACAGTTCTCTAAATTTTATGAATATCTCTAGGTAGGTTACTTTGGAGGTGTTCGCTTTGAAAGTGTAGTAGAAAATGTTTTGAAAGTAACGATGTGGGCAAATACCGTATTGTGTCACAATTTCTCGCTATAGACGTGCGGTCTACCTTTACGGTTTTGAACGAATGATAAATTGCTATACTTAAAGGCAGTGGAAGTGGAAACCATCTCTGATTTCCACATAGTGGCACAAAGTGTGACTAGTTCACTGTTTTTTGAGTTTTTTTTTATAGAGAGTAAGATATTCTACCTCCACAGTGCTAACTTTTATACTACAAATGTATGAATAACACGAATGACTGTTGATATCGGATATCTCTTCTCTTAATAAATACCAACAGTAGTAGTGCCTAATGCCTATCATTAGTACCTAATCTTTAGGTGCACCTATGTAATTAAGATAACTAATGATAAATAATAATATTTTATAGCTTGTTATTAAAGTCTAGCTTTTACCTACTACTAGACAGTAAACTAATAAGATCTAAAGTGAAAACGAATTCTAAGAACTTATTATGGGTAATAATTACCCATTTACATGAACACTTTAAATGGGTAATAAGCTTTAATGACGTATATCGTAGTGTGCATCCGTCACGCGATGAAAAGACGGCGATAGAAAACAAAATTAGGTAGGTATCTACTTATATCTTAGTTCTTGTTGGTAGATTAATGAGCTTTACACTCACATCACATCCAATAAATATAACGGATAGTCAATAAAATTTGCAATGCTTACATTGCAAATTTTAATGACTATCCGTTGAATACGTTATTGCTTGCAATTAGTGCCTATTTGAATTCCAACAAAATTAAGGTTGACAAACAAAGACCTTTCAAAAACTTAGTAACAGAGCATATTCGTACAAGTTGATCATGCAATAAACGTAGAATATGTATAATTATGGTTTCAGTAGGCAGGTATGTACTTACTTAGGTATTGGGATCGACAACAATGCTATAATGTACCTATGTGTATTTCACGGTTTCACCTATTGAATAAATCGGATAAATTATGAGTTCAATAATAAAATAAAAAACAACAATAGGTAAACATTTTTTCTTTCTTTCTTCTTTCTTTAATCCTATCTATCATCATACGACAGGATAGGATTATTGAACTCATAATTTATCCTACACTTGTTTAATAATAATCAAACATAAGATTTAAATTAGGTACCTTAATCTGTCCTCGATGTTCGGCCAGGAATTCAGAGACGGCTCGTGTTTCAGGCTCGCTGAACGGGTGGGGTCCGGCGTAGTTGTCTGAGCACGGGTCGAGGGACGAGTCCTTCTCACTCCAGTGATAGTCCCAGTTGCGATCCGCGTCTACGCCCACACACTCCGTCTGACCCCAGTTCCATGGGAACCTCAATGAAATAAAGAAAATTATGCCTTAATACCATCACACCGCTACTCTCCGAAGGGTTACGCAGTGGTGTACCAATGTACATCCTCGGTTCGCCGGTAGGTTCCATGTAATAGTGGGCAAGCCTGGGCACAAATCCAAACTCCGAGCTGCTGAGAATTTCATAGGAAAATCCAATGACCGGGTAACCCAAGACCTCTACCATAGCAGTTGCACTTAGAACCACTAGACTAACGAGGGATAAAGAAAATAATCGTGTCGTATATCACACTAATATTATAAAGGCGAAAGTTTGTGAGTGTGTATGTTTGTTACCCTTTCACGCTAAAACTACTGAACGGATTTTGATGAAACTTTACAGTATTATTATTTATACATCAGAATAACATATAGGCTATAATTTATAATGCTTTTTCACGCGGACGAAGTCGCGGGCAGAATCTAGTCTTAAATAAAAATGAATCTCTATTTCCCTTGGTCATCGCATCAGGCGTGAACGGATGGAACAATTTCGCTAATTCTTTTTTTGTTGTGTTAATTATTGTCAGCAGAAGGTTCTTATGAAAGGAAAAAATAAAAACATTATGCAGGAAATTAGAAAATAAAAAAAACTTAACAACTAGATACTTTCAGGTAAAGTCCACGAAGACGAAGTCGTGGGCAGAAGCTAGTAATAAATATAATCATGATCATCATCAACCCATACATATACTGTCCCACTGCTGGGCACGGGTCTCCTCTCTTAGAATGAGAGAGATTAGGCTATAGTCCATTTGGTATGACCATTGGACTGCCATAAATATAATAATAAAAGTGTTAATCTGACGTCACCATGTTTCTAACGCACAACCGGGTCATTGTACCGGACCTAAAAATCTCTACACCTCAATATCATTAGCCCCTTGTTGGATTTTAATTGAATGTCTAGTCTTAGTTAAAATACATTAACGTAGATACAACTACAAAACATTTAATTTCGATCCGGCTAAAGTACAGACATCAAGCTACCAAAATCTGTCAAATTTCTTTCAACTTTAACATAAACAATAAGGTCCATATTCAATTGAAAAAAAAATACAGTTTTGGATAGGTTGGTATACTTATAATATTGTTTTTCCATAATTATTACCTAAGACTACTTCCATGAACCTGATGAAATTAAGTGTACCTACTTAATTCCATCCGAGGCGAGCTATTTAAATGCTCTTTGATTATATCACGAATTCCTAGATTAATCTAGTACGATTGCTGTTTGATCAAGTACGATTGCTGTTTGAAAACTATATTTATTCTGAGGTGTGCAGTGTAGGTTGTTTTTTTTTTTATGATAAAAATTGAATGGTCGACTCTTCACGTGATCAGAGGGCTGGCTTGTTTCTAGCGGAACGCATAAGCATTGCCATTCAACGTGGGCAATGCAGCCAGTCTTCTGGGCACGTTGCCGGACGACAGCGATGCCGAGGAATACTTTGAGGTCTACTAGCGTTTATACTTTTATTTATTTCTATTTTATTTTTTGTTTTGGTATAGGTATGTAGTATGTATATTTTGTAAATATATAATTATTTTGTGTAGGTTGTTGTGTCGTTGTATATAATTAAAAACAGAAAACCGATGTCAAACATTTTGGGATTTTGTATCTTTTGAAATAACAGTTAGACACCAATAGACAGATAGATAACGGTCAAAACGTTTTATAAACAACATAGGTAAGTTATACCTATGTATGTGCCAACCTGCATAAAAATTACAGACGAATTGAGAACTTTTTTTTTCAAGGTGGTTAATAGGTACCATTTTATAATTTGGCCTAGTGGCTAAGCGATTATTTTCTGCGCAACATTTCACTGGTTTGATCGCCACACGGAAAAATATTTTCATAATCTGCAAGTAGTTGTAATACCCGAGTTATTAGGTTGAATGTGAAAACAATGTGTTTGTAAAAGCTCCTGGCTCCTGTAATTTTCAATAAATTACCTAAGGAAATGAGGGCAATGAACACTGCTCTTTTTAAGAAAAATCTAATGAGCCTTTTAGTTAATAAATGCTACTGTGACCTAAACGACTACTTAAACGATAATTTTTCAAACATAACGACCTCACAGTGACATCAAGTAATAGAGCAATTTATATATATCTTTTAATAATTAATTTGTTGACATAATGTAATAATTCTAGGAATGACATTGAAATAATTTCATTAGTATTATTATTGTTAAATAAACAAATTAATCTATATTATTATAAAGATTCTTTAGAAGAACAGTAGGTACATTAAATTAATGTTGTATTATATTTATGTATTTCAATGTCAATCTTGTTTAAAGTAAATCATGATTGTATACTTTTTGCATGCCCTACGGTAGAATCACTTGAAACATGTCCATTATATTAACACCATTGTAACAGTGTTTTCTGCAAAAATAAATGATTTGATTTATCGGCGATATTTCGGCGTGAGGTATATCTGCCAAAAGTCACCTTCTTAATGTGGAAAGAGCGCAGCGCGCTGTATTAAAAGTGGCATACAGACGTCCGTATCGATACCCCACCGATCAGCTATATTCGGAAGTGTCAGTGCTTCGGGTGAGACAGCTTTACATACTCAGTGCTACTCTACGGTTTCACAAAACTTCGCTTCACTCCAGTGCCCAGAGTCATTCTCATAGGAAAGTAAAATGGGACAGATATAGATGCCACAAATCAATAGGTAGAAGATCGTTCGGTTTTATGGGACCATTTATTTATGAAAAAATTAATAAGCAACACATAATACTAAAGGTTACCACAAAAAAATGTAAACAAATAGTGACAAACTGGCTCCTTAAACAGAATTATATCATGACAGAAGACTTTTTAAAAATAATCCAATAAAATTAATACTAATAACTTCCCCGTAAAGAAAATCTTAAATCTTAGTGTTTTAAATAATAATAACTTAAATATACCAGTATCTTTCATACACCTAGACACAGCTACATACCACCCACCACTCATGACGACGCACCTCATCATCATATACATACACCATTCACGCTTGTACACACACGCATTATAACTTTCCACCACTCACGCAAACACACATCCACTCTCGCGCTGACACACACACGCACATCTCACCCACCACTCACACACTACAAATACTCACATCCATCACTCATACTGACACATATTCACATCACATTTACATGAAAAGTACACAAATCTCAGTGACTATTTTGTTAAATACCTACTTTCTTTGATAGTATGTGTTAGATACCTATATTCTTACTTTCTTCTTATTGTAAAAAAAAAAAAAAACGGAACGAACTATGTTATAATATATCTACAATAAGTCAAATACTGTAAACGGTACATAGAGCCTAGATTCCACAACACAGGGAATCCTAGTGTGGGATCTAGGGCCTCAACCAATAGTGTAAACTTTCTTAGAAAATAAATATTTTTCATTTTCATTTTTCATTTAAAAAGCGTCCATAGAAAAAATTCTAGTGTAGGGCAATGTTTAAAAAAAATCTGTTTCGTACTCGCGAGAAAATCAACTTATTCATAACCGGGAACAATGGCAAAATATTCTCAATTGTCATTGTTTTCTTATAAAAATTATATTGTCATTAGTTACAATCCGCCTGCACGTTGATTGATATCAGTTTGATAAGACGTAATAGCATCCAAATAGAAAGTATTATGTCGTGTAATCATCTCAATGTGTAATTGTGATGGATGGCATGTAACTATTTGTAAAGGGAATAAAGATCTAAGTACAGATATTTATGGATCCACTCCGTAATGTACAGTCGGTCAAGAAATAATGGTTTACCCCCGTAAAGTTGAATGCCAAAGTACTTTCTTCGTCGATTATGTGTTGTACAGAATGACCTTTGCCTTAAAGGGCCTCGCTTCATTACGCCGCCTGACGTGTTGTATGAACTTTTCGCAACTTTTTTAAACAAAAGCTTTCACGAGAAACTTGTCTTGTTCAATAATAAGTAGGTACCTAAATACTTACACTAATAAACAATAAGATTATGATCACCAGTGATTAACAAAACTTTTGTCGGCAACCACAGGTAGATACCTAGGTAAGTACCTACCTGATCATCTACTTGTATAGGATGTCCCTCGACTTTACCAAAGACGTTTTAAAATACGAATAAGCAAAACTCACTTTCTACATAGGTAAATACTGGTCTTTCATAGTGGTAACTAATGATTTCATTATGATTTTTCTTTTATTAAAAAGTAGACCATAAGTAAGATGTGCCAGTTAATGGTAATCGTAAGTGGTCACCGTCGCCGATGAACGCTTTCAAAAGAGGTTTTACTCACCTTTTTATGTTTTCTTTTGCTAAAACTCTTTAAGTATATACTTAATAAGTAGTCGACTTACTAAAGGTATACATACCATCGATAAAATGTGACTTAATTCGTCTTAATTCACTTGTTTTGATAAACTAGGAGTAGGTATTTTATATTATTAAGTAGGTACTTCTATTATTTCCGCGAGTAGAGATACTTCAAGTTACATACGTATAAGTAAGTTTGTGAATGAATACAACACACAAAGATAGAACTGAATATGAGATTCCTACGTTCTGAAACCTAGGTATGGTATCAACTACGGTATTGTACATAATCAACCAATGTTATACCCGGCAACATCTGTATTCTATGCAAATAAAATTACTCTTATTCCAGTGGCTACCATCAGTGTAAGTAAGTAGGTGCACTGTGTCCTCTTACAAAAAAGTACCTCATAACAGGTGCATTCATTTAGAGCATACCTACCCTTGGGGAATTATTATTATTGTCATTTGAAATCAAGATCTGATATCTACTTGATTAGATATCTGTGGAATTTTTGTCAAAACAAGTAGCAATTTCTTCACTGCATAAATGGCTGGTAGGTATTATAGGATAGTGTTGCATGTACCTTAAAATGGGTTCATAAAGCACTCACCATCCTACATAGTAGTCGTCGGAATGGTCGGGCAGTCGTGAACGCGTTTTCCTCCAGAGCCGGTCGTGAGTGTGCGAGTGCTCGTACCCATCGGGGTTCAACACCGGCATGATGTAGAAGTCCGCTTGCTTGAGCACTTCGAATTCCGCACCTGTTAATAGCAAAACTAGTTTAATAACAAAAATGTATCAATCATACTTCTGATAAGAAAGTTGCGCTCAATCGGTTTGATTACTGATGAGATATTAAAACTTGGTAAAAGTGCATGCCAAGTAGGTACCTAATTATTTATGCGCATTAATTGTCAGCTGCTATAAAACGTGTTTACACAGGTCTCACCTAGGTCTTTCTCCCCCTCGACCAGTGCATGTATGATCCATGTAGCGACGGCCGGCGCTATCCACTCGCGCGCATGTGCACCTGCGTCTACCCACACCGCAGGCTTCATGCTCGAGCGAAGCTTCCATTTTTTCTTCTCTTTTCCTTTCGCCACAGTGTCGTTTCCTGACAGTGAAATCTAGTAACAGTAGTTGAAATCTAGTAACGTCAGTTTCAAATTTAACGTATACCTATTATTGAATCCTGTTAGATTATTAAGTTTACCTTAACTGCAACTAGTGGTAGTCCTTCTGATGATCGACCTAGCGGTATGAGCTCCAATAAGTCAGAATGTGAGTGCTGTAGATACTCTAAATAGCGCAGAATATCGGCATAACGGTGATATCGTCGCCACGTCATCGGGTGACCACGCAATTGTTCTAACTCAAGTCTCTGCTTCTTTGACAGTCGAGGGTTCTCGTAGGTTATCGCTTTCTAAGAATGAAAACGGGGTTTATATTCGAAATAACAAACTTTTTATTCGAAAAGGAAATCATTAAAAGAACCGTACTTGCAAATCCCAAATTACGACATCGAAGTCTATTTTGTTTGATTTGAGATGTTCCTTCACATCCATAAGGAGATCTGGAGGGACGAGTAAGTCAGTGGAGCCGTTGAGCGACGGTGCTGTCCACCACATGAGCCCCGATCCTTGTGCCTCCTCTTGCAGGTCCAACATCTCGTGCACCTTCCACGAAACGTCAGGATACGCTCTAATTAGCTGGAAACCTTTGTAGTTTTTCTTCAAAGCCTTTTTTGAAGATTTTTCTAGATTAGACAATAAGACACTAATTAAAATATTTCGGTAAGTAGGACATTCATAGAAAAGATTGTGTGAATTTATATTATACTAGTACAAATACTGGTACTTTGCCTAGAAAGTGCAAAACGGAGTCACCAACTGAGGCCATAGCTGTTAAGATTGCACTGCGACAGAGGATTTGGAAAAGTTTTATCGAGGGGGATTTTATTACAGCCGTAACTAACTTTGTATAAATCCTACCTATTTACAACTTGTTATATACCACCTAGGTACCTATTTATATAAGATACTAGCTTTCCCGCGGTTTCACTCGCATCCCAAACGAATTTTTGCGACATAAAGTAGCCTATGTGCTTCTCCACGGTCTAATATATCTCTGTACCAAATTTCATCGAAATTGGTTCAGCGGTTTAGGCGTAAAAGCGTAACAGACAGACTGACAGTTACTTTCGCATTTAAGATATTAGTACCTAGGCAAGTAGGGACGATAAATTATTAGAAGCTGGCAATAAAAATGATCATGATAAATTGTAGTTTACTTTAGTTTAAATGTAACTATAATTCATCTGCATAGATACAATAATGAAAAAAATTGAATACTATACTAGAACACTGGAACGTCTTTAGCGGCAATTAGTTCATAATAAAATTATATTTTGTACAGACGCCAGGAGGTTAACCTATCCAAAACTGTGAAATTTTCCCATTTAAATATGAGCCTTATTGTTTTGTGTTAAAGTTGAAAATCAATCAAAGAAATGTGACAGATTGTGGTAGCTTGATGTGCTGGCCTCTGTACATCACTACGAACTATCAGATGTGATTAGCACTTATTAGTAAAAAAAACCAGTTGGATATGAAGAAATAAAATGAGTAGTGAAATAGTATTAGAATGAAATCTACAGACACTTAGATCTAGATTTCTAGACTACCTACATAGGTACTTGTTTATTTGGCATATTATGCTTGCAAGCGTAACTGATAACAATTATAAAAAGTTTACACACGTTTATTATAATTACGTAGTACTGGTGCACTTAACTCAAACAAATTGTAAAGAAAATATAAATTTTATACTTTTTTTTATATAATTCATAAAATATGCCGTCGATGTACATCATCACTACATAGTATAAAACAAAGTCGCTTTCTCTGCCCCTATATCCCTATGTATGCTTAAATCTTTAAAACTACGCAACGGATTTTGTTGCGGTTTTTTTTAATAGGTAGAGTGATTCAAGAGGAAGGTATATATGTATAATACATGTATATTATAAGTATATTATACCTGTGCGAAGCCAGGGCGGGTCGCTAGTACTACAAAAAATATAACGTTATTTTAATTTTTATACTTATTTATACAATTTAACATGGGACCTAAACATACTATACCGGTGAACTGTGACTGTATATTACACCTATGCCTAACTCTTTAGGAAATACAAGCGTGATGACATGTCATAATTATGTCAATTTGATTCATATAAAAAATACGATTACATTGAAATAAAACTACTTTTTACGAATTACGGATACTTGTAAAGGGTCCGAAACGTCGGGATTAATAATATCAATATACGCGATAAAATCCGTAAAAAGTAGTTTTATTTCAATGTATATAATATTCGCGTAAATGTCAGAAATCAATAAAATACGATTACTTGGATTATTAATAAGCAGTTCACAGATAACACTTACTGATGGTGACGTCGGTAGAGACAAAGGCGCCATCACTTTCTTCGCTGTCTAGTAGAGTCTGGAACCAGCCGTTTGGCGCTGTGGTCAGCGGCCGAGGAGAGGTCGCGGAAACTGGTCTTTTAGGAGCTACGTCATCCGCAAACCAGCTGCCGCCAAACAACGACGACTTTGACTTCATAATCCAATTGTATATTGAAGAAATAATACCTGAAAACAGTATTGTTTGAAAGCATTTTCCTAGTTGTAGATTAATATGAGGTTGTAGATCAATAAAATAATGACTGACATGGCAGGTAATCAGATTACCTACATCAGAATTATTCAATTTTACATGATTAAAGAAGAAGTGTATAAAAATATCTTACTTAGGTTAATACTATATCTGTATCTATATAAAATACATTTCGCACGCTACGCTAAATTATAGTCACGAGATGGTAATCGCGATGAAATCCGTAAAAAGTAGATAGTTTTATTGCCATTTCTAATATTCGCGTAAGTGTCAGAAATCAATACGAGATCGTAGTGTTAGCAGAGTGCCTCATCCTCATCATATCTAGTTGTTTGCACGGAACTGCTCAATAATTCAGTAACTATTCTTGATATCGAAGGCTTCGTCCAGTAGTTACTACATTTAAGGAGAAACTTTTTTATGTTAGTGGGACAAGAGTAGCGAGCGAGAGCTGGAGGCCGGGTGCGCGGGCGCAGCATGCAATGACGATCGGTGCGCTGTGCGCAGTGCCAGTGTCTGCGCTATGCGACAACTTCCTCTATAGCATTTTCCGCATTACTAGCTGATTACCCCTCATGTCTATAATACTAAGTTAATTACTCGGTTTTGTTTTCGATTCTTCCCACGTTCATTCAAATTTGATTATCACTGGGAATTGGAACACAATAACTGTGGTAAGGGAGAGTTATAGAGAAACTAATCATTATTACTACCTACTTTAATGATAAAATAGTTTACAAACACTAATATTATAAAGAGGAAAAATTTGTATTTTTGTGTGTTTTTATAGAACACCATTTACTAATGCTAAGTTATCCCTGAGTGACATAGGCTATATTTATGTACAATACTATTATGCATAATATTAATAGGCATTAAGCAGCACATTACACCCGTACGAAGCCGGGACGAGTCGCTATTAGTAATGTACAAATAACTAAACCTTTGTTTTTCAGATAATAATTTAACGCGTAAGCTTCCCTGTCCTAAATAGGCACTATATTGACAATTAAATTCTCAGTGGCGGCTCGGAGTTTCGATTTGTAGCGGGGTGGCAATGGCAATAGGCTTGCCCCTTACGTGGGACCTAAGCATTTCAGCGAACTTTGGGCGTATATTAGCATATCTCTGTTAAACCCTTCGGTTGATGAATACAGGCGTAATCCTTTCTGCGAGCCTTTTTCCCAACTATATTTGGGTCGGCTTCTAGTCGAACCAGATGCGGCTGAATATCAGTATTTTACACGAAGCAACTGCCATCAGACATCTGCAACCCAATTTTTTGGGTAATAGGTACTGACACCCTGAGTATAGATTGGTTGTCAGGCTTTTGTGGGCTTCTGACTACCACTAACGATTGTCATCTAGGTGTTCGTATGCAACCGAGACCGACGGCTTTACGTCCTCTCCGAGGCACGGAGGGGTCTCGTGTGTAAAGAATGGTCACCCATCCACAGACTGACCGCGACTAGCGCAGCTTAACCTTGCAGATCGGTTGATCAGCTTAGTTATTTCTTAGCCACGAGCCCTGAATACAGGCGTAATGTAATGGCATATTTTTAATTTTATTTCATAGTTAAAAAGGTGGTAAAGAAATATCAAGACACAATAAAATTTTCAACCAACCAATTGTCCACTCTCTTACCCACTACCCCACTGCTATCATGCGGCGCGAGACCCATGCCTCTCACAGCACGCCGCTGAACAAATCTCACGATGTTTTCTTCACACACCGATTAAACGAGTGATAATTAGGAAAGATATAATTATGTGTTTGGTTCGAATCCGAGACAGTTACATAGGTATGTAACTGTGATCTATAGTAGACTATACCGTGATACTTAGGATAGTACTCGATTCCTAGAGTACTATCCTAAGTATCACGGTAATTTTATATCTTTAGTTAGTAGACTTAGTAGTAGTTATTATCTAAGTTTTTTTATGTTTTTGCGGCGGTGTGTGAAGTCTGCCAACCCGCACTAGGCCAGCGTGGTAGACTATAGCCTAATCCTTCTCAATATGAGATGATATGGGTTGATGATGATGGGTGATCCTACTAAAAGTTAATTATATACAGATATCCATAGCGATACGAAGATTACAGGTGAAATATTTTTATTCCTCTTAGACTTTATAAAATTCAATCTGCAGGTAATAATTTCTATTCATCTCCGCCATCTTACAGCATTAGATGCGTCGACATAATAATAAACTGCTTGCTATATCATATTTCAATAGGCATAAGCTTCTCGTAATTGTGACAGTGTGAATGGCCCACGAGTTATTGACATGAGAAAACTCTGCTTTATGTATATGTCAGTGACTTTGTAATCATCAACGACTTTCTCGGTTTATAAGAAAATAGGTATCAACAACAGATAAACATATAAATTACAATACAAAGCTCTTATGGATTTGACCTGCAGTACTTATGTAATTCTTATTTATGAATACTCTAGTGGTTCGAGTGGCGGACTGCTGATCACGGGGTCGTGGGTTCGCTTCCCACAAGACTTCTGTGGTGAACATAAGTATTTGTATGTATTTATATGATTTTTGACTTTAATGCAAAACATTAAGGTTCATATTCAATTGGGAAAATTTGACAGGTTGACCTGCTGGCGTCTGTACAAGCTCTGCTTAGTTTGGGACTAGACGGTGCTGTGTGATATTGTCCAATAAAATATTTATTTATTGATAATTTTTTAAGTTAGGTAAGTACATATCCATAATTTTTAATGAAACCTTGTGACGCACAGAATCACAGATAGGTATTAAATTATTATGAAAATGTAATGTCACTCACTGACTAATCACATCTGAATCAATCAGATTTTGGGTTTTTTGTCCTTTTGAGATAGAGGACATCTCTGCGGCTGGGCTGGTCACATCTCACAGCGCGAACACATTTATGTATAATTAACTGCTAATCAAAGTACATACAATAGATGTTATATAATCCATAATAATCCTATTACTTCTACTTATAATATTATAAATGTGAAAGTTTGTGGGGATGGATGGATGGATGTTTGTTACTCTTTCACGATAAAAATACTGAACGGATTTTAATGAAACTTTACAGTATATTTATTTATACATCAGAATAATATCGCACCCCCGGTTCGACACTGTCACTTTTGGAAAAAATCCAAAAATGAGTTAAAGTATATTTTTTACAATGTAAAGTGATTAATATTTATCCAAAAGTAACGTTAAAAAGAAAAAAAGTTGGCGTTACGACAGCTTATACTACAACTGTTCATCTATATATTCTTAAGTCATTGTTTTGTGAGGTGTCAAAGTTTTAAATGCTTCTCCTGAAAAACTTCATTTTTGCATAAGTGACAGTGTCGCACCGGGGGTGCGATAATTTATAATGATTTTGAGTTTTTAAGTTAGCCAAATTACAACGATACGATATAAGTAACTTTTCCACGCGGACGAAGTCGCGGGCCGGGTAGTAGGTATAATATAATTAAAATCATTTCATGAATGCAGTTCATTATTTAAGAAACTGAAGAGAAGAGAGACAAAAAAATAAAGAAAAGAGAAGAACTTAAAAGTCTAAACCTCCTACGAGACCCGCTACTTTTATTTATTTTTAATTGCATTGTAAACAGCGTCATCATTACACGTTTAAAAATATGTAAAAAACTATGTACATCTCATATTCATACAATCAGATCAGCATTCCGACACATGCACCACTAGACCACAGACGCGACTTAAATATATTAGTTTTATGTCAAGTAGGTACCTAAATGTAGTTAAACCTATTGACTGCAGCGTATTATACAATTATAATTTGGACAATTACAATGGTATGCACTGACCTCTGATTATAAGCGGAAGTGAGTAGGAGGTAATTTTATTTTCTTGTTGGTATCTACTTATTAGTCAATTATTTATAATGGTGGACGAATAATGTGGTAGCATGTGAATTTTGGAAAATATGCTCCATGTAAAAAACTGCACAAGACAGGAATTGCAAAAAATCTGCGAGCTGGCCGTGTGTCTAGTTGCAGTTACAATAATTGGAGTAGGTAATAAACTAGATTACTAAACTAAAATGACTAGATATATTAGATTTGCTTACAGTGACCGGCATGGATGTTGAACGCTGACCTTTATCTGAGCAAAACTGAATTATTGTGTCATATGACGAGGGGACTAAGAGGATGGACTGAGGAGATGGACTATAGCCTTAATCCCTTTCAATATGAGAGGAGACCCGTGCCCAACAGTGGGACAGTTTATGGGTTGATGATGATGACGAGAGGTGCGAGGCGGGGCGACACATTTCATGCGACGCGTTATGACCGCCAATTGTGATTACTTCACAATTCTGTATGAGATCTCTGTTCTTCAGTTATAATTGGATCTTAGATCATGCGCAAATCCAATCCTCTTTCGCCAAGCGCTCAAGAACAAGATCCGTGCCGGCCACCATACTAGAGATAATGGTTTTGACAATACTTTTATGGATCTTATGTTACAATTCTATCTCTAGTAAGTTAATCTACTGCTGACTTGTTATTGTGAATGACCGCTAGTAGTATAAAAAATAAGTTAAGTATTTTGTTTTGGGTTTTATGTCTTAAATAGTGGGTAGTAATATCATAACTTAATAACTTAATAAACAATTGAACGTAAAATTGTAATGTAAACGTTTTTGAATTAACGATCATTTTCAGCTCGTAAACCGTTTAAATTGCATATGTTAATTCAACATTCAGCATTCTTAGAACGAAATACGTTTTCAATTGAACAACACCGAGACCCACCTTATACACAAATACATACTCTACCCACAAACACCCACTGTACCCACAAACACACGTGTGTATACACACACAGTACAGCTCATGCTCACACACATAATTTTGCACTCACTACACACAAAGCCCCCTAAATCTAAATTTTATTATACCTGTGTAATTTTTACTTTATTTCCCAAGCCCCAAGATAGGTACAAGCTATGCTTAGTTTGTGGCTCACTGTTACGTCTTGTAATAATTGAATGTTACTTTTATGTCAATAAAGAATTTGTATTTGTAATTATTTTAATTATTGTTTAGACAAAACCAATATTATAGAAAGAAATAATAATTATAACATTAATATTATGTTAAAACGTAGACAATTGAGATCTAAGTTTTGTTATATAAATTCAGTTTCAAAATTATGAGAGGGCCTAGCTAACGCGAAATCAGATGGGACGGATCGTCATACAACCACCTGGCGTGCTTTTACAACACGCTTTTCTTTACGACCGACGACACGACGGCGCGGCGCCGGATAAGATTGTAAATTTTTTTCGATCTTTATATTTCTTATTTATATATTTTACAGTTCTAATCTAAATACACAGTATCATTCATTTTCATTATCATTCATCATTCATCAATCCAAATACACAGTATCAGTTTCTGTTATAATTATATTTGAATAATTAGATAAAAAATCAAACTTGTTGAAATTATAGTAACAAAAAAACTCTCTTTTGCGGCCGTATTTTTTGTCTACTCTACCGAATATCTATAATTGATCTACAATTGCATAGAATACAAGTTAGAATAAATATGTAAAAAAAATATTGATTTCTGACATTTACGCGAATATTATACATTGAAATAAAACTACTTTTTACGGATTTGATCGGGTTTATTGATAATATGAATCCCGACGTTTCGGACCCTTTACAGCGTCCATGGTCACGGGTAGACCATAAAATCCGTAAAAAGTAGTTTTATTTAAAATTTTTGGAATAAAAATAAAGTCACAAAGTAACCAAATTGGGACTGGTTAATTGTAGACCGACTTTACTTGATCCATAGAGCTTACATTTTAACCCTCGTTTTAAAGTTAGGTTCGTACCATAGATACGATGTGGGCCAAGTTTGCTATTTCAATTGTATCAGAATCACTAACCTATGGAGTCAGTGATCAGAATGGTCGTTCAATGGTACTAAATGACATAAGAATTGACAGATTTCGTTGACACAACTGTCCTAAATCGACAAGCCTGAAGTTATTGTCGATTGTGACACTTTAAATTAGCGTGTAGGTAGTAGTAAAGACAGTGGCGTAGTAGTAAAGACAGTGCTGCTGATTCTGTTTCTGTTGTTTGCCAACTTAAGCTGTGGGTCATGTAGATGTATTTTTTCTATATTACAGTGATATAAAAACATCTAACAGCTCTAAATAGTTACTGTCCCTTTCCTATGATATTTGTAAAACTATGCAAGACAACCATATTAGGTTTAAAATAAGTTAAAATTAAATGAATGAAATGATTTATTTGTATGTTAATATGTCAGCATTATTTTATATAAGTAAATCCATAGCAATAAAAATGTTTAAATCCATCACACCATTTACTTTTATGTGTTATAAAAGTCACTGCAATAAAAATAAATTTATTGCAGTACATACTCAGTTATTAGCTGTTCATTACTTGTAAGTCAAGTTTTTTCAGTACACACACATTTGCGTCATTAACCGTAACTTAATCGTACTCGAGAATATTGTTATTAGGTTTTTATCTATGAAATTATCAGTAGCAGCTCGGAGATTTGATACGTGCGTGATTCGCCCTCTATTATATAGGACCTAAAAATACCGACGAACTATGGGTGTATATTTAGTACCTACATGTCTACCTAACCCTTATGTGCATATCTTATGGAAAAAAAAACAAAATAGTTTACAGAATCACTAATGCAAGGTGTGTACGGTCTCTCGGAATATAGCTACTAGTGGACTGGAATATCCACTAGGCGGACTTATAAATATTTAGAACCAAAAGTAGCTCCTTAACAATTTTCAAATGTGAATCATATACCTAGATAATTATGAATCATCAAAAGCAGCGTTTTCAGCCCAGTAGGACTAAACTTGCCGCTAACCTCTTCTTAGTGAGTAATTACCAATCGTTACAGCGGTAGCCGAAAGGATTAAATTTTCTATTCAATAAATAAATAAATAAAGTGTTTTGCAAGGATTTTGAACTAATCGTTTAGACCAGACACGCAAAGACTACGAAATGCATTTACAAAAATAGTGTTGAAGCCACAGCAAATTCTACTTTTTGTAATCAAGTGTCTAGTATGAAAGAAAGTTGTACGTAAATAACGCTTACTATGTACCGGCGAAAGCCATATAGAGCTGTAATCTAAAATATTATTACATTGCGGACACTGCAACTCAGAAGATTTATGTCGATCTAAATTTTTCATTCGCGTCCATTCAGGTTAGTCTAAAATATAGAGTTTATCTTAGAATATGTTGTACTAGAGCGGCTTAGAAGTGTTTATTAGGTACTTTAAAAACTCATCGAACAGTAATCTTACATTATGCAATGCACACCCTGCATTGTGACACTCAAATATTTCATACTAAGTATTATGTCTAGATTTTAAAAGAGACCATGATTTTCTGATTTTGTTTCGGTGTTTTTCCTCAGAGGTCGTCGAGAGTTAGGAAATGCGCGCGCCATCTAGCATTAAAAATTAAGCAGTAAAACTGTCTTTATAAGATATAAATATTTACAGAAATAAATATCATTTATCCACAGTTGGCATAATAAGTTATGATACACATAAGTATTTTGGTATACGTTTTAAAGCGTGAAATAGCGCATTAGAAAGCATATGTAAAAAATATTTAGCATCATTTTTCTCGCTCTTAGCGGGTCCGCAATGACTCGGTTCCTCGCGTAGGCGTCGTTTCACCCGTGGTTTTATAATGATGATTTCGTTTATAGTTTGTTTTTTCAGAGAAAACATCGGGTTCATTAGTACATAACATGCAATATATTTAGTTAAACTGAATTATCTCGACACCTCATATAGAATTTAGAAGAATTAAGATTAGAAGGAATACTAGGGGATAGGTCAGCAAAATTAAAATACTTAATTACTTTTAATTTTGCTAACTTATACCTTCCCCTAATATTCTACAAGTTTGCAAAATAGGAACGTCAACTGCGCCGGTTTTATAAACTTGCTGAATACAATTTTATACAATTATTCTATGTTAGCAGGCAGATAGTTATATGCTTTCGTAATTAATGAGTACCATTTACGAATTAATACCTACTGTTAATGGTAGAATTATTATTATTTATCTTATGCTATTGTTAATTTCTTAAAAGTTTTATAATTAAGTTCGGTAACTGTTCATTCTATGTGAATTTGTTATTAATATATGCATATTCGTTAATTTCTTTATCTCTGAACTAGCTCTAATGGATTATTATTATTGTTATAATAAGACCTATAGGTTTTGTATAATTTCAAAGGTAGGTACACTAACTTTTAAGCTACAGGTAGGTACATAAACCTGTCTTTTTGTATTTTTTTGCATTTTCCATGCTAAGATTTTAAAGTTATTAAGCAAAGGAAAAATTCGACATGACGAGTAGGTATCGCGGTGGCTTAGTGGTCATAGCGCCTGGCGTACCTAACCAGAAGACGCAGGTTCGAATCCTGCCCGCGGTCGAATTTTTCCTTTGCTTAATAACTACATAAACCTAGTTTAGAGGTTGCGTTTCCCCTCTCTAGACCACTAGCTTAAGCAAATTGTTTTAAGCACTATGTTATATTATTAGGAAGAATAAATATTATAAAGATTAATTAATTCATTTGAAGTGACCTACCTAAGAACCAACCTGATTTTGCTGGCTTTTCGGGAATCCTTTTCAAATTGTTGTCATCAAAGAATGTGGACAACCACCCAGATTTATTGGGCGGGCAAGTAGTTTTCTTAGAATACGGTGACTTAGTGGTTTTAGTACGTCGCATAGGGCGCGTCGTGGGCCGCCGGGTGGTGGACGGCTGGCGGCGCGTCGAGTTCGGCCGCCGTGTTGTCCGTCGAGTCGTGGACGGCTTCTTAGTGGTGGCCCGAGTCACTGGCTCCATATCCGGAGATTCCATTAACACATATTGATCTCCTATCTGAAGTAATGGGCGCCCTGTCCCCGTGTCAGGTTTTAACAGTGGTGGTTTAGTTACTATAAAATTTGTGTGACTTTCTATATTAATATTAGTGGTTTTAATTACTTTTTTTTCTTCACCTTTAGCGTTTTTCATTGTCACATTCACTTTAGGGATCTTCCCCTTGAGTATCACTTTAGCACTTGAAGTGGTGATGCGCGTTTGAGGCGTAGGGGTGGTTTCGTAGGAGTCTTCGTATTCGTCCCACACGGAAAAAGGATCTAGGGATTCGGAATCGGAGATGTCTGCGGAGTGTCTCGGCGGGCGGTGGACGGCCGCCGCGCACGCCAGCAGCGTCAGCAGCGCCAGGCGACGCGCCATGTGTCGAGCGTGTGCGCATGGCGAGGTGCGCGCGCACTGTACGTCCTGCCGTCGCCGTCGTAGTCGGCCGGACCACCTTCCCTGCCACTGTTATTATGCGTCGATGTCGCTTTCAACGCGCCCGCGACCACTAGGTCAGCACGCCTGTACCCGCTTGAGTTATTTACGTAGGTACCCGCGTCGGCGGTACATCTTTATATTTTCCTGTCAAACTTGTCTTCTCTTATTTTTAATTCCATTTTCCCTATGACACTTCATATACTTAACTATCTAACATGATTTTTATTTAGTCTTGTTGGTAAGTAGCATGTAGAACTAGGATACTTATTAATTACATAATTACTTCAAGTCCACGCTTTCGTTTTTTTTATAATAAATATAAAATCGGTAATTTAATTGAATCTAGGTAGCTCTCAGATAAGTTTATAGGAACATATCTAAGATTATGAAAGAGACCCGTAACCCATACTCAGGTAAAGTTCACGAAAAAGAATAAAATCGGAACTAACTTTCCTTTGAATCTTTAGATCAAAGGACAAATTATCTTAAACATTTGTTTTATGCCACTGATCGTGATCAACTGTCAGTATCCAATATATTTGATAAAATTTCTTTGGCGGTTCCTCTCGCCACTGGTCCAAATTATTTGTCCAAGATTTGAACAAACTTCTTTCTACCTCATCAGAAATACCTTCTACGAGTACATAGTTGATATATCACTCAGTTTTCCATAAAAGTAAAGATAGAATATTGCTCTAGGTATTAGAAAGTCATCAAATATCATACAATTTCTTAGATCAAAGTGGACATAGAAATATGTATAGCAAATATGGCATACCACCCTCAGTTTTCATTTTTAATACAGCGTGATCTAAAGTTAGATAGTACAGACAGGCGAAATCTATTGGATTTCTAGCTTGTTAATGAAAGTTACAAACGCAGCAGGCGTAACAAAGTGGCGAGCAAAGTCAACATCAAACTATATTGTTTAATATTAAAACATATGATTTAATTTCCATCGTTTATCCACACGTATCAATTGACAACGCGTGAAATGTAGTTCAAACTGCACGGTTCGTTTAGCGCCACGGTGTGACGCGTGACGCTCGCGCACCTTAGGGTGTCTCCTGCGTAGCAATCGCATTTCACTAGAATTTGTCCCATTGTACTATAACTATTTGAAATTGCTATGCGTCAAACTTTCCGTTTAAATTATTATGTATATTAAAGCTTTCTAATGTAGAGGATGTCGGAAAATTTTACAAAGTCATGCAAATTTCTCTTTCCAAAAATAATCCATTGAGCCTATTAAAAGGTGTAATGTCTTATTTATGGCCTTTTCTGCATTACGGAAAATGTAAATAGGCCGGCCATATGACCGACATAGGTACTTGAATAGTTTGTTATGTTACATTAATACAATGAAGCAAAAACATATATTTTCTCGACCTCATTTTTTTATAACAAAAGATACGCAAGCATTGTGTGAAGGTGATGCACTATGATGCATGTTGAGATGACGCATTTTATTGTCAAAAAGAAAGCAGATTTTTCACATCAAGTTGAACTCTACTTGGGATCTCGTTATTCAGGCAAAAATTACTTAATTACTCTTGGTATGGTAAGATGCACGCAATGGGTCGACGTGTGCTAGGCAATAAGTAATCAATTTGCCATGTACCCGAATCCATCCATTGCCGTGTTTAGCAAATTATAATTAAGAATAACTTGATAAATAAACCTGCAATCGAAATTTACAAAAAATTGGATACATTTAAACCTAACCAAAGATTAACGCTATAATTTGTGAGACGCCTTTAAATGTTAAATAATAGCATAAATTATTACGTTTTATAACTTTTCTTGGTTTTAAAGTTTATAGAAGACAGGTGACAGTTAAACAAGCGCACCAGGTATGTATGAGTGGTAACCTTACACGGTTCCATAGTCTCCAAGACAAATTTATTATTGCATTTATTTGTTATATAGATTAGTTACATTTATAAATATTGTAAGGTTCAACATTTAACCCCCTAACTACTTAGTCTGATGTGAAATTATGTCTTTTACCGTTTTCAATAAACGAGGAGGTTCGATTCAACGCGATTTTTTTATATTATATTATACTAAAAATCCCTCGTGACACAGGACTTGCTCCTTAGAGTGGACGCCGTTTTTTTTATAAATTTTCATTCATTTTTGAAATACAATTATCCTATCGGATATGCTTTCATATAACATTACCTACTATTTACTAGTTTGCCCCGATTGCAAAGACGAGATTTTAGTTGTTTTTTTTTAATTTTTTTATTATATAGTAGCGAGCCCCCCTGGCTTCACACGGGTGCTATGTACTAATACCAAGCATGTATTATCCTCCCGGAAGAAATTATCTAAGTGGTATCTAGTGAAAACCGCATTAAAATCCGTTGCGTAGTTTAAAAGATCTCAGCGTACAGACGGACAGACATATAGGTGTCAAATGTATTCATAGGTGTATGCAGACATTCTGTTGGGTTCATATTTTTCTAGTAGCATAGGTATCAATATAGCGTTGGATTGAAACGGTACATAGTGCACAAGATCTAGTGAGAGATCCAGTCTTTTAACTAGGTAAATTGGCGAATCACGTTTATTATTCAATGCAGGACCTAGTAGTAAGAGTTGTCTCGACTTTACCAATCCGACTGCTGTGGCAAATATTTTGCCAACGCTTGTGAAAACGCTTTCTTCTTGAAACCTTTACAATTAAGTTTGCTCTTCGAATTTTAAAAACTAGAATTGTGCAAACGTTTTATTGAAATTTTAATAGAATGGTAGCTAGAATTAAGTTGCTTGATCCAACGACTGTGATAAGGTGGCATTACTTGAACTTTTCTTTTTAGTTTATAGTCAAGTCTTGGCTTATAAATAATAATACTCGACTTTTGTGCAAATTTAAAGGAGTATCACTTTTAGAAGTCAGTCTTCCATGACTTCATTCCATCAATAAATAAATATTTTGGGACATTTTACACAGCACCATCTAGTCCCAAACTAAGCAGAGCTCGTACTATGGGTACTAGACAATGGATATAATGCTTTTTTATTGTAAATACGTAATAATAATACATGAGAAACACCCAGCCAAACAAAAACATTAGGTAGGCCTAATGTTTATCACATAAATATTTGTGTCCTGTGGGAATCGAACCCACGAACTCATGATCAGCAGTCCGACACTCGAACCACTAGACCACAGACGTCTTGTAATTATCTCGTTCTAATGCTATCTACTTTGTAAATATAATTGCAGTTAGACACCTCTAAAGATTATAATAATATACACTTATGCATAAGTATATCCATGTATGCCAACACAATCTCCTTTCATTTCACTTCCTTCATACGTTTTAGTGGTCTGTAATCAGCCGTCCAAGTTTACGGTCTGATGATGATGACTACCATACCGAGGAAACTCCTGGAAAACCGGTTTCTCCTTACCCATAACTATGAAACCTAGCTACTAGTATATATACCAACTTTTCATTTAATTGCTTTACATTCTAGCGAAAGTGGATGTGCCTATCCGAATTACTTTTCTTAAGCAATTTTCGGACAGTGATATAACGTAATCTTGATATAGCAGGAAGCTCGCTGTTTCTACGGGCTCCCGAAGACATTTTTAACCAACTGCGCAACGCAAAGGAGTATGTATGTTTGTTCCTTTGTGGCAATCTAGAGACAAAACGGGTGGGTAAAAAATTAAACTTGACGAACTATGTTAAGTGGGGTTTATCATTGAATTGAATTTGAAAATAATCTTAGGTTTCTATCATCAATTTTCATTTCGAATGACCATTTATGACGATTTAAAGTTAGTTAATAACTATTATAACTGACAATTAAAAAAAAATACTTATAATAAAGCCGTTATAAAGTTCTTATATAATCGGTGAAAAATAATTATCAAAATGTGTAAAATTAAAAAGTAATTACTTAAGTAACAATTTTAAAAAGCCGTCTGATAAGAAAAAACATAGTGACTATAACAGTCGGGACCCATTATTTAGTATTGGGAAAAATTTAATGAGTGTCGACTAAAGTCGCCGACGTCGTGACGTCGTGTTTTTTTTTCTTTTTACTCGGTTTTTTTTTTAATTTACATTTTAAATTCATTGACATTCTAAACAGCTACAATAAATACACCCACCTGGGTGAATGCTGTCTTCTAGTAAACGAAAGTTTTCTATTTTCAAATCAATATTACCCTCAAAATCAAAATAGTTTTATTTTCATATAAACCATATACAGGCACTTATGAAATATCGAGTCTAGGTGCACGGTTCCAAATTGGTCGTTTCCTATGGAGAAGAACCGGCAAGAAACTCCATGGTTCACTGCTCCTCCTAGAGTTTACCCAACTATGTTGGGGTACTCTAACCAGATGCGGCTGAATATCAGTATTTTACACAAACTCACTGCCATCAGACCTCCGTAAACCAAATACTGATATCCTAAGGATAAACAAGTTATCAGGCTTTTTGGGGTTCTGACCACTACTAACGACGAATACTTGTTCGTATGACAACCGGGACAGGGGTTACATGCTCTCCGAGGCATGAGGCGTCACGACTTACTGGTCACCCATCCGGCAGTATGCCAGAACGGACGTGGAAAGCGGTTGATCAGCTTAGATGTTACTTAGCCACGAGCCCCTCCCTATATAGTAGGTATTACCTACCTTTATTATTATGCCTTTTTATTTTCTTTCCTTCCGCGTCATCGGGTATCGTTTGTCAGAATTTTATTAGAATCAGAAACCAGACTATAGGGTAGTGAAATTGTCTGCAGGGCTAATATAATATAAAGCTCATTAGAAAATTGCCAAGGATCCTTGTGGAATCAAATTAAACTCTGGAACTGCTAATCATCAGCAAAAATACACTGTTCCACTACTGGGCAGTAGGCCACCGGCCTAATGCGGGCTGGCAGACTTCACACGCCGTCAAGACAATCTCACAGGCATGATTTCCTAACGTTGTTACCTTTCACCGTTTGAGGGAGTCATAATTCATTACTAATACGCATGTCATGGCCTGGCCACATGATTTCGAAAAGTTAGAGGTGTGTGCTTTGGATTTGAACTCGAGACCTCTGGCAAGGCTATCCAATGGTCATACCACTAGGCTATCACTGCTCGTTAAAATGGTTGAGGAATTGCTCGGAAATGTAAACAATATAATTATGACATTATTAATAACATTATTTTATAAAAGTAATTTAAACTATAAACGAATGTAAAAAAAATATAGTTATTTTTTATTTAACTGTGGAAACCAAAGGTACTACTTTAAGAAAACCAAATCGTGATGCGGGATGTACTTGCGCGTGCGCTACTTTAATGGTTTCTGCTTTGTGTCATTGTCGTTGTATCAAACCTTATTTTATTCTTTTTATGCTTGATCTCGGATTCCGTGAAGCAGAAATCCGGTTGTTTTTGTTTGAAGGCTTACGCGTGGCCACTCATCCAACACGCAGTTTTGGGTTTCGTCTCAACTCGTAAAATGTACAAATCCTACTCTTCTGGAACCAGTTTCTATCGAAGTAATATGCCATTTGCAACCAACAAACTTAAATTTGAACATAGATGAGGGATGAAAATAGTTTAGATACAGACGCCAGCAGGTCAAGCTATCCAAAACTATCAAATTTTTCCAATTGAATATGAACCTTATTGCTTTGGATTAAAGTTGAAAATCAATCAAATAAATTTGATGAGCTGGCCTCTGTACCTATTTCAAACTTATTCGAAGAGAGAGATATAGAGAAAAAGTAACAAAAAGGGTTTTCTTTTTGTTTGCTTCAGCAACCACAAAATACGACGGCAATTATAATTATAGTAAATTTCGCTACCCACAGCAACCGAAGCCACAATTATTACGGATAAGTAGGACGCTCAAGCTTAGCTTAACCTCAGGATCGTGCTGGCATCAAACAAAATTAAAATCAAACCAAAACAAGACGACACGTTTGGTGCAGCGTTTACAGTACCTAAGTATTATTTTTTGTACATTGCTCCAGTACATTTCTTCTTATATGAGAAACAAACAAATTCAAGTTCTCCGTGTCAAGCTGCATGATCTTTAATATGCTTTCTTTTTAGTTTTGAAAGAAAAGCAAAGTCTCCCGCATAAACCGTCTTGTCTTTGTCAAAAAACGTCGTTGCTGGTGGTGACACACTGGTGAGTACGACACTGGATCTGGTAATAGCCTCGTACTTACCTTTTTTTGGTCGGAGAAAATGCCTGTGTGCATACGACACCGTCGGGGACACGCTGAGATTATGTGAGGCTCGCACTCACTAAAAACTCCTTTTGTGCCTGTCCATCCACTTACAAAGAGGGCCACGAAAACTGCTACTTATTACTTTCGCAATATCTACCTTACCTTACCTTACCTGCACATACTGAGCTCCCTTCTCCTATGGTGTATCACCACCTCTCTACAGACTTCGTGCAAAGCGGGTGGTATGACCCACCTGTACCTGTGTGTTATAGTATGTACATGTGTGTTATAGTATGTACCTGTGTGTTATAGTATGTACCTGTGTGTTTTAGTATGTACCTGTGTGTTATAGTATGTACCTGTGTGTTATAGTATGTACCTTTTGAAAGGCAATGTTTATATATAGACCTAGGCTTAGCAATACATTTTCTTTTAATGCCCAGCTCGACAGTCAATGCAAATGGTGAATAACAAATGGTTATCGAATATTTCGAAACTTATAATTTAAAAAAGAGTGTGCGAAAAGGCATTTGAAGATATATCAGCCAACATTCCAAATTGCAAAGATGAAGGGTTGTGAGGAATGTGGGGTTGTTGAGGATCTGAATAATTTCACCAAATTTTATCGAAACCAAACACCCCTGAAGCGAAAAGTCTGTTCGAGTTCATGACAAGTATAATACCTACCTACTGTAGTTGTATTGTTATTGTGATAAATTATAAGTTAAGGATACGAAGGGGCTGGCATACGCTGCGCGTTATAAAAGTCCCTAATAATTTATAGAAATAAAAAAAAGATGAACAGTTGACGGTGATAATATCGAGTTCTTTAAAATCTTAAACTTTCATCATCAAATTCCGAGAATTTGTCAGCGGATGTAAAGTACGTTCATATACTGTTAGTGTTAATTATGAAAAAAAAAAACTCAATGGTCCTATGAAAGTCCGGCTAGCGGTACCACATAGGAGGTTTTTTGAAATTGGTAACAAAAAACATAGATTCTTTATACTGTTACAATACTTATAGGTGAATACCCAGTTTTTCCCGTCATTTGACTGTAGCAGTAAAAACCCAAAAGTATTAAGTAAGTAGGTAGGTATATGTTTGCGCATTGGCGTGCCCCTACCTTTTTGAGCATCATCAACCCATATACTGTCCTACTACTGGGTACGGGTGTCCTCTGAAAATGACATGGATAGGGGTACATTCCACCACCCTGGCAGAATGTGGGTTGGCAGACTTCACACGCCATTGAGAAAATCTCTAAGGCATGCAGGTTACCTCACGATGTTTTCCTTTACTATTTAAGCGAGTGATAATAAATCGATCCCTACTAATATTACAAATGCAAAAGCAACTCTGTCTGTCTGTCTGTTACGCATCGTAATTCGTATCAAAAGGCCCATATAGGCCTTTGCATCAAAAGGTCCTTTGGGATGCGGGTAGAACCCCGGGCAACAACTAGTTATTAATGCGCACATAATATCGAAAAGTCAGAGGTGCGTGCCTTGAATTCGAACTCGAGACCTTTGCCTTAGCAGTCTAAAGGTCAAATCACTAGGTTATCACTGCTTTTTTAACTTCCTGATGCGTTGAACTAATTCACCGTTTAAAGAATAATCAAAATCACGATAAGGTTTCCTAGATAAGAATCTAGGAAACTCTATCGTGGTTTTGATTACATACTGATAAAATTTGTTAATGCACATTTTTTCTTCTTGTCGCTAGTAGGGCTTTTGTCCTTTTATTAATTACCTGCTTCCCAAGATCTAAGTTTCAAAACAGTCTCTCTCTTACTTTCTTTAATGTGAAGCGTTTATAAAAAGAAAGCTTTAGTGGTGTATGTATTGTTAGCCCTCTGTTCCATGACAGAAATTTAAAACGTGGATCCGGCTCATTTTAGCATTATGCCTATTTCAAGTTTTCTGTAAGCGAACCAGGTGTTTTCAAATAATTTGGTACAATATTTTTATGATTTTATGAAACGGTCTTGCTGAAATAAGATAGTAACACGCCTGTATTCCCAGAAATGTTAGGAAGAACCGGTGACCGGTGAAGCACACCCTTCACCGGTTTTTTTTTTTTTATACCATTAATTTGGCATATAAGCATACGGCCCACCTGATGGTAAGCGGTTACCCTAGCCTATAGACGCTTGCAACACCAGTGGTATCACTTGCGTAGGCATTGCCGACCCTGTAAAACGAAAGAGGAATAGTTGGGTGGTCAGTATCAAAGTCCCTCCACTGCCGACACAACGTTTCCTCGAGGAGCACTGGAAACCTTACTCACCGTAAGGAACACCGTAAGGATAACAAATGTTATCAGCTCAAAGCTGAAAACATAGAAAAATGACTGTGTGTATAGACACACGGACATTTTTCTCTTTTATTTATATATACATCATTGAGAATGTATAGGATTGAAAAGAGTTATGTTTTGTTGCTGAATCATTTTGAAAGGCATATATCATTTTGAATTTTGGAATGTATTATTCGAGTATAGACTTTCTTCATTTTCGAAATCATCGCGGATATTTTTTACTAGCCTTCACTTGAAGGTGGTTCAATTAGATTAAGATTGTTACTACCACTTGGAACTCATTACTGCCCAGTTTTCAAGCGGATATGTATTCTATAAGTTTTTTTTCTAATATAACCCAGATATTCAAGAAATAACTGTTTTGAATACTATAAAAAAATAACCGTCGTCCCACATTCTAATTTTCTCCTACTTCGTAGGTGCACAACTAACTGGGCCGAGACCCCCAACTATTTATTCTATTCGGGAATGGAACCTGCCCCAAATGCCTCAAACACCCATTGAGTCAATTTACATACTGTCGACTTCTATCATGTGGTTCGGGTGTCGGATTGCTAATCACGAGATCGTGGTTTCGCTTCCCACAGAACACAAAAATATAAGTGATGAACATAAGTGTTCGTGTTTGTTTGGGTATCTCTTATGTATATAAGTATGTATTTTTATGTATGTAAGTATTATAACTATTGTCTAGTACTCATAGCTCTAAGTTTGGGACTAGGTGATGCTGTTTAAAAAAACCCAAGAATATTTATAAAATTATTAATTTATTTGTAGTTAAGCTGCCAATTTCGCAATTCGCATACCATGAGTCTTAGCAAGCTAGTTACCATCATCTATAAACAATACAAAGTAGGCCCCTTTTAATATATGATTTTTTAGTTCTTTAACTGCATGCTCTAATATTTATGTAAAATTTTATTATTAGCATAATATATTATCATAACTTATATTTATTTAACCTAAAAGTGTTCAATTTGTAAGATTTATTTACAGAACACTTGTTTTATTATACACGTATTTTATTATATTTCTACAGATAAATTATTAGTTTTAAAATCACGGCCATGAATGAAAAATTACAACTTTTACAGCTCATTATAATACTAGATAGCTACCTTTACTTAGTTAATTTTATTAATTCCATTCACTTTTCAGGAAACAGATTAAGTAGTTAGGTACTACAGTTATTATATTCACTCAATGATATTCTTTCTTTAAAAAAAAAAATCGATTCTCATCTCGAGCAGTGCTATTGGGCTTTTCTATGAAACCCTCAGTAGCAGCTCAGAGTTTGGATTGGTGCCTGTTTAGGCGGTTAATGGCAATAGATTCGCTACCTTTTAAATGGGACCTAAACATACCAGTGAACTGGGTGGAACTCACCTAACGTAACACATACAGGCGTGATGGTATCTATGTTTAGGACTAGATATCGTAGTTCAGCAAAATAATATTAAAAAAAAAAAAATATACCTACTTAGACAATCAAACACATTGCCTCATTGGTCTAGTGGTCGCAAGAACGACTGCTGAGCGTGAGATGGTTTTTATTCCCAGGTAACAAGTGACATAAACCAATGCCACTGAGGACAGTGGCAGGTAGGAACCTGGGAATAAAACCTAATCAAACTCTGAGTAGCAGTAATCAACAGCATGGAGTTTGCATTTATACCCGGTTAATGGCAACAGGCTCGCTCTAGGGTTTCTCATTTTTTGTTTTTTTTTTTGGAGTCCCGGCAACAATTTCTCGAGAGTTCTCGAGATCCGCTTAGCTACTACTTAGCCACGAGCCCCCTATGTTCTGGATTATTATTTTTTATTTTATTTTTTTCAGTACGTCTCTGCATAACGCTATGTGTAGGTACATAATTATATACGTGATGGTATGTATGTATGTACGTATTCATACATCACATGAATACCTGACTTTACATAGATCTGCTATTATAATTATGTTGTAGGGTTAGTCCGGGGTAGCTGGCCATATTTTTTCGTAAACGCTGTTAAAAAAAAACCTTATACATTACAATAGAAATCTTTATTTTTAAATAAACTTTAAAATATTAAACATAAAAGTAACAATTTCTAATGAAATCACCATAATTAAAATAGTTTTTTTTAAATTACAATTGGCCATCTCTCCCAAGGTGTACGGGTGTGATGGCCATAGCATTAACCTTAAGTCTAGCTTTATCATAGTTTTTTGGTATTACTGTCTGTTTCTTAATCGTTTTTTGACCACATTTGGAGCACATGTCTATAAATTCATTGCAATTTTCGTGTACCCAAAACTGGCATACTGTGCATTGCAGCCAGTCTTCGAAAAGTATTTCATAGCAGTTTTCGCCGCATTCCCGATTCTTGTCCTTTTCGTTTGACTTGTGTAAGGGTTCTAAGGTAACTAAGACTCCGCTGTACGTCCGTCCGTCCGTCCGTTTATCATCAGGCAATTGAAATTTTCACAAAATATGATGTGTTTCTGTTGCCCCTATAACAACAACTACTAAAAACAGACTAAAATAAATATTTAAGGGTCTTTTCTAGTACGGAACCATACAACAAACGTGTTTTTTTGTTGCCGTTTTTTGCTCGATATTAATAACGGTAACAGATATACGCTTGAAATATTCACTGAATATTTAGTTGTATATTCACTTTAAAAATAAATACATTATAAAATTAAAATAAAATAAATATTTAAGAGGGGCTCTGGTACGGAACCCTTCGTGCGCAACACCGACTCGCACTTCGCCGGTTTTTGAATCTATAGTTTAATTTTAACTGTTCGGTAAAATCGTTAGCTATTTTCCTTATGTCATCTATAGTCATTGTTGATGTGAGCAACCAATTACCTCTTACGGCTATCGCCTTTCTCTTATTATTAGGCATCTAAAACAAATATGATAAAAATAAATTATTGAAATAAGACATCATTTATTTACCATTGGTACATGATGGCCGTATGGCCAACACGTACCGATTGTAACTGGCCATCTCTCCTTTTCTTCCGGGAGAGATGACCACACTTCAAATAAAAACAAGTCGACAAGTAATTTTGAGGTAAGGACAAAGCGTTATTCATATACTTTGAAGTAAATACAAAAAACACCCTTATTTTAAGAAACTAATATCACACACCGGTAAAACATAAGCCCCATAATAAATGTTTACACTAGACAAAAAAATAAATGCGGATTTTACTCACTTTTTGTTTTTTTTTTCGTCGAAATTTTTGCCGTACCTTTGCTCCCATGCACGACGGGAAGCGAATTAAACGGTAACTAACGACATCTAGCTAGTGGATCCATGATTTTTTTCGATAGGCCATCTCTCCCTTATGGCCGTCTACCCCGGAATTACGCTATGTAAACTATTCATTATGTATTTTGTTATGATAATATAATTTTCCATTATAAAAGAGTATTATTCTGGGAGGTATTTTCGTAAACAATACATTATGCAAGTCAAAAGACCGATCGATGACACCAGATTGTTTACATAAAAGTTATTTTAACCAACTTTTTTAAAATGTAAAGATGATATATGAAAACAAACAAACGTCTATAGGCTACGCTAACCGCTTATCATTAGGTGGGCCACATGCTTGTTGGCCACCCTAGTGTAAGGTATAGAAAATATAAAGAAAAATAATTGATTATTTTATATTATACCAGCTATTGCCCGCGGTGCCACTCGCAATCCAAAGGGCTTTTTGAGACAAAAGGTAACCTATGGCCTTCTTCAAGGTCTAAACTATCTCCGTACCAAATTTCATCAAAATCGGTTCAGCGGTTTAGGCGTGAAAGCGTTACAGACAGATAGACAGAGTCACTTTCGCATTTATTATATTATAAGAATAAGATATATAAGATAAGAAAGGAAGTAGGGATTAGTATTATAATAATTTAGGCTTTGTGTAATGAATGACTTTGTCATTATTATTCTGAAACAATAAGCTATTGTTCTGAGGTAACTCGAGATGTTATATTAGGGTTATTTGTTTGTAATACCTACTTACTAAATGTATCGGTTCAACTGATATTAGGTTATCATGCCTATTACTTGGTCATAGTCAAATATTGATATTAATTTAGCTACCATACAACATTTTTCCACTATTATCAATACCAACCAAATTACGAGTAACGATGATAAGGTTACGAAGATACTTTTGCAAACTAAGGTCTGTTTAAAATAAATAATACACCAATGTTTGTGACATTTTACGTGCATTTTACTCAGCACGATCTAGTCCCAAACTAAGCTTGTACTATGGGTACTGGGTACTTAATAGACAATGTATACAATAATACTTTTTTTGTAAATATATATATCTACAGAGTATTACAAAACTACCCGTAAAGCCGAAAGGAGGTTAAATGGGGCCATAAAACGAGTCCATTCACAATATTTAAGAACCGTAGTAACGCTGTATAACATACACCAAAAAAAGGAAAACAACAACATTTATGAATGAAAAATAGAAAAACTATTAAAGTAGACAATTATTAGGTAAAATAGGTACGTAGGCCTTTCTGTTAAATAATCTGGTTCCCTGACATGACAGCTGACACAATGTTTGGCTTTGATAATTAATTATATTTTTTACGGGGTATTTTGTAACACGTTGTATAAGAAACACCGAAAACACAACATATAGGGCCGGCAACGCACGAGTGACTGCCACTGCTGTTGCAAGCGTCCATAGGCTACAGCAACTGTTTACCTTCATGCGGGCCATAAATGCTTGTTTGCCACCTAAGTGGTATAAAAATAAACACTAACACAAACATATTTTTTTGCATTTTCTATGGTAAGATTTAAAAGTTATTTTATCAAAAGACCAATTCGTCTGCGAGCAGGATTCGAACTCGCGGTGGCTTACTGGTCATAGCGTGTGTGAGTGAACTTAGCAGATCATTGTCCAGCAGATCAAAAATAAATGTGAGTTCTTTTCGCAAGCGCCATAGTTCTACAGTTTCTGATACTTTTCAAGAATAGTTCTGGGGGTTTTCAATGAAAAAAATGATTGACAAAATGATCTGCCAACTTCCCGGAGTAGATCATTTTCCAGCAGATCATAACCAAATGTGATGATTCTTGTGAATGCAGCTGAGTTCTACAGTTTCTGATACTTTTCAAGAATAGTTCTGGCGTTTTTTTTTAAACTCAAGTGGCAGCATGATTTTCCAAGTTGTGTGGAAAAGTCGAAAAATATCTATTTCAATAGTTTCAATCTACTCTTGAGGTTAGAACTTTCTTGTTTCTCATAGATCCGTATGAGAACAAAGACATGAAACCTGATTTGATTCCAGAACTCAAGGTCCAGTCCCAACAAATAATGGTTATATGAGTGATAAAAATTTTTTAATCATTTCACACTTTACAAAAGCCTAGAACTCTCTTGTTTACATAAGGAGTACATAAGGAGTACAGAAGGAGTACATAAGGAGTACATAAGGAGTACACAAGGAGTACATAAGGAGTACACAAGTTGTACACAAGGAGTACACAAGGAGTACATAAGGAGTACACAAGGAGTACACAAGGAGTACATAAGGAGTACACAAGGAGTACATAAGGAGTACATAAGGAGTACATAAGGAGTACATAAGGAGTACACAAGGAGTACATAAGGAGTACACAAGGAGTACATAAGGAGTACACAAGGAGTACATAAGGAGTACACAAGGAGTACATAAGGAGTACACAAGTAGTACATAAGGAGTACACAAAGAGTACATAAGGAGTACATAAGGAGTACACAAGGAGTACATAAGGAGTACACAAGGAGTACATAAGGAGTACACAAGGAGTACATAAGGAGTACACAAGGAGTACATAAGGAGTACACAAGGAGTACATAAGGAGTACACAAGGAGTACATAAGGAGTACACAAGGAGTACATAAGGAGTACATAAGGAGTACACAAGGAGTACATAAGAAAGAAACAAGAAAGTTCTAGCCTCAAGAGTGTGTTGAAACTATTGAAATAGTTAGATATGTTTCGACTTTTCCACACAACTTGGAAAATCATGCTACCACTTGAGTTTTTTTTAAAAAAGGCGAGAACTATTCTTGAAAAGTATCAGGAACTGTAGAACTCAGCTGCATTCACAAGAAAATCACATTTGGTTATGATCTGCTGGACAATGATCTGCTACGGGAAGTTGGCAGATCATTTTGTCAATTATTTTTTTCATAGAAAACCCCCAGAACTATTTTTGAAAAGTATCAGGAACTGTAGAACTATGGTGCATGCGAAAAGAACTCACATTTGTTTTTGATCTGCTGGACAATGATCTGCTAAGTTCACTCATATTCATAGCGTCTGGTGTAGGTACTGTAGAGGTCGCTACCAGGAGTCAGCATGAGACTGGCTGGTTTAAGAAGAAGTAATCATTTGAAATTATTGTATAATGTTTAGTCAAAGTGATTAATGGTTGTCAGAGAGAATTCCCTTGACCTTTGAAGAATAAAGTCGCAGAGTACCTTTTAACCGAGAGTTTCTTTGAATAAGCCTCCTAGGACCCCATCAGGGTCCTATAGTACCTAACCAGAAGACGCAGGTTCGAATCCTATCACCATCTATCAGCCCGTACCAAAATTTCTATAAATCCCGTAGGAAATTGGGTAAGATGTGGATAACGAATGCTACACACTAATGTATTTAAATACATATAATCTTTGTATTGATTATTATTGATTGTTGTCCCTAATAAAATAAAAACATGTTATCCCAGATACGATTAACCTTATACGAATGTTCAGACGCCAGCAGGTCAAGCTATCCAAAACTGTCAAATTTTCCCAATGGAATATGAACCTTATTGCTTTGTGCTAAAGTTGAAAATCTATCAAAGAAATTTGATAGAGGGGTAGCTTGATGTCTTTAGCAATTAGGGTAGGTACCTGTACCTACCTATATCAACTATTTGATATTCTGTTCACGCCTCCAAAGGCATTTACGGATTTTAATAAATTAATGCTTCTAGGATATATCCTCTAAAGCACATTAAAAAAATATGCATGGTAGTAGTTTTTTTTTTTTACATATTACAGGAACAAAGAAGGGCCGAGAATTGTGCCCTGAGGTATTCTATGCTGTACGTGGTTTGTGGAGTGGAATTCCCTTCACGTTGAGCAGATAATATCAACGAAATCGATTAGATTGGTACTTGTGGGTAGACTGTAGACACCTACATCGTTATTAGGTGTTGCTTGTTGACTTTAATGATCGATTATTATGCCAGAGAATGCCCGTTTTAATTTTTTCACACTGGCAAATGCGAAAATGTATAATGAAATATTACATAACATACCATGACGCCTGTATTCCCCGAAGGGTTAGGCAGAGGTGTACTAATGTACACCCACATTTCGTCGGTATGTTTTAGGTCCCATGTAATAGGGGGCGGGCCTATTGCCATTAACCGAGCACAAATCCAAACTCCGAGTTGCTACTGAGAATTTCATAGAAAAATAATAATAACAAATCCCAATAACTTTGCTCGACCTGGGGATCGAACCCAGGACCTCTAGCGTGGCAGTCGATATCTTATACCTCCATGATATAAAAAAATAATTCCCCGTTAACCTTGCTGTCTGCTTCATCTTTAAGTATGCCGTCTTTGAGTGCGGCAGTCTACCTTATTGTAAAAACACTTGCCTATATTACTTTCCGATTCAGATACTTTGAAAATGTACGTCATTATCACAAAAAAAATATCGTTTTGCTTAACATTTCTGAATAACATTCATCATCATCATCAACCCATATACTGTCCCACTGCTGGGCACGGGTCTCCTCTCATATTGAGAGAGATTAGGTTATAGTCCACCACGCTAGCCTAGTGCGGGTTGGTAGACTTCACAAACCGTCGAGAAAAATCTCTAAGGCATGCAGGTTTCCTCACGATGTTTTTCCTTCACCGTTTAAGCGAGTGATAATTATTAATACGCACATGAATTCGAAAAGTCAGAGGTGCGTGCTTTGGGTTCGAACTCGAGACCTTCGACTTGGCAGTCCAATGGTCATACCACTAGGCTATCACTGCTTTTTAACATTAATTTAAAATAAATAATTCTTATGCATTTAAATGGTAACAAACAGTATTCCTACAAGTAGGTACCAATCCAATCGGTATCGTAGATTTTATCCGCTTTATGTGAAGACGAACCATACAATCATTAAGGAACTGGTTATTGTTTATCTATGTAACAACCTCTAATTAAAATCAATGTCATTGAAAGTCGTTTTATTGACGAAAGGAAGGCATCATAATGACCTCTGTTACATTCAAATAATATTTGGGCAACCGGGTCGAGCGAAGACTGCTTACGTTCTCTAGGTCTCAAACTGCTAATCATGTAAGTGGGTGAATTTCAACAAGAGATTTTTATGTAAGTATCATTTCGGTGGGATTTTTTTATTTCAATGCTATCTACATATTTTTAGTGACAAATAAAACTTTAGCCTATTTTATAACATTGTGCGTGAGTGGACATCAAATATCATCAAAACTTACATAAATATTTAGGATTAATTTTTAAGAGTCCACTATAATGAAAAGTGTCTACCGAAATGATAAAAATACCACCGAAATGATAGACTGTGCACCGGCATGAAATAAATCCACTGAAATGATACAGCTAAGAACAACCGTGCCGGCCAGCCAGGGTTCCGTACTTTGTTAGGTTTAATTTCCACAAATTTTAGATAAAAACTGAGACAGGACAGTACATAGTTATTTTAATATCATCATTAATACACAGATATTACAGTTAGTATTACAAATATCATTCTTTGAGGTTACACTAACCTCAAAGAATGATATTGATGTAATGTTTATTATGAATGAATTGTTTCTTTACTTATATAACCTTTGGTACTTTTTCTCGTTTTTGGTTGTTTATGAACTAATACTAATTTACTTGATATATTTTCAAAAGAGTGAACGAAGCGCGATTAGAAAGCTTAAAGTTTCTGATTAATATGATGGCTGCATTTGTAAGTTATGCCATTAATAGTAATACATAATGTATACCTATTGTACTAAGAGAAAAATGCTAGGTATAATTTAACTTCTAAAATTAAATCGACTCTTATATTTTCATACATATTATATATTTTCACATAATACACCTGAATCTAATCTACACTCTAGGTAAAAGTACATTACAAAACTATGACTCTGTATTTGACACAAGGATCTTTAAAACTTTATGGTTTTATCATTTCGGAGATACATTTCATTCCGGTGGACTGTAATTGGTATAACAGTCCACCGAATCCACTGAAATGATAACACTGAGATGATAAAATAGAGGTTAGTTTTACATTTAACTCTGAAATAAAATTATTAAAAAAATATGAACACTACTCAAACAAAACAGTACTTAGGGCGAATTTAATACACAATATTGAAACAAATTAAACAAATCTAGCACGAGTTATAACAGCCACCGAAATGAAACTATTTTTGTCCCCATATCACTGAAAAAATAAACTTACTTTTTTCACGGAAAGCCGCAAGACGTTGGGACCGTTGCGTTCATGCCGAGAGCTTGAGTCGGACTGATCCGAAGTGAGGAAACGTGAGAGGGGCGTAACAAGGCAATGTTGACGTGGCTATTCTACTAAACTTACTGTCCTCTGAAATGATAACTTTTTTCCAGACAAAAGTTGACTGCCTGTCAAATCCATGAGAAAGAAGATAAACAAACAAAAACAGTTTTATTTGATCGAATATATTATAATTTAATGATAACAAAATCGATTTAAATCCATATAACGAATATATTTGGAGGGGAAGGTATTTTATGAGCGGAATTGGGTTCAGGACACGCCACCGTGATGATAAAATAACACTTTGTAATATTTTTTTTTGGTATATAAGAGGGTAGAAATCAATGATTTTTTTTGCCAAGGTAGAGAAGTACTTACTTTGTTGAGAAAAAATATAAAAAATCAGCACATTGCACTACCGTTCTCAGGTTTGCCGTGTATTTTTTTTGCTTGCGCAATTCACCCAAGTAGGTTTGGAATGGGATAAAATATTAGGATTACAAATTAACAATTTCTGGATTTATCCCCATTATTGTGCTATGCTACCTCGCTTCTTTCTTCTATTGGTCGTTTGGCTTTGAATGTTACTCCTATAAGAGAACATAAGTCACATCAGAATCTGATATATTATTATGTACACATCAACTTCATACGTCAACCCATCAACACACACACAGCGAAATGATCCCATATGGGTTCCCCTTTCTTTTTGAAGTCCGGTAACCTAAAAGCCAAAAATTCAGCTTCGAAATAAGTCCTACTAAAAATACAAATCTTAAGGCACCTCAATTGGCCAAAATCACAAAAAAACGGACATAGGTAATAAGAAAACAGGAATAATTTAATTTGAGGCAGCCGATTAAAAAAAAACTCGACCGTAAATTGCTTTTAATACCCAGATAACCTAACGTATGGAACGTATGGAAATCATTCAGAATAAAAAGAATTTTTAGAATAGTAAGCTTGGATGGTCGAGTACAAACCTACTAGGAGTTGCCAAAAACTAGATACATAAATATGACGAAAACCATCGACCATTACTGATGTTTAGATAGAAAATATCTAACAATATTAGTTACCTATTCAACTTAACAGTTATCGCATAATTTCAAATGTTCATTATATGTTATTAGGTATTTTAGAGATACGAAAATTTATTTAACATATGAGCTCTTTAATCTGCATTCCAAACTCGTGTGCCTGTACGGTCACAGGTTCAAAATCAGCGAGTGTCTGAGGGAGTGCCGAGGCGGACGGTCGTGCTGCGACTAGCTGGCGAGTCGCCCGAGTAAATATAACACGGCATCCACAGGTACTTGCGCGCTCTAATACCCTACCTACTAACCGAGGCACTGGCGAGCGATTGCGACTCGTTCCTCGGGGTCAAGATAGTTCACAGCCGAGTCAGTGTTAAAACAACGAGGGTCATTGCCGTCTACAAGAGTCACAAACGTCAGGTACCCGTACATCTATTTGCATGCCGACCGTATTTGATGGGATCATCCAAAGGAAATGTATGATTGATCGACAATGCAGTCATGTCGGTTTGTTTGCTCATTTAGTTACTCTCACTATATATACTGCGCTCACCATTGTACCCAGTCAACCCTGTCTGAATTCATAAGTAAATCTTCACGTATATTGTTTTTATATGTGTCCGAACGCATATCAACGGTGGTATCATTTCATATTGAACCTTGATGTTGACCTGAATTGGCTGAATTTACAAAACAACAAAATCTGTTTTGTAAACTTGTTTAATTTTTCATAGTATGAATTATGATTTCTCTTTTACGTACACGTATTACTATAAAAATATATGCTGTTTTATCAACTCCAATACTAAGTTATTCAATGGTCTAGTACAGAGGTCAGCACATCAAGCTACCCCAATCTGTCAATGATAGACTTTCAACTTTAACACAAAATAATAAAGTTCATATTCAATTGGGAAAATTTGACAGTTTTGGAAAGCTTGACCTTGGCTTGGCTGGCGTCTGTACATCAACAAATCACGTAGGTCCCCCCAGCACGCGGCGCTTAAGTGCAATACTCGTAGATTTTACACTGTGTCTTATTTGTTACTTGACGTGTTAAACGTTGTACATATATAATGTTATTTATAATGTTTTCAACAAAAAATATAATTTTCTGTCTTATTACGCGAATATGACATTGATAACTATAAAACTTTTTTTTACGGATTTTCGGATCCCGAAGTTTCGGACCTTTTACAGTATTCATGGTCTACCACAGTGGACTCATGACCATGAACTGACTGTGAAGAGTCCGAAGCGTTGGTATTAATAATATCAATATAACACTGATTACTGAACAACAATTAGACATTCAATATTTACAGAAGTATTATTATTAAATTGGTGTGTGTATAATCTTTGTCTGATTGAAATTCACACTTAGAGCGAAAGAATAATTAATTATGATAAGAAGGTCAATGGCTCGTCTCACTCGAAAGTATAGATTTTTTTGTTTATTTTCTTTACATTTTCAAGTATAAATATTATGTAGTCGATACCTACCAAGTGAATAAAAAGTGACACTGTAGAATTTCTTTACAGGCACAATAGGCATTTCATTAATTAATCTCATTAGTGTTTCTGTTACCATAATAAGTCATCTTTTGGTAATCCTGATGGACTTAAAAATCAAATTAAGGGATCACATTAACCCAGGGATGCTAACAGGCATTGTATGGGTTCTGGAATGGTCTATTAATAGGACACAGTGCCCCCCTCCATGTGCTGATGGTGGCCACCGACTCGCCAAGGTGGCTTTAGTGGGTAAGATAAGAATAAGAATCCCATATTCCCCGGTCTAATCCCCGTAAACCGATGAAACTTTATGTTCGGAAATAAAAAGTTTAATCTGTCCCCTTATCATTGATGAAACCATTGAGTAAATAAAGTTCGAACTGCCCCCCAAGGGGACAAAACAAGGTGACAAATCGGAATAATCCGCGCTTATGACTACTACTGGGTTGCCAAAATACATAACAGTACTTACATATGAGTCTCCGGCCACATTTAGACTAAAATCGAAAAACATTAATTAAAAAAAATGTAAGTACTGTAGAGGTCGCTACCAGGAGTCAGCATATGACTGGCTGGTTTAAGAAGAAGTAAATTTGATTGTATAATGTTTAGTCAAATGATTAATGGTTGTCACAGGGAATTCCCTTGACCTTTGAAGAATAAAGTCCTAAAGTACCTTTTAACCGAGAGTTTCTTTGAATAGATCCCATAAGGATCCTATAGTACCTACCTAACGAAAAAAATCTAAAGGAAAAGCCACGATTGTAATATTCTTTCATTTTTATACTTTCTCTTCAACAACGAGACTCCTCTAAGCATTCTGCGACATCTCGAATAATAACGTAACATAAATAATAATGGAAATGGCAATTCAAATAGTTGAATTCATTAATCATATATTAAAGCTGGAAATAAACTGTAGTAACAAGCAAGTAGTTATTAATTAAGATGCTAGCAAATTATCATAATATTATGCTAATGTTCAAGTTGTATATATAGTCTGGCAATATAGTTTCCGTTTATTCCATTAACCATAGGAAATATTTTTAATGTTATCCTAAATGGCTATAGTTAGATAAAACGAAGTGGTTTTCTACAATAACAGCGGTCAGTTGTGTAAATAAGTACATACCTACGTATAGGAAGTGTACATATTTTAACCGAGACCTTTTTTATTTGGACCTTATTTATGTAAGTAAGTATATACGTACTTAATTGATGTTTTACAATGCAAATTGCAAAAAATACTTCTTAGTTTATACTTGTATCATGTATACATATTTGTCAATGCATTTATGAGGGTTATTATTATTTCCAATATTTGAAACATCCCAATTTTGTTTAGCTCTTAATATTCACATATACAGTAATAGTGCTGTGAGAGAAAATAAATAAATTTATTATTATTATAATAATGTATATGTATATCAAATATCTGTCAAATGCATTTGAACCAGTTTGACTGCGAAGAGCGTTGCAAAATATTTTTTGGGAAATATTAGGGATATGGGGAATATCTATTCTATCTATCTATACCCTTCATTTATGGGGGAATTTTAATTTTATTTAAGATCAAGCTTTGACATAAATCATTTCCGTTGCATTTTCTTGTCGTTGTCTAAAAACAATGCTTGATCAAGATAGTCAAAATGTTTCACAGTTTTGATCTAATCCCTGCTTCCCTACTAATATTAGGATAAATGCGAAAGTAATTCTGTCTGTCTATCTGTCTGTCTTTCACGCTTTCACACCTAATTCGTTGAACTTTTGATGAAAGTTGGTACAAAGATGATAGGTACCTTTTGTCTCAAAAAGTCCTTTGAAATGCGAGTAAAACCGCGGGAAAATACTAGTTGTTAATATACATGTACTTAACCTGTATTTACAACTTAAAACTAGAGCAAATATGCCGTGCTTCTAATGTTAAGCGTTGTCCAAGAGAGTATGCCTCAATAGTTAACCGATTAATCCCACTAGGTACGAGAAAGTGACTTTCTCATAACTGGTAAAATTGATAGCTGTTCAAGCATCGTTCTTACCCTTTTTGTTGTTGTTGATTTTAAATGTGGAGAAGAACAGGAAATGATTTCGTAGTGAGCTCATCATTCATTTTATCAGTTAACTTTCTGTTTCGTTAACCACTTGCCATCTGGTTTCTTGAAAGCCAGATAGTTACATGCATTTCGCTTCGTGGGTATAAAATGAAAAGTATGTGCACATTAAATGCTGTAGATTTTTTAAATGAGTAGAATAGCCGTATTTCGGAACTATCGACCGTAACTATGCATATAATTATTTAAGTAATTAAGTATGATTATGATTTATACGTCTGCCTGCTTCTAATATAAATAAATTACTTATTTTTGTCTCTATTTAAAGGCCAATAGTATGTTGCGAGCTTTAAGAATAGCAAGTTTAATCACAACAATTGCGCACATTACCACATCAAAATTACAAGTAAGCACAAATAGGTACAGAAGTTGCAGACACAAGCGTTTGTGGCCCCCCGCTTTATTATACAAGCTACAGGAAATGGTATTAATTAAAAACACAGAGTTCCTTACAGTGTACAGGTAGGTATAATAATAAAAAAAAAGAAGCAAAACAGCTCCCTCTTTTCTTTTCCGACATCAGCTTAAAGAAACTATAGCTGGGATAAAATATTAGGTAGGCATATGAATACAAATCGATTTATGCCAACTTCTATCTATCGATACTTTTTAATATACTAAAGCTGAAAAGTATTCTTGTTTGTATCTTTATTTGAACGGGCTGATCTCTGAAACTACCATTCGGATTTGATTTTAAGAAAATTTGATTGCTGATTCTTGAAGAAGGTTATAATGTATTTAACATCACGCTACTACCCTTAGGAGCCGAGCAAAAAGGAAAAAGTGTGGGTGATTATAATTTGTACGGGATACGTATGTAGAATTTTACAGATCTTTTAAACCGATAACAATGACGGTGTGGTTCCATACAATCCATACTAAGGTTGGCTATTAAAGAATTGGAACCTTTTTAAATGTTAGCCAAACTTTTTACACGGCTTTAAACAAGACTATAAAAAAATGAACCAGGACATTGATTTACTTTTCAGGGTATAACATGAGGATGCGGTGGTGTGTGTTCGTAGCGTTATGGAGCTTTGTAAATGGACCATCAAACATGACAGAAGCTTCTGAAGTTTTTGATCCAATGGTCGTACACGGTGCACAAACACGAAATGTCAGACTTTCAGAGGCAATACCAAAGGTAACTTACTAATTATTTTGTCCAATAGATAGCAAAAGTAATATTAATAAATTACAAAATATATTATTTATTTAAATTAAATAGAATCTACGAAAAAAACAAAGTTTAATTAAAAACTATCCGACAAAAGGGGCATGTCACTTTGAAAGTAATCAAATAAGTAAGTACTGTAAATATAAAAGTAATATACATTTAAAATTTATTCTGAACGACTGCATATTTTGCGGCGCGTCACTACTACTGTAGCGCCGAGTATCCCGGTTTCGATTTTCTAGTGAAAATCGAAACCAACTCGAATCGTAAAACAAATAAGTATCTGTGTATAAAAAATATACACAAATACTTGTTTCGAATCTGGGTGGAGTAATTGTGTTTGTAAAGTCCCCGGTGAGACAAGGCTTGGTCCCTGGTGCGGGCGTAGTCTTTTGTAAATAATAAACCAAAATGTTGTGCTGCATCTTACAAATGGCTTAATAATAATAAAAAAACTATACATAGTAATGGCAAATGGCTTAATATATTCAAAATAATATGCTAACGCATCCGAGCCAGCTCCATCGGTGTGGCAGCAATAAATACCAGTTTTTGCAAAAAAAACTCACTTGAGACCTTCACGGATCGGACTAAAGCATTTTTTACACTGTATACAATGTAGTTGTAACAATCAGTCATAATTACCTCAGGTTTAATTACTGTTATTAAACAACAGACCAATTCGCTGATAAAAGTTTTGTTATCCTGAGCGAGGATTAAGCGGAACATTCTATAATTTGATATGGACTGCAATACCTACATAATGTCAGGGCTTCACCAATTGACCTACTAATTGAGATAATAATAGTTATATGGCAACCACCGTTACCTATTTACAAATGTAGATGAGCCAGAAATACTATGAGCACCTCTAGTTAATCTATTTGAAACAAAAGTGCAGTTTATTTAATGTAGAGTTAATCTGTAGTATCTCTCACGTGCAAATCAATAAACCGACCGGAGACTGCTCTTTCCGTGATCATCTTCAGAATTTCCTTTCTACTCCCCATTATGCTTTGCATGTAAACGTAAACATAGACTTTCCTAAAGGGTCATTATAATAAGTGGGATCTTATGTGGCTAGGAAGGGAATGATCACCAATTTATAAAACTGTAAGGTACATATATTAATATTGTCATATAATATGGATAATGCTGGTTAGCCCGTAATTGGCTAGTGTGTAAGCCCGTTACCTCTATATATTTTAATTTATAATATATTGTATACACGAGCTGTGGGAAGACCTAAATAAATAAAAAATAGGTACACAAAATAACGTTATATAACTGCCTAGGTGTCGTATCAAACTTATAGTAGGAAACTAGGAAGCGAGGAGAGGCCTCGCCCTTTGAAGGGGTCCAGCGAGCGCTAGACCACAACCTGATACGGTCATGGCGAATGTCAAGCACCCCATGGCCGTGACACTTATGACAAGGGAAGGCAAGTGCAGTTTTTATTCGGTAAGAGTCCGCCATACTCTGGCACCTCTCCAGGTGGCAGATGAACCTGAGGATATTCAGTACTTACTTAAAAAAATGTGTAATAAACGAATCCAATGCAAATGCAATGAATTCGTATTAATTACTTACCTACGTAATTCGATCTACTTTTGAATGAATCATTCAACGATAACATTTTAATCACGACACATGGCGTAGATATCTGTAACTCTAATAACATCTGCATACAATCAATTCGTATTGGGTAGTTTACCAGCAACAATTATAGTATCTATGAGTATTTGTAGGACAAGTTTACAATAATTGAAAACTTGTCCTTCAAATAATAGTAATTATTACTGAATAAATAATAACATGAATTAATAAATTTTGATTGAATATGATTATGTTTTGTGGACATTTGATTCATAATCTTTAATTAAATTCATTTTATTTCAGACATTGCGCATATAATTATTTTAATAATATTGATATGTATCGTTGGCAAGACTTATGTTATGATAGATAGTAATTGTAATTCTAGAGGTGAATATTAAAACAGTAGTGATAGCCTAGTGTTATGACCATTGGACTGCCAAGTCGAAGGTCTCGAGTTCGAATACGACGACGTTTCGAAATCATGTGCGTATTATTAATTAATTAACACTAGCTTAAACGGTGAAGGAAAAAAACGTGAGGAAACCTGCATGCCTTATAGATTTTCTTGAATATTTCTTTCTCTAAAGTTTATAATCCTTAATGTTTAGTAATGCCAGAAATAAATATAATATCGATAGTTAGCCGCATCGTAATCGGATAGTGATATCATCTTTATAAGACTACAATTACGTTATGAAATACATAAAATATTAAATAGTTTCAGATAAATCGTCATCATCTCAAATATGTACCTATTTTTCTTTTGTACTATAAAATGTATTCCAACTATGTTGGAGATGGCTTCAAGATACCTACTTTTTACTAGCAAAAAGCGAATCTTAAATTTTTAATTAAGTATTTTCATAATTAAAAGATTTATACTGCCATACTTTTTAGTTTTACTAAGACGTAGACCCCGTTAGGTGTACCGTTTTCATACGTAAATTATTTTAACGTCATTACCCGTTTTCACTACCACATAAGAAGACAATATAGTTCAAATACATACATCACGCCTGTATTTTCCGAATGGTAAGGCAAGGTGTACAGTACAGACGCCAGCAGGTGAAACTATCCCAATGGAACATGAACCTTGTACCTTTGTGGTAAATTTGAAAATCAATCAACGAAATTTGACAGATTGTGGTAGCTTGATGTACGGGCCTCTTTACACCCACAGTTTGGCGATACGTTTAGGTCTCATGTAATAAGCGCTTAAGCTTATTGCCATTAATCGGTCACAAATTCAAACTGCGAGCTGCTGAGTATGAGAATTTTAACGTGAGTTTTTTATTACAGAAAAACCCCATAAACACTTTGCTCGACCTGGGAATCGAACCTAGGACCTTTAGTTGCCATTTATTATTATTTTAATAAACTAACTCCCGCCCGCAAACTAACAGAAAAAATATTTTAGGAAAATCCATTTGAGGGAGAAATCTATGGACGCACGATCCTGCAATATTCCCACATCGTATAGGTCTATATTTTATCTTCTTATTACAAAAATTTCGGATATTATGCGGCCAACCAGGATAAACCTTCGTGATGATACAAACATTGCTGGCCCATTGAATATTGATAAAAATAAAGAAATTGTATTAAAAGCGCACGCTCACTGTATTTGAAGCATTTTTTTTTTTCAAATTGTAAAATTAAATGGTTGGGCTATAAGCAGCACCTCCTATTAACTTTATATGTGTAGCAAGTAATGTATCTGATACCTACTGTATCTACCTACAAGTTAACGCCTATCATAAGTTCCCGCTAAACGTACTCACTTGATACAGCATTAGAAACATTATATTCGTGATTAAATTGCTTTAAATCAGTAAATACTCATTTAGTTCAACACATAAATTGTCTGATAAACAATGTATATAATAAACAATCAAGGTGGAATTAGACTTCGGCACTTTAAAAAGAAGAAATAAAACCGATATTTTGTTTAATCACGTTACAGGCGAGTAGAAACATCACCATCAACGATGACCAGTTCGTGGTGGACGGGAAGCCGCTGCGCATTGTGTCTGGATCACTACACTACTTTAGACTGCCCGCCGCCTACTGGCGCGACCGCCTGCATAAGTTGAGAGCAGCTGGCCTCAACACGGTCACCACGTATGAATTTCTGAAATATGTAGTCAATAATGACGTGATTTTTGAAAATGGAATTATTCTTCTAAATCGTTTCGCTCTTGGCAGCCGTGGCGGTCGTGGTCGTCATGTAGTAGCATTATCGGGGGCAGATGTTATACGCCTCATTATATTTTTAGAACTCGTTTTAATTCCAAAATGGAATTAACGAGTTCTAAAAATATAAATTATGAATCAACTTCTAACTGACCTGCGGGCTAAAATGGCCATACTTATTCAGCAATTCCTCTAAATCGATTCATATTTAGAACCTTTAGAATTCCTTAACAATTTTCCTTCCTCTTTGATCAAAGAATTAAAAGAAAAAAGTTTTGTCATATTTTTTCTATTTTTTGGATCGCATTGTCAGTTATTGCTCTAAGATAGCTAGAAGAAGCTTATCTTTAAATTATCTAAATCTATGTATGATGTATAAAGTCGAATGTGAAGGTTTACATTCTTATGTTCATCTTAAATCTTAATTCATAACGCTATTTTGTTTGGACAGTTATGTGGAGTGGAGTTATCATGAGCCGGAGGAGCGACAATATTTATTTGACGGAGATCGCGACCTCGCCAAATTTATCCGAACTGCTGCAGAAGAAGGCTTATATGTGATCCTGCGCATTGGACCTTACATATGCGCTGAAAGAGATCTGGTTAGTAAGTTTAATTTTTATAAATAATTAATAATACTTAAATCAATATATACTACTACGTGGTTACTAGTACTACCACTTTGAACCACTTGCTCGACCAAATAGGTTCAAAGATTTATTGCATACTAAGTGTACAAAAATTGGTGTTACATTATATTTTAGTGCACTTATAACTTAGCGGGCTTTTGCAATATGGAGGGCTTTCGTAATTATTATTTTTATATATTATTGAAATTAGAAACTAATAACAGGTCGCCAAATTAAAAGTTAAAGCTACGTTATTCTCACATCATGACTCAAAATCAGCCAGGATCATTTTATAGGTGTTCCTATGAAAAAAATTAGATTGGTTTTGAGATTTAGATATTAAAAGTTAAACATTTGACACTCTTTTTACAGTAGTATATAATTATGTAGGTAGGTATACAATGTATTAAGGGGTCTTTAATCTTAAATTGTTCATAGACATCAAAAAGATTATAGTATTATGTAGGTATCGCTAATTGTGGTCATTATCACGCAGCGAGTCAAGATTACTAAGCACTATGCAACCTTCGTTTGTTTTTCATAAATATAATACCTACTTACTTACTGTTATTCAAATTTTTATAATAAGAGTATTTGTATGCATTTTATTTAATTTAACCGTAACCCGTATGATATTTTTATTATGCTACGATGAAATATCCTTATCATTTTGTTTATAACTTAATCACCGTGTTTTACTTAGAACTCATACAAGACCAAATAACATTGATTAATTTTCTAATGTAATTTAAGCTCTTTGATGATACATATTTTTTTTGTATTTAAGGGGGGCTTTCCATACTGGCTGCTCGGCAAATATCCATATATTAAGTTAAGATCAACTGATAAAGGTGAGTTACAGATCGATAAAAAATTTTTTACGTATTTTTGGATCCCAAGATATATTCATAAACATTTTTTTTTCACTGTGTCTTCTGTAACTTAATCTACAACTATATAACATAACTTAATCTATTAGTAACTATATGATCAACCCGTTTGCCATCTCACTGCTGGGCAATCTCCTTTCAGAATGGGGGTTTGACTTAAGTTGACAAACTAAGTACAATCGTCATTGAGTAAATTTCGAGCATGCATGCTTTAAGAAGGTTGATGAAACGATGTTATCCTTCACCGTTTCAGCGAGTGATAATTAAATAGACGAAGAGTCAGACTTATAACTTGGTAGTTCTTTCTAACCAATCATAAACTTAAAAAAAAAAAAAAAGTTGTCCCACACTAGTTATTTAATAAATGTTTCGATATTTCAGATTACATTAGAGAATCCCAGATTTGGACAGACAAAGTCTTCGAACAATTGACTTCGTTGTTGTACGGAAATGGCGGACCCATAATTTTGGTTCAAGTAAGTACCTATCTACATACATACATTATAATCAAGCCTTCATATTCCCCGAAGGGTAAGCCACAGGTGTACTTAAGTATTCCCACAGTTCGCCGGTATGTTTAGGTCCCAAGTAATAGGGGCGAGCCTATTGCCATAAATCGGGCACAAATTTAAACTCAGAGCTGCTAGTTAGAATTCTTATAATAGTAAAAGTCAATAACGCTTTGTTCGACTGCTGGGTATCGAACCCAGGACCTCAATCAAAGCAATCGCATTTATAACGAGTGGGTTAATAGGGCAGTTATTAGTACAGTAATAACAATAATAAAATAATAGTGTACTTATCTAATAATAATATAATAGTACGCCTATCTATTCATTTTGACTGCGCGTCGAAAGTATGACTTATTCATTGTCATCGTTATTTATTTTATCTCTAAATTCAAATGATTTGATACATCAGTTCTTAATTTAAATTGACTGATTCTGTTTTAAATCAACAAGTACAGGATTGTAATATAGGCGCTTCTAGTGAATATTGTAACTTACTGTATTAATGTTGCCACAGTCGCGTGGTAAAAGCGATCAACAATTCACATTGTACTCAAATAGTACCAAAGGTTAAATAAACCGTTTAAACGTCATGACCAAAAAAGCTTTGACCTTTCACCTCCTACTTTTACAAACGGCAGTGTCGTGGTAGTTGTTATCTACATTTTAATCAACTGACCCAAATTTGGAAATATAGAAACTTTATTAGCAATTGTATTTAATAATAAAACTATTGTAGATATTTTATTTTGTTAGAACTCCTTTTATAGGTAAATGTAGTATGTACCTATACCCTTATTTAACTTTCCATAGAGGTCTTAATCATTAATTGCTTCTCTTATCATTCCTTAACTCTCGACATGTTTCATTAAGATTGTTGGCATTAAGAATTACCTATACCCAATCATCATTCGAGCCTTTTCCTATGCTACCAGTCCAGCCAGTCTACTAGGTAAGCTGCCAGTCTAACGAGATGCGTCTTAGCAGCAGTGAAATATCAGTATTATACACGAAGCGACTGCTGGTTGACATCGGAAGTATCGAATCTGTTATTGTCTCGTTCACTCGTACTGAATATTTCACACTGTCGTTCTCTGTCTCTACATGGAATGTGTGCATGCACTCATCTCTATATGGACACGTTTTGGAGCGGTATAAGTACGGTGAGGGCAATTTAACGATTTAAATCTTTGTATAAAAAGGGGTTTGTTTGTCCAGGTAGAAAACGAGTACGGCAGCTATGGCCGAGACATGGATTATAAGGTGCAGGCGCGCGACATGCTGCAGAAGCACGTGGGCTCTAACGCCCTGCTTTTCACGACCGACGGAGCATCTCCCACCTACTTTAAGGCTGGAGCTATCCCTAATACCCTCACTACCATAGATTTCAATGCTAACGCTGGTACGTAATATTTTAATATTGAAAAAATAATAAAAATACCTTGTCGGTACTTACATATATGAACCTGCCGTCGTTGTGAGGAGGTTGAAACGCCACGTTATCTTCTGGGGGAATGCGGAACGCTAATACACAAGCGCAGTGGTTATATATGAAAGCTATTGAAATAAAGGAACTCACGCCGAAATAAATCCTGGGAGTTGTAGTAGCCGCAGGGTTTAGCGGTGGACTTAGAGAGGTGATCAGCCAATAATAAAATACGTGCAATCCCATTTAATTAACAATACTAATGTTTTCAATCTTACTAATAATAATCTTCAGTAGATCTTACTATGTTTACCTATGTATTGTGCGTGGTTTTTCATTTCAATCCGTAGCGTCGACATTCTATTTTCGTAGCAGACACAATAATAAATCTATTGTTATTAAGTCCCAAATTCGGCTCTACGAATTAAGTGTGTCCATTTTAAATTGGTTTTCAGATGTCAGCAGTTTGTTTCAAGAACTCCGACGCTTCATGCCTAAGGGGCCTTTGATGAATTCTGAGTTCTACACTGGCTGGTTGACGCACTGGGGCGAGCATATCGCCGTTACCGATGCGGAATCGGTCGTGAAAACCCTCGGGGACATCCTCGACTATGGCGCTAGCGTCAACTTCTACATGTTCTTTGGAGGCAGTAATTTTGGATACACAGCTGGTAAGTGACAGCACAAAATAATGAATAGTAACTACAGTCTTGTTAATACAAGTCCCGTATTTACAAACTCGATCTTCTGAAAGAAAATATTGTACCACGAATATAATTAATCTTCCAACGATACGCGATTGTCTCCGTCTGATAATAAATACCACAGTTTCCAACCTCAGTACCTATTGGTACATTCTCAGATCGAATGAAATGCACTAAACGCCTGAAAAGTAGGTGTTTCTTTTTTATACATCATCAACCATATACTCGGCCTCTGCTGGGCACAGGTCTCTCACAGAATGAGAGACTGTCAAGAAAATCTCTCAGACATGCAGGTTTCCTCAAGAGGTTTTCTTTCACTGTTTAATTTCGAAGAAAGATAGAAGCAGTAATAATCGACTTCAGCTATGGCTTTTTGTACGATATTGAAAATTGGGGAACACTGAGTGATACATCTACTGGATATACAAGACCCCTACCGGCTAAAAACTATACCCTTCGTTTGTTTGTTATTAGTGAACACAATAATATATTTTAAATAAGGTTTAATATGGCAATTTCCATATTCGCCGTTGGTTCCAGTTTAATAAGTGGTACTTAGTAAAATAAAACCAGCAGCTGTTGATAAAAGAAGATACGACAAAAAGGAGAAAGATTTAGAAACTTACATGAAAGAATTCATCAACCCATATACTGTCCCACTGCTGGGCACGGGTCTCCTCTCATATTGAGAGGGATTAGGCTGTACTCCACCACGCTGGCCTAGTGCGGGTTGGCAGACTTCACAAACCGTCGAGAAAAATCTCTAAGGTATGCAGGTTTCCTCCATGAAAGAATTAATTATGACGTAATGCAGCTATAATCTTATATTTCAGGTGCTAATTACTTTGGTACATATCAACCAGACATCACCTCATATGACTACGATTCTCCACTGACGGAGGCGGGAGACCCCACCCCAAAATATTTCCTAATAAGAGACAAATTGAAGCAGGTATTATGGTGTTTCATATTATTACAACTTATATTAATTTTTAGTTATTAATATTATAAGACCCACATTTAGTCAAATATGTATAATTTCGCTCACGCGTTTCATCAAAAATAATCTCATGTCCTACAGTCAGCCTTAAATTTTATAAGTATAATGTGGATCTACAGACCATCCAGTCTTTCTCATCCTTATGACGCATCACGATTGTCGAATGGAATAATTGAACAATCACGCTGGACGCCCCACAAGCCTCTTGTCCTTACAAGAGGCTGGCTCAGTATGCCTTGCTCTGCGCCAAGTGCCCTACACATTGATATTATTATTTAATTAATCTGTGTTAATTTATGTAATAATAAAATGTAACTAACTATTAATTTTCAGTATAATCTCGTAAATAATTCAATCCCACCGCCTGTACCAAGCCCAAAGGGGGATTATGGGCCAGTCAATGTCACTTTAACGGTGAATCTATTCAGTCCTGAAGGTCGTGCCCAGTTGGGCAAGAAGTACGCTGATGTCACCGGCCAAAATCTGCCTACTTTCGAAAAGCTCGGACAGCGAGGAGGTCTTGTACTCTACGAGACAACGCTGACTGAGAATGATGATTTGCTGTATATAAAGAAACCACAAGACTTGATTTTAGTTTTTGTTGACGGTGTAAGTATTTTTAAATCAACTGAAGTAGGCATGTTGTTACCGAATAAGCGACCAATGGCGTAAAGCTGTGAATAACTTTTTTATGAATGCCGTATGGTATCGATACAAGATATTCACATCAGGTAAGTATAATGTATTTTTTATTGAGGTAGGTGCTGCTTTGCTTCTGCGGACAATTGCTACAGCGCTCCCGTAGTCCCAGCACAAAGGTAGTGACGCGAACCGCCGAGGTTGGTTTTAGTCGGTAGCTCGCTCTTTTCAGAGCGAAGTCCAACACACCCTCTCCCCGGAGCGGTGGATAATGTAAAAAGCATTTCCAACCCCGTCAACAACAAAAAAAAATGGTGCTGCTTCGACTAAACGGTAAAGGAAAACATCAAGAGGAAACCTGCAACCTTAGAGATTTTTCTCAACGTTTTGTGAAGTCTGCCAACCCGCACTAGGCCAGCGTGGTGGCTCCCTCTCAATCTGAGAGGAGACCCGTGCGCAGCAGTGGAACAGTATATGGGTTGATGATTGATTTATAGGTTCTGCGTCTGGTTACCATCGTAGTACCTGATGCTAAGCGACGATGAGGCCAGGAATAAAGCAAGCAGATCTAAGAAATAATTTATTTGGTCAATTAAACTCCTTCTCAGTGCAGTGATAGCCTAGCGGTATGACCATTGGACTGCCAAGTCGAAGGTCTCGAGTTCGAACCCAAGGCTCTGACTTTTAGAATTCATGTGCGTATTAATAATTAATTATCACTGGCTTAAACGGTGAAGGAAAGCATCGTGAGGAAACCTGCATACCTTAGAGTTTTTCTCGACGGTTTGTGAAGTCTGCCAACCCGCACTAGGCCAGCGTGGTGGACTACAGCCTAATCCCTCTCAATATGAGAGGAGACCCGTGCCCAGCAGTGGAACAGTATATGGGTTGATGATGATGATGAAACTCTTTCTCAGGTTTTTAAAGGCCGCTTCAGCAGAATTCACAAGATCTACAGTTTACCTCTGGCTGCGAAGAATAATTCAGTACTGTCGTTATTGGTAGAAAATCAAGGTCGCATTAATTATGGACAATTCATTCATGATTTTAAGGTAATTCAACACTTCGATATAACCTACCTAAATTAGATTTAGATTACTATCCGCCTAGAGGATAGTAGGTATGTAAATAATAAATAAATGTTTAGGACATTTTACACAACGCCATTTACTCCCACAGTAGACAGAGCTTGTACGTGCGTACTCGACAGTAGATATAACACTTACATACTTTTTTAGTTGTAAATACATCAATAAACAGGTAAATATTTGAACGATTATTTGATATTCGAACCACTAGAACACGGACACCGTCAAATATCTCCTATTCTGTACATATCTAGATGCCTAGAGGAGAATTCTCATTATGACCAACTGATGGTCTTATCAATTATACCTAACCATATTTTTCGTAATATCTACCAAAACCCAAATATGTTGACTGTGGTTAACTATCATTGTGGTTATACCATAGATAAATAGTAATAGTAGTAACAGTAGTTCACTGATTTCTACGACCTACTTATTATATAGCTATGTCATTGGCCAGCACATCAAGCTACCACAATCTGTCAATTTTTTTTGATAGATTTTCGGCTTTAATGCAAAACTAAAATTTGACAGTTTTGGATAGCTTGATCTACTGGCGTCGGTACGTAGTTAGTAAGTAGAGAAGTATGAAAATTGTTCATCATAGCCTCTCTTCTCCGAAGGACCCTGCATAGACAGATAAGTCAAAGGAATTTTATAAGAAAAATTCGTAACTTAATTAATCGTGGTGAAGACGTAAGAATATAATTCTAATTCAAATCAAGGCTGACGGTTAACCTTGTTTATTAAAGGTACTTTATGAGTATAATATATATATATATATATATATATTATACTATAGTTATTGAATCTGACAAATATAAATTTTGTTAAAATATCCTTGGACAATTTTTACACAGCACCATCTCGTCCCAAACTAAGCAGAGCTTGTATATGATACTATAATACTTAGATACTTTCTTTTTCTACTTTTTTTGTAAATACATACTTATTATACATAAGAAATACCCAGACAAACACAAACACTTAAATGTTCATCACATAGATATTTGTGTTCTGTGTGAATCGAACCCACGACCTCGTGATCAGCAGTTTGACACACGAACCACTAGACCACAGACCTATTAAAAGTAGGTACCTGGGCTACGGATCTTTGCCCAAGACAGATGTAAAATGTGTAAAATGTAGCTAGCTACCTAGATCTTTTTTGAGAGCATGTCAACTTTGTTACTATATACGGGAAAACTCGGAGAAAATTAAATTCCCCTAAAATTAGACATGTAGATCGATTTTTCGCTAACGTTAACCCATATTGGTAAATTTCAACGAAATCATTAGAACACGATTACAAACAAATAAACAAACATTTATAGATAAATGTTGCTAGCATAATAACGTACTTATAATACGATTATTGTCGACTTAATCAAAAGTTCCCTACATTTCACAGTATTTTATCTAACCTATTTTATATTATTGGCCTTCTCGTTTACTAAACACGATTTTATTAGCTGTATAGATTATAATATTATCTAAATCCATTATGATGTATATAAAACATGTTTCTCCACAATGTTTTCATTCACCGTTAAAATATGTGACGTGTTAATCAATTGCTGAAAAATTATTTTAACCAATCCGGTTATTCAAAATCGGATAACCAAGGATGTTTTACGTCAAAAAAGAGTTCCCTATAATAAAATACTGTGACCCTTAATACCATGCACTAATTGACACGGATCTTATGCGCCGACCTTGATTTGCGCAGAAGTAAATTCTTGGGTTTGTTTGGCGGTATGTCATGAGGTGCGAGGCGGGGCGACACATTTGAGATATTTGACACGAGTATGTGATTGGATCATCACGCGGTGCGTTATGACCATCAGTCGTGATAGGCTCTCAGTTCATGCGAAAACCCTCAATCCTTTCGCCGAGCGCTCAAGATCCGTTCCAATCACTGTACTTATGACCTAAATAATGTAATTCTTCCGGGTCTGAATATGCATACGTGAAAATTTGTGTTTGTAAACGCACCTACGATGCTGGAGAAAATTCTAGTGAGGGGCAACATTATTATAATAAAATCTGTATTACATTAATTGTACTAAATTAATAACATTATCTATGCAGGGAATTCTAAGCAACGTGCAATTCGGTAACAAAGTATTAGACGGAAAATGGACAATAACTGGATATCCTTTAGAGACATTTGAGACCACAGCAGTTCCGAATGAGAGTACTGTGGGTCCTACGTTCTATGAGGGTTCCTTCACGCTTCCAGAGGGACAGGAGCCATTGGATACATTCGTCGACACCAGTGGGTGGGGCAAGGTAATTGTCTGTGTATATCTAGATGTTACCATTGCGTAAAAAAGTTTTTATTACCTAATTTCAAGTTATAAACCGAGTGGCAGTTGTTTGAGCTGTGCGTTGACATTATTTTGTCTGTCAGTTGTTAAGTTTTTTCAATTGGATTATTTTGTAATCATCTTTAATTTAACCCAGTTTAAATATTAGTCTTTTTAATGAAAGCGGAAAATCCTTATGTTGGTCTGCCGTATGGGAAGGTGGCAGGGTATGTCAGACAAACATGCGTAGGCCTACTTATTTATCTATATATAAAATAAAAATCAATTGCCACAATGCATGAAAGATCATCACTTGAGGACGGATCACTTAAATCCACTGAATTTACAGTAACGATGCGAGGCACTAACAGCTAGTATAAAATCAAATTATGCTGAGGTGATGGTACGGTCGACAAAAGAGTTAAGTATACAGGCAGCTAATTAAACACCGTGTTTTTTTTAAGATTGTGTAATTATGTATCACGCAATATGTGTCAAAACGCAGGTATTGTAAGCTGCTACACATCAAACCCTTTGACGGATAATTATTTAAATCACAATCTGAGTAAAGATGCAGATTTCGTTCGCTACCTGCATACCAAACTCTTTTGTTGACTGTACCTTTGGCATAATTGTTATTAAGTACATAATATTTATTTATTTTTAAGAAGGCTTACAGACCAATACAATAATGGTAACAAAGAAACTAGATAAACCAGTTGCACGCGTTAATAACAAGCCTTCACAGTTAGGTCAATCAACTGTCGAACAATATACATAACTAACAAAATTAAAAAAAAATACAGATTCGCCAACGGTTATTTTGCCAGAAACAATACATTTATGTATATGAGAAAAATACATTTACCTACCTATTCCAGGTTTAGTCGTTTAACCAGTACATCACTTTTAGTTCCTACTGCCGCCTACGTTATGATATTCTAGGAGAAAAAAAAATTTAACACTACCTATTATAATTTTAGCATAGCATTATCAATTTTTTTTTTGTTTTCGTTCTGAAATGTTTTAATGTATAAGTTAATATATATTTTTAATTTTACAGGGCTACATATGGGTAAATGGGTATAATCTTGGTCGGTATTGGCCAAGTGTGGGTCCTCAGATAACGCTGTACTTACCTGGCGTGTGGCTGAAGCGGGCGCCAGAAAAGAACCACATTCAAGTGCTTGAATTGGAGAAGCCTGCGCATGTCCTAGCCGTGGACCTAATAGACCAGCCTATTCTTAACCGAACTGGAAACATCAACTGGTGGAAAAATCAACCTAGATCACATACCACTTAAGAGATAATGTACGAAATAGTCAAGTTTAAACGATTTTATTAATAAAGAATTATTTTCTATTCCTTATTTCTGTTTTTAAACAGTTAATCGGTGTTAACCATACTTAATAAGATTTTCGGTTACTAGTAAAATTGATGCTAATTTACATTTTAATTAGGTTCTAGTGTAGGAAGGGCCAGATTAATCTAAAAACAAAGTATGCAACTACATGGGGGTCAGTTGCCTCGTGGGAAGCCAGTACTTGCCAAGCTGGTCTAATCTGGCATTCATTGAGATGTGTCACCCTTTGGGCGATATTATCGTGGCGCAAGAACAGAAATGCTCTTAAGCCGAGGAAGGAAAATAAACTGGAACATAAGGACCCCGCTTCGCTTAAGGAACCTGCGACTCGAGATGGAATCTCTTTTTTGTGGAACATAAAAAAACGAGAGACGTTTCTCAAAAGTCACATGGCCTAGAGGCCCCTACATAGCTTAATCCGGTAGGAACATGGGTAACACATACATACTTGGTTCTACTGGTAATTGCCCAGAAAAAATAATTTGCATCGGTCCTAAAGTTCTATGGATAAGTGGTAGTAGTATCACCGATAAACTTAATTACCCCGATAATCACTACAGTATAAAACAAAGTCGCTTCGCACTGCCTGTCCATATATGTATGCTTAGATCTTTAAAACTACGCAACGGATTTTGATCCTTTTTTTTTGTTATTAATTAATAGAGTGATTCAAAAGGAAGGTTTATATGTATAATACATGTATGTCATTGGTCCAGTTCGAAGCCGGGGCGGGTCGCTTGTGTTATACATATATATAGGTATATCTTTAAAAAAATAAGTCATTAAAATGGACTATCGTGCATTGTGATGTAGTTAAATGGAATAGATAAATTTATCTATTCCGTGTATAGTTCAATAGCCTAACTAATGTCTTACTCTCTCTAACTCTAAATAATGTTACATGTACCAATATTACACTAATAATAACTAGTAGCTATCGAGAAAAGGTAGCCTATGTTCTTCTCCAAGGTCTAACCTATCACTGTACCAAATTTCATCAAAATATTTTCAGCTGTTTAGGCGTGGAAGCGTAACAGACAAACAGAGTTACTTTCATCGCATTTATAATATTAGTAGGGATTAATCACGCCAAGACGTTCGTTCGTTCGTTCGTTCTGTGTGCATTGATAGACACTATGAGTGTCATCAACATCATCGTCATCATCAACCCAATGCCAATGCTGCGTTATATCAGACTCATACCGACTAAAAACCGCACTTTCCTCCACTTCTCACGGTCATGGGATTCCCATAGGACCCATCAGAACAGTAGGTATGTTCTTATTTCTTTTGAAAAGATAAATATCATAACAGCTCTTATAATACAAACCCAAAATCTAATTGTAGAATAAATAATAAAAAATCTAAGTTGGTTATTACTAAAACCCAGCGCCAGTTATATTTTGGCAGTACCAACAATTATGATTATTTGTTTTGTTCTATGAAATTCTCAGAAGAAGCAGTGATAGCCTAGTGGTATGACCATTGGACCGCCAAGTCGAAGATCTCCAGTTCGAATCCAAGGCCCTCACGTCTGACTTTTCGAATTCATGTGCGTAAATTATCACTTGCTTAAACGGTGAAGGAAAATATCGTGAGGAAACCTGCATACCTTAGAGATTTTTCTCGACGGTTTGTGAAGTCTGCGAACCCGCATTAGGCCAGCGTGGTAGACTATAGCCTAATCCCTCTCAATATGACAGGAGACCCGTGCCGATCAGTGGGACAGTATATGGGTTGATGATGAAATTCTCAGAAGCAGCTCGGAGTTTGGAATTGTGCCCGGTTAATGTTAATAGACGCGCCTTCTATTACATGGGAACTCCTCCGCCAACCCTTCCAGGAATACCTACGGTATGTTTATGTTCGATTCCTTGTACCTAAGTAAAGAATAGTAGGTAACGAATACTAAGTAGGTATAAGTTTAATTAATTATGTGAGTAATAAATTGATTATGGGTGTAGATAAAATTAAGAAATGACATGATACAATATGTTGTACTTGAATAAACCCAAAACGTGCAAGGGTGAGTAGATACTTAGATATCTACGCATGATAATGACATATTTTCTCATACAATAATCTATTATTAAAAAGCAGGCGAAGCCAAGACCCGAGTGAAGAAACTTAACACTTAACAGTATTATGAATATGTGGGAAAATAACCATGGTTTTCACGGAGTTAATATGTATAATTAATATTCGGTTCTAAAATCTTTCACTAGGTAGCGCTGATGTTTAATAAAAAGGGCTATAAGTACTTCAGGCACCCTAAAATTTAATGAATCAAATCGAATTTCATCGCTAGGAAAGCTGTTGGTAAAGTATTATTCTGAATACATAATTAGTATGTATAAAATGAGTACTAACTAGCTACCTACAAGTCCTCAATATCATAACACAACACAAGTATAACTGAGCTACATGCTTTTTAGACCCAACTTCAGACTATTAAAGCGTTGCGTCTGCGACAACACGCATCTGCAAAAATAATAATAAAACTAAAGAGATGTCGAACGCAAATGCTGGATCGCATTTGCGTTCAACATCAACGCTCGTATGAGAGAGAACACACTAAAACTAAATGTCTTAACATAACCAAGGTCCAAGCTAATCAACGTGGTACTTTTGCGTTAGTTTACACGGAATAAGATTCTATCAAAAAATCCAATAAAGCTGTCAGTGGGACACGAGACAGCGTTTTGGGAGCCAGTTAACAATACATGAAAGAGGTTATAAAACACAAACAAAACAATTTACTTCACACTGAACTCGTAACAAGTGACATGAAAGAGACGCATATAGAGAAGTTCCTGAAGCGTAAAAGAGTCAAAAGCAGGTAGAAACCATTGTGTGTATGACGGAGTATGATAAGGAGTAGGTAATGGGTGAAGCGAGCCTGTCGTCGTGTAGATCGCGACAGCGCCGGACCGTTCCTCACCGGCTCCTTAATCAACCACGTGGCCGGCACAACGAACCTGCAAAAAGTGAGTTTAAGTACAGTTGATTGACCGATACATAAGTTAATAGCTGTAAGTTTAGACGCTCATAAATTCTCCTATCTCGAGTCATCAATACCTACGTAACTTTGTATTTATTCATTTAGAACTATTGAGGCATTATGTTCGAAGCGGAAACTGCATTAGTTTGTGAATAAATTGAAAAGTTGGGTGCAACCTATTAGTATATTTTAACTGTACTTACTAATAATTTTATCAATTGTTTATTATACGTATGGTAACATACCGTAATACCAAAATTTAAGTAACGTTTTTCCAATATTATTTACTTACTAATATTGTTAAATTTGTACGCACTACCTTGAAACATTTATATTTCATGTGTTATGGATATTATTTGCGTTCTAAACAAAATATATAAATTAACTGTAGATGTGTAATACGATCGACACAATATAAAGTTCAGATAAAACTTGAACTTTAAATTCGATAGCATTACAATACCTTCCTTGAAACTGATGCCTTAAAATATAGTATCATCATAAAGTACCTACCTGCTTAACTGATTTAAGTGTATGAATGGATTGACTGAACATTGGTTCAGTCAATCCATTCACATATTCCATCGTATTAAGACATTGGTCTTATTTCGATTATTTCTTTAGTTGCAATTAAATCTAAACATCTATTTTTTAATTTATATTAAGAAGAAATCCTACAAACATGACTGAACAAAATGACCATATAAAATACCATTTTATTGCCTGTTCAACCAGTTTCAATGCGTATAAACTTTTCATTAATTTTTGGTCAATTGATGGAGTCGTTATGACTATGTATATTATTATGGGTTACATGTATCTTTAGCGTACATGAATGTTGTTTCAGCCTATAGATAATAACATCGAGTGTCATATTCGTCAGTATGTTGAATATAATTGGTTGGTATCAAATACTTCCGTTATAAAGGGAGATCGATTATTGCGTATTTCAATGAAATATCTGCGACGCATTACCGTTGAAAATTTGTAAACAGTATCTTTAGGCAATTTAAATATTGAATAAAAATACGTAATCTTCCGATTTATAACGGCATCAATGTGGTAAATAATGGTTGTTGAAGTTAGAAGTCCGAAAGTCCCACAACCGGTTCGGTACTGCCGAGTAGCTGGGCTACGGAGCTCGGAGGTCAAACGCAGTTGCTTTGTGTTAAATACTGATATTCAGCTGCATAGCTCAGATTGGATATTGATCCCAAATGAACATTGAACTGAGGACTTATGTAGTTACGTTTTCTGTGAATAGCGTAGCTAGGATAAGTCGTTAGTGAAGCAATAGCTTTTTACAGCGCTGGAGACGGGAAATACTATGTAATACCACTAATATAAGTATCATTGAGTCTGCCTGGTATAGTTAATGTCGGTTCTCCATCTAACATTAATATAATCCCGTAAAGTTGTAATCAATTAAACATCTTCACAATTATGACGTCGACGACATAAGTTAATATTTTTTCATGTCTTACTTAGATGGTAGCAGAAGATTTGACTTGCGAGGTGGGACCACCATGCTGCCTCGTGTTAGCCGATGGAACGGTCTTCCAAGGACGAAGTTTTGGGGCACAGGTGCCAATGGAAGGAGAAGTCGGTTAGTACATTAACGTATTTCGATGGAAATTTGCCTCAAACAAACCAAATTTATGAATGAATGCTACGAAATATTAATTAAATACAACATTTTATATCAAGCTACCTATCGAAAATCATGATATTAACTGGTTTTATTTCGTGGATTTAAAAACAATTCAAATGTCTCATTAGTCTATACGCATAGGTCGCAAGTACGGCCGAGCGGTCCTGGGATCGATTCCCAGGTCGAACAAAGTGTACCTATTTGTGTATCTCTAGAAAATTCTCAGTGAATAGCAGCATATTGTTTGGATGTATATATCGGGTTGAAGTGAAATAAAATGATATTTATTTTCTGTAAATAGATCTTTTAAAGACACTTTTATAGGCTGTACTGCTTAGCTGTATTCAGCGACTTTAGTTGCTAACTGTACGGAATTTGTTTTGGTATGCAAGTAAGAATATTCTATTAAATTCTATGTGGGACCTTAAAAAATTATAGCGAACTATGGGTGTACATAAGTATAACCCAACCCTTTTGGGACAAATCCGTGATGTTGTGTTGCATAAAAACATTTCAGTGAATCATTTTATTGTTTTTTTTTTTCACTGTTTTATGCCAGCTTTACCTTAATGTGAACCTAGATAAAAAATTACTGTCAGAGAAATAATTTTCTATTTTTGGAGATTTTTGAAAGGAACTGTCTATTTTTGCAACAGTATTTCAGACGGGTATGGTGGGATATCCGGAGTCGCTAACAGACCCGTCGTATCACGCGCAGCTGTTGGTACTCACTTACCCGCTGATCGGCAACTATGGCGTACCCGATGAAGACGAACGAGACGAGCATGGAATACCCAAGTACTTACGTTTTAATTTGAATTAAATATTTTTATTGATAGCACCAACACACAGAAGTCATAAAATCATACGTTGCACTTAAGTTTAGCATGTTCCCCAATACTTATACTTTATTGAAAACTTGATGAATGCACTTTTAATTATTGAACCCAGTTCTTTCGATTTTAATGATCCGTTGCACTCGAAAAGCTATCTAAATGTTTAGTTAGGTCCTACATTAAAATTTGTTTTAAATAACGGAGTTCCATGAAAAGGGCCTCAACGAGTAACGCAAGGGATACATACTTATATTAATGGTCCTTGTGGACAGTGGTTCAAAGGGCAAACTCTATAGCTTAACATGTCGCTGTGTATCTGATACGGACACTATAGAAAATGAAAAAATTAAGGTACTGGTAATGATTTCTTCCTTCGTAATGTTTCAGGTGGTTTGAATCCAGCCGCATATGGGCAGCTGGGTTGATAGTCGGCGAGGTGAGCACTCGCGCGTGCCACTGGCGTGCCAAGCGTTCCCTGGGTTCCTGGCTAGCCGCCCGTGGAGTGCCAGGCCTCTGTGACGTGGACACCAGAGCCCTAACCTTCCGCCTTCGAGCTGGTGTCACTCTAGGCCGCATCATTCAGGGCGTGCCCCCTTTCGGCCTCCTACCTTCCCTGTCAGACCCGAATATCAGAAATCTAGTTGCTGAAGTGTCTGTTAAGGTAAGCCTAAATGTTTTAGTACACAACAGTATTTGCCTAGCGTACCATCTTCATGTCTGTTGTGACTATAAAATATGACCGCATCCCCAGCTTGCGGTCATATTTTACTATATCCAGCAATGAACTACAGATTGAACCTCGAAACTACTTGATTTTTTACATTTTACAAATTAATTAATTAATTTTAGAAACATAACCAAATGAAATTATTTATTGTACTTACAAACATGGAACAAAGGTGGTGAACAATACCTACATGATTATATAGTTTTAATCTTCAGTGACATTTTTTTTGTATGTAGTACTTTGGTTTAAAAGATAAAAATATTTAAATAGTCGTAATTAGGTAGGTATAAACACTATGCATATACATATGAGGAAAAATAAATATACCTTAAAACTTTCTACGTTTTTTAGGAAACTAAAATATACAATCCTAATGGTGAAATAACAATAATGGCTGTTGACTGCGGTTTAAAATACAATCAAATCAGATGTTTGATTAAAAGAAACGCAAAGGTTGTCTTGGTACCGTGGGACTACAAATTCGACGCTAGCCAGTACGATGGCTTGTTCATCAGTAATGGACCAGGCGACCCCGTCATGTGCAAAAAGGTTGTGGACAATATACAATCAGTTATTAAAGACAAAACTAAAGTAAAACCGATATTTGGTATCTGTCTCGGACATCAATTACTCTCAACTGCGGCTGGCTGTAAAACTTATAAAACCAGGTAATAAATATAATTTAATTAATTAGTTGTCCAGAACAACTAGTTATTAGCACAGATTTTGCAAGTGAGCAATTTGTAGTTTCCAGGGTTCTGAAGAACCCTGAAAATTACAGATTCCATTTAATCCACGCAGCTCCGTGGATTTAGGCTCTTATAACCAAAATGATTATAGTATTAGTAGTTAGTAGTATTGAGTTTTTTTTATATTTATACTAGCCAAAACTTTTATTTATAATGACAAAGTATTTATTCCCATTAACATAGGTAGTTTGTTTTTATTTCAGTTACGGTAATCGTGGACACAATCTGCCTTGCACTCACAGTGGCACGGGACGATGTTTTATGACATCTCAGAATCATGGATTCGCGGTTGATGCCAATTCATTGCCGGAGGGTTGGAAGGTTTTATTCACCAATGAAAACGATAAAACTAATGAGGGCATTATTCACAAAACTTCACCTTTCTTCAGTGTACAATTTCACCCGGAACACACAGCTGGACCTACTGATTTAGAATGTTTATTTGATGTATTTGTGGATGCTGTGAAATCTTACAAAAATAAAAAGTTATGTGTTATAGATGACATCATCACCGAAAAACTTCAGTTTGTACCGACTTTACAGGAAAGACCGAAAAAAGTACTTATCCTCGGTTCTGGAGGTTTATCGATTGGTCAAGCTGGCGAATTTGACTATTCAGGATCTCAAGCTGTTAAAGCTTTGCAAGAAGAAAAAATCCAAACAGTGTTGATCAATCCTAATATTGCGACTGTACAGACTTCCAAAGGATTAGCAGACAAAGTATATTTTCTACCTATTACACCGGAATATGTCGAACAAGTCATTAAAGCTGAGCGACCCACTGGAGTTCTTCTCACATTCGGTGGTCAAACAGCCTTAAATTGTGGAGTCGAGTTAGAGAAGTCCAAGATACTTGAAAAATACAATGTTAGTGTTTTGGGTACTCCTATTCAATCAATAGTTGACACAGAAGATCGAAAAATATTTGCTGAAAAAATTAATGCTATTGGTGAAAAAGTTGCTCCTAGTGCAGCAGTTACAACTATTGAAGAGGCACTTGTAGCTGCAAAACAAATTGGGTACCCTGTCATGGCTCGATCTGCGTTCTCTTTAGGTGGTTTGGGATCTGGCTTCGCCAATAATGAAGATGAACTTAAAACACTAGCACATCACGGACTATCACATTCTGATCAACTTATTATCGATAAATCTCTAAAAGGATGGAAAGAAGTGGAGTATGAAGTTGTTAGAGACGCATTCAATAATTGTATCACAGTGTGCAATATGGAAAATGTGGATCCTTTAGGAATACATACAGGAGAATCAATTGTTGTTGCACCTAGTCAAACTTTATCAAACAGAGAATATTACATGTTAAGAAACACTGCAATTAAAGTAATTCGACATTTTGGAATTGTAGGCGAGTGTAATATTCAATACGCTTTGAATCCAAATTCAGAAGAATTTTATATAATAGAAGTAAACGCCAGATTATCACGAAGCTCAGCGTTAGCAAGTAAAGCCACTGGTTATCCTTTGGCTTATGTAGCTGCTAAATTGGCTTTAGGTATATCATTACCTGTTATTAAAAATTCTGTTACCGGAGTGACTACTGCATGTTTTGAACCAAGTCTTGATTATTGCGTTGTCAAAATTCCAAGATGGGATTTGGCTAAGTTTAATCGAGTGAGTACAAAAATTGGAAGTTCTATGAAAAGTGTCGGGGAAGTTATGTCAATAGGCAGGAATTTTGAAGAAGCTTTCCAAAAAGCGTTAAGGATGGTGGATGAAAACGTTAATGGATTCGATCCCAACATTAAAAAAGTAAATGAAAATGAATTGAGAGAACCAACTGATAAGCGAATGTTTGTCTTAGCAGCTGCTTTAAGGGAAGGCTATACTGTAGAAAAATTATATGAACTAACTAAAATTGATTGTTGGTTCCTGGAAAAATTCAAGAATATTATAGATTATTATAAAATCTTGGAGGCAGATCATCACGGTTCAATACCTTTCGATGTTTTAAAGAAGGCGAAGAAAATTGGATTTTCCGATAAACAAATAGCTGCTGCCATAAAAAGCACTGAAGTCGCTGTTAGAAAGTTAAGAGAAGAATATAAAATTACTCCATTTGTGAAACAAATTGATACAGTCGCTGCCGAGTGGCCTGCCACTACCAATTACCTTTATTTGACTTATAATGGTAATACGCATGATCTACAATTTCCAGGTGGTTTTATCATTGTTTTGGGATCAGGTGTTTATCGTATAGGAAGTTCTGTTGAATTTGACTGGTGTGCCGTTGGCTGCTTAAGAGAACTCAGAAATCAAGGTAAAAAAACCATAATGATAAATTATAATCCTGAAACTGTCAGTACAGACTATGACATGAGTGATAGGCTGTATTTTGAAGAAATTTCCTTTGAAGTTGTTATGGATATTTATAACATTGAACACCCAGATGGTGTTATATTATCTATGGGAGGACAGTTACCAAATAATATTGCTATGGATTTACACAGACAACAAGCAACTATTCTGGGTACGTCACCTGATATGATTGATAATGCTGAAAATAGATTCAAATTTTCAAGAATGCTGGATAGGAAGGGTATAATGCAACCAAGATGGAAAGAGCTCACAGATTTAGAGTCTGCTACCAGTTTTTGTGAAGAAGTTGGATTCCCATGCTTAGTGCGTCCATCATATGTTTTGAGTGGTGCGGCTATGAATGTTGCGAATTCAAACCAAGAATTGGAAACTTATTTAAAATCCGCTAGTTTAGTCAGCAAAGATCATCCAGTGGTTATATCTAAGTTCATTATGGATGCAAAAGAGATAGACGTTGACGTAGTTGCTGCAGATGGTGCTATTTTTTGTATGGCAGTATCCGAACACGTTGAAAATGCTGGAGTTCATTCAGGAGATGCCACATTAGTAACTCCGCCGCAAGACATTAACAATGAAACATTAGATAAAATCAAAGAAATCGCAAGTATAATAGCAGAGACGCTAGACGTAACTGGACCATTCAATATGCAACTTATTGCAAAAGACAACGACCTAAAAGTCATTGAATGTAATGTTAGAGTATCAAGATCATTTCCGTTTATTTCTAAGACACTAGATCATGATTTTGTGGCTATGGCCACTAAGATTATACTAGGAATACCTGTGGAACCGGTAAATGTTATGACTGGTTGTGGAAAAGTGGGTGTGAAAGTACCACAATTTTCATTCTCTAGATTAGCTGGTGCAGATGTTACTTTAGGAGTAGAAATGGCATCCACTGGTGAAGTAGCATGTTTCGGTGAAAATCGCTATGAAGCCTATTTAAAGTCGTTAATGAGCACAGGCTTCAGAATACCGAAGAAAGCTATTTTGTTATCTGTTGGTACATTTAAGGTAAGAATCAAACTATTAGAATTTTCAGTAATTTTATTGTTAATGAAACTTAAATACCTACTTTTTTTATTTTAGCATAAAATGGAATTGCTTCCGAGCGTCAGAATTTTGCGTAAAATGGGATATAAATTATACGCTAGTATGGGCACTGGAGACTTCTACGCCGAGCACGGAGTTGATGTAAGACATATTTTAAAGTATAAATTATAAACATTAATATCGTGAGCACCTATTCATTTATTTATTTTTTATTACAGATCGAAAGCGTTCAGTGGACATTTGATCATATAGGTGATCCTGAAGATGACCGATCTGATGGAGAATTAATGCATTTAGCTGATTTTATGGCAAGACGTGAATTAGATTTAGTTATTAATTTGCCAATGCGCGGTGGGGCTCGTCGTGTGTCTTCATTTACTACACATGGTTACCGCACACGTCGTTTAGCCGTCGACTATGCTGTTCCGTTAGTAACTGATGTCAAATGTGCTAAATTATTAGTTCAGGTTTGTTTGTTAAAGTTTCTTTCATTTATTTTTCTGAATATCTGTTGAAGGTACTCTCTTTTTAACAATTTCACGTAATTTTTACAGGCGATGCAATTATGCGGCGGTGTTCCTGTAATGAAAACTCATACAGACTGTATGACGTCACGCAACATCATAAAGTTGCCAGGTTTTATTGACGTACACGTGCATGTCCGCGAACCCGGTGCTACGTACAAAGAAGATTTTGCAACATGTACTGCAGCTGCCTTAGCTGGTGGTATCACAATGATATGTGCCATGCCAAATACTAATCCTCCAGTAATTGATCGCGCATCTTACGATTATTCATCTGCTTTGGCACGCGTCAGTGCTCGATGTGACTATGCTTTATATATGGGTGCCTCAACCAGCAATACCGAAACCGTTGCTGAGATGGCACCACAAGCGGCTGCATTAAAAATGTATCTAAATGAAACATTCACTACACTTAAATTAGACGATATGTCAGTCTGGCAAAAACATCTTCAGAACTGGCCAAAGAAAATGCCTGTATGTGCTCATGCTGAGCGAGAAAAAACTGGTGCTGTTATTTTAATGGCATCTTTACTAGACAGACCAATCCATATTTGTCATGTAGCCAGAAAAGAAGAAATCCTTATTATTAAATCTGCAAAAGAAAGAGGCCTGAAGGTAACATGTGAAGTATGCCCTCATCATTTATTCCTAAGCACCGTAGATGTTGATGAAATAGGAGCGGGAAGAGCTGAAGTACGACCGGTTTTGTGCAGTCCGGAAGACCAAGCGGAACTTTGGAAAAATATAGATATTATTGATGTCTTTGCTACGGACCATGCTCCACATACAGTTGAAGAAAAAAATTCTGCGAAGCCGCCACCAGGATATCCTGGATTAGAAACAGTTTTGCCATTACTCCTCAATGCAGTACACGAAGGCCGGCTTACGTTAGAAGATCTAATAAACAAATTCCATCGTAATCCACGAAAAATATTCAATTTGCCTGAACAGCCCAACACATACGTAGAGGTGGACATGGATTATGAATGGACTATCCCAGAGGCGATGGAATTTTCCAAGTCTAAATGGACACCCTTTGCGGGCATGAAAGTTTGTGGAGCGGTCCATAGAGTTACATTACGTGGTGAAATCGCATACGTTGAAGGACAAATTCTAGTGCCTCCTGGATTTGGTCAAAATATACGTGACTGGCCTACACCTAAGAAGATTGCAATCATAGAAAAAATTGAAAAAGAATTTAGTCGTCCAAATTCTGCATTGGATTTACACACTTCTGCTGCAGATTTGAGTAGAGTGAGTGATATTGATTTTGATCAAATCGATAACAGGCCTGAAGGACAATCCAAACCTAATGTTCATTTCAACGAAATTGCCGCTGCGAGGTGTTTATCACCTTTACCTCCTCAGGTATCCAGACAAAGATGCGATAGCACGTCTAATTACAATCCCCCTTCAACAGTTTCGCAACGTCAACGTAGCGACTTGTTCGGGAAAAGCATATTGACTGTAGATTCATTTAGCAAAGATACTCTCAATGACATATTTAATCTCGCCCAATTTATGAAAACCTGTGTCAACAAAGGTCGCTTCCTGGATGATATTTTGCGAGGAAAAGTTATGTCTTCGATATTTTATGAAGTTAGTACCCGTACTAGTTGCAGTTTTGCAGCAGCGATGCAAAGATTGGGAGGCTCTGTAATCCATACTGATGCAACAGGCTCCTCAGCGAAAAAAGGTGAAACTTTGGAAGATAGTGTATCAGTAATGGCAAGTTATTCGGATGTAGTAGTACTTCGACATCCGGAACCCGGTGCAGTTGCGGTAAGAATTTTTTTTATACATCACATTAACTAACTACTTATACATTTATAATGTGTAATATCCAATGCTAATATTTGTTGCAATTTTAGCGAGCCGCTCGCCATTGTCGTAAACCTATAATAAATGCGGGAGATGGAATTGGAGAGCACCCTACGCAAGCTCTGCTGGACGTCTTTACAATTCGTGAAGAAATCGGTACAGTTAACGGTTTAACCATCACTATGGTGGGAGACCTAAAGAATGGACGGACTGTTCATTCTCTTGCGAGATTGCTGACTCTTTATCAAGTACAACTGCAATATGTAAGTCCGCGAGGACTTGGCATGCCGAAGCACATCACAGATTACGTAGCCTCTAAAGGTATACCACAAAGGGTATATGAGAGGTTGGAAGATGTATTAGCTGACACACATGTTCTGTACATGACTAGAATACAACGTGAGAGGTTCCAGAGTCAAGAAGAATATGAAAAGGTAAAGAAGTCAAAGTTAATTATATGAAAAATAATTCATGACCGAAAATTAAACTGATTACTTACTCATTGAGTGACACTCGTGATGACGTACCAACAATTACAATGAAAGTCTGATTATAAGAAGCCTTATAATTACTCTTAGTTTCTTGACCTTTGTTATGTAGACAATGATCGGCTAGTAATTTACTCAATTCAAATTACTTTAAATATTATGTTATATTTCAGACGCGAGGGCTCCTGGTGGTGACTCCTCAGCTGATGACGCGTGCGCGCCGGCGCATGGTGGTGATGCATCCGCTGCCGCGCGTCGATGAAATTTCGCCCGACTTCGACTCAGACCCTCGCGCCGCTTACTTCAGACAAGCTGAGTACGGAATGTACGTGCGCATGGCTCTCCTTTCCATGGTCGCTGGAGTCAATCCGCTCACGTAAATGATGGTGCTATTTGTGACTCATTAAACTTTAATCAATATAATAATCAATCTACCGATTTAACTTTGATTTTGAGACAATTACTTTCCGGCTGATATGCAATCAATTCGATAGAATCAATTAAATCATTTTATCTCTTAATAAAAAAGAACCAAACATATTGTTCGGTGTGCCGACGTTTGATGTTACTAAATCGTATCGGTAATTACATTATTATATCGAGGCACATCTGGCGGTATCGGTTCTTTAAAACGGATTAAGCATGGAGATCGTTAAAATGATATAACTATGTAAGATAACAAATCACTGTTCCAACATAATTATACTTAACTTTTACTTATTATTTTATTAAAATGTACCTATTTGTATATTATGTTTACTTCAATCAATAACTGATATATTTATTGCTATATGTTATTTTCGCATATATTGCACTTTGCCGGTAATGAGTAATGTCATATACTTATGTTTGTTATTATTACCTACCCACCCGATGTGCTCTGCACAACCGCAATATAGATCGGTACGCCCAACGTCACGACTTTTAAATAAAACGTAATTTTAAGTCATAATCAGATAGTATATTTTCTGTACTGTAAAAAACTTTTATAATAATTAACACGACATTTGATAATAAAGTGATGAGTAACAAAATGGACTTATTCTTATTTCATTTTATATATAAAAAATAATCATCGACTAAAAGTTTATACAGTGTAAGTACACACGAGATTCCATACATAAAAGAAATTAATAAAAAACCGAGAATTTAGACATGACATCGCTACAAAAAACTTATTTACAATCTTATAGGTATAAATTTTACAACTTACTTTCAAATTGATTCATAATTTGGATTCTTCTGCACTCACAAATTCATTAAATCTCATATGTTCGTGGCTAGAGTTCTCAGCATGTACATCAACAAAGGTAAATGCCGATATGCTAGAATTATCGGTCGGAGAATCCTGACTAACAATGTGCTCAAATCTTGGACGCTGCTTTCGGAGAGGTTTTTGAGGCGTTGCACGTTCAAGATTACTTTCCCTTCGTGGAGGTAACTTAAAACCACCTTGTTTAACTAATTTCCTTTGGCAATCAACCAATTTGTCACGAACCACGTCTAAGTATTCATTGGCTGTCATATCACCTCCTGGCTCTTCTAACAGTAGCGTACAGAGTCGTTGTGCCTGCTCCAAGTATATTACTGCTTGTCTTATGGCATCAAATCTCTCACTAGACCGCGCCATTGCAATAAAATGTGGGATGAAGAATTCCAGAACCAGACGTCTACGTTCCGTCTCCATTTTTGCTGGCAGCATATACTGTAACAAATGAAAAAGATTTTAGCAAATTACATTTTTACGGTCTAAATAATTGACAAATGCCATAGTTGTATGACCAGAGAAGTAACCATTTTTATTAATTCCTCATAATTCTATTTAATAGTGAACTTTTTCGCATAACCGATACACTATAGTAATGTATTTTTCAACACACTTGCTAATAAAATGGGTCATAATTCACCCTAATTAGGCACGTAATGACACCTATAATCAAACAGTGACTTTTTCATTGCTATTATTCACAAGTGAGATATAGGGTTTTTTTAATTTTATTAGTTGAGTTGCTTTGTTCTTTAAAAAGTTTCGATACAAAAAAGATCGTGTTCAATAAATAGTACAAATAAATTAATGTACCTGGATCAATCTCCAAAACGGGCGTATTCGTATGATCGCTCTGGTGCTTTTCAGATATTGATATTTAATGGTAATTATGTATCTCATTAAAAATAATGATATTCAAATAGTACATTTTTACTATTGGCCTTCAATTTACACAAACAGTTACGGAAATATTTAAAATCAAAATTTTTCGCAACCAGAGCAATCATAATCGGTGCCAGAGCGATCATAAATGGTGAAATCAGTGAAACAAAAAAAATAATATTGATAAAATATTATTTATTTAGCTGTTTTCAGTCATATTCAGTGTACGTGTAACAAGATTATAATTATGTAAGAGAAATATATTATTTTAGAAAAAGGTCAAGGCATATTATCAGTCATACAAATATTATAAAAAATACGGAATATTTTATATAAAATAATTGCTAAAATAACAAATTAACATAACTATAAAAATCTACTTTTGCTTTATATTTTATCTTTCTTAATAAGCCTCTTCATGGAGAGGTTTTTTTTGTAACTGACGATATTTTATGTTGAGGGAATATATCTAGACTTTTTTGAGACGTATGTGATATGTTGCAAATTGAGCTTTGTACTATCGGGACAGATGCTGGAGGAAGCACTGCCAATGCATTTTGCAAGGCTCATCCGTTCGTTCAGTATCTTGCTATAGCCGCTGAGATCTTGTTATTCTTCTTAGTCTACTAACCGGTGACGCGGGTGAATCACAAAAAGACAAATTTTCGTATTCTTTAAAGGTCTCTGGAAGACAGGAACTTGTCTGAGAATAAACTTTTACACGATTAATAATCAAATCAAATCAACTCATTTATTTCACTAAAGAGAAACTAAAAGTACATAAATATTGGCACATAAAGTTTTACACAGTGGTGGATCATGTACATAAAGTAGGAGTTTTTGAGGAGTTTTTCGATTATGTTAAACTCGTTTTCAACATCTTGTGTTTGCAGTTTGCAGTATCTCTCTATGTTTTGTTACATTGTTAGTGCTTAAGGTTGGAGATGATTGAGGAACATTCGAAAGAGGATCATGGTTCTCAGATATATATGTAGGTTCTTCATTTATTGGGAACTCATCAATTGCTTGTAACTTATCCACTCTTTGCTTTAAATAATATCGTCGAGAACTCTGCCTACTTTTCTTCCTACGAACCTTTTGCTGGCTTGGAGTCAAATCACTCATTGGTAGTACTGTGCCCCAAGCCTTTTTCCTTTGGTAACTCTCTCTTGACTTTACAAGCCATTGTGCGTATAGATCTGGATCATTTTTATCTCGAACATTGTACGACGCTCAGCCAATTTCTTCCTAAGACGATTTTCTTCAATATAATAATTTATTTCGAGGCATGATTTCAATCTGCAATCAATAGTTGCCATTAAATTTTAGAGAAGAAAGGGTTACAGTTGTGGTTAGCTAAACGCCAATATAGTAATATCATCAAGGTAAAATACGTCAAAATCTGTTTATGGGTTTAGGTTACCCAAAAAAACCCAGGAAAGGTTATAAATTAAAGGTTATATGCATAGTTCTTCGTTAGTCATTGTTACAGGCCAGTACTACTACTTAAAATAGATTTATAACGTACAATTAATGCAAAATATCATCGCTCTGGTCTTTTTGGCCAGAGCAATCACAGCCATAGCGATCAGAAAAAGTCACAAAATCATAAATATAGCCGAATTTAAAAGCAGTAGAAAGTTGTGATTACGTCTCATAAAAAACATCATAACGATCACTTAATTCACATAACAAATACATTCACAAGCTTACTATTTAATTTAAATAACCTGCCATAGCAATTATAAAATTCGAGAACCAAATCCAGAGCAATCATAAACTTACCTTCGTAATGTTGCAGCGCGGGGACGTGGCACAAAGGTATCCTCCTCGGCGGTTAGACCACTACTGGCGTTACCCCGAGGGAGGGGAATAGAGTGTCTATAATGCGTAACTAGGGATGAGCGCGATGTTTTACCTCAGCGCAGAGCGATGAGATAAAATGCCCGGTCACGATTTTAAATTCAAATTGTGGCAAAAGTAATGTTAATATAACTAAAAATATTTTATTACTATGAAGATTAACTATTTGTTATGTAATCTAAATAAGTTGTTTTATATGAACCTTCTCATTAAAAAAGTTAAAAATTATTTTTTGATTCAATCGGGAGTTGGGTCAACCCAGAGCGATCAGGATTTTAGGGTTTAAGATTTTTTTTAAAGCATTTAAAATAAACTTATTCATACTATTAGCCTTGTATCACGTAGATTAGACAACGAACTGTATATAAAAAAATAATTTTAAAACGTTTTTCGATTTTGAAATGGGTTTATCCAGCCCGACACGAAAAAAAATGCCTCTGGAGATCGACCCACCTATTGCTTGCTCATTTCATGCAACTTCGTATTTAAATAGATAATTTCAACTTGTACGTTTTTAATAAATAAAACTTTCACTCAATTAAAACTTTTGTTTTCTCTGTACTAATAAAGAAAACTTTGAATTCCCCATTTTGTATGTGGCTAAAACGCTTTCCGCGAAAAGCCAAAAATAAAGAAACCTCATTCTTTTAGCCTATGGCCGATCGCCATTATTCTCCAAATCGCCATTGTTTAGGAAAACATCTGATTAATTTTTCCCGCCATTGCGAAACATTTTTCACAATTCGTTTTCTCAGTTGAAATTATAGTTATTTTCTTCACAAGTGTGTTGAAAAACGTCGTATGATACACGTGTGTATTGATGATTACCGTCCTCGGCTCTCTTAATACCCTCACCTAGCGGCTCGGGTTTCAATGGCGCCTCAGCGGTAATCACCAACATTACACACTTGTACCATAATGTACTATTATTTATAACTTCATTAATCTGCTGTTCAAATACTCGATATAAATTAACCACAAAAATTAAAATTACTTACATTTTTGATAATTTCTCTTTCTTGTTTCCCTGACTTTTGTCTTTTGGTCTGAGTTTGAAATTTTCTTCTTTCTTGCATTTGACGCTGTCGTTCTTTTTTCCACTGATAGTGTTTATCTTGAGCTTTGGCTTTATCCCAAAAGTTTATTTGTGTATCATCTTCACTATCAGAACTATCTTTATAATTGGGGATTACTGCTGGTAAATTTGGATTTATAATTCGTAAAGGATTTTTGCAAGTTAGTATATCATAAAGCCGTTGACAGTTAAACGCCGGATAAAAGTCTCTCTTTGTGTATTTTATCTTTTCGAGGGCATTCAAAACATGCATCACAGGAGCCTCTAAGATATCTGCTAAACGTCTTTGAAGTTTTAGTAGCAAAGGTTTTGGTATACTTTTAAATTCATTGCAGTTTTCCACGAAATAATTTGGCATTCTTGATTGTCCAAAGTGAATATAAAAACTTCGTAGAAAAAGCCTTAAAGTTTCACCAAGTCTATCTTCCGGCCATTTTGCGTAATTATCTTCGCATTGCCAAAATAGATGGTTTTTTATATGACTCGCATCAATACCAATTTTAGCTGTTTCATTCTCCAGGAAAGTCTTATGCAATGCTAAAGTGAATAAGTAACAGCGTATATGAGAATGAGCCAAACAACTTTCCAAATAACGTTCTGCCGCTGGAAAAATGAGTTTCCATTGTAATGTCTGCTCTGGATTTTGGCCTCTTTTGGGTCTAAACCCAACAGGTACTAACAAGCATCCAAAACCAATAGCTTTATTTACCATATATTTCGTAGGCCACTGATAACTAAAATTAGTTCTAGGATTTTGTATTATTCTCCTCTCTCTGATAATCCACTGATTAGCTGTATTTGGCCAAGTAGCCACAAGAGCAGGAAATATTTCATATCCAATTTTGGAGCCATTTTTAATCGAGTCACAATAAATGCTGGCACCTTGAGTTAGAGCAGATTTAACTTCGTCAGAAGCCAGACCTAACCCAGAACCTAAACTAATTATAAAATTATCTACAAAGTTGTTCATAAATCTCAGGGAGTTCAGATAGTAATGTCTCTCAAATAAATTAGGGGATAAAGACGACTTGGACGCGGTGTCATCAATATCATCATCATCATCGTCATCACTCCAATCACCCAGAGCTCTTATATCCACGGCTGTCCATGATTCATCTGGTAACGCTCCTGATGTTAGAGAGTAGTTAGACTTTACACTTAGTTCTATCTTCTTCGGTGTTGCACACTCGGTTATTGTAGAATAACCATAATCAGATTCTGTTTCACTAGATTCAGTCTGTCGGCTACTAGAATTTGACCTATACCCAGAGGTCTCAGTATCTTCAGCTAGAGTGCTCTCTGAATATGCTGTGCGCATATCATTGATTGAATTTTTAGTAAGTTCTCTGGTCGGACCACTCAACCTTCTAGTATTTTTCAAAATTGACTTTCTTGGCGTTTGAAGATGATCGCCTAAACCATTTTTTTCCACTATTTGATTATTATTAATTTCCCGTATATCCTGCTCTTCGGGTAGCAAAGCAGCGCTTTGTCGAAGACGATTAATGTTTGAAATATTGTTTTTTGTTACTTGTAAACTGAATTGCTTTATCGGTCCGCTGTATCTTCTTCCGACATGCGAATTTGTATCGGGAACTATTTTTCCTTCGCTTGTTATCGATGTTTGGTTGTTGTCCAATTTAGTTTTAATTTGTTGCAATAAATCTTCACCCTTACTAGCATTGTAAGGAATTTCATCTGAATCGTTGGATTCCTTTTCAGAATCGGTATAAATGCTGTCATCAGAGTCCGTTTTCTTCATAATTATCGATTCGTTTTCTTTGGGAAGGGTGCTCTCTAAAACTTCCATCTTTTTCAGCTTAACAAAACCTAAAAACAAAACATATAAATAATTAGCCGCTATGTATTACAGCAATAGCAAAAAATGACGTTTTTCTAACATTTGTTTGACCCATTGAAATAAATATAAGTCAAAATCATTTATTCAAGTTAGACTTCTAGGTAGAGAATGAAAATTATTTTTACATTATAGACAGCCCTCAAAACGCCCGCCCTTCAATAAATTAATAATTATTTACCTGGTTCTTTACAATCTTCTATACGCAATTTATAAAATGGTGCGTCTAGAACGGCGCTGTAATCAGAGGTGTCTCCTGGCTCACTCGCTTCCACATTGTCGTATATTACAAAGAGCCTCGGAGCTGACAGTGGCTCCGTTTGGCCACGACTCCTCTGGTAGCTGACATGTTCGTGAACACATTCTTGCAAGCGATCCGCAAAGAACACATGCTTATTTTGTCGCACCATTGCTTCGTTGATTAAGTGCTCACGTTCGCTGATTGGATTGTTTCTTATTTGATGTACTTCTCTGAAATTAAACACAAAACAATTCAATTTTATTTCCTTTTTGGACGAGCAAAAATCTGTTTTTAAATATTACCATTAAACATGCAAAATATTACTAAAATTAGAAAGTCACCGCTCACAAATATTATAGTAATAACAGCTAATAAATAGATAGGTATCAAATGTTATGATTAATTCTAATTCCTATTCCTTTATCATATATCACTAAGTATGATCTTTTAATACCATACTCATACAACTCAATACTTTTGAGGTAAAGTACCGAATGCATTATCTCATATTAGTCAACAGGGGATTAACTAACGGATTAGATTTAAAGCTCTAAATCTAATACTCTATTATATCTATCTTTATTTGTTTTTTTTATTAGCTCAATAATACTATACTAGTATAGTCAATATACTGTACTTATAGAATCTTCTCATTCGTTATATAATTTCATTTATATGGGTTAAAAGGTCATTCTCTTCCATGAAGATTTACGGTAATATATCAAAATTCCCACCACTAAAATGATGACCTTTGCCTAATTCTAGAATTATACATTTTCTATAATCCATTTCTCGTAACATTGTCAATGAAACCCTTTGCAGTCTTTTATTAACTATGTAATTATAATGTTAATTTGTTCCAAAATTAATACAAAATATTAAAAGGTACACTTAACTAAATAACTGACATTTACAATGGAACTATTGCAACAAGTTCAGGCTCAATGTTAACAAAATCTCTTCATAGAATAATATGACACATTTTAAAATACCGTATAGGTAAATGTAACTTTCTACGTAAAGGGTTACTACAATGCTTTCAACATCGCATTAATGAAGTGATGAGTTAAACGAATCATCACACAACGGCTTCTTATTTTATTATTACATACACAGGCACATCTTTTCACGCCTGTTGCCCATAGGGGTAGGTTGAGACTATAGACTACTACTATTACATTAGTATTTATTCGATTTTACTACACCATTAGGTAATCTGTACTATTTTTAACCGACTTCAAAAATGGAGGAGGTTCTCAATTCGACTGTATATTTTTTTTAATGTTTGTTACCTCAGAACTTTCGACTGGGTGAACTGATTTTGATAATTATTTTTTTATTTGAAAGTTGGTGCCTCCCGTGTGGTCCCATTTCAATTTTGTCCAGTTAAGACAATGGCACCAATGAGAAAACCATATAAGTTTTATTTTTACACACAATGCTTGAAGTCGATTTCTTTTTCCTAAAAAAATATTATTTCGTATTCCGTGTCTTCCGACGCACTTGAAGGGGAAATGACGAAGACGAGAATACAGAATAGATATAATAATCTACTTAATTGAAGGACTATTATTATATTGCATATCTTTTATCAAAATACAATTTTGGGACTTCATCATTATATTATTATATTTCTATTCTAACCTTAAAGATTCTTTTTAATTACTGAAACTTGTTTTATATTTGTATGATTTCTAAGTAACGGACTTTCCTTGTCCATCAGCCGCAGATTATTATGATAACATGACACCAATTTGAATAATACCTATGCAATTAGCATCAAACCAGACAAAGGACACGATGACCCAGAAAATGGATTATTTTTTATTATTCATGTGATAGATTAAATTGTATTATTATATTACTTATATCATTTTCAGTTTCAATACCTTAATAAAAACGAAACATCTACTCAATCGAAAATGACTTATTATCGAACTATAGCGTCTGAAGGACACTAGAGAAATGCACCCTAAGTAGTCAACCTACGGTATGAAGACTTGTAGGAGGATACGATGGAAGGAAACCGAAATACAAAAAGTTTTTAATATTGTTAAAATTAGGCGCCAGCAGTAAGTTTGCCGTACAAGTGCTATACCTATGAGTACATCAAGATACGGAGTCCACGGAGATTATACCGGAGAGTGTGGGATTGGGATTGCTACCCACTAAAACCACACCGGTGGCCACCATCAGCACATGGAAGGAGGGCACCGTGTCTTCTTATAGGACAACACTGGAACCCCCCTAAGTCAGGGTCCATCCTGGGATTAGATATTAACCTATTCTCATAAACCGTCGTCGAAATAAATATAACCTGACGACCTTTTTTTTATATAGTACAGAAAATCCTCATGGATCATCCGTCGAGACGACCGGGTAGGTATGTCGGAGTCGGACCGACGAAAACCCGCACTTGCCTTTACTTACCCTATAGTCATGGCCATGGGATCCGTGAAATTCGCCATGACCATGACAACCTCGTCAGGCTATGTAGCTGTCTAATAACATTGTCGTTAGGTCGTCACCTAACGATAATGTTATTAGGCAGCTACATATTTCAGAAGATTCGTAACGTTTCATAAATTACTTGTAAAATTTCATTTAAAATGAAATATTTCGAATTTGAGCTTAGCAAAGTTCATTACACTAAGTATACTTTTCTTTAGCCATGATCATTTCACTAGATACATGGAAATAGACTTTCCGAAAGAAGAAAAAGATTTAAAATAATTTTTTTAAATCTTTTTCAGTATTTCTTTTTTCAGTAATTTTTAAGAAAAGCCAAAAATAATAATATACCTAGGTTAATGTACCTAATTTTGTTATTTTGAAGTTACTTATTTTATGTATATTAACACAATAAACAATTATCTAAAAAATAATTAAAATCTGTGCATTACAAATTATCATAATTTGTGTCTATAAGAACTACGATATTAGATAGTATACGGATATTCGTTTATCACATCGATTTACTGATTGCAGGTGTATCAGGAAACTGATTTTGACCAATTTGAATTCTAAGAACTCGCTATGTTGATATAATCGAAGTTGTAGTGTTTCAAAACTTACCGTTCATAGTTCTCAAAGAATTGAACAGATAGCAAAATATTATTCAATAGGAAAGCGTCGGAGTCATTATGGAGCTGGTAGCGCATGCGGTCCAGAGCCTCGTCGTCGTAGGAGCGCACATGCTGCGGCGTGGGCGCAGGGCAGGGGCCCGGTGGCGCCGCCAGTATCGAAGGCGTCACCGGCGGTTCTTTCATCCCGCCTCTCCTATTCACGTAATTCGCATTTTTCTTTCTCTTCTCTTCCCGCTTCTGCTCCTTCCATCTCTCTCTTTCAAAAAACTTATCAGGCTCCTTCTGAGCCTTCTTTGATTTTGAATTGCCCATTGATGAACTGCACTCTATTCACAACTAAGATGTCTATTAGTTAAGTAACTTAGAACAAATAAATTTTCGCGCACATTTTAGATATATGTAAGGAACGTAAAATAAAAATATTAATTAACTGCGTATTGTCAAGTGTTCCGTGTTTGCGTTAGCACGAGTAAACAATCCCCGCAACACTGACGAAGTGATTTTCACAAGTCGTTCCGTGGAGAACTGTTCTTATCAGGGACCAATAATTATTGTTATAGTTATCGTGCTAAATCGATTAGAGCTGCAGTGTTATGCACGGAATGTGGCGAGGTCACACAGGGTGGTACCTATGTGTTGACATGTTGCACGTTGCCAATCAGACCTCGCCAACCGGTCTCGCATCTTGCGTGCGTGCTACTGAAAAATCACTCAATCAGAAAAAATACTGCATTCCTCATGCTCAAGACACATGACACAGACAATTACGTAAATCGAAGCATGTTCAATAGAGTCAATAAGATTCGACTGAATATTAGTATTTTTTCTCTAAAATCTGGCATCCCCCCCACACAGGTAGATAAAAATAATATTAGATCAGTCTGAGATCAACCAAATCATGTATCTATTTAGAAGATAGTATCGTAATTTTTTGTAATAATATAAAGAAGTGTATTGGTCACGACTTTGCGCATGCTATCTGCATTGATTCATTTGCTTTACAAAGAATAGGTTGGATATCGATAAATAAATACATCACACTTCCTAAACGGTCTAAAAGAATACGGAGTATATCTTTGACTAGAATTCTCCCGCAGTGTTAACCATTCGTTGATATCGTTACGTATTCCAAGGGAATTTCCTTTTCAGATTTCAGATGCTGAAGTACAGACGCCAGAAGGTCAAGCTACCCAAAACTGTCAAACTTTCTCAATTGAATATGAACCTTATTATATTTTTTTAAAGTTGAAAATCAATCAAAGAAATTTGACAGATTGTGGTAGCTTGATGTACTAGCCTCTGTACCTACGTCACAAAAACAAAATGAAATCGGCTTGATGCCAGTTTAAACACCTGTCAAAATGAAAGCTGCCAAACAAATGGTTGTGATTTTCAAAAAAATCAAAATGATTGATTGCTTTACTAGCCTACACAGTCTTAATATTTTACTTTAATCACGCGTCGTTCTATCTTTAAAGATGTCAATTTTCCATACAAAAGTAATCGCTTCCTGTACCCTTTTTATTATTAGTAATTGCACTGCTGCGCAAAAGCCTCCCCCAAGTCCAGGTACTCTTCTTGTGGCGCCTGGAATCCTCACGTCGTCCCGCATACCTTTTGTAAGAATAAAACATTTCGCGGATTTCTACACCCTTTATGGCCTATCTTCCAAAGTTCACGCATTATAGTTTCAGAAACTTTGTAGTTACGTAATGAATACTAGTGGTATTTTGATTTTATATGTAAGTATATTATGTGTATGTCTAAATTCAGGCAAAAACAGCGCTTAACGATAAAGGTTCAAATTCTGGTTTCTGCATTGAGGGAGTAATATACGAGTACCTATGTAACGATTCTAATTGTTTATATTACTGTAGCAGCCAGGTACCTAGGTACTGTTTCCAAATAAAATTGGCTTATATAAAAACTTATTTTTTACGATATCTTTATTTAATTATGAAATTGACACATTAAGTATAAATAAAATACATAATTTACCTATTTAACATTTTCTTAGTCATTGTATAAATACCTCCTTCCTCCAATTAATTCATTTAATTGCACATAAGTAAAAATAAAATTTGTCTATATCACATCATATAATTTTGCGAACATTTATAAAAAAATAATGAAATCATTTATTTACTTCTCTTCTATATCCCAGGAATCAGATCCCAAAACATCATATTAAAAATAATTTATTCGCCTACTTATAATTACTATGTACATGAATATTACACTTTGGGCTATTAAACATGATCATTATATTAATATAGGACTATTACTTGTACAAATAACTACAAAAATTCAAAACCACAAAAATTCAAATGATATATAAGATAATTTTTTAATGGCCCAAAAAATAGAATACAATAAAATAAAAATTCTAGAATTAGTATCACCTTAAGCTACTACGCCATATAGATAATTTATTGATACGATTTTGATTACTGCAGTTTCGATATACAATGATATTCAGGTAATCTCAGGCTTTTCGACAAGGCGCCATTGACGTACAAATAGGTATTGCTACGTTAGTGCTACGGTATATGCCGCAGGGTCTCCGCTGGTGCCACGCTCATGCCTGGCTCCTCCATATTGTTGGCTATGCTCGCATCATCTTCCTCGGCAGTCGTGTTAATTCGCCTCTGCGTCTTCATACGCTTCGCCTCGCCCATTTTTTTTTCTAATAGTCGCCTAAAACAATGAAACATTAGGGGTCATAATTTCATTATTCTGTAATCCCTCTCCTGTATGTCTTAGCTTCAAATGTACACTTCTTTTAAGTAGGTGAAGATGAACAGAATATAGCAACTTGTGATTCGAATTAAACATCCATTAATAGTACCCATGATAGCTGCTGTCACTACTGCATTAAAAATACTACACAATAATTTAATTATCTCTTGATAAAACCTCAACAAAACTGAGAATAATCCAATTTAAAATGCGATCTACTATTAAAAGGATTATAATAACTTAATAATCTGATATAATTGCCGTGATACCGGCTAATCTTTAAGCTTTTTTACAGTATCTAAGGAGTTCTCGGTAACTAATCCACTGTTATTCAATTTTAATTTGGCGTACAACATACCTAATTTCACTCTTATCGGCATTGGCATTGCATTGGCATTGTAACGAATGCCAAACATTTGGAATTAAATAACAATACTTCGCTGCGAATACCTATGGACATATTTTCGTAGATAAAATAAGGAAAATCTGAGGGCTTCCACTCATCACAAAAGGTTTAATCTAAACTAAGTCTAAACTAATTCCGCACTAAAAACATATCAATAACTTTCTAATGTCATATTGAGAGAATTAATTAACTAAGTCCAAATTTAGATTGAAACTCCTGTGAAAATCTTTCTCTTTTGTAATAGCACACACACAAGTTAGCTATGTTTTCAGACCATAAGTAGGAATGTGTACGTAAGTGTTACCAAAACTAGGAACTAAAATGTAAATTAACCGAAGACGTAACAATTGTTACTACTGTTAGTATAGTGTTGTTTGTTGTTAGTTTTGTTCATATCCAACTAAATTAAAAACGACGAAATTGTGCTACATGGACATTGGGGATGCTCCGCTCCTTGTTAGATACTCGTACAATTAAGAAAATACTAATTATTAATAATCTCAAACACAGACTGTAGGTACCGACTGTTAGTTGATAATGTATCATCCTCTTAGCCCTCGGTAAAGCTATTGGAAGGTTATTGCCATTTAACGGAGATAAATCTATACTTATGGCTGCTACTGGAAAACTCCCGATAGAAAACTCAATAACCATTAACATAACTTGAACAGAAGTTCACGGTCAGTACTCGCAGCCTCTAGAACAATGAGACTGTTGATCCGTCAAGGCACCTGTTTTATCAATAGACACGAAAATAAAACAATTCGCGCACCGCCTTTAGAAAACCCAACAAAATAACTATATTATAGAATTCATATTTTACTTACTGTTGCCTGCAATCAATGAGCACTCCAAGCAGGAACACAGCAGCGATTGCGACGAGCATAACCAGTGTCATGCCAACTATTGTCATCACCGTCAGTGAAGACTCCTCCTCCGAGAGCATCGACACCGTCAGGTTAGGATCAGACGTCGACTCCATGATGCCTGGAATCGATTTTTGTAAGAACTATGAGTACAGTCAAAAGTAGAAAAGGATATTTATATCCATAACTAATTAACTTCCTTAAAAAGTTAATTGCAATGCAATTAACTTTTTAAGGAAGGAAAACCAACTTCAAGTATTTGGTGGAGTCTTCTGAATCTACGGTCAGTCATCCACCAAACGGGGCCATCGAAATAGGTTCCTAATTGATAAAGATAGGTATCGACAAAGGTCGGTTAACAATTAAACTAATATCATTGTAAAAGTTATTGTACAGACGCCAGCAGGTCAAGCTATCTTTGTCAAAACTGACAAATTTTCCCAATTGAATATGAAACTTATGACTTTGTAGTAAAAGTGAAAATCAATCCAAGAAATTTAACAGAGTGGTAGCTTAATGTGCTGGCAATATGTGCAATTAATTTGTATGTTTTGTTCATCTTATTGTTTGTGTAGATATCAAATATTGCTAGATGTGAGATTTACCTTCATCAGGCCAACTGATGCCTTTGTCTGCAGTAGAATCCATTTCTTGTCAGTTCTCGGGCTGCTGTTGTAGTAACACTAAAAAAAAAGAAAATAAATAAATTTAAAGGCCATTTTACACAGCATGACCTAGTCCCTAAACACCGTTTTTTATTTGTAAATTCGTACTTAAAATACATAAGAAACACCCAGACAAACACAAAAAACTTGCGCTCCTCACATAAATATTTGTGTCTTCTGGGAATCGAACTTGACCTCGAGCAGTTCAACAATCGGACAACTAGACCACAGACGTTCAAGTTCAATTACTCAATGCTATGTTTGTTGCACTGTTGTTAGAGGTACCTACAGCTTATGGGTATCAATCATGGGCCCTGTCTGGCGTGTCAGTGTTGGAGAGAGGAGGAAGGCACTATGTTTATAACCTACAATTATCTATAAATAACTTCTTAATATTATAAAGCTGACGAGTTTGTTTGTTTGGTTGAACGCGCTAATCTCAGGAACTACTGATCTGGACGGAAAAATATTTTTGTGTGGGATATTCCATATATCGAGGAAGGTTATAGGCAATATAATATCACGCTACGACCAATGAGCCGAGCAAAAAGGAAAAAGTCAGGGCGGGCGAATTATATTATAAATGCGAAAGTAACTATCACATCTGTCTGTATGTTACGCTTCCATACCTAAACTTTCATTGTGATGAAATTTGGTTCAGAGATAGATTAGACTTTGGAGAAGGACATAGGCTACATTCTATCACAAAAATCCCTTTAGGATACGAGTGAAACCGCGGGCAACTGCTAGTTTGTTATATTTCTATTTATTTACTTCATGTTATTTATTTAAATATAGACTACACGATTTTTTAAAATTGAACATTACATTAATTGTTATGATCATGTATGCATATTCCTTTGTGCAGGTTCATCATAAGCTGGCTAGATATCGGATTAGGCGGCTAGACCTACAGCAACGTTGCAGCAAGTGTTGCACTTTGTTGAGCAATATACACGGAGATTTGTTAGAATAATTGCGAATGCTTTAAGAACATAGTCATCGTCATCCTCCTCCAGCCTTTTCACAACTACCTACATATTGGGATCAACTTGTCGCCTGCAGTAAATTTTTTCAACATTCAAGTTAGTTTTTATATAGCTGCTGGGCACGGGTCACCTCTCACGGAATGAGAGGGATTATAGGGGAGGGGGATTATAGGAGAGGGACTATAGTCCACGGCGCTGGCAAACTTGACACACGAGAAAAATCTATAGGGCATGCCGGTTTTCTCGCGATGTCTTTCTTCACCGTTTATGCGAGTGATAATTAAGTAATTATTAATATTTATAGAGCTTGTTTTCTGCTTTTTAGTTAGTAGGTATTTTTTAACGCAGTCAGTTTTTTTTGCGTTTATTGTTTCGTTTAAATTAATAATTAATTTTGTACTTTTATAACTATATTAAATAGAAGAAAGTTACTTATTTATAAGCTTTAATTGATAAATTATTAATAAGATACCTTATTTCTATAGATAACTTGCTGAAATCTTCACATTACATTCTTTCCTTAGATGATTACAATTATATTATCAGCCGCTGATTAACTGATTCTGTTTTAAATTAAGTTATTGATATTTTCTGATATTCATCGCGCTTTATACAGGCTTAGAAAACATTTCCAAGAAGTACATAATTTAATTGACGCAAATCAATTATGATCAAAGATAAACATCATTTTGGATATTTTAGTTCAAACATTCCTATAAATTACCTATAGTGGCAAAGATTTGATATCGATGCTGTTATCAGATATTCAGATCGGCGATAGCAAATAAAACAAGAAGCCGCCCGTGACATTGTCTGCTGAAACTATTAGATACCGAGTTCAAAAACCTAATTAATAGACACGTTAAGTGATAGATAACGTGATGATAAGCTATGTACCGAAACAACTTCTAATAACTAAAATCTAAAATGTTTAAATATAGCATGAGATATACATATTCGTATATTAACTACCTACCTACCGATTTTGAAATAAACTATTTTTTATGGATTTTGTCGCGTTATATTGATATACAGGGTGGAAGGGATATCGACGCGCAACGGCTTACCATGACTTCAGTAGGTACATGATTCTGGACCCCCCTGCGATGGAATTTTTCGTCGGCTTTTTCTTAAATTTTGCGTTTTTTTTTGCAGTCTTTTCAACTTTTAACTGTATAAAATCATTATTTCCATCTAATCCGATAAGAATTTTAATTAAAAAGTCATTAATTCACTTTTTTCACTAAAAACAGCATTGTAAATATTAAACTCGAAAGATCTTCTGGTCAGCTGTTTCCTTAGAGTTCACTTGCGAGTTGTTAAATTTAAGAAAAAGCCGACGAAAAATTCCAACGCAGGGGGTCCAGAATCATGTACTGAAGTCATGGTAAGCCGTTGCGCGTCGAAGTCCCTTCCACCCTGTATATTCCCGACGTTTCCGACGGTTTACAGCGTCCATGATCACGGGTATATCTAAGGGTAGAGTCTACCCGTTACCATGGACGCGAAATGTCAGAAATCAATATGTCAGCTCGTCACTTCTTAGGCCCTTCTAAATTTGCATTCTAACCTGCCCAATCATTCCTACGTACGGTTTTCCCAATCAACATATTTCCCGGCTTATCGTATAGATAGATATTATTAGCAATAATAGATTTAACGAGAGACTAAGTATTACGCATAGGTTTAAACAAATCGTTTTTGTGAATTGTTTGCTTATCAACGGAAATGCGGCTTAAACTCCGTTCGGAATAATGTTGTTAATCTTTTTTATAAATCAAGGGTCATCTATCAATATTACTGTTTCTTCATTCAAATAAATAACATTCTTGCTAATAACATGGTATTTTTCCTGTTCAAGAATGATCAAATGGCATCACTCGGAATCAATAGTTATGTGAAGAATTTTGTAAAGAATATTGTCCTTACGTAGCATATTATAACTAATATGACTTCTTACTAGATTGCACTTTTTTGTTGTGGTCTTTGACTTGTACATGTTATTTCTTTTGGACTATTCAAATTGTAAACCGAGATCAGTGTACTTAATCATTTCTGCCGGTGTTTCTTGCCGGTTTTCGGTTTCGGCCTTCTCCGTATGACCCACTTTTTGGAACCGTGCAACTAGTTTTGACTTTTCAAAAGTGCTTTAATGGTCTAATTGACATAAAATGTTTGACTTTGACTTTAATTAAAGAAAAGCTAGAAATCACCATAAATTACTAATACCGAATTTCCCGCTGCTACGCTTGCGGTTCTAGGCCGATTCCCACGTCGAGCAAAGTGCTACGAGGTTTTTCTATTAAATTCCCAGTAGCGGCTCGGAGTTTTGATTTGTGCCCGGTCTAATGACAACTTCTGTGGTCTAGTGGTTCGAGTGTCGGACTGCTGATCACGAGGTCGTGAGTTCGAGACACAAATATTTATGTGATGAACTTAAGTGTTTGTGTTTGTCTGGGTGTTTCTTGTCTTTTTTTACTGTTGTTTACTGGCCTATTGTATGTTTTTGTATATAGATTAAGTATGTTCTGTAATTTGATACATTGGTGTACAATAAAGAGTATATTATTATTATAGACTCACGGTTTTTGATATTTCATTTAGTAAATCGGCGTTTTTATGTATTACCAACTTAACATAACATACCATGCCTATCACTATCATCTACCTACACGCCTGTATTCCCGGAGGGGTTAGGAGGAGGTGTACTTATTGTACACCCACAGTTCGCCGGTATGTGTAGGTCTCATGTAATAGGGAGCGAGCCTATTGCCACTAATCGGGCACAAATCCAGACTCCGAGCTGCTACTGAGATTTTATAGAAAAACCCAATAACACTTTGCTCGACCTGGGACTCAAACCCAGTAAGTACCTAGTAGTACCAGTCGCGCTTACCAACACGTAGTACCAACTTTAAAAGTACCTATTATATCTTGCCATCTTTCCTCATACCTTTCGAAGTTTCTCAATCGTTCGATTGAGAAATTTCTAGAAAAATTTCTAGAAAAATATAATCTGACTTCATTCGAAGTCGGATTATTTTTTTCTAGAATTTTTTTATTATTCAAAGCTGCTTCTGAATACTCACACGCAAGGCCTTCAGTGAAATCTGATTAATAGGTATTTGGGTCGGTATTGATATTACACACTTCTCAATTGTAAACTGAACGGCTAAAATCAATATTTGAAAATGATTTGAAAACACTTTTGTGGTAGTGGTACTGATCATTGTATTACTATTAACAACATTTACATCATTATTATAATAATTGTTTTTAATTCACTAAACAGTGATCGTGGTACCAGAAAACAATCTTGTGGAGAGGCGAGGTGTATTACCCCTCCAGCCAAAGGGAGGATCCTCCAACCAGGCGGGTGTTTTGCCTGGCGGGCCACGGCCCGACGGTTGATGTCGGGCGGTTGTATATATGCAACTTTTCGTTGCGAATGTTGCTTGCGCGATTCAGGCCTTCGTAGTTCTATGTAGCGCGGTAGATGTCGCTACATCACTCCCCCCCGAGACCGGAGGTCGATGATCCAGATGAGTCAGCGGTCAGTGCGTCTGAAGAGCTTGCCAGTGCCAGGAGTGCGAGTTCCAGTGAGTCGGAACTGATGCCGCGTAGTCCGCAGTGAGTCGGGACTGTGAGCGGTGAGTGCGATGAGTCCCCAGTGAATCGGGGCGATGCTGCGTAGACCTCAGTGAGTCGAGGTAGTGCAGTGGAGCGTAGCGAAGCGTAGTGGCTGGCTGCTGCGTCGACCAGGAGAGACGGCCCCTGCTTGTTGACCGGCCGAAGTGCAGTGTGCTGTGCCAAGTCGCTGATGTCGGCTGAGGGTTCTGACCAGGCTGCATGTCTGCTGCAGGCATGTGGTCAGGCTGCCCGTTGAAGCCGGAAGAGTGCTGGCTGGCTGTGTGACTCGCTGCTCGATGCTGTTGAAGACTGCTGTGAGGGGAAGATGATGACAAAGGTACTGGTCTCCGGAAGGCTGCGCTGATGTTCTGCTTGGGGTCACCAGTGTGGGAACACTGGCATCACGTCGGGGTCACCAGTGTGGAGAGGCGAAGTGTGTTGCCCCTCCAACCAAAGAGAGGATCCTCCAACCAGGCGGGTGTTTTGCCTGGCGGGCCACGGCCCGACGGTTGATGTCGGGCGGTTGTATATATGCAACTTTTCGTTGCGAATGTTGCTTGCGCGATTCAGGCCTTCGTAGTTCTATGTAGCGCGGTAGATGTCGCTACAATCTATTGTGTTAATACTTTTTGCTTGAGTAAAGTAAAACCTATGTACACAAGCCAGCAGGTCAAGCTATCAAAACTGTCAAACCAATTGAACATGGGTTCATGTTCAAATCAAATCAAATAATTTTATTTGTGTCAAACATGTGTGATAATACAATGTTACATAGTATTTTTGGTGTTCAATAAGTAAAAATTAACTAACATGTTTTACCTATAAAGGTGTACAAATGAGTAATCTCAAAATAATAAAACCAATCAAAATAATTAAAATGTCAACAATAAAAATACATCATGAGGTTCAATTGGGAATTTATATTATTTTGTATTAAAGTTGAAAATCTATCATAGAAATTTTACAGATTTGGGTAACTTGATGTGCTGACTTCTGTATAATTCGATTTGCGTCACTTCCTATGATATTTTTTGTTGATTATGTAAATTTTATCGTACTCACTGCCTTATTAGTCTAGTGGTTGCTGAACGTGAGGTTTTGTGTTCGATATGAAATTTTCACAGTTTGCACCCGTGCTCGGTTATTGTCAAATCGTCCCAATTACATGGGACCAAAAAACACAGGTATGGGCGAACTATGGGTGTACATTCATCCCGACGCCTCTGCAGACCTTCATGGAATTTCAAATTTACATTGAGTGTCGAACAGTTGGAGTCTCGTCACAATGTAGATTTTAATTCCTTTGTGGTGAGAGTGCCGACTGAACATCTGTCGACCTTCATGAAAGATGAATTTTGGCCAAAAGGGGTAGTGTTCCGGCGTTTCCGAGGCCGGCTACTGGACACCGCGCGACACACGACGCCGAGTCTTCGTGTGAATTAGTGCTTAATTTATTGTTTACCTATGTATAGTATTTTAATTGTTATTGGTTTAAATTATATTTTATTGTAGTATTTTATATTATATGGGCCTTGTATCCTGAATTAAATAAATATCCTATCATATCATTTCATTTTTTTTTCAGCTTTACTGCCCTGAATGCTAAGACGAAAAATCTGATTCACTGTGCTGCTTTCCCCAAAAGTAAAATAATATGGTGTTTGTAGCGGCTACGACAGTTATCTGTGACAAACAAGTATTTACATATTTATGTAAAACATACTAGGTATAATAGAGTTCAAAAGTGACACACCTGAAAAAACATAAAGTCTGTGTCGACGAATAAAAAGCAAACTATATTCACAAAAGAATTCCACAGCAACTCTTTGTTGCGCCTAATCATGGAGCGATACGGCTGCTATTGTATCATTTATTCTGTAATATATACTGTAGTCTAGGTATTTAGTACCTGAAGCGCATAAGGCATAAGTGTATAACCATAACGACACTAACTATACTATATATTCACTATTCGTATACAGTATGTACACTGTACAGTCACGAGCATAGATATGTATACACTTACAATAATAAATTACAGGCAAAAGCGATTTTTTTGCGAAATGACAATCGAAACTTTGAGATAAGACTAATATCATTATAGTAGGTTTACTTTTGAAAATACTTTGTTCATAATACCATACAATTTTGGTCAATAACTAACTACCTACATATTAATGCTCCTGAGCGTGACTGTACCTACCTTCCGAAGTAGTCGGTACCAACGTATTTACTCAGAGTTTAACTTAGAGGTTTAATGAGGCTGTAAAGATATTGTGGTGTAATTCTACTGATACTAATACCAAGAGATAAGCTCCAGACAAAGCGTAAATAGGAAGGTACTTTAAAAACTTCAGAGATAAAATGCGTATGCGCACATTTGTGCCGCGGTAGGTATAAAAAATTCGTTTTCCAAAAGTATCCGTTGAATTTAATGGATGGAAGGACATCGCACAAGGCTTAGTAACGGGTTCATTGTTAAGGAAGTGGGTCAAGAACTCGACACCATCGAAGGTACACCGATGAGTCGCGGCATATCTAACTAGCTGAATAAATATGTTAGAAGTTTCAAACCAGAAGGATTACTTAATTTACATTTACTAAATGAGAACAAGTTTATTCGTCTTCTTAAGCGTAACAGTTTGATCAACAATGTTTCTTTTCTCATTCACACTTCATATTGACCGATAGAGACAAAACATTCATGTTTTGCCGATGGAATTACTTGAGTATAGCCAAACATTTAACCAACCTTCAATCAGCAAATATTTTCCGCTAATACATCAAATACTATTTAGAAAGAACGTAAAAAATACAAACGGCAGGTAGGTTTCCACTTACATAAACACGCAGACACGGACAACTCACCTGATCCTTTCACTTGTAAAAAAAAACTAGTTTTATTATACTCGATTTTACACACTAAATACTTTGGCACTGTTTAAAGAATAGTATCACAAAATTGTTTATGTTCGAATATCACACTATGGGTTTGTGGTGCGCGCCCCGGTGTATGTTCGCGCATGCGCAGCGCTCCACGCCGCGTCTCTCACTGTGGTGTCGGTAATGGCGAGATCACTTCACCACAACGTCTTGTGACAAAACCTTCTACTAGACAATAGTTTGACTACAGCAGTTACCGCCTATTATTGCATCGGCTTCTATTGTATCACAGTGGGAACAACAATAGCTATCAGAGTAATTAAAAAAACAACGATGATTTAATATATGAACGTAAATCGTTTACACCCGATACGCAATCCGCCCCCTTTGCTCCAATCCCTTTTAAACAGACATTCGCGTATGGATAAAAAAAACATTATCTTTTATAGTAAAAATTCCGTTGATTTCAGTACGTTTAAACACGCAATCATGGTACGTGAGTCATCGGTACCTTCAATGCGTCACACTTTGGTATGTACTCTCTTGGTAGGGGTATTTTAGTCAGTTAGTAAGTATATTAGTATTATTTAATATAAGTATTGAGAGGACAAAACCGATCTGAAGAGAATCACACCATTTTTCAAAATTAGTAAAGCATAGTAAATCGTTTAGCTACATTGCTTGATAAGTATTTTATATAACACACTTATTCTTAAGCTAATTCATTTTATGTACTCATAATTACTTAGATATCGGTTCATCCATGCATAATTTGCTTTCAAATAACCGAGTGAACGTACGAAGCGATCACGTGACAATGGCATCAACTCCGGCGCAGGTTGTTTGCACAACTTGGAGCCTGCGATCACATGACCATAACGGATATTTCAAGACATTTTTTTCATTAAACACCTTGATACTTAAACGTTAGTTTACAACATATCCGATAGCAGCAGATCTCATATTATGAGAGCTACAAGATACAAGCAATGCTGAGTTTGTGCCTCAATGCTAATGTGTACTACAAAATGTTACATCTGATTAATAAACATTTGTTATTTATAATTACTTATTATAAATAAGAAAGTAATTATAAGTTAAGTAATTATGAATAAAGTTAACTTTCTTACGTTTTATTTATTACTTTCTTATTTATATTGACTTCCTTACATTTTTAATAATTAATTTAGATTATCCCACAATTTTTATAAAAAGGTACCAGACAGACAGACTCATTGTAATGAAAAGGTGATTAAGTCCAACGGATATTTAAATTTAAGTACTAAGTAGGTATTAGTGGCTTCAAATAGAATGGGTATTTACTAATGAATAGATAATCTAGAATTTTGACGAATTGTCATTACCACATTAATGAATGGTAATGGTATCTTATCTTACGTAAAATAAACCATTAGTAAATCTGAATGTAGAAATAATCACCCTCACGTGTAAATTACATTATAGAAAATTAGAAATGTAACCTTAGTTAGGTTCTTGTAAGGTTACACTCATCGGTGTAACAAAAAATAATAAATGTTTGCAAGCGCGGCTGCTGAACTGAGCTGAGCTGAGGTTCAAGGTTCGATTCTTTGGTTTGTCAAGATTTACTGAGTTGTGTGTAGCAGCCTGGTGCTTGGATTTATCAAACAGAAATCAAATCTTGTCCCAATCTATATTACATGGATTTAAAAGCTAGGGAACGCAAGTGCTGCTTTTAGTCAGTGCTAGTCCGGCCATACACCAAAATCTGCATCTTCTTCTTCTTAACGTGTAGATGGTAAATACATTATTTATATTAGTTGAGCCCAGTATTGGGCATTAATTGCGGCATCAGTGGCATTCTTTAGATCCTCAAAGATGCAGATGTACGGAATACAAGTGTGCAGGTGATATGATATGAATCATTTTGAACACTCCAGCGACTGTAGCATGGTCTGGTCAGGGGCACCACCGCCGTCGCACTCTGTGATGGGAGGATCTATGATCCCTCTTTTCGCTAAGTTCTGTTTGCCTTTTGTTGTACCTGCGACAGTTACATTAATACTGGCTACATTAATACACGGGAAATCGGGAAATCAGGCGTGATGATAGATATAATTAGTTAAGTTGTTTTTAAAATGCTACTGACCTCAGCAATCAATTGCTGGTTAAATATAATATTTTATAATGGATGTTCTATTCTATTAAAAATTAAACAGGAAGAGGAAATAAATATTGCCTCACTATATCATCATAAATACTATTTCAATTAACTACTATAAAAGTAAAAATATGTTCATAAAATACTAATGTCTACGACATAGGTACACAAAAAAATATACAAGTATTATTAAAACTTCGTAAATATTATAGTACGAGAGCCGAAGCACGTATAAATATCTTAATGATGAATTATAGTCCCAGCCCGGCAGTCAACTTCGCTATAAATCTACTGCCTTGCCAGTTATTTCTGTGTACAAAAAGGGGGTAATTTTTTGAAGACTGTCTTAGTCCAGTCTGCGAAAGAATTTAAGCCCGAAATTGTATGACGTATGCTGTGCGTTGTTTGTCAGTCAGCCACGGAAGTCAAACAGACAGACGTTTGGTCCACTTAGTTGATGCAATTCAAACGGTAAGTGGACCACGACCAACTTTTATAATAGGTAGCTAATTGTTGTCGTATGTAGTAATCGGAAGTGTATTGAAAAATAATAATAAACTATTATAGAGTGAATGGGGTTACCATAACCAAACTGTCACCTTTTTAGCTAATAACGTAAGTAACTGCCACAGTAGTCCAGTGATAGTCCGACTACCACGTTAAAGGTCCTGCGTTTGATTCCCAAGTCGAGAAGTGTTACTGGGTTTTTCTATGAAATTCTCTGTATGAAATACTTAGCAGCTCGGAGTTAGGTTTTGTACCCGGTTAAATGGCTATAGTTATAAACAATGTATAGATAGACTCAGCTTCTATTAATACGGGACCTAATAATACAGGTGAACGGTATGTGTAAATTAGTAAACATCGATCTAACCCTGGGAATACAGGCGTGGCGTGATAGAATGTTATTTATGTAGTAACTCCAAAACAAACAACCACAAAATTTCCCTTTTCCACTCTTCTCACTCCGTATTAGTTATTTAATCCTATTTACTTATATATTTCTTGTACTGCTTCTTTAATATTAGATGATTTGCATCTGACGACTGTCTCACCTAATGATTAGATTCTAGTTTCTTGAAGGGCCATTTTAGAAAAATCCATGACATGACTAACAGAAGACCGCGTGCAAGCCATAGTGATAACAGTTTAATTATCCTTAAGATTCATTTTCAAATAATAGGTTATCTTGATGACACCGCAGAAAATTATTTAGTTACAAACAAAGCATTTTGAATTGATGTTCCGTCATTGAAAGTTGACATTTAGTTGTAACTGAAATCAAGTGATGATTATAATACATATTAGACTTAGGTATATAAAACAACGGACTGTATACCTAATATATCTGATCTATTAAACAGACCAACGCGGTCACCAGCCTGACACCACATCAGACTATTACAATGGACATCAGGAAAATCAGTCGAAGATCACCAACCTTCAATGCAGGTTTAATAAAATAAGGTCGCAATGTACGTGACGTGCACAAAAATAAATACAAGTCGTTCTAGACAATTCCTCCTTTAAAACACAAATACCATTTAGATAAACAATATCGTGAACAAGTTGAGCCGGCTACCGTTACCTATCTCTTACCCACATACCATTATCATTGGATAGCTTGCATTTGAACAATACTGATTACACTAACACCATATTAACCTAAGCACAAATAAACAACAACTAGAACATGATTGTTTTTTATTAATCTATAAAACCTATTTATTTTTATCTTCGTTCTGCTATTTTTAACGTAATTAGCTAATATTTAATGCGCGTTATCATTAGCTACGCGCCAGCCCTATGATAGTTTACAAAGTAAGTACCTACTTGGTTTTTTATTAATGCATTCCTCCTTAGTTCTGTGTTATATCCAGAAACCATGAAACTGTCTCAAATAATTTTATGCCCGAGTAGCGAATACCGCTTTCCGTATTCAATACGTCCCACGGGGTTTGGTATACTTTTCTCAGCGCCTAAATAGTCTATAATATTGGTCCTCGAGGCGACGGATTTGATGCGCCTTTTCAGCTTACCTGCGCCACTAGATGTTGGGTGTATTTTATTACACTAGGACAAACAGAATACCACCCAAAGGGTTCTCGCCTTGTCGCAGCGGGGGCGTAGTAACCGTGGTTTGGACGCCCACGGTGAACCTAAGTAGAGCCCCAGGGAGGGGCTGCTCCTGCGGGCTTGGGTCGAAGCCCGCATGGGCGCGGTTACTGTACCTAAGTTGCGGTGTCGTATGGGAGGCACCGCAACTGAGGAGGCCCGCGGTGTTGTATAGACGACACTGCGGCTGAAGGTTTACGGGGCCGCATGGGGAAGAGGAGTGTCGGTATTACAATACGCTGCTTATTACGATAACACATCTGTCCCGCCTTATCTTGGGCAGCAGACTCAGGGTCGTCAGTCGCCCATTGCACTTGGCCCTCGAGGAGGGTCTGACACTGGACGTCCACGGTGGGATCGCGGATCATGCGACAGCGATTCCCTTAATCCCGGGATCCCGTGATTCACTATGCGAAAGGTAGAAGTCGGTATTCTTGCCGGAGAGCCGGACATATCCCCCACCCTAAAATAAGGACAAATAGGATATAGAGATGAACACGGGCGGGCGATTTATATCAGAAGTAATATTTTGTCTCACAGATTTTCTCATCCTGCAGCCAAGGCAGTAAATAAACATTCACACTATATATGTAGGTATTATTGTAAGTCCTGCCTGCCTCATTAGTCTAGTGGTCCTAAGCGCGACTGCTACGCTAGAGGTCCTGGGTTCGATCCCCAGGTCGAGCAAAGTGTTATTGGGTTTTTCTATGAAATTCTCAGTAGCAGCTCGGAGTCTGGATTAATTGTGCCTGGTTAATGGCAATAGGCTCGCCCCCTATTAAATGGGACCTAAACATACCGGCTAAATGTGGGTGTACATTAGTACACCTCTGCCTAACCCTTCGGGGAATACAGGCTTGATGATGGTATGTATGTATTGTAAGTCCTTTTTTATGTGCAGTTTGTGACCCTCAAACCTCACTTGGATTTCAATTCAGATTAGAGACAACTTTATTCTCATAAGAATTACAATTCACTTACATAAGAGTTATATCAAATTATAGCAATTTACAATCCTTGGGAAGTAACACTTTATAATTATTTTACATAATTGTTATTCGCTAGAGGGTATCTGTTAAAAATATGTCGGTCCGGTACGCGGGTTTATAGAGATACAAGTTGACGCGATGACGCGTGGGCTAGTAAATACATGGATCGAGCGTAGCTGGAAGTGGCTTGTATACTATAGAAGGGTTTGAGTGTTGTTGATGATGTGATGTTTTAGGAGTTTTTTGAATGTGGTCATTGATTTTGAGTCCTTTAAGTCCTTTGGTAGTCTATTGTATAATTTAGATCCTTCGTACATTATGCTTCTTTTGCCATAGTTAGTGCGCGGAGAATATAATTCTATTTCGTTTACGCGTCTTGATCTCATTTTGTGGACTTTATTAGTTTTGGAAAAGGTTATATTTGTGTGTATATCTTTATTTAGTATTTTCCTAACGAGTATGCAAGTATTATATATGTATGTTTGTGTAATATTCATTAATTTTATTTCTTTGTATAATTTATCTGTTGGTGTTAAGTAATCATATTTAAATAATGTCTTTAATAATTTATTTTGTGCCGTTTGTAGTATATTTATATTTGTTTTTACGGTCGTGCCCCATACTTCCACCAGGTAATTTATATGTGGCTTAACGAGCGAGTTGTAGATTATATAGCGCACTCGAAGTGGTAGGCAGCGGACAATGTGTCGCAGTGCACCTGTGAGTGATGATAATTTTGATTTGATTTTTAATATATGGGGAAGCCATGTTAATTTACCGTCCAAAATCAGTCCCAAATATTTCTCTTGGTCTACTTTATTTATAACATGATTATTAATTTTGAGTGGAGTAAAATTTGGGATTTTTTTATTTTTAGTTGCAAATATAATATAATTTGTTTTTGTTGCGTTTATGGTAAGAAGATTTTGCTGAAACCATTCATTTAATATGTTCAAGACATTTTGAGCCTCATATAACACTATCTATCGAGTGACCAAAGTAAAATAGGCATTAAATTTAAATACCGACTAATATTAGATGATTCTCGTCTTAAGGTTTGTCAGAAAAAAATTCCATTAGAGAAAATCATAAACATAATTATCTAGTAGTTTTAACACACAATAATTACTAATCGTACGACGTACAACGTTTTAGCTTTAAGTAAGTAGGTATTTTTCAGTTAAATGACCTTTATTTTTTATCTTCACCTATATATTTTTTTAAATTCTAATCAAAATAGATGATTTCTATTTAAAATAATAAGATAAGTTTTATTTTCTTTTTCAAAACAATAACAATATTTTCAAAACAAAGTCAATATTACCTATATCTAAACTATCAACACGAACAAATATAGGTGAAGCAAAGCAAAAGACGGACAAAAGATTAAATACAATAATTATCACATTACATTTATAATAAATACGTTCTAAACACAATTTCTTTTTCCTCAAGTATCTATTGTTGTCTCAAACTATTGAAGACATAATATTGTTTGTATTCCAATAGTAACAGACTGTACTCCTATAAACTGCTTTCGGTCATCAGTCATCACAGACCACTGGAGCAGCCGAATTACAAAAAAGTTTTCGAAAATGCACCGTAGGCCCTATTCATACTTTTTAAAAGATTATAGAGAATAAATAAATGAATATGAAAAATATGACGTTACGGACCCGTTACAGGGTCCATGGTCACGGGTAGACTGAGGTAGTGGGCTTCTTGATGATATAATTGCTACCCTACAATTTTGTTTTAAATGACATTCATATCTTTTAGAGACACTTTTACAAGTCAATATTAAATTAATACGAGATGGCGCCGGCATTTCTTAGCTGACCTTTGAGAAGAAACGCCGAAACAAACTTAGAGAATCATAGTCTTAAAGTCGATTTCCTAAGGCCTAATATTAAATGTTAGATTATGCGTTTCGTAGTACACCCACGATACCTACGCATTATTCGATTCCCGCACCGCATCCAGCCGCCTTACTTAATGTGCTGTGCCCAACAGGGTCCATCATTGATTCCTAGATTAAATCTAGGCTTAAATCTAGGAATCAATTATGGACCCTGTTGGGCACAGCACAGCTTCGTCGGGATTATTAATATTAATACAATGCGATAAAAACCGTAAAAAGTAGTTTTATTTCAATATTATGTTTCTTTATTAGCACCAACGCTTCACAGATTATATCCATTATCAATTGCTCGTGTGGACCAGGTAGGTACCCTAAGAGAACGCACGGTGCGGTGTTTTATTTAGACAAAATTAAAGACAAAAATGAATTGAAAGCCTTAGTGGAAGCAGATTCGTCTCAGCTTCAAAGGTACCAATGAACATCCATTAAAAAATACATTGAAAAGAATGACCGATATTTTAATTGATTAAATACATACTTTTTACTAACAATAAAATATTTATACAAAACGGCAACTTCATATTATGCAAGGACCAAATGCTTACGTGCTTCCACGTGAACGTGAAAATTTTAAGAGTAAAAATATTGATCATATTTAGCGGTGCAAAGATACATTCTAGCATTTCTACTTACAATAAATATGATTGTGGCAAAATGTAAAGCTACCTGGGAACAACTTTACGACCGGCATAACTAATTTAGGATAATAAGTGAATACCTATAGAGCACCAAAATTCTTGTTTTTTTAATGAGAAACCTTAGTAGGTAGATATCATACATTAAAAAGGCTAGTTAAAACGTCACATATATGCACTGGCAGTCACATATTTCTTGATAATTTTAGTTATCAACTTATCATCAGATAATCATTATTGTCGTATCTGTAGATCTGGACTTACTCATAAATTATACCGTCGTCGTCGATGTGCGTACGCAGCATATCCGCATCGTAATCACAAGATTTCTTAATAAAATCACCCGATTGCAAATTTATTCCTAGTTTGAAAAGTATGTCACATAACAACATGTTTACATACGCTTGTGTTAGTTATAACTATTACCGAATCTTATATTATTTCCTCAACTAGAAATATTAAGCTAACTCTTAGACTCGTTACGGCAAATGTATCTTATAGTTGTTTCTTTCTGCTTATTATTTTCGTTAAGTGGTATTTACAATACAGTTTATGACCTTCATTTCAACTCAATCAATGTCCAAAGGCCGAAATCTCTGGAGAATTCTAGTGGCTTCCGCGTTTCCCTTGCTTAGTTCAATGAACCTCGTAACTACATTCTAAGTCAAAGTCGATTTTATTTTTCAGTTAGATCATTAAAAGTAACTAGTGTACCTTTAAAAAAGTTTGTTCCAAGTACCACGGTACCGGAAAGTGGGTTTTATGGGGAAGAACCGACAAGAAACTCCATAGACGACTCTTGTTCGAACGAATTATGCAGTTTGATATGTGCAATAATAATCCAGTATAATTCATCATCAACCCATATTACTGTCCCACTGCTGGACACGGGCCTCCTCTCAGAATGAGAAAGATTAGGCTATAGCCCACCACGCTGGCCTAGTGCGGGTTGGTAGACTTCACACACCGTCGAGAGAAGTCTCCAAGGCATGCAGGATCCCCATAATAAATTATTAATACGCACATGATTTCGAAAAGTCAGAGATGCGTGCTTTGAATTCAGTATAATAAGTAAACAGAAAAAGATTGCCATTGACAGTAAGAGCCGACCAGCCCTGACAGACAGCATGACGAGCATGACGTGAGTATCGGCGCCATTCGACTCAACCATGTTGTAGGCAATAAAACAACCCAACACACAACACCACCATCAGCAGGATATTTCTGAAAGTCATGTAGTGAAAGCTTCAAGCTCCTCATACGAATATTTAACCCATAATAGCCACAAACAACAATATCGTGGTCATGAGTAATACCTACTTCATATTTTTTACCTAATTGTATCACTTGAAAATGGTTTGTAAATTACAGTATCTGCCATGTGAAGTGGATTAGGCCTATGGTAAAAAACCATGGCTATCGTAAAGACAAGCAAAAGGATCGCCAGGTGTCCCACGATTTTATATCAACGCCGCTTCGCTGTGGCTCTGTCAATCTTCATTAAATAGATACTTTTGTTATTTTATATTTTTTCTACACGTAGAAACACTCGAATAATAATAATAAAGATGCTTAGACGATGCTGTACAATTTTGCTTCGGTATGTTTTTGTCCGCAGAAGTTGAAAAGTACCAAGTCGATAGATTTACTTGAAAAATTTTGCACAACGTTGCATTTCTATGTATACAAGTGTCATGAACAAAATAAATCTATAATAAAGCTAGGCGTAGCCACAACGAAGTGTGTCCGGTTTTTTTTTTAAATCATAGATAATTATAATTATTGATCAAGGAAAATCCATACATGAAAATCTACTAGGTTGGTATTTCTTTGGAAGTTGGCTTTTGTGTATTAAAGTAGAACCTGCTTGATGTGATTGAAAGATTTTTTGTTTTATCTTAAAGCTGCTTATATGGTTCCGCTTGGTGCCGAAAACCTGTACCAATCTGATTTCCGTTAATTTGCCGTTATACATATAAAATTCTTTCTCTTTCCTAATGATTATTACTGGAAGTTTTTAGACGATTATCTTTGTCATTTTTTAATCTATGTGACTTGATTTATTAGAATAAATAGTAATGGGATAAAATTAGGATAGCAATACTGGGATAGAATTAGGATGTTAAACCCTAATAAAGACATATTCTAAATAAATATTACCTTTAAATTATTACTAAGACGGTAGGAGGAAGAATAAAAATGAAAGAAAAAAAAAATATGATGAAACTTTCGCCCAGTTAATACTTAAATTATACTGACACTGCTTGTTAGCACTCGGATAGGTGTAAAATGTTTGCACTTGGTAAACATTGTAAGTACAGTTTTCTAAGACGGCGTTGGGCGTAGGGACACCAACGCCTGTCATGGCGGCCTACTTTCCTGTCTCCGAGCGACGGCAACGCGCCGGATGTCGAAAGCTGTGTCGAAAGTTAACGCTTTAGATAGCAGTCCATTTCCGAACCAGATCTACTAACCGTAGAATGATGATGTGAGGTTTCTGTCCCATTTGTAATAAAATTACTTTAAAAACCCGCAGTTGTTATTTTGATATAACACTGAAGTTTGAAATCTCAGAGCTCATGACTGTGATACCCAAATGTAGGTATTATCTTTGTGTGTATCAACATGTGAAGTTATTTTTGTACCCAGAATTAAGCAGCTATGAATGCTCTATTAACAAGACCCGCACAGTAAAAGGAGAAGTTACCCAAGCAAAAGGATGATCAACAAATATTTTTCTAACACGGTCAAACCTTCACGGTTGAAACGACATGGTGTTCCTCGTACTACCTTTTATTGTACCTACCGAGTTACCAACCAACCTCAAATCTACGTCAGTGTCAACTCTTTATACTTACATAGGCAATTTGTCGGTCACCCTCAAGGATCATGGCATTGTTACAATCTTTAATTATTTTATCAATTTTATTTAGGTAGGTAGGTACGTCACTCCGGTATCAACAAATTGTTTCCCAGCACGGATTGAAAAACAATAAGTGAAAATTACTGTGACTTATGACGAATCACTCTAGGTTCTCCGTCATTGGAATGGCTATAGATACCTACATACATTACACAGTATTAATACAAGCACCTACTGAGTCGCCAAGTATCGTCAACATCAAAGGACAGCAAATTATTTATAACTGATAAAGAAACCATATTAATCGTGATTGTGTACGTGATTAGATTTTTTTATTTATTGACCAATTGCGTGCTTATAGTTCATTGTAAAGTAATTCAGTAGGTATCTACTGACTATGTGCAGAATATTTATTACACCGCCGAATCTTACAGAATAAATTAACAACAAACAAATTGCTATCCCAACGAATTTACAGCCAACTCAAAAAAAAAAACCAGAAAAAATAGGAATGTCATGGGGAGCTAAAATGGCAACATTCATCAAATCCTCATAATTGCTGAATTGATAATAAAACTGGTCCTCATAAATAGGTCAATTCATATTCAATATTCAATCCATATTTAGAAACCGTAGTAACTCATTAGCAATATATATGTAGTATATATTTATTACGGCCTTTTTAACTGCAGTGTAGTTCGTTAAACTTTAGAAGCCCTGCCTTCTGGGAGAACAGGTTTCGTAAGAGAGAAAAGGTTTTTTCTTTTTTTAAATGTTTATCCATTTTAAACAATAAAAAATCTCTTCTGTACTAATTATAATAGCAATATATTCTATATTGTAAATACACAGATTAAAATCTATGTTCAATGAGACTTCGTTCGCTATCACAGCACGGCCGCGGCGGCGGGCCCTGACGCGCGACCGTCGTACCAGGTACGACGCACGCGCTCGCCCCGCCAAATAAAAACTAAACACAATCGCGGGACATCACAATCAAAGCTTGGAATACTTCACAAGAGATATAAAAACCTTTGTTAGTATGTGAACAGAAAAAACATATTATGCAGGCAAGTTACATAACTTGTCACTTACTCCTAGATAAGTGATAATATTCTATAGCAGTATGGGATTGGCAATTGCAAACGCTCTATTTAATCATTTGATATAAATAGGTTTCAATTCCATTCATTTCGTAACGTATCGAGTTAAAATACTTCTTGCCTCAACTATTCATCAATGATCAATAAGCATAAGACATAATAGAAAATTACCATAGTCCCATGGGCGAAGCACGGTTTCGTTAATAAATCGGAACCAGAGGTGACACAGGCTCCAAACATTTTTTATATTTTAAATAAAATGGAGTAACAATATAAAAAATATTAGTTAACTTGGGCCTAGAAGAGTCGCTGGATCCGGAGGAGAATTGATAATAAGGATATAACAGAGGAAAACCCTGTGGTTTATCAACCATGGGGTTGATGATCCCCTAGATCTGCCGTCACTTGTCCCTATATTCTTTAGGAACTAACGACTTGTTTCACTTGATTTCACAAAACAAAACAAAAAATTTCAAGGATAATTTATCAAAACGTAAATTAGTTATCTGCATATATACTTATGCTTCCAACTCAAGACCCTGAAACTTGTGCAATAAAAAATCGATACAGATTACGAAATTTGATACTGATTCACAAAGGGTAACTCCCGCTGACCTACTTAAAATCGTTTTTGATAAGAAGCGAGGCCTCGAAACATACAGAAAATTATTGTGAGTGTAAGTAATGAATTATTACCGGAAAAATATTATCACTTTTCAGCTTTTATTTTCCATCACAGACAGCGAACTCCATAAGGAACATCTGTGACCTGGGGAGGCGGCAAGGTTAGTCGGACAAAGCATGCCACGAGTGGCGGTAAGGTCCATCATGGAGAAGTGGCTTGAGAGCCGGAAGGCTGACGTAGGTTTTCTTAGGACATGGCTGCTTCACGAAGTGCCGGAGGGCGTAAGCAGACCTCCGGCTTGCACAGAGCCAAGCGTGGCCTGCGGGCGTCGGGCTCCTCAAGTCAGCCGCCCGCAAGCCACGCTGTGGTCTGAGAGAGCGGCAGACGGGGAGTCCGCCACCCGACCAAACAAAGGCCCTAGTAGGCGGCGCGTGTGTTTAATCCACGAGGCCTCTCCTCACTTCCTACTATAAGTAGAAAGAGAGGAAAGGCGTCGCCCTTTAAAAGCGTCCAGCGAGTCCAGCTTGTCACGGTCGTGGCGCATGTCACGAATCCCATGGCTGTGAATATACGGCAAAGGAAGACAAATGCGTTTTTAATCGGTAGGCGTCCGACATACCCTTTTTTTACAGTACCTACGGAAAATCCTCATGGATCATCCGCCACCTAGGGTATGTCGTATGTTAACTTGCCGTATAGTCATGGCCATGGGATCCGTGAAATTTGCCACAACCATGACAGACTCCGACGTACCCTGATGATCACTGAGGATTTTACATACTTTAAAAACATAAGGGTATGTCCGACACATACCGAATCAAACCCGCGCTAGTTTTCCCATTCCTTAAAGCCATGGCATTCGTGACATAGAATATGGGAGGTTCGAATTCTACCTGAGGTCAACATTTTCTTTCACTAAAATGCCTTTATTTTATTTACAGCCATATACTAATAACCATATTAATATATTGACTTTATTCTGATACATATTTTCATACAGGTTGGCAATTCCAATTTACGAGTTGTTTGTTATGTCTTATGTGATACCTATAATAAAATAATGAACTAATAAAATAAATTAGATAAATGCTTTATTCCACATTAATGTAACAATAGTTCGTGTTATAAATGTTAATAGCTGGATTACATCAACGCATAAAGCAAAGGTTATTAATACTTAGGAAGTAGAAAGTATATGTATATGTATATAAAATCATTTACTGGAATGAAGTGTTACACAATTTGGTAAAAAAAATTTAGAAATTATCTCTATACTTTATTGGAGAAAACAAAAGCATAAATGTAAACAACTTTGACGTGTCAATTGTACACGAAACACAATAGCGATAACTGTAATTAAAGGCTAGTAAGTATCTTGTTTACATTTCGCTTTTGTTTCTTTGAACGCAGCATAGGTCGTTCACCGGTATCCCTTGTGGTACTTGTATGACAAGTATGCGTCCACGCCGTGCAGTATACCGACCACTACACCGATGTACTGAAAAGATAAATTACAATATAGTAGATAATCATAAAAAAAAATTTGATCTGGGTTTCACTCAGAAAAACAATGTCGAGACCGGGTTACTACTTAACTTATCAAGCATCAATCAGCAGACAATAGAAAAACAATAATTGTTTCGACTCTTTGGAGGCTCATGATTTTTTTGATTAAGGTGTGTGATTAAGTGTGTGTGATTAAGTGATAATAGGTACCTAAAGGTACCTATTATCACTCGTTTAAACGGGGAAGGAAGACATAGTACGGAAACCTGCTGTATACCTTAGAGATTTTTCTCAACGATGTGTGTAGTCTGCCGCATTAGGCCAGCCTGGTGGACTATAGCCTAATCCCTCTCAATTAGAGAGGAAACCCGTGCCCAGCAGTGGAACAGTATATGGGTTGATGATAATGATGATTACTAAATGCATTCAAAATGATTCATTTAAAAACCCGCATGCAAAATACGCGAGTCGTGGAGTTGTGGATCAATCTGTAAGTGTAAGTGGCTGTATTTACCATCAAGTAAGAAAATTTTTAGTTACTATTTTTTGACGAGACGAGTATAAGTCCTTCTAAAAGGTGTCGAACGTGGACAAAGCAAACCAGTGGTAATAACATGGATCAAATCGTTAAAAATATCGATACCTTTTACAACATTCGATCAAGGTATCGTAAACAGTAGCATGTAACTACAAAATTTCATGATCATATCAGCCACAAGAGGTCCACAGCTGACCAAAGACCTCACCATAGGCCAAAAAAAATAACAAAATTTAACGATATACATAAAAAATTCTCGTATACGTACGATTTACGACAGTTCAATAACCACAAGTATGCAACAATCGTAGCAAGTGGCTAACCTGACCTACCAAAAGGATGAAATGGGATATGGGAACGAAGAAATTATAGATGGATTATAATCTACAGATTAAGTCTTAATAATTTGGGTTTTGCACTTACATAGACGGCCGTCATAGCTGGGTACGCGGCGTACATGTTCACAAGTGCATACCGTGGATACAGGTAGATGTTTACCGCTACGCCCATATACGATGAAGCCGACAAGTACAGGAAACACGCTACCGCATTGAACAGGCACTCCTGGAATATTACAAATAATATATTATTTTAATCAGGGTTGAAAATGGAGGTTATCAATTTGTCTATAGATGTAGTATGTTTTATACATACCCACATACCATCACGCCTGTTTCCCGAAGGGTTATGCAGAGATGTACTAATGTACACCCTCAGTTCGCCGGTATGTTTATGTCCCATTTAAAAGGGTGAACCTATTTCCATTAACCGGCCCCATATCCAAACTCCGAGCTCGCTCTGCCTTTGTAACAAAAAAAGTGTTAAACAGTCTAAAAAATCGCGCCTGCGTAAAATAGAACTATTAATATAACTATTTAGTAGATAAGGGTTATGTTGCTTATTCTCTTATAGCCCCAACCAGATATCCACATATCTACATAATCATTCGAAAACGGAAAATATTATAGAAATTCTGGAGCTACACGGACAACATCAAGCAGTTCCTCAGAAATCAATAATTCATATTTATTTTAGAATCCATCTAATAGTATTCATGGTGTTTCATGATGGTACATGTTGTAACCAACTTTGACCGCAATAATTATCTATCAATGTGTAATATTAATGTAATAGGTATATAACTTACAAAGATTGATTGCCGTATGAGTTGCTGCGTATTAGAAGAGAGCACGTAGCTGGTGATGAGGAGTGCGGTAGTGAGAAGACAGGCCGAGGCCGTCGTTAGGAACCCGTGGAAGGCTGAGCCCATGCTGCTGGCCTCTGACATGCCGTACTTCACCAAGAGACTCTGGCACAGTCCTCCTAACATCTGCCGGTAGACATTGGGGAGATCAGCGTCAGAAAAACGTACTATTCATAACAGAACTTCCAATTTTTTATTCTTAATCATAATGTGTAAGCCAGTAATTTGCTTATTTATTAACACTTAAGTATTTTAATATTCTTTGTCAGAATAATTAGATTACATCAACCAAAAAAAACATTCCTAGATGTATGAATTAGTGCTTTAACGAATATGAGTCAAAGGATTACACATTCGGAAAAAATGTGGCGAAATTAATTTGAATTAATTGACATAAAAAAGGTAGAACGTGTAATGGACAGAGATGGGATACATAAAATATAGGAGACTTACACCCAGCAGTGGGATAATACAAGTTGAGAATGAATGATGACAAATTATGAAAACCGTTTCACAAAAGGATCTTTAATTTAGGTGGAAACTTGTTATTAGCAATTTTTCTAAATATTGTTCTTTATCTATAAATGTTATAAGTCTGTAAACTTTCATAAAAAAAAAAAATTTTTTGATTGTTGATTTTACAGAAAGAAATTAAAATAGCAGTAGATATTTACGTACAGCTTCAGCAAGCTTTATGAGACCATGGTGCGAGGTCAGGTATCCGAGGTTGAGGCATTCACAACACCGGAAGCAACAGCACTTAATACCCTTAGAACCACCCCCACCGGGCGCCACACGCACTATTGTCGGCCCACGAGTCATTTTAAATCACTGAAACCGCACTAAACAGAGGCTAACAAGTTATTATCTTGAAATTAAACAACACGATTGAATCTCTATACAGGAAATAAGGGAGAGTTCGATCCGCCTGTATTACTCATAATAACATATTTTTAGAAATACGCCTAGTTTTTAAATGTTTCAGAGAGCGTTCATCGAACTCTGACCGATACAATGAGCCACAAATAAGTAGACGTAAAAAACTTTTAGTTCACTCTACGTTACTAATATTTAGAAAACAAAAATTAATAGGTACAATATCACTGAAAATATCCATAGATGCTGTTCAACAAAGATGTCAAGATCGGACCAAAGTTGAAATAATTTTGAATGAGTCGCGTGCCCCGCGCGGTGCGTGTGCGCTTAATTATAAAAATAGAGCGACGCACTCGCGACGGGAGGGTTGATTTCTATTTCAGGATATTATTTACACTCATTAACCTTATTATTTTGTTTTGTGTGTAAAACAGCATATGGCTACAGTATCTCTGTATTTATTTCAATGTAATTAAAGGTTAAAAGCAAGATAGGTCGATTGAATTAGTCATTGAACTTCACTTCTATCATTGAAAATATGTAAATCCGCTATTACCTACTCAAAAAGAATAATCGAAAATGATCTTGCCCCCATTGTTGAGCCTTCACTTTTGTATTACCTTCATACTTAATATATACATTTTTTTAAAGCTAGCGCTCCTAGACCCGGTCGATCTTTCGAGTCTATGTAAAAATATGAGGTAAAAAGAACTATTATGAGACTCTTACACAATTAAAAAGATAAAATAAAACTTCATAATACGAAAGGTATAAACTTTATTTTTCAAATGAAAGCTTCACCGCTGAAATATCAAAGTACAAAATAGTAAGTATTGTTTTTGTTCATCTTTAACTTGCATATAAAATGTAATTAACAATGTATAAATTGTAATTACAGACAATTATATGGTACCTACATTAGTTTTATAAAATCTCATAAATATAATATAAGACAGGCAGGTATTTAACATTGACTTATAAGTTGCTTAAATATTATTACGTTTTGTATAATTAATCAGCGTATTCCAAAGTAACATTAAAATTGTAAGCAGAATTATAAAATTATTAATAGTCATTATGACTTTTTATCACTTAAATGACTACAGTAAATAAAAATAAATTATATAAATCATCGTCATCACTATCACTTACAATATTATAAGTCTCCGCCATCGCCACACTTAGTTTTTCTTTGTTCGGACCACTGTCTATTCCGTGGTTCGGACTAATCTCAGAAACTTCTGTAGATACAGATTTTCATACAGTTTTAACCATTTCAAAGATGGATTAAATTATATAATATTACATTTAGCGTTATCATTTTAACAAGTGGTTCATAAATAATACATGTTCATGTTTATATCCTTATTATATAATTAATTACATTATTACATAATTTCAGTATTTGGCGAGGTCTTTGATAAAATAAATAACATTAACAAAATTACTAAACATTTGAACATAAAGAATTTACTTTGTGCAGCAGGTAAGTACTTTGGTTTATCGCAAGTTATAATTTTTCATACTTAACGAAGACATTAAAAATACCAGGTAACTGTTTTCAATTCATTAGCAATACTTTACAGACGATGTATTGATTCGATGAATCGACCAGGCAGTGTTGGGCTCAGGAGGCCTACTCGGAAATATGAAATACGAAGTTTCGACTGACGGATCGGAATCCAATAGGTTTCAGACATAACATTAGATTCGATACACACGTTTTGATTTCTGAATTGTTTTGAGTAAGTCAACACAAAACCAGTGTTGGAATCAAAAGGTGTTAGACAGGTGCGTAAAGTAAAATCGTCAGATTTTGGTGCGTCCTTATTTCGTTTCGATCCAAAGCTTCGACGTTCGGGTCTATGTAAATCTCAATATTTATGGATGCTCAACCCGTTAACTGGCCCACTGTTGCACGTGTCTCTTCTCAGAATGAGAGGGATTAAGCTTATAGTCCACCACGCCTGGCCAATATTCATTAATTAGTTCAATAGTCTTAAGCGTGTCTGCTACATTAGAGGCTGCTCGACCTGGAAATCGAACCCAAGACCTAACGGAGCATACGCGCTTACGACAACTAGACTAATAAGGCAGTACCTATATGCACCTCACTATCGGTGTACGTACCAAAAAAATATGTAGATTTTATAGACAGAGTACGCTATCTTATAGCTTTCTAAGTATTGTAACCAATTTGCATGCCAACTAATGTGGTGGTGTGTATTATAGAATAATAAATATATGTAATATATTATTGTAATAAATAAGCAAAGAATATAGGTAGTAGATAGGAATAATAGACCTTTGAACTGTTTCTGATTTGTATCTCTACAATCTACATATTAAAATGCATAATGTGTACAAACAGATACCTAATCAATTTCAAGATACGATAACATAAGTAGTTTACCCTTATTATTTTTACACATCATACATCATCATTATTATTTTTGTAGTTCCGTGTTTGTAAAAGTATAGGTTAATTTACTAAAAATTATATTATATTACTATACTAACAAACAAAATATGGATGATTAAATCTGAAATAGATTGATTTGATTTTTTTTTGTATTTTTTATTATTTGATGATGTTTTCTACCTATTATTTATTTTATCACAAATTGAAGTAGGTAATAGCAGTTCCAAGCATCCTCATAAGGATCGTTTCTTTGACCAAAAAGCAGTCAAATTTCGTTGATTATTGGACACCCTACCAGTACCTACCTACCTAACTCAAAATTTAAATTTAAAAATGTATTCGAAATACTGTAATTTGAGGCCTGTCCTGCATGATCCCCTATAATCAATCTTCAGGTACCATAAAGTTTTGGTAACTGAAGACTTCTACAGTTTTAAGAAACTACGCACTTAAGTGACTAGCTATTTTCGTAGTTATAGACAAACAATAACACATTTTAAACCTAAAAGTTTGATTCGGATAAATAAGTAGTATATTTATACAAAGTAAAGGTAATAAAGTGCAATCTAGGAAGTTTTTATTGCATACCGACGTAGGTACCTATTCGGATACTCTATCAGTTACTACAAAGATAAGCACAGGACTTTAAAATATTTCTGGTAAAGATTAAAAATGTTTCAGTATCGGTTATGTTACAGAACATTTAATTTTAACGAGAAAAAAATAAAGAATAAGTAGCAAATATTAATTTTAGTCTCGCTAGCAATTTATCCTTGTATCCTTCCCAGATTTATTAGTGTTTTGTAGGCTCACTTAGACCCTGTCATGGTCGTGGTAAATTTCACAGATCCCAAGACCATGACTATAAGGCAAGTTAAGGAAAGTGAGGTTTTTAGTCGGTACGAGTCCGACATACCCTGCCGCCCCGGATGGCGGAGGATCCAGGAGGATTTTCCGTACCTACCATAAAAAAGGCTCACTTAAGTATGAATAGGTATGTACAGACGCCAGCAGGTCAGGCTATCCAAAACTGTCAATTTTTCCCAATTTAATATGAACCTTATTACTTTGTGTCAAAGTTGAAAATCAATCAAAGAAATTTGACAGATTGTGGTAGCTTGATGTGCTGGCGTCTGTACATAAAAATAGGACTATTAGTAGTAGTAATATAGTAATTATATACTACAACAAAGAATAATATCGTAAATATAATATTAAGCTGACTTGTTTTTAAATAGTTTGTGTTTTACCCGAGTACCATTAGAAGTGTGGTACTATCCAGCCTCAGGTTACGACAATACGTGCAGTACTTTTAGAGATGGTTGATTATAAAGACTAAAAGCAACGACATGACAACATCGATGCCCTATTTTGTTGCCTGCCAACAAATACTAGGCTGAATTCCCCAGTGCTGCCCACTACAGGTAGCATCCAAGAAGATTTTACATGCGATCAACAATTCTGCATAATATAGCGTCTGAACTTTACAATTAAAAAAATGTTGAACTTTAACATGTCGACTAAATATCTTTTTGTATATTTTTGGCATTTTCCATGCTAAGATTTTAAAGTTATTTAGAAAAGGAAAAATTCGATAGATGCCACCTTACCTTATAACTATCTTTAAAGATAGTTAGAAGGTAAGGTGGCATCGTTCGACATTGAACTAACTGTAAAGTAAGTTGTGTCGGTTGAAAAGCAAAAACTTGCTCTTCAATAGGTGTTACTGACGTCACCATAAAAGACGTAAATTCAGTATGGGAAGGAAAAATTCGACATGACGGGTAGGAGTCGCGGTGGCTTAGTGGTCATAGCGTCTGGTGTACCTAACCAGAAGACGCAGGTTCGAATCCTGCCCGCGGTCCAATTTTTCCTTTTCTAAATAACTTTAAAATGTCGACTAAAATTTATACTTAATAGAAAATTAAAGCGGTAACTTATAACTAAAGCACAACATTAAATTACATTGCTTATATATAATAAATTACTATTATAAACCCATAATTATACGGAAGTGACCAGTCATTCATTTCGAATGCTTTCAAATTAAATGCCACGGTACTGACGATTTGCTAAAAACGTACTCAGCAAATACAGGCCAGCCATGACGAGGCCCATAATCTGAAACAAATTAATAGTAATTTAAACAGATGTATTTATTTATTTAAAAGGATAAGGCAGCGCCCGTCCTAAAGCAAGACCACGGTTGCGAGGGACGGGACGTTACAAACCATATAATTAACGGACATAAAATACTCCACAAATTATTGGAATATATCTAATATATCTGTGAAGCACACAAATACAATCAAACCGGCGCAACGTAGGTGACGTAGGCCACACATTACACCAAACGTGCAGATGTTATTATTCAAATGTTTTCGACTAGACGTACCTAGTTACTTTTTATAAATTGAACCGATTGCATTACTCGATAGTGTTCAATATTTTATTTATAAACTTTATAGTATTCCAGGTAGTATGATACTCCTTACAAAAAAATACAAATTAGCGTGGCATTTCATTCTCACATAATTAAGGAATAAATGCTACTGCAATATCACATCCTGAAAAAATATTCGAAAAAATATTATAAAGAAAATGAATTCTTTTTTTCTTTTAACTGATATAGGAACTTCCAAATAAATTAAAACAAATAAAATTAGGTACATACCGCTGCGGCTAAGTAGGGTTCAAAATCTCTTCCATAGGAGTCCTTTAGATGATTAACTTCTACAAGTAGCGTGATCCCAGCACAAAGGTAAAGTATAAACGCCACACCGTGATAAACCACCTCCTGCAAAACGAAAAAGGCCGTCAAAATTACTGTATCCTTTACATAATGGTCTTGTATTCGGGCTGTTAAAATGGAATGACCTCGCAATGTAGCGAAAAGCTAAATATAATGAAAAACGTTATTATGAGTTTATCTTGTATTTTGATATTCTTATATCGAAATACAACAAGATTACCTACCCTTAAACTAAGTGGAAACTTAAATAATTTTAAAAATATTCACTGATATATAATTTTTTGTCAATTAATATTTACTATTTAACCCATTGAGCCATTCTTTTTTGAAAGCAAGCTATAAACACTTGGAAAAAAGCTAGTATGATGAACAATTTCTTGAATTGCTCACAACATAGAAATCAACTTGCTTCTTGATGTTTTACTGACATTATAATACATTTGAATACCCCAAAAATCACTTGTGAAGCGAAATCTGTGTTGTACATATCTTATTTGTAGCTAATCAAATCAGTGTGACCATGATCGTGACAGGCAAAGACAGACGATCTATTCAACCTTGTTATTTAATTACCTTATTTTATTTTTTAAATCTGGATTTGAGGGTCGGTCCGATAGTAAAAGTTTTCATAATGATGAGTAAAATGGCCCCCAGATTGTTTGTATGGTAATAAGGGTATAGTTATTTGAATTATTTTTATGCCTACTTACGTATATAGTCCTGGATATATTATAAGCCGTGGATAATGACACAATGCACGACGTTAGTAGGCAGAACGTGCCCACAAGACATGCAACAGCTACCAGCAGGTAAAACAGTTCTGCCTTGCCATTAATCGCTCTGTAGCCACGATAACCTCCATTGTCCATGTAGTAGCTAACTACACCAACGCATGCCGCTCCGAGTAACTGAAACCCATAAAAAAATCACTTCAGAACTTGAAACATCACATCATCATACATGATACTGGTACCTGAGATGCGTTTAAGATTAGCGGATTAGCTCTGACAAATTATTGTAACTAAATAGTTACAATAATTTGTCATTTAGTAGTTGACAAGGCCCCAAGGTGAGTTGTTGCTGCAAGCATTATCTATGCACAATGCATTATATCTCAAAATTTCAGAGATAATGCATAGTGGGAGTATTTCCATTCAAATTGGAGCAGCCTGACTGGGGAAATACCTCCGCCTTGCAGAAAACCGAAGTGAAATAACACTGTCTTTTAACCGTATGCTTGTTTGCCACCTTAGTGGAATAAATCTACACTACTATTATAAAGATTTGTATTTTTGCGTGTAGGTATGTTTGTAATGAATAAACTCAAAAACTACTGTGCCGATTTCAAAAATTGTTTCACCATTGGAAAGCTACATTCACCCTGAGTAACATATATTTATTGCTAGAAAAGATTAGGGAATCTTAGTAATAGTAATATATATGTATGTATATGAAATTATCACCTACGAGTATTTTGAATATGTATTTTTAAAACCATTTCGTTAGATTAGAATACTATATACCTATATTATTTCCTTCCATCGTATCGCATTCACAAATTGACCAGAAATTCGTATAGTAGTGTATTCTAACTAGTCTATTTTCCTTGTATTATTAACATTGGGCTTACGCTTTACCTTGTTCACGTGTCAGGTTGGGAAGCAACCTTAAAAAATAAATGATTGCAGGTCATTGTTGTGTACAAGGCCTTTCCTTGCAACAACAGAATTTATCAACAAACCCATCTCTCATTGACAATTTGACAATGCAAATATAATTATGAATGTTTTGAAGCACTTTTGCGATGCAAATCATCGCTCGTTTGTTTATTCTCGTTCCTCCAAGAATAACCCGCATGGGTGAAGTCATGGCGGCCTCGTAAACTTCGAGGTCGGAGAAAGATTCTGTTGCATTTAATAACTTCGATAAGTATTATTTTTATTACAATTTCATGAATATGAGCTTTATAAGCTATATAAGCTATAATAACGTTATATTTTGTGTTAGTGGTGCCAGTTTTATTAATCCATTCAATCAAACGTGACTTTTTTTTAACCTGAAAAACATACTGTAAGTATCTATAATTTGATAATAAAAAAAATTAACATAGGTATATTTACGCCTGTATTCCCCGAAGGGTTAAACAGAGATAAACTAAAGTAGACCGATTGAGCCTATTGCCATTAATCGGGCATAAATCTAAACTCTGAGCTGTTACTGAAAATTTCACAGAAAATCCCAATATCACTGCTCGACCTGGGAATAGAACCCAAAACTCGAACGTAGCAGTCGTACTTACGGCCACTAGGCTAATGAGGCAGCACCTATACTTTGGCTACGAAAAAGTTCAAACACGATTCAATTAACTTGTTACAATTTAAAATGCTTATTGGTCTAAATGGAGTAACGAGAGTTAATTGTAGAAGTGAGCGTTGCTCTGACTCACGAGTCACGTCGTAAAGCTATTTCGCTAAATTCATATACCAATAGTACAAAATGTATTCAAGTATAAAGTCATAGATAGACAATTCAATAAACCGCGATGACGTCAAAAGTGACATCATCCGTAGCCTCTTCAAAGAAATCCGGACGAAAACCTAAAATTGGAAACAAAATACTATACAAACTAAATATCTTATACCCACATAGCAGAATCCAGTCTTTAAATCTCTAATGTATAAGCAATTAATAAATAATACTAATAAATGATACCATCTTATTTTTTTAGTGTAATCAAGGAGCCTGTTATTGCAACACGCGGCGCGTTGTTGATCCGGGATATTTACGTAACCGAAACTAGGTTAAATTCGGGATCGAAATATCCGGTAAGCAAAAAGTATACGAGCAATATATGTAGCTGATAGCACCGTCACATAGGCCCACTCAATGTTAACAACAATATTGATATCTTCAATACATACTTTAAAGTGTATCTATTGGTAACACAAACACTAACAGCTCCTAGCTTAGTATCATGTTTACATTCTTTCCGACATTAACCGTTAGCAAAGTGCGGTGTTTACTGCCTTCCAGTAGCAATTAGCAGACACGATAGAAAAACATTTTTTGAGACCCTCTGGAGGGTCACGGTTATTAATACCAATCCTCACCAATTGTGCTAGTTTCAATAGACCTGGTGTCGTGCCCATGTAGCCACTGTTGATGCAAACCGGGGTGGAGCCCGACGTGGCGATCGTTGTCCGAGTGATGGTCATCGAGTGAGACATCTTGGATCACTGAAATTAGCGAATTAATACATCAATGTTATTGTTACCCACCAAAGCTTTTGTTATCAATACTTTTAAGAACGTTCCTTTTTAAATTGATAATAACGCTCATTGCCTACCTAGTACATATGTAATATCTAGTTAAGTACTTAGTATTCAGATATAAACGAGTGGTGTTTATGAAATTATATTTTTTTCAATGAGAATCATAATCGATTGAATATAAAAGTTGATGACACTGCTCCCAAATTTATTACTAAATCGTCATACTGCCGCTGCCTTTTTGCCAACCGACTTGTGGCTGGCGCAGTCTCTGCTAAACCTCTAACATAATTGCGGCGTGAATAGAAAATCTACCGGCGATTATTGGTCCAAAGTTTAATTCATGCTTCATACATTACAGGATTTAGAACAAAACTTCATAAGTAAGGATACATATTACATTATGTCATCTCCGAATAAGGGTCGGTTAGGTCAACGTGTTGGCGTGTGACGCGTGTTTGTATGCCGAGGTCGCCGACTTACTCTTACATACAAATTAATACCCAACATGTACATCTACAATACATGGTATTTACTCAAACCTAAATCTGCATGCATGGGAGTACCCATGCGTGCAGTACAGTAGTGCTTATCCCCTTGACTCACTAATTCAGACTTATCGCCATTGTTTAACTGCAGCTGTTTTCACTCTACATAGATATATGGTAATTATGGATTTTCCTTGTGTCAAAGTTCTTCGTATTTATAATTCAGTAGGTTAATAAATAAAGTAATGGATAAGTACCTAAGTAAACAATTTAGAACTCGTGCTGGATAAAGGTATCGTAACTGAATGTCCGTCTGTACGTGGATGATTAATCAAGGAGAATGGTCATGGTCAACCATCAGTCAGCGGTCGTTGCAAGAAGTCAGAAAATCAGACAAAAAGTCCAATATTAGGATGACGTTATTATTTGTCACAAGATTGTGAAGGTCAGATGACCGTAAAGTTCACATATTCAGCGGCATCTATGTTGCTTGACTGGAAGCCAAAACTAATGCAACAGGAGAACGGCTTCTGATTATAAGCAGATGATAAAAGTAAACAAATGAATGTCAGGCAAAATACCTACTTTACTTTCAGCATTAAATTTAATTAAAATATTTTAAGCAATCGTAAACTATCTCTAAGATACTAACATTGTTAGCGGTAATGAAGTACTTACAATGTTTTTATTCTTCGGAAAACTATGGAAAATGTATAAAAACACGTGAAAAGCGCACGTATGCACGAGCGAGCTATGTTGGAACGACTGTGAAGTGGGCACCGAACTGGCGGTGACTCACTGCGCGTATCGACATTGCGCTACAACATACACCAGACGGATAGCTTCGCGCACCAAGGATTTCGGTAGACATGCACTCATGGAAGCTCGCAGGCGTCAGGTATAGCAAGACGATACCCGAACACCAAGAAAACATAAATAATGTAGTAGTAAGTTGCTAAATTTGGGCCAAAACTTACGTTTTTTACCTGGCTAGGAAAATGGATGGGTAAATAAGACATAGTAAGTATAGCCACCTCATGCCGCTATGGCCCGTGGGTGCCAGCGCGACTAATGCTACGGCTATGACCTGGACACCACTGTACATGAATACATGAATTTAATAGTTTTTTTTTTAATTCAATAGGTACATTGACTATTATGTTTGAGGAAGGTGGCAGGAATATTTCTTCAGTTGTTTTTCCGTAGGCGGCTTTTGCTATATTATTTCATAACAGAATAGATTTAAAAACTTCCAAATACTGACGATTCTGCTATACCTACCTATACGCCTGTGCTTTCCGAGGAGGTCACTTTTATTAGTACCTAAACGGAAAGTTCACCTTTTTTCTGGATTCTTTAAAATCTCTCGTGTTTGGTTCTAGGTGTTTCTTATGTATTATGAACTGTATGTATTTACAAAAAAACGTCTATAAGTATTCTATTATATCCATTATTTAGTAGGTACCCATAGTACCAGCTATAGAAGACTAGATGGTGCTGTGTAAAATCACAAATATTTATTATGAATATAACCTAGGTCAGGCGAACGTGCTCACCACGAAATAGTTTTGTCTTCACATTTCTTGATCGACGACTAGAATGGCCGATGCTATAATATAACTCATATTCAAGTTATTCGGGAACACCAAGATCAAATTTGTGCAAAACAGGGAAGAATGGCGTAATAGGGATGAAATCCTATGATATCCTATATAATAAAAGGTGCCAGTGATGCTGATGTCTCGTGCGACCGTTACCGGGTGTTACCACATGTTACTGGGTAAATAATAAATAAAATAATATATTATCAAGCAAAGAACAGGAATCGTATATACTTACAATAAATTTTAGGACAATCCCCGAATTAATACATGCATAATAAAATCTTGAATAAATAAAACACGTAATATGTTAAAATATATTTATTAACTTTTTACAAATTAGTTCAATAAAATTAACTATTGTTTAAAAACTCCACATAACACCCGACATTCAACACAACTTAAATATTTCAGTACTTAACAAAAACATCAATATTTTAAGAAGTAGGTAATATTAAATAAGTGTAAATATTGGTACCTAAGTAGATATAGTTACAGAAAAAGTGCTCAAATCTATAATATGATAGACAATAATTATATTTGATATACAAGTATATGTACCACTTATGAAAAAATATGCATTTTCTTACTGAAAATGAGATTCCAATCTATCAAAACTTGTTGGTTTGTTTAAAATGTTAGATTGGATGGATGTCGAACCATAAATGAATATAATAAAAGAGTTTTTAATTATACTATAAAAATTCTCAAATGTATGAGCTACCGTAAAAAATCTTGATCAATAAGACGCATTGAATGAAAATGTATCAGGTACACGTATACAAAAGGTACTAAGGTATAAACGTTCTCTTTACCAAATATCTCGTCTCAAATTAATCAAAAATATATTATATTTTACCGTTATTAATTCGATTTAAATAATGCATTTATGTAGACTAGTCTAATAACATGTATAACAACCGTGTAATAAAATACTAGTAAATACATATTACCTTACAAAGAAGCCTATACGCCATGTCGGAACTGGCCCCAATTTCACTTATTCTAAATAATATGAAGGTTTGTTACTTTTAAATTTATGTTTATAAATTGTTTTACTTTTCGTCGTAGAAGATAAACCATTCCAGTCATCATTAACTTAATTAATAAAATTGTGCTTTTATGTTGATCATTAAAAAAAACTAGTTTTGGTTTATCTTAAAAACTACTATCTAAATCTCTCCATTCGTCTGTCATCTGTTAAGCTAGATAACATTTTCAAATTTGTGAACGAAGAAAAAACACCTTTTATATTTTTAGATATTTTTTTATATTCATATTTCCTTCCTGTATGATGTTTTGTCATCTTCGTAGCATTCTTGTTAAAAAAATCTGGTGTCTAGTAATATTGATTGTTACATAATAAGTATATTACAATGTACCTTATATACATGTGCACGAACTATGGCCATCAATTTATTTATTATTATTATTATATAAAATCGCACTGTTTGTTATGCCGTCAATATAATAAAATTATACAAAATAAAGAAATATAGGTATGCCTATCTGCATAAAATGCAACAGTTTTGATCAACAAGTAAAATAAAATTAATGATAAACCCCTATTAAAACAGACGTTTTAAGTTAAATCTTATAAGATAAACCCAGAACAGAGAATAACCATAACTTTCTAGGCTATTTTTATTTTATTTATTTATCAGATACATTAATTTACAATGCTTAAATTATACATAATCATTCGGCACTTATATACCTACTTAAGTTCATCTTAGATCATCTTTTTAATGGGGGGTTACAGTTTATAAACATTTGCGACAGAAAGTTATATATCAGATAAACAATAAATAATATAAAAGTTTATTTTAAATATCTAATTTGTAGTTTTATTACGTTTAGAGCAGCCTGGCAGTTAATTACACATTGAAATGACCTTCAAATTGGCGTTTTGTAGGACTCTTCATAAAAACTCTAAGTAAAATACCTAATATTATTTCAGATATCAAAACATAATAATAATTTCGAAGATATTTGAAAGGGCTTTTCGTATGTCGATGGGTATTATTATATTATATAACCTTCCAAACTGAATCTCTTAAATTGTTCCTTATTCGGCATAAATACTACTGTTTATAATCGGTGCTTTTGTAAAGATCATGAAAAATACATCATATTAGATTTTGACGTTTAGAATTGAAAGCGAAACGAATGTGTGTGATAAGATGATAGGCTTCCGTTGGTTTAAAAGGCTACTGGCCGCGGGCGCATACGTGTGGTGGCTCACGCCGCCTGCGCTGTCACCATCGTGCTTCGGTGCTCCTTAAACAGCAGAAACGAGCTGCCTCCGTAAGCCGCCGTGTTGAAAATACCAAATACCTGCAGGAAAGTGTATATTATAAAAACATATAAAACTATACATCAGCCAAAGAGTGATGGGCATTATTTAATGAACTATTGTGATTTAAGTGGAACGCTTAGTGTAATAATTACTGACTATTATAAATTAATGATTTCGTTTAAGTCGAAAATCAGTCTGACAAACTGAGACGTGCTTGAATAAACAGTAGGTACACAACCGTGAAATAACATACTACAGTTACTACAGCTTGGGATAATAATTAACTAATCACTGAATGTTGATTTCGTTAGGAACATTAAGTTCTTAACGAAATCAACATTCGTTTGGAACGATAGCCCTATTTCTAGTGATGGATATTAAGATGTGAAATTTTATTTAAATATCCTAAAAAATATATGTTGTATAGGTGGTTGTGTCTTAATGTGTAGGTGGTTGTCGATATGCAAATTAAAAAAGAAAGTAAGATTTTATTCACCGTCACTTTCACAATAAAACTAATAAACAACTATCTTCATTTGTCTATTGACTTTACTGACGTTGTTCCAAATTAATTCTAATAAACCTACATACTTATTTATACAACACATTTATGTTAACGACAAAATTTTATGGAATAGCCCTATCCATAGAACAGCTGGTCCCACGGTAAAATTGATCATGTTTAGGACAATGACCCATCAGGACCTAGTCTAGAGACTAGGTCCTGATGGGTCATTGTCCTAAACATGATCAATTTTACTAAATCTAGGGTTGTATAACCTTATCTTATTGATAAGATTGGATCTGAGATACCTGGATATTTGATATCACAAAATATGATATGTACCTATTTCAGTATTACACTATACTGAATTTTGGTTGGTTTCTATAGTTATTTTAATTCATTGGTAGACAGAAATTTCTTGCTAGGAAGTTTGCGCCGTTTTTTACGTCTTACCAAATAGTAGCAGAATTTCAGAGAAGAATTTCTCTGTTTTGACAAATACTTATTATTCGTGAATACTTACAGCAGCTGCAACATTGGCACCGTACATTGGCGCGTAGCTACTGGCAGCCGTTGAAGCTAGCAGGACTATGAAGGCGATCAGGTACATGAATGTCTCCAAACCCGTACTTATGAGCTCCTGGAAAATGCAGTAATTTTCAAGTTAGAACAAACACATTTAAATTTTATACACTAAAGCCCCTTTGCTATCCTACTGTTGGGTTTCACTCAGAATGATAGTGATTAGGCTAGTCTACCACACTGGCTTATTTCGGGAATAGTTTATATTATGGCACTAAAATTGAAATACATTCGCGTCCCAGCAGAACTGTAAGTTTTCCTCCGTCAGTTTGCGTAGAGGCTTCGCTATATCCGAAAAAATCTTTACAAACCGTTGAGAAACTTCTTTCACCAATTCTTTATAGAATAACACCTTCTTGTTGCCCACGTGGTGTTCAAGTGGCTCACGTAACGTCTTCGCGGCGCCTACGCCATTTCTACCCAGATGCCTACGCGGACCTACGCGGCGCCTACGCAAGTGGCTACGCCGCGCCTACGCCGTTTTTATACCGGTGCCTACGCGCTACGTGGCGTCTACGCGGCGCCTACGCTGTTTCTACACAGCAGCACCTATGCGGAACCTAAGCCTACGCGCTGTCTACGCTGTTACTTGGACGTATCCGAATAACGCTTAAGACCAAGTACATATTTATTTACTTACAGATAGAACCCAATTGATGGGTAATTTTAGCGCATCCTTGATGCTGAGAAAGTAGACGAAGCTCCACATGAGCGTGGTGATGAAGCTGGTGACTGCGACGAACACGAACCACGTGGAATACCATGGTGACGCCAAAGCCATGCACAGTATACCCAACACCTGGAATAGAAAAAATCATACATTACTACCTATACTATAGTAAAAAAATATTTTGGAGGTGTAAAACTGCTACCCCACATTAGTGCAATTGCCAACGCAGTGCCAACTCAGAAGATTCCCTAATAAAACATTAAGTCCACAGCATCGTCTGTCTGTCTAAATTTTTTTAAAGTAGTTATTAGTAGTTGTTCCGTATACCTGAGATGTTTGTAACTCACCAGTCATTCATCTAATTTCTAACTAGTTTTTAATTTTCAATGTTTCATTGGTTCTTAAGTATTGTGTGGAAATAAGGGGGTAATTGATATCAGTACCTTTTATTAACTTATGTTGTACGAATTTATAATGTTGTATGTATTTTTTCAAAGTGCACAAAGTGATTAGTGAAACTTGTTTCTCAATGTCATTTCGTTATGTGTTGTCATTTTTGTGCGATATTTCTGATATCATATCACTCATTTATCTAAGTACTTCCACCAGTTGTGATAAAAAAAAATCCCTGTAGATGACGCATCGCTCATTACCCATGTTTTTTGCTAGGCCGAGTCAAAACAATCATACGCACATCAAGCTGTAATTAAATAAATTTCAAACGACTAACGAAACCAAATTGACGTTGATATAATACTTAAGAGATATGATACCTATGGAAGGAAAAATCTACGTAGAAATCTAGATAAATGTACAGGCACAGGCAGGTGATGATACCGGGTAGGTCCCATACAATTTGGCAATGACTAATACAGTCAAAGAAGTTCGGACAGTGTTGACTAGATAACGTCATCTTTATCGCTGATACGGCAATATGATTCAAGTTTATCATAAAAATGCGATATATGAGTAAATTAAAAAGAAATACCAAATGTCGTGTCCTTTATATTTAAAACTTTTTCCTGTTCGTATGTAATCAGTACCAAATAACTCAACTTTGTAGGTAGTTACAATCGACAAACTTGGCGGTTAACCAGTTTTCACCCTTATAACTAACAAAACGCCATCATGTACTACATGCGGTCGAAAAAGACGTTTTGCATTCTATTTTTATCTATTTAAAAAGGTTATTTTATGATAATACTTATTTAAAAATGTTAACTTCACATTCACATGCTGCTCTCTGATAAAATAACTCATTAAATTTATAAATCTATGTTAACATCTATTTATTATTTATCTATTTTGTCATTTAATGACTGTACATTCGATGACAAAATAGATAAATAATAATGGCGTCTGTACGCCAGCAGGTCAAGCTATCCAAAACTGTCAAATTTTCCCAATTGAATATGAACCTTATCGTTATGTTAAAGTTGAATATCGATCAAAGAAATTTGACAGATTGTGGTATCTTGATGTGCTGGCCTCTGTACTCTATTTTTAGTGAACTAAATAAGTTAAATCTTGTTTATAGTGACGTTCTAGAACTTAATAACTAACTAGTAGGTTCATTCACAATATTAACGATATTAAGATTTATATTCCATTTTCTTGTACTGACTGTACCTATATTGTAGTCAGACCTCTCGAAAACTGTAGTCATAATTAGTAATTTTATGGTATTAGTAATGGTAGTTAGTAATTTTAAAAATTCTAATATCTTACTTTATTAATGATACTTCAAATAAGTCGGCACCTAATTATACCAGGGTGGTATGACGTAACGTCGCGTCGTCTATATTGCCTTTAATTTTTATTTAATTAATTTTCTCATTAATAACTACAAACCTGCTAACTATGTAGGTATACAAATTATGTTGAAATAATAAATACCGGTCAATTACTTTAATACCTGCGTTATGTAGGTATCTTTTACATTGACAACGTGCATTGCAGTTACTGGTAAGTAAGTAGGTATATACAATATATCTTTGTTGCGTTAACGACCACGATTTGTTACTAATATTACAGATTAACAAATACTCACTAAGTAACTAATTTTGTTTTAGGTACTAAATAATATTGTATACATAAGTACATGACAATGCAGCATGCAACTTGTAAACAGCGCAAGGTAATAGATAAAGTAGCGGTAACATCCCAGTACCACTAGGACAACGGTGTCAGATAAATGAAAACCATTAGCGTCCATCGAAGAAGCCGTGCAAGCCGGCAAGCGCAAGTAAACGAGCGCCGAGTTCGCCGCGCCCGCGCCACGCCATCAACACATCGACAGGCGACGCGGACGGCCTCTACGAGCCGAACCGGTTTGATATCGCGCGCGAACACGAACCCTCTGTCGCAATGCCCGCTAACAGGTGTTTGTAGAAATTCCATCTGATAACCAAACATCTTACAATAAGCTGCGAGCGAAACTAACATAACTGACGTCGACGACAACGCGATGATGATTCGCACCTTAAACATAATTTTCATTGTTTACTATGCCACTATATTTTACAAAACAGATGCACGAGTGTTCTTTGTTGAGTAGTGACGAAAATGTGTGTCAAATAAGGCACGTGCGCAGCTGCACAAAATATGGAGAAAGTGCGTCGTCGGGCGCAGCCGCGGGGCAAAGTCGCCGTGTGGACGTATATTGTGACGCGACCGCCATACCGAACCACTATCAATGGGTTCACAGACCATCATCGCTTTTACACGTTGCAGTCTCGCTCCAAATAACAAAACGTGGCCGGATTTCCGATGCTACTGTAGTCCGTATCTACATCTATCGATGAAAGTGCTACCAATAATAGAAAACACCTACGAAACTTATATGGAAGTAGATAAGGGACATTATACATAAGAAATACCTGTTTATTTCTTATGTATATCGTCCCTTATCCTATTTCCAACCCTGGTCCACAGAGACCAATAATAAAATAGACCAGTAATACCTAATTAAAGTACCTAAGAGAAAAATATGTAAAATAGTGTACCTACCTTATTATATTTTTTTCATTGCTTCTGAATTTCTTTCTAGATATACATGTATACATATTATGTGTTTTCGAATCTCAGTACCGGTAATACTTTTACGCAATAAACTTGGCGTGTATTTCTGCCGTTATTCTACTCTCATGTGTTGGTACAATGCGCAATTGCCCTTGAAGTTTATACCAATTCAAGAATAAGCATGAATCGATAGAGGCACTCTATCGATCCATGCTTATTCTTAAACCGTTGTAAAAGGTAATAACAAAATTAAAACTCTAAAAGTTTTGTTCGTAACTTTAGTTTTTAGTTTAGTTAGTTAGATTTAGTTAGTAGTTTTTGGAACAGTGTCCACGTAAACGGGCACGAAGCTGTTACATATAATAAATAAATAAAAGATGAATATCTGACACTGTTCTGCCTGTAAGTGGGTGCTGGTATCGAAGTCAATCCAGCAACGCAACGGTTGCGAAGTGAAAATGCAATCAAGTAACATAACATTGGGGTCAATGGGTTCGAGCGCCGGGCGCGGGCGGGCGGGTAGCGGCGCGGAGCCAACTTACCCAAACACTGTCTAGTCGGTTCATTGGCCATACTTCCGCATAGGGTCAATTTTTAACTTTTGAAAAGGTAGGTGCAACTCTTTAAAATAGTATTTTTTTAAATAATTTCCTGCTAGCCTCTCAAAAATATGAGGTAACAATTAGTTAATTATATTTAAAATATTCAGCAACTATTTCTTAGGTAAGTAAGTAAATAAATCTAGGCTGAAATTGAAAGTAAGTATTCAATTCTGTAAAAACCATCCACTGTCGGACTGATCGTTACAGACTTGTAGACTTGTAGTACTACAAGTCTACAAGATGGAAACAACTCGCGCAACCTTATATCCACTAATTACTCTATATACCTTCATGTATTTGAATTTATTAAAAAACCGGTCGAACGACGCGAAGCAGTTATGTAACTTGAACTATTGTTTAAAACCATACCTACGTAGATATCTGCAATCGAAGTGTTATTTATTCTTGAAAAACTTAGGATATCGTAACATGATAACTCTAGGAAGCCAGTTTCGACGTCGGTGGCATTCAATTATCAAATATTTGTGAATTTGTGAGGTTAACCTTGACAGATAACATTATAAAACAACATTAAATATATCCACATAGGTATTATCGTCGCCAATCTGACGTTGTGAGTGAATTTTAATTTGGTCCTAGCTCAAGAAAATGACGCAATCATCAGATCTAGTCAGAGTTCGATTTAAGCAAGCGAAGTGCCTGGCCACTAATTTAATCGCACAATTTAATCGTAGGTACGAATGGCATTCTGACCAACTAGGGCTGTAACAGCCTGCGTGCCGCGGTGCGCCCCCTGCATTCTTCAGTAGGTACAGAGGCCAGCACAACAAGCTACCACAATCTGTCAAATTTCTTTGATTGATTTTGAACTTTAACACAAAGTAATAAGGTTCATATTCAATTGGGAAAATTTGACAGTTTTGGATAGCTTGACCTGCTGGCGTCTGTACATAGATATCTTAATAGGTACCTTTCAATATACTTACATATTTACAATAATCCCTTTCATATCGATTTTGTGCGCAGATCGAACATTATTAACCTTGAAATAAAACTACTTTTTACGGTTTTTATCGCGTATGTTGATATTATTAATATTAAGTAAATTAATTCTATTAAATCAAAATCCAAGCCTACAACTGCAAGACCAAAGGATACTGTGAGCTCGTTCTGCGTGAATCGGATTACCAATAATTAAAAAACTAAATACATGATCATTGAATATTGTTAATTTAAAAGAGACCATGATTCTCTGAGTTTGTTTCGGCGTTTCTTCTCAGAGGTCGTCAGCTAGGAAATGCCAGCTCCATCTAGTTTTAATTAATAATTAGTAATAAATGTCATTGATCATGTAACAATAAAAAATGTAGGGAAGCTGTCAGTAATTATATCATCAAGACGCCTACCACCTCAGTCTACCCGTGACCATGGACGCTGTAAAGGGTCCGAAACGTCGGGATTAATAATATCAATATACGCGATAAAATCCGTAAAAAGTAGTTTTATTTCAATGTATAATATTCGCGTAAATGTCAGAAATCAATATTATTAACCTTGATGAACGACACAGAGAATAAATTTTAAAGAAAGTTATTTCAATTTCATTGACCTTGATTTCGCAACCGTGACTCTGTGATGCCGCAGTAGCATTCACGAAAGCTATGTTTACTAACATCAGAACACAATAAAACATCTGGATGATTTACAAAGAAAATAAATACACATACAGTAGTAGGTACGTGAACTGGGAGGAAAATGTTTGATCCTCGTTTGATCCTCGTTTGATTTGATCGTCATAAAATATGTTTAATGATTACGTTGTATTACCAGCCTTTTCCTTACGACCTTCGGCTGTCTTATACGAATGCAACGTCATTATATATAGATACAGTATAGGTAGGTACATAGTTAGTAGGTATAGTATAAACATTAACAACGAAGGCTGCGCTATGTAGTGTAATGTCGCTGAGACTAAACTAAGTCTCGGTGATGTCTTGAGAAGTTTACGGGTAGTAGTAGCAAACAATAGGCACTCACAGTGTTATATTCACAGGCATATGCCTTGTGAATAGAACATTACAGTGGGATGACATGAATCTGTACATGTCACAGCCCGCTTGTATTGTTCAACCAATTGTTTTTAACCTTACCTAAAGTCAGAGCCGGTGTGGATCAACGGTAGCTACAAAATGGAACATACTAGGTACACTTCTATCCGTCTAGTGACACATAGTGTCATCTGAAACAAAATGTATGTTTCTCATATTGGAGTGTCTTTGGGTCTTCATTTTCAAAAAAGTTAATGTCTCTCATCATATGATCATTACTATTAATGAGTGACAGTGAAACTCATTGCAACTTTAGTACCGGTCATCGATCCAAAACTAAGGTTTTCTTGTAGAGTATCTAACTATAAAACACGATACAACACTAACATGAAGAGGGATTAGCTTAAGGTAAAAAAGTAACCCAAATTACGAAGAAAATAGAAAGTAAATATAGAAAACGAAAATACAAAACACATCCATAACTAGGTACATACATTCTTCTTAATTAAAAAATTAAACCCAAGGCTGAGGGGATAAGTAACTCAATAGAGACGATTTGAGAGGTGTTGGAAGTCAAAAGGCAGAGGTCACGCAACGCGATGGCTCGAACATCCTGTAGCTAGACTAATTGACGAAACAACAATGAACACATGCATCTAACGAGCATAATACGACTGCCTTCTCTCAAGCAAAAATATGAAGATATATTTTTAATAAAACTGTATGTTTGTAGTTGTCTATGATCGCCGTGACCCGTTTTCTCGAGTGATGCTAACAAGAAAAATAAGAGAACAACAGATGAGCGTCCTCCTAAAATAACGTGAGCGTGTTATAGCGACGGACGAATATAAACTGTTGTACAAATGCGATTAAAGGCGGGACATAATACAAGATAGCACGAATTAGAGCTTTTGTTTCACAGCAGCACAGTGATATCTTCTCCGCAATCAAATATAATATCGTAGCTAACTATAATTAAATCATAATTTTGTGTTAACCCGTAATTAAAATGTCTATTATACAGACAAAATCCTATACTGTATTTTAATGTTTAACAATACGAGCAATTTTTATATTTTTAACGAAAACGGCTCTAAAAATATCAATGTAATTGAAGGTTAATAGGTTCTGGGGGTTTACGGAGGCGAAAAATCGATCTAGCTAGATCTCATTTGTGGGAAAATTCGTTTTCTCCGAGTCTTCACTCACAAAGCAACAAACTTGAATTGCATAAAATATATTCTGTTTGCAGAGCTCATTCGCCCAGGTCGCCCATTTTTCGAAGAATACAGCCATGATAGTTCGTGTGTTAAATATTATTTATCAAAATTGTATTATAGTGCTAGAGCGTTTAATACTGGGGTGTCAATTATTTTACGTCAAAAATTATAGAACTATTTATAGATTGTGCGCCCCGCGATAATTTACGCGAAGTTATATTCGGATATCATGCTACTGATATTCTTGACTAAATTATAGAAGTATTTACTTGACTTCTTTCTATTCATATGTTTACTCTACATATACGTAGTACAATTGTACCAAGCGTTAAGGTGTGTCACAACCTCGGAACACGGCCCATACAATGCGATAATTTCGAAACACATTTTTGTTTTCAACGTGTGTATGAAATACTTAGCAATAGTTCGTAATGTTCGAAGGGATTTACACATTTTCAGTTTTAGCCAATACATTGCTCTTAGTGACGTTGCGTGTCTCAAGAACACTTTAAAATATCGATCACGGCACTGGGCAGTAAAACCCGAATGTTTATGATTAAGGGTATATTAGAAGCCCTAAAGACTGAACTGTGGTCTAAACGAAAGGCATCAGCCCGCCTCCTAATAGTTAGATGGTAGACTGCAGAAAACATACCACACTTCGCAATAAAAGTGAACATATCCGAAAAAAGCATGGTTAGTGTTAAATTTTAAAAAATGAAAGTAAAGAGAAATTAGCCTATACAAATAACATAATAATCTACATAATCCACATGAACTCTTTAAATTTTCATCGTTAACGTAGACAAATTTAGCTCTTGTGACAAACCACATCTGACTAGTGAAAACTATTATGAGTTCACATTAAGTACATGTTATTGAGCGATTGAAATGATGGGAAAACGACAAGTAGTCACACCGGCCCGTATCGAGTCAAAGACGCGTAGGTACCGACGCTGGCCGGCCATGGCAGTCCACATGTTGACAGTGCTACTTTCATTTTGATGCCAACTTTCACCCGATGTCGCTCTCGAATAAGCTACGAATGCAAAATTTTAATCGTCTGTTAATATTCTCGCTTTTTTTCGCTTATTTATATTCCATCGATATCACTTTGTTTCGTTTACTCTTTTGTATCTTTCTCTAATTTTTTTTACTTATACTGATTACTATGTAAGGAAGGATATCTAATATTACCAAATGTTATTGTTCTCTCCAGCAGTATCTAACTATGTAGTCATCAAACAATACTATTGTTTGATGACGACATAAATTGCTAAGTATGTATCTCCCTACTGCTTTATCAAAAGATTAATGTACTTGCATTTGTTTACAAGCGTAACGTAGACTCAACAACTTATTCCAATAATAATAAAGAAAAGTATAGAGGTAACGAATCAAGCAATGTGTATTACTACGATATCAATCAGTTTGTTAAAACTATCACACTAATTGTTTGGCAATCTTACACCAAATTGCTATTAGTCATGATAAACAGTTGTAGCAGGTAGGTACAGTTACAGTACAAACACTTGTATAACAGACATAGTTTTATGAAATCACACACGATTTTGGGTAACTTGGGATGTAATTCGTCCAATTATGAAACTACCTGCCTCGAGCCAAGTTAAGTAAGTCAGATTAGGAAACAGATTGTTGCTTGACCGGCCAAAGTCAAAATTTATTTAATTATTAGATTTTTCGTGAACTGTAAACCAATAAGAACTAACACATTGTCGTTTAATGGCAATAGTAGGTATTACCTATTCGCAACAATGACTGTCGGCGACGTATCACAATAATTTATATTTAGTGCCTTTCTTCTTTATTATATGATATATATTACTAACAGGCGTTCGCAAACTACCGGAGTCAGCCTAAATTATTTACTTTTTTTGTTTATATAATTGATACCGCTATCGATTTATATTATGTAAACGATTGCTTTCACTCGTTAATTGCACGAGTCTAAACTCTAGGCGTCCTCTTACGAGTATAACGATGATATCCGGCCTGTAAGTTGGCGACGCACACATATATTCCATACCAAATAAAAAGGTTTTTAAAATTCTACATTTGTATATTCTACAATCTATACATAATTTATATAAGTATACATATAAATACTCGTACTTACTTGACAAGCTCTGCTTAGTTTGGGACTAGATGATGTTGTGTAAAATGTCCCAAAAAAATATTATTGTTATTATTATATAAAAATCAATTGCTGTGCGCTTGTCTCGCTAAAACTCAAAAACGGCTTGACCGATTTTGATGATTTTTTTGTGTGTTGTGAGTGAGTCTCTTGGTGGTTTATATTCACAATTGGATTCCCGGTAGGTGGCGCCGCAGAACTAAATCTGTCGGGTCAGCCGTATAAGATATTGTATAAATAAAAATCAAAGAAATATAATGAAAGATCATCATCACTTAAGAACGGTTCCATTAGTTAGGTTGACTTTTAGAAGTGTTCGTAATTTGGTTAAGGTCCGTAAGATCTACTGAAAATCATCCAGACGACGCTCGGCCAGCTTTTTAGCATACAAACCACCATCACAGCTATTTTAAGCAAAAGTCCAAAGCTGTAAATAATGAGTCCTACAATTTGCGAAAAACTAAATAAAAATGGTTTTTGGTACGGCATGTGAAACCAACACAAGTTTTTAAGGTGGTCATAACAATGATACCCCACCATCGACCTGCCCACAGATCCCTTACTCGAGTAATTACGTTCTCAATTACCTATATTTTATAATTCGTGTCTGCAACCACATATCTCTATTATTGTTGCGATGTTTCTTAGGTACATGTATGTACTGCTACTGATTATTTTATCCGTACACAGAGATTAGGTAAAGAAAGAAACAAAACGTTAACCATATTATTGCAAAAGTTAAGACTATATGTGTCATCGTTTGCTTATTCATGGATATTCATAGCATGTTACGTAAACTTTGCAAATATAATATGAAGGCACGTTTAGAACATATTTGTTCTCACGTATATACTTATAGGTATGCGTACCTTTAAATGAATGTTTAGGGTAAATACAAGCTTATCTAGATTAGCCTAACAAATACCTAACGGTTTAACAACGGGTAGGTACATTGTAGTGGCGCTACAATTTCAATCAAGTTTTATCAGATCAATCCCAGTTTCCCAGAAAATCCAAGTTTTCGCCTGAACTTTTACTTACTGGGTCATATAATAGTAACTTGGTATTCCTGGCTAGGATGACAGGCAAGGGGTTTGGCACATTTTTGCAAACATAAAATAATTGAAAGTATTTCCATAATAGCATGGATGAATAAATAGATAGTAGTAATGAATAAAGACAGCAGGTACATTAATTTACAAATGGAATTAATTATTAGGCAGGTACTCAGTAGATACCTACAAGCAATTTTTACCGTTACGAGTTTCATACATTACTTGACTATTTTAAACTATTTTAAAGACTGAACATAAAAAATCAAGTAAAACCCAGTACCTTAGCATAGTCAACTTAATGGTACCCTGTATACCTAAGTATTTCCGATAAAGATTTATCGGTCAACGATAGTGCTGCCAAACGCTAAGGTCACAGTTGAACGACATCACCATTTCAGGGTTTATAGCCGATCGATTTTTGATAACAATCACTCTGTAAGGAGTTTTTATACAGTTTGTTGATTACGTGGACATGTAGTGATCGTCCTGGCTTATTTAGTATTAAATAATATTATAAATAATAATAAAGTAATAACAATTTGTTCATTTAAGTACATAGGTAGGTATTTATTATTGTTTTCATAACACATCAACTGTCTTAACAACTTCAAGTTGGCGACTTCATACGACTAGTATTAAGTCGCCGTAAATTGTCAATTCAGGTACATCTCATGCACCTCCAATTTGGCTTTTCATTTATATAGACTCTGCAGGTCGAAGTCTTTTGGTTTCATATATGACAGGACTTTGGTGATATTTCTTCTAGATTGATCCCTATATGGAATAGACTTAGTCAATAACACTGTCAAATAAACCGAATAATTTTTACCTTTTATCCAACGCACGGGATAGATTAATAAGAGCTCTAATTAGAACAATTGGATTAATTGAAGCTAAAGATGAACAAGAGGAAGTAAATAATATTACGTGTGACCTTACTCATCAAAACTCGTTGACAGCAAGCATTCTAAGAAATGCTGTCATTGTAACGTTGCACATTAGGTACCTATATGACGAATTCTTACATTAACGGCCAGTTACATTCAAGCTTAGTTCATTAGTTCACTAAAAGAATAAGATAGCTACGAAGTCAGTATAGTTTTATTAATCCCACTTCCTACTTATATGGGCTGCGGTATTATTGGAGCAGAGGCAAGGAAGGACGAACGATGATATCAGCATGCTGAGCTCGAGTAGGCGACGGCCACACGCCCAGGCAATTATGACGAATTGTATTAAAGTTTTAATAAGGTGATACTTCTTATACCCAAGCACGCTCCTTCCGACACTCCACTATTACTAATTTCAAGGCCGTAGGATTGACATAATTCTTAGTTACGTCTCCTAAGTGTTTAGCCACCTGTATAGAAATGAGTTATTGTTACCAGTCAAGTGACTACGAAATCAGTGCTAATTATTTCCAATCAACAGGTAGCGCGGGTCGTGCAACAGATAGTCATGTTATGACGTTTTTAATGCTGGACTTTTCTATATGCACAGTAGGAATGGTGGTTAGCGCGCTTCCGTTAGACACACTCAAATCGCGACTTCCACTCTACTCTGCCCGGTGATGGAATGCTACCCATATTATATTAGTTATGTAGGCTCTCAACACAGGAGAAAAAAGATACCTTCGTACAGATACGCACAATCAATATTAATAATAAAATAAATGACTCGCCTCGGCGCCTCCAATGAGTAAGCTGACAGCAATATCACTAAGATGGATGGATGATGAAAAACAGATAAAATTAATAAAGTCAAACACCTTTATCTGCTATCAATCGGTACAATATAGTATATCTACTTTGTCAGACATTAAGTACTTTAAATAATTAGATGTGGCTCATAAACAAGGAAACGTCTAGCAAATAACCAACGATTTGAGTAGAATGCGAATAGGTACAGCCCTACAATCAACTAGGTATATATACCTACTAGCAGTTCTCACATAATAATATCTGAAAACAACATATACCTATGTTAAATTTAAACATTTTTGATTAGTTAGTCAGTTAACTACTTATTGAAATCCGATGTTAATTTGAAGTGAGTAGGTACTGTTATTGTTCATAACATACCATCACGCCTGTATTCCTCGAAGGGTCAGACCGTACCAATGTACACTCACAGTTCGCCGGCATGTTTTTGATCCCATGTAATAGGGGGCGAGCCTAGTTATTCAATTAAGAGAATGCGACAGGTAAGACTATATGATGTGCTCGTAACGAGTATTGTTCCATAGCTAGATTTGTGAATGGAGGAGTAAAGTTATTGAGCTCACGATCACCGGTACCGGCTGTGTCGTGCAACCTGCGATGGCAGCCTCCGCTGGCCGCGCCCCACCGCCGCGCCGCGCCGCCACCGCATGCTGCCTACTGACCTCCACGGACACCAAAAAGCATTCTTAGCGACAGTATGCAACGTTTTATGGCCTCGATATCTCATATGCATAAAATAATTACCTACGTCATGCTTGTGTACACGGCTCCCACGGTCCAAACAAGCGCGCGTAACTAACACACTATCTTATGAGGTGCATAATACAAAACGTTCGAATGGGTAAGCATTAGTAAATCTAATTAGTGTCAATATTTAAATATAAATTAATTCATGTTTTTACATCAGTAAGTATTTAGGTATCAAATCTGTAAGCTTTTATTAGGTTTAATTCCTTTCACTGTACTTAACGGCTATAGATATCCATGACTCAATGGAAGTTCTGCTAATTAATTAGGTAAGTAATGAGAAGGTACATATGTAAGTCGTTATGAAGTTAAACAATTATTTACTAACTTTCAAGTATCCAGGGCAACTTTACTTTCACTACCTTTGTATTTTTTTCAATATTTACATGCTATTGGTAGCATGGTACTATAAGTTATGTTAAAAAGGTAAATGCTTAGTAGTAGAAAGATGTCGAGTAACATACACATCAATTAGTTAAAACAATGGACACTTACTAGCTCCACGACTTTTAAGATGCCTGGTGGGGTTTTGAAATAGTTAATGTCGAGTTTAATCCAGTCCAGCGCGCCGCCCTGCTGCTGCGATGAAGGTGCAGTTGGTTTGTTGTGTTCCGTAGTCACCACTGTCTCGGGCGCCATCATTATTTGATTTAAACGTTCGTGTATTTAAAAAGTTGTTGTCGTGTGCGTAAATCACGAGCACTGTCACTATAATAATATTTAGTACACTGTGAGCGCGGCGCACATTTTTGTCCGTCGATAGCGAGCGTATTATCGTCCGTGCAGCGCGCAACTGCCGAGCGGAACGTAAAAGTGGACTGGCGGGGAACAAGAATGGTGGTGATGGCGTTGGTGCGCCACAAGTACGACCTGCCCGGTGACGGAATGCTACGCATATTATTAGTTATGTAGGCTCTCACATGTGTGTCGCGATTTCATTGAATAGAAACAGACAAGTAGCTAGCACTTAGAGCTAAACATCTAGGATCAGCCCCTGGCCAATATATTTATCATTGTAAATTTAAAAGATGTTTATTGAGACAAAACAGGGAAAGAGTTCTTGTTGTGACGATAAGAAGTTTTGTGATAGTGATAGGTGAGGTTGGAGGATGAGAAGAGCTAACCTTTTGAGTTAGTTTTCTAAGATACTGTTTTTGATAGCCTCTTTTCTCCATTTTTCTTGTATAATTTATTGCCTCACAGTAAAATTTTCACATTTGCCGACACCCTGCAGGCCATGCGGACCATTTGTTCTAACCGTTACCTGTCGCGCCCTAGAACTGAAGCCGATCGCTCAGCCACTGCGCCATTCATGGCGTATTTGGTTTGGACAGTCTTTCCCTTATGCTTATTATTATAGAACTCGGTGTCGCAGTTATAGCTCTTAATTTCTTCATATTTTATACTTTCTTTCCGTTGGGAGTTGCTTAATTTAATATAGTTCTAAAGCTAGGTAATTATAACTCAATACTTCTTTTGGGTATGTCCCTTTTTAAATTGAAGTTATCGTAGGTCGTATTAGTTTTTTATGCGACATGCGGATTGGAATGATATATTTGAATCAGTAGCACAGAATAACAATACCCCAAAGTAAAAGATCAGCACGTATATTTTTATATGCAAATGTTGAAACTAACGCCATCTATGGTTGGATGGCAACATTCAACATAAGAATTATCGTCAACATAACATAATTATCATCACACATGGACTCCCCAAAGGATTAGGTAGAGGTGTACTAATGTACACGCATAGTCCCGGTATGTTAAGGTCCCAAGTAATAAGGGGAAAGAAATCCAAACTCTCGAGCAAAAAAGAAAATCCAAACTCTCGAGCCAGTATTGAGAATTTCATACAAAATCCCAATAACATTGCCCGTCTTGGAAATCGAACCCAGAACCACAAGCGTATTAGTCGCGCTTGCAGCCACTAAGCTAATGAAGCAAAAAAGTAGACGAACTCTGAAAAATAAGCGTCCGTTTGTTTGAATTGGTCCTGAAACCCACGTTTTATCAACTGTGCAGAATTTATACATACGCTTAAAAAGGCTAGGCATTGTTCAGCTCATTCGGATTATAGTATTAGGACGCGGATTTTGTCCCAATGCGAAAATTATCCTTTTTGCTTACTCTGCGGTAGTTTGAATTGGCCGTTCAAGTCTTTAACCAATGACAAAATGTTCAGTTAAAGCATTAATCAACTGATGCCCCTGGTGTTGAATTATGATTATATGACATCTTAGTAGTGTATAAAAAAGGGACGAATAAGTAAAACCTGCTCGTTATGTAATAAAAATAATTAAAATTTAACAAGTAAATTAAAATTCAGTGATTGGCCAAATAAAATAGCGTCAAAAATGGTAAAATGGATCATAGCGTCTGGTTTACCTAACCAGAAGACGCAGGTTCGAATCCTGCCTGCGGTCGAATTTTTCCTTTTCTAAGGAAAAATACACAACTTCAAAACCTTAGCATGGAAAATGCCAAAATAAAAAATACAAAAAGATAATTAGTAGGTAATGTCGTGTTGGTTGAAAAGCAAAAACTTGCTTTTCGTCGACGTCACCATTATATAGACGTAAATTCCGAATGTGTATGTAGGCAAAATTAGGCATGACGGGTAGGTATCGCGGTGGCTTAGTGGCTATAGCGTCTGGTATAACTAACCAGAAGATGAATCCTGCCCGCGGTCGAATTTTTCCTTTTCTAAATAACTTTAAAATCTTAGCATGGAAAATGCCAAAAAAATAAAGGTGTAAAATGTTGGTGGTGGTGTTAAAATTTTTTGAAAATAAAACAACCAAATACTTTTTCATTTATATTGAGTAAACTTAGAAAAAGAAGCCTAAAATTTTTCCTCCAAGATGTTTCCTTCTGGCTTCTTCATGGTCCATAATTCCACCACTGGTTGTGAGGACCAGGTAGCTGGAAACAGAAAAAAAATGCATGTTATAATTGCTAAAATATATTTAATATTTCTGAAAAGAATACAGAAAGAATATATCCACTTCACTTTTATAGCAATCTCCTAAGTGCATATAAATGTATAAATTACCACTAACAATATCCATCAATAGATGAAAGATATCCATTTGTGACAGTTTAATTAATATAGCACAACATATCAAATGACGACCAACAAGAACTATTGGCGATCCGCGGTAGTTGTGCATAGGTACATCATAATAATGCAACGTAATACCTACTTCAATATTACATGCAATGGTAAAAACATAAATTATTAACTCTATGGGGATATATAGGGCAATTTTACCCTGAAAGCTCAATGTTTACACTCAAAAACTGGATAACTGTGCTTGTGATCAAAACAATTTAATTACGCTCATATAAAATTCTGTCTCATATAAAATCTTCTAAAATTGCTGTGCCCTACAGGGTCCATAATGATTCTCTTGTCTAATTACAACACCTTAATGTACATTATGGTATGCAATAAAGAATATGAATATGAATAAATAGGTAAACACAATAAAGGCCATTGTAGTAGACACAATGAAAACTATCTCAGCGAGGTAATATTACTTAGTGTAAAACTGTTTAATCAGAATATCTAAACATTATCAAAACCATACTATACACTGTCCACAAATTTATTCACTTTTTGACAGATTGAGGTTGTGAATGCAACAACATAAAATTGTTGTTTTCATTAAACAAACCCACAAAAATCATTGGCATCCTTTTCCTTGGAATGTGTAATTTACGTAGCATCAACTTATACATGCAATTCTATCACTACATACATTTAATTGAATTAACTATATTTAATAAGCACAGTATTTTTTTTTAATCTCACACTGATTTAAGATAATTAGGTAAATATGATTCTAGACACTTTACATATTTATTTTATTAATATAATGTATATTGATTTCTGACATTAATGTATGTTAACTTTTATATAATCTAGAACAGTTACTCAGGCAACTGTTAAAAAGTAAATAAATAAATGAATTAAGTTTAATTTTAAATTTAAGAGATGTGGTCCCCAAATTTTTTAGTTTGATGCCTCACTTACAGAGACTGTAATGATTTTTTGAACTTGCAATATGGGGTTACATTCAGAGTATAATATTATACTGTTGAATATGAGATATGAGATAATATATGAGAGGCACATTAATTTATTTTAAGCCCTCAAGCAACAATTTGGACACTGTTGGTAATCTAGGTAGGTTTTCAAATCAAATCAAATCTTTTATTTGTGATACATGGGTTACATACAGATGTTCATTATATAATTATATAGTTCATACCATGATCAGCCACTTGGGCACACAAATTATTAATTAATATAATTTAGTCAGGTGTTATAAACCATAAACTTATTTTAGTAAACATGTAACATACCAAAGGATACCCACATCACCTGTCTCATAGCTAATAAGAGTAAGAAATAAGTAACTTTTATAACATAACATGTTTTTACATGATTGTTTAACCATACAGGGCACCTAATGATAGCAGGCTTATTGAAGAACTCATGTAATTAATACTACAGGTAGTATACCAAGGAATTGACTTACCCGAACTGTCGTGACGGTAGCAAGTTAGTCCATCTCTCAATATCATTGATTGGAACGTCGAAGCGGGGTGAAATGACTCCACATTTGTTCAGTCTGCCGGTAAGATTGACAACAATTTTCCCGGCTCTGTGGTCATCAACGATTTCAAACTCGCCAATGTAACCGTGCTTCATCATCACAGTTAAAAACTTGACGATAACTTTCGAGCAAGGCCGGATAAGCACTTGTCTTTTGCCGCGCTTCTCGGCATTGTGAATTGATTTAAGAGCATCACTCAAGACGTTCATACGCACCATGGCTGAAAAACAAAGATATAAATGAAAACAGCGATCTAAAAGCTACTTACTATCAATTACGGAATATATCACACTGCACGAAGAAACGTCAAAACACCATGAAATGTTTAGAGGTTATCACATAATATTGCTTATTTTGACTAAAATAATATTTGCTTCGAAGTTCACGATAACTGCTTTGTAATATAAATAACTTTCTTGTAAATATATGGCGTTAAAAACAGTGATTACCTAGGATTTAATACCCGCCTCAGCGAACCAAAATGACAGAACAATCAGAAAGAAATATTTTAGTGATGTCCGATTAGTGGTGTTTGTAGTTCGACTAAGATTATAATTAATAAATCGACTAATATGGTTATAATAAAGTTTGTTTGGTAAAATCAGTTACTTCTTTTTAATTTTAAACACATTTTATGAAAGCAGTAATAACTACACTAACATAATAAATGATATCGAAATATTGTGTGATAAAAGACGGGAAAAAAGGAACTGTGAATAGTACCAGTATTGCCGTAATAATAATTGTTTTCAAGGTTTCATCCCGTCTTTTATCCGTTTTTGATATTGAATAATAAGATAAAAGATAATGAGACAACATTATTACATACCATCACGCCACTATTCCCCGAAAGATCTGGCAGAGATACAATAATGTAAATCCACAATTCGCTGGCATATTTACACTACTTTTTTATTATTTACTTTATTTTCGTCACGTAAAAAAGTTAGGGTTAAGATTATAAAAGATAGATGTCAGACTTCATAATATAACAACATACCATACCGGATTATGGCAACATCTAAACATTTATAGATAAGCTATGACTGTATCCATGGGCTATCTTTATAACGCGTATCGCCACCGACCGACCGATACGCGCCAACTTGGGTCCTCAAGTGCCTCATAAACCCAGCGAGTGATCATTGGTGTGGGTGTTGTGTTGTTGTTTCCAAATTCCAACTTCCGAATCCATAGCCCAACGTGTACTTGCGCCTTTATACTCCTTTAACAAAAAAATCGCCTAAAAATAACATGCTGGCGGTGCTGTGCTGGCCATACTGTCACATTCCCGACTATTCTCGAGTAAAGCCGAAATTTACCGAGCACGAATACGAAATGAAAATATCTTTTGTCACTTTTTGTCAGCGTTTTGCAGTTTGCTTGCTGCTCGAACGAACGAATGCTCGTCAAGTCTGTCAAAGTGTCAAGTCGCGTCCTTCGGGTTCGAAGGATTGTGCAATAAAGTTCATGAAAGTTTCAAAGTTGTGACAAAATGTTTAACAATATTTTTTAGATCTTCATGGATTATAAGATTTTAACCGTGGTATATGTGATATATAATCATGTGAAAATTGTACAAATTCACTATGTACAAAGTTGAGTGAACTTACAAAGTTATACTTTGTTCAAGTTGCAAGACGAGCGAATTCCACAGGTGTATACGAATGTTGTGGCAACTAAAGACCTAGCAACCGATCTAGAATGTAGGAACTGTTTAGTGTAAAAGTGTTTATTAAGGACTAAAATGTAGATAAATGTGTGGTAAAACACGTTCAAGAAGATTTTAATGTGTCATGGAAGAATTAGAACGGTGGCCCAAGATGTATTGCAAACAGTTTTTTGGAACTTTTACTCTATTGTTTTTTTACTTTTTACATCCTATATCTTCAATAAATACTACAGGTAAGTCCAAAAAGTAGTAATATAATTACTGAAAGTAGTTGCAACAAAAAACAACTTCAGAAGCCCAAGGCTTTGTTTTCATGTTATTGAGTTATTTTCTTCTCTCCTACATATTTATGAAGTCCAAAAAATCACTTTTTAACCTACTATTACTATGTGTTTTATAATAAAGAGGTTTGAAAAGCTTTCCTGTACAGAAAAACTTTTTCTGTTTAGAACAGGAACACTTTATGACATTGGATTGGTACAGACGCCAGCAGGTCAACCTATCCAAAACTGTCAAATTTTCCCAATTGAAAACGAACCTTATTAGTTTGAATTATAGTTGAAAATCTATCAAAGAAATTTGACAGATTGGGGTAGCTTGTTGTGCTGGCCTCTGTACTTTTGTAAGATTTACTAGTGCTTATTTTTCTTAATTTATTACAGACTTGTAATAATATAATATGCTGTAATTTGTACTTATAACATTTGTTTTAATAATTTCCAATACATAAATTAATCATTGTTTTATGATCCTATACATTTTTGCACATAGGAGCTACTGTACTCACAAAGGAGGTATAAAAAATATGACAATGCTCTTGTACATTTATGTAATTAACTGTCTAAAATGTAAGTGACGGAGTGAGCAATAATAGTTTAGAAAAGCATTACAAAAGTTTGAACTATTATTATTATTCTATGATATTTAATGAAGGATACACTATAATTACATATATATTTTTTTAAAAGGTGTGTCTACTGCAGGTCCAACAAACATTTTGAATGGTGGAGTTGGAGTTACAAATTTATCGGATTATACAGTACTTTCACATATTTCTGTACATACATACTGTAGTCTGGTACTTTTTGAAATAGATTACCTTGTACTCCGACAAATACAATATTATCAAAGTGGTAAGATTCTGTATACCATGTCCGATTACAGGGAGAGCTGGATTAGACAGAGGCTAGGTCACTGTGGGTCCACCGTAATGTCTAAAATGAACAGCATAACTTCTTCAACTGGACGACAGAATCTGTTAGGGTGGCCATAAATTAAACATCCGTAAAATCCTCTTAGAGTGTGTGTACTACATTGTTAATTATTATACATATACATTGTCACAACAACATTTCTTGAAGTTCTCTAAATAATCAGTTACCTTTAAACTGCCTCTTAATATCTTTTTGTATTTTTTGGCATTTTCCATGCTACGTTTTTAAAGTTATTAAGCAAAGGAAAAATTCGACCGTGGGCAGGATTCGAACCTGCGTCTTCTGGTTAGGTACACCAGACGCTATGACCGCTATGCCTCTTAATACTTATTTCTTATGTAGTCAATCATTTTTATAAAAACATTGCCCCACACTAGGGCTTCTGCTATTCTGGTATTGTGGGTGTGATTATAAAAAAAAATTCACATACTCAAGCATCCAGAACCAGAACAACTACCTAGGTTGTTGTGCAAATATTTGTATGAACAACTAGTAGTTTCTAGACGTATTTGTTCCTTGTGGATTGAGCCCATAATGTGTCCAGGCACTATGCCAAACATCCCATCATACATACCATCACACCTGTATCCCCAAAAGGGTTAGGCCGAGGTGTACTAATGTACATGAACAGTTCACTGGTATGTTTAGGTTCCGGCAAAAATAAAAATACAATACTGCTCTACCTGGAAGTCAAACCCAAGACCTCAAGCATAATATTAGTTGTGCTTACAACCTCTAGACTAATGAGGCAGTTTAAACACCATTAATTTTCACACATTCTTCCCTCAGCTGTGTGCATTTGGCCTTTCATGAATTCCTTTCATATCTTAACATTCTGAATGAATCCAGTCTTATCCAAACTTTTGTAATAACTTGATTCAAAAAAATATTTTGTTTTACGAATGGAAAACAAAATTATTGCACCCATTACCCTATAAATTACTGCATTAAGTATAGCTTGACTTACCCTTGCAGATTGAATTTTTTAATTAAGTTTCATAGTACTTAGCCATGAGTCCCTCCTCCTGTTAGAACCTTTTAAAAGTTTGACATAATTTCTTAGTTAATGTTGTGTTAAAAAACATTGAACTATCAAAAACCCTTAACAGTACCTAATACCAACATCAACTCTGTTTTGAGTTGGGATCCTATAACTGCTGCTAGGTAATCACTGATGTATAAATGTCTAATCACAAACCATTCCAATTATATTGGCTTCATAAAATGCATTGCTTGTTAGGGACTGTAAATTGGTAACAACCTTATTTGTGTTAATAATTTACTGTATTATATATAGTAGCTGTGCGCGCATTGATCTTGTATTTCCTAATCCTGTGGGAAATTCCCAATTTTCTTTTTCATACTAACCTTATCCTTACAATTATGAACAAAACAAAAAATAACTGCTAAATTGATCTGGCTATACTCCAGTTATACATGCGGCAATTGCATTTTATTTATATACATATATATTTTTTTTTTATACTACTAAGGTGGGATCACATGCGCGTTGCCGACCCGTATCGAAAGAGGAATATTTGGGTTGGCAGTATAAGGGTCAAAGTCCCCCCACTGCCAACACAATGTTTTCTTGTGGAGCACTGGCAACCTTGCTCTCCTTAAGAAACACAACACAGCTCAAAGCAGTGTTATTTGACTTCGATTTTCTGCTTCCCCAGTCTGGCAGCTCCAATTTGAGTGGAAGTACTCCCACTATGCCCTATCTCTATAAATATTAATTGAGCAATTATTATTATTATTTTAAACGGCTGCCATGCATATGAGCCATGTACACATAAAAATATATAGCTCACCACAAAACATGCTTTTTGTAATACTAATCCAGAATAAAATAAATAAGCTAATTGATAGCAGGCAAAGAATTCATATAGGGTAGGTATCCCTATTATTTTGTTAAGTCTGTTTATAAAGTTATCTGTGTTCATTTTGATATAGAACAGGTAGGTGCTACTTACTTCATCATCATCAACCCATATGCTGTCCCACTGGTGGGCACGGGTCTCCTCTCAGGATAAGAGGGATTAGGCTATAGTCCACCACACTGGCCTAATGCAGGTTAGCAGACTTCACATGCCCTAGAGAAAATCTCTAAGGTGTACAAGTTTTTATTTCGAAAAGTCCGAGGTGAGTGCCTTGAATTCGAACTTGAGATCTTTGGCTTAGCATTCATTCACTAAGCACTCGCTGCTTTTTAAGTACTTAGATACTATTTTATTTAATACAATGTCACTGAGGATTGCGTGACATTCGTTTCTTTTTTTATTGGAATTTGGAACACAAAACATCATAAAGTAGCTTTAATCATTTTCGTAAGTTGTTAATTATTTTAAATGGACTACTGGATGCTGTAGACGGTTAAGTTTAGCTTCGTACACTAGAGGATCTCTCAATCAAATACTTTAATGAACTTTGCTAAGTTTAGAGTGGACCTAAAATATTCAGTGACAAATTACCGCCAGACCCTATAACTCGCTTGTTAATTCACAGGCAGGTAGTTAATTAAACGCTTGTCATTTATACATGAAGAGCTGGACTAAAATTACTATGCTAAACTTTAACTATGTAGCCGAATACTTACAGTCTTGTGGTTTGACATTGTAATTTACGAGTTATTATAGGTACGACTACAGCTATAGCAATAATTCTAAAACTACCTTTTCCTTTTTTTGGGATATTTTACACAGCACGGTGTAGTCCCTAACCTATTAAGGCTATACAACTACTAGACTAATGACGCAGAAAAAGAACCATTTCGTAATTATATACATATATGTATAATTACGAAATGGTTTAATTCAATAAATTCCAGCAAAAACCTTAGCTACTTAGCATGTATTTATTACCTAATAAACTCTTCTCTAAAATTATTATAGAATATATAATTTTATTCTTTTAACCACCCACCAGGTAATGTCGATCTTTTCGAAACCTAGCGAATCGTTGAAAAACGAGTAAAAAGAACTTGTGTCGTGAAGGATCTAAGGACAAGCTGTTTTAGAATGCATTCATGGGCACGCTCTCCCATAAGTGCGTCGCTCGCCGCGTCAAATGTAGGTTTACTTTTTCCAAAGCCTAGCTAAGAAAATCTATAAACAGGTTATACATTGTGACTTTGTTAAAGGTAAACTACTTACACGTCTAATCAAAAAAAATTACACCTAAAATATTAAATTAGTATTTGTTGTTCCGGATTGCTTATCATCTATACATACATGTAGTATAATGTGGAGTAATTGCATATGGAATACTCAAAAGTATTAAAACATGTATGTCTAATCAATCACATCTAAATCAATCAAATAACAATATTTCAATCATCACCATAAACAGACACAGAGTTACTTTCGCTTTTATAATATGAATAGGGATTCTACCTACTAATATTTATACCTAATATATTATTATCTATATAGATAAGTCTGGAAAAGCCTCCTTTTAGTGTAGAAACGAAAATAATTGAAACTAGTTACGAATATACACAATTCTTTGAAGCATTCAGTAATATACGGTTGATCCCTAAAATAATAATATAATAAGGTATTTATTTATCTCTTTCACAAAGATACTTATCTTTGTGAAAGTGACTTAATTTATAATTTTTGTAAGTACAAAAATAATAAATTAAGTACTACAGTAAACTAAGTCACCCTCTTCTAATACCGTAGTAGTAATTTGAAATATAGTCTACCTCAGTAGCTAGTAAATCTCAGACACATTTTCTAGTAAGAAAGTTTACCCGACCGAGGAAAAACTCGGCGACGGCATCGTAAGGGAGTCGGCGGTAAACATCATCATAAAAGCTCTAGTCTTGCAAGTAGCTACTGTAGGAACCTCCTGTATGGAGTTATAAATATTAAAACACTGCGAACGCTGTAAATACAAAGCAATGAAGGATCAGGACGCGGCATAATATAGTTCAATGCTTTCATCTTTCTCTGAGTAAGCACAATGAAGCGTTCAGACAAGGCAACTAATGTAATTATTTCGATCAAGTATCAGCTTCATACACAAGTTAACGGTTACATTGAACCTTGGTTATCAAACTCAGTCTTGTGAAATAATGAATATTGTATGTTCGACATTGATTCATTTGTTATGTACCTTAATAAGTTTGTTGATTCCCTTTTACAGTAAATAATTATTTCCTGGTAATTTCTTGCTTACCTTTCCCATCACAAAGCGTATAAATATTTTGCCAAATCCACCTTGACTATATTATAGGAATTGACAGGATCTAGATCTTGATGACTAACGAAATAACTAGCGGGCGAGTCATCCAATCCGTGCCATACAACCAACATCGCCAGGTTATAACGTCCGCCACACGCAGAATTGAAGCCAGAACTACTAGGAAACTAGCATGTTTACGAGCCCCTTTAGATAATTGCCTTAATATAATATTCATCAAATCAAATTCCACAACATAGATCCATTATAATATGTATGTATTGACTATAATATAATCATAAAAAAATCGCAATGTCTTTATCCAATTACATAACACCGAATGTCATTGTGTTTCATTCATTGATTCAATTGTATTACGACACTCAAACGGATGTGGCTGTCGAGTTCCGGAAGATAGTTTTGGGTGACTATAACCCTAGCGACCCTCATTCATTATTCAAGTTATGCGACAAAATCTTAACTGAATTTGGTTGCATTAAATATTACTCTACACAAGATTGGACACTTGTTTTGTCATTCTTTAATTTTTAAAACCCGTCCCAAAAAGGAGGGGGTGTTATAAGTTTTACCACTGTGTGCGTCAGTTTGTGCTGGCCTGTAACTCTTGAATGGGTAATTTGGATGCGAATTTTCTATTTGAAAGCAGGTTTTCTAACGTTCTTAGACATGTTTTATAATACAAACGATTTATTGTACTGAACCCATCGTCTTGATCTAATACAAATCTTGCTTGCTAAAACTTTACACTACATCCGGTGTAACAATGACTCTCCATTCTTTCTTTGATCTCGCGTGAGACCAGGCAGGTCTCACTTGATTGACTCAAATCACTTTATACCATACTAGCTGCTGCCCGCGGGTTTACTTGCATTCCAAAAGACTAGGAGAGTTTTGTCTCCTAGATTATATAGATTGGACTTTGAAAAGGACAACCTATGTCCTTTTCCAAAGTCCAATCTATCTCTATACCAAAATCAATCAATATTGGATAACTGATTTAGACGTGAAAACGTAACAAACAGACAGACAGTTACTTTTGCATTTATAATATTAGTATGGATTGTGATTTTTTTAGCCCTAAACTTTAAAATGCAGTAAGTAGCTCTCGGACATAGGTATAATATAAACAAGCAGTAGGTCACAACGATCCGTAATGTCTGTGAACCTCAGTTTCGGGTACTTACAAGTACTTTTTGAGTATTACGTGATACTTGCCTAGCTTGACACACTTTTACGAGCCCCTGCTCAAACATTCCGATGTTTTACAACCCTAACCCTAAGATCCCTGACAAGAATTCGAAATCTTTACTGCTGTAATGTAATGGTCTGCAAGATTTGCCTTCCCGACTGACTACACCATAGATTTAGGTCTTAACAAATAACACAGCAAATATTAGATTTGATAATAATAATAACAACCTACTTCATTAGCTAAAGGCTGCTGGACTCTGTTGAGTACTGATTCCCTGTATGTTTCTTGCTTTTCTTGCGGCAGCTTTACTGGTTGTTTTTTTTTTTTCATAGTGTTTGACCGCGAGACCGATTTGTCTTTTAATTGTCCACTAAATTAATATTGACAGATTCGTTATCGTATCCCTTATCCACCTCGAAAAACAACCACGCTCCTTCGATTTTATTGATAGTAATTTTTAAATTTAAATACACAAATGGGATGTAGTACGATAAATTACATTTTGTTTTGTAAAGTTAACAAAATATAATAAACAACCTAACCAAAATACTTTGGACTAATGCCTCCGTGGGGTGAGTAAAAAAAGCATTGAAAAAACCATTAAGCGGCGTATTTATGTTGCCCAACGCGACAAAATTAGGTCTGATGTAGGTACATTATATAGTTTATCATATTGTGTTTGTGTAGGCTCAAAAGTACGGTTGGCAATGACACCCTTGACGCTACTTAATGAAAAGATCTTAATTTATCAGTTTATCCACCATCGTCAGGGATTAAGGATATTTTAATAAATTCTGTAATATTTTGTGCAGTCTCGGTACATTACATTTTAGCTGGTAAGTTACACGTTAAAGAAAATAACATGGGTTTTAGAATTTATATACCTACTATATTTTTAATGAAACCCCGTAAATGTACCTCCTATGCTACAGTTGTTCCAACACACGCTACGCAATCACCAATTAATTAATCATAAATCACAAGTAAGCAAGACTTGAGTTTCGGCGAATTTTCATAACGTTCAACTCCATATGTAGACTGCCTCTTGCTTTAACGCAATAATTGATAATGATCCGTATTAAGTATAATTTAATTCTATAAATTGTATTTTACCATTTTAATATTTCATATCCTTCACTGAAAGATCTGCCTCCTCACTTAACCAAGATAACATGATCTGCTTTACTATATTACTATTTTTATTATATTTCATTTATTCATTAACAATTTACAATTGTGTCTGAATATAAATGAGACAATTACATAATAATATAATATAATTATTATTTTTTTGGGTCATTTTACACAAATCTAGTCCCAAACTAAGCAGAGCTTGTACTATGGGTACTAGATAATGGATATAATACTTATATACTTTTTTTTGTAAATACATACTTATAATACATAAGAAACACCCAGACAAACACAAATACTCATGATTTATCCACACAAATATTTGTGTCCTGTGGGAATCGAACCCACGACCCCATGATCAGCAGGCCGGCACTCGAACCGCTAGACCACAGAGGTCGTCAAATATAATATAATAATAACTAATAAGCAAACGGGTATTAAATATAATATGTTTAAAAACAACACTTGCAGTGTTGTGCTAAATAACCGAACTACTAATTATTGTACCGAACATACATAATTATGTAGATATAATTACTTACTTTCAATAAAAATCGGACATCGAGAAAAACAAGCTCTAAGCGTGTAGAATAATAATTGGGGGCCATTCACGAGGAGGTTGAGGACTTCCATAACGGTTCTATTTGTTTCTGGTTACGTAACGTGCTCTTCCTGGGTTCGCTTCTCGTCACTCGTCACCGATGCATCAAGAGTTCAAAGACACACGAGCAACAGGTCTAGCTCTACAGTCATTAGCGTCAACGTGACCTTATTTACTTGGGAAATAATATATAATATGTATATGTATCTCATGTGTACGTGAAACTAGAGATCGTTTAATCTAAAACTGAACTTTGTCGACATGCTAACCGTTAAAAAAACTAAAATATTTTAAAATAAGTAGTAGTAAGTAAGTAAGTAGTAAAGTACATTGTACACCCAGGCGATAACCCTCATCCTTACGTAACATGACAAAACTACCATGGTGTAACAATATATTAACTAAAAACTATAACACTTCATTAACCCTCTCGCCTATGTTTCAAAAGGTCGGGTTCCCGTTGGGTACCTGTTGATGATGTAGCTGACGCGAATAAAAGGATCGATTGACTTCTATTTTTACTCATGGTCGTGCGGGGCGGTAGCTTAACGCTCTGCTGCCTGAACTCTGATAAACAAAAGACACCGGGAACGTAGGAGGCCAAACAGAATTTTTATTTTACAGCGTAATGTCTCATGGACAGTATAATTTCAGCATTGATTGTTTATGATTTATTATCCAACATGACTCTGCGTAAACCATAGACCCACCGAACTTGATTAGGGTTGCCCTGATCAATTTCGATGGATTAAAAGGATTTTATCATTTCATTCGTCAACACAGTTAAATACTATAATTTGGAGGTGTATTGCCTTGTATCAGAATTATTCCCCAAAATGTTTTGCAATGCAGAAGCACATCAATCCCTACTAATCCCTACTAATATTATAAATGCGAAAGTAACTCTGTCTGTCTGTTACGCTTTCACGTCTAAATCACTGAACTGATTTTAATGAAATTTGGTACAGAGATAGAGTTGACCTTGAGAAAGAACATAGGATTGTTTTTATCTCGGACTTTTGAAGAGTTCTCTTGGAAACGCGATATAACTGAACTCGACGCGGGCGAAGCCACGGGCGGAAAACTATTTACTATAAATACCAACATGTCGCGGCGTTGACCAGACAATGACGGATTCCAATTTACTAACTATGGTCATTGGAGTAGAACTGTACTCGAACGGAGGGGAATACGTGACCGGGATCAGAAAACAACAAGATAGGAAGACTGGTTAGAAACGGCAATAATGCTGAAAAGTTTACAATTAGCAAAATAAAAGGATGTGGATTTACAATCAGATGATATAAGGCCGACACTCCAACAGCCAGTAACAATATTATAAAGATAATACTGAATCAATAATCAATGCTACTCTATTCTATCAGGAAAACTACAATTACCGATATGAATCAATACACTAAAACAATAACATGATTACTAACCTCAACGATGTTCAACAAGGCTTACAATGAATGGACATGACATTATAATGGCGACCTAGTTAAAGCTGGTCAATTGAGTACGGTCTCTTACATGTAAAAACCTGGTCAAAAAGCTAAACACTATGTTACAATTATATAGGTACATTATTATAATCGTTCATTCGATCTAATTGATCTACAAAGGAACGATAAATGCAGCCTTTTATTGCATTGCATCATTTGTGTGTGTGCCCGCATTCATTTTCTGGGAAATAAGCCGTTTTATTCACTCGTGTTTGTAGCGTAGCCGTTGACCGGTTAATGCTGCGGTGGGCCGTGTGCGGACGGCCGCGGCGCTTACACCACACTTACACTGCACAAAACGACAACGGACTAGAGAGTAGAACATTTTAGGACTAAAAAAAAAGCTGTTGATTGTGTGACTCAGCTTGATTTGAATCCACCAAACGGAAGTATACAATTCCACATTGTATGTCCAGATTATTGCAGCTTTTGACCCAAATAAAGCGTTATAGCTATTTACATTGCTGAGGCAGACGTTAACAGTTAATTAACGAGTACAAATTTACACTAACAGACGAGGTACACTGTAGACGCTGTGAAAACTGTGGATAGGGTACAATTATTGAGAAACAAACATATTTAGGATGCATTTTTCACTTTACATCCAGGAACTTACCAATAAATGTGATATAAAGTAGAATATACTTTTAACCCTTGTAAAAGGATACTTGAAAGTCTTCGTTATAAAGGGACCTAAAGCCAATCGAAGGGTTTCCCGTGCATTTACCTCTGGCTTGTTATACGTTTGTAGCTGTATACCCGATGATTGTGGTACAAGCTCGGGTTACCGGCCTGCACGAGCTGACAATAAACCGGAAATTAACCAAGTAATACATAATTGGTCCAATTTACGCTATAAGTACACTATTTTAATTGACAGTGGCCTAAAATTGTAAGTGTACCTTAAAAGCTAATGGAATTTCACTACTTCCTTAAATTCAAGGAAAAAATCCTTCAGATCGTATGTCGCTTAGCTTATTAATATGTTAGTAGTCGCTGGCATCATCGACTAAACGTGCCATAGGAGTGAGTCACGTAACGGAAACGGTTCTTTCGATATTGATGTCTTAGCTTGATGCGTTCCCATGTTTTACTTTTACATAGCTACTCTTTTTACTTGGCAGAGTTGTCTGAGAACAGTAATATTGCATACTTTCTTATTACTGTTTATAATACAAATCCTTTTATTGACAAACATCTGCGCACCCGAGATAGGTACTTAGACTGAGCACATAAATTAAACTCAGTTAACCGAACATTTTATTCTGTATAAAAACTCTGAAATTCTACGGCTAGCGAATGGGAATACTTTTATTTAATTGTGCTGGTTTGAGTAGAACTTCTTGTTTTAGTACGCTTAAAAAAATTGAACGTTCCCTCATATTACCTACTTATAGTCATACATACACTGCCCACTGCTGCCTTGGTGCGGTATAATTTTCGCGAAACGGTTTCCGTACCCTTATATCGTAAACTTATCAAACTGCCAATGAGCTTTTATAACTTATAGGATGCAGACTTATTGAAACATTGGTTTTGGGTACAATTTTTATTTGTATCGATCCTGCAACGAAGCGATATGAAAAAAATACAACTACCCAAGAAGACTCTAAGCAAGAATTGATGCAAGTTTTGTGAAATAATGTATGAAATTCAAGCCACAAGTCCCCGAGATGTGTTCGATACTGCTCGACAGTGTTGTACGATTTAAAAACTTACAAGAGCTTACTTTTGGTACACCTCAAAAACCAGAAAGTAAATTCTGGGTGTTCTATAAACTTGACAGTTGCCTATTAAAATACCTAGTTCTAAACTTCTAAGTAATTATTATTTCTATACTTAAAATAAACTTGATTGACCCGTGCATGCCACCTGTGCGCTCTGTGAGAAGTATTATTAACTACTTAGTAAAAGTGACGTTGATTATTTTCTATCATAAAATCTCTATGATAAACCAAATTACTGTACAAGCTGTTCCAATGACCTACCTACTAACAGTACCGAGCGTATCTTATCATCATATCAACATAGATGTTGCCAAAATTAAGATAGACGAGTAAGGTGTACCTTTTACAGACACTGATGTAGTAAATTTGGGAGTACCATGATAGTAAACAATACGCAATAAAATTAATCTATGTCCTTCAATTAGAACAGAATTTGACTACATTTGTACTTACTTAAAATACCATGTGTTTTCGCTCGAATGCTGCATTGAAAAGCTATGTCTATGTCGGGCGGTAAGTAAAGAACTTAAATAAGTGTATTTAATGGTTACAATAGTCGATAAATTTGTAATTATTGAGCATGTACACTCATCGTAGGAGTAAAGCATACGAAACAAAGTGAGGACCTGTTGTTTTACTTATTTCACCCTCTGCTTTGTTCGCGTTATTATATTTGAATAATGACCGATATTGAAGCGGCATAGCAGTTCAACTTTGTCGGCAACGTATTAATAAAGTTTTCTTGAAAGCGTTAAACAAACAAATTCAAACGCTGTACGTTTGCTACCTATGTACAAACCGTCACGCCTGTATTTCCCGCAGGGTTAGACATTGGTGTAGTAATGTATACAGGTCATCGATATGCTTGGGTCCCATATAATAGGGGGTGAGCCTATTGTCATTAACAAATTCAAACTCACAGCTGCTGCTGTGAATTTCATAGAAAAGCCCAATAACACTTTGCTCGGCTCGGGCATCGAACCCAGGACCTCATACGTAGCAGTCGCATAGCATACCTACCTAGTGAAGGAAATAATTATTTGTATTATGTATGTAGTTAAAATTAAATTATTATTTATTTTCATAATACACTAACTACTGTCAATTAAATCTCAATCTAATCGCGGTGTATGAAGGAACTATTTTGTAAATTAAAATTTTCTAGACCCAGTGATTTGGAAGGATCATTGAGTCGGTCAACTCGGATAAAAAAATGTCTGTTTAAATTTCTTTCTATACGGCTTACATATATGTAAACTTTCGACTGTTCCCCCGGAAAAGGGCTAATGTACGCCTACTTTGAACACGTGTTGACTGTTGGTAACTGGGTGAACTGGGTCAGGCTCACTGCAGTCAATCAAGAGCCGCAAAAAAAAATAAACAAATTCACTGTTCCCTAAAATGCACCATACAATTAGAAGGCTGTATTAAGACACCGAACTACAGCTGGCTAAATTGATTGAATGTTAGTGAAACGTGTAAAAGCAGGCAAAATGGACCTATAGAATTATCATACTTGTCATATACATCAAAGTAAACATCTACTAACAGCTCCAATACTAAATTAAAGAAGTTGAAACTCCCAATTTTAAAATGTATTGAAACGTCAGCGTAATGTTCATGGTACATATTAAAGAACAAAATATGAAAACTTTGCGTTAGTTATTTACATATTGTTTTGAATACAATTTTACTTTGAGATACTTCGAAACGCAAGAACGGCTCGCACAATAATTTGCATTTGACAGGGTTTTTTTTAAATGTTACCTATTCATATTTATGCTTAGTATTATATAGCATAGTAAAGTTTAGGCACGGTAATATACATATAGATAATATTACCCTGGTTTAGGGATTATGGGTTTGGGACATGCTCGTCAAACTAATGGATCTGAAAGCACGATAACTTGAGTTAGTGTTGTGTAAGGCTTCGCGCACATGGGTGTTGGCAATGCGTTGTGTCGTCGCCACGCTATAATTTTAACACATTGAGTGCTACACGAGCATTGCAGTGTCGCATGCAATGCTGCCGGTACTAAGACGTCGCGTCGCAGCGTTCAATGTCAGTCTTTCAACGACAATGGAGCAGCACAAAGCACTCTAACTCGCAAACCCGACATTTCAAACCTCATCATAAATTCACCGAACGTCCAAAAATTGTTAACAGAATGCTTACACGATTGACATCGACTAGCGACTGATTAGTAGTCCCAACAATACCACACAATGTAAAACATGCTTATTTCCATGTATGGACAGTAACGGAAGTCTGGATTTATTAGTTTTTATTTATCATGTTTTTTTTCTTGTTATGCAACTTTTAATTTTCTGTGTCATGCCAAGGCAAATGAATTTATTTTCTTTCTTTTTTTCCATTATTAACTCTAATATAAAGATCTTATAGATAAATGAAGGATTCACTGAAATTTATACGTTCGGCAGTTTAATGATCCCACTGAGAAAATTGCTACGGAAAAGGGTCCAGAGGTAAACCTATACGTTACAATCAATGTTATATTAGTATCATCTGTAAGGATTTTACTTTTAGCTGAAAAAAAATCAACATTTTATCATTCAACAAAGGTACTCCGATACATCGTATTTTTGGAGCTTACTAACACCGATCTGTCAACGGCTTATTCGACGTGTTTAGTACCGATTTATTTATTTCTCTTTCGTAGTAATCCTAATCGTGGAGCAGTATTTTTATCCATCTGTTTTATCGTAAGTTCCCATTACCATTTCGATCGAAGAGTAGCTTCGGTTAAAATGTGTCAGTGTAGGAATAATATTAATCCAGTATTGTAATTAGGGGCTGTAACATAAACGAAATAACAGAAAGGAGAAGTTAATTATGTCCTATACCTGTCCTGTATACCTGTCGCCGTATCCTACTTGGGTATTGCCATTCCATCTTCTCAAAATTTATTTCCGCAGTTGATTTTGCAATGTCCACTTTTAATATAAATAAATGAACAATTGATTCGGGAAAGACTTTCAGGTCATCGATCAATATACATTTTGCGAATATAGGTGTAGAATAGTGTGTTTCCAATCATAGTTTGTACAGGTTCGACCGTTTAGCATCCATTTAATTATTCGTAGAGAAAAAATACCTATTTAAAAGCTCTGAAAATAAGAAAATAAACTTAGAAATAAATCAAACTAAAGCACTCATAATTTAGTTACCCTATACATAAGTATAGGGTAATTGTATATGATAAAAACATTTCGCGAGAATATAGTATATATTTTATACGTATATCTTGACGAAAGTAATTAATTTTAAGTAGTAAATGTAATTATCAATAAAATAATTTTACACACAAAAATCTCGTGACAGACTACCTTTAATTGTAATAAAATAATCGGAAACTCAGTTTTAAACAGACCTAAAAATAAAACGAACTACTCAATAAAATTGGTATCTCACGTTACATAAAATTTGTTCGAAGTACGTGTTCGTAAGTAACGGAAATATGGGAAGAACTTACGAAATATGACACCAAATTACTGCAGGCAATAGACTAAGAGGGATTCTATTTCAGTTGTTATTAATTACTCACATTTCCTAGCATTATGGTGTAAAACTCTTTTAAATACCTACGTCTCAGAAGTCAATGCTAATTTACGGTCAGTTCCAAAATGGGCTTCGCTCGTAGCCCGCAGCCGCAATTTTCCATCGTCCGATAAATGCGGTCAATGAGCACTACTAGACGTGAGCCTCCTAATGTCTCCTTTAAAGCACCCAGGCTTAGGCAGACATCTCCGCTAAATAATAATTTTAATGACAGCCAATAAATAAATATGATGTACCAAAAAAATTTCGTATTCCTAAAAAAGCTTTTTAAATAGCGTCTAAATTTAAATAAATATGGTTTCCTTGCAAAATACTTAATAATTGCGTTTTTTTTTTCAGTACAAATGCAACCACCGCGGTTTAGTATGCAACCTTCATCTTCGAATAGTATAGTCAGAGAAGGTACAACAAAAATCCTACAATGTTCTGCAATTGGTAAGTTTATTCAAAAATAGAAAATATATAGCTTCAGTAAATAGCTCCTAAGGATAAGTGTCCATTAGCAATTGTTTCGTCTGTTACAAACCACTTTTAGTAGAAACCCTGGACAGTACTTCTAAAGAGGGGTAGTTTCTAAAATTAGTAAGTACCTACTTGTTTTGTTGTTGAAAATCCGAGGTCGAAACATAAAACGACTCGATAGGTGATACTATTTTCGATATTCTAGGGATACCGCAACCAATGTACAGATGGTTAAGAAACGGTGTACCGCTCAATGATTATTCATCGGAGTTGTTTCATAAGATTCATAATACACAGCGGCAGGATGCCGGAGCATACCAGTGTATAGCTAAAAATGATGTCGGAGCAATATTCAGCGAAAAGAACAACATCGTCGTCGCATGTAAGTAAACTTTCATGCATCTCTTTGTGCGTCCATCTGTCTCTTTGTTGTGTTTGCGGAATAATCTTAAGGACGTCTACCGTCCTGGAAACAGAAAAACTATTTTGTATAAAATATAAGTTTGTTTGTCATAAAATCTAGTGCTAGTGATGTCTACTGAATTTTAAGCTATTAATAAAGGATATGGAAGTAATTAAAATTCTTCATTTGCATTACATTTCAGATATGGGTGTATTTGAAACAATTACTGAAACAGTAATTACAGCTGAATCTGGAAGGGCAGCAGTATTAGCGTTTCCCCAGATAGAATCTGAACCAGCACCGTCGGTCATATGGCAGGATGAGAATGGCGCTCTGCGATATGATCAAAAATATGCCGTCACTGACAAACATGAACTTGTGATTCTGTGCACCTCACACGAAGATGAAAAAGCATACAGGTTTGATTGAATATTTTTTTTTATACATATAATATTATTTATAGTACGGTCCTATGCTTATTTATTAAAACTTTTTTTCGTTTATTTTAGAGTACGTGCCATAAATACACAACTAGGAAAGGAAGAAAATAGCCCTTACATAAAACTTAACGTTTTTGGAAACGATAGCAAGGAAATACCGCCAGAAATAATTATAAAACCAGAAGACACGAAAATAGTGAAGGGACAAGAATATACTAGTTTATATTGTATTGCAAACGCTAGGCCCTTGCATGAATTAGAAACATTGTGGTTTAAAGATGGTATAATGATTGATTTAGCTGGAATAACATTCGATCTGAATGATCAATGGAATAGGACTCTCACTCTTATATCAGCGAACTTGACGCATACCGGACAGTATACATGCCAAGCGAGACTAAAAACTGGTGGGTACGCTACTGTGACATCATCTGCTTTTGTTACGGTGTTGGAGAAACCAGTGTTCCTCTCAAATTTGAAATCCGAAACATTTGGAGAATTTGGAAGCACCATGGTTTTAGAATGTAACGTTCAGGGTATTCCGTTACCTAGTATTACTTGGTATAAAGATGCCAAAAAGATTGCAAGTGTCGGCGCTGACGCTGAAGAGTTTGATAATCCGGATGTAGACGACAGCGGAGGCAGATATCGCGTGGAGGTAGACCGCTCACTCGTCATCAATAACCTAAAAATGGAAGACACTGGTATATACCAGTGCATTGCTAGCAACGAAGCGGGCGAGTCTTCTATTTACACATGGTTAAAAATTAAAAGTAAGTCGAATTATTATAATATTTTAGGCTTTGTTTTGGTGATAATAATAAAAAATATAAACATTATAACTAATTTCTATGGTTCTCCGTTGGGTAATACGAGTCTATAAATTCCGGCAAGCTCTGTACCTATGTCTTAGGGCCGTCATGTCATATTGTGTTTTTTTGAAGAAAAAGGACTATTGACTAATTAACTTATGCAACTATCGTGCAGTGAAGGACAATAGGCGGCTTCCACGAAGTCACATGAAGTTAATAAGAATGAGGACCTCAGATAAAAAGGCAAAAACGTTCAGATTTGACACCGGCAGTAAGAATAATCATTTGTTGTCATTTTACACAACACTTACTAGCATAGAAATCCTGTTTTTTTTTTCAGCACAGTGTGATGATTGCTTTACCAATGTTTTTTAACTTGCCTTAGGTGATATGTAATATCGAAATACTTAGTATTCCCAACTCCATTTGACTTATTTGTATATTATTATATTTGAGTAAAATTCATTTGCATGTTACTTAGATACTTGTAATTATTAATTTAGCTTTCAATGTACCTACTTTTATCTAGCTTCACATAATATAATATTATTATACCATTTTTACCTACTTACACATAATAATTATGTCTTTTCCAAAATCCTTTATTTCTTATGTATATTCTTCAGGTATGCAGTAAAAATAAATAACTAACCCGGGCAGAGGAAATGTTTGTGTGTAATGGTAACATAAAATGTAGTAAGGTGCGTGTAAAACGCAAGAATTTAACGCGCATCCTTCTGAAAAATTCATTCATTCCCAGCAAAATTATAGTGGGCCACGGGACACCTGCGCGGCTTACTAAGTGTCGGCGCTAGCTATTGACCATTTAAAGTTATAGCGTTTACGCATATCCACCATGAAATTAATAAATGCCTTTATGATTTCATGGCCGTTCATTTCATTCCCTTTGAGGTAAGGGAATTAAATGAACGGCCATGAAATCATATATTCTTTAAACAATATATGTAGTTGTTAAACTTAAATAAATATTTGATGTATTTCATGCCTTAATAAATAATAATAATAAATATTCTCGGACAATTTTACACAGCACCATCTAGTCCCAAACTAAGCAGAGCTAAGTATAGCTAGCTATGGGTACTAGACAATGAATATAATACATATATACTTTTTTTTGTAAATATATACTTATAATATATAAGAATCACCCAGACAAACACAAACACTTATGTTCATCACATAAATATTTGTGATTTGTGGGAATCGAACCCAAGACCTCGTGATCAGCAGTCCGACACGCGAACCATTAGACCACAGACGTCGTCAAACGACGTCGCCTTGTCTTAATGTCATACATTTCATTTATTTATATTTTGACTAATATTGCAAATGCACAGCAATCATTTTAATTGTATCATTTATATCCATATTTATTTATACGTAATAATACCTACTTTAATATAAATATTGCACGCGCTTTTCACATTGAATAACACATTAACAATGAGTTTTGTGATATACTAATATAGGTGATTTTAAAAAAGATTCAGTAATCTGTTGAATAACCCGCTAGTTCAAGCCGTGTTCTAACTGTGTGCGTGTGGCTTGTAGCGTCCCCGCCCATAATGCAGACTCCGCCGAACAACCTGACCGTGCTCGACGGCAAGGACGCTACCGTCACGTGCCGCGCTGTGGGAGCACCCACCCCCAACGTCACCTGGTATTTTAATGGTTAGTTATTCGGATAAAGTGACAATCGAAACATCAATCCATCAAAAAATCAATCCATTTAATATCAATCAAACTATTTTCCCTAAATATTATCCTTGATAATGCTTACCAAAAAAAATTAAACTAAATAAATTATATTTATTTCTGTAACTAGATATTTTGGAGACACTTTTACAAGTCAATGTTTTACATATTTTTAAGCTAGATCACAGAATACATAATAGTACAGGCACATGAATAAAATACTGTGTAAAAAAAGAGTTGTGGGCCCACTTCCTACATACTAAATAATATTGTGTAGTTTGACACCGCTTACACCATGACCTTAGTCTTTTTAATTATTATTTATAATACTTAATGTAACTGATGTTGTGTAAACTACTTTACAAATGTTACAGATTCTTTAATCATCAACTTATCGGCAAGACTCCAAGCACTTGAAGAAGGTGACCTGCTAATCACAAGTACCACAATCGCCGATAGTGGAAAGTACACCTGCGTTCGCTCAAACGATGCTGGGAACGTATCCGGAGAAGCTTATCTCACTGTACTAGGTGATTACCGCATATTAAATTTATAAAATTTTATAACATTTTTACAGCAAGATATTCTAGTTATTAATTTTTCGTAATTGATAAGTTACAAACTGTTAAGGTAACTGATAAGATTTGTCTTATCAACGCTTCAATTTTCACTTTATTTCCAGTTAAGATGTTGTTTCATATTTATATCGCCACTGTTGAATGCTCACTGTATTTTGTTCGATAATTTCACCATAAACAGATCTAAGACATGAATATGACGAAAATTTAATATAAGCAGTGCTTAGTGGCTTGTCATGATACCTGGTCGATATATCTGTGAAATATCACAGATATATCGACCAGGTACGACATATCTTCCATGACATGTCAAAGTCAAAATAATTTATTCAAAACTTCATTTTTACATTATGACAGCCCCCAAAACGCCCGCCCGTTACCGCACCGCATGCTTTATTTTACACCATTCTTCCAACTTCTACTTTCTAAATCAACCACCCATCACCACAAACCACCTTCTAAACCATTTTTTTGTCCAATATAACCGTAATCTGTATTTTAAATTCAGTCCTAAGAGTTCTCTCATTTACTATATTTTGTAACAACAACTTAAGATAAAGAGAAAGGAGATTATTTTCCTCATCATTTAAATACAATGACGGGAATCCCTTCAGAGTTCACAAAAGATAACCCTTTTCAACGTTATTTTTCTTGATAGTAGGTAGGTATTTTTGTCTGATTCAGGCCACCATTATTTTTTTTTATTTTTTTGCCGTTTTCCTAGTTTCACTTCTCTTACGGAACCCTGAATGCGATTCTTTCTTTTTTTCAGTGAGAACACAAATTATAGCTCCACCTGTAGATACACGGGTGTTATTGGGTCACACGGCAACGCTACAATGTAAAGTATCGAACGACCCAAACGTGAAATACAATATTGATTGGTTCCACAACAAACAGTGAGTTGGGAAACGTTGTGTTTATTACTATTTGCCAATGAAAGCGAATTGCATGATAAATTATGGAATTCTTAATTTTTTATAGGCCAATGACAGCTGGTTCCCGCGTATGGGTGTCAGCAGATGGGGCACTACAAGTGCAGGCAGTGCGTGCAAGTGACGCCGGCGAGTACACGTGTGTAGTGACGTCGCCGGGCGGCAATCACACGCGACATGCGGTTTTGTCCGTCATCGAACTTCCGTTTGCCCCTACAAATGTACGAGCATTCCGAATAGAATCTACGTCACAGCGTGCTGTCAATGTTTCGTGGACTCCAGGCTTTGATGGAAATTCGCCAATTCAAAAGTTCATTGTTCAGAGACGAGTCGTTCCAGAGTTTGGTAAGTTATTTTAAAACGCTGCTGCTCTGTAAGCTGCAACCAATATAAAAAAAATACCAATTTTACTTAATTTATAGGTCCTACCCCTGACCCGTTATTGAACTGGGTGACGGAGCCGATGAATGTTTCGGCAAACCAACGTTGGGTTCTCTTGACAAGTTTGAAAGCTGCAACATCATACCAGTTCAGAGTATCAGCCGTCAATACCGTAGGAGAGGGGCCTGCTTCTGATCCAACGGATGTCCTCACATTACCTCAGGAAGGTATGTAAATAAATCTATAGTATCTGTAAAATATAAAGCCTGAAAAATAATCATAACTTTGGTCAGAACATCCAGTGTCTGTGAAATTAAATTATAGTTAATTTTACATTGATAAAAATTATTAAACATAATCAGCACAACACCATCGATTGGCATCCGCACTTTACAAAATTCGGTATCTACATCTCTGCTTCAACTTTCTTGACGCTAGGGCAAATGGAAACAAACATAATGTACATAGGAAGGTGAGACTACACAATTATCATAATCATGTTTTCTTTAAATATATTACATTGTATAATTTATTCTCTTTGCAACCAAGCAGCCAGTGATCTTATATGCTGCCAAGGTATGCAGAACAATTAGCAACATTCGAATTTTGTTGTCATGATTTTTGCCTTAATTGTATTCTAATTTAACTTTTACTGCTGTTATTATAATATTTATGATATTTTAGTTTTTTTGCAACTGTTGAATTTTGTAAAATGTATTAAATACGTTTTATTTCTATTTACCTTTTAGATAAGAATTATAGATGAAAAAAGCAAGTTGATAGAAGTATGCTTTTGTTTTGTTGCATTTAATAATATCTACGTGTCATGTCTGCATGAAAAGTGTTATGTCCAACATTCCTATTAATTCAAAATGTTCAACGTCGGTGGCATGGGTTGCACGCAAATACAAAATATTGTGATGTGTTATATAGATAATTAATGATTAATGACCTGAATGTCTTTGAGATTTTTATTTTTCTGCCATCTTTTTTGCATTGTACCTGTAAAATCATAACCTGGATAACAACGATTGCATGATTTGGAAAGATTAAAATTTTTAATGAAGGTTTTACGTATAAATATTTAACGTAATTTTATATTTCCAGCACCATCTGGTCCTCCGATTGGATTTATGGGATCCGCGCGATCTTCATCTGAAATAATTACACAGTGGCAACCACCACTGGAGGAACACAGAAATGGCCATATTTTAGGATTCGTTATCAGATACAGACTTCGTGGGTATGACAATAGTCCGTGGACATATCAAAACATCACCAATGAGGCACAGAGAAACTATTTGATTCAAGACTTGATTACATGGAAAGATTATAATGTACAAATTGCTGCGTACAACGACAAAGGTGTCGGGATGTTTTCGGACAGCTATACTATAAAAACAAAAGAGGGTGTACCAGAGGCACCTCCCGACAGTGTACGCTGTGAACCATTCAATTCAACAGCAATAACAGTTTGGTGGACACCACCTAACCCACAAAAAATCAATGGTATTAACCAGGTATGTATGTAAATCTCATTGATCCAAATCCAATATAAATATTATTATAGATTTGTTGATCAACTTTGAATATTTACTTATCTGTAAAACTATTACAGGGTTACAAAATGCAAGCATGGATTTGGGACCATAACGAAGGTGCTAATATTGAGCAAAAACTTGTTAGTGTTCCTCCTAACCTTCTTGATCCTCTTACTGAACAATCTGCCATTATTAGCGGTCTCGACAAGTTTACCGAGTACAACATCACAGTGTTATGTTTTACGGAGCCCGGGGATGGACCACGCAGTGATTATGTATTAGTCAGGACAAAAGAAGACAGTGAGTTATGATTCATCATATTTTTATTATCACGGGTTGACCAGAAAGTAAGCATCTATTGCGCCGATGTCAGGTACGTAAGCATGCATGATAAGTGCCTAAAAAGGCGCCATCTTTATCACTGCTTACTGTGGACAGTCGGTACCGCCTTGGGGCGGTTGTTTTTTGTTTACAATTATAAATATCAACCTCTTTTCGACCTTGTAAAGTTCTTAAATAGATTTGAATGGATCCAAATTGCGCTAGACGACTGCCTGTCGAAGTCGCGGTGAATGATCACATTCACTACGACTTCGACAGGCAGTGGTCCGAATTCACAAGTCCCTCGGTCCTGACCAAAGGGTAAGGGAAGGCAACTGCGATTTTTATTCGGTATTTGTGCGACATATCGTCGCCTACCCTTAGTGGCGGACGATCCCCCTCTTTTCCGAACTCTAAAGACAGACCAAATAGAGATTATATAGTACAAATTATTTTTCAGTGAATTATTTTTTGAGGTAACACTTGTTTATTTTTTAGTCCCGGATGAAGTAGGAAGTCTCCTATTTGACGATATATCAGATCGTGCAGTAAGAGTTTCTTGGACAGCCCCTAAAAAATCGAATGGCATCTTAATGGGTTACAAACTTTCTTATCAAATGAAAGATAATAATGAAACATATAAGGAAGAAGTGCTTCCACCAAACGTCACAAGCATTAAAGTAGAGCATTTGCAGGTACGTTTTCATTTTTTATTAAAAAGAGTAAATTAACCATACTTAAATCTTTTTGAAGGTTTTCAAAAGATTTTAATTTTAATATGCATTATAATGTCATCTATTAGGCCAGCACGCATTACAAGTTCTGGTTGTGTGCAATGACGGCAGTAGGCGAAGGGCCGCCGAGGGCTGCCGTGATCCAGTCTGGCGTAGAACCAGTGTTGCCTGATGCACCTCGTAACCTCGCGCTCTCCAATATCGAAGCGTTCTCTGTGTTACTACAATTCACGCAAGGCTTTGATGGCAACTCATCCATATCACTGTGGACAGTCCAGGTACAATAATTCTATGGCTTTTCAAAAGAACGATGACGTCTTGGATATAATTGTTTTTTTTTTATGAAATATTTCGTATTCCCTGCAAGGTTAATACGCGCAGGTACATAAGCGTTTTCTACCTACAGTGCTCAAGTATGTTTTAGTTCCTATGTCATTTTTATAAACCGAGGTCAAATCCAAACTTCGGATTATTACTGACAAAATTCTATCAGAAATACACAAAAACACTGCGCTATCTGGGATTTGAAACCAGACTAACTCTCCGTTGCAATAACCCAATAAAGCAGATACAAAGTATTTGTCTTTTAATTTTAGGCTCAAACTGCTCGAAATTCGTCATGGGTGACGATTTATGAGGTCAACGCTCCGGATGCTCAATCTATACATGTGATTGGCTTAGTACCATTCACGACGTATAGACTACGACTGATCGCAACTAATGTGGTTGGTTCGTCACCACCATCGGAGCCTTGTAAGGAGTTTCAAACAATCCAAGCTCCCCCGCAGCACCCACCAAAGAATGTGACTGTTCGTGCTGTAAGCGCCACCAACCTACGTGTCAGATGGATTGTAAGTCACTTTACTATGTCAAAAAGATGCCTCAGTGACTTATATTGACTAGAAAGTTTGTATATTCGCGTCTGCAATCTTGCGATTTTATAATACTATCAATTTACGATGATATGCATATACTGATAATTAAACTAATAATTGAAAAACTTTTACAATTCGGCGATTACGAATATTTTGTAATTTGATGGTATTCGCCGAATACGAATATTCGTATTCATTGCATCACTATTCCTGTCGTAGAATCTGAAACAATGGCTCACAAACCTGTTATAGGTGAAGCCCTCCAACTAATCAAAATATGCTAGTGTTACATGTTCACGTAAATGTCACTAACATAAACTTCTGACATGCATCACTTTAGTGTTTGAGCTATTTTCGTTTTTAGTAATTAGTATTCTTCTTTACAGCCATTACAGCAAAGCGAATGGTATGGTAATCCGAAAGGGTACAACATAACGTATACTAGAAGTGGTAGCAATGATACGTTACATAGCATAATCGAAGACCATACGGCCAACTCACATGTACTGTCTAATTTGGAAGAATGGTCAGTGTACGAAATAACGATGACAGCTATAAACGAAGTAGGCACTTCAAATGCAAGTCCTACAGCAATGGAAAGAACTAGGGAAGCAGGTTAGTGTAAAGAGGTTATTAATTAATTAATGTATAATATATTTAAGAGTAGTAGGGCATAGTGGGAGTAATTCCACTCAAATTAAAACTGCCCGACTGGGGAAGTACCTCCGCTTATAACACTGCTTTGATCTGTGTTGTGTTTCTTACGGTGAGCAAGTTTTCCAGTGCTCCACGAGGAAACGTGTTGGCAATGGGGGTACTTTGACCCTTATACTGCCGACCCAACGATTCCTCTTTCAAAACAGGGTCGGCAACGCACAAGTGATACTCCTGGTGTGTCTATAGGCTACGGCCGTATGCTTATTAGTTTGCCACCTTAGTAGTATAATAAAATAATAACTGTAGGACTTACAAATAAAGATTTAGTAGATCTCAAAATTTGATTACTATAGCAGATGCAACGACAAAAATAAGTCGTTGCAAATTATTAGAACAATTTATCCAGAATGTCCATCACCGTGTACGATAAAAAGATTGGGTAAATATAACACGAACAAAAATCGATCCCTAAAACTATTTTTCGAATCATCAGAAGCTGGGGAAAATATTCTGCGAAATAAAAATAAGGCACCCTGGTGTTACAAGCGTCTATAGGCTACGGTAACCGCTCACCATCAGGTGGGCCGTAAGCTTGTTCGCCACCACCATCTTTACCATTTTTTTGGTATGAAAAAGCAGTCGCGCTTACGACCACTACACCAATAAAGTAGTTTTGATTAATAATAAAAAAGTTTAGTAAGCCATATTATTCAAATCGTTACAGTTCCGTCACGAGGTCCCATGGATGTGTCGGCTAATGCTACATCTTCAACGACAGTAGTCGTTCTTTGGGGAGACATACCGCCACCTGAACAAAACGGTTTGATTGAGGGGTACAAAGTTTGCTACGCAGCAGTCGTGCCACCGCCGCGACCTGAACACAAGAAAGTAGAATGCCAAGCAGTGCCGTCTAACCAGACCCACACTATAACACTGACAGAACTGAGGAAATACGTTGTGTATCAAATACAGGTGTCGGGCTATACGAGGCTAGGAGACGGGGCTTTAAGTGACCCGCCAGTGACCGTGAGAACATTTGATGACAGTATGTATTGATTTTATTTAGTTTGGTGACTAATAAATACCACTCGATATTTTATTCATGAAAAAAATGTGTTTAGCTCCCGGTCCGCCATCCAACGTTTCGTTCCCTGACGTGACGTTTACGACGGCCCGCATTATTTGGGATGTACCGGAGGATCCGAACGGGGAAATACTAGCGTATAAAGTAACGTACCACCTCAACAGCTCCACACAGCACGTGTTTTCTAGAGAGTTCCTACCATCAGATCGAACATTCAGGTGAGCCTAACACGGTCTGTGCTTAATCTTCTTAAAGTTAGACCTATCTGTATTAGTATATAATAAGTGAGTATACTTATTCATGACAAGACATTTAAAAGGCAAGCAATATTTATGATTTACGAAAGCAACAAAAACATTCAATAGGTTTGCCGTCGCCGTCTCTTTGGATAATGACAATAGATTGGTTATACTATTGTAATACAGAAGCTACATCCTAGATATGTTGATTGGTTATTGATACAAACATTTTTAATTTAATATTTTTCATTTTTTTTTAAACAAATGTGTTGCACCTACTAACTTTTATCTCTGCATCACCCTAAGGTTGACTGGTAGAAAATGCCTTAGGCATTAAGTCCGCCTTTGTACTATATTTGTGCATAAAGCATTAAATAAATAAATTGATGACGATATACGATAGTTAATATGTTGCATCAGGGCGACGGAGCTATCGTCGGAGCGTTACTACGTGTTCAGCGTGCGCGCGCAGACGCGGCTGGGGTGGGGCGGCACGGCGCGCGCGCTGGTGCTCAGCACTGCCAACCGCGCCTCGCCCGCGCCTCCCGCCCGCCCCTACGTGGCGCGCTCGCTGCTGCAGCCGCACCACATCACCTTCTCCTGGACGCCCGGCGACGACGGATACGCGCCGCTCAGGTACTCGTATACGTGCCGACTGCCGACCTCACTTTACTACTACAACAGACTTATACTGAACTACTGATAGGTACGTTGCGTTGCGTTGCGGTAATAAATCTTTGTACTCTTATGACAGCTAAGTAATGCGCGTCTTATTTACGAACATTATATATTATACATTACTAGCTGAGCCGACAAAGGATGTTTTACCATAAAAAAAAAATATTTATGGAGAAGGCCACCCTTATCACCACTCAATAAAATCTTAAAAATCGGTCAAGATATTTCGGAGGAGTTCGATAATAGTGTGACACGAGACTTTTATATATTAGATTGTATTTTCTTGTATATTTATAATTAAGAAATCAAAATTGGTTTTGAAAGTATCGTTTTCTCAATTATGCAGATACTACACTGTTCAGCAAAAAGAAGACGGAGGAACTTGGCAAACTATTCCAGAACGCGTAGACCCGTTCGTGACGTCGTATACTGCGGAGGGCTTGAAGCCGTATACCGCGTATCAGTTCAGAATACGAGCAACCAATGACATCGGCCCCAGTCGCTACAGTAACGCGACGGAGACTGTGCGGACGCTACCCGCTGGTATATAATAATTATGTATTTTATTTAGGGGTTCTAACAAATAATTGTACGTCCACGTCGACACGTTTGGCGCAGGGGCTGAACTGATCGGCTTCTGCGCCACGGGTTGTGGATTCGGCCTCCATAATGGAATGAAATGGAACAATATTTGTATGACCTACAGGTAGTTGTACCGGGTCTGAGTTTTTGTATAGGTATGTGAAAATTTGTGTTTGTAAACGCACCCACGATATAGGAGAAAATCCTAGTGTGGGGCAACGTTTTTATAAAAACCAAAAATAATGCATAATACAGACAAAGAAATCATAATTATAAAATTCTAGGTGATGACGTAATCTGTAAACAATGACATGGCAATTCAAAACAATGGCATTCCTTATAAAGTGTTTGAGTCGACCATTCACGGTAGCCTGTATCCACAGATTAGTGCTCTGTTGTCCTACGCACAGCATGGTTTCCGTCCTGGGCGGGGGACAACGGAGAACTTACTGGATCTAATGACACAAATAGTACCGACAGTGGACGCGGGTCAACAGGTAGATGTTGCCTACTTCGATTTCAGGAAGGCTTTTGACATAGTAGATAACGACGTTCTTTTAGCTAAGTTAGCTGGGGTAGGCTGTACACCTCACACTTTGTCATTTTTCGCCTGCTATTTGCGAGACCGTTGTCAGTACGTTGACTGCAGTGGGCAGCTCTGTGAGCCCTATTTCACGAGATCAGGAGTTAGTCAGGGTAGTAATTTAGGGCCTTTTCTCTTCATTTTAACAACCAATGACCTGCCGAGGGTAGTAGATAAATCAATACCATTACTATTCGCAGACGACTTGAAATTGGTTCATAAAATAAAGCAAGAATCTGATCATGACATACTGCAGCAGGATATTAATAAAGTAGTAGAGTGGAGTCGTAGCAATAAGATGTACTTCAATGTCGCTAAATGTTCAGTATTATCATTTACTCGTGCACGTGACCCAAGTCAATCAATCAATCAATCAATATTGCATGGATGGAATCCAACTGCAACGTCTTAGAGGTGAGGGATTTAGGTGTACGCTTTACAGCTGATTTGAATTTCCGTAAGCATACTACCGACGTTTGTAAAAAAGCATACCGCAATTTAGGGTTGGTATTACGTCTAGGAAATCAGTTCTCGAACATCAGGGCTCTGAGATCGTTGTACGAAGCGCTGGTAAAAAGTCACTTGGAATGTAATGCTGTCGTTTGGTCACCACATGAAACCAAGTACAAGCTAATGCTAGAACGTATCCAGAACAAGTTCATGAGATTCCTGTACCTAAAGCAGTATGGTGTGTATCCAGGGTATCCACTTCTGTATCCTACACTATTTGTGCTGGGCATGGTAGGATATAATAAACTGGAAGTGAGAAGGGAAGTAGCTATCGCCACTTATGTATTTAAAATTTTGCGTGGTAAAATACACAACCCGGGCGTTTTAAACACGTTGGGGTTGTGTGTACCAGATGGGTACGTGGGACGGCGGAGGCGGCCGCCGCTGCTGTGGGAGTCCCACCGGCCCCCGCCCGCTCGCACCAACCTGCTGCACCGCGCGCCGCTGACGCGAGCGCTGCGTACACTCAATATGGTGTCAAAACGGATTGATTGTTTCAATTGTACTTTGAGTGAATTCACACGGGTCGCATTTTGCATTGTAACTTCTTGTTTGGAATAATAATATATACTTATAACTACAACTACGCTATTGTATTAGGTTAAGCCTGTGATGAAAGCTGTATGTGTTTAAATAAATATAAATAAATAAAAATAAAACATATAGAATGCCATGTTATAATTTAATTTTTTAATATCTCATACGAAGTGAACTCTAGTATTCTAAGTTGCAAAGTAACTGGTGTACTGGTCACTCCCTCGAACGACGTCACACTTCAATTCCCGCCTGTATATTTTAATTTCCACTAAAATGTAGCCGTTAATCTGTCCAGTATTTACATGATACATGTGGCTTTTGTCGAGTTCATAGTTGACATAAGCCATGTTTACATTGTTATGTACCGCCGGCAGCACCGAGCAAGGCGGTGTCGGAGCTGCACGTGGTGCCGATCACGCCCAACAGCGTGCGCGTCACGTGGGCGCCGCTGGCCGAGCAATACTGGAGCGGCGACGCTGCCACGGCCGGCTACCGCGTGCGATACCAGCCGCTCGCTGACTTCCCCACCGCGCTGCAGCAATCCATGAAGCAGGACGTGCCCGGCATCAAGGTACCATCACAGATCATTTATTTATTAAAATATCCGACTGAAAAACTAAATAATAAATCGATAAGAGATTTGTGTTTTTCTTTTTCTATAACAGTAGAATTTTTAAAAGATTTTTTAGCATTTGCTCTAAAAATATGGCACGGATACAAATCAACACTTAGGTATTTTGTACTTTAGTTAATTTGGGCTATCAAGTGGCGTAGTGGCGCATTATTTCCTTTTCACTGCCATGTGTGTTCCGTATCTTTAAAACCATTTTCAAAATGATACCAAAAAGAGTTCCCATCAGTAACATTACAAGTAACAGTGTTTGTTGTGCCTGCGCAGAGTTCGGAAGTGGTGCTGACGGAGCTGGCGGTGGACCGCAACTATGAGATCAGCGTGTGCGCGGTGAACTCGCAGGGCGCCGGGCCGGGCGCGCCGCCCGCCGTGCTGTGGGTGGGCGAGGCCGTGCCCACGGCGCCGCCCGCGCTGTCCGAGCCCCGTGCGCTGTCACCCACCGAGGTGGCGCTCGCCTGGCTCCCGCCCGCGCACACCACGCGCAACGGGGACCTGCTGGGGTACAAGGTGAGTGTGTGTGTGTGTGTTTTATTCTGTGCCTGTGTCTCCCGGCGCCGCCCACGCTGGCCGAGCCGCGCGCGATGGCGACCTGCTGGGATACAAGGTCAATGTGTGTGTGTGTCTGTGTCATTCATTCAATTCCCGATAAAAAGTAGCCTATATGTTATTCCCGGTCACATACTTTTTGTGTGCCATTCATCATCATGCAATTCGGTTCAGCCGTTTTTGGATTGAGTAACAAACAAACATCCAAACTTTCACATTTATAATATTAGTAGGAATAAAGGAATTATCCAAATCTGAAAATTCTTTCAGTGATAGACAGCAACATTATCCCCGAGTGCTAATGTTAGTGGTTATGTTTTACTGTGATCACATCTAAGCGAACTAATTTGCGCCCTGGTTGAGTCCGTCTGCCTAAGCGACCCGGAAGTCTGACGGGAAGCAGATGATTATAGGCCCTTTCAAAATGGCCGGTTAAATTTAATTATAAAATATTAACTATGTATTAATAATATTGTGTTTTCGACTTGCTAGATCTTCTACCTAGTGACTGAATCACCCGAGGATCCCGAGCCTACGCGGCGTGTGGAGGAAGAGATCGAGGTGGTGCCCGCCACAGCTACATCGCATTCACTCGTATTCCTCGACAAATTCACACAATATCGTATACAGGTCGGTATTATTTTTGGATTTACATCAAATATCTAGGCTAATAGATAGATATATAAGTTTAACGAGTAATATTACATGAGTAATGTAGGTAACATCGCAGTGATTTTTATTTCTCCCTGAACAATACTCGCTGCTGTGGGTTGTGGTTTGATGACCTATGTGTCGTGTCCTGTGTTGATTTGAGACAACCATGAGATAATAATTAATGTGTATTATTTTATTGTACCGCGAGAATCCATAAGCAATAAGTCATTATATCATGCTATTACCTGCTTATCATGATATAACTTATGGATTCTCGCGAAGGAAAACATCGTGAGGAGACCTGCTTGCCAGAGTTTTTCTTGAAGGTGTGTGAAGTCTGCCAATCCGCATTAGTCCAGCGTGGTAGACTATAGCCTAATCCCTCTCATCCTGAGAGGAGACCGGTGTCCACAGTGGGACAGTATATGGGTTGATGATAATGATGATGATTACCTACTTAGTATTTATTTATTTGTATATTTTGTTTCGATCGAGTGAAATGTTATTGATATGTTTCTTGCATCATTTTTACACATTGGTTACAATAATAATAGATTATTGTTTAAAGTTTTCAGTCAAGAAGTTATTATTTTTGTTAAGTATTGTTATGGAGATATTATTCAGTATAATATTCTTTAATTACTTAATGAGTAATATAATTTTACGGCCCTAGGGCTGTCAGGACATACTTTCTCCCCCGGTATTAGAGTAGAAATGTGTCACTTTCCGTAATCATTTTGTAAGAGCTTTAATAAATTCATTTTCATACGCTGCCTTATCTAATTTACTAAGAGCAGAATGAGTGCAAACTTTTTGCCCGCTCGTGCAATAATATCTAACAAAATAAACAAACCTATTCCTTTTGTGTATAACTTCAAGGTTAACATTATTCAACGTTTGATATTTGAAATAATATCTCACTCATTCCGCATTAGTTTACTGGAATTGCCCCACCGATCCTGAAAGTAACTGAACTACATCGTTTCGTACCTATCATATTTCACGACCGATCGTAATTGTAAGTAACTAAGTAGGTACTAAAGTAAGTAGATCACAAATGCATTATCTTAGCCAACAATCAATATGAATGTATGCGTGCTGTGGTAGTTATGTAGTTAGTATTATTAGAAAGAATATTACTATTACACGCCGACCGGGTTGGTGTAATGTTTATACTGCCCTGCCCACGTAATTTTTTTAAGTAATCTCTGCTCCCGTGTTATGTTGCTTTGTGATATTACACGCATTGGTTACTCATGCCAAGTCTATAAGCTCTAGACTACTTTTGTTTAATTTTAATATATTATTAACATAAGATACGTGTTGTAAGAATAATTATTTAAATATTAGGTATTTTATTAACCCTCTGCGACTGATGTGGTAGTCCAACGGACACCGCGAATTATAAAATTCGGTTTATAACCGTTATTTTTTAAATTTGAGCGCCGCCGCTTTGAGTACCTTTCTGTGGTGAGCCCGCGCGTCGGTCAGTGTGCGGCGGGCGGTCGCAGTGAGCGTGCGTGTGCGTTGCGGGAGGAAGGTGTCCACGAGACTACTACGTCAGCATTAAGGTAAGTGTCTACTATACTACCACCTCAGTAAAATGTTTATGTTATCATAGTGTCTCCTAAACAACCACGTCAGTAAATAAGTTTAAACGTTTTTTTTAATACGAATATCTTATTTTTAGATGGCTGATTCAAGTAACAACGCTAGGCCAGGTACTTCTACTCGAAAGAGAACGTCAAATATTAGCGTGGCTGGAAGAAGAAAGTGAACATGAGTTTAGTGATATTGATGATGAAGTTGAAGATCCTTCTTTCGAGCCAGAAACCCAACACTTTGATGGAGATGTCATTTCATATGAAGAAAATCCAGAACCAAACGTAGAAGCTCGACAAGAACCTGCCACATTAGTTGAATGCCAAATATCATCAGACGAGTCACAAGAGCACTATCTCTAGGGTTTTAGGCAAGGATCTCCCTCCTGCACCACCAGTAGTTCGGTCTGTTCCACCAAGTGGCAGAAAACTTTGTTCTATTTGTCCAACAAAAATAAAAAGGCAGACGAAATACTGTTGCTGTGATTATTCGAAGCCAATTTGCCTTCAGTGCTCCAAGCCACTATGTGATAATTGTCAAACAAAGCTGTGATTTGGAGACTAACTAATTTTTTAGTCAACCAACAAATGTATCTCGTATTTTCAAGACTGATTACTCTAATTGTTAATTTTTAAATATTTAATGTAAAATTTAAAAAATGTTGATTTTGCATTTTTTCTATGCCATTAATGTTTAAGTAAAGTTTCATAGACTGATTTATGTTGAAGTCAATAAATACAGATAAATTTAAAAAATACTAACTGTTTTATTTATTTTAAGCAAATTTAACGTTAAAAATAGGCTAATTATATAATATGTACAAGTAAAATGGCTGCATAATTTACTTCTATAAAAATAATTGCTATTGAAAAGGTGTCTGATGTACTACCACGTCAGTAAAATAGTAAAAATGGAGTCACGTCAGTCGCAGAGGGTTAATTCAATGATTCCTACAGGTTTTGGCATTCAATGCCGCTGGAGATGGTCCTCGATCCGCCGCAGTTACGGTCCGTACGCTGCAAGGAGTACCAACAGCACCGCGGAACATTACCTTCACTGACATTACCATGAACAGCCTCGTCGTGTCGTGGGAGCCGCCGTATCGTCGCAATGGCCTCATTCAGTCTTATCTTGTCACTTACGAGACTATAGAGCAGGATGAACGTGAGTGTTTATTTTTTTTCAACTTATAGAATTAGGTACTCCCCCGGAATTGACAAGATACGTGTTGTCACGTAACGTCATCAACAAACGACTTTTTTTTATTCTTTTCAGATTTTATTTTCCATTTAACCATGTAACGGACGTTATTAGTGTAATTGAATGCGAGCTGATATAAAAGTGAATTCGGTGCTGTTGACACAGGTTTCAGCAAGCAAGTAAAGCAGAAGGTGACAGAGCGGAGGCTGGCGGTGGGCGGGCTGGAGGAAGAGGTGGAGTACCGGTTTACCGTGCGTGGTGTGAGTGCGGGCGGGGGTGGGGGCGGGGGCGGGGGTGCGGGCGCGGCGGGGCAGGCGCGCGCGCGCACGGGCCCGCAGCCCGGCAGCCCCGCGCCGCCACGCGCGCTGCAGCTGGCGCCCGACCCCGCCGCGCTGCGCCTGCGCTGGGCCAACGCCGCCGCCGCGCCCGGGGCACCGCCTCTACTCGGATACTACTTTGAAGCCCGCCGTAAAGGTACTTCGTTCAAAAATTACTCGAATCAGCCGAACCAGTTCCGAGATCACTTTGATTCAGCTTTCCTAACGCCAACCCTCAATAGGTGCATATTTCTTCTTGTAAATAGGTATAGGTTAAAAAGTATGGGCGAGCAACCTCGTGGTTTCAACCTTACTTGTTTATACGATGTCTTCAATTTTTCATTAAAGGTATCTAAGTCAATCAGGCGACTAAAATGAGCCAAATAATATAATAAACAATTTCGATGAATTGTTTTGTGGCCAACATTTACCTACATGAATTTTCATTTTAACGCAGCCAAGGAGTCGTGGCAGGCCTGTAAGTTTGCTAATTTTGTATATCATATACTTTATGAAAACCTATTGTACCTACTTAATGAAATCTGTTTTTAACTTATTTCTTATTTATATTCTTATTTCATTCGCTTTGACATTATGTATGAATGTGGACGAAGCAAAAGAATTGTGCAAGAATCGTAGCAAGGCGCATTCTTTAGTTTCTGGCTACCCCTGTGGGAAAGGCGTGATTTTACATGTTACAGTCAATAAACTCAGTTTTGGGTAAGCTTACTTTTGTTTCCCAACTTATTTATTTTTATTGTATTTTTGTGTACAAAAAAAACATATTTAATTTTTACGCGCATCACTTGAAAACCGCTAAACAGATTTGGCATTTTTTTATTCGTGATATTCCTCTAAAGTTTTTAGGGAAAGAAAATGTGAAGTTTCTCGGAAAATTGGAATATCACTTGCGCGTTGCCGACCCTCTAAAAGGAAAGAGGAACCGCCACTGCCAACACAACGCTTCCTCGCGGAATTATTTTGTGACTGAAATAAAAACAAAATTAGTTGTAATCACATGGTATCAAAGTCAAAAGAAAAACAACATTTTTTTAATTTATTAATCAATCTGCGATCGGCAAACACTTAAAATAATGAAGACGAAAGTAATAGAATAATATTATTTTTCATTTAGATGACACAAGATGGGAAACGATTACAAGAACCAGCAACGGCATGCTAGAAGAGTTCACCATATCATATCAGAGCCTTCTGCCGTCAACAGCGTACTCTTTTCGAGTAATAGCGTACAACATGTATGGAATCAGCAACCCGACATATAGTGAAAAAGTCATCGTTACTCCTTCAAAGCTGTATTTAGAATACGGCTACTTACAGTATCGACCCTTCTATAGGCGCACGTGGTTTATGGTTGCACTCGCTGCAGCTTCAATCATTATCATCATTATGGTCATCGCAATTCTTTGCGTGAAGAGCAAAAGCTATAAATATAAAAGTGAGTATTCTATTTTTTTAATTAATCCGATTCTTCAATTCTTAGACACGGACCCTACTCGTAATGAAAGAAACGGGGTTAGGCCAAGCCAAGTGCCACGCACACAATTGTCGCACCTTGGGTATGCTGCAGGCATCATGATCGGTATTTCACCATAGAAGCAAGTCATAATCAACTTTGGATACGGAGTTTGAAGTCAAAGATACGTGTCCCGGTTTCTCGAATTATATCGCTGAAGTAAATGGTTATTGTGATAATGATATACACTTATTTTTTTTAATATTGCAGTGTATAGTTTTTTACTTTTACTTATACATTGAAAGATCTTAAAGGCTATGTTTAAATTTGCAGGGAAAGATATATTATATTTATGATTTGTGGAGATTGTATTCAATTTAATATTCATTAATGACCTAATAATATAATAATTAATGCGTCATGAAATAAAAATCAATAAAATCCCGCAATTACGCTCTCAAAATTTAGCACAAATAAAATTTTATTTTTAAATTTATTGTATAACCACAGTGCACAGGTACCATAAAGATTTCTTATCATAATATAAACAAACTTACATTTACGTATCTATAATAGTAGGATTTTTTGTTCGAAATTCTAATTTCGCATTCCATTGCTTTATCAAAATACAATTCCTATTTTATCTGCATTAAAAATAATCAACAATACATCGTAATAATATATTTTAATACAACTTTACGGCCCTAGGGCTGTAAAGAGTTATTTCTCCCTCGGTATTAGAGCACTAATGTGTGACCTCTAACCACTTAGGTAAAATAAAAACAACACGACACGATAACGTGTTTATATAACATCCACAAAATTACAGAAGAGGCACAGAAAACTTTGGAGGAATCTTTAGCGGGCGAGAGCGAGGAGCGCGGCACGTTGGCCATGGAGCTGTACCGGTCGCGACAGAACTCGAGCGGCAGCGGGGGCGGCGGCGGCGGTGGCGCCACGCTGCGGCGCTCGGGCGCGCTGGGCAAGGCGCCGCCCCGCCCCACGCCGGGCTCCGTGGCCTACCACAGTGACGAGGAGAGCCTGCGCGCCTACGACGAGAACCCCGACGACTCCTCACTCACCGAGAAGCCCTCCGAGATGAGCTCCTCTGACTCCCAGGTGATCACGATTAAAATCAGCGTCGTCTGAACCTTCGCCTGGACCCTAAAACACCGTGTCACTAAATCGCTCCTTATTTTTTCTTCATCACTCCCCGGAATGCGTTACGGTAAATATCGACGACTGAGATCTCGCTACCGCTATTGTTATCATTTTGGACACGCTTTCGTCAAAATCAGCACTTTCGTAGTCTATTTTTATGTTGGGTATTCTAGATTGCGTGCTTTAGCGGCGTATTAGTGTTAAAAGTTTTAAAAATAGAACATTAAAATACGAGCTAAAAAAATACGCAGACATTTTCCTGTTCGCATTATTTCACTGTGAATTTATCACATTAAAGCATTATAAAAACGACATCCTTTAATAAAATAATGATAATCCGAATTTGATAATTATCATTTGAAATAATAACTTAGTTTCTTTTTAACAGAATTCGGAGAGCGAAAACGAGAGTGTCAGGTCGGAGCCGCATTCTTTCGTGAACCATTACGCCAATGTAAACGACACGTTACGGCAGTCGTGGAAGCGTCAGAGACCGGTGCGGAACTACTCCAGCTACACGGACTCCGAGCCCGAAGGCAGCGCTGTGGTCAGCCTCAACGGCGGCCAGATCGTCATGAACAATATGGCGCGCTCGCGGGCGCCCCTGCCGGGCTTCTCCTCGTTCGTATGACAAGAACCCGCCGGCACGACGCCAGCCGAAGCCGTGCACATGTAACATTTCACTGCCCATTCCCAATTATTAAATTAATTCGTTAGCTGTTACAATTTTGTACATATCGAATAAAAATTGTTAGCTTTAATTAAATTGCTTAAGTAGGTATCTGAAGTTAAATATGATTTTTCAGACATTAATGATATTCTTAAAGTATAATCATGTAGTACACATGAATTTTGTGCCTCGACAGATTAAAATATATGTAAAAATTATTGATATTCTTGTATGCCATACTACAAATTAATTAAGAATTTGTTATGGCGAATGTTACATTTTCTTAATCGGACTATATTGAACAATGACAATTCTTGGCAGCTATTTTTTTAATATCTATCTACTTATATATATATATATAGAGATCTCGAGATATAAAATATTAGAGACGTAGGTACCTATAAGAAATATTTAAATCTAGCTGTCGATACTTTTTAGATTACTCTATTTTGCACATAGATATCTCGTTTACTTGTGCATTGTTATAATTAGTGTAAAGAGAATCCTATTCAACACATATAGTTAAAATTGTTGTGAACGAAAAAATTAACCGCGGCTAGAACTCGTATCTTTATAAAAATATTAGCATGCGTAAAATTTACGTATTTTTCATTACGTATTTTTAGTTTTTACAATTTTATTACCCATCGTAATGGGTAATAAAATTGTAAAAATTGTGCTGTTTCTTCAGAGTTGATGGTCAGATACCAAACGCAGTATATAGGAGTATTCGAAAATATACTAAGACAACACGTTAAATCGGTTCTTAAACAACAGTGCAAATCAAACGCAATCCGCACACTTTTTAAAGGTGATTAGAAATATTGTCCTTCCTTATATTCCATTTTATTTTATCATAAATAAGCACACGGCTTTGTTATGGTACTCAAACGTTTTTGAATGACTAGTACAAGTATTTGATACTAGTACGATAATGCTTTATTTGACTGCTAGTTTTGTTACAACAGACTATCAAAGAATATTTTAAAGATGTGGGTTACTTGCGAATAAAGACTGGTTTTAAATAATCAAAATAGGTATGAATGTTAATCACTTCTTAAAATAATATTATAAAAACTGAATTATAAAGAGTTATGGTTGGTACCTCTTGCTTCTAAAAGTTTATAATGCTGGGGAATTTCGTGGATCCCATGGCCATAACTATAGGGTAGGAAAGTTTTAATCAGGTACGTCGACTTGACATACCGACCCTGTAAAACGAAAGAGGAATAGTTAGGTTGGCAGTATAAGGTCAAAGTCGGGGGACTTTGACCAGTGGGGGCACTGCCAACACAGCGTTTCCTCGCGGAGCACTGGTAACTTTGCTCACCGTAAGGAACACAACACAGCTCAAAGCAGTGATATTTCACTTCGGGTACTTCCCCAGTCGGGTTAGCTCCAATTTGAGTGGAATTACTCCCAGTATGGCAGTATAACGCCCTACCTCACGAACGGCTAGGCTAGCCTAGCAAACCTTCCTCGTAATGCACAATACCCACTTTTTGCAATGCAAAATTTACTTTTTATATATTGTTAGTTACTGTTTATCCTTGTATAAATAAAAAGACTTGAACAGAGTTCACCAGTAAACCACAAACAAACATGTTACTCTGTTTTATTTTACTAGTTCCACGACCAGTTAATAAAGTTTTACACATGTATTTTATGAACCGACAAGAATTAACGTGTAGGATTGTTGCCTAATATAAATTCTTAGAATAAATATTTAGAACATTTTTTTTACTAGCTATTATTCAGTCTGCTAAATAATAGTTCATTTATAACGTATTTATTATGTTTATGAGGCCATTTCTTAGACTATCTAAAATATTAGGAAATTAAGTCAACAGAATTACGATGATGAATGATAGCACTTTAGATATTAGTGATATTTAGGTAATATTGATATTAATATGACCTAAAATTAAAATTACCGCTCGGAATTATATGCCAGTGCAGTTTCATACTTTTTATTTAAACCAAGTTTGTCATTGTTGATTTGTGTGCAGACACTCTTTCAAAAATGTCAAAGCAGTACCTATCACTTAGTGCTCGGCTAGACTGCTTGCGGCAAGCAGTGCGGGCGCAGAAACGCGCGCGTCATTCTGTAACCGCCACAGACCGTGAGCGCTGATCTTCTGCGCAGAATTGAATTATGGCACGGTAATGTTATCTAACAGTATTCTATCTGCACACAAATGTTTTTGTAAACAGCAAGCGTGCGATTTGTGAATATTTGGTTGAAATATGTACAAGTACCTACTTAATATGCCAAAATTGTAATCATACATTTTGGTTGCTTGAATTCTTCAATAACGCACCAGAGATCATTTTTAAAAATAAAATTACCTGGAAGCTCATATACATTATAATTTAAGTTTTAAGTACCTACATTTTTCTAGTATGTACTTATGAGGTTTTGATTGCTATAGGTAGCACACGCGATTTGCAGCAGTTCTACATCGAATGGGTGACTAAAAAAATGTTTAAATCGAGTTTCTCAGTGATATTAAATTACTTCTCAGCTTATTGATTTCTGACATTTACGCGATTATTATACATTGAAATAAAACTACTTTTTACGGATTTTAACGCGTTATATTGATATTATTAATCCCGACGTTTACCTATCCGTGACCATGGATGCTGTAAAGGGTCCGAAACGTCGGGATTAATAATATCAATATAACGCGATAAAATCCTAGTTTTTATGGCGGAAGTATCCCCCACCGCGCCCGCTTGCCCATTACGGACGTACCTATAGTCAATCGTTTATATTATGTTGGAGAACACCGCGCCGCGCCCGCCATTTATTGCACTCTGGTCGAGGACTTAGTTATGTACTTGAGTAGATGTAGGTATATTTTCTATTATGCTATGCTTAAGTAATCTTGTAAAAATAAGGCTTAAGCCTTACTTGTCGAAAAGCATTATTAGCGATGGTCGCTATAGACGAATGTAACTGATTTTAGTTCCTCGTGGATCCGCTTGAGGCGTTGTACGATTTGTTCCAATAATTCATGCGACGCTAGCGACTATATAACATAAACTTATAGCAGAGCTACTTGATCCACTCACGTGTTGTATTTAAACTCATTAAAAATCAGTATTGACTAGCGTTTAGTAAAGTTCATCGTTCGTGTTACACCTTTCCATGTAATAGTTAAGTTAATAAATAGGAACATACGAGTAACAATCAATCAATCTGTACGAAAGAAATGTATTTTAGCAACATGTAATATTTTTATTTTTACAAATTATTATATGCAATTGACTGATAGATGTAGTATCTAATTATACACGAGTGTAAATATTAAGAAAGTTTAGTAGTAAAGGAATGCATGTTTTTGAAATTTCGGCACAATTTCTTCAAAAATAACTTTTGGTCGAAGAATGTCATTGAATAATTATTTCTAACTCTACTTATTTTAATACGCCACCTTTGTAAAATTAACAAATATAAACTGTAAAAATGTTAATGTAAGTTACTATATTATAGTGTTTTTTAATAGTTAACTTATAAAAGTAACTTTTACAATAGAAGATCTCCAATTTGACCTTTATTATGACGAGAACTTAGTTTAAGAACCCTCATAAAATCGTTAAAAGCAAAACACACGACTTGTAAATACTGACGAGGTACTTAAATATTTTTAATAACTAATTTACTTATTATGGACACGTGCCCTAAGTGTGAAAACACTTTACCGTCGTCAATGTATAATTTTTTGTAACATTTATGTTTGAAGATGTAAGCTGCATAATCATCACCAATCAATATTTACTGTAATCGTGCAGGTGCCATCACTGAATACTATATTATGTACCTAATTAATAATATCTTTACATAACTGTAGACATGAATTCATATTTACTTTATTAAATAGCATAAGTTATAATGTATTATATTATTTTGTTTCCTACTAGCTGACCCGGAGCCGTCCTGCCCTCTTCGAACCTACTTACTTACGGTTAAGCACTACCTACACATTGACTGATGCATGCGTGTTGTCAACTGGGACTGGTCTACTCAAAGCAGCTGTGGCTCTTCAAAAAGCAATTTTCAAACATTCCCTGCATTTTAATACACATACATATTTGCTACCACTTCATGTCTGGACTTTAAAAGAGACGATGATTCTCAATGTTGTTTCGGTTCCTTTTCAGAGGTCTTCACTTAGGAAATTCCGGCGCCATCTAGCTTATAAATAATTTAGAACTTTGACTTTTAATATTTACAGAAATAAAAAGCGATTATCGTTTAATGGCAATAGGCTCGCCCCCTATTACGTGGGACCTGTACTGGGGTCTATATTAGTACATCATCAACCCATATACTGTCCCAATGCTGGGCACGGGTCTCCTCTTAGGATGAGGGATTAGGCTATAGTCCACCACACTGGCCTAATGCGGGTTGACAGACTTCACACAACTTCGAGAAAAACTCAGGCATGCAGATTTCCTCACGGTGTTTTCCGTCACCGTTTAACCTTTTGACAAGCTGTGTTCTCTACGCCAAGCGACAAATTCTGATATCTAATAATAGGTTAAAAAAAACACTAATCATGTTTTTGTGTATTTATTTTGAACAAAAAATAAGTTGTATTTTTGACGTGCCATGCCGTCGTTGGCGTCGTGAGCAAGTTTTAATTTGACGTCTATACAAGTCCGTGGCGGTCAAAAGGTTAAGCGAGTGATAATTATTATTACGCACATGATTTCGAAAAGTCAGAGATGCGTGCCTTGGATTCGAACTCGAGAACTTTGACTTGCCAGTCCAATAGTCTTACCACTAGGCTATCACTGCTTATATTAGTACAACTCTGCCTAATTCTTCAGGGACACAGGTGTTATGGTATGGTATGTAAAAAAACCGCTACTTAGTTAACTATGACATTTATTCATAGTAAGTACATGAAAATGTAGAAATTTAATTATGAAAACAATTTGTCGCATTTGTCAAACCAAGCTTTGGGAATATACTTAGGAACATTCTTCCATTGCTTAATTACATTGTATGCAGCGACATCCACAATAGAAAATTCATTTCCACAAATCCAGTTTGTATATTGTGAACATAATTTGTTAACAAGTGCTTCTTTGTTCTTGTCTGATGTTCTTTCTAACACATGGCAAAGGTCAAGAAAATAGTCAACATGATGATCATTGGGATTGTATGGAATAACATTTGGATAAACATACGACAGGTATCGTAATATGTTCACATTACCCACAATTGGAACATCCAGTGTTGATAATTTCAATTCAGTATCAGCCGAAACTGTAAAAGAAATCATGATATTATTATTAAAATACCACACAAAGCCAAGTGCGTGCCAGGACCGCGCCGTGTAGGGTTCTTCTGGTGCCCCCCATTGCGTCTACAACGGATCGGGAGAGAGGTGAATACTTCTCTCACCCGTTCCGTTGCTTCCTTTGCCAGCATAATTGGCTTGCAGTAAGAGGCGGCAGCTGCTTTCGAGCTCTCGCTCCCAATCATTTAGGGCTATGGGATTTTTAGGATAGGGTTAGAGCTGGAAGTGCTCCTAGTGTTTTATTCCAAAAATATCACTTAGATAATTAAAGATTCGACACTTACCACACTTAAATATCAGCCTTAAATTTATTATAGGGTTATTTTTTGATTCTTTGAGATTTTTAACAAAATGTTTGATCTTTGGCACTTTTTCATTAGGTACTGATGAATGAATATGCCATGAAACATTGAGTGCGAAAGTAGATTCCTTTAAAAGAATATTAAGATACCAGGGTAAGCTGTCTGGGCTGAGAACCAATACAACTTCTTCAGGTGTTGGTAACTGAAACAGGAAATTTAAAATAATAATTATCATTATAACTGGTGTTGAAAACAGATTGTACAGACGCCAGCAAGTCAAGCTATCCAAAACTGTCAAAAAATTTTCCCAATTGAACATAAATTGAAGTTGAAAATCTATCAGAGAAATTTGATTTGGGGTAGCTTGATGTGCTGGCCTCTGTACTAACAACCTGTTTTGTTTGAAAACAATAAGGAATATGCATGTTTATCTTTTATATTTTTATTCGATTATTTACATCACTATAAAATGGAAATAAATATTCAACACCAAAAAAGTATTATTGTAAAAAAAAATATTAAAAATAGCCAACCAAACTGGGCACTTTAAACGCCCGCAATTTTGGCGCGCTTAGTGTGACGTCATAGTCTATCACAAATCGCAAACACAAATAAATAATAGTTTTTAAAAACACGCTTTTATAGAAAATCAAACTAAAAAATTTAAAATAAATTTTAGTAGAGTATAGTCAACAAAAGAGATTGGTATACAGGTAGCGAACGAAATCTGCATCTTTATACAGATTGTGATTTAAATAATTACCCGTCAAAGGGTTTGATATGTAGCAGCTTACAATACCTGCGTTTTGACACATATTGCGTGATACATTATTACAAAACAAACAGAGATTTTTAATTAGCTGCCTGTATACTTAACTCTTTTGTCGACCGTACAATCACAAATAGTGTTATTGTGTAAAAATATTCAAAGTTGTCAGGAAATGAATTTAATTTAATTATTGATTTATCCTCATCATTATTATTTAAAAAATGTACTACTAAATAGAGAGCACTTTGTATCTCACTATACACAGTATTTATAACAAAATTGTTGTCTGTCCCTCTTTATGCTAAAAGATGTTTTAAACTATGCATCGGATTTTGATAGAGTTTTCACTATCATCTAGAATAGATTTAGATTTTTTTCCGGAGGGTTTATATGAATAATACATGCATGATATTAGTACATACATTGTCCCATGCAAAGCCGGGGAAGGTTGCTATTTCATAAACTAGACTTATATTAATTTAAACTCAAAAATTGTACATTAAAACACAACAATGACATAGGAAATTTAAATTTTGAACTGTATGTACAGACACCAGCAGATCAACCTATCCAAAACTGTCAAATTTTCCCAATTAAATATCAACCTTATCACTTTGTGTTAAAGCTGAAATCAATCAAAGAAATTTGACAGATTGTGGTAGCTTTATGTGCTGGCCTCTGTACATGTAACCACTTGTAAAAGTAAAAATTCAAGATTGTTGGATAATATATTATATGATTTTAGATTTTGGCCTACTGGCTGACACTTTTTATATACACCTTATTTTGATAGTTGACATTAATTAATATATAGGTACAAAAAAAAACATAAAAGTGTCAGGTTTCCAAGATAAATGCAATATCAAAGCTGTATTTTTAAAGTCAAGTGTGAATTGAGTTAAATTGTTGTAATAATGGTCTATCTGTATACACCTATGTTTGACAGAATAAATAATTGTTTGATTGTCTGACGGGTCCAGTTAAATCAATTAATATTGCCAAAAAAACAAAGGGCACAAGTATATTTCCATTGTAAAGAAATCTCACTTATAGCTTTCTGTGACTTCTCAAGAAATTTAGTGATTGAACAACCACATAGATACAGTTGCATAAAAGTGTTACTGTCCTTTTTTTAAAGGTTGTTAGAAAAGTAACTGACACCAACAGTCTTCTCCACTGAGTAAGTCAGATATAATATTGTCAGAATATAAGAAAGTGAGTACCTCATTGGCATTGTGGTTGTTAGTGCAACTGCTACACTGGTCACACTAGCTAAATCTGAGTTTGGTTTTGAACCTAGTTGAAACATGGATCAAAAACTATTGGATATCCACTATAAGAATCTATATGAAACTGTAGCCAAATCTGATATAAAAATGTTGAATTATTTCAATAGGGGCAGTCACAGCGCCAAATGAGCCACATTATTTTTCATTATTCACTTGCATAGAAACTAATAAAAATCTAATATCCATAACTGAAACTATCCAAAACTATAGGATAATCTGAAATAATCTCTACTAGAAATTGAATGATAGCATGTTGACATGTGGTGAAGAACCACATGCAATAAACACTGAGTGACTGACTACTGAAGAATTTCAGGGAAAATTCCCAGCAGATTGAGAAAACTAGATTACCATGATTAACTCTGTGAGTAAACACTACTAAAAAGATAATAAAATTTTAACTTACACTTTCCTCAGGTATACTTGTTTTAACATCTTGATTATTCTTGACATTGCAATATGAGCTAATGGTCTTTATTCGGTCATAAAGGATATCCAATTTTTTTAACAATTGATCTTGGCGTTGTTCCAACTCTGACATATTACTTGACCCCTATATGGTAATAGAGAATACAGTTTTAAAAATTAAAGTTAGTTTGACTATGAAATTTCTCAGTGATTGCTTCAATCTTGGATATAGGTACTGGTGTATCACAATTTTATAAGTTAGAGTCCAGAGGAATCCTAATCTTAGTTTAATATTGTATTTATAAATTTCAGTGACATGAACCTTAAGAAACTTCATAACCTGGTTGCTGATATTGATGCCGCTATCGTCTTCTGTATAGAAATCTGTCCGATATTTTACAGGATACATGCAGTTGGGAAAATCGATTTCTTTGTCATGAACAATTATTTTCTTCATGCTGTACATCATGTCGCAGAAATACTAAATAAATTTGCTGTTTCTTACCAAGTTACCAGTACCACACTAAGCCTTTTCTATTTTATCTGAATTTCTGTAGATTTAAATAGAACAATACCTAATGACACCGTCCACTGACAGACAGTTAACAACTGATAGCAGATAGTTACAGATAAGGATTAATTATAGGGAATGTGGGGATGCTCGATGAACATCGATTTTAGATGATCATCGTGGTCGATGTCAAGTATTGAAAAATTGATGTCATAACATCGATGTTGAAATAAGTATAACATCGGTATCATGCCGTGACATCGATGTATCGATGTTAGCGTTTCAGCATTGACTAAAAGTCTAAAACAAATAATCTACTCCTTCCTAGTTCGTACATAAATCTGACGCACCGCACGGCACCACCCACAGACAGAGTCAGACCACGAACATTAATTTTCTTTTCTAATGTTGGATGACACTTGACAGTTAAAAAGTAGTGATTGATAGACGCGTTTTTCTTTTTCTAATACAAAGTCAGACTCATCTATACTCCATTTGGTTAGGTACTAAAGGTAAAGGCGTTCAGAGCTGTTCAACCTTTTATTAAAATTGTATCTTATGAATTGGGAGTGAAATGAATATACCTTTAATTCTCTTTCTAACAATCTTTGGACCATGTTTTTTCGGCATATTTATTTAAGTTTATAATTGTACATTTCTCTAATGATGAAAGAGGCCCTTCTGGAACGTTTTTGCCGTGGTGATTGAAATCTAAGCAAGACTAGTACCTGGCTCGGGATCTAACAATTAAAATTAATAACAATACAACTAACAATCAATAAAAACAATGAACAATAACTAATTAAACAATTTACAACAAAATAAACACAAAAACGAACGAAAATAAATTAAACACAAACTGTCATAAATGGCGTCTGGTTACCCGACTTACATGTATTATTGGTTAAATATTTTGCAGCGCTTCCTCGCAGTACTACTTCTAAATTTTTTCAGTTAACAAATGTCTACTATGTAGTAGAATGTTGTAGTAATAGTGTAATGTTCTGATTAACTGTTTTTTTAGGTTCTTTTTAGTAGGCAAATTGCAATACTTTATGACATAATTATAAATTTTAATATAATTAATTGTTTGCAAGCTTAAGAATTAATAATTACCATTTATTATAAGACAAAGTAGTTAAACATGCGAGTATATAAAAGGCAAAGTGATTTTAAATGATTAAATAATTTATTTTGGTTACGTTTTATTTCGAAATGAAAAATGGCACTATAAAAGAACCTTTTTATGATTTGTTTACCTTTCGTTAAGTACCTAACCAAATGGAGTATAGTGTTCAAAAAGCTTTTAGTACGTACAGACGCCAGCAAGATAAGCTATCCAAAACATTGTCATTGTTTCTTTTCACCGTTTCTTTTTTTTCTTTGCCTTTTTTTAAAGAATAATTTAGTTGTCTTAAATAAAACCATTCTGATGATTAATATAGTTGTTTTCCTTTCTTATTGATATTGCTTGCAAAAACATCGATGTTAGCCGACATCAATTTTTAAATTCGATGTTAATCGAGCATCGATGATTAGCTATCGATGCTATCATCGTTTTTTTTATAACATCGACCCCATCCTTAGTCGTGAGTCGACACACACACACATTGAATGATTATGTCAATGACGCAACGAACACGACAGCGACAGACCGACACCGACGACTAGTGCGAGTAGTGCGACACTACAACGACTAACGATTGTAGCATAACAATCGTTGCATCCCTAATGCAACGATTGTTATGCTACAATCGTTATATAATGATTATGAATGAAGTGAATGTTCAATAGATCGTCCTTATTTTCATGGATAGAATTGAAATAACGAAATATTAAAAAAAAAAGTAGAAATATTGATAAAATTTTAAATATTGTATATGGCAGCACTGGTTTTATCATCTTTTTGTTTTCATTCAGAATTTCAGAGGGTCTACTCCCTATCTCCGTCAACGAAGTTACGAGCCGTTCGTCGGAGTTCGATAAAACAAGTATCAAATTGAATTTTTCGAACGGGTAACAACACATCGAGAGTAGGGACATTACTGTCAGATGGATGATTCGTTCGGGGGCCGAACTAAGAATGAATGATGTCATTCATTCTTAGTTTGGCCCTCGAACGAATCATGCATCTGTAAGTGATACGGAGTAGGAAACGCCCGTAACTAAGGTCGAAACTACGGACTTCGTGCTTAGAGAGTAGACCCCCAGATATGTTTTTGAGCACAGAACAGAAAAAACTGTTTTTCTATTCCGTGTTTTTGAGTACTGAGATACTGGGAAATATGAATTTCAGTGTCTGATTATTTAGCTGATAATTTAATTTTTAAAATCGAATGTCCTTCTTATTTACCTAATTCTAAGAACTTTTTGGAAGAGTTTTAAATTATTCAATACTCAATACTTTATTGCATTCCATAATGTTGTATTAATAATAACGCATTGATACTGGCGTTATTATTGTTAATAAATAAATAGATATTTTAAAATTATTAGCCTATTTGGCCATGTTTTTTGAAACTGAACTGAACTGAAACTCGGATAATAGTATTTAAGTTTTCCGTATGATGTTAAAGGGCAATCAATACAATCTGTCACTTAATTATAGTTTTTGTATACAATAATCTGGCAATTGTCTGGCAGCCCTTTTTGCGTACTATACGCAAAATCCTCATGGATCATCCACCACCTTGGGAGGCGGCAGAGTATGTCGGAGTCACACCGACTAAAAACCGTACTTGTCTTCACATGCCCAATTGTCATTGCCATGGGATCTGTGAAATTCACCACGACCATGACAGGCTGCGGCCAGCAGTCGCTGGACCCCCTCAATCAGCGAGGCCTTCCCTCGCTAGTTAATTAAAAGCACATGTGTAGGAAACACACGTGCCGTCTATTGGGGCCATTAACTGGTCGGACTGCGGAATCCCGAATTCAGCCGCCCACAGGCCACAGCTCATGGAGGCCGGAGGTCTGTCTGCACCGTTCGGCGCCCGGTGCGTCTACTACGGATCGGGAGAGAGGTGGATGCTTCTCTCTCCCTTTCCGCCGCCTCTTTTGCAAGCATAACTTAGTCACAATATGAGGCGGCAGCTTCCCACGTACTCTCACTTCCAACCATGGACTGGATGACCGCTGGAAGCGAGAGGTCACCACCCATGTCTGGCAGCCCTGCAAATAAGTCAATGAGATGAGGTATTATTGTTCAACGTTCAGCCAATAGGATGATATGCACGCGGGTCATCTCATCGCTCTACAAGGGGCGCGTTTTTTACATCATACTTATTTAGTGGAATCTACCGCTGTTCTTGAATTGATCTAGCGCCCAACACTCAAACGGAGCTGGCAGTACTGAATGATCCTTGTAACTCTGTATTAAACAGCCTTTGGTCCCATGTCGTTAGGACCAGTGGGTACCCGCTTACGGGTCAAACTTAGCGGCATGCGACCACTGCTCTAGTTACGCGACACCAGTGTACATACCTATTTATCAGTTGATTTGAACTCAGTAAATTGACTATTTATTATTTTATTTGTATTTATTAGGAAGGTGGCAGAAAGATTTTCTTACGTATTGCTTTTATTTCTTTATTAATCACGTTTTTGGTTTTATTACTTTAGTTTATAATTGATTCTATTTGGTGGCTCATACTTACTTTATTCAATATCGGAATGCAAATTGCAAGCTTTGCAGTTAATTTCAATGAGCCATGCATGCATACAAAACTGTAAATTGTATTGTAATATATAGTCACAAAATGTACACCAACTACACTCTGTACGTACACTTTCCTTTCGCAGTTTTGGCCACTAGCCAGTGGCTTAGGCCGTTTGGCCACTGGTCCAGCCTAGGCCAGTGTATAGAGGGAAGAGGAGAGAACCTATGAATGTATATTAACCACATGATTTACTAAAAATGAGAACGAGAGGCATCGAAAAGGAGTTTAGGGTACTGAATTCATGGTAGTATTAATCACGACTGTGTGTTTAAAAACCACTTGTTTTTCAAGTAACAACATTATTTGCAGCCGGAAACAGTATCGTCAAAATCAATTGGACACCAAAGCATCCAAAGACAAATTAATATTCAATTTTATTGTATCCGGTTTATCAATTTTGCAGTCATTCAAGTTAATATAACATTTGTATCTTGATTTAATATTTAACAATTTTTCTGATCATTATTTTAATTTTGAAGTGGGCAAAAACGCGGTTTTTATATTTCATAATAAAAAAGGATATAAACTGACGTTGTCGTATCGTATCGTTTGAAAGAAAGAAAATGGCTGCCTATGTGTTCTGTGCGGCAACTACCACTTATTTCAGTGATACCTTCCGATAATATAAACTGTAATATACCCGCCACCTGTTATATTTTTTACAATTAATTATTTGTTGTTGTCAGTTATCAGAAATAATAAAATTTATTTGTCATTCCTTAAATTCGATACTTACAAGTTATGAAAACGACATGGCGGACTGATAATCAACCAATAGGAAGCGAGCATCAAGCGTTTCAGAATTACATGTACTCTCATTTCGCGTCATTCATTACGTTTTCGGTGCCTTCTTTCTCAAAAATTCAGTAGGTAATCTTTTCGAATCAGTGAGTTTATTGACTTTTCAGTGATTTGCTAAGAAGACAGTGTGAATATTGTGTATCGAATTATCATGAGACGTTAGTTTGATGTGAAGTATTCCAACGGCTGGGATCATGAGTGCGTTGGATTTAGGATGAACTAAAATGCAATACCATCTTTTTGTTTTTGTAAACAAGACTATGTTTTTACGATACACGTGCGAGACTGTATACAATTGACAGTTGTTTTCAATGATGTCGGGAAGGGGGGCAAAGAAACGCGGGAGGCCACCAAAATCAGGGAGTTTCGAGAAAAATAGAAAATTTCAATATCATTTATTGAAAAAACCTAAATATTTACTTAACCAACAAAATGCGGGGTCACCTTCTTTGGTTAGTACACCCTCAGCATCTAGAGCATCGTCACCTCAAGGCAGCGATATAAGTAGACGAAGTGCCCGAAAACAAAGAGGAGGAAAAACTCATAAAAATAAAAGAGGTGGAATATCTGGTTCTTATTCACGAAGAGGATACAATCCACACGCAGCGGATTACCATGAGTCGGAATATCATTATGGATCTGATTTTGGTGATGAATATAGTGATAGGTCTGAACCTGAGGAAGATCGTCCTAGTGAAAGTTCTGAGGGCAGCGTCGGTGACGGTGCCGCCAGCGATAGTGACTTTTCTGTTAGCAGTTACAGTACTACTAGTGGTACACCTCGCAAAGTCAATAATAATTTATTGAGACCCCCTAGTCCAGATCCCTTATGGCTTCAACAAGAACGACAAATTCCACCTCTAGATCTGCCACCTTCATCAGATGACTTGTTAATACCACAGAATTTAATTTTGCAAGTTGTTGGTGTTTATGAAGTGCTGCGGCATTTCAGACATCTGGTGAGATTATCACCATTCCGCATCGAAGATCTATGTGCAGCAATAAGCTGTGAGGATCAGAGCAATCTTCTGGTTGAAGTGCATATGATGTTACTTAAAGCTCTGTTAAGAGAAGAGGATGCTCAACAAACTCATTTCGGTCCACTGGACCATAAAGACAGTGTTAACATTACTTTGTTTTTATTAGATGTCATGACATGGCCTGAAGTCCTTAGAATTTACATAGAAAGTGACAAATCATTTGACCAAAATGTGGTCAGAATTTTAAATTCTTGTGAATATCCATTTACATCAGTGGAAGATCGGCTGGCTGTTCTTCAATTTTTGTGCAATCAATTTTTGATTACAAATCCTGTTCGCGATGATCTGCTAAGTGAAGGTAACTTAATTTTGATTTTGTAGTAAATGCCCCTTACATACTCTGGGTCTATTTCCTAGCACCTTTTCCAATGATCATAATTTTGTGTAACATGTGAAATGTGCAACTCCATGTGTAGATGGTTTTTGTAGACAAGTCAAATTTGTTTCTTTCTCTGTGTATACATGGGGGAAGCCAATATTCCCAGAAAATGAGATCTATATGACCATTGCACTAGCTTGCACCACACTCGAATGATAGATGAATGTTGACCATTGGACTGCCGAGTCAAAGGTCTCGAGTTCCAATCCAAGACTTGTACCTCTGACTTTTCGAAATCATGTATTACATTTACATTAGTAATTTATTGATTCTATTTGACAATGTCTATGATGATAGTGCAATTCCCACGGGACACAAATATTTATGTAATGAACAGAGGTGGACTATAGCCTAATTCCTGTATTCTGAGAGGGGACCCATGCTGAGTAGTGGTACAGTATATGGGTTGATGAAGAACAGATACTTTTTCGCCCCCGTAAATTACCATATTGTAAATTTCTTCTAAATAATTAGAACCTTTTTGAAAACAATGCATATTATATTATTATAAATTATAAATATCTAATAGTACTAGATTTTTGAAGGGCTTTGGCTTCATAAGAAGTCATCATGTTCCTTTTTTATTGATTAACAACATTTTTGTGTAGGTACCTAATTTTATTCAATATTATTAAGTTACTAGCTTTTACCCGCGACTTCGTACGCCTAGACTTAGTAACACAATTGTTGTCGTATTGTATTCATGGGATAAGAAGTACTCAATGTTAGGGAAATTCTCGCTTTGTTCCGAGAAAAGAATTATTCAATATGCCAGCGCCAATCACAAACTATTATTACCAACATTTCATTTAAATCCCGTAAGTAGGTCTCCTACATAAGTTTTCTGGGAATTCCCACATCATTTTGGGGTAAAATATATCCTATTTGTTATTCCCTGTCACATAGTGTCTGTATGAAATTTCATTCGAATCCCGTAAGCTATTCGTTTTTCGGGCTTTCCGGGATATTCCCACATTTTTCTAGGGTAAAATATATCCTATTTGTTATTCCCGGTCACATACTATGTGTGTATGAAATTTCATTCAAATCCCGTAAGTGTTATCCTATATCCGTTTTTTGGGATTTCCGGGATATTCCCACATTTTTCTGGGATAAAAAGTAGCCTATACTTTATTCCCAGTCACATACTATTAGGGTACCAAATTTCATGCAAATCGGTTCAGCCGTTTTTGCGTGATTGAGTAACAAATAAACAAACAAACATCCAAACTTTCACATTTATAATATTAGTATGATATGATAATATTAGTATGATTCACATACTCAGAAATTAATGTCAATTAAGATTTATATGAGCTAATAATAAAGTTTATATGTGAGTGCAGTATTGATGCAATACAGAAGCTGATTTATTTTTTCTGTTCACAGTTCCTATACACTATGATGATCATTGTCGAGTATGTCATCGTCTGGGAGATTTATTATGCTGTGAAACTTGTCCAGCTGTCTTTCACTTAGAATGTGTGGATCCTCCATTAGGCGATGTACCATCTGAAGACTGGCAGTGTGCTCTCTGTAAGCAGCATAAAACAATGGGTGTGACAGATTGCCTTCCAGATGCTGAGAAACAAGGATTAATGTGTCGACATGAACACCTGGGGTTTGACAGACATGGAAGAAAGTATTGGTTTATAGCACGACGTATCTTTGTGTAAGTATAAGTATCCTAAATTTTTTGTAAAATGTTGGTTCTTTTTGGCTATTTTGTAAAATATTTATTTGTTTAATAAGTTATTTCATATTATTATATTTTGAATGTTGAGAGGCCACTAGTGGACATTATAAAGCTCAATTCATGAATTCATCTTTGGTCTGCCTATAAGTGCTGTTATTAATTAATATTTGTGATGCAGAAAATAACACTTACATACATACACTCACGCCTTTTTCCCATGGGGGTAGGCAGAACTAAAGAACGCTACTTGCTACGATTCCTGCATACTTTTTTTGCTTTGACCACATTCATACATCTTGTCATACATACACGCCGGTTGCGAGTACTACGCACATGACCTTTTTGAAGAACCTCATTCTTATGAAATTTATCGATTACGAATACAAATGGCTGAAAAAAAAATTGTAAAAGGTATAGTAATACATGTCAACTCATCAAAACATTCAATCATATTCAAACAAATCTTTTCTGATATTGCTGTTTTGAACAGCAATATTTGGGCTACAACAGATTCCTGTGCCTTGTGACAGAGAGAGCAAGCATTTTTACAATATTTAAATATTGCTTGGCTTCATTGCCAAAACTCTAACTGTAACTATATTAATATAGAGAGTATAGTTATATACTACTCTAACTATACATATTAATAATTAATTATCACTCGCTTTAATGGCGAAGGAAAACATCGTGAGGAAACCTGCATACCTTAGAGAATTTTCTCGTCTGTTTGTGAAGTCTGCACTAGGCCAGCGTGATGGACTATAATAGCCAAATCCGTCTCAATATGAGTGGAGACCCGTGCCCAGCAGTGGGACAGTATATGGGTTGATGATGGATGATTGCCAAAACAGATTTTTTGATAAAGGCAATAACTCTTCTCTCCATTAAACCAGAATTGATCCGAGAACTTAAATTTACCGCATTTTTTTTTTATTATTTTATGCGCAAAGCACATTACATTCGCAATGTAAACGCCTTAAAACTAAACATTTTGATAAATTTGAATGATTGTAACATAACACTTTTGTTTCCTAATGTGAGTATTGTGGTTTAACTTACATACATGGCCTGTTTAGTCTTAAAGGTAGCTTTCCGATTAGCGTTAAAGCCAGGTGTCATTAGTACATAGCATAATCTTTATGGTATAATTATATCCAGTTAAAAAATACTGTTTTTTTTAATATAAAATTTATATAGATATTATAATTATATATGGGAATAGGTGTTGAACCGTTATTAGCTTTTCATTGTGGACTTATTTCTATAAGTCCATATATTCTATTGTATAACTAATAACTATCGGTGTTTTAATTTAAATATATTATAAAACTTTTAGTGAAGCTGAAAATGGTGATGTGTGGTACTATTCATCATCTCAGCAATTTGAAGAATTATCAAATATTTTGGATTCGAAAGAAATGGAAGCCCCGCTGGTTCGAGAACTGTTAGAAATGAAACAAGAAGTCTTAAGACAAATGGACATTACAGAACGCCTAACAAATCAAGTTAAAGGAAATCGAAAATCGTATTTGGAAGTCGAAAATGCTAATATAGTTAAACAGCGAAAAGTGAAAGACCAGCAGAAGCAGCACGATAATAATGCAGAATTAAAAATAGATGACGAAAAAATTGAAAACGTATCATCACTAGTTGGCGATGGAGATGTGGTAAATGAAGTTACTGTGACCAGCGAAGATACAGCACATGAAGATAATGATCACTCAATTGAAGATGATGGTAAAAAAAATCGAGGCAATATAGCTAGCAAAGCAAAACTGCCTCTTCAGAAAAAACATGAAGAAGGTATAGTAACTATTTTCATGTATTTTGTTCTGTAATTTAGTAATTCGTATATTGCATACCCACTCTCTGCAGAACTGCATTGCATGTAGGGTTAACATCTATGTAAGGGAGGATGCCTGTCTAGAATGCACAAAAGACCTGATATCACATAAAAATTGCTTGATTATAGAAGTACTTGCGTGATTCGCGCTTTCAAATTTCAGCGAGACCCGCGAAATTTAAACATGTCTGTTTCAGCTTAGCACCGGTCCCACGCCTATCTAAACTGTATTTCTGTACTAGACTGGCACAGGTAAAATTACGTAGATATCAAATTAAAAAAAAAGATAATAAATAACAAATGAGAAAATAAAATTAATAAAAGTATTGTGGCAAGGAATTAATACCTTCATTAATATTTTAGAGTAGGGTGCAGAAGTAAATAAAGAATGACAACTTTTCCCTCTAGAGACTAATATTATTGTTTCAATGAAGCTAGTGCTGTAATTGAAACTGACAAATATATAAGCAGATATGAGTTCTTCTTCTTCAATTCTTTTCTTGCTTATTCACATAGAGTAACTTATTTTATGATGTGAAACTTCCATGGTGTAGATACAGATGCTACAGAATATTTTAGAAAGAAAATAATGTCTAAAATTATTAATAACATACCTATTTATAATTAAATGGTAACAAAGCAAAAACTGTAATAATAATATATGCGTAATAATAATATAATAAAAGTACCGCATTATTTTTGTAACGTTGACTCCGACCGGGGTTCCATGGAAGCGGGCCCATGATCGACGACTGTAACCTTCAAAACACCGCACGATATCTCTCACCAACTCCATCCTTTCCGACTGGGGTGGTTGACGGAACTGCACCTGCTTGTTCACGATATTCAAGAAAATATCGTATGGTATCGATATCGTTAATATTGGATATCACATACATAATCAGTCATCATCATCAACAAATCACTAAACCCTGCTACTTCAATCTTTACGGATTTTGTAATAGGATCCCTGTGGACCATCATGCTAATTATTTGTTTTCATTACAGTGCCAGAAAGATTGACAAGGCTAAAGTCCAATCAAATCTCAAATGGAACTTATCTGTTTAAATTAGGCAATGAGAACAGTTTTAAGAATTACGTTAACCAGTACTCAACTAATCCTTTAGCTTTAAACAAGCCACAGAGAAATGAAGAACGCGACAAAAAAAGATATATGTCGCATAAGTTTTCTCTGTCTTCAGCGCAAGAATTCAAATGGGTCGGCTTGCTTAATGGTAACTATAAACAATGTTTGAATTGATCAAGTTACATTTTCCTATAAAGAAGTAACTATTTTAATTATTTTCAGCTACAAAACCACTAATGGAGGCCACACTTAGACAAACGTTATTACAATTAGAATCAAATATAGTATTACAATTCATGCACCCTAATTGGTCACTTTTAAGAAAACCCTGGGTGCAAGCTGTGCAACTTTGTCAAGCTCCACGTGATTTTGCAAGAGCCTTATGTGTACTTCAGGTTAGTAATTACTTTACGAAAAGATATTAAATTATCTAATATAATTTATCTTTACTAATTAAATCTGTATTTTACAGGCATGTATTAAAACTGTTGTTTGGGTACCAGCATGGCATGAACAACTGGGTCATGTGAGGTTAACACGCATGACTGCCACTGAAAGGGAAGAAAGAAAAAAACTAGATAAAAGAGAGAAAAAGGAAAGAGATGAGGAAGAAGAACGATACCGCACAGCTTTCAATTTTGTTAAATATTCGCTTGGACTTCGTCATCAGGTAGAAACTGTTTTATTTAACTAGTATTAAAAATTTATTTTAGTGTAATTTGGTATCTCAAAATGAAATACATCATATTACAGTAGAACCTCGATTATGCGGATCAAATAAAACGGAATGCCCCTGGGTATTCCGCATAATAGAAAATCCGGATAATCGATTTCAAACAAAAATAAAAGTCAATCTATCAGTTGAACGGTCATAAAGAAAATGTAACAATAACGAACACTATCATTGCGGGGATAAACTCGTCATAACATCGTTGCGCGGTCAAAACATTTTTGAATCGGCAATTAGAGCCGTGACGAATCTGTCGGATAATCCATCTTCGCATAATCGGGATAGTACTGTATACTAATTTATTACAATTCAAATCGTTAGCCGAAATACTGTGGGTATTATTTTTTACCACGGGTTTATTGTGTAGTAGATAATGTGGTTTGATATTTATTAATACAGATAAAATAATTTTGTTGAAGTTAAGGAATGTAAAATACGAATTTCGTACATACATCTTACTAAATACAAAATGAAAGTTTGTTTAAATTATTATAACAAACTTTTATGATACCTCTGGTGATACTTAAAATTCAAAAATAAAATTTGTGTTAATGAGCGCACTTTGAGCGCTGTCGCGGGATTTTATTGATTGATTCTTATTTTTCATAACTTGTATTTATAATATTAATAATTAATTAACATTGTATTGAATAAAATCTCCATAAACCGTAAAAATAATATCTTCTGGACTGAAAAATCTAAACAAGTACAATACGTTTAATTTGTGAGTCTGAACTTAGGGTCTGCGAACTTTCCCGTATGTACAGACGCCAGTAGGTCAAGATATCCAAAACTCTTAAATTTTCCCAATTGAATATGAACCTTATTATTTAGTATTAAAGTTGAAAATCTATCAAAGAAATTTGTCAGATTCGGGTAGCTTGATGTGCTGGCCTTTATTTTTCGGGTGGGGAAATGCGCCTTATGCATTCCCACTCGTGAACGCGAGACAGTTATATCGGGCACTCGGGTCAAGTGGCCACCATCATCTTCCTGGCCTTGTCCCAATTTATTTGGGGTCGGCGCAGTGCTGGCCTGTGTAGACTCGTCAAGACAACTGCAATTGCCAGATAAACAAACATACGAACAGAATATATCTCAGACTGAGAACTTCCCAATAAAACAATTATCAAAACACTTTTAGACTATATAAAGATAATTATTATAACAAAATAACCAATAAAATGAAAGATTCGATTTGACTCACCTTTCGATACTTATGCGGACTTAACGCAATCTCTATACTGTCTAGTTGTTAAATGGCCATGCGCCCATTGGCGGCAAGATGGCAAAGGATTTTTACGTAATGATAATATATTTTTTTAAATACAGGCCATAGTATGTATTTCAAATTTAAACTATAATACCAGAACATTAAGTTTTATTATTGTTCGTCAAAATACCTTGCCATTTCGTCCCGCTAGTGTACACCGGGTATTTAAGTAGGTTTATTAACGCCGAGGAGCCGGAGTAATGCTTAAAATGCCCGCATCATGTTCGAAGTAATGTCACCTTCCCGCGTAACGTTACTTCTTGATATTATAGGCATCACTTTGAATAATATATAGTATTTATTTATACCATTACACTATCCTATTGACTATAATTCGATTGTTTTAAGGCATGGAAACAAAAAGGAGAAGAATACAGGATTCATGGACAATGGGGATGGTTATGGAATTCATCTACCAGAAAATATAAAAAACATAGTACTATAAAAGCCTGCCTTTTGAATGGACCTGCTAAGATAGCGGTGAGAGTTAGGGAAGGAAGTATCATAAAAGTTTTGGCTGTGGAGCCAAAAACTTATGATTATCTTATTTCTAACGAAGGAGAGAATAAAGACGTGATGGAAAAATGTATGTATTACTTTTAATCATTATTGTATTTTCATTATATACTAGTTAGTGTAGCCGCTAGTCCCAAGGTGTTAATATTCGTAATAATAATTGCTTACTACACCCTACAACTTAGCCACCAAATTTCAAATTAAAGCTGATTTATAGGTATTGAGTTGTCAAGTAGTAACTAAATTTTAAATTACTTAATTTCTAGTAAGCATCTACGCGTATTCACTAGTAATGCGCTTTAGTTTACTTAAGGTGGACGATCTACAATGTTTGTAAGTTATTCAATTTGAACTTGGTAACTTCTGGATGAAGCTAGAGAGATGAGAAAAGTTCCGACAACTTTATACATCAAACTGATATTTAACCACATCATGCCTGTCCATACATGTCAAGTGATTAGCCACGCTCACCGACTTAACCAAAAAATAGAAACATTTCCAATTTGCTGGTTTAGTTGCACGTCAAAATGTTTACTTACTACTTACTAGCTGACCCCGCAAACGTTGTTTTGCCATAAAAAAAAAATTTAGGGGTATGAAAAATAGATGTTGGCCTATTCTCAGACCTCCCCGATAAGCACAAAAAATTTCATCAAAATCGGTCAAGCCGTTTCGGAGGAGTATGGCAACGAAAACTGTGACACGAGAATTTTATATATTAGATTACTAAATTAATTGTTTACATGCACTATGTAACTTAACATTACGTTTTAATTTAGTTATCTACTTGACAACTTAGCGTCAGGCGCGGATCCAGGTCTCAAAAAAGGTTGTGCTTCTGGCATCCTCAAAAACAGCATGGTCTCTGTCTAGAATAAAATTAAAATGCTTATAACTTCTTTATTTTTGAACCAATTGTAATTTGGTTTATTTGCTCTATTTATGGGCATTTGTTTAGGGATCATAAAAAAATAATAATCAATCCATTAGCCAATTGGTTTCCAACAAAACCTTGCTTTTAAACAGGATGAGTTCTTTAATAGGAATCTCTAGGGAATATTCCCTCTACTCTCTACTCCCACCTCTCCTACTCCTACTTCCCTCTACTTAAAAATATTGGTTACGTATATATATACGTAACCAATATTTTTAAGTTCTTTTCGTATTTAAAATCTACAAAATATCTATTTTTTATATGATTTTAAATATTCAACTATATTGGTCTCGTATAGAGATCCCTGTACAAAATCTCATATGTATTACCTAACTTATATTTGAGTTATCATTGTTAGGGTTCCATACCCAAAGGGTAAAAACGGGAGTAGGAACCCTATTACTAAGACGCTGTCCGTCCGTCCGTCTTTCACCAGGCTGTATTTCATGAACTACTAGCTAGACAGTTGAAATTTTCACAAATTATGTGTTTCTGTTTTGTTATAACAACAAATAACTAGTACTAAATACAGAATAAAATAAATATTTAAGGGGGGCTCCCATACAACAAACGTGATGTTTTTGCCGTTTTTTGCTTGATATTAATAACGACAACAGATAAGACACTTGAAATATTCACAGAATATTTAGTTGTTCACTTTAAAAATAAATATGTAATGAAATTTAAAAAAATAATAATTGGTACGGAACCCTTCGTGCGCGACTCGCACTTGGCCGGTTTTTTTAAAGATACGAATTTTCTTTAAAAAACTTTTTTTTTTGCAGTACCACCATCAATGCGCAATTTAAAAGTTGATAAGGATGATGATGGTTTTGAAGAAATTGATGTAGAAAAAGCATTAAGTTCCTCAACGAGAAGATATTATCCTAAAATTGCCAGAAAATCTAAATTAGATGACTTTTTAGCTCGACGTACATATTTAAAATTTATGGAAGAAAAAAAGTTAGCTAACTTATTAGCTAATGTAAAAAAAGAAGACGTTGAAGTTAAAAGTGAAGATGACAAGAATATTGATGTTGAAAACGATGATCCGGAACCTGATATGTCGAGCATTTGTGGTACAAGCAATGGAAGCAAACAAAAAGACACATGCAATTCTAAAAATGTGGAAGTACTCAGGGATGAGTACCAAAAAATATCTCTTTTAACAAAAAGATACCAATGTTATTCACATTGCTGTAACAATGATGATACATCAAATATTTTACAAACTTCGGGTGTGAAAATTATTTGTTATTCGCCACTGTGCATTAAGAAAGGGAAGCTTTTAAATGAATTAGTGACTTTGTTGAAAGGTGGAGTAGAAAATTCGAATAATATACTCGGAAATTATAAAGAAAATGCTAAGATGTCAATATTGGAACAATATTTATTAGGAAAAAGTTCATCTTGTACAAACTCAAACGAAAACATTTTGTCTGATTTATTATCAGCAGTTGCATGTGCTCAGGAATGTGATAATAAAAGTACAGATTGCTATGTTAAAAGAAAATTAAGTGGCGATGACAGTGAAGATGTTAATTACAAAGTTGAAAAGGATTACTTGGATGATTCATGTGTAGTTAAGTCTGAGAGTACACTTGAAGAATCTGCTGTTCCAGCCATCGGGAATGAAATGGATATTGACATAACTTCCAACAATAATGAAGACAATGAAGTTGAAATAGGTCCACTTAAAGAGTTAACTGACGGTGAATCATCAGAACTGCAACTGAATGATAATAGTGTATCTAATGACAGCAAAGAGCGACCGCCAATCCCTAAACTTAAAATAACAAGAGGGAGAGCTTCTAAAGCATCTCCTATTACACCAAGTACGGGAAATAGTCAGGAAGTAAAGGATTCTTCTTACAAATGTTCGGTTACATCAACTAAAAGTAATGACAAAGTGAAGTATCGTGCAATGGTTAATAGGAGATTCGGACCTGCAAAGATCTATAAAAGGGAAGATAGAACTATCAAAGAAGAGAAAGCCGAAGGCAGTGTTGTAAGGGTATATTCGACTGAAAATCCTTCCGGAAAAGTATATCTAAAACGAGTTCAAACATCAGCAGTAGAAAAGAAAAAGAAAAGAACCCCTGTAAAGTATCGTCTTTGTTCAACATTCCATACTAGAAGCAAAGCTAAAACTATAATGGTTTTACCACACCATGAATTGCGTAAGCTTTGTAGACAAGCTGGGCATAATACCGTAACTGGTTTTAGTCACAATGCAAAGCCTAATCAGTCAGTGTGGCCGTATCCTTGCCCTCGACCATTATTTAAAACATGTTGGCTGTATCGTACTGTCAATCTGCAGTGGTTAGCAAGTGCCGCTTTGCAACTCCGTATTATGTGGGCTTGTCTGCGTTGGGACGATATGGCTGCCAAACCTGCCTCTGCTGATGGTAAACATCAGCTGACTACTGATACAGAAATAGTATCTCTTGAGTTATTAAAACATCGACATATCGGTCAATTTTCCGAGCGGACGCAATATCTTCGCCGGCGGGTAGTAATACCACTGGAATTACCTAAAACAGTTCGTGAAGTGACGTCAATTCGTAGTGGTTTAAGAAAGAGAAAGCGTGCTGAATCACCACAAAATACAGAACCTCAGGTAAATGATACAACTCATACTTATGTCTAATTTCATTAACAATAATTATTCTAGAAGGCAATACATACTCGTAAAACTAAAAATAATCCACGTTTTTTACCGAGATTATAAATTTGGTATTTACGATATCTATCGATACATCCGTTTCTTTTTTTCATATGCACAATATATTAATGGTATTTGGTTCAGTGTTTTTTAATAAGCTTTTTTAGTCTTCGTATTCGCTTCGTACTCGCGACTTCTTACGCTTAGACTTATTAACACAATTTTTGCCGGTTTGGTTTCACAGGATTAACAGGAAATTCAGATATTTGTATGATCAGTACTCTTATGTTAATACTAGTCACAAAATATAATTATATTTCTGGTAAATATAACCTAATTTAGGCGCCTAGCTCATCGATGGCGTAAGTAAGTTTAAATAACTGTCCGATTATTTCTGAACAAAGTTCCCGGTATATTTAAGATATCATAAAATCCCGGATATTTTCTGATAATAATTGATTCATCTAACACAACTGATAGGTAAATGAAGTTAGATTATAGCTGATTCAGTTTTCCGGGATTTCCAGGATATTCTAGCATTATTCAGCAATTTATGTACTACTAAGTATATTGGTAATTTAAAGTACTACTAAGTATAATGGTAGTGTTGGTCGTAAACTATAATCATGTGTAGGTACCAAATTTCATCCCACGGTGATGTGAAGTAGAACCTCAAGGAGGGGCTGCCAATGTAGGTTGCGGTGTCGTATGAGAGGCACCGCAACTGAGGCGGGCCGCAGTGTTGTATGGGCGTCACTGCGGTTGAAGGTTTACGGGGCCGTGGCTATTACTATTATTTTTATATATTATTTACACATATTCAAAAATGACAAAAGTTCTGTTACCTTTCCAGAGGATTTTAAATAAATAATTATTATAAATATTTTTTAAGGTTTCTGAAGAATGGGTCGATGAAGATAAACTGGAACTGTGGGAAGTCCGTCAATACGGTGAGCGCACAGAGCGTGCAACGCCAGTAACTCGCACTTCCACTGGCAAGCTACCGCAACGAAATGTCGCCCCTCCGGCTAATGCAGCTGACCTCAAGGATAAAATGGAGCAGCAGTTACGTGAACAGAGAGCTGCCCATCAACAGAAAAGAGCTTTGGAAATGTCACAAGGTATTTACTTCGAAATACATACTCACTAGCTGTTTCCCGCGGTTTCACCCGCATCCCAGCTGGCTTTTTGAGACAAACGGTAGTAGCAGTAGAAGACAAAAAGTAGCCTCCAAGGTCGGTGTTGTTTACCGCGACATCGCAGCATTAAGCTGAGCGTTGACCTATTTTTCGTGCCGAGACGACGCACACCCTCTTTCGCTAGTTCCCTTATTTATGTCCTCTTCGTAATAAGTATAAACTTTGGTTTATAAACCTATTGTTTACACATTCTTTATTTACTAACACCTTAACTTCTATCAAATCTATAACTTTCATTTTCTAATATTTTTATTATGTTGGTATCTTAAGTTGGCAGTGTTGCCATTAATATAATTTTTTTTGTACATATTATTTTTTATTATGTTTTTATTTATTTTATTTTTTTCTATTCTGTTATGTATGGTTTGTTGTGCGTCAGACGGACGAAAAATAAATACTTTTTCTTTCTTTCTTTCTTTCTTCTTTCGTAACTACTAAGGTGTTTTTGTGACATACCTGTGTATTTATAAATAAATATTAAAATCATGTTCATGATTTAAAATTAATACTATACTAATATAGAATTTTCTTGTTACAGAAAAGGCGAAGTCTACGCCAAATCAAAACTCCGGTAAAAGTACACTAACGTCTTTATTAACTACCAATGCGACTACTCCCACTGGCCAGAAAACAGTTATTGGAACTAGAAGAATTATCATGACAAAAGGTGCTGATGGTTCAACCCGAGTAATCAGTCAACCAATTGCTGGGCCTCCAAAATCGGGACAAGGTGATACTTCTAAACCCAATGCAACTCCACAAAAAGATGGGCCACAAAAGGTTCAAATAATTCGAGCACCTGATGGAAAAATTACTGTTAGAGGCTTGTTGGCGGGCCAGCAACTAATTCAGATGCCCGATGGAAAACTACACGTTGTAATGGCTGGTCAACAGGGGATCACCGGCCAGCTAGTGGCGGCATCTCCGACATCTAAATCGGTAGAAAGTAGCGGTTCTCCTCCCGAAAAAGAAGTAACCCAAGCTAAAACCCCCGTCGAAGAGCCAAAAACGATGCCTCGTGCAACCGTACCTTCCAACCAACAGGTCGTAGTGCAAGGTAACCGGCAAATCGTCGTGCAGCCGGCTCAACAAATGGTAGTTCAGCCTCAGCAGCAAGTAGTGGTGCAGCCCGCGCAGCAAGTGGTGGTGCAGCCCGCACAACAAGTGGTGGTGCAGGCAGGAGCAAGAGCTGGCCTGGCGCCGCGCCTGCAGACCGTGCTGCTGCAGGGCCAACTGCTGCAGCGCACGCCCGCACCGCGCCCGCCGCCCCCGGCGCCGGCCCCAACCCCGACCCCGCCCCCGCCCCGCGCACGCCCTGCGCAAGCGCAGCAGATTGTCGTCAATAACCCAGTACTGGTGCAACAAATTGCTGCTGGGAAAATCCAACTAGCGACAGTCAACGGGCAGCAAGTTCTCATACGGCCTACCGGAAATAATCAGGCGCAGATAGTTGCCCACATCGGTCAGAGCCCGTCGGGTGGGAGCGCGGCGGCGGCGGCGGCGGCGGCGACGGCGGCGGTGTCGTCACCGGCAGTCGCGCCGCGGCCTGCCCAGCCCGCGCTGGCGCCGCAGCCCGCGCCCCTGCCCATCCAGCCGCAGCCACAACAACTCACTGAGGACGAATTAGTAGAAAAGAGACTCTTAGTTGGACAACCTCCTGGCACTGTGATAAAGACTGTTACAGCACAGGTGACTACATATCAATTTATACTTACACAACCTTACAAATACAATTCGTATAGGCTGTGAGTGGTTTGGTACGGAATATTTTATCTCTACATGATAAAGAGCACAATAACAAAAGTGTAAACAAAGGTTATAATGAAAGGAGTACATAATATAGTAGTTAAGCTAAAATGAGGGCACTTGTAATCTACCCTTAAATCTCCGGAAAAAAGTGCAATTTGCCACAAAATATAATACAGTATTAGGGCTATATTTAAATGTGGAAAATGACCAAATCAAGTATTTCAATAACATATGCAATCTTGTGTCAATTATCGTTACAGGTCATGCAGACAAGTAGTGGACCTAGTATCGTTCTGCAGGGTCTTCATGGATATTCTTTGACTCCACAACAGCTGGCGTTAGTGCAACATCAAGTAAAACAACAATTACTAAAAGGTAAATTAGTACATACCGAGACTTATGTTGTTTATTAAACTTGATGTTTATCCAAGCATTCATTGACTGCACCTTTACAGCTCAAGAGTCTACAGGCAAGCAGGGAATGTTGGGTCCGAGGAAAATGTATTTAGCAGTGCAACCAGCGCCCACTGCACCACCTCCGCTTGCTCCGGTGGCGCCCCAAGCTCTGCACTCAATACAGTCTCTACAACCACTACCCGTGCCTACGCACCAGGTAATATATTATTATTAGATGACATGTTGCACAGGACTCCAAAAAAAATGCTATGTATGTATGTATGTATATTATGAATTCCAACGTTTTAAACATACATATTTTTTGTAAATCTATAATATTGAACCCAGGATACACTGTAGGATATACCTATATATGGCGATACATTATTATGTCACATTGTCTTTCAACAATCCGCCAAACATACATATTTGATAAAATGATGATTAAATGGAAACGAATCTTTTAGATCTCAATGGCGGATTAAATGACAAGATTTATTCTTCAGGCTTCGGTAATATTGGGGTAGGATCAAAATGAGCGCTGTAATTAAAAAAATGAACTCTTAGTCAAACAAATCTTCTTTCAGTTAATTACGCCAAGAAAACACTGTCGCGTGCACTCGTTATGATCAAACCCTAACTGATTATGTACTGGACAAGTCTGTGCATACATAAGTGTATTGTAATTTATAAGACTGGTACATAAATATGCTATTAAAATTGTGTGAAAAATAGTTATTACTACTTGTAGTTATATATAAAAACCACCAAAGATTTATGTAAATATTGGGTACACATGTGTATTACAAATTTTATATTGGTTCTAGATTAAACATATCTATCAGACCCTCTTAGTAAATAAAGGTAGTGTATAGTCATAAAGTAGAACAATGCGATTCAGTATTATAGCAAATCAACGGCGATATTTCAATGTCTATAACAAAATTACACGTAAATATTAATTTGAGTACATCATATTATTTTCCCATTATATTAAAGATAACTCATTTATAAGACTAACATCCAAAAGAATATTGACAAACAATCCATACACGTCGATAAATGGTTTCTGATTGACATAGGTCTCTACAATAGGTCTATAGGTCTCTACTTGACTCTGGTAACTCTAAATTTATTGGTTGAGGTCCGACTTAAGTTTTGAAGGTACACCACAAAATGCTTGAAGTCGCTTTTCTTTTTGGAAAAATATTATTCTAGTATTAGCCAATTTTTCTAATAGAAGTGTCCTGTTCCAGATTGCAAAATATTTGGTACAGTGCTTACAAATGTTTAATTTTTTATTATTTATTCAGTATTATTCATTAGGTATATTCATATTTAATTCGTAATTGTTTCACACCCGAGACTGCATAGATTCGAAATTATGGATTATAAGTTAATATTAAGTGTTTTAGAAAATAGGTGATTTTTAATCTGTTGGCACAACTTTACAGATGTGGTGGGTAATATTCAGTCGGCTATAAATAATCAATCACTCTTTTTATATATTGAGTATTTTTATAGGAAATTCTCCCTTAGCAATACACCTACGGCTTTATTAATAAACAATATGCAGTTTAGGTATAAATAATTATCTTTGGCACTCAAGCTATTTTAAAGTTACAGAACTAGAAAAGAGACAACATTGATTAACTGCAACCAGTCATGTTTGTTAATAAGGAAACTAGAGACTTTTAGGGGTACTTACTTTATTTAAAATATATGGATATTTACGTTATTGCATTAAAATCTTCTGAAGTCTCATCTTTTTAAAGCATATAATGGGAAAATTTCCCGCCAAAACGAAACGCAGATTTCCTATCCTTTTCTGTTGTTGTTAGTTTAAGTTGCATTTTATAATAATATGCAGTTGCATTTTATAATAATATGCGACTCGCCCCGGCTTCGCAAGTTGCCTTGTACTCATAACATGCTTGTATTATAAATTATAATACATATAAACCCTCTTAAAGAAATTATGATAGGGAACATCGTATCAAAATCCGTTGCACGATTTAGAAGCACTAAGCGTAGAAGCATCAAGACAGACGCGGACGGTGACCTTGTTTTGGACTATTTAGACATTATGAGTATTTTTACTCTTATTTTAACTTTAGCTCCATCTTAGTACTGGGCATCGCAAATCCAAATAACACATTATGCATATTGTATCAACATTTATTAGTAACTAACTGTTGTCCTCAGTTTTACCCGCAAGGGCTTTTTAAGACAAAACGTAGCCTATGTCCTTCTCAAAGGTCTATTCTATCTCTGTACCAAATTTTATAAAAACCGGTTCAGCGGTTTAGGTGTGAAAGCGTAACAAAAAGTATTAGTAGGGATTTCCTACGTCACGTACCTAAGACTTGCCTTTTAAGCAAGAATATCAATTATTTAAAAATGCACGAGACATTAAATGATTCAGTCTCCCCGTGTTCTACTTAAATTTGATTAAGCATGGGATAAAATAATATATAAAAGTAAGATAAAACCATGTATTATACTATACCATGTACATACTCTTGTTCTGTTCATTGATGTCAAAAAGCGCTCCAAGATGGCCGCGTTTAATCTGCCAAAATCTGATTATAGTTTCGAATATTATAGTTTTGTAATTCAACTAGTATTTGCCCACTATTTCACTCGGGTCCAATCCCCAGTAAAGGATAAAAGGTAGCCCATGTTAGGTAGAAACAACTTCCAGAGAGAAGTCCATAGGAGGATTCAGTTGGCGTTCATTTCACAGTGCCACAGGGCGAAAGTCTTCAATGTGTGCGTCCTACCCGTGCTGACTTACTGAGCCGAAACGTTAAGGTTTAAGGAAATATTAATAGATGTGAATTTTGAACAAGCATTGCGGGTTGTAGATTTTTTACAAAGAAGGTTCGTCAAAAGAATTTACTGTTTATCTTACCTTACCTTATATTGATGATGTCTCGATAGCTGCTGGGGATGCAGATCTGGCAAATAATTTTCTTGATGATATAAGAAAGAAACTGAAGATTACCAGGAAACCTGACCATGGACGCTAGGGTGATACAAATATAACGCGACAAAATCCGTAAAAAGTCGTTTTATGTCAATGTATAATATTCGCGTAAATGTCTGATTTTTCTTGTATAAATCTTGAGATAAAAAAAAAGCAGAAGACGTTTCCATTACGTTAAATCAGGAATCGTATACAAAAAAGATCCTGGGAACGTTTTGGAATGGCCGATTGCAACCCTGTCTCAACTACGGTACAGTTGAAAAAGACTGCAAAGTGGTAAAGTTGACACTTCTGAAAAGGAATACGAGTGTCCCTATAGAGTTAGTCCGAAACTACGCAGAACTTATACTATGGGTAATAGACAATAGATATAATACTTAATTATATTGGACAGCATCGCAGATATTAAAAACAAAAACAAGTATTTTTGTTTTTTTTTTTTAATTGTCTGCCTTCTGTCACAAACATATTTGTTGACGCTTAATAACGATGATTATTTAAATTTTTATTTCTAATGACGTTTCGGTTCGATTTCCGGGTCGAGGAGATTCATTGTTTTTTTTTTGTAGTAGGAAATTGGATTTGTTGCAATAGGCTCACCACCATGGGACCCAAAAACATCCAGAGAATTGTGGCTGTAAATTTGTACACCTTTGCCTAACTCTTCAGATATAGGGGTGATGCTATGACACATCATAGCATTACCCCTATATCTGAAGAGTTAAACTAACTATAATTTTAATGTTATAGTTTAGTGTAATGACCTCCGACATTAAAATTTTAATATCTTCTGCTCTGAGATAAGTACATGCACGTATTACTTTTAATAAGCTTGTAAAGTAGGCAACTTTTAAAAAAAACTGAATAGTAGTCATGGGTCATCTCTGTGTTATTGATGATCAAGATTCATTACAAAATAAAAGTAAACTGAACCTTGGAATAAATCTGCATGTTTTGACCTGTTAGTCCAACATTTATTAAAACGGGCTCACATCATTTTAACTCCCTGTTCACCTGTACCTTTATTTATAGCGTCAGCAAATACATTTGTGACTGATTGTAAACAATTACCAAATCATAAAAAAAACAAATGAATACCTCAATATGGGACACCTAATGTCAGATACTTTTTTAATACATTTTGGTACCTCTATCACCTCTTTGCGGAAATGCCAAAAAATACCAGTAATTGTTTACAGTTACTGGTATTTTTTTGTAAATATATAATTATAATATAATACATACGAAACACCCGGACAAACACAAACACTTATATTCGTCAAATAAATGTTTGTCCCCTGTGGGAATCGAACCAACGACATAGTGATCAGAAATCTGATATTCGGACCATTCCATTAGACCACAGACGTCGTCGAAACATCAAATAACAAATCTTGCTATCTGTATTTATTGGTTAGGGTAATTGTTGTTAAAATACAATGAATAGGCATCCACTAAGATCGAAAATCGAGACTAATGAGGTAAACACTGGGAGACGAGGGTAAAATTAAAAACTAACTGCTGGTAGACTTGTTGATCCCAGAAACCCTGAATTTATAAAATTAATTATTTTCGGGTCACGTGAAGTAGTTCAACCAATGAATTAAAAATCACTCACATATGTATTTATTAACCGCATACCTACCTTCTAAATAACATCTAAACGGTTAAATGTTTCAAAATCATTTATTCGATTCAATGCTTTACCCTAAGCATGTATCAGCCGAATATCGTGAGGGATATACAATCCAATAAGCAAATGTCGAACGTAAACTTTTTACTCCATTATACACTTCGTATTTACTGAAGTTGAACTTAAATCACTAGCTGTGAAAATATCTAGTTCATCCCACCAAATGTGATAGATGGATGATAAAATATTATATTATTAGAGCCTTTGTACATAAAGCTATGCAAGTCTTCGATATTATTCATCAGATTGTTTCTTGGCTAATAAATTATAATTTTATAAACAGTTAAAACGTATGAGTAACAGTGAAACAACGTAACTAAACTCTTTTTTAAATGAAGTTATAAGTATTTTAATATTTTGTACGAGCCGAGACAATAAGGACTGCTTTAAGCGAGATACATTAAAAAACACCCTTCCAAAAACTACGAATGCTTATAACTTCTATTTTTCATTAGTATATTTTCACATAATGCGTTATTTTTAATAATATTTGATTTATGTTTATTTTAAATAGTACCCGATTGTAGTACAAAGGGTGTTTTGGTTTTAGCACCGAATGTGTATGAAGTAAGACAATAAAATCTCAATACGCATTGTGCGTTATGTACGTCGTCAAAAATTATACAGTATTTTCTTGTGATTAAGAGCACTTACTTCTCTGGTGATACTTACCTCACGCATATTCTCTCTAGCTCTTGTGCATAAATATTGTATGGTGACATAATTTATGAATTTGTTTAAATTAAATCAAAAATATTATTATTACACTTAGAAATATCTTCTATACATTTACATATTTCCAACGCTCTAATAATATATGGAACATATGTCACGAGCGTTAGAAATAGGTTCTCGTTTTAGACTAAATATTGAGAACTAGGTATATTTTGTTGTCAGTACTTACTCATTATTACTTTGAAAATAACGCAAAAACCAAACAAAATATGAATGATCATCTTAGTCTTAGGCACTATTGATTTTATTGCCCAGAATAATAAAAATTAGACTGAAGTTTAAGTTAACGGTCTTCAGAATTGCTCATACACCACCTGTTAACATGTATACCTGTATGTTATTACAAATTGATTCCTTATTAATATATTAATAGTAAAATGGTATCATTGGAATAAAATATTAAAATAATCATCGACTTTTATTTAATCTTGTCCTGACTTTTTTTTTTTTTTGAAGTTATTTTGCTGACAAACGTTTTGTGGGGGTGTATGGGCAATTTAATGCAATCATTATTATTTAAATTAAAGAATAGGGAATGATACTTTATAATTGTTAAACATTTTTCAGTTAAACTAATATATTCCCACAAACGGATGTTGAATTTTTTTATAATTTATTAACCCTATTTCTTAATTTGAATCTTAAAAGCAAACATGTGTTACGTAAACAAAATAGAGATGGTGGTACATGTTTTGACATATATACACCTTTTACTTATAGGATGTTAGTGAAGAAGATCAAATAAAGCGACAAACACTTTTAAATGGTGAAGAAAATGTAGCAGAGGCGGCCAGTCATAAAGAAGCGACACCTTCCAAACTTGAAGATATCAAAGAAAATAATACGAAAACAGATATTATTAATTCAGGCCCAGATGTTCTACAAAGTAATAAATTCGTCTTAACCCCTGACTATATCCAGCAAAGTAAGTATCTGTCTGTTATTACCTTTTTTAAACAATCATAAATCACATTGTCGCTATTCGTAGGTATATTGCATTTTTCATCAGTTAATCTCGGGGTGCATATAGTTTGCAAATTTGCAAAATCTAAAATTAAATATATTATTCCTACTTACTTACTCGGTAAAAATATTGTAAATACCTTCATTTTTGGAGTGCTTAGGACCAGGTCAGAACCAGGGATCTCTTTGATATAGATTATGATGGAACTAGTCGTAGTGGAAGGTGTTGGTATTTTGCGATGACAATCATTATTAATTATTATTATAATCAGATCAAAACATAATAATATAATAAACACTTAATTGCTAATGTAGACTGTTAAGTGGTTATATATTATACTAGCTGTTGCCCGCGGGTTAACCCGCATCCCAAAGGGGCTTTTAGACAAAATGTAACCTATGTTAAACAAAAGGTAAGATTTAATATGGCTGTACTAAATTTCATTAAAAACAATTCATCGGTTTAGGCGTGAAAGTGTGACAGTCAGACAGAGTTACATTCGCATTTAGCATATTATTATAAGGGATTACGTTAGTTTTTTCGGAATAAAACTCTATTTTACATAGAAAAGTCGATTATTTATGTGGCACTACATAGTTTAGTACTAAGTATTATTAATGATTCTCTTAAGTGGTCGGCTCTCGTTTTACTATTATTTCTGAACTCAAAACTAATGTATTAAATCTTGTTAAACGGAGATTGACAGGGTTTGGACCAAATGCTACCCAGATGTAAAAGTACCTCCAGCAAGTTCCAAAAAATATCTAAGTACTCAAATTAAAACAATAAAAGCGTCCTGCATGATTGCATGGTTTATACAAACCTGTGCTTAAGGCCATCACTTTACCACATATTTATAATTAGGACAAGTTAGTACAAATAAAACGAATGTGAAAATATAAAAGTTCTCTCCACTATGATAGAAAGAAAATAACAGAGAGATTAAGACTAAAAATAGGTACTATTCTAATACTATGTATAAACATAAAAATGTAACTTACAGAGTACTATCATTTTACAATTTCTACCAGTTTCGCAAGATAATCCGATAACACTAAACTACATTTCTTGTAATTTACACTACACAATTATATTAAGTCATTTATTGAGCTTTTCTAAGTAAAACAGTATACTAATATTTTATTTATAATCAGATTTATATACGTATATATTATATTTATAGCACGTAGGTCGATATCGATGCAAAGAAACCAATACCTCTTATACAAGTTAATTCATCACTACTATACTAATAAAAAATCCATTCACTCATTCGTTCATATTCGTTACAAATATGCATTATGGACATCACTAAAGCTTTATAAGACCATTGACGTTTGTTTATTTAAAAGTTTTCACGATTGATTGGAATAGGGTGTAGGTATAAGTTACTTAAATTATTATGTTTAAACTTCCAATAAACAGTAATAATAATAATATAATACCTGGGCACGATTATTTGGATAGTATTCGACGCCTATAGTCACGTTATAAGTCTATTTTTAATTATAGTTGTTGTACTCAGATGTCGATCCTCCAAATATCTCGGTAACGTCCATTTTGGGATACCATGTTACTGACATTTTTTGTGCGTTTATGTGTCCTCTATCTATACATATAACTTCCATCGTGCGCCGCAATTGGGAATAAAAAATGGCGGCGGGTCCGGTATGCCAGCTTTCATAAAAGAGGTTCAAACCCCTTTAATTAGGAACAATAAATTGGATTTAAAAAATTGATGAATGAAAAATGGGCCATGTTTGTGTCGGACGTCTTGCTATCATAAGAAATTCGTTTTAAGAGTGTGTCGGGACAAAAAATTCTAAAATAAAAGAAATCATTTGAAAAATCAAAACCCGACTGCAGAAAAGACAATTTAAAAGTAATGTACTAAAAAGACCGAAACAAGATTGGGAATAGAAATCAAAATTAATATAAACTATAGACAAAGTAAACTCTACTTCGGTATAACCGACTATATTATAAGCTGAAAGCCTAAGTTAAATACCCGCATTAAGTAGCAGGCGGGACCCAATTGCAAATTATAAGCCGAAAGAAAATTAATAGGTTCCTCTTGCAACTAAATTGAATGCAGGTATATAACTTAGGCTCACATACTTCCTAGTTGGCCTCATATAAATTTGATTTGTGTCTGACTATCGGTTTTGATGATGTATGTAGGTACTATAAAATACTCGAAGTCTATTTTCTTTATTTACTAACACTGTAATCCATACTTCCATAACTATATTATAAATTATATAGTATATAACTCAGTCTATTTAATAGGTTTTCACGCCTAAACCGACGAACAGATTTAGATACAAAATTGTCAAGGAAATAAATGGCACCCTGAGGAAGGCCATTAATAGACCACCTTATGTTAAAAAAATAATAGTAAATAGTCGGGTTTAGGCGGAAAATGCCTATAAACGATTAATGCTAACCTACTTATTATATTAATACCCAACTGTCAAAAGCATTATAGGCTAGTGGATTGATTAACTCTAATGCCACCATGAAAAGGTACTCTGGCAATGCGCAAAAATAAATACAAAAGATTATTTGACGATGTCTGTGGTCTAGTAGTTTTAGTATCGTACTACCATACTGCACGAGGTCGTGGGTTGTGGGTTCGATTCCCGCAGGACAAATATTTGTGATGAACATAAGTGTTTTAGTGTTGTCTGGGTGTTTCTTATGTATTATAAGTATGTATTTACAAAAAAAAAGGATACAAGTATTATAACCATTGTCTAGTACCCTAGTAACAAGTAGCGTTGTTTAGTTTCTGCCTACCCCTATGGGAAAAAAGCCTGAGTGTATGTATGTTACAGTACCCATGGCACAAGCTCTGCTTAGTTTGGGACTAGATCGTGCTTTGGAAAATGTTTCAAATATTATTATCGTGTAGTGTACTGCGTTGGAATCAATGAACAAACTGGCTGGGAGCCGAGAGAGAGAGAGAGAGGTACCTAATGATTGTAGTCCCACGCTCCGAAACCGCGCTGGATGTGGCACGATAGATGATGTCACAGCGTGTTTTTCGAAATGATGCACAACTCGTTTTTTTTTTTCACTTTTGTACAATGAAGTGTAGTGAATTCAGCAAAGTAAAATTTCTATTTTTGTTATTGCCTCTCTCTCTCTCAGCTCCCGGCCGCAGTTTGTTGATTGATTCCACGGTACGCTACACGGCTACAGGATAAAAATTCTTATTATTATGTTTTGCGCGTTTTTTGTGAAAATGCGTAACATGACAAGTGACGTCATCGCAGCGAGGAACTGTTTTGATATAGCCACAAGAAAAAGTTGAATAACTTAGTAATTCTTGATAAATTTAAATATTGAATAAATAAATATTTTCACAATAATACAAAACCCTAAGAGATATTTTTTTATTATTGTTGGCATTAACGCATGCTAAATGTAGCTACATCTATCGCGCTATATGGAACTACCAGGAGCAAATCCTGAATCGCACTATCAACATTCGCAACGCATGTTGCATAATTAGGTATCATTATGTATACAGACTTATTTAGATAAAGAAGTTCAAAAAGCGTATGAATGACAGACAACAACTAAATCATGTCGAAGCTTACCTTAACTTGTTGAATCAACTCACAAGTCTGAATCGGATTGATACATACCTACGATAAACAGTGGATACTGTATGATAATCAAAAACGTTCGTCGCATTAGTTGAACCCAGGTGAGGCAATCAAATCACGTCCCAAACGCAAAATTAGTTAAAAGAAGCTGCTTCTAACTGTATTGCGCCATTATTAATTACAGCTTCTTGAGACCTGGCACAAAAATTACTGCAGATGTGTACGGTCAAGAATTGCAGATGATGATGGATAAGCTCACTGTAAAACAATCGAGACTGGTCAATTGCTCGAGTTCACTCCTTCATAATAACACTCGTCCACACACCGCACTACAGACGGTCTTAAATGTACTAGAGATTGTACTGGAAACTCCGTCACCAAACCTTGCTCTCACCTATTTTTATTTTTTGGATAACTTGAATTTGGATAACTTTTTACAGGGGCAAAACATCAACTTTGATGAGATTGTTTAACACCCAGTATACTTTTCCTTAACAAAATTTGTTTGATGTTTTTGTAAATAAAACGGAAATTTCATAATAGGTAAGGAGCTATATTAGGTCCTTTTGTTATAGTTGTAAAATATTGCATTTAGGAAGCTAAAGAAATCAATGGTACTTACGGAGGAAAAGAGTAATCCTCGGAGTTTTTGTTTAGACGAATAACATTCAGGTACGGCTCAAGTGACCATTGATGAATTAATGAATGAAAGAGTTAAACTCCACATCATACTAAAACCAGAGTTATTTCGAAATTTACGAAGAAGCTGAGACAGGCTGATATCGTGTCCGTATATGGTTTCGCTATGTATCTCCCTCCATGTTCTTTCCCTTTTGTTATTCTAATGTATCAGGAAGTCCGTTCAATGGTAGATACATCTACGGTACCTACTGTACCTTGGTACTCAAGAGCTTACAGCTAAACTGATAATAAATCTTAAGTATGAATAAAAACTGAAAAATAATGATATTAAATTTATACCTACATGGGATAAAAAAAACAGTTCTCTATTACGAGCTCTTCAACGAGTTACGAGGTACACTGTAAAATAAACCAATGAGGCTGAGGAATGGCTCTTCATTCATGCTCGCATCAATGATAATAATAGAAAAAAATATTTTCAAGACTCTCATTATAAGAAATCGTTGTAGTACATATTATGTTATATCCTGTATTCTATAGAAATATAGAATGATGCTCAAAGTACGTAGTGTAATGTTCAGAGATCGGAATAGGTAGAGCTATTTTTGGTACTTGTGGTATGATGTAATAATATGGACATGCCCTACATCCCGGAATTTAAAAATTAATCCCGGGATTTCATTTGAGTTAGAAGTTATTTAACTAAAAGCTTGTTAATTCTTAGAAAGTGAAGCCACACATCGCGCGATACTTACAATGTGGTATAAGGGTGAAAACACAGTGTAGCGCGCGTCATTGCCGAAACAATCACCAGTGGAATTCTTTACATGATTCCTATGAAACAAATTCGTCTGAAGGATTCTTTCTGCAAAGTCAGCGGGCCACAAATGTGTTTTAATAAACATTGAAACTTGAATTGGATTAGGGAATAAATACAAACTTTTATCTACAAAATAACATTTTTATTTCTCTATTATGTATTTAATGTTCTACTTAGTACGAGAAACTAACATCAGTCTAACAAACTTTTTCATATCGGCATACAATTTACAAACTTTTTAAATAAAAAACATGCTTTATTAAAAAAAAAAACGATGAATAAATTTGGTCTTCCAGTTAACCCGTAGACATCCGATGTTGTTGATGTAAGTTTGGCAACGTCGCGTGTGCAATGGTTTACTTAAAACAAACTATTACATTTTTCTGTTTCCTACATTCATTTATTTTTAAAATCCCGGGATTGTAGTCGAAATCCCGGGGTATGTCCATATTAACATATATGTTTGCGGTCAATGAACCAAAATAGCTCTATCTTATCAGACCTCTGGTAATGTTCAACCAGCAATTTAGGTATAAGCTGCATTAAGTGACCCACGTTTAACCAAACCTATAACTGAAACCAGAGGTATCATGCGGCACTCCGAATTGATGGCGCTAAACATGCGATCATACTCAAAATGCTTTCCTTAATGACCTTGACCACTGGTGATGATCAAGATAAATTACCTTCTACTAAAGAAACTGGAGCACAAACATATCAGCCGTCACTTAACATTCCACTAACAAAACAGTCTGACCAAATTATGGACATAGCTACCCAGAATTTGCTCAGAATGTTTTGTTAGGGGCAACTGCACCGGAATTAACTGATCAGTAGCCGTTAATTTAAATTGTGATATCTACTAATCATCTTTTATATTTGCAGCAATTAAAAGTGCACTGAAACAAGAGAATCTAAATCCCGAAATAGAGGAAAAATTACTTCAACTTCAACGGTATCAGGAAAAACGTATGAAACCGGAGGTGCAGCCAGAGAGGGAAACGCGAGCGATCACTGTGGTCGCGCGATCACCGACGCCACCTGCGCGTCGGCGGGCCACGTCTTCAAGACAAGAAGACGACGACGACGAATGGGTGGACAACAGTCCGCGCAAACGTACGCGAGGCGGGAGGCCGGGCTCCCCGCCGCCGGCCGCCGGCCCGCAGCGCGCCCCACCGCGCGCCCCCGCCGCGCCGCTGCAGCCCGGACCCGCCGGACCCGCCGGACCCACCGGACCCACCGGACCCGCCGCCTCTGCACCCGCCGCACCTCTTGCGCCTGCGCACCACTCGCAACCCTCGCACCCCTCACACCCCTCACACCCCTCCCACAACCCCTCGGCGATAGACGAGCGCCGCCGGGCCGCTTCAAATAATTCTCGACTGCAGATGCTGCTCTTCAAACATAAGGAGATGCTTAAGAAGGACATCATCAAAAAACGAGGGCTTCTTGAAAAGGAGCTCGGTGTTGAGATCCAGGTTATTTGAATATTTTTTATTTATATCTTATTTTAAATTGGTTACAGTTCCTGATTATTTTATTTATCGTGTTATAGAAAGAGTTGTCTGCTGAACTAGCGCTTCGAACGCGGGCAGAACGTAGTAAACAAGAGGAAGTTCGAGGAGGCAAGCGACGCGGAACAACAGCACCTTCAACGCCACGTCCTAACAAAAGATCTGTCAAGAAGGAGAAATTATTATGTATTTGTCGTACCCCCTACGACAACACTAAGTAAGCAAGGATTCCTTATCTCAATATTTAGAAATGTTTCTCAATTTCATGCATCCATGTTACCATAAAATTTTAAAACTTTGTCTACATCATTCCTGTATTTGGGATAAAGGGTTAACCAAAGATTAGAAATCTTTCTCAATCCATCCATGTTACCATAAAATGATAAAACTTCGTCTACGTGTCGTCTATTTGGATATCTGCCCGGTTCGTGGAAATAGGCTCGTCCCTAATTACATGGGATCTAAACATAGCGGCGAACTGTGATGTGATGTACATAGTTACAGCACTGCCTAACCCTTCGGGGAAGACAGGCGCGATGGTATGTTCTGTTTATGTAGATTTGGTCTTAATCACCCATTTGAAAATTCACCTGTATACGACAGGTGAATTTTTAAATTCAGGGTCCGTGTAAATCTGGCTCATATTAAGTAAATCGCGCATATCAGGTAATCAAAGCGCTCATATCTTGTGCGATATTACCTGATATGATTATTATGCACTGATGGATGCGGTGATTGGCATAAAGGACCATGTTCTGGCCAGCCAGAATAAAATGTTTTAGATCGACGCTTAGATTAACAAATCAGCATTCAAGTTACCAGAAGTCCTAAACAAGTGGGATTTTTACAATCCGGTATTTAGCAATCGGCCAATACCACTACTTTAGTCAAGTAAGATAGTACGAATAGTTGGGCAAAAATATGTAGTGGCATACAGACCCGTCGGCAAACAGAAACCACAGTCTCAAGCTCCGTATTCGCGTCGTGCCAGATCCCTTCATTGGCTTTGGAGCCAAATTTGGCAGACCTTTTGGAAATTCGCAGTTGCTTCGCGCCAAGTCATTGATTGCTATCAATTACAACTTTTACTCAGTTAGTACACGGCTCGACAAATCCATCCCAACTGTGCTCATTGCCTCGACCTGGCTCGCGCGGCAACACCGTCTCTATTACATGTAGAAATACCGTCTCCGTTATTTGTGGCAGCCGCACAAGGCAATATTTAATAGCTGGCTAATGGTTTGCCACGGGTAGGGGAGCCTTGTTAACCTTTTTGGAAGTCACACCACAATCGATAAATAGCTCCCGTTAGTATACATGAAATGTACAAAAGAGTACTGACAGATTTATAAATATAATGTTTTTTTTAGATTCTATGTTGGCTGCGAGCACTGTAGTAATTGGTTCCACGGCGATTGTGTTGGTGTCACGGAAGAAATGAGTAAGACGATGGAAGAGTATGTATGTCCAGATTGTCGACGCGCTGAAGAAACACAGGAACTGTACTGTCTTTGCCGACAACCTTACGACAATTCACAGTAAGTCTGTTTTGCCTTATATAATATACGGACGCAGTTAAACAATACTGTCAATCTAAAAGAAAACTCATTACTGGTTTTGGGTGGTATAAAAAAGTCATACAGTCCGATATGAACTTTACTGTAGGTACAAGTTAATCGGATTTACAGACCTTGGCGCCATGATTGTTATTTACTTAACTTTCATAGAATTATAAGGATCTATATCATTTATTTAATTTTTACAACCTTTACAATTCATAAATTTCTACAAAATTATAATATATTAACAGAATTATTTAAAATATATTACAATAATTAAAAACTCTTGACTTACTATTAGTTATTTAGTATGCATCGGCCCAATTTCACCAAGATGGATTAAGTTTCCATCGAGTATACAGGATGTATCAAAAACCCTGTCCGATCCTTAAGGGTCGTATAAGGTGTCGTATTACGTACACAAACACGTAAACGATAATTAGATACGAGATATTTTTTTTTCCCCGATTAATTTAAATATAATTTAAAAAAAAACTAAACCTTTTACATGTCAACACTCAATCCACGAAATAAAGTTTATTCAACTCGATCTACACTAGTGTCAAAGAAACCGCCCGAGCAATTTGCCGCTTTTTGATCCTTTGTCATGTGCCGCCAGCCCGCTCTGTCGCGTGCCGCCAAACAAATTTAATGCGAATGAATCTTACCTACTGGGCCTACACGTAGATATTAGCTGATATCGATTAGGCATAGTTATGTTTACCTAATAATTGACGTTCTTTTGTGTTTTTCATAAGTATCAGCTGTTACGTATTAGTCATAGGGATGATTACCTCCTACCGGGCCTACGCGTAGGTATCAGCTGGTATCGTACAAGCATCGTGATACCCAATACTTCCGCTTGCGCGTGGGTATCAGGAATAGTGTTGCTTACCTAATAGGTACCTAAATAATTATTGACGTTGTTTTTCAAGAAACAATGAACTAAATGTATTGCTTTGTTAAAATTAGTTTGTAAAACATGAACTTGATATCTACAAAATTCTGCGATCGTGTTCCTTAAGTGAACTTCCAATAGGTACTTACTGATATTCCACGTCGTGTTTTCGTGGTCTTTCGGCATTAGGGTAATGAGTCTTGTACTCATTCTGGACACTGCTTGACACGTGTTCGTACACGTGTACACGTGAACTTCAAGTTCATGGAGACGTTGGATACACGCTCCGACGGCACTGGCATACCTTGCCTAGCAAAACGCACCCCATACTCTCACTCACTCGTAGTCTTTTCGAACATCTGCATAATTGCAGCATAAGCACATTGGAACACGACATTGACAACAGATTGGAATACGACATTACTCACGATACGATGGGTAATCGAGGTGATAAGAGATTCACGGACGTCCGATCGGAAGCGAACTCTACGCGAGACTGACATGTCAAGGACAACAATTGGCTTACACGTGCCGCTCTGTAGGTAGTTAGGTACAGTCTGTCGGCAACGACAAAGCGCGCATGGAGCGGCGCCGCTTGGCGGCATCCTTTGAGGTAAAAATGAAAAATAAATTGGTAAATATTAAAAGATTTCGCCGCTGGGTGGAGTATTGTCAACTTATGAAATTTTCCCATATTTAGTGGAGAATTGTGTAAGTTTATTAGAAGAAGAAAAATCGATACTTTCTGGTTTCTTTAATATCGTATTTTTATTTATGTTTATTAGTAAGTATATAAGAAAAGGAATACGCCTCTTTCGAATCGGACAGGGTTTTTGTTACATCCTGTATAAATGAGCAGCTAATGTTAGCAAATACATTTGGGCGGTTTATAGCTATAATTGTTCATTTATTCGTATCTACTATACTATACTATATAACTAGAGATATTTTAAGGTCGATTTCGGGGATCGTAACGGCTCAAGCATTTGATCTGGTTTTAATAGACCCAAGTTTCTTTTTTTTTTTTTCAAAATCGGCGGGTTCGGTTATGGCTAGAATTACCTACTGATTTTTGTAAAATCCAATGATGCAGTTTTAGTTTTCATCAAAATCGGGCCCGAGAGTTATTTTGTACATAAGGGAAGAACGCCAAAGCGTCGAGATTTCTTAGTCGGTGTGTTTTGTTTTGTGGTGGCATCCATCAATTTATCTGGACTTGCAATTTGCAAGACTTTCAAAACAATTGAAGTCATTTTGCAGATTTCTTCGACGTAGTATAAACTTTATCTTGGAAGCCTGACACTTGGCCTGAAACTTGACTAGACTGTCTACCCTTGACCGTGGAAGCTGTAAAGGTTCCGAAACGTCGGGATTAATAATATCAATATAACGCGATCCGTAAAAAGTAGTTTTATTTCAATTGACATTTCATTTATAAATTAATGTCAGATATCGAAAAACAGAAGCCATATTATTGGACGCCGTTTTAAAAAAAGTTATAGAGGCAGACGGCACTGTAGTAAAAAATCTTCAAACCCGTTTTAGCCATTTTAAACTTTTTCAATTCAAACCAGTAGGTCCTGAGACTAGCGCGATCAACGAACCAAAAAAACTCTTCAGCTTTATAATATTAGTATAGTTTTTTTACTCTTCACTAATTTACTACTTACTTTTCACTCTTACTAATCACGAATGACTTGATTTTTTGAATACAGTTAAAATTTTAATGTAGTAAAGCATTGCATACCTACTCTGTACGTAATTCTAACAAATATATTACTAGAAAAAAAAAAGTGTGATTCAAAACGACCTATTCGAACGATATATTCCATAATGGAATTTGAATTTGTCAAATGTGTCGATAGTTCTTATGTATTTTCTTCGCCGGTAAAATGAACAGCAGTGTGCTTTCCTTAGGGGAAAAGTGCAGATTAACAACGCGTGTGGTTTGCATATTGGTAATAAAAAAAACACGTGCCTTCATTATGAATGTTCGAATTATAATAACATTGATATAAATATGTTCCAGATTTTATATATGCTGCGATCGATGTCAGGACTGGTTCCATGGTCGCTGTGTTGGCATATTACAATCCGAAGCAGACAACATTGATGAGTACATTTGTCCAAACTGTCAAAAAAATAATTCCGTCAATTACGCTAATATGAAAGAACTTACTCTTAAAGATTTTGAAAATTTAAAGAGGCTTATTAAACAAATACAACTTCACAAAAACGCGTGGCCGTTTATGGAACCTGTAGACCCCAGAGAAGCTCCTACATACTACAAAGTAATTAAGGAACCAATGGGTATGTTATTATTGTACTTCTTATATAAAACCTCTTGCGTATCCTGTCTATGAGACTAGGGTAAACTATGCCAATTTCTAAATCCCAAACATGACTGTGACTCGGCATGTCATATTATTACCTACTATGATAATTATATAATAAAAACGAAAGGCATTTACGCTTTGCCCATTTACAATGTTGGAGTGGCAGACTCGGCATTTCAGCAATCCGGCTTGAATTCTGTTTGTTTATTATACTGAATTTTATTTTATTTTTTTACAGATTTACAAACTGTGGAACGGAAAGTGAATGAACAAACTTATAGTACTTTGAGTGAGTTTATTGGTGACATGACTAAAATATTTGACAACTGTCGATACTTTAATCCAAAGGACTCTGAATTTTACCGGTGTGCTGAAGGTCTTGAAGCATTTTTCGCACAAAAAATTAAGTACTTTCGTGAAAAGTTATTTGAAACGACTCAATGATAAAGTGCCAGTGTACAGTGTCTAAAGTATGAAATGTGGTTGAATTTGGTCAATAGAAGAATGGTTCACTGTATTCATTGCTTTATGATCTGTCTGTAAATTGTAAACTAAGTATGTGATGAAGACTACAAAGAATAATTTATATTAAATTCCACACTGAAGATATCTAATAGAGTTTGTCAGTTTCGGTTCTATGTTAAAGTATTTATAGTATTTATTTATTACACACTTCAATATATCCCTATTTAAAGCTGACGCTCTTTAGGTATAAAGCTAATGACGGGAAATATTATTATGTATACATTTTGTGAGATATTATGTTAGCTAATATAAATTAGCAACCTTAGTTATGTTAGTTGTATTTAGAGTAAGACAAACGTATTGTATGTAAGAAATAAATTTTTAATAACAACATCCAGATATCAATTTAATACCAACTATTTTTGTCAAAGATGTAAAAATTATCTAAAAAAAATAATGTTTCGCCCTTCCTAAGATGAGATGAAATTGCGTTCTTCCGTCCAAAGTTTTTGTAACGTTGCCGAGCGCTCGATCGCTGTGACGTTCAAGTTTTTAATAAAAGGTGGTCAACATTTTTACAAATGATAATATTATACATATCAATCCTAATGATCAATGCAATTTTTCAATGTAGATTGATATAGAAAAAATTTAATTTCCGAACTTTTGAACGGTTAGATTTAAAAAAATATATAGTTTCTATCATGCTATCGGAGTAGAAAATACCAAATAGTATCTGCAGTTCAAGTTTCAAAGATTACCCCATACTAACAAACGTAGTTACAAAATTTACCTCTGTAATATCAGTGTTGATGTAAGGATAATTAACAAAAGATATTGCGTAAAGACTGCCGCGTTGTTTTTTTTATGCTCAATGGTTCCTACGTTTGCTGCTACTTTGCCTAATGGTAAGCAAAAGGAAAGTGTGTGTGCGGAGCGTTAATTGAATATTAAAGCAGGATTTTTTTTCGTGAGTTACCGCTTATAACGAGTAAAAATTTTATTTCACGACCCTGTATGCATGCTCTTGCATAAATTTGTATTATACCAGCGCAATACGCATACAACTTTATTAATGGAAAGAACATTTTCAAATACAGTTCGCGCAAAATAACTTGAACCTGCGCGTTGCACGAATTTTAGGCGCAAATGGGTTGTGGTATGCGGGGCGGGCGACAATTCCCCGCGTGAGGAGGCGTCGCGTGCCGCGCGCCCGCACACCCACGATAAAATCGATAATCGAGTGCTACGTTTTGTGTTGCGTTGTGATTGTGACTTATAAACAGTTTATAAAATGCCGCCGCGAGTTCGTAGCAGCAATACAGTTTTGAAGCGCCAATCGAGACAAATGATTTATAACGTCTATTGTTTCTTTAAAAAGGACTTAACTGAAACTCAAATTAAAATTAAAACAGCTGAAGCCACAAAAACTTCCCTTTCAACCGTCAAAAGAATCATTAAAGAAACAAATCAGTCCGATTTAATTATTATGTATTTTAATTATTATTATTATTCATATTATGTATGTCATGTACCACCAAAAAATATAGCCTCTAAAAATTTCGTGCGCGTCTGTACCTGCGCAGATCGGCGCCATGTTGGGTCAAGTTATTTTACGCGAACTGTAAATAGTTAATTACGGGAGTTTAAATGATAAATGCTGTTTATTTCTGTAAATAGATCTTTTGAAGACACTTTTACAAGTCAATATATTACTTATTTTTTAAGCTAGATGGCATTTCCTAGTTGACGACGACCTCTGAGAAGAAACGCCGAAACAAACTCAGATAATCATAGTCTCTTTTAAAGTCCAGACATAGAATAGTAACAAATATGTGTCCTACAATATAAGTAAGGCAAAGTCTGAAATGGTCTTTTGAAGAAAGAGCCATAGCGTCTTTGAGTAGTTTATAAATTATTATAATATGTGGATCTTTTTAATGTGGGGCAAGTAATCGTTTATTTAGATACAGAAACAATTACTGGCCAGTAGGTAGGCCTCCCCCCAAAGAGCGCTAACCATTCTAGTTTTGGGCAGCCATCCATCCCCTGCCGCAGGGCGTACACCACACTACGCTTACCCAAGCGCGGTCTCCACTCTAACACTTGTCTGCTGTCGCTAACGACCAGAAGAATACGCTATGATATCCCTGATCTTTAGGAGTTGTGGGATCGACGATTCAGATATATCATAGCGTGTCCTTCAGGTCCCCTACTTCTCGAAGTTCTAAAGCCCCAGCTTTATATTTGGTATATCTATTCTAGCACAACCTCGAAGGCAGCGCCATTCATACAGGTCTCAGGGTGACATGGCTTTTGTTTTACCCTACCCGCCGTAAGAATTGCCAAGGCTGTTCAGCATCACCTCCAGCTCATGCAGAGATTCTGCCGTGATGACAATGTCATCCTCCAATCGGAGGTGTGAGATGTACTGACCGATAGGTAATATATTTTATGCCTCGTTCTGTCCAGTTAAGCTTCTTGAAATTGTTCTCCAACGCGTTCTCAAACGGTTTTGGAAAGATGACGTCTCCGTCTTAGCCGCGACGCAGTTAGAATTTCCTGTAGCATAATAAAAAGCGACAAGCATGATTTAGCAGCCGTAGTTGCCACTGAATTCAAGAATGTCAGAATAAGACACACATAAAAAGGCGAAGAAAGGTTTTGTTGGTTTCGCAAACGGTCTTTGATAAGTAACTGGTACACCCTAATCCTTGATTCCTAAATCTTTCAATTTGACTGGATATGAAAAGAATCTAATTCCGCTAACAGTTCCAAAATCAAATTATATGCATTAAAATAACTAGTGACAGATTTTGCTGCTAAATCTAGAATTCGTGCTGCAATATAAGTTACATTGCTGCTAATAAATAATGGTGAGATCAGATTTTAAAAATCTGATGTGACTCCTCAACCCTTACGGACTTTAATAATTTCTGTTAAGGAGATTTGACGTCACCTCAGACTTAAATTAAAAAATGTTAACGTTAATTTCGAACTGGCGGGTGCCTTAGTGGTCATAGCGTTTGGTGTATCTAACCAGACGACGCAGGTTCGAATCCTGCAGTCAAATTCCTTCACTAAAGTAAGTGAGATTCGGTTTTAAAAAAATGTTATGTGGTGAAACACATTCAACGTTGATTAAATTGCGAGTGGATCTAATAACATTAGGTGTACATAATACTTTCTTTTAATTCTATAAGACAAAACAATATAATTATGCAATATCTATTCTTTATGTGTTTCCATCTAGCTGGCCCCCCAATACGCTACAGCAACGAAACTGGTGCAGGCTGATAGCTTGTTCAATGTACCTTTCTAAAATAACGATAATATTCAATGTACCTCCTCCAGAAAGACAGAAATGCCATTTAATTTCGGTTTCTGGCCAGCAGGCCCCTCCGTTATTTGATTACTTAGAGTGTCTTAGAGAATTGAAAAAAATATTGGAGATACTCCTTCCAATGTACCTTTCAAATCATACATTTATTAACAAAAATCTTATACAAGTTTGTCGGCGCTAGCGAGTAAAGTTGTTTACGAACGCACGACGTGACGTAATCGATCGTACCACTCTGTGAATCAGGCGAGGTGGGGCGGACGGGTCGCCGCATTTATATAGCGACGCGCTGTGCAAACGGGCTCACTTCGTTGGAGGCGCGCGTACCGTTCACACCTCTTGTTCACGTCTGAATCACTTTATATTGATTTTACTATTTATTATTATTATTCATTAATTTGATATTATTATTAATTATAATATATTTTGATTTGATTTGATAGAATAAATTGTACTGCCCTACTTACGAGTTTTTATACACTGTGGCCGAGGATCAGACAAGGAGCGATTCCGACTCTACGGAATACCGCCCGTCTTCACCAATTCTTCAGCGTACGCCCGTTCCATCCGAAATCAGAAGTGGGATGGACCGAGGTGCATCTTCGGCTCCATCCGCCCGCAACGATGCTGGTACTAACCAGGCCCTGTCTGCGTTGGCCGGGATTATAGAAAACTTACACGACAGCAGCAAGCCAGCATGCAAGCAAACCATGAATTTCTGGCAGGATTATTAAACCAGGCAGTGGCCCCAACAAAACGACCAAGGCTCAGTGATATCTATATAGCGCCGTTTGACCCTGACGGTGACATACCAGTTCGAGATTGGTGTGAGCACGTGGACAAAGCAAAGTCCCACTGGAAATTGACGGACTACGAAGTATGTACAAAAATAGCTGGCTTATTGCAAGGCCGAGCCAAGACCCTTGGGAATACGTGGTTAGTGAAGTCTCCAGTGTGGACCGACATGCGAGAAGCATTAATACAAACATTTGAGCCTGAATCACGCTATTCGAACGACATAGTAAAACTGCGAAGTTTCAAATTTGACACGTCTAATCCAGCAGAATCAATTACCAAGGCCTGGAGTATCTGGAAACGAGTTATCAACGGTGACAAAGACAAGGACGCTGTGGAAGCTGTAATCGGCTGCATAGACAATTAATATCTTCGGTTGCGTTTATTGTCTAGTAAATGTTCCTCTGTTCCTGAATTGATATCTGTGGCAGCTACAATAAAACAGCGAGAACCTCGATTTGGAGAACCACCGGCTAAACGATAGAGACTTAGGAACAATAGAGAAGATATTACTATTTGTTTCAAATGTGGTAAGCCTGGACATTTACAAGCACATTGCAGCAAAGTCAATGAGAAGCAGAGTGATCCTAAGCCATTACTGAGTACAACTAATACAAGCGAAACATCAAACCGAACGGAACGCCCCAGACCTAAGTGCAGTTACTGTGACAAAGTTGGCCATACTGAATCAACCTGTTTCAAGAAGATGGGAGATGAAGCTGAGAAAGTTAACTTGGCTGCGGAACAAGAAGAGATATTGACGCCTATGACTGTTAATATCAGTGATCGCGAATTTACAGCTTTCTATGATAGTGGCGCTGCACGCTCCTTAATAAGACGGTCTATCAGCCTGTCGCTCCCCGGAAAGCGTGAAGATTGTTCTCTAATCCTGAAGGGTATTGGCAGCAAAAGTATTCCCATCGTCTCCTGTCGAAAAATTTACGTAACGTGTGACATAAATGGAGTTTTTGTGGAAGTTGCTTTCCATATCGTAGAAGACCACGAAGTACCTTGTGGACTCCTGATTGGAGCAGAAATAGTGAAAGGTACAGGTTTGAACGTACTTATTACGGAGAAGGGTGCTACTGTAATGAGACATTCAAAGATTTCAACCAACCAGATTATCGAAGATCCTTTCGAAAACTTGGATACTGATCTAATTAATGAGGAAGAAGTATGCGAGTTAAGAAGAATATTGATAAAATACAACAATACATTTGTCACTGGGATTCCAAAAAGTAAAGTTAGCACTGGTTGTTTGGAAATCCAGTTGAAAGATCCAACTAAAATAGTTTCTAGAAGACCTTATCGCATGGCACTGGCGGAACGACAAAAATTGAAGGATATTATCAAAGATCTGATGGAGAACGGAATTGTCAGGGAAAGCACTTCGGATTATGCAAGCCCCGTTATTCTCGTGAAGAAAAAGAACGAATGATTACCGAGAACTGAATAAAAATACCATTCCCATCAAGTTTCCACTTCCGATAATTTCCGACCAGATTGACCGATTATCAGATGCTACCTATTTCATCAGCCTAGATATGGCCCAAGGATTTTACCAAATCCCAATCAAGGAGGCGTCTATTCCAAAAACTGCTTTTATTACACCAGATGGGTTGTATGAATACGTCCGAATGCCTTTTGGACTGATGAACGCACCGGCGGTATTTCAGCGTGCTATAATGTCGGCATTGCGACCCTTACTAGATCACATCTTGATTTATATGGATGATGTGTTAATCAAGTGTAAAACGTTCACCGAAGGACTACAGACCCTGGAGAAAGTTTTAGCAGCCCTAACAGATGCAGGGTTCTCTGTGAATGCAAGGAAGTGCTCGTTCTTTAAGACCTCCATTGAATACCTCGGGAATTTGATCACAAATGGTACAGTCCGTCCAAGTCCAAGGAAGGTGGAGGCCTTGGAAAAGTCTCCAGTACCTGTTAATGTAAAACAAGTTCGTCAATTTTGTGGCTTGGCCGGCTATTTCAGACGTTTTATACCATCCTTTTCTGAACGTCTAATTCCCCTATACAACTTAACAAAGAAGGATGCTCAATTCCAATGGACTGCAGAATGTGAAAGTGTCCGACTTGATATAATTCGGCGTTTAACGTCAGCGCCAGTCCTAACAATCTTTCAGGAAGGACTCCCTATCGAACTCCATACGGACGCCAGCAGTACTGGGCTAGGTGCTGTCCTTATTCAAATACAGGATAGCCGACAGCATGTGATCGCGTATATGAGTATGAGAACAACTGAACCCGAGAGTCACTATCACTCTTTATGAATTAGAGACTCTCGCCATAGTAAGAGCAATAAAACATTTTCGACAATACCTCTATGGTAGATCTTTTACAATTGTTACAGACTGCAACGCCATAAAATCATCAGCAAACAAACACGAACTCTTACCCAGAATCCATAGATGGTGGTCATTTCTCCAACACTACGACTTCAAAATAGAGTACCGTCAAGGATGTCGAATGAAGCATGCAGATTTCTTTAGCCGCAATCCGGTAACATGCATTAACCTAACACAGAATATTGATACATGGTTGAAGATAGAACAAAGACGTGATCCAGAGTTAGCCAATATCATAAAAAGGTTGGAGCACGGCGAAGAAATAAGCAAATACAGAATAAATGATCATGTTTTAGAGCGCTATTACGATGAGGACGAACCCGGATGCAGAAAATGGAAAAAGGTCGTACCAAAATCATATCAGTGGAGCATAATTAATGCATACCACACTGCGCTAAAACATTTTGGATGGGAAAAGACGCTGGACAAGATTCGAGAAAGCTATTGGTTTCCCGAAATATCGTCCACAGTAAGACGATTCGTGGATAATTGTGTTATCTGCAAAACCAGTAAGGGTCCCTCCGGAGCCAAGCAGGTAGAACTATATCCAATAGAGAAGAAACCCATCCCTTTTGACACCATTCACATAGACATGACTGGCCATCTCACCAGACGAAATAGCAAACATGAATATGTTGTTGTTATTATAGATGCTTACAGTTGCTATTATACAAGCTTAAGTTTGTGACTCTTACATACGCAAATAACAAGACTGCTAATTCAATGCTACGTGCACTCAAACATGTTGTGTCTTTATTTGGTGCCCCCCGACAAATCATAAGTGACCAGGACACTGCTTTCAAGGCGGAATTCGAAGAGTTTTGCAAAAACTACAGTATCCACCAACATTTCATAGCTCCAGGAGTTAGTAGAGCCAATGGGCAAGTGGAGCGCATGATGGCTGTTGTAAAAAACGGACTAACTATCATTCGCAATTATGAGACCCAAAACTGGAAAAATGGGTTAGAAGCGCTTCAATTAGCAATTAATTGTACCAAGAACAAAACAACAAATGTAAGTCCAATTAAAGCCCTTACTGGAAGACAGTGTGCTGTACCATCAGAACTGTTATCTCTGATTGATGAGGAGGAAGGGACAGTGAGTCGAGATCAACTCGACAACTATATGCAAAAGAAAATTGAGAATAGGGGAAACAAAGACAAAGCAAGATTCGACAAGGGTAAAGCCAAAGTGAAGAGGTTCCAAAAGGAGGACATTGTTTTATTTAAGACAAACCCTAGATCCCAAATTGGGCTTGACTTGAAATACCCAGATGCTTATGTTATTTGGAAGATTCTGCCAAATGACCGTTACCAAGTAAAGAAGATAACAGGACGCGGACGCCCAAAAAAGGTATCTCATGATCAACTACGGTTGGCGCCAAAACCAAACGAAGACATAAATCAGGATTCCATGTCGGCGCTAGAAGAATCTACCGTGACACTAGAAACAAATGAGAACCAAGGAGAAGTCGAAACTCACATTGACCTGGATGAAGTTCAGGAGATTGAGACTGCAGAAGAGTAAAGGTATTAGATAGATGTATAGTAATTATCTTAAAGTAAAACCTATATTACATGAGTTTGTCGAGAGCGAAAACTCTCTTGCTTTTCCATGTGACGTAAGTTGAGGACAGGGGCCTCCTTACTTTTGAAAGTCATGTTATGTAAGTTGAGGACAGGGGCCTCCTTACTTTTGAAAGTCATGTCATGTAAGTTGAGGACAGGGGCCTCCTTACTTTTGAAAGTCATGTTATGCAAGTTGAGGACAGGGGCCTCCTTACTTTTGAAAGTCATGTTATGTAAGTTGAGGACAGGGGCCTCCTTACTTTTGAAAGTTTGTCATGTAAGTTGAGGACAGGGGCCTCCTTACTTTGACAAGTCACGTAAGTTGAGGACAGGGCCTCCTTACCGTTGTATGATTAAAAAGAAATTTAAATAGGTACTGACCACTAGTTGGGTGTTGTGTACTGTGATGTACTGCGCACTTAACTTTTTGCAGGTCGAGGGCGACCTTCATGCAGAATGGCCGTGTCGGCGCTAGCGAGTAAAGTTGTTTACGAACGCACGACGTGACGTAATCGATCGTACCACTCTGTGAATCAGGCGAGGTGGGGCGGACGGGTCGCCGCATTTATATAGCGACGCGCTGTGCAAACGGGCTCACTTCGTTGGAGGCGCGCGTACCGTTCACACCTCTTGTTCACGTCTGAATCACTTTATATTGATTTTACTATTTATTATTATTATTCATTAATTTGATATTATTATTAATTATAATATATTTTGATTTGATTTGATAGAATAAATTGTACTGCCCTACTTACGAGTTTTTATACACTATGGCCGAGGATCAGACAAGGAGCGATTCCGACTCTACGGAATACCGCCCGTCTTCACCAATTCTTCAGCGTACGCCCGTTCCATCCGAAAAGTTGATTGATGTAGTGCTTTTACAGATTGGCTTCAACACATTCCTCGATGGCGTATATCTCTGCTCGGGACTGTAAAAAAATATGATAATTACCTAATTTGAGTGACGGAAACAATTATGTTCTATGTGTACCTAGTGGTGGGATCGAATGTATTCCTCAAGGTTAAATACAATTTCCTTTCTGTCTTCTTGGAGGAGGGTACATTGAATACAAAATCGATTCGATTAGACACGAGCTAACACCACCACCTTTTGTTACTATTGCTTATTTCTTGTGACACACGTTTGCCACTTGCCACAAACTTCAAAAACCTCAGATCAGCAGTAAGCGCTGGCACACCTTTACAAGCTAAACCAAACGCCCTTTATGTTTAAATTTGTCTAAGCTTTTCGAAGTTTGGTAAACCTGGATGTGGATAATACAAGGTTCACACGTTTGCTACTTGCCAAAAACTTCTAACATCTACAAACTCTTGGATAAATGAGCCAAATATCGGTATCAACGGGCCTGCAAGTGTGCTTGTGTTATGGAAAAGCAAGTATGACGGCCGTCGAATTTGTGTGGACGTCGACTATAACGTTTGGCATATACTATTTTAAAAAGCAAAATGAATCCTTACCGACATTAAAAATTTACAGAAAGCGTACCAACTACATAACCATATACATCATTTTTAGTTTAAGCGAAACCTGAATATAGTTTGTTAATTATGTAACTGAATCGATTCCAATAATTTTTACATCACGTTATATTTTGTCCCAAAAATAGGTATTTAAAAATGTTACGAGTAGGACACCGAGCGACACTAAGTACCTATCCGCAATCATATGCGTGTGTTAAGTAAATAATCATTATATATTTATTTTAATCTTTACATGCTGACCAACTAATAATTTAATTTGTAGCAATAAGCGTAAAGTAAAGGTTTCAGTAATTGGGTCAAACAAATAAAATATGATAAGTAAAGCACATTAAATAAAATAAATAAATATTCTTGGACAATTTCACACAGCACCATCTAGTCCCAAACTAAGCAAAGCTTGTACTATGGGTACTAGATAATGGATATAATACTTATATACTTTTTTTTTTTGTAAATACATACTTATAATACATAGAAACACCCAGACAAACACAAACACTTATGTTTTAACCACACAAATATTTGTATCCTGTGGGAATCGAACCCACGACCCCATGATCAGCAGTCCGGTACTCGAACCACTAGACCACAGACGTCGTCTAATTTTAATATATCATTTCATACATATTATTTAGCAACAATTGGTAAATACTTGACCTTTTTAAATCCTTCCAATCGTATTTCACTTAAATATGTGTCTATATATCTCTATATAGATTATAGTGTAATATTATATTCTTTATTAATGAACACTTAACATAATACGGATTATAATTATATATTACTTACACAAGATATTTTGGCAAGGTTGTAATCTGAACCGGAGCTCTGCTCACTACGACGGTCGGATACAGAATGACGGCTGCCGTTTTTTTTTTTTGATGGACATAGTTTTTAGCTCGAGGGAGCTTTAAAAACTTAACCGGACTAGGTGGCGAGGCACCAAATGCCTCCAGCCAGGGGACGGCTGCCGCCAAATGACAGCCCTTTTATACGTTCAGACAAACGGCGCCGACATACCACGTGTTTACATTTTGACATTAATATTGAGTAAATGTAGCTTTATATGTTATCATAAATTCCATAAATATTTATTAATAGCATTTTATGACCATAGTATTCAAAACAGAACGTTATTCTATCTAACCTATAAATATACTCAATATATTAAATAGACATCATATTTTGAAGTGAGATCTAATTTCTTTACAGGTAAAGCACGTTGCGTATTTTGGCACGGTCATCTTATGTTATAAACAACGTAATCATCCCTAATCCCTAATAATATTATAAATGCGAAAGTAACTGTCTGTCTGTTACGCTTTCACGTCTAAATCACTGAACTGATTCTAATGAAATTTGGTACAGAGATAGAGTTGACCTTGAGAAAGAACATAGGATAGTTTTTATCTCGGACTTTTGAAGAGTTCTCTTGGAAACACGATATAACCGAACTCGACGCGGGCGAAGCCGCGGGCGGAAATCTAGTATTATATATTTTCGAATAATCTATCACGTGCGTGCAACACAGGTCACGGTGCACTGAGCGCTCAGCGCGGGCGCATTGTGGGGCGGGGGTGAACCAACCACTTCAGCCGCCCGGATACTATAGGGCAGTGTTGCCATATATACAGATTTCTGCGTATTTATACAGATTTTCGATGTGCGACATAGATTTTTATACAGAATTTTCACATTCTATTGACTACATTGGCGTAATCTGCTTAAAACGGAACATAGCAAAATAAATAATAATAATAATAAAATATTTTATTGATACAAAATTTGAGTTGGAGCCCTGATTCCTGAGCTAGGTTTTACCTGTGTTACAGGAATCAGTGTCTTCACCGGCCAACTCACGGCTGTCGGCCTCCGACAGCCGTGAGTTACTTACGAGGAGTGAGTTAATTGTAGAAAGTTATTATTTGTACCTACAGCCTGTTGTGGTTAAGTAATGCGATGTTTAACACTTAATCCACTTTGAACTTACAGTGGTTGGCATAAGGTGCAACAAATCGGATTGACTACATTTTAATCACTTACGGCTGCATTTACAAATAAAGTAGGTACTTATTAATGTCTACATATACCTACTTGGTCATTACGACAGTCCAAAGACTACAAGTGTGATGGAAAATGTGGAAAGTGTGATGTATCATCAGTTAATTACAGTACAATTACAATCGCAAATCGCCATACGGTTAGGTACTTACTGCCACATTATTGTCAATGAGCGCAAGACACGGGTGAGGGCACGGGGCGGCGCGGTGGCGCACGGACGCCGCGTGATGAGCATGTTTTTGTACGGACAACCAGGTAACATAACAAACTTATAACTTTGTGATTTTAATGATACAGTTTTGAAATGCTGTACATAGATTTTTTTACATAAAAATACTAGACACGTGGTTCAGGTTTCGCTACTAATAATGACGAAGTATACTTAATTATTTAACCATACTCCCGAAGTCCCGACGGTCATAATCTTGTTTATCATCTTATCACAATAAATAATAGAGACGTTCGTAATGACCAAAAGCGTCTAAATAAATAAAGAGAAAAAATTCGTAATACCTACTGGTATTTCGTGAATGAATGTTGTGATAGCGTAATTTAGGCTTTAATAAAGCCTTAATAATAATTAGTAAAATCGAATGTTGACACCGCAGAACAGAAAAAACAAAAACACAAACGTTTTATCTTAGACATGGCAAATCCCCTGTAGATGCTGTAAGTCTGCTGACTAAGCGTGTGACATCACACCTAGATAGCAACAATAAGTGCCTTGGGAGTTTTTCTCGACCTGGCGAAAGCGTTTGATACGGTTGCAATTCCTATACTTCTGGGAAAACTTGAATGGATAGGTATCAGAGGTTCTTCACTTCAATGGTTCGAAACTTATCTAACAAATAGATATCAATGTGTGAAAGTGGGAGATAGCATTAGTGGTAAAAACCAGGTGGAGTTCGGAGTGCCGCAAGGCAGTGTCCTTGGCCCAACACTATTCCTCATATATATGAACGACATACACCGAACAATCTCCCACAACACAGATATTATCTGTTATGCTGACGACACAGTAATTCTTTTCAACCATAAATCTTGGAAGTCAGTATTTGAGGTGGCCCAAAACAGTATGACAAAGATTAAGCATTGGTTAGACTACAATCTGCTGTCACTAAATATAAAAAGAAACAAACTACATTTGCTTTCATAAAACCTCAGCATCAGCTCCAACCATACCTACTAAGCTCATTATCCACTCATCAAAATATATACAGAATTCTTGCAGCTGTGATGAAATAAAAAAGGTAGACCACACTAAATATCTTGGAATCATAATTGACCAACATCTTTCCTTTAAACTCCACATTGAATTAGTAGCTAAGAGAACAAGAAAACTGATTCACATAATGAAACTTTTGCGTAACGCAGCAGAAGAAATTTTTTTACATCTAGTTTATGTGGCCTTGTGCGAATCAGTCCTCACCTACTGTATTACAGTATGGGGTGGAGTGGGTATATCCACCATGATACAACTAGAAAGAGCCCAAAGATCAGTGCTTAAGGTCATGCACAGAAAACCTTTCAGATATCCCACTCGACTTCTGTACTCGGAAACGTCTATGCTAAACGTCCGTCAGTTATACATTCACAAAATAGTTTTGAAACAGCATGCTATAGTCACCCAGTCATTAATTGTCCTCCTGTCCCCGTAAAAACAACCTTTGCACAAAAAATGCAGGAATTTATGCTTGTGTTCATATATAATAAAATTATCAAGGTCAGTGACATAAAATCATGCAGAAGAAGACAAACCAAGAAGATTATAAATAAATGGCTTCTAACCCAATCATACCATGATACCGAGAAATTTATTCGAGTAATTAAATAAACCTCCTGACTCACACATTCATGCACACTTACACACTACACACCTCCCCCTACACATTCACACAAACCCACTACACACCCCACACACATTCACCCTCGCACACGCATCACCCACACACACCCCCATTTCTCGCCATGCACGCTCATCACTCATATCAACACTACATCACACTCACAATGTACGCTGCAACCTACATAATATAGTAAACACCTACTTGTTGTTGTTAAATTACTTTATTTTTTCAATTTTGTAATTTTTCATCTCTTTTATATAAAAAAAAACCTTGTAAATGTAATTATCCTTTTTAAATAAATAATTTATGTCTATTGTACGGTATCGAACACCATAATTATGCAACTGGAGTTAATATAGTGCCATAGGCCTCCACGAGACAGGCTCGACCTAGTGTAGAGGTCATAAGTTAATATAAGTTCCTAAATCTTAATTGTCTAATAGCACCTGTATTAAATATGTACATTTTTATATGGTTAATAAACATTATTCTATTATTCTATCTATTCCGTGGTAGACAAGATCGTTGAATCTAACGTGTGGAGCCGGTTTTACGATTACATATTAAATAATACGCCTGCCTGTACATAAAAAACTGAGTTGTCTTTGGTATTCGTTGTGGATATCCGAACGCCGAAGTACAGTCGTAAGGTTATGTTTACGGCATAATTTTGTCGAGTCAGAATTCAGTCGGTATCTAATTTAGGACAAAACTTGCTCAATCTTTTAAAAGTTACAAAGAAACTAATAAAAATGTTGGTGACCTTAAAGACGCTTCAACAACAAACTTTTCAAATAGAAATCGATCCAGAAGAAACAGTTAAAGCCCTCAAGCTGAAAATTGAAGTCGAAAAAGGTAAAGATTATGTTGCTGATCATCAAAGACTTATTTATGCGGGGAAAATTTTGCTGGATGACGACAAATTAAATACCTACAATATAGACGAAAAGAAGTTCATTGTTATCATGGTAACAAAACCGAAATCCTCGGAAACTCCTGCCTCAACTACGTCTGCGCCAGAAGCAGGTGAAAGTGCGTCTACTGAAAGCGGTGACGGTAAAGCTAAACCCACCACTGAGGAAGCGCCCAAACCACCTGCCGCTGTAGAACCCGAGCCTGTGGCAACTTCTAATGAACCTGATTTTGAAACTACAGTTCAAAGCATAATGGATATGGGTTATAATAGACAACAAGTGGAACAAGCTCTGCGGGCCTCATTCAATAACCGTGAAAGAGCTGTGGAATATTTAATAACAGGTATACCAGAAGATCTACTACAAGAACAGGATGGTGAAGAAGGTACTGATGAGGATCCCTTGGCATTCCTTCGTGATCAGCCCCAATTTCAACAAATGCGTGCAGTAATCCAACAGAATCCTAATTTGCTTAATGCAGTATTGCAACAGATTGGTCAAACTAACCCAGCACTATTGCAGGCTATCAGTCAACATCAATCAGCTTTCGTAAGAATGTTAAATGAACCCGTGAACCCATCAGCAGCTGGTGCTGCCGCTGCAGAAGAGAATGCTATAGACATTCCACAAGTTCAACAGCCACAAGTGTCACCTCAAGACAAAGAAGCAATTGAAAGATTAAAAGCATTGGGTTTCCCAGAACATATGGTTATTCAGGCATATTTTGCTTGTGAAAAAAATGAAAATCTTGCAGCAAATTTTCTACTTTCACAGAATTTTGATGACTAAAATATTTTTTTCATGGAATGTAATACTTTGTTAAAATGAAGAGACAAAATTATAAAGATAACAAAAAATTTGTATTTAATATGTTGTCTACATCAATAGCCTAATAATAGTGATTACTGCTTGTTTCAGGTGTATCTTTTTTTACACTGAATTTCAAACATTTGTCATGATTCAATATCTAATAAATTTCTTATTGTTCAAATAATTTATTGGAATGTTTTTTAATTATAATAAACCCTGACCTTCAGTTTATAATTACTTTTATCGACGTTTTTATAGTGGGTAATAGGGTTCTTTTCATGTTCCAATTTCTAAAGCATCACCTAGTCTAACTGTACCCAATACATTTGTCGACTTTGTTGCTAGCTGCCATGTGGTTCTATTGATTCCTTGCTGAATTAATCTGCATACTGGTGAAACATGATGTGTATTGCGAGAAGCTGTAGCTTGCAGTCATTGCTAAAAACAAACTTAAATGTGCAGTGTTCAATCACTGCTTCGATATGCCGAAAATTATCATGCGTTAAGTAAGCATGACAATTTATTGTCCCTTACATGACATTATGGGAATAAAAGAAATAAGACCACATTATTACATCAAACAGTTAATATTATTAATTTTATAAATAGCATTAACTTAACATAAAGAGCTATGTTGGTATAAATTTTATTCATTCTAAGTAAAGGCACTTTCCACAATGTCTATCATTAACACTAAATCATTTGCCATGATTGATATCTGAAACAAAAACTTGTAAAAAATAACAAGTACATTTGGATATAATATATCACTGTTTACTACAATCATAAACAATTTAATTGTTATAATAATTCACAATCATTAATCAAAGAGGTAAAACGTCAATCATGGCAAATAAAATATAATAAAATCTTACTTAACTCTGGTAGTCAGCTAAAATTACCCATTCACGAAAATAAAATACAATAATGTGTATATTATTATTATGTGGATGATAAAACTAAATAGTGATATACATACATAAATCACAAATGGAGGTACCTATTTGTTTTCTCATGAAACAACACATCTGATATTAATAATTGATGAAAACAGTATTCATCCACCATTATTTCTCATCCACATTATTACATTACACTATTATATATACAAAGGTTTATTATACATTCTTTTTTACATATCTTTTCATTTATACACAATGTACAAAATTCTTATTTCATTTATAAAGGTATGTTTCATTTATAAGTATAAGAAAAAATAGATAACTGTACATTGCAATATGGATATTGCACAAAACGAACTAAAAATATTAACTTTGGCTTATCCATTATAAACACCCTTTGTGGTGTTGAAAGTATAAGGTAATTATCAGATTACTTAGTGTAATGTATCTCTCACTTCAGTATCTTCAATCACAGACACGTGTGATAATATTCAGCAGCATCATCCAAATTGTAATGAATTACAAATACTTATAAATACAACCAACTAATCCCTCGGCAAGTAGGAAGGATTTCAAGGGGTGGACATGAAATGATGAAAAATCAATTTTAATAATCATGTTTTAAAACAATCCGACTTCAAAAATGGCACCAAGTCTAACTTGCTTGAAATTTATGCTATAAAACATTTTGGAATGGTAAATAAAGTTATAACTGACATTTGCATCATATTCAATTAAAAGCACAACAATTTTATAAAGAAAATTAAACTCGGTTACATAAACAGCTTACATGGTGTTTGTTGGTTTTGTTATTATTATTCTGCATAAAAATCAAACAAATGATAAACAACAATAGAAAATTACAAAAACACATTAACAATTCAATACATCAAATCTAACAATATGTTATGAAAATATGGATTGATCAATCAATGCACGAACAATTTGACTTGACTACTGAATTACAAAATTGCAATTCTTTTACAGCGGAGAGCCAAAACAAGCAACCTGAATGCGGCACTCAAAGTCAGTAACAATATGTGCCTTTAGGCTCTCTGGCAGGGCAGCGGCACACCCGTTAGCCAGCTGGACCTCATTCTGTCTTTTGCTGGCAGTATAATTCTTTTAGGGATTTTAATTCTTCTATGAGTGCTTTATTTTGGTTTTCAAGAACGGCCACCCTGTTTTCTAGGCATTTAATGTATTCCTTTTTCTTTCGACGACATTCTCTTGCTGCTTCTCGATTTTTCAATAACCGTAGTTCACGTTTGCGTGTTTGATCTTCTAGCATTGGACCTGAAAGCATTGAATAATAATTATAGGTATCACGATGATATGATGATATAATTGATAAATTATTGTATTTGATAAGTACCAACCAGGCACATAAAAATGTTCATCTTGATTTGTCGCATACTGCACTATCGCGCCGCCTGCACCGCCTCCTGACACAGCAAGCGTATGTAAACCACTATCTGTTTGCAGAGCTCCAGCTGGAATCACTAAGGACAAAATGTTTTTATTTAACATTCCATAAAAAAAAGTTTTATAAGAATGAGATGTGAGTGATCACATCACAATCACACTTTTTATAAACCAAACAATTGTTGTGATCTGTACAATAAATTGTTAAAAGTATAGTAGTAAGAATAAAACTCAAAAATAATTTATTATTAGCAGACTGCAATCTGTTATGAATCTCCAAGAGTGACCTAAATAGGAAGATCATAATATATGTTTAAGGGTGCATACAATATTTAGTGGTACAATTTTATTATAGGTAATGATAATGAATATGATGACAAATATCGAAACTGTCAGAAAAATAAAAAAGGTAATTTCAGCCCAATCTTTTTTTTCGTTTGCACTTGCGCAGTTTCAACGAATGCACGCTGACGCAGTCAGGTTTGCAGTTTTATTGCATTGAGCCTTACTCGGTACGTATTTGATTGCCTCTGGCTCTTCAATCAAAAGGATATGGATTCATTATTATATAAAATAAGTACGAAGTCAAAACGAAGGATAATCATGATAAAATAATAATTAAAAAGAAAATTGAATGACAGATTACTAACGAGTGTGCATTTCAGGCCCGCGGTTGCGAGTTCCGCAAACTACACAATTTTGTGATCTATACTTTCCCCCGAGTGAAGCGTAATGGTATTAACTTCACGTACGAGGGAAATAAAACAAGTATAAGACTCAAAAACAAATTTGGTTCAATGGTTTGCTAAGCTAGCTAAGCACGTAATTATTATTCCACATTTCATTGAAAAATCTCAAGTGAGATTAAGTGGGGAGGTGGAAGGTGGTCGAGCCAAACCTCAAATCTCACCAATCACGGTCGACCATGGAGCACGCTTGACTTGAAGACTCTCAGGTTGTACAACCCGGAAACACTGACTCCGGCAAATAGTTCCACTCTCTAGCGGTACGTATGAGAAAGGAGAAAGCGAAGAATGTTATTTGAGTACCTGTTCTGTGCGAAATACTGTCGTACCTTCGATAGGGTGCCAGGCCATTTAGCAGCCAGTTGAACTTTGGACTCGATGTAGGAGACTTAGTAGCAGGTGAACGTGAGAGTAACGCCAAGAAGTTCAAGTTGGTTAGCTACGGATACATCTCAGAAAGTCGGGGTTAGTTGAAATCGACTTCGTTTTGACTTTCGTCTGCGTAACAAAAGCTACCAGGCAGGCTTTAGCAGATCATTGATATGCAAGAATCGCATTGCTGAGACAAATGACCATTGAGGCACCTGAGGTTAATAGCCAATCGATTTGATGAGAAGACTCACATCGACCGTTCAGAAGTCTAATACCCAATTGCATAAACCTGCGGGTAGCCGTTTTTCATAATTCATGGTATAGGTTATCTTGGTATAAAGATTGTGCTGTTTCCTTAACATAAAATTAAAATTGGAGTGAGCCATTTATAACATCCAAAACATGATCATAATTTTACATAATAAATAGATATAATGTAAAATACAGTTCTTAAAAAACTTAATGCATAACAGGTGAATGAAAATGTTGTTTTAATATCGATGGATGGCTCGCAAGGTAAAATAACTAAATTAGTTTCCATAACACCACGAAACTATAACGGAAACGGAAATGTAAGTACTTTAACACTAGGTAAAGCCATTTAAATAGATCATCTTTTTTATTTCATTTTGGTCGAACCCAACCTAAGTGGTATATTTCCTGACTCAATGACAAAAAGTAAAATAATTGATTAAATTGGAATCTTCTAATTTTTTATCCGAGGAATAGTATCACTGAAGTGGCCAAACTTGGAGGACTGTTATCGCGAGATCTCTCTGGTCATTGAGGGTGTCCGTAGGGCTCAATTCTTACGTAATCTTATCAATAAACAACACGTGACTTATTTAAATAAAATAACAGCAAATAATGTACTTAAAGCAGTTCTTAATTAATCAACATTTTTCTAATCAAAAAATTAAATGTTGAGTAGGTAAAAACTAGTGTACCTACTGCAGAAAACAAGTTACTTCGTCTTTTCATCTAATTTGCGAAAAGACGCAGTTCTGCAGTCAGTGCGGTCTTTAAAAACGCCAGTTTACTAATATAGACCAGGGACCGTACAACCCCCTTTATGAGTTAATTCAATTGAAAGGGTTACCCGTTGATTCGGTTACCGTATGGATGATGTTACCTCTTCGTTCCTGTAACATTTTCCTAACACCAATGAAAGGGTAACCCTTTCAATATGTTAGCCAGTGGAAGGGGTTGCGCCAGAAAAAGCAATTCGAGCAATATAACCCTCAAGGACGTCACGAGTTCTGCAGTATTTGTGGGGAATTACGTTACACATCACACAGCAGGCGTTGAAACCGCGTTTCGAATTTTTTCAGGGGTTCAGGCGTAAATAGGTGCCTGTCACGATAGTGGCGAATATCACGAATCGCAGTGTCAGTCAGACCGTGACAGATAGGGCTAGAGAGGTCAAGTGCGATTTATCGACATACTCTGCCACCTCCCCAGGCGGTGGATAATCCATGACTTTCCGTACGATAAACAAGGCGTGAATAGGTACATAAACAGACAAACTAACGGTTACTTTCACATTTAGAATATTAGTATGGATGATGTGAAATAAAACCGAGGCAAATTAGTAGTATAGAATGGTTAGACTTTTTAAAATTCAAATGGTCTCTAGCCTGTCCCAGGATGTCCCCAAAATCTATAATTCTTCTTTCAACGAACTGTCATCGAAAAACATGGTTAGTAAATTAAGAAAAAAATTGTTGCTACCATAGAAATAACAATAATTATAGCAGGTAAAATATTATAACAAAAGAATCCAAACGTCATCGTCATCAGTCTGAAATAATATATGTGAATAAGCGATGTGGGTTGGTTGGTATATATAGCAATAGCAAGTAGATGCCGTCATCATGCCTTTTCGCCGCAGATTACGTCATCAGTCTGAATGTTAATCAGGTTCTGCTAGTTATGACGTCATTGTTGTAGGAACTTGCACAGCTTAAGACTATACCAATAACATGTTTATTTAGCAACTAGTTTGACTTTTCAAAAGTGCTATTTTAATGGTCTAATTGAAATAAAATATTTGACTTTGACTTTGACTATTCATTTTAAAATATATTTATGATTTTAATAATACACGACAATTGATAACATAGGTACCCAATACATATTTATAACATCTCGACCAAGAAAATAAATAAGATAATTAAAATTGCAGGTTTTGTACTTTTGTGTAAAGTTCTTGATATCCTGCCATAAAAGCTCATAGCCTGTATAGCTCATAGGGCTTAATATTTTTTTGTATTGTAGAGGCGCATAATTTTGGGTTCATTCATCAACTTTAAATACAGCCTCGTTACAGGTCGTTGCATTCACAATTATTGGGTTCTGGTGATTTCCAAATACAGGTTTTTTTAAGCCTCATTCAGACATCAGCTTCTCACATATTGTATACTATGAAAATATATACCTGTATTCAAATACACATTTATTATAAGTAACACTATGTACTTATACGGCTATGGTCTCTTTTTGTGAATAGAAATAAATAAACGTTATTATATTATTATTTAGCATATTTCGCATTTCTTGCAAAATTGATAACAGCACTAAACAAGTGCGTCTTCATCGTCTCACATTTAATGATTGGAAATACAATGTTCATTAAAACCGCACGTCTTGTTTGCATTTTGCTTCAATTTGTATGTTTTACTTTATAAACCGATTTGGGCCTACTTCAGAGGGCGCATGGATATTGGCAAACTTACCACTCTTAAAGCAACTGATAAAGATCAAACCTTAGATTATTAATCTAAGGATCAAACTTATACCTATCTTAATATATGGGGACACGAGTGTCCGAGTCGAGCAAAAAAAGGCACAACCGTACCATCGTTTTCGCCGAAGCCATTTAGGACTTTTTCAGCCCCCCCTGTAAATCCGTTGTGCATAAAGCTAGAAGCCTACATTATCAGTGACCAATAATAGGATTTAATATAAATGGGTACATACCTATTTCCAAATTACATTAAGTTTGAACCTGTATTTTAAGAACTATTGCAAGTCACACTGTCTTATTTTTGTCACTGAGACATTCAGGCGATTATCATCATTCTAAGGGTGTTACCACACCAATCGATCTAACCCGTTTTAACCCTTCGGGTACGGAACCCTAAATAGAGGGAATTTCTCTGTCTCGCAACGCAGTTCTTCTACCACAAAAAAATGTGAGATCTAATGTAAAACCAAGTTCTCTACATTTTATAGTGACTATATAAATATTACGACATTTTTATTTCTCTTATAAATAAAACTGACTTGGCCATCGTAAGGCAACATCTAGAATGCTGTCAAGTAATATTGTATAACTACACCATTGAAATTTTCTAATTGATACACACATAAAACAAATAATTAATATAACTCATCAATCATAACATAACTCATTAAAAAGTCTAGACTGGATCAAGTTTTCCCAATAATGGGTCACAACTGTTAAAGTCGCTATGTTCCGCATTAGAATTTATTATTTGGTTTATGTGTGTATCAATGATGAAACGATTTCAATGGTGAAGTTATTCAGTATTACTTAACAGAATTCTACACCAGTAGTATAGAATTCTGTTCTGAATTGTTTTATTACTTTCAGATTTTATTTAGTTCATATTTTAGCAGTTTGATTTCTCTCTTCTCTCTCCTACTGCTTTTACAAAGTTCAAGGGTACCATAATGCTTAAAACAGCTTGTGTCATTATTGAGTTAATGAATTTCTAAATCGTTTGGACACTGCCTATTTTCACTCAATAAAAACAGTTCCTGTTCACTAAATTAGTAGTGTCCCACAAACTACACATACTACTTTAAAAATGAAAGATTAGGTACTTCTAATAGTGATACTTAACAATTTTAATTCCTAACATGATTTCATCCCGTTTATCAAAAAGTTCAAAAACATTTTAATGACAATGGTACAATCCATAAGCTTCTAGTTATGTGCTGTGTTCGACATAATGTAGAAAAGTTATGTATGATGCGTTGCAACAGGTTAGTGACACATTTTGCACACAGAAACGAGTCTCAACGGCGGCACATATAACTGACCTGGCGCAAATGATAAAGAAGATGACAGCGACACTTCATTCTCGCTTCCCGGTTTAGATCCCATGCGATTTTCTGCAATATTATCAGGTTCTTATACTTTTAAGTGCTTAAGCTTTATCTATTCACCCATTTTAATTAGCAAGATGTACAGCCCTTAACGTATAACGCCTAAACAGTCAATGAGTATAATCATTGGTATTGGTACCATACCACACCATCATCTAATGACACTATATGTGCTATTGCGTAGTTAAGTACTTATTTCCAGTACAAAATTTAAATTAATATGTTTACATTATATAAATTTAAATGCTGTGGTTTGTACATTTGATCCAGTTTCATATTTTTAATAATAATAATTCCTGAAAAATCTTAATAATTCTCCAGAATAATTTTTATTTTATATTTACTGTTGCTTACAAAATCGGACAGGCATCTCTTTCAAGCCATTTTTATATTAAAACTATAATTTACAAACATGAAGTTAAACAAACATTAAGCACAATCTTTATAACGAGATGAAAATATTTATAATGGCGATTTGACTTCATATTTCAAAAATACCTTACCTGCAAAGTTAGCATATTGATTCAAACAGGTGTATAATTTATCATTAATCATTGGTGAAGACTAAGTTCAGTTAGGTACTGGCTATTTGTCTGCAACATTAGAATTTATGGATATAATATAAAATGCACATAAAGGACAAAATGCATCTGGAGATTTCCATATGTTATATTGTCATCGACAAATAGTCCATTATCTACTCAACCCCTTAAGAAACAATAGTGGGAACATGCCACTGATACTAAACTACAGTAAAAAATTAAAGACTATTGACTCACCAGCAATTTCAGCACCACCAAGATCATTTAGTATTTTGCGGTAAGAGGGACGCCTGGTCAGCATTTCCCGGTACTTTCGTTTTGGACTCTCATCACCACTACAGCTGTCATCACTGCAAGATTGCCCTTGTGTGCTGACTACTGTATTTGGTTCTGGCTTTATCTAAAAAAAATTAAACATCAAAGTAATTTAAAAAACTTGTGTTCTTATTATTATTTATAACTATAAATAAATTATATTCATTAGCTACATTTATCCTTCAATGTTAAGCAGAATATTTTGCAAGCAAACAAACCATCCAAACAAATCCTTAATAATTGTAAAGAGTGTGAATTTTGTGAGTTTGTGTCCATGTGGAGGGTAATCATCGGAACCACTACACATATTTTAAAAAAATCTTTAAATGTTTAAAAGGTACATTATTCCACATCGGTATAGCTAATATAATTATTTTACAACAACAGAAGTGAATGTGCAGGGACCAACTTATTAGATAGAACAAAAGTCATCCACATTCATACATCTTATCATACACACATGGTAGTCATGATTACCATGAACCTGACCCTTTAAAGGAACTTCACCAATAAAATCAGTATACATATTTCTATGGTTTTCCCTCCTGTTGCTTCTTGTTGGTTTGTTAAACTAGCACACAGACCAAGCAACCCACATTTCAATTATGAAATAAACTGAAATAAGATTTCAATAACAATAATATTCAATAACAATTCATAAATTAAAAAAAGTATCTTCAATGTATGCTTTACCTGCAATGTTTGCAATGTTCCTTGTGTTGTGTGTATTACAGAACTTGGTTTGCTAACAAGAATCACATTTCCTTTAGGTAATTGCACAGACTGTATGTTGGATGCATTTTGAATTACAGATTGTTGGTTTGGTTGTATTACTGATTGAACCTGAAAACATAACTGATTTTAAGTAAAGTGTAAACAGTGTAGACACAGCACTGGTGAAAACTAGCAATTATTTATGTTTGTGACTGATTACATGAAACACAAGCAATGACGGCTAAAACCTAAAATATAAAAACAGAGGGGTTTAATGACATACAAATTGAGAGCATTTGAACTGACAAACCTCTTAAATCAAAGGGTTGTTGACACTATCAACATAAAATATTTTAGATCACAGCTTACAGAATACAGTACAACACTTTCACTAGATATGGTTAAAATGAACAAAATAAACACCTGTGCAGATGGAGCTTGTGTTGGTAACGTAAGTTGCACAATGCTAGTGACAGCTACTACATGAGGTGCAGACGCGGCCGCCGAGGAGCTTGCACTGGCCAGCGGATCCGTGGGACCAGCACCGCTTGAAGTGCCATTCTCTTCCACCATTCCATCCATGCCCACTAAGGTCACCTAAAATTCAAGGTCAACTTTCTGTGCATTCCTTGATCTTCAGACATGCTCAAAGCAATATCTTTCTTTGATTATAAACACTGGTTGTCTGACAAGTTTCTTGTAGGCTTTGAAATCCTAAAACGGAATCATCGCGTCATAGACGGGACGCGGAATTTCCTATTGCGTCTAATACATACGCAATATATTTTCAAGATATTTACTAGATTTGAATACTCTAATATCATAATGGATCATACATTAATTGTGAATCCAAATAAAAGTAACCATGACAGGTCGCAAGGTTTGTCTTCACAAGCACTCACCAGTTACGTATTCCTCGTCACCGTCTATGCTGCGTCCGGAGTGGGTGAACGGGATGGTACGTAGTAGCCACGTCAACTGCGAGAAGACTCGTCACTGGCGGAGACCTATGATCTTGTATGCGTCATAACAATATGGCCGAAAATTGTCAGACGCATGCGCTCAGTACACAAAATCTTCCCTGAAAAATTGGTAATTGGGTATTTTGTTGGGGGTATCTATCTACTTCAAAAATGTTTGACAGTTCGTGTCTTTTTTATAACTGGCAAACAGTTCGAACACGGCGGCATTTCCAACCCCGTCAACAAAAAACAAAATAAGGTAGACGCAGCAACGTTTTGATACATTGTACTACAAGTACTAGTTTGCCAATGTTTAAAGAAAGACCGTATAAAATCGATACTACCTACCAATTAAAGTGTCAATAATCTAATTAATAATTGAAATGTTACGTCACTGCAATTACTTCAACATTCCATCTGTCATAATTTACCTATAATAAAGACATTCTAATAATATTATTTAAGTATATAATTAAAGACGAGATAGTTATAGTGAATAACCAGTGGACAGATTAAAAAATATGGTAACAACAAAAACAGGGTAAACTATTAATGATGGTAATACCTCAGTGTAATGTGTCATTGTTGCATATTTTTATCGAAATAAAAATGTATTTACCTACTTTTAGACGGCACCATCACATCTGTAACGTCTATAACTTATCACGTTAAATTCAATATGGCGCTGGTGTTCTTTTTTTTACCATTCTATTTTTTTTTCAGTCCTGTTTTTAGTACAGTACTTAGTGTTAGTACTGAAGGTTAGATAGTAATTAGTGAGTCAACACCGTTAGTTTATAATATATAAATATTTTTCTTCAATCATCATTTGTAAATCAGTTAGTCCATTGTTTCATTAAACAACGTGTTACAAAATACCCCGTAAAAATATAATTAATTATAAAAGCCAAAAATTTTGTCAGCTGTCATGTCAGGGAACCTGATTATTTATCAGAAAGGCCTACAGTACATAGTTTACCTAATAATTGTCTACTTTATGGACGCTGTTACAATTTTGACGAATTCAAATTTAGGTTTAAATAGTCACCCACAGCAACATTACGCGTACGCACACATCGAAACCACAGAGCGCTCGAGTTTATACATCGCATAAATAATATTGGTCCTTGCTATAATTTTTAATTAATTGGAATTTATTCAACAAATTTAGTTGGAACTTTGAAAGCGCATTTGGTGACCGTACTATTTTCGTGATAATTAGGTTAGTATTTTTAACAGACTTCAAAAAAAGGTGGTGCTCTCATCGACCCGTGTGTACGTTTTTATATCCGAGATATTCTTAAAAACTGCTGATGCTATTTGAATTGGGTATTCATTTGAACATAACTAACACTTTTAAGCATTACATAATGAGTGACATAGACATACTTGCCTGGGAGTAAAAATTAAAACACCGGAAGTAGTAAAATTGTATAATAAATGTATACATGGTCATTTTTAGTACATTATGTGAAACCTGAATATAGTTTGTTCAGAATAAGTAACTGAATCGATTCCAATAATTTTTACATCATGTTATATTTTGTCCCAAAAACATTTAAAAATGTTACGAGTAGGGCACCGAGCGACACTAAGTACCTATCCACAAACATATGCGCGCAACACAGGTCACGGCAGGTCAAAGTCACGGTGCACTGACACACTGAGCGCTCAGTGCGGGCACATAGTGGGGCGGGCGGGGGTGAACCAACCACTTCAGTCCCGGATGCTAGGTAGTGTGCACGTGTCTCGCTCCCGTTCAGTTAAGTAGGTACATAACGCAAGCGCGCGGCATTTTGGTTGATCTGTACCTATCGTATGTAAAAAGCATAGTGTTCGTGTAAGAAATGGTACGTATACTACCGGTTTGTGGTGATAAGTGACAACGTATTCCTATTCGTATACGCACGAGGAGCAATCTGAGGAGCAATGTGTTCATGTGTGTGAAGATACTTTAATCGTCACACACATGAACACACGTTTTTATTTGTACCTACAGCCTGTTGTGGTTAAGTAATGCGATGATTAACTCTTTTCATCCATTTGGAACTTAGTGTTTGGCATAAGGTGCAACATATCGTGTTGACTACATTTAATCACTTACGGCAAACAAATAAAGTAGGTACTTATTAATGTCTACCTACACTTGACCATTACGACAGTCCAAAGACTGCAAGTATGATGGAAAATGTGGAAAGTGTGATGTATCATCAGTTAAATACAATGGTACGGTTAGGTACCTACTGCCACATTATTATCAATGAGCGCAAGACGACGCGGGCGCGGGGAGGCGCGGTGGCGCACGGACCGCGCGTGATGACCATGTATTTGTACGGACAACCAGATACCTTAACAAGTTTATAACTTTGTGATTTTTCATGATACAGTTTTGATATTTTGTACATAGATTCTTTACATAAAAATACTAGACACGTGTTTCAGGTTTCGCATATCCTAATAATGACCATGTATAAGGTATGTAAGAAAAGTACACAAGTATTAGTGTTATTTACACTGAGCTTTTTTTTAGGCATTATCTTGTTCACTTAATACATTTTTGCCATCTCTATTTTCTTTATTTATCGCTAAATGCTTCATACCGCAATCGAAAAGAGAAATGTGACTTCCTATTTGAATCATCTGCTCAAATAGGTAATCAATGTCAATAATTCTTTTGCCTTAAATTGTACTACGAATTCCTGCTCCTGAAAATATAACGACAATATTAGTAGTACGGTAAAAAAATTATAACAACCTATGATTACTTTTATAAAACTTTCAAATATAATACATCAAAATAAGTTTTACCTGACGAAACGATGTTTAACTCTACCCATCCTTTTCTTGAACTCACCCATAGACGCTTAACCCCACTTATTCATATTTTGCTTTAGTAAAACTTATCCTCACCCATCCATTTCTTGACCTGTCCAACAGCTGCTTAACCTCACCCATTCATTTCTTGATATGCCCATCAGCTGCTTAACCTCTCTCATCCATTTCTTAACTTTCCCAACAGCTGCTTAAGACCACCCATCTACTTTCAAGTCCCATGACCTAATCTAAATCTTAACTTTACTAAGAGCTGCATAACGCCACCCATCCATTTCTTAACCTTATCAACAACTGCATAGCCATTCGTATCCAAATCCCGATCTATAATTTCTAAATCACATTCTGATAGTAAATAATAGTATGAAACTAGTACTTACTTTTATATCGGTTCGAAAAAGTATCAAATCCTGCCGGTCACGAAACGACGATTCTACGACGCGAATTCGTGTGGCCTGTTTCTAGAGCTTCCCCTTTTTGGGATTTCAGAGTAGGTCCCACAATAAATGTTTAAATTGATGACTACTTTATCTCCTTTCGGTATACTACTGTCTTCATCGTAATTTTGTTATGATCTATTGATTTCTGACATTTACGCGAATATTTTACATTGAAATAAAACTACTTTTTACGGATTTTATCGCGTATATTGATATTATTAATCCCGACGTTTCGGACCCTTTACAGCGTCCATGGTCACGGGTAGACTTGTTATGATCATCAATATGAAGTAGGTTTCAAAAAATCTATGAATTGAAATATAATTTGGCCACCCTAGTAGACAGAGACAAACTCCTTTTCGAAACTACTTTACCGTGGGAGAGCCATGCTTCGGCACGAATGGGCCGGCTCGACCGGACTTGATACCACGGCCTCACAGAAAACCGGCGGTTTTCGTTGTGTTTCGTCGAGTGAGTGAGGGAGGATACCGGACGCCCAAACCCCTTAAAAGGGCGGCAACGCACCTGAAACTCCTCTGGTGCTGCGGGTGTCCATGGGCGGCGGTAATCGCTTACCATCAGGTGATCCGTCTGCTCGTTTGCCCACCCTATCACATAAAAAAAAAAAAATACGTCTTGCTCTGCTCGTTTTTATTTATTGACATAATACGTGGATCCTGTTTTGTATACCTACTTATATAGGAAAAACATTCATGATTCAAGGGTTCCAGTTCCACCACCATGCATGGAATCGGACAATATAATTGACGAATTATACCTTCATGCCGACTATGAAGGTAAATAGAATAAGACTTGAACGTAAATACTAAAATAAAAAATACCTAGCATCTTTGATTATATACTCTTGTCAGCATCCTTCTCTCCCCTATTTGGTGTCATACAGGGTTCTGTACTACTTATTTAGTGTGTAACACCATAATAAGACTTACTACGGAGCGCATAGATATTGTATTGTTTTGTATTATATTGTACAGAGGCCAGCACATCAAGATATCCCAATCTGTCAAATTTATTTGATAGATTTTCAACTTTAATACAAAACAAAAAGGTTCAGAGATCAATTGGGATTGACAGTTTTGGATATCTCGACCTGCTGGCGTCTGTACCTAGGGATGGCGATTCTTTACGAATAAGATGATTTGATTTTTAAATCGATTCGAATTGTAAGCTGATGAATCGATTCATAAAAAAATTGAGGTCTAAAAGGTCGATTCCTAAAAAAATCGTTTTTTTTCCAAGTTTCCATTTATACTGTATAAATAAATAATATATAATGTACAGACGCCAACAGGTCAAGCTATACAAAACTGTAAAATTTTCCCAATAGACTATTTGACAATGCGAAAAATAAAGTGTCAATTACTGTTATCAGTATAAATTAAGAGTTTAAAAATGTTTTTTTATAAACGTAACTTGAAAATAATATCTAATTTATTTAAAAATCCGTAAATAAAAAATGCATTTTTTTAACGTTTGTCACGTGACACAAAACGCTCCTGATTGGTCGAGTTTGTGATGACGTCACAAGCTCGGAAACCTCGTTTGCGTACTTGCGTCTACTTGTGATTTATCAGCTTTCCAAACTGTTTTAATAAGATTTTCTGTATTATTCATTGTTTTTGTGTGATTTATTCGCAATATTTTACAAATTCTGTCAAGTACTTTTACCATGGACAACGATTTTGTAAAAGCCGACAGCAGAAACCTTTTTTTTTTTTTTTTTTAACGTATGGAAATCCTCATGGACTATCCACCGCCCGGGGAAGGCGGTGGGGTGTGTCGGACTCCACCCATAGGGGGTGACCTACCGACTAAAACCATACGGGTGTTTCGCCTCACCACTTTTTGCTGGGGTTACGGGAGCGAGAACATTCCTCCGCGACCCCAGCAGTGACAGCAGAAACCTGCCCCAAGTCGACGCAATCATGGTCGGATTGTTTTTCAAAAATGATTCCGACTTTTATGCTTCGGAGCTAAAAAATTTGGAAACAGCAAAGTAAGTATACCAACACTTTAGCGGTAACTTAAATTATATCATAAGAAAGTGAAATAATGATGAACTTCTACATCGAACTTATATAGGATATATATGTATTATAGTCGGGATCTTTTAGTGTAATGCTTATTGAAATCATAAGACTCTGTAGCTACACTTTTTAACTAATATTATGGAAAACAGCGGAAATATTCGAAGTGATTTGCAAGACATTCTGTTATAATCATTAGAGGTATTATAACCTCAAATCAATAACGACAAATATTTAGATTCAGAATGTAATTAATTATTACAAAATTTATATAATATGTTTACTTACATCGAAATGGTCTTCACAGAAGAAAATATTTGTACTATTCGCTATGTCATTAGGATCCCTGCAAGAAAGTTTCAACCACTTTCGGCGCACTTCGACATTCTTTGGAACACTTACAAATAGTTTTTCCGGAGTTTTTATCGACGTGTTTGTACATTTTGGAACTGCACACCATTTGTAACTCATTTTGTCACTTATTTCACTGATAAAATGTAAATCCAATCGCACTTTCGATTTTTGTTTGCAACAAATGTATGTGGATGATATATACCACAGATCAGAATACAGGCGTGTGACGTCACCGACCCCATTGCAGCGCCATATTGTCAAAGTAGCGTTTTGGCACGTTATTTAAATATTGAATTTTTCATTTGATATTTTTCAGCAAATATACAGGATGTAACAAAAACCCTGTCCGATCCGAAAGAGGCGTATTCCTTTTCTTATATACTTACTAATAAACATAAATAAAAATACGATATTAAAGAAACCAGAAAGTATCGATTTTTCTTCTTCTAATAAACTTACACAATTCTCCACTAAATATGGGAAAATTTCATAAGTTGACAATACTCCACCCAGCGGCGAAATCTTTTAATATTTACCAATTTATTTTTCATTTTTACCTCAAAGGATGCCGCCAAGCGGGGCCGCTCCATGCGCGCTTTGTCGTCGCCGACAGACTGTACCTAACTACCTACAGAGCGGCACGTGTAAGCCAATTGTTGTCCTTGACATGTCAGTCTCGCGTAGAGTTCGCTTCCGATCGGACGTCCGTGAATCTCTTATAACCTCGATTACCCATCGTATCGTGAGTAATGTCGTATTCCAATCTGTTGTCAATGTCGTGTTCCAATGTGCTTATGCTGCAATTATGCAGATGTTCGAAAATACTACGAGTGAGTGAGAGTATGGGGTGCGTTTTGCTAGGCAAGGTATGCCAGTGCCGTCGGAGCGTGTATCCAACGTCTCCATGAACTTGAAGTTCACGTGTACACGTGTACGAACACGTGTCAAGCAGTGTCCATGAATGAGTACAAGACCCTAATGCCGAAAGACCACGAAAACACGACGTGGAATATCAGTAAGTACCTATTGGAAGTTCACTTAAGGAACACGATCGCAGAATTTTGTAGATATCAAGTTCATGTTTTACAAAATAATTTTAACAAAGCAATACATTTAGTTCATTGTTTCTTGAAAAACAACGTCAATAATTATTTAGGTACCTATTAGGTAAGCAACACATTCCTGATACCCACGCGTAAGCGGAAGTATTGGGTATCACGATGCTTGTACGATACCAGATACCTACGCGTAGGCCCGGTAGGAGGTAATCATCCCTATGACTAATACGTAACAGCTGATACTTTTGAAAAACACAAAAGAACGTCAATTATTAGGTAAACATAACTATGCCTAATCGATATCAGCTAATATCTACGTGTAGGCCCAGTAGGTAAGATTCATTCGCATTAAATTTGTTTGGCGGCACGCGACAGAGCGGGCTGGCGGCACATGACAAAGGATCAAAAAGCGGCAAATTGCTCGGGCGGTTTCTTTGACACTAGTGTAGATCGAATTGAATAAACTTTATTTCGTGGATTGAGTGTTGACATGTAAAAGGTTTAGTTTTTTTTTTAAATTATATTTAAATTAATCGGGGAAAAAAAAATATCTCGTATCTAATTATCGTTTACGTGTTTGTGTACGTAATACGACACCTTATACGACCCTTAAGGATCGGACAGGGTTTTTGATACATCCTGTATACCAGAATTAAAAAAAACAACTTTTACTGGGTTCCTTAAACTCTACTATATAATATAAAATGGATTTTAAAAACCTGTCAAATAGTCTATTGAATATGAACCTTGTTTTAATATGTTAAAGTTGAAATTCCATCAAAGAAATTTGTTTGATTGATTTTCATACTTAATGCAAAACTTTAGGGTCCTTAATCAATTGGGAAATTTTGACAGTTTTAGATAGCTTGACCTGCTGGCGTCAAAATCAGTTTACTGTAGTTCAGAGAATTCAATAATGACAATTATTTTTATTACCAAATCAAAGTCGGATCAGGTATCAAAGAATATCTGCCGGGTCTGCGGACGATTGCTACAGGCAGCGCTCCCGTAGTCGCGGCACTAAAGTGGTGACGTGAAACGCCGAGGTTGGTTTTAGTCGGTAGATCGCTCTTTTCAGAGCGGCGGGAGTCCGGCACACTCCACCGCTCAACCAAAAAAAAAAGGTATGAAAGAAGATATTTATTTTTAACATGACGTATTTATTTCATGAAAAAGTCGTATGGCGATTTTCAAGGGTGAAATATCGATTCACTGGATCGATTCAGTACTGGATTCAGGATTGATTTTTAAAATAGATGTCTATTTTAAAAATCAATCTTTTGGGCCTGAAAAATCGATTCTTCGATTAATCGATCTCAGATCGCCATTCGCCATCCCTACCACTACCACCACAGACAGACAGACTGACAGAGGCACAGATTCAGAAAATCTGAATTCTTCTCAGTCAGACCAAAAACGAAACTGTTAGGAGACACAAAATAAAAGTAATAAAAATAAAAATTGTGCGTTAATAATGGCCCCAAAAGGATCTTTTGAAAATCAATATGATGAATACTCATTAGAGGTTGCAGGCAATATACTGAATGATTCTCGAGATGGGGTGTGTTACTAACAAAGACATTTAAAAACGAAATAGTAAAGTTATTGTATTTTTTCTTTATTTTGAGTAGTTGTCAACCAAGTGTTTTAATTACCTACATTGTACCCTTACAATGTAGGTAATTACTACTTATAGTATAGAGTAATTATAAATATAGGCACTTTAATGGTCTTCAGGCAGCATCAATGGTTGCACGGCACTCGTATTTTACAATTCACATTTCTACAATATGAATGCAGTATATTATCAATAATGACATTGAAACTCACTCTGATGGGGTCAACACAAAATCCCCGCTGGTTATATTTAAAACTGTAACTGAGATATAAAAAACTTGGCATGTGACAAGTATTTCATCTTTCTCTTTATTCTTATAGATATCAGAAAAATTTCAAACAAAATTACAAAACTTCAAATCAGCAAAATTACAACTTCTTAAGACGAAAATGGAAAGCGATGTATATTATGATGGAACGGTATATACTGGTTCAGCTGGACTTGCACTATATTATTTTATGTATTCTTTGAAAAACGATTGCAACCATGAAACACTGAAGGTAGGTAACACACACTAAACCAAGGCTATGTCGATTTTGAACTTAATGGTCAATATTTTAATGTTTAAAATCATTCGGGGAACTTTCAGTTTTGTTTAACCTGATACGCTGGCGACTGTACCTGTAATCGCAAAGTACCCTACAACCAGAGGGTGTTGTACGGTACGTAGTACCTGTATAATTTGAATATTGGTATGTGTTCTTTTTACAGACTGCATTGGACTACATAGACATTGAAAATCTTAAAGGGCGCAGAATTAGCTTTTTGTGTGGAGATGCTGGACCACTCGCTCTAGCAACTGTAATATCATATAAACTAGGTTCTAAACGTACTGACCGAATCTTGCAAGATTACAAAACGTTAGCCCAAAGGTACTGTGCTCTATTTTACTTAAGGCTTTGTTCCACTGTCACGCACGTTGACTTACTTATTGTGATAACGTCCACTGCAACTCATTAACACGCTACGCAAAAATCCAAGTTTTTGATGTCATTGCTACACGCGTGGCCTGGATATGCCGCCGACGACGCAGCTCAACGCTATGTACGCATCAATTGGGTGGGGTGTGCCCTGTGGGTTCGATTCCCACGACAGGGCACTAATATTTATGTGATGAACATTAAGTGTTTGTGTTTGTCTGGGTGTTTATGATATACTTAATTTAACTATGTATTACAAAAAAGTATATTATGTATTATATCCATTTTCTAGTACCCATAGTACAAGCTCTGCTTATTTTGGGACTAGATGGTGTTGTGTGAAATTTTCCAGGAATATTTATTATTATTATTAATTAACATTTAGCATTACCACATAAGGGTATTATTCATATTGCCTAGTGGTCGTTAGCGCGGCTGCTACGCTTGAGGGTTTGATTCCCAGGTCGAGCAAAAGTGTAATTGGGTTTTTCTATGAAATTCTCAGTAGCAGCTCGGAGTTTGTATTTGTGCCTGGTTAATGGCAATATAATTGTAGGTTGGTATTAGATATAAAATGTACACATTATTACACCTCCTCAATCTAACTCTTCGGGGAATACGAGTAGTTAGGCCTGTGCCTTCCCTCATGTAGTTCAGGATCTTAGCAAGTGTGAATAAAGTGGACTATTTCACTGGTACTGAATTATATTGTAAGAAGTATAACAATAATACAGCGAGACCGCGGCGCGACAAGTATGCGTGGTGCGTGGTGCGTGGTGCGTAGGCTCTCGGTGACGGTGACACAGACCACGGTAATATAACATAATATTACCGTGCCCACACCGACTGGTTACTCGCTCGTTCAGATGCGCGGCGCAAGCGTCGCAGTGTCTTGCCTCCGTCGTCCCGCGCCTATGCGGCACCAACGAGCGTGATGGCTTAAGAATAAAATCCCTATAAAATAAAATGTAGGTACGGAATAGTCAAAGTTGAGGGTTCGTGAGTCCTACTCACACTTGTCGGTACTTCGGTAGTATATTCGAATATTCCTAATTATTTCGTATTTCAGATTAATGTCTCTTATTTCCTTGTTGAATGACTCGCCTGACGAACTGTTGTATGGTAAATCTGGATATCTGTATGCCTTACTATTCGTGAATAAACATATTAATGGCAAGGAGATCATTCCTGTAAATCACATTGAAAAGGTAGGTAAGTTTATTTGAATGTATTAGTAGAAATAGCCACAAAAAATTAATGTAGGCATGTGCGGTTTCAGTACTCATGGAGATGACTCTATCAGTACTGAACTACTGAGTACCAACTGAAAACGCACACTACCGCACTTGGCCGGTTTTATCACAAAAAGTTTTCTGTGATAAAACCGGCCAAGTGCGTGTCGCGCCGCCGCGCCGCCCCTAAATCAGGGTGCCGTAGTTGCTTATCACAATAATGAAATTTGTACGAAATGTTTACTTCTGCAAGTAGGTACATTTTAGAAGTTGATACTCGTAAACTTGTAAAGTCGTGATAGGTGACCTTTAACTTCACTATAGGTACAGAGGCCAGCACATCAAGTTACCCCAATCTGTCAAATTTCTTTGATAGATTTTCAACTTTAATACCAACGTAATAAGGTTCATATTCAAATGGGAAAATTTTGACAGTTTTGGATAGGTTGACCTGCTTGCGTCTGTACATTATCAGGCGCGTATTTTGAAATTGGGCGCCCCGGGCCAATAAGTTTCGCCGCCCCAGAATACTAGGAAAAAAAACGATTTTTTTATTTAATTATTTTTCAATAATGTCTAAATTATTTTGCGGTGTACACATTTATTTACAGTAAAATGATGATGAATCAATGATGATCAATATTGACATAGATGTCTGAATGTCCTGTTAATCCGGTAAATTATTTTACTGAAGTCGCGGGTAAAAGCTTAAAAAAAATACGACTGCATTGCGTCGACCTAGTTGTTTTGATTTAGATGACAATATTAAAAAAAAAAAATTGTGGCTACGCCGCCCCTGGCGGATTGGCGCCCCGGGCCATGGCCCGGATGACCCTAGGGTAAATAGGTACGCCCCTGTACATTATACCTTGCATTTTTCATATATCCAAAAATAACCGTTAAGCTGACAGGACACGCTCTTAATAAAAATTTAAAGCTTATTATTGAGATCCCTTATTCGAAAAATATTTTAGAAAAAAGATTTAGCCTGCGTAAGCCATATTAATTACTAGCTTTTACCCGCGACTTCGTACGCCTAGACTTAGTAACAATTGTTGTCGGATTTTATTTATGGGATAAGAAGTACTCAATGTTAGGGAAATTCCCGCTTTGTTCCGAAAAAAGAAGTATTAAATATACCAGCGCCAATCACAAACTATTAGTACCAACATTTCATTTAAATCCCGTAAGTAAAGATAAAGATATTTATTTCTGTAAATAGATCTTTTAAAGACACTTTTACAAGTCAATATTTAACATTTTTTTAAGCTAGATGGCTCCGGCATTTCCTAACTGACGACCTCTGAGAAGAAACGCCGAAACAAACTCAGAGAATCATAGTCTCTTTTAAAGTCCAGACATAGTAGGTATAATAACAAATATGTGTCTTACAATGTACGGCAAAGTCTGAAATGGCCTTTTGAAGAAAGAGCCATAGCGGCTTTGAGTAGACCAGTCCCAACCGACGGCTCGCATGCATCAGTCATTGTGTAGCTCATCCATAATTTAGGGAGCTCAACAACCCGTCACACGACGATACCAGATCAGAGGAACATTTGCGTAGGCCACTAAAAAGGCTCAAAGCCGCCAGACTGTTCAGAGCTGAGTATGTATATTTAGCCTACAGAGTACTCACATTTACATTTTATTGAGTTAAAAGTTATTAAATAATAAGAAAAGTAGGTCTCCTACATAAGTTTTCTGGGAATTCTCACATAATTTTTGGGGAAAATATATTCTATTTGTTATTCCCGGTCACTTACTATGTGTGTATGAAATTTCATTCAAATCCCGTAAGCTTTTCGTTTTTCGGGATTTCCGGGATATTCCCACATTTTTCTGGGGTAAAATATATCCTATTTGTTATTCCCGGTCACATACTATGTGTGTATGAAATTTCATTCAAATCCCGTAAGCTATTAGTTTTTCGGAATTTCCGGGATAATCCCACATTATTTGGGGTAAAATATATCCTATTTGTTATTCCCGGTCACTTACTATGTGTGTATGAAATTTCATTCAAATCCCGTAAGTAGTTCTCCTATATCCGTTTTTCTGGATTTCCGGGATATTTCGACATTTTTCCGGGATAAAAAGTAGCCTATACTTTATTCCCGGTCACAAACAAACGTCCAAACATTCACATTTATAATATTAGTATGATTTATTATTTTGTATTTTTAGATGTATTGGTTGCAAAATATTGTTTTTTACTACTTATATAAAAACTTGATTAGTTTTTATTATAATATAATTTATGGTGAAAACCGTATCAAAATCCGTTGCGTGGTTTAGAAGTTAGCCGTTTAGGATATAGGATATACATACAAACAAAGCGACTTTGTTTTATACTATGTAGGGATCCTGTAGTATCTCCTTGTTCATCCCAATAGAAGTATAGTACCTAAAATAAGGTTTAAGAATTTTTAGGTGATTAGTAGCATACTGAAGTCGGGAAAACAATATGCAACGCAAATGAAGTCCGAAAGTCCATTATTGTGGCACTGGCACGAAAAAATATACTATGGAGCTGCTCATGGAATGGCTGGGATCTTATATATGCTGTTGCAAGTAAGTATAAGTACTGAAATAAAACTACTTTTTACGGATTTTATCGCGTTATATTGATATTATTAATCCCGACGTTTCAGACCCTTTTCAGCGTCCACGGTCACGGATAGAGGGAGGTGGTGGGAGTCTTGATATAATTCCTGAAAGCTTCCCTACATTTTTGTTAATTATTGGAAATCCGATTCACGCAAAACGAGTTCACCGTATCCTTTGGTTTTGCAGTTGTAGGCCCGGATTTTGATTTAATAGAATCTATAATAGGATTCCAAACAGGTGGTAAGACCCAGCCAAAAGCTTATAGTATATCTGAGAAAGTAAACTAATGGGACGGTAATTGTTTAACTTTGACATGTCACCCTTTAGTAACTATGGTGACTATTGCGTTTTTCCATAGTTTTGGAGTACGGACGTCATACATAACCCTATTAAAAAGTTTTACGAGATCTTTTCAACTGGTTCACCACCTACTCGAAGCAGCTCCACCGTGATTCCATCTTTTAGGAGACTTATCTGCTTACATATCATGTAATAAATAAATAAATAAATATTCTTGGACAATTTCACACAGCACCATCTAGTCCCAAACTAAGCAAAGCTTGTACTATGGGTACTAGATAATGGATATAATACTTATATACTTTTTTTTTTGTAAATACATACTTATAATACATAGAAACACCCAGACAAACACAAACACTTATGTTTTAACCACACAAATATTTGTGTCCTGTGGGAATCGAACCCACGACCCCATGATCAGCAGTCCGGTACTCGAACCACTAGACCACAGACGTCGTCAATGTAGAGCTTTTCTGACTTCACACGGTAAAATAGGTGGTAAGATTTCCATTTTTGGTGCTCAATAGGGGGCGCTCTAGGATCTAGTGAATTAGTGGAATTGGTTGTACGGATTTAGAAGGATAAAGTTCTTCATAAAAAAAATCAACAATAGCCACAATCTGAGTCCAGTTTGTTTAAAATAATTTACAAATATAATTTAAAAATGTTTCTTTAAGTCCCGAAATTACCGGATCGCATTTTTTAATTCTCGATTGTTCCAGTAACTGAAAAGGACCAGGAATTTCCAGGATTTTCGTGACCGGGATTTCCCGGTTCTATACGCTAGTACCTACATGGCTTATCATCACGTTTCTATCACTTAACGTGCCTTATAATTAGGTATTCTTATATTGTTGCAGGCTCGCTTATTTATAAATATTATTGAAATACGTAGCTTCATTAAACCAGCTATAGACTGGTTATTAAATCAACGTTTCCCTAGTGGAAATTTTCCTTCTTCCATGGGCAGTACTTCGGGAGACAAACTAGTTCAATGGTGTCATGGAGCTCCTGGATTTGTTCCTCTGTGTATTTTAGCTGCTCAGGTTAGTAACAAAACAAATCGCCAACGGAATAGAGAATTGCATCGCAGATTTATATACCTACGTATGTACCTACCAATTAACTTAGTTTTACATTACCCACAGATTTTCGAGGAAGACAAATACATGAAGATTGCTTTGCAATGCGGCGATGTTATATGGCAACGAGGACTCTGCACAAAGGGGTATAGTATGTGCCATGGAGTCAGTGGCAATGCATATGCATTTATACAATTGTACCAAGCCACGAAGGTAATAGTCTTTATCTGAATAAGTATTTTTTAGAATGTAAACAAGTCAGATAGGTTTAGGAACAGTAAACTCCTTACGATAGAAAAAGAAAATAATGTACACTACATTACTGAAGCTCGATGCGTGTCTTGGATATGTAACGTAGGTACGTTATATGCGTCACAACGGCAACATGTCTCTCTTTGTTCTTACTGTGTCTTATTCTTATCTCATGTAACTAAATGTGCCCGAAAGTTTAAATTTGTGCTTATATTAAATAGTTTTGGAAATATTTCTGAAAAAAAGATTCTTAAAATATAAAAAAGGCTTTATTGGGGCTCTATCTATTCAGCCGGCATCACCCACTGAGCTGAGTGAAGGTCTCTTCCTTATTCCCGCCAGTTGCCGATCTTGTGCAAGTCGCACCCACTGATTCCCCACTGCCCTGACCGGCTGGTAATCTACCCTGCGATCGTTTTATATACCTTGACTATCATTCCTATTTACTGTTACTGCTTTGGTCCACCTATGATCGTTTCGTCTTTCTTAGTGTTCTGCCCAGCTCCACTTATTAGGGCTAGGTGAATTTAAACTAGCCAAAAATATGGCTTAACCTTATGACCGCCACGTCAATAACGAAAATCCGTGTATAGATAAAAAAAACCATTTTTTTTTGTATATTTGTTTTGAAAAAGAAAGTGGCATTTTTGACGTGCCATGCCGTCATTGGCGTCGTGAGCAAGTTTTAATTTGACGTCTATACACGTCCGTGGCGGTCAAAAGGTTAATGTTGAAAGTTACGAAACCGGCTAGCATTTTATTAATATGATATCACTGTTATCTGAAATACCAACTCCAGTTTTTATTTTCAGAAACCTATTTATCTCTACCGGGCTTGTTGCTTTATGGAGTGGTGTGCAGTGGAACGCCCAGGCACAGAATTACATCGTCCAGACAGACCAGCCTCGCTGTTTGAGGGATTGGTCGGTCGTCTATTTATAGCTGAAGATATAACACGGGTTCTAGATGCCAAGTTTCCAGCATTTACTCTGTAGATACAATATAATATATGTAACATCATTATCATATGCTAGTAAACAAAAATAGGCTATCATTTAAACAGCAAAGTACCCATTCGTATTTTCGTTAACAGATAAATGTAGTTGGTCAGCTAAAATGGCTAGTTGATTAGCAAATTATGGCCATCACAATTTATAAATCAATGAGCAATCTTTAATATAAGTATTAAATATATAAGTTGCATTGACCTACGCTTAATCAAATGTTAGTAATCACTCGAGGGTTGAATATTATATATTTATTTTGATGTACCATTCAAAAGAAACATTTTATTTCGTCTATAATATGTGAGATTACTCGAGAAAGCTCCCCATTGCGGCGCAAAATCTTTGCATGCTACCAAACCAACTTTTTAACTGAATTTCTTTAATTAATAGTAAAAAAAAGATGTTATTGTAAAAATATTTAATATTTTAAATTCTTATTGTTACTTAAATTATATTCCTTAATATCACCCAACGTCAACTTTAAATATAAATAATGCTACCAGGCGGCAGTCTAACAGTTAAGCTTACAATATTACATTGTTAATATACTTACATAAAAAATGCATAATTTCTAATTTGAACACATTATACAATAATAAAGGAAATAATTTGACCAAGGAAAGGATAAGTAAGAATACGTTAAATAAGACGAACATTATTATTCATTTTACATAATATAAAGTACAACCGGCAGGGGGACCTTAAGCACTCAACTTCATCAATGCATCCGTCTGCGCAGAAAAAATATTGGGTGGTGTGGGCGGGGCGACCATTTTGGTATGATTGGTTACCATACGTCTCACGACGCTTGCACTTCCATGGAGATTTATTGACATCAGATCATATTCATACTAATTTATTGAATGTTCTGCATATAATACGTTCTATTACGAGCTATCGTCCGGGACTGACCGTGTGGTGTACGTAAGTAATTCATGAAGATGATTCAGTAACCCCTTGCAGTTCTAAATCTAGCCTCGCAGTCGTCAAAACTAGTAAACGGGTTACATGGCGAGATTAATCTCTCGAGGAATGATAAATAGTGATTTTAAGATGGGTTCTAGGTTATGCGGGCATTATTGGCAATAAATGTGCCGATGAACTCGCTAGTCAGCAGAGAGAGCTTTGTTTTCGACTGTCATCAAGGTCTGGACGGAATCGCCAGGCATGGTGCACTTCAAAGCCATATTATAATTATATAAACGGCACACTAACCTTCTCTTGAATAGGAACAACTTGCGCATTATGACGATGGCCTTAACAAGACACTGCAGCTTAAACAAGCACATGTTTAATTAAAGGCTGAGTGATAAGTGAACCTGCCGGCGTTGTGAGGAGGCTGATGAAACGCCACTTCATCTGGAGGAATGTGGGTTGCTAATACACAAGCGCAGTGTTCATCTAGGGGAAACATCGTAGGCCAGGATGAAGTAAAGTAGCTCACACCCTTAAGCAAATCCTGCAGTCTATAGTAGCCGCAGGGTTTAGCGGTGAACTCTTCAAAGAGTACCTATTAGTGATTGATATCGAAGTAGTTAGACGTTGCGGTTCCAAAGGCACCTCTTCGGAAACTGGTGGAGAGTAACATGGGTCGATAGGTAGTTTATTTTAAAAAATCTGGATATGTATCCTTCTATACATAAAGTGTGGCAGTGAGAGTGCTAAGCCTCGAAATAAATACACATATGACAGAAGACCAGCTCCACACAAGGAGCGATAACAGCCGTACACTCCTATTGACGAGTAGGCGGAAAACGCCCAACTTGACCACAGATCTTCCTGCCTTCTGTATACCTAATTATAGTGTGTATGTGCCCCGCGGTAGATATCAGCGCGGCGTGGCGCGGTTTAGGGTCAGATTCAGAAACGAATACAAATTTAACATTTCGCCTAGCGTTCGGCAGAGTGAGTTCGCCTGCAAGGCGAGTGCAAGTCAGTCTGAATATTGTTATCTCTAGCGCCATACCACCCGCGTAGCCCGAATGAAACCGCATTATTTTACTTCAAAAATTCAGATCAGGTCTAGTCACAAGTGAGAAGGAAGGACACGCTCGGGAGTTCATTGGGGATAACATTTTTAATTCGCTAGGGCTCGCACGTTATAACCGCATTATGTGAGAAGTAACAGTGGATCGCTTTTCAAGCATTTTTGTCACAAATAAAATGTACCTAATGCAAAAAATGGTATCTATGCATTTGACCTGCTGGAGGACTTCTTACGGTCTGCCTACATTAGATCAGTGTGGGGACTATAGCTTTTTTTTTTTCGATAGTACGGAAAATCCTCATGGATCCTCTGCCACCCGGGGAGGTGGCGGGGTGTGTCGGACTCATACCGACTAAAAACCGCACTTACCTTCACGTGCCCTTTTGTCATGGCCATGGGATCCGTGAAATTCGCCACGACCATGACAGGCTGAGGTCCAGCAGTTGCTGGACCCCGTCGATAAGCGAGGCCTTTCCTCGCATACCTATTTTTAAAGGCACGCTTCGTTTCAAGCGTGCCGCCTACTGGGGCCATTGTCTGGTCGGGCGGCAGAGTTGGGGGACTATAGCCTAACGCCTGTCATTTTAAGAGGAGAACAGTGCCAAGCAGTAGGACCAGTGATATAAGGATTGATATAATTGTTGATATGATAGAAATGTTGATTGTACTTGATTATAGGACGAGTAGGCAATTCCTAATCAATGTTTGTATTATAGAAGTTAACTCTGATTTTAACGGAAATATCATTACATCATCATCATCATCAACCCATATACTGTTCCACTGTTGGGCACGGGTCTCCTCTCATATTGAGAGGGATTAGGCTATAGCCCACTACACTGGCCATGTGCGGATTGGCTTCTACCTCACAAGTTTTAAATTTCACAAGTAATTTGCAAGACAAGAAATAGTTATTAAATAATTCTCCCCCTATATCCTGTATATATTAGTGGTAATTTGAAGCATTATAGAGGAACCCAAATGCAACAAAAAGTACCTGAAATTAGGTATCCGATATTGGACACTTTTAGATATATTCACTTTGAAATTGTAACAGTCGTTGCTGAAATAAATGTTTTTTTTAAATTATCTGTTCGTATTTTATAGCTAAAACACGGGGCTCTCAGATTATGTTAACTCGTTTTATCAAATGTAGGACTTAAGGTCAATTCGTTTCGGTCGGATTAGTTTCAGGGGAATTAACTGGGCATTCGGAAATTAGGGTAATCAGTATACAGTTATTAATATGTAGAGTAGAGACTGACTGTTAACAAAATATAATTATATTTCCGGTATAAATAGTCGAAGCCCGATTATTTCCGAATCAAATTCCCGGGATATTTAGGAAATCCCATTTTTTTGGAATTTAAAGTAAATTTCAAATTTCATGCGAAGCGGTTCAGCCGTTTTTGCGTGAGTAGTTACTCAATCATGCAAGAACCGCTCGAAAGCGAAACAACGATCCAAACATTCACATTTATAATATAAGTATTATGAAACTTTAATCATCAATACTCACAACTCTGGAATTCAGATTATTAAATTAAATTTAAAAAATCAAAAATCCCGACTGCGTAAAAAGTGAACCAAACTACGTACATAATAAAAAAACTGAAAAGAAAAAAACAAGCACTTAGATTTCCGGTGGTCTAGAATTTTATAATATTTTATTGAATGAATACTATTGAAGAAAATAAAATATATATTCTAATAATGGAACATAACAACTGAACAGTCGGGATCCATTATTCGACAGCCAATCTAATTTTTCAATTGGTCGATTCAGTTGTTATGTTCCATTATTAGAATATATTTTATTTTCTTCAATAGTATTCATTCAATAATATATTATAGAATTTTAGACCACCGGACATCTAAGTGCTTGTTTTTTTCTTTTCAGTTTTTTTATTATACTGTGTAAAAAGTGAACCAAACTAGTACGTAGTTTGGTTCACTTTTTACACAGTCAGGATTTTTTATACTTTTTATTTTAGCTATGAGTAGCCTAGCTATTTACTAGACTGGATTTCCTATCATTGAAGTAAGGTCCAATTTGGGGACAACACAACAGATCACATTTGGTCGAAGTGTTGCTGGCCATGCCAGCCCCCACTGCTAAGAAGGTCCAATTTGACCGATGTTCTTTCTACTGTCTAAAAACCTACATGTGACAATGGTTGTTACGCAACTTTAAATCGATATAGATCCTAAACGGTCAGTCGAATCGAAAAATGTTGAGAGAAAACTAAAAATTATTTTTAAATACCTATTCAACGATACCCCACTTGATATTATTTGTTGACTTTCATTTTTTTCATTTTCAGTAACGTCATGTCTTTAGTGACACTCGCCGGACTAAGAGGAATCGATTGACGTGAATCATAAAAATCGGCCCAGGCGTTTGGTCTATATAGTGCTTCAAAGGAACATACATACATAGACTGACAAACACATTACCACTCCTGTGCACCGCGCAGTCGGGTAAAAAGAAGTGATGATCAAAGTTTAACTAAAAAATAAAAGTAGGCTGAATCTTGAAATAAATCTGAATTATTTGACATTCTAGTCCAAGCCCTGTTTTCAGCTATACAAGTCTGACAAGAAAATTTATAAAATCTTAATTTGTAGTGTCAGCAAATTCATTTGTGACTGATAGTAGACAATTTTCAAAATTAAAAAGCAAGTCCAATACCGGTCACCTAATGTCATACTTTTATACTGTACTAATGATAAACTTTTTTGGTGCATTTGGGTCCCAATCACCTTCTTGCAAATGTATCTAATTTAGTAATTATTGTATGCCAAAACAAATTTAGGGAATCTTGACTCTTTTAAACTCCAGACATAATATCAAATATGCGAGTATATCAATACAAACTAAAATATGAAATAGCCATAATGATAGCAACGGTGAGTAGAGCAGTCCCAGCCGACGGCACGCATTATGAGTCAACAGCCGGTAGCATAACGACAACAGATCAGCAAAACATTGCGTAGGCTAGATAACATTTCTCTACCCAAATAAAATCTGGTATGAAACTACAACGTCGAGACACTAATAAGTTGTAGTTTCAAAACACCAATAAATACAGGTGATTACCAGAAATTTATGAGTAACCCTTTAAATAAATATCTCATGCCAGCGTTGCCAACAGATTTAGCGAGACCTGTTCGATATGTATTTATCTGAATAACAAAATTAGTAGGTATATATCAATGATCAAATAAAAACTTGCCCACTCATCCGGATTTTGTTTAGTTTACTTCAAGTTTTTCATTTATTCTTGAAGTAAGAACATGACTCGTTAATCGTGTTAAATTCATCCATTTATCTATGATTTTACCTATTATAATATATATATCACACAAACATTTGTGTAAGATATTTGGACGACTGAGTTTCATTTTCTAAATACAGTTTATTTAATTTTAGGTGAAGGAGTTCACTTGCCCATTCAAATTATTTTTTAATTGATTATTCGCATTTTTTAGGTCATTGCATGCGTTACATGCATTCCGTGCTCAGGACAAGAGTAATCGCGACATTTATTTAACTAAAACTAGTCTCAACTGAACACTAAAACCTATGTTTAAGGCTGCCTGTCCACCGGAGCGGAGCGAGGCTGCGGAGCGGAGAAACGGAGAAATTTTGACCAATAGGATTGCCCACTGAAGAAGAGCGGAGATTGTGTGCAATCCTATTGGTTAATATTTCTCCGTTTCTCCGCTCCGCAGCTTCGCTCCGCTCCGGTGGACAGGCAGCCTAAAAATTGTTAGATATCATAGATACATGCAGCTGCAATGTGCCAACTGCTAAAATTTGTCGCCTTGATGATGAGAATATTAGTTAATATCGCGATTACTATTTTCATGTACCCTAAATTTTTTATTTATACCAAAAACATTTAAACTATTAACGCTAGACGGGATATCACGAACAAAATCGTAGTCAATTACTTTTTTCCAATGAGAAACAAATCGCTCCGTTTAAATCGCTTTGCCTCTGTCATATGTCAGCTTGACAGAGAGAGAAAACAAATCGTTCTCTATGATGTAGACCTATAATTTGCGAAACACAAAAAAAAAAATGAATTTGGCGGGTCAAGCTAGCGCATCAGCTTTACTTTATAAAACCAAAATATGATACCATTGTAAATTGTTGTTTTTATGTCAGCTGCTAACATATTTTGTACCTTTGTCCTAAAATATAATTTTCGAAAATTTGTGATTATACTCTGACAACAGTTTCGTTGAATGGTAGTGGGTCAGAGCAGTGCAGCGCCCGCTTCGGCCCTGGAGTGCGGTAGCGGCGGGGCCGGGCGCCACGTGTTGTCTCGCGGCTCGTACAGCTCGACGCTGGCGAGCGTGGTGCGCGCGCGGTAGAAGGCGCGCTCGCCGCCGCTCTCGCTGTCGCCGCCCGCCACCACCACCACACCCTCCGCCGCGCCCGCGGCGCACCCCGCGCGGGCTTCTTTTAGACTTGCGATTTCTTCCCATGTACCCTAAAATTATGTTAAAGTATAAGCTGCCTATTTAAAGCTAAAATGCTCGGGTATTTCATTTTTCTGTAATAATAGTAATAATTTGGTCCATGTTACATAATTATTTTGGTTTTGTCGATACCATATTCGAAACGGTGTACTTTTACTAAAATGTCCTAATTTTTCGACAGTTATCAGAAAAGTCTTTGGCATTGCCACACTAATTCGTGTGTAGAACGTGTTCGGGCCAGTAACAGTGCGTCAATTGACCATATAACTTGAAGATTTACTTTTTTTATTAATTTAATTTGAGCTAAGCTAAGCTCTGCTTAGTTTGGGACTATGTGATGGAGGATGTGTAAAATTGTCCAAGAATATTTATTTATCTATTACTTATTTAATTTGTTTGAACATAAAATGAACAAAATAACAAAAACAAAACAAAATAACATAATTTTTTACATAATTTGTATAAACATTACTTAACAGATAATAATTCTAAAAACAAATAGTTTCGGAGAAATAAACTAGGATCATAAGAGTTTACAAAAAGATAAACCCCTTTTGTAATAATTAAATAATAAGAAAATAAATGGCCAGCGTGAATAAGTTTCAAAATTCCCGTAAGTTGAGTGTTATAGTGATGCACATTTCGAGTGTAGTGGCGTGGCCCGCCAGTGTATTTGTATATCGTCAATTTTAGCCAATAGTTAACAAAGTTGGGCAGCCATACAATCCCGTAATAAACATGGTCCCTCAACCGACTCCAGCTCGTCGGTCACTGAAGACAAAACCTCGGTAAACGGAGAAAAACGAGATTTTTCTATCATCACAAAGTCAATGTGGGCTCTTGCATGGTAGACTATTACTTGCATAAGAAAATATTAGACCAAAGTGAGCAAGAGCCGGAGAAGTGGCAAAGTTCTAGGTTAGTGTAATGTGAACGCAACCACTAATGTTTCGAACACATAATATTTAAAAGACCGACAATTTGTGAAATAAGTACATAAATAACATAAACAAATAATAATAAAGTACAGCAAATTATTAACTATTTCTTACCTCATCAAAGCTATATCGTTCTACAGACGTAAGAACTGTACGTCTTGGTGCATTACCACCGATGACATATAGGTAGTTATCAAGAATCACTGCAGCAGCTTGACTACGAGCGTGATGCATCGGTGTAAGAGTATGCCATTTGCGAGAAGCAGGGTGATAACATAATAAATCCCTAGTATGTCTCCATGTGTGAGTACATCCTCCGACTATGTATATTAGACCTAAAGAAACAATATATTAGCAACCCAAAAGGAGATTTCAAACATTGTTGTGTTGCAAATATTACCTTCAAAATTTATTACACCCATTCCAAATCTTGGTTCTGGCATTCTGCCTACTAATGTCCATTCGTCAGCGACAGGATCGTACACTTCAACTGATGAACCCATGTCTGATCCCACCCAACCTCCAAAAGCGTACAAATTTCCATTCCAACCGGTTAAACCGAATTCACAACGTGCTTCTTTCATTGGTGATATATCTGACCACTTATCAGTCTAAGAAACGAAATAAAAATTTGAATTAAAACAATAATATGTTTCTCGTTATGTTTCAAACGAAACATATTCGTCTTGTGATCGCGAATCCGTAACTTAATTAACAGAAATCTAAATTAAACAAATATGAACTCCTTAGTCTAGTGTTCTTAAGCGCGACTGCTACGCTAGAGGTCTTGGTTTCGTTTCTCAGATCGAGCAGATTGTGTTATTGGGTTTTCCATGAAAATTCTCATGAGAAGGCTCGGAGTTTGGATTTGTGACCGGTTAATGGCAATAGGCTCGCCCCTATATTACATGGGACCTAAATATACAAGCGAACTTTGGATGTAAATTAGTACCTACGCCTCTGCCGAAGGGTTAATCTTCGGGGAAATAGGCGCGATGGCATGAATATCACTCAATCAATAACATTTATTCGTCCTCCATGCGTTTATTTAACATTCATTCAATTATTTATTATATACATTTTTATGTCCTACTATTAAAAAAATAAGATGTCTGCATATGTACCTGTGGATCATAAACCTCTCCATTAGCAAGTATTTGACTTCCTTGTTCTCCTCCGACTGCATAAACCCGACCTCCCAGAGTTGCCACGCCAGGTTGGATTCGTGCTATTCCCATTGGTGACAATTCTTCCCATTCTCTATAAACGAGAAAAGATTATGTGCAATTATAGTATTGTGGTTTGAACCGTTTTAAAATGTTTAGAACTCATATCAATATAACCGCACGACATCTTTTCCGCAAACATTCAATCATCATCTATTCGTTTGCGGTCCTACTGCTGGTCAACTCTCAGAGTGAGGGGTTAGGCTGTAGACTATAGTCTACCATCAAACTCTTTGTCACATTGTCGATTGGTTTCACGGGATTAACTGGATACTCCCTTTTTTCTATACAGGATGTATACACGATTGGCTTAGGTTAATTACCTATATTATTGTAAACAAATCGTAAAAAGAGTTTTTATTGTCGAAACTTTCTTGTCTAACTATACGTTATAACCAAATTAAAGGTAGAGATAGACATGCTACTAAAACAGTATGCTTATTAGCATGTGTAAAACGAGTATGCTCTTCAGTTTGTTAAAAAAAAGCACGAAAGCATGCTATTAATGAGCAATTGCTACACAGTGGTATGTGTGTCAAAGTGTTGCTAGTTTCAAAGTTTCAAAGTTTAGCTTATTATGAGCATGCTCAAAAATCGAACGTCGTTCGATTTACTCGCATGCTACCTGCTGTGCGGGTGGAAGGGGGCGTGCTTTGAGTGCGTCTGGACAGGTTTGCTTATTAGCATGCTACATCATGCTATTATCGTTCTAGCAGCAGATGTGTGTGCACGTACGACTTCGCGCCAAAATGTCTCACTGGGGAGATGAAGCTCTTAAAGCGTTCGATGGACCATTATAGGATTTATAAAATAGTACCTACTGTTACGAGCTGGGGTTCGGGATAAATTAATTGACACCAATTTAACCGATAACAATGAACACTTTAATTATTCACACTAATACAAAACACAAATCACCAGTATGTCGCTTTATTAGTTCACTTCACAATTCACTATCGCACTATAGTCGCTTCGTAGTTCGCTTCGATCTTCACTTGTCCGTGTCCACAATTGAACTGCCTTGCCGGCTTTTTTTTTTTTTTTGTCGGACATAGTTTTTAGCTCGAGGGAGCTTTAAAAACTTAACCGGACTAGGTGGCGAGGCACCAAATGCCTCCAGCCAGGGGCAACTTATAAACTAAGCAACACAGCTAAGGGCGTCCCCTGCGGGACACGGACCTCGGCTTAGGGCGTTGCTGGGGGGGCAGCTAGGGACGGCTGGATCTGGGTTTAAATTATTTAGGGGCGAATTTAAAGCTACTGGCTCGGCACGGGCCGGCTCGAGCAAGGGACGGGGAGGATTACCGTTATGGGGTCTTCGCGACGGGCCTCGCCGGCGAGGACGGTATATCAGGCGGCGTTTTTGTGCGTGTGTTTTGAGAGTGCTAGTCACTCTGTTTGACTCCTGCGCTAGGGTAATTTGGTCGTCAGGGTAAGTGAGTGCGTGCCTTGGGCGGCGCACTCTACTTATCTGAGAGGGTTTGTAGTCTACGCTACTGACCACAAGGGGATTAGGGTGAAGGGGGGCCAAATCGAAATAGCGCTTAGAGGCGCGTTTCATAAACTGCTTGATGGTAGGCAGTTTTAGGTCTAAGTGAAGGTCCCTATTGCGCACGTACCAAGGGGCGCCCGTGGCTTTGCGCATGAATCGGTTTTGGAGGGTCTGCATCCTATGGATAGCGGGACTTTCTATGTGAGCGAATACGACACTCGCATAGGTCATGATGGGTGCCTTGCCGGCCCCTTAGGACCGCTATTTATATGGCTCAGAAAGTTCCAGAATCGAATAATCCCGAAAATACTACAAAAAATACAGTAGGTACTCGCGTGCCGCGTGTCCTTGAGGTATTGTTATAGGCTAGATATACCTACCTATACCTATAGACCAGGGCAGAAGCTTTTAAAAATAATAAAAAGTGAAAAAAATAATAGTAGGAAGCAACCCATTAGAAAAGGAGGGGAATATTATAAATATGAAAGGAAAAACAATTTACGGGCGATCTGAGGTCGGGAAGGGGATGGGGGTGAGATTTTAAGGGTAAAAAACGGTTTTTCTCGATTCCCGGTAAAACTAAAATTCCTATCGAAAAAGGTCAAATGGCAAAGTTGTAGGTAATAAAAAGATCTAAAACTTTTGTATTTACACTTTTTTCACATAACCTCAAAATTTATGTGAAAAATTCAAAAAACCAAGTTTTTGGTTTTTTATTTTTATCTTTTACAAAAAAAATTATTTTTAACGATATTCGGTGAAAACTTACCTTTTTATGTCCCAAATACGCTGTAATTTATTTGATTAAAAATATTTATTTTTACACCTTATTTTGAATTAATATCGAAAAAGCACTAATTTTCAATTGAAAATTCACCCGTCAAAATATCAGCTTTTTTCAAAAAGTTGGTATGTTTTCTGTTCGTTGAAATCTCTGCTTTCCGATGGTAAAAAAAAAAATATGTTACTATAGTAAATCTCAGCAAATGCAAAAAATCTAAAAAAACTCGAATTCGAATTTTTTTAATTATTATAAATAATTTTGAGCTATTTATTAAAATTTACACTTTAATTACTCGAAAAAGGTTAGATTACATGCTACATTAATAAAAAAAAAATTGCAAATCAAAATATACTAAGTACTATAATTAACAAACAAATAAGTTAATAAAATTAATGTTTAATAAGACATCTACAATATTTGGAGTAAGTTGTCGAATCTTTTTTAAATTATATGCGTAGATGCCTATTTACCTATAACTATTTTAAGATAAATTATATACCTGAGTGACCTACGAAAAATTGTAGCCCATCAAAAGGTCTAAATTTCATGGAGAAGTGGGGAAGGGGTTAGGCGGGTCTGGGTCTTACTAAATACATACCTACTATTTCGTAGCAGCTGTTACAACCGTTAGCCTAGCCAGTATTCGAAATACAGTACAGTATACAACATCTTTTATAAAAATACACGTGCACGCTGAGTTTATTGAAGATAATTGTGACGTTTACTTAAAAAAAAAAACTTTGCGAATCTGCATAGGAAGGTAAATACTATCTATTTTTATCTGTATCAATCAACTCAAACATAAAAATAGTAATATACTCTTTAAAAAATAGTATGCTTAACGTAACATAACCTAAAGATTAAAATTAAATGACATTTTAGTACAAGATTAAAAAATAATAATCTCCTTAATTTTGCAAAAATAAATTTAGTTAATCCCATGAAAAAAATAATAATTTCAAAATACATAAAAATCTATAAAATATATATCGTAAATATATTTTGAATAACAAACTTTTAGCCGATTTTCATATACAGCGTGAAATTATAGTCGTTTTGGAACCGCAACGTGGTAACTTAGGATAATTAGTAGTACAAATAAAAAATATTAAGTTGACTGTACAGCTAATAATAAAAAAGTTGGCATTTCAAAAAAAAATTTCACTTGTTCGAGTTTGTTCGTAGTAGTGCACGAATATTTCATTCTTAAACCGCCTCAGTCTCAAGCTTGCCATTTATCAATGATGCGCGGCGGGCGGCGAGCGCGGGCGGCGAGGGCGCGCGGCGCGGCGCGGTACGAGTCAGCTCATCAGCTGGTCACCTACCTACAGCAACGGGAGCGACGGACGGTCGGATGATCCGTCCGAGTACCTACTACGCGTGATTTAATAGCTAGTAGCTAGACAAGTACATTTTATTATTAAAATAAATTGCATTACGATGCAGATAGCGACGTAATTTGATGTTAGGTAGGTACCTAGGATCACAGTTCAAATAGGACAAGTATGGCGCCCAGCGAATCAGCTGATACGGGACACGAACGTAATACCTACATTCTTACTAAAAAAATTAGAATAAGACTGTGTGTAGGTAGGTTTTATCGTAGTTCTTATTTAAGAAAAAAAACGTTGCCCAACACTAGGATTTTCTCCTGTGTCATGGGTGCATTTACAAACATAAATTTTCACATACACAAACACGCAAGCCCAGAACATTCACCCACAGATCATACAAATTTGTTCCGAGCGAGGATCGAACCCGCGACAGGCGCAGCAGTCGCTCGCACAGCCGCTGCGCATCAACATTTTCACGCCAACTACGTAAATTGTACCTACTCTAATTTCTCGTTTATACTTTACACGGGCTTAGGACCGGCAGAAATACTTTATTTGAATTGAACTTATCTTTATTTTACTGTAGGTATCAATAATTAGAAACAGAGAGCCAATGAACTGAGTAGGTATTTCAGGCGTTTGGATTTTTGGAATTTGAGCTATTTACAAAATAATTAACTTATGTACATAGCTAAGTACTTACCTATTAAAAGTTTATTTATAAATTGTTTACACTTCCCTGTACCGAAGCAACTACACGAAATGGAGTCTGCCGCGTTCAATACACAAACGTGCCCGTTTTATGCTATTGTCTTTTAGCCTATCACTTTTCACTTTATCAAAGGCGTCCACTATCGCACTACGTAACTCGTTAAGACTTTCATGTTCACGGGTATAAAGGAGTCTTTTTATTTCCGATCACAAGAAAAATCCAGGGGCGTTAAGTCTGGGCTCCGTGGTGGGCAAGCCACGGGACCGCCGCGCGACGTGGCCTATCCATCGATCACGGAACTGATTGTTTGGGTAAGCACGCACAACACTTGCATAACGAGCCGGGCAGCTGACATAGGGCAGTTCTTGCCGCTGCATCATTGTTGTTGATGACGTGAGCTCGACGGAACTTATAGGGATGTTAAGCCATTATTATTTAATGTTTTCCATACAAAGCATTGGCTAACATTAAATTCTTGTGCCGCCATTCTCGTGCTTCGCCGCGGAGCCCGCTCGAAGTACCTACTCCAGAATAGCGTCTTCGTTCTCCTGCGAGTCATTTAGGCGCCCTCGACCTTGCGCGTGAGCCGGCACACGGAATTGTCCATGATTGAGAAGGCGCTGGGTTGCAGCCAAGTTGGTAGGGGTTGAAGGTACTTGAGGACTTTCAATCCCTCGTAGCCGCAGCGCCTTTAAATGTTCTGGCCGGGAATACAACCGCTTGGCCTCAGCTTTGGCCTTCCAAATTGTAACTAGTAACAGTGTACAGCTGAACCATTGTCAAGTACCTACTCCGCGTTCGAATATTCATACTGAAGACTCATTTTCGCGTGGCTACGTAAAACGTAAACAATGCAACCTTTATCGCGCGCGAGTTGCAGCAGAACTGGCGGGTGTGGGTCGGTTAGCGGGGGTGGGTGCGGCGCGGGCGACGGCGCGGCAGCGCCCGCCGCGCCGGCGCCGCGCAGCCTGTTACTAGGGGTAGGTACATAATACATTACAGCTGTGTGCGTGGATTGTAGGCAGCGGGCGCCGCGCCGCATCCAATGGGCGGATAACGTGTCTAGGCATGTTTTACCGCTTAGTGTTGTGTGTGTAACATTGAATGACATCGATCGTAGTGATCGTAGTACGTAACATTGAGTGGAATTATCATGAGTTCTCATTTTTTGTTCGAATATGACATTATTTTTAATAATCAATAAAATAATATATTTTTATTTAATTTAAATTATATTTTAATAGGTTCTATTACTGATATAGAGTCTAAAATTTTCGGTTCCAAAACGACTACAAAATCATCGTGTATATTTTATACATTTCAAATATTTTTTTTTTTTTTTTATATTTTTAGCTATGTTTTTTATGCCTTTTAAGATATATTTTGAATGTATCTAAAATATATGAAACATACATGAAAATCGGCCAAAAGTTAGTTACTGCCTGAACCTCGGTGCCGACGTGAAGAAATAACAATTTGCAGTTATTATTTACAATTTATTGGTACTTGTGACACAGTTACAGTATATATATAAAATAGGACGTTTCTGCACCACCTTTTCCCAGCGAGGACGAAGGCGGGAGATGATCCTCTATCCAAAAGCAAGCGATAAGGTGCTTATACAGTTTTTTCCATAATAGGGATGTTCCGTGTAACTATTCCAATTAGGACGTAGCCCACAGATGCACCACTAGATCAGAACTCCTTAATACATTAGTATTAAGGAGTTCTGATCTTGAAGGTGCATCTGTTCCTTGGGAGGTCATTAAATCACGGAGACTCTAACACCGCGATTCATAAAGTGACGTTATCGGCACAACGCCATCTAGCGTCGAGGAGCGGTAGCTTTCTTAATACCGCTTGTCTCCAATAGATGTCTATTGCTGTCTGTGAAGTCGTTACATTTAATTATAAAAATGATTTGTTACAATAATATGTTTTTATACATTTTGACATTTATTTCTTTAATATCTTTTTTTTTTCATGGGGGTATACTCACGATAAAATAGTAATGAATAACGTAATCAGAATAAAGTATCTACATTTAATAGTACGATTTACATTTATATTTATATATAATGAGATTTTCTATGACATAAATGTAATTAGCATTAAATAACTTTTTAAATGAAACAAATTGCAGCAATCACATTTTTTAGATGAAATTATTCATAATAATTAATAAAAATAATTCGAATTCGAGTTTTTTTTCGATATTTTGCATTTTCTGAGAAGATTTACTATAGTAACATATATATTTTTTTCACCATCGGAAAGTAGAGATTTCAACGAACAGAAAACATACCAACTTTTTGAAAAAAGCTGATATTTTGACGGGTGAATTTTCGATTGAAAATTAGGGTGCTTTTTCGATATTAATTCAAAATAAGGTGAAAAAATAAATATTTTTAATCAAATAAATTACAGCGTATTTGGGACATAAAAAGGTAAGTTTTCACCAAATTTCGTTACAAAAAAAATTTTTTGTAAAAGATAAAAATAAAAAACCAAAAACTTGGTTTTTTGAATTTTTCATATAAATTTTGAGGTTATTTGAAAAAAGTGTAAATACAAAAGTTTTAGATCTTTTTATTACCTTTATATTACAACTTTGCCATTTGACTTTTTTCGATAGGACTTTTAGTTTTGCCGGAAATCGAGAAAAACCGTTTTTTACCCTTAAAAACTCACCCCCATCCCCTTCCCAATCTCAGATCGCCCGTAAATTATTTTTCCTTTAATTTTTAAAATATTCCCCTCCTTTTCTAATGGGTTTATCCTACTATTATTTTTTTTGGTTTTAAAAATGATTGACCCTGGTCTACTACGCGAGTGTCGAGATTAAACTTCCACGCGTTTCTAGAACCGTCGTGAGCCATCTCAATCGTTCTTTTACGTATCCGGCGTAACACTGCCCCCTCCTAAGACATGCTCGTCCCGAGCATTATAGATCCGTGATATCGTGCCAAGCGATCCACATGAACGATCTTCGCAGCACCTTTTTGTTCCTTTTGTATTCGGTAGGTGACATCGTTGATCTTAGTCACGACTCTGTAGGGATCCGTCCCCGTCCCATTTTGGCTGTAACTTAGGTGACTTTCCTTTGCTGCGCACCGGGTTATGTAGCCACACTAGCGAACCTTCGTTGAAGCCTTTGTTGTTCGTCTTGCAGTCGTAGCGTGTCTTCGTTTCCTAGGACGTCTGTTGCCCTGACTGTCCGACGTGCTCTGAATTTCCTTTTCGTACATCACTAACTGTTCTTAAACTGCCCTGACTGTCCTCTTTCCGGTCATCAGTGTACTTGCCATTTCCGTTCATCCTCTAATTTTCAAAGCAAGGTCTGCTCGGGCACCTCTCACGAGATCTTCGTTTCGGGCAACTCATCCGGAGGTGACCTCTTTCTCCGCAGAGGTGACATCTCGGAGCGGCCGACCTATTCCTTTCGTCATTAGGTCGATCCTCATTCCGTACACGACCTTTCCAGCAACCAGCCTTAACGTGGCCTTTCTTACCACAGGAGTAGCATCTAGGTCCTGTTACAATCTTCTTAACACGATAGGTTCCACACTCATGTCTTGCTGCCTCCACCTCCAAGGCATGAGCCACGGCGTCCTTCAACGTTTGAGGGTGCGCTAGTCTTACCGAAGCCCTTACCTCCAGATCTTTTATTCCGTTGATGAACGCATCTACCAGGATAACGTCAATAAGTGTAGGCTTAGAGCGGTACGCTTTCCGGACCAATTTCTCAATTACCAGAGACCACTGCTGTAAGGTCTTTGCATTTCCCTGTACACGGTTCCTCAACTGAGCACGAAACACATGCTCCAGGTGTGCGTCACCGTATCTTCTCGCTAAAACCTCAATCACCTGCTCATAGGTCACATCCTTCCCGAGAACCTCTAGAACAGTCAAGGCTTCATTGCGAAGACTTAAAATAACTGCAGTCATGGCCTGTTCGTTTGTCCACCCATTTGCCTTCTTAACAGCTTCTAGTTGAATCTCATATGCAGACCACGAAGACGTTCCGTCGAATGGTGGCAACTTGAATTCACAACGTGAAGGCATCGTGGAACCACCAACCACAGGAGTCACAATTCCGTTTCCTGCCTTGAGATCACTTAAAGTCTTCTTTATATCAGATATTTCCACTTTAGTTTCAGAAATCCAACTGTCGTGTTGCTTAACTTGCTCTTTTACCTCCTTGAGCTCTTTGCTAAATGTCGCATGAACATCCTTTAAAAAGTGCATTTGGTCGTCTTTACCACGCTGTAATTGCTCCTGCAATTGACGCGTCTGCTCCTCCTGCTTACGGGCCTGCTCCTCCTTGTCCTTTTGCAGCTGCTCCCGCAGTTCGCGGGCCTGCTCCTCCTGCTTACGGGCCTGCTCCTCCTTGTCTTTTTGCAATCTTTTTGCTTGCGGGCCTGCTCCTCTTGCCGGCGGGCCTGCTCCTCTTGCCGACGGGCCTGCTCCTCTTGCCGGCAGGCCTGTTCCTCCTGCTTGCGGGTTTGCTCCTGCATCAGCGCCATCAAAGCTGACAAGTCAACGGCAGGCGCTGGAAGGGCTCCAGATGGACTAGCGACTGGATCTATAGTCGGCTGCCGAGGGCCCGAAGGTTGTGACGGAGAATCTCCAAACCATCTCTGGTCCATCTCTTGCTGCCGCTGACTCCTGGTGCGAATACCGTCCATGTCTTCCTTCGGTAGAACTGGCATAATTTATCCCACTACTTCTGACACCAATTGTTACGAGCTGGGGTTCGGGATAAATTAATTGACACCAATTTAACCGATAACAATGAAAAATTTAATTATTCACACGAATACAAAACACAAATCACCATTATGTCGCTATACTAGTTCACTTCACAATTCACTATCGCACTATAGTCGCTTCGTAGTTCGCTTCGATCTTCACTTGTCCGTGTCCACAATTGAACTGCCTTGCCGGCCCCTTAGGACCGCTATTTATATGGCTCAGAAAGTTCCAGAATCGAATAATCCCGAAAATGCTACAAAAAATACGAGTAGGTACTCGGGTGCCTATTGTTTCGCGGGCATTGACCTCAGCATATTGTGTCGCGAGCCGCGTGTCCTTGAAGTATTGTTATAGGCACTTATAGACATAAGTACCTACCTATACCTACGCGAGTATCGAGATTAAACTTCCACGAGTTTCTAGAACCTTCGTGAGCCATCTCAGTCGTTCTATTACGTATCCGGCGTAACTACTTAGTACTTTGTATTATTTTTTGGTATGTAATAAAGAATATTCTATTAGAAAAAGAAAACCGACTAAGTAAATAAGTGTAATAAAGAATATTCTATTAGAAAAAGAAAACCGACTAAGTAAATAAGTGTACTTATCATCAACCCATATACTGTCCCACTGCTGGGCACGGGTCTCCTCTCATATTGAGAGGGATTAGGCTATAGTCCACCACGCTAGCCTAGTGCGGGTTGGCAAACTTCATAAACCGTCGAGAAAAATCTCTAAGGCATGCAGGTTTCCTCACGATGTTTTCCTTCACGGTTTAAGCGAGTGATAATTAATTATTAATACGCACATGAATTCGAAAAGTCAGAGGTGCGTGCCTTGGGTTCGAACTCGAGACATTCGACTTGGCAATCCAATGGTCATACCACTAGGCTATCACAAGTGTACTTAATCGCATAAAAAATGAGATGCCCGTTCTCATTTAGCTTAAATCAAATTGCTTAAATTCACAAACGACACGCTTCTGCCAATTCCAAACTAGCCTCTTATTTTTAAGTCGGGTAAAAAACGAAGTTAAAAAGATAATAACGTTCAGTCCTGCTATAGACCTGTACGTTTCATTGATAAGTTCAAATTTCAATAATTTAATGGCCTTCACGAGATACTTGTTTATAAATTATTAAGTTACCTTTTATGTAGATCGAATTTAAGCACTGATGATAGGATATTGTCGGTTGTTAAGGGCGGATGAGCAGCTTTGTCGCGGCATGAGCCTCCTGCCACAAGTAAAATACGCCGAGCACGCTGACGTGGCTCCACCAGTAAAGAAACCAAAGCTCCTCGACGTGTTTTCTAAGAATATAAATTTACATAAATATCACCGTATAATTGTAACCATAATCGAGAAAGATTTTAAACCGGGGCACTATTTGTAACACAGTTAACTATTTGTAAACTATCGAATAAGTTTACGATAGTTTACAAATATGCATTATATTGTTATCTGGGGGCACTGCCGTACCTATCTTCTTAAAACCTCTTATACTTATTAAGCTCACTTTAAAAATATGTACATCTTACCATATCAACTCGAACTGTTTTGAGCGCTACAGCTATAGAAGGATCTTGTACATTTTTTATAGCTTGATCTAAAACCTGTGGTGAGATAAGTGGCAGTCTAACATGACTTAATACTTCAAAACAGTGACGTCTACGGCATGCGGGATCATGCTCTAACCAACGTAGAGCTGCATACAAAACCTGAAAAAATACCTGGCTTATAAGGTCTTTGTAGGTCCAAGAAAATCTTACGATAGAATTGGTTAGTGCCTAGTGTTGCTATCAGTGCCGGATTAAGCCAGCGCGGGACCTGTACCAAATTCTATCAACAACCCTTGGATTGTTTTATGTTATCAAGTTTATGTTTATGTATATATTTACAAATAATACTGTTGATATCGACTTCTCGGATCATATTCAGTATTCATTAGTGAGGTGACTATGACGTTGTTGGCTCATCGTGTTCCTCGATTCATTTTTAACACGTTTTAATGTTGAGAAAGATGGTTCACCACTGCAGTTTGTGATCATGAGAGATTAATAAAAGCGCAGAATGGCTCTTAGAGAAGTTGTTACTATTATCTTCCAAACGTAAATATCGATAATTTCTTACAACTTATAATTTCTTACCCTTATCTTGTCAAATTGGTCGGGTTATTACGACTAGCTCGAAGAAAATATTAGGGAATTCCCCTTAGTTTTGCAGTATTGCCAACTTGCGTGTAGTGCGGTGCAAAACATAATTTATGGAGTGACCAGCAGATAATAGTTTAAATTATAATTGGACATTTTGATGTAACTATATTTTTGTAGTATGAATTGTGGCTACATTGATTGTTAAAAATATTTTCACTTTTTCTTTCATCTAATCTAAATATTTTTTTAAGGTGGACGCACACTCGTCCGAGCCGAACGCGTCGAAGTCAACGTGGCCTCGCACACTTGTCCGCGCCGAAAAAACCGACCGCGCCGAAAGAATCCACCGCGTTGAAGCAACAGTGTGACCAGATTATTTTTACGAAAATACCAAGGCACCTCCAAAAAATACTGAAATATAAAAAATACTTATGTATTATATGTATATATTTACAAAAAAAAAGTATCTAAGTATTATATCCATTGTCTAGTAACCATAGTACAAGCTCTGCTTAGTTTGGGACTAGATGGTGCTGTGTAAAAATGTCTCAAAAATATTTATTATTTACTTACGCATGACAAATATACCAAAAAAATACTGATTTTCTTAGGTAACATTTTAAATTTAATAATCATCATCAATCATCGCTATAAATGTTATAGTCATATTTTAATATTCTTTTTCGAAGGATGAACATTGATACACCCTCCTTCATCTTAACACCTTGCTTTATTTTTAAAATTGCTTGCGTCATTTCGAATTTTTGTCAGAACATCCTCCAATCCATCCAAAGATTATGTAGTGCAGAGCAGAAAATCCTCTCACCTAAACAAACCGTAGTATAACAAATAGTATCGACTCACCCAATAGGTACTATTTCTAATTCATACCCGAAAGTATTGCATGTACTACTTACCTATTCAAACAAATGAAAACTAAGAATCTGTTGGTACCTATTTTTAAGTTTATTATGTATTAGTAAGTTTTCCTTTTTACGAAAACCTTGTTTTGAAAATTATAGATTATTTATTGTATATTCGATAAAATATACTGAAAAACTATTAAAATACTGAATCTGGTCACACTGATAGAATGCGAGCGCATCGGACGGATCGACCGCATCTCCCGCGGCGAATCTGATGACGTCATCCGAATTCTTCTAGGATTTCTGGAATTCTGACGATTCGGACGATTCGGCGCGGACAAGTGTGCGAGGTTTCATAGGATTTCACATAAAGAATTCTAATTCAGCGCGTTCGGCTCGGACAAGTGTGCTTCCACCTATATGGTCAGAAAACGTTGGTGCGCGGGACCCATAGCATTTGCTACTCTAGTTACGTGCCTTATCCGGCACTGGCTGCTATGATATTTTATAAAACTACTTGCATAATACCAACCTGTGCTTCACTGTCAACTTTTAACTGTTCTGAAGAAAGCAAAGTGATTAGCTGTGGCAATGGCAATTCTAAAAGCTCATCACCATTAGATACTATATTCCAGTTGGCTTGAACATGCTCTAGTGCCTCTTTTACCAATTCTATGCAGTTGTGAGCTTCTGCAAACCTAATTTGAGTAAAGCAAAATTGTATGCATTAGTGTACAATAAACTGACAAATAATTATTTATTACAAACTTAAATATAAACCTAACTCAACTAAACGAGTTTTCATAGGTCGATGCCGGCTATGGTAAAGCACAAAATCAAGATATAGGTATTATATAAAATACTAGCTGTATCCCGCGACTTCGTACGCGTAGACTTAGTAACACAATTGTTGTCGTATTGATTTCATGGGATAAGTGCTCAATGGTAGGGAAATTCCCGCTTTTTTCCGAAATTGGAAGTATTCAATATGCCAGCAGTACCTAGTCCCAAACTATTAGTGTACCAAAATGTCATTCGAATTCCGTGAGTAGTTCTCCTACATTAGTTTTTTGGATTTCCATGTCACATTTCTCTGAGATAAAAAGTAGCCTATAAGTAATTCTTGGTCACATACTATTTGTGTAAGTACCAAATTTCATGCAAATCGATTCAGCCGTTTTTACATGATAGAGTAACAAACACAAACAAACAAACATCCAAACTTTCACATTTTTAATATTAGTATGATGTATTTGAAACATTTTATGATAGACTTACATACCTACTTACTTTTCAAAAAAATTGAAATTTAATTGGATCTCTCTACATAAATAATTATTTTATGCGCTGTTGGAATGTGAAAGCTAGCTAGCTAGCTTTACACATCCACAGACATCTGGTTCACCATTATACTGCTGCTACATAAACTTTATTTCGTAAGATCAGACCATTCCACTTTCATTTCCATTTCCACCATTTCCATTCAAACCACTATTTATACAGCATCCTACTACTATGAGGTCCTGGCCTTCAGGATTAAATATTTGCATCCACATGGCCATTTAATGCTTTCCTGATAATTCAGATAAGGCATCATCCTTATCTTCAGATAAGGATGATGCCTTAAGTACTATGAAATCAATGAAGTGCATACAATTTTACTTGGTTTTATATGAAATCAAAATAAAGTGTTCAACATAATAGGTATTAAATATTTTACACATCAAAAATGGAATTAAGTCACCCTAATAATTTACCTCAGGGTTTTACTTACAATGGAGTAATTTTATAAACAAGATTTTGCTTTTTAACTGGATTATTTTATCAGGTTAGGTTGGGCTATATTTACCAAGTATTTGACATAGTTAAGCATAGGAGAAATTTATATTTAGGAAAAATCAAATAACAATTGAAAAGATTATGATATACCTGAATATTCCAAGAGCATTGGAGGGGTGCAATTCTCTTCTTAGAAACTCACCACAGCCAGTAACAAGTTCTCTCAGTTGCAACATATCAGCAGCAATCAATAAATGCTGCACTGTACTTTTATCAATTATTATTTCACCTTAAAAAATATGATGTGATGTTATAAAGTAAAATAAAACGATATAGTGACAAGAACTGAGAAGAATATGCTGAGATGATTTGGGCATGTCGAGAGAATGGATGATAGGCGACTAACAAAAGGGATTTACTTATATGGCGAATGTAATTGGAACCTCCCAGACCCCGGGGACGCCCTAGACAGACTTATACTAACCTTATTGGTTGAGTTCTTCAAAAAGGTCAGGTGCGTAGTACTCGCAACCGGCGTGTATGTATGACAAGATATATTAATGTGGAAGAAGCGAAAGAAGTAAGCAAGAATCGTAGCAAGTGACGTACTTTAGTTTCTGCCTACCCCATGGGACAAAGGCAGGTGTATGTATAAGTTTTATAGACACTTTTTTATTTGGTAAGTTTCTAAATTTTAGATGACTGTTTTCATAGCTTTTATATTTGTTTTAAAGAGTTGTATATCTAAATGTAAACAGAAAAATCAATAAATCATATCAAAGCCATTTTTGTTGCAGAAAGACTGTCATTTGCCTAGTATCCTATTGAAAGACAAATGATAATTATATAAAATATTTATTTCTGTAAATAGATCTTTCAAAAACACTTTTAGAAGCAAATATTTTATTTTTATACTAGATGGTATTTCCTATTTAATGACCTCCCGAGTTGATATGCCAAAATAAACTGAGAGAATCATGTCTCTTTTTTAAAGTCCAACATATGTAAATATTCTAGTCAAAATCTGAACTGGCCTTTAGATGAGCCATAAGAGCTTTGAATTAATCAATCATAACTTACGGCACGCATACTTCAGTCATTATGTAGCTCAACCATCATTTATTTATTTAGATATTTAATATCTGCAAACTGTCATAATTATTAAAAGACTAACTTCATAAATAAGTAAATGTTTTCCACAATAATCTCTCATTCTAGTAAATTCATCTCATTCTCTAGTGGTTGCTAGTGCGACTGCTGTGCTTGAGGTATGCATGGTCGAGCAGTGTTTCAATAAAATTATATGTTTTGATTTGTGCCCATATAAGGGAAATAGGCTCGCCCACTATTACATGGGACCCATACCAGTGAACTGTGGTGAACATTAGTGTAGACCTCTGCCTAACACTTCAGTTAATACATGCATGATGATATGTAATAATCTCAAAAAACACTTTATTATGGATACATTATTTTGTGTAAATTGCAGGCTACATACTAATTACATTTGTGTAATGCACAAAAATGTTAGAGTCTCCTTTGTTAAAACTCTGCCATAAAATTATCTTATCTCACCTCATAATTATATATCTTACTAGCCATCATCTTATTCTACATAAGCAACTCTTGGTTGAGCTACTCTCATGCAGTAGTTTTTTTAGTGTTTACTTTAAATACTTAAGTTTAATTAATTCATACCTGTGTAAATAAAATCAATTATCATAGGAAGAATATCAGGAGGAACACTTGGAAGAGCAACAAATCCTTTATGAGTCTCCTCTAAGCCCACATTAAACATAGCATCAAAATATGCACAACTTGCTGCAAGCACCACGCGATGAGCCTGGAATTAAAAACAAATATAATTCTAATTAAACTAACTTAAACAGGGATCAATTAGCAGATTCAGTAGAAAAAGAATTGTGTGTGTGTTCACTGTGTTTCCTTTCTTCCTGTTTATCCCAAGGTTGTCTGGAAGAGTTCCCCTTGTGCAATAAGACCTTATAAATTTTCCCATTGTACCTATATAAATTTTTACCTAATTTCTTTGATAATTGTGTTATTACTGTGCAATAGCATATATAAATAAATAAATAAATAAGAATTGTTTCGGGTCAGTTCCAAAAATAATAAATTGTCCAAAACGGCAACCAATGAAGTCGCTCAGTAGGTACCTTCCTATCATACACTATTGAACCTGATTTTATTTTTCTAGTGTCTGTAACTACTTATTATAAGTGTGCAGTAATATTGATGTTTCAAACAAATATAGTCTAAAATGTTGGTGTAGAACTACAGCGCACAAAAGGCTATATCATAGCTATATCTCGCAATTCACAAATAAGTAAGATAACTTTCGCCATACCTTAACCCTTGTTGACCCCGATACTAGATCTATATCACAAAACCTTCCGTCCCTTTTGAAGTGATGTAAATTTATGGATATTTTGTTAGCGTAGTCGCAATATTTGTAAGGTCGAGCTCCATCTTTGGATGTGCGATTCTCACATGCATTTGTCGTCATATCATTGAATTATAAAATGAATAATTCACAAACTTTATTAAAGAAGTGGTAAGCTGCACACTTGTTTTTTCATTCATTAAATTTAAATAATATATTATTAGCACTTCAGCAATTTACGGTATTAAATTGGTTCATTCAAATTCAATGCAATTAATGAATAAATTAAATGAATAATGTAATTTGTATTGTTACGAACTTACGAATTTACAAATTTAATGAATGTTATTTGTCAATGTCATGTCATGTGTCTGTCTGTCACGCTGTCACTGGCTTAAGATGAATGTTTCATGCCGTGTCATATATTTTTATTTTTTCTGCCGAACCGATTAGATCGTGAAGGGAGTATAGGACGCAAATCGCCGTTCATTAACCGAATGCCGAATATTATTTGAATTATCTAACTGTACAGTTGTTAAATTTAAATTTAAAAGAAAAATTCAATTTAATTGGCCTGGAGCTCAATACTTCGAAATGCGAGATTTATTTACCTCAAACCACTGACAGACAACTGACAATTTCAAAATTCAACACAATAGCGCCACAAATTAAAATTATTGAGAAAACCAATCTTCATCTGCTAGGGTCTCCAATCTTTGATTTGGCTTCAAGCCGCTCTCCCTATACGGCTGGGTGGTCTCGGCGTCCGCAAAATTTCCAGTTTTAGTTTACCGGCGTTTCTGGCCTCGGTCTATGGTACCGAAATATTAACCAGGAAAATTTTAGCAACATCACTGGTTAGTTTTGAGGTGCCATGTTTGGCTGATGTTGTGGACGCTTGGAAAATGGCTTGTCCCAATACGGCCTTGCCCGTCATCCCATCTTCCCAGAAACAGTGGGACTGGCCGCTCAGCAGTTTGACACGGAAATATCTGATAAATACGTCAGTCGATACTGCTGAGCGTGGCCGTCTGCTGGCTGTGGGTGAATGGGAGTCAGGTCTTTGGCTTCAGGCACTTCCATCACCTAATATTGGTAGCTTGTTGGATGACACTACTTTTCGGTGTGCTACTTGCTTACGTCTAGGCGCTCCTTGTGTTACTCCGCACCGGTGTCACTGCGGTGAAGCTGTCGATAGCCTCGGGCACCATGGCCTGTCTTGCTGCAGGAGTGCAGGGCGCATAGCACGGCATGCCAATATAAATGATATTATTCGTCGTGCTCTTGCCACCGCCGCGCCGGTGTGCCAGCCGTATTAGAGCCAAATGGTTTGGCACGTGACGATGGGAAGAGACCAGACGGTATGTCATTAGTGCCTTGGAAGTTGGGTAGGCCTTTGGTGTGGGATGCAACTTGCATCGATACCCTTGCTCCATCTCATCTTCCAAGCTCAGCTGGCTGTGCCGGGGCTGCTGCTGCGGCCGCGAAGACCCTAAAGTGGCGCAAATATAGTAACTTCAACGGGAGCTATAATTTTGAGCCGTTTGGGGTCGAAACGCTTGGGTCGTGGGGCCCGAGTGCGCGACTCCTTTTTAAAGAAATTACCAAAAAACTTATCGACGCTTCGCGCGACCAGAGGGCTGGTTTATTCTTGGGTCAACGAATTAGCATTGCCATTCATCGTGGCAATGCGGCCAGTCTTCTGGGAACGTTACCAGATGACAGCGATGTGGAGGAATACTTTGACGCTTGGACGTGATAATTATTTATTAGTTCTTTTCATTTTCCTTTTTTTTTGTACATTATATAAATAGATAATAAATAAGATCTGTTTTAGAATAATTACCTAATATACTAAAAGTTGTATTAGAATTTGAAATAATACACAGTTGTTCCAACTCACGAAGTCCATTTGACTATGGTTCATGCGTACGTGTTTAGGCACATTGTTTTAGTGTGCGTAACCTTAGAAAGTCATGCATAGATGGTAAACCAGAGACCAGACCTCAGTTCGTAGCCTCAGTCACGCACGTCACGAGTTCAACTTAAACAACTATAACGGACTTTGTGAGATGAAATGCGAAACGTAAATATTAATAAATGATTGAAGAAGCTACATGTTTACACTATATTAACATAAATAAAAAAATATATAAAAACAAAATTATTAGGAATAGGTTATTTGAAACACGGAATAGAAAAAACAGATTTGAAATAACCTATTTCTCAGTATTTTATGCATACCTATATAACTTAATTTTGTTTTTGTCTTTTTAAAACCTTTGTGGTCTAATGGTGCGAGTACCCGATTGCTGATCACGAGGTCATGGGTTTGATTCCCGCATGAGATAAACATTTACAAGATGAACGTATGTGTTTGTGTTGCTCTGGGCATTTCATAAGTATTTACAAAAAAAGTATAAGTATATGTACAAGTATTACTTAAATCCATAGTCCCGTACCCATAGTATTATAAGCGTTGCTTAATTTGGGAGTAGATAGTGCTGTGTATAATGTCTCAAGTAATTTATTTATTATTTAATTTTACCTAAGTACAGAACAATGTCGCTGACTCGCCTATGACATCATATGGTTTTTTTTTAAGTAGGGAAAATCCTCATGGGTCTTCTAAGCTGGAAAGGCAGTAGGGCGTATTTTGGAATTTGGCGCCCCGGGCCAATAAGTTTCGCCGCCCCTATTCTAGGAAAAAAGTGATATAAATGTTTTTTTTTTCTATTATTTTTCAATAATGTCTACATTTTTTTGCGGTGTTCAAATTTATTTACAATCAAATGATGAAACAATGATGATCAATATTGGCATAGATGTCTGAATGTCTTGCTAGAGTCGCGGGTAAAAGCTAATAAAAAATACGACTGCTTTGCGTCAACCTAGTCGGATTGTTTAGTTAACAATATAAAAAAAAGTTGTATTTGAGATCAATGCTTTATCGTCAATAAAACGCTGGTATCAAACCGAAGTCAAAATAATTGTTTCAACATGTCAACGTCATATTATCCAAACAAATTAATTTACTTAAGGGATAGGAATTTTAGGAAAATTTTAGTTTTTTTGGAAAGACATGATATATTATGTTTCCTATTCTTCAATCCGGCTTTAGGAAGCGGCGTAGCACTTCTTTCGCGTTGTTGGCTGGTACAGATAGCATATTTTTGTTGGCCCATGATAAATGATTTTTCTAGGGCATTTGATTAATTAAATTAATGTTCCATTACTGCTTTCCAAATTAAATTATTTTTCTAAATTATTATGACGGTTTAACCGTAATAATGAAACCGTAATGCTTTGCGATGGTTCCACAGTTATCTCGAAAATCGTAAACAATTAGTAGAACTGCGACTAAATAGCGGGTCCATAAAGACCTCAGCACTTATTATTTTAGAAAGAGGTGTACCTCAGGGCTCCAATCCAAGGCTCATTTTTTGAATAGTTTCAGAATTTGAGTCATTTTTTGCCAATGTTCCCTTAAAAATTACTGAATCTTTAAACTTGTCACCATTCTGCTGCTTTATTGAAACGGAATGTAGCTACCTGTCCTATAACGTTTAGATTTAAGCATGTAAGCCCTAAATGTATTGTAAAAGCTTTTAAAGAAATAAAAATAAAATTAACTGAAAACCTATGGGGCCTTTCGGTAAATGTTTGTAAAAGTATTATTGACACTATAGCACCCCATCTAGCGATAATATTTAACAAGTGTGTAGACCAAGGAACCTTCCCAGATTTAATGAAATGCAGCAAAGTCATACCCTTATTTAAATCTGGATATTGTCATGATCCTGGTAATTTTAGGCCAGTGTCTATTCTGCCTGTGCTAAGCAAAATATTTGAAAAAATTATGCTCAATCAAATGCTATTACTAATATGGCTTCACCAAAGGACGTAATACTACTGATGCTGGTATCGCACTTATCAAAAACATCTTTGATGCCTGGGAAGAGTCTCAAGATGCGATCGGTATATTCTGTGACCTTTCAAAAGCCTTTGACTGCGTAAGTCATGAAACTCTGCTATTAAAATTGGAGTATTATGGTTTGAAGCACAAAACTTTGAAACTTATCAAATCATACTTGCAAGGTAGACAACAAAAAGTTCAAATAAATAGGGTTAAATCGCCCATAAAACTGTAAAAAAGCTGTGTCAGTACATTGAATATTTTGTTTCTTTTTAATTGTAACAGTATTTTATGGGCAGAATAAGTATATAATACTATTATAAAACTGTAAAAAAGCTGTGTCAGTACATTCTCAGAACATGCAATGGACATCTACAGAGTTGAGTTCATTATATCGATCCAAGGAAATATCATCATATTGACTTGAATCGATACAAAATATCGAGGTATCACATGGTTTTGTTTCTATACTGGAAAATAACGAATCGGATCATGAAACCCCTCGTCTCTCCCATCCGTCCCTGTGTAGGTACTTGTACTATAGAGGTCAGTGGTCCCTGGTCCCTGCCCTTGCCCGGAGTTATCAGTATCACTCAGGGCTTCTTCACACGTACCACAATCACAACACGTCGCAACGACAAAATGCTGTCAACGTTACGGTTACGTGTGAATAGTGTCGCTGCAGCTTTTTGTAGTTGCGTTGTGGTACCGACAAAATGTCGATGTGGTTGCGTTGTCGCTAGTAGTTGCGATGCGGTTAGGTACGTGGTGTGCAGACACAGTTCGACTTCGGTTTTCATAGCGGAAACACGTGTTGATTGACCAAACTCATGGAAATCGAAGAGGAAACTTTGTTATTGCTATCCTTGCTATGGCTGTTATTAAGAAGAAAAAGAAGAACCGGGGGAGGGGAAGAGCACGGGCGGCGTGCGCGCACTGTCGTTGCGTCGACGTAATGTTGTGTTTGCGTAGTTCGCAGTGTCACTGGTGGTTGCGTTGTAGTAATGTGGTTGCGATGTTGTCAGTATCACACTCACTTTCGATAACGAACTGCAAAATGTGATACGTGTGAATACTTAGTCCTATTCATTTTCAATACGAAATATACGCCCGGCCACGTGGTGTGGTTGTGGTCGTAGTGTGGTTGTGGTACGTGTGAGGAAGCCCTTAAGCTCAAGCTTGACTTTGACGACCTCTGTGGTCTAGTGGTTCGAGTGGCCGGACTGCTGATCATTGGGTCGTGGGTTCGATTCCCACAGGACACAAAATATTTGTGTGGATAAAACATGAGTATTTGTGTTTGTCTGGTTGTTTCTTATGTATTATAAGTATGTATTTACAAAAAAAAAGTATTTTTGTATTATATCTATTGTCTAGTACCCATAGTACAAGCTCTGCTCAGTTTGGGACAAGTTGGTGTTGTGTAAAAAGTTCTCATCAGTCAGCGCCAGCCCAGTATATCCGACCACAGATTGGTCGGTCAGTCAGTCAGTGTCAGTGTCAGTGCAGTGTCTGCGCTAAGGATGGCGATTCTTTCCAAAAAAGAACGATTTTTAAATCAATTCGAATTGTAAGCTAAAATATCGATTCCTAAAAAATATATTTTTTTATATAGTCTCTTTTGTGTCCCACTCTCTATCCTGAGCTTCTTCATACCAAATTGCCAAAAAGCGATCAAGATCATCTCGCCAACGTCTCCTCAACCGACCTCGTCCACGAATAGCATTGCAAGGGACCCACTCTGTAGCTACCCTCGCCTACCTGTCCGGTTGCATGCGATGCGACTGACGTGGCCAGCCCATTACCACTTTAACCTTGCAGTTTGGACACCCACATCTTCTATGCGCGTTTTGGAACGGAGGGTGGTATTTCGGACGTGGTCCGTCCTCTTTACACCCAAAATACTGCGCTCCATTGCTCGCTGACAAACCTTTTTTGTTTGATCTTTTGCTGTTCTGTTAGTGACCAGGTCTGCGACCCGTAGGTGACAACGGGCAGGATACACAATCATGTCGACTAGTTTCCGCTTTAAGGAGAGCGGGAGGGTGCTTTTAATTAAATACTTCATGGACCAGTAGCACTTTCAGTTCTCGATGCGTTGATCAATTTATATACTTACTTTGTCTGTTTTCGAAGCATATTATCTGACCCAAATAGATATATTCGTCATCATAGTGTACTACCTGCCCATCTACTTCTATAATTTGCTTGCGACCTTTAGTCATGACTTGTATGTATACATTCATTATATAAATATAAATCCATTTTATGTAAAACAAGAAACATACCAAAATAAATAAATTACCTCTTATCAGTAAAATCAATTATTTTTAGTTCAGGGAATTCGATAATAACAATTATTTTTATTACCAAAGTCAGATTGGTGTGAAAGAAAATATTTGTTTTCAAAATGTATTTATTTCATGAAAAAATCGAATGGCGATTTTCATGTTCATGAGTGACATATCGATTCACTGATCCAATCAGTACTGCATATCGATTTAAAAAATCGATCTCCTAGACCTGAAAAATCGATTCTTCGATCTCAGATCGCCATCCCTCTGCGCCTACTGATCTTGATTGATTCAAATTGATTTTATTGTCTACAAAGAAAGATATCGCGAAGCATTGTTTTATTAAATCTAAATGTGTTAAAAATATCAGCCGAAATGTTAAATAAAGTATTACTGTCTTCTGATGTTGCTCTAGTTTGTGTTCAACATGCACTGTCAACAGAAAAAGAAGAGATAATGGGCCTATTAATTGGAGAGGTAAAATGTTTACGTATTATGATTAGGTATACGTTATTAGTAAAGTAACACTTGAAATATATCATTCAATTACAGGTTCACAATAATGGGGCTCTTGTATCAATTGTATCATCTGTTATATTACGTCGCTTAGATAAAAAACCTGATCGTGTAGAAATATCTGAAGAGCAGTTGGTACAAGCAACATTACGAGCAGAAGAATTAGCAGCTGAAGTGAACCGACCTTTGAGAGTTGTTGGATGGTACCACTCACATCCACATATCACAGTGTGGCCATCACATGTTGGTATGGTAAACTTATTAAAATGTGTCTGTAATAATAGTAGATGTGAATGAGTATCTATAAAATGTTAAACATTATAATTTGTTTTCCAGACCTGGCTACTCAGTACATGTATCAAAGAATGGACTCTAGCTTTGTTGGGATTATATTTGCAGTATTCCTTACAGATCAGACAACTAAAGCTCCTTCGGTAAAAATAAACTTGATCCTTATTAATAGCAATAAATTTTACTGTGAGAGTCAAAGTTAAAAATATAATAATTGAAACAAATTATATTTTAGAATTTCTAGAAATATATGATATCTCACTAGTTTATTTCCAATTTCGAAAACATATCTGCTCCCATATCCTCTATTGGTTAGTTTGAGACATACTTATCAATATTTTGTTGACAGGATAGTTAAAACAATGTGTGTCCCAATAAATCCTGTCTCATATTGAAATTGAGTTAGGATGTTTTAAAAATATTTAACTTGATTTATTGAGATATACTTACTTAATTTTTCTAATAAACTTAAGCTGCTCCTTAATCTCATGGCAGCCACCCCTGAAACCTAATAATAACACTGCATTGGCTTGTCCAGTTAACAATGAAAATCATTGAACAGAATGCAATCTTGAAATATTTTTAGTATAATTATGAAATTAAAAACCAGAACTTATTTACTCAAGAGGGTAAGTAGTACAAGATCTCAGCATATAGGGACAATTATTTTCAACTTTTAATATATTTTTAGGGATTAGGTTCTCATTAAGGCAAAGTATTACTTTGCGTTAATATAATATATTATGTAATAAAGAGAATCTAATCAAAATATTTTGGCTGTATTAAGTGATTTTCATTGCTGACCATACATTTTATGTAAGTAAGTCTACTTCAACTGATTGATGAGTAATAACTTCTCTTCATGAAATTTCTACTGATTTTTTCGTCTCCTGAGAACAAATGATGGCAATTTTCTAATACAAAATAATAATTTAATGCCTCTATTAAGCTATTCTAAAGTGATGCACTTATCAAATCACAGAATTGCATTTTTATTTATATAGAAGATAGATGTGAAGTGTCAGTACATACATTCATTCCATATCTATAGACAGTTAAATTATTTCAGATTCAAATTACTTGTTTTCAATCCGTCAATGATGGTTCAAGTCAGAGTAGAAGAGAAATTGAAATGGACATGATAAATAGTAACGACTCTTTATTACAAAATAATTTTGAGGTACGGATTATACAGATTAGTAACATACTGATATTTTTTTTAACCTTGCGTCACGATATTCGCACCTTTAACTCAAATAGTGTAAAAGAGATCATTGAGCGAAACAAGGGCTCCAAAGTGTTCGCAAGAGAAATGTCCATTGGGCGAAGCCCTATTATGAAGCTGAAGACCGAGGACGGCAGGGTAGTGTCGACTAAGCCTGAGATTTTGAGGGAAGTCGAGAAGTTCTACCGACAGTTATATACCTCGGCAACTACGTCTACCATGGGCGCTTTACAAGACCCAAGAGCCAAATTAACCCGACAGTATACCGAAGATATCCCGGACATCAGCCTGTACGAGATTAGAATGGCCTTGAAACAGCTGAAAAACAACAAGGCGCCAAGGCGTAATGACGGAATTACTGAGCTTCTGAAAACGGGTGGAACACCGGTACTTAAAGTCCTTCAGAAGGTCTTTAACTCCATTTTACTCGAGGGCACAACGCCGGAAGTTTGGAACGGAGGCGTGGTGGTGCTTTTCTTCAAAAAGGGCGAAAGGGTTTCCGAAAAGGTTTTAGTACCATAGACCACATCCATACGCTTCGACAGGTTGAGCTTCTTTATGGGTCTCATAAAGAAGCTGAAGGTCACTCAGCGAGCTATGGAGAGAGCTATGCTTGGTATTTCCCTACGTGATCAAATCAGAAATGAGGAGATGCGTAGAAGAACGAATATTACCGACATAGCTGAAAGACTTAGCAAGCTTAAGTGGCAATGGGCGGGGCACATAGCTCGTAGAACTGATGGCCGCTGGGGTAAAATGGTTCTCGAGTAGAGACCACGCACCGGAAAGCGCAGCGTGGGACGGCCTGCAATGAGATGGACGGATGACCTGGTAAAGGTCGGTGGAAGTCGTTGGATGCAGACGGCTTGTAACCGGTCCTTGTGGAAGTCTATGGGGGGAGGCCTTTGTTCAGCAGTGGACTTCCTGTGGCTGATATGATAATGATGATTTTTTGAAACATTATATTAGTCTTATCATTTTTAACAACAACTGATATCTCAATGAGACAAAAGATTTTTTCTGAATTGTTTGTTTTGTGATAATGTAATATTTATTTCAGACATTTACTCAATTGCCTACAATATTAAAAGAGGAAGAAGATGAAGCTTACAACTATGAAGCTGGATCAAATGAAACTGATGACATAATCAACAAACAACACAATGCAGCAGTCAGAACTATTGCTATAGGACATATAGTTGATAAGGTAACTATACTCCATTTGGTTAGGTACTTCACTAAAGGTAAACAATAAAAATGTCGGCGTTCAGGGCTGTTCAACCTTTTATTACAGTTGTATCATAATTATGAATTGGGAGTGAAATTAATATACCTTTTAATTCAATTACTAACAATCTTTGGACCATTTTTCTCGATATATTTAACTATGTTTATAATTGTACATTTCTCCGATGACGAAAGAGTCCCTTTTGGAACATTTTTGCTTCGGTGATCGAAATGTAAGCAAGGAGCTAGCACGGCTAGAACCCGGCTCGGGATCACTCTGTTTAAAAATTAAAATTAATAACAACACAACTAACAATAAATAAACAGAACAATAACTAATTACACAATTTACGGTAAAAGAAATACAAAAACGTACGAAAGTAAAGTAAACACAAACTGTCACGTATGTCGTCTGCTTACGTGATTATGTGTAATATAGGTTAATAAATAATATAAATATTTTGCTGCGCTTTCTCGAAGTATTACTTCTCTAATTTTTCGAGTTATCAAAAGTCTACTACATAGAAAAAATTTAAAGTTATTTAGAAAAGGAAAAATTCGACCGCGGGCAGGATTCGAACCTGCGTCTTCTGGTTAGGTACACCAGACGCTATGACCACTAAGCCACCGCGATACCTACCCGTCATGTCGAATTTTTCCTTCACATACTGAATTTACGTCTTTATGGTGACGTCAGTAACACCTATTGAAATGCAAGTTTTTTGCTTTTCAACCGACACAACTTACTTTACAGTTAGTTCAATGTCGAACGATGCCACCTTACCTTCTAACTATCTTTTTGTATATTTTTGGCATTTTCCATGCTAAGATTTTAAAGTTATTTAGAAAAGGAAAAATTCGACCGCGGGCAGGATTCGAACCTGCGTCTTCTGGTTAGGTACACCAGACGCTATGACCACTAAGCCACCGCGATACCTACCCGTCATAAACCCGTCTTTTCTAAATAACTTTAAAATCTTAGCATGGAAAATGCCAAAAATATACAAAAAGATACATAGAAAAATGTTTTGAATACCTGTATTTTTAGGTTCTCTTAGTAGGCACGTTGCAATACTTTATAACATAATTATAAAATTTAATTTAATTAATTGTTCGCAAGCTTAAGAATTAACAATTACCATTTAATATTAAACAAAGTATTTATACAGTATGTATCAAAAACCCTGTCCGATCCTTAAGGGTCGTATAAGGAGTCGTATTACGTACACAAACACGTAAACGATAATTAGATACGAGATATTTTTTTTCCCCGATTAATTTAAATATAATTAAAAAAAAAAAAAACGGTCAAGCCGTTTCGGAGGAGTACGGTAACTAACATTGTGACATGGAAATTTTATATATTAGATATATTTTTTAATACCTTCCCATTGCAATAAAAACGGTGCATTCATGCATGACAGAACGACAATGTGCAATATTCAGTATGAGTGAACGAGACACTAACAGATTCGATACTTCCGATGTCATTTAAACAAAGAACCAGTTTGATTTGAACCATTGCGTAGTGTACATAATGTACAGACGCCAGCACATCAAGCTACCACAATCTGTCAAATTTCTTTGATTGATTTTCAACTTTAGCACAAAGCAATAAGGTTCATATTCCATTGGGATGACAGTTTGGATAGCTTGACCTGCTGGCGTCTGTACTATGCGTTTCAAATAAGAATAGGACTGACCTCTGGAGGTCATCTTGTGACGTCATAGCTGTCAATTCAAACCAGCTAGGTAGGGTGAGCAAAACATATTTGTGAAATAATATTTTATAGGTATTTAAAATATTCCACAGACTGTTATTTAGAAGAAAATTATATTCCATTTGGTTAGGTACTTAACTAAAGGTAAACAATAAAAATGGCGGCGTTCAGGGCTGTTCAACCTTTTATTACAATTGAAGCAATATCTTATGATTTATGAATTGGGAATGAAATGAATATACCTTTTAATTCACTTACTAACAATCTTTGGACCATGTTTTCTAGACATATTTAAATTATGTTTATAATTTGAGGGCCCCTTTTGGAACGTTTTTGCCTTGGTGATCGAAATGTAAGCAAGGAGCTAGCACGGCTAGTATCTACCCGGCTCGGGATCACTCATTTTAACACATAAAATTAATAACACAACTAAAAATCAATAAAAACAACGAACAAACAGAACAATAACTAATTAACACAATTTACGGCAAAAGAAACACAAAAACGGACAAAAGGAAACACAAACTATCACGAATGGCGACTAAGTGTAATATCGGTTAAATAAATATTTTGTTGTGCTTCCTCGCAGTACTACTTCTCATTTTTTTTCGAGTTGTCAAAAAATGATTTGAATACCTGTCTTTGGTTCTTTTTAGTAGGCATAATTATAAATTTTAATTTAATTAATTGTTCGCAAGCTTAAGATTTAATAATTACCATTTTTTGACCGATCGCGGTCATTCGAGATCATTGACGTTCCTATTCTCATTTGAAACGATGTACGATGATGATGTTGACGACGTAAAGAAATCCTTTTTCGGGGGTCTAAGTAAATTGGACCTAACAAGCAATAGCGACAACTTACACAACAATTTACAAAAATAATAAAAAATACCTTTCCACTTGTTAATTAACTTTGTCTCAGTCAAGAATATAAAATAGTATGACTCCAGAATTAGTAAGAGTCGGGCACCAGCCCAAACTATCACGAACAACGGTTACTAATATTGAATTTAGGTAGTGTTATTAAATAAAAGTAAAATAATAATTGTTTCATAATTTTTTTATTGTTTGTTAAGTTTTCACGCCTAAACCGTTGATTGAAACAATTTTGAAGAGTTTTGGTAAATATAAAGATTAATTGGACATTGGAAAAATTCTAAGGTACTAACCCTAGTGGTGGAGAATCCAGCAAGAATTTAGACTACTAGAATCCGCCTCACAAAATCGAATTATTAGGGTAAAATCCACTGCAAAATTTCAGGCATTCCACTTCATTCGTTTGTCGGACAGTGTGAACTAATTCCTAAATTCTGCTATTTTTACAGATGTCCAGGCCTATGCTAGAGGGACTAGTAGCAAGAAATACTCTTAACACAGTACGTTTGAAAGCATTAAAAAGACAACACCAGGAAATGATGTCCAAGTTAGAAAATATGTCTTGTAATGTTTAAGTTAAAAACATTTTACTACAAGGTGAATAAAAACCTTATTCCAAAACGCTTAATAAAACTGTTAACTAATGACACTTCAAAACCTATCTATCTACGTGTCTTCATCATATTGATTTCTATAATGTACCACAGCAGTATAAATACACGATGATTTTGTAGTCGTTTTGGAACCGAAAATTTTAGACTCTATATCAGTAATAGAACCTATTAAAATATAATTTAAATTAAATAAAAATATATTATTTTATTGATTATTAAAAGTAATATCATATTCGAACAAAAAATGAGAACTCATGATAATTCCACTCAATGTTACGTACTACGATCACTACGATCGATGTCATTCAATGTTACACACACAACACTAAGCGGTAAAACATGCCTAGACACGTTATCCGCCCATTGGATGCGGCGCGGCGCCCGCTGCCTACAATCCACGCACACAGCTGTAATGTATTATGTACCTACCCCTAGTAACAGGCTGCGCGGCGCCGGCGCGGCGAGCGCTCTCGCGTCGTCGCGTCGCCCGCGCCGCTCCCCGTTAACCACCCCGCACGGCCGCAACCGCCACACAGTGGGCTGGGATTACAAGGTTGGGTCTTAAGAGATCAGATGTATTTTTTTGGTATCTAGGCATAAATTTAAAACGTTTTTATTCTTTGACTTTTTTTAATTTAACGAGTACTTTCGGAGATATAGCCATATCAAATTTGTATGAAGAGTCATGTTATTTTAGTTAAGCAATTTATTCCAATTAAATTGAAATTTAAAATAATGTATACTAAACGGCCTGAAAACCTCAATACCTACTTAGTTCTTAAAAAAAAAACAATGTTCGACATTTTCCACCACCATAGGCAGGTATGACGTAATTTGTTTTGAGACTTATTTCCGGGAATCAAGGGATAAGAGTGCGCGAGCGCAACAACAAGTTATGACGTGTCGTAACGTGATTGGTACAATGATAGGGTACCTACGGAATGTTCGGTTGCATTCAAAAGTACTTCAGTGTTCTATTACCCACCATAATAGACGCACTACCCCCACACATTCATTACTTACTTATTTGTTATTTTGTATTTGTGAAAATGTTTGAAAATTTAGTGACAAACCTTGATCTTTTCGTTATTTTAAAAAACAGTGGCAGTATTAAAAATAATGACAGTTTGTGTAGTGAGATAAGATCTAAATTTTTAGTCGAATTAAGTCATGATCACGAAAAGACCTTAAAGTTGTTTTGTGCAAAATTTTGTTATAATTTAAATAGAAGATGGGAAAACGCTTATCGTAAAGAAAATATATTCAGAACTAAAAATAGTGAATGGTTACAAGAAAACATAATATGGCCAGACATTATTAAGTGTTTAATAGGCAGTAATCAAGATCAACCAGTACCGAGTACATCAACTCAGTATGTATCACCATCAAAAGTTTCTGTCGGTGTCTCCACCGAACAAACCCCAAGAAAACCTTTTTGTGAATTAGCGCCTAAACAGAAAAAAAGACGTGCAGAAAACTTTCATTTATCTTCGGACGAAATAAAATATGCATATTTTGAGCAGTTGAAAGCGGATGGGAATGAGGAGGTTGCTAAAATACTAGAACATTTACTAAAGAATCCCCTAGATGTAAAAAAAGTTAAAAAGTGCATATCTGTTAAAGAAACAAAACCTGTGTTTTCTCCGGATGAGGCTTTAGGGTTATTTTTATCACTTAAGCTGACCAAGTGGCAATACAATACTTTAAGAAAAAGTGTTAACGAAAAAGACAGTAATATATTTCCATCTTATTATCAAGTGCAACATGCGAAACAGAAATGCTATCCACCAAAAGATGCTATTACAGTGACAGAAACCTCAGCTAAAATAAAGTTACAAGCTCTATTGGATATAACGACAACAAGAATAATGACGTCACTCGTCATAGATAGTGGTTGTAAAGAATTTACACTAATCAGTAAGTGGGGATTTGACGGTGCTTCTAATCAAGCCAATTACAAACAAAAAATGCAAACAGACGATGAACAAGAAAGTCAACTTGACGATTCAAGCATATTTATGGGTAGTTTAGTGCCAATAAAATTAGTGTGCGGCGAACAAGTTATCTGGCAAAACGATTCACCAAATTCATCTTACTGGTGTCGTCCAATCTTTTTCGAATTTGTGAAAGAAAATAAAATAACGATATTGCGGGAAAAAAGTGCTATTGAGGAAGAGATTGTAAATTTAGTGAAAACAGAAGTTGGAGAAATAAAAATGTCACACTCTTTATTAATGACTATGATAGACGGAAAAGCAACATCAATTTTATGTGATACTTCATCTCAGAGATGCGACATTTGTAAAGCCACTCCAACAGAGATGAATAATTTGCCCTTAATTGCATCAAAACCGACTGATCCAGATCTCTGTAAATACGGATTGTCATCATTGCATACCTGGATACGAATGATGGAATGCATTCTGCATATAGCCTACAGATTAACGATACAGACATGGACAGTAAAGGGAGACAACAAGTGCATCATGGAAAGAAGAAAGAAAGACATACAAGACGCTTTTAAAAATAGAATGGGACTTCTGATTGATGTTGTTAAACAAGGGCACGGCTCCACGAATGACGGAAATACTGCTAGAAGATTTTTTGCATATCCAAACATGACTGCTGAGATAACTGGTGTTAGTGAAGAATTAATAAGGCGATTTGCAATCATTTTAGAGGCAATTTCATCAGGTTACCACATTGACACAGCGAAATTTCACGAATATGCTCAAGTGACCATGCAACTGTATTTGGAATTATATAGCTGGTATTATATGCCTTCAAGTGTTCATAAAGTTCTTATGCATGGTGCAGCTATTATTGAAAGTTTTGGTCTAATACCAATTGGAAAGCTATCTGAAGAAGCTGCTGAAGCTAGAAATAAAGACTTTCGTAGATACCGCCAACACCATTCCAGGAAATGCAGTAGAAAAACTACAAATGAAGACATTTTAAATAATTTATTGACCAGCTCTGATCCACTCATCTCAGCGAAACGTCACAAACTTCGCAGAAAACATAAAACTTTGTCAGTAGAAGCACAAAGTTTATTAATAATTGAACAAGCGGAAACATTTGATGATGACGAATACGAAAATTTTGCATTCGTTAATGTGGATACCCTTGACAGTGATTAGATTAAAACAGTGCAGTGGCCAGTAGTGATTGTGATTTTTACTTATTTATTTATTTTATTAGTCCTTAGTGGATTAGGCCTAAAGGGGAGACCACTACATAAAAAAAACGCGCCTAGTTCTTAACCTCTATGGTGGTGTGGAATAGAGAACAAAATTTGAAATTGCGACCAAATCGCAGAAAATCGCAACCCGAGAATAGGCGCTAAAATTGGACAAATATACGTACTATGCATACGTAGAGTCAATTCTTTGAGAAAATTTGAGAATTTCGAGATTTTCACATTTTTTTCTTTTGCTTCATACAAAAATTACTTTGGATATTTATAACTCTGGAAATACTAAGTTATCTGAACGACCCTCATAGAAATAATTACTTATAATCGATAGAAAAATCCAACACAATATTTAAAATTTCAGAAAAAGAAACTTTTTTTTTTTAAATGCTAAGTCCTTTACCGGCCCGTTTCAGCCCACTGTGCGCCAGTTCTGTTGCAACTCGCGCGCGATAAAGGTTGCATTTTTTACGTTTTACGTAGCCACGCGAAAATGAGTCTTCAGTATGAATATTCGAACGCGGAGTAGGTACTTGACAATGGTTCAGCTGTACACTGTTACTAGTTACAATTTGGAAGGCCAAAGCTGAGGCCAAGCGGTTGTATTCCCGGCCAGAACATTTAAAGGCGCTGCGGCTACGAGGGATTGAAAGTCCTCAAGTACCTTCAACCCCTACCAACTTGGCTGCAACCCAGCGCCTTCTCAATCATGGACAATTCCGTGTGCCGGCTCACGCGCAAGGTCGAGGGCGCCTAAATGACTCGCAGGAGAACGAAGACGCTATTCTGGAGTAGGTACTTCGAGCGGGCTCCGCGGCGAAGCACGAGAATGGCGGCACAAGAATTTAATGTTAGCTAATGCTTTGTATGGAAAACATTAAATAATAATGGCTTAACATCCCTATAAGTTCCGTCGAGCTCACGTCATCAACAACAATGATGCACCGGCAAGAACTGCCCTATGTCAGCTGCCCGGCTCGTTATGCAAGTGTTGTGCGTGCTTACCCAAACAATCAGTTCCGTGATCGATGGATAGGCCATGTCGCGCGGCGGTCCCGTGGCTTGCCCACCACGGAGCCCAGACTTAACGCCCCTGGATTTTTCTTGTGGTCGGAAATAAAAAGACTCCTTTATACCCGTGAACATGAAAGTCTTAACGAGTTACGCAGTGCGATAGTGGACGCCTTTGATAAAGTGAAAAGTGATAGGCTAAAAGACAATAGCATAAAACGGGCACGTTTGTGTATTGAACGCGGCAGACTCCATTTCGTGTACTTGCTTCGGTACAGGGAAGTGTAAACAATTTATAAATAAACTTTTAATAGGTAAGTACTTAGCTATGTACATAAGTTAATTATTTTGTAAATAGCTCAAATTCCAAAAATCCAAACGCCTGAAGTACCTACTCAGTTCATTGTCTCTCTGTTTCTAATTATTGATACCTACAGTAAAATAAAGATAAGTTCAATTCAAATAAAGTATTTCTGCCGGTCCTAAGCCCGTGTAAAGTATGAACGAGAAATTGGAGTAGGTACAATTTACGTAGTTGGCGTGAAAATGTTGATGCGCAGCGGCTGTGCGAGCGACTGCTGCGCCTGTCGCGGGTTCGATCCTCGCTCGGAACAAATTTGTATGATCTGTGGGTGAATGTTCTGGGCTTGCGTGTTTGTGTATGTGAAAATTTATGTTTGTAAATGCACCCATGACACAGGAGAAAATCCTAGTGTTGGGCAACGTTTTTTTTTTCTTAAATAAGAACTACGATAAAACCTACCTACACACAGTCTTATTCTAATTTTTTAGTAAGAATGTAGGTATTACGTTCGTGTCCCGTATCAGCTGATTCGCTGGGCGCCATACTTGTCCTATTTGAACTGTGATCCTAGGTACCTACCTAACATCAAATTACGTCGCTATCTGCATCGTAATGCAATTTATTTTAATAATAAAATGTACTTGTCCAGCTACTAGCTATTAAATCACGCGTAGTAGGTACTCAGACGGATCATCCGACCGTCCGTCGCTCCCGTTGCTGTAGGTAGGTGACCAGCTGATGAGCTGCCTCGTACCGCGCCGCGCCGCCGCGCCCGCGCCGCCCGCCGCGCATCATTGATAAATGGCAAGCTTGAGACTGAGGCGGTTTAAGAATGAAATATTCGTGCACTACTACGAACAAACTCGAACAAGTGAAATTTTTTTTTGAAATGCCAACTTTTTTATTATTAGCTGTACAGTCAACTTAATATTTTTTATTTGTACTACTAATTATCCTAAGTTACCACGTTGCGGTTCCAAAACGACTATAATTTCACGCTGTATATGATACCCGATTAATTAGCAGTTTTTATAGTACGGAAATAATCCTCATGGATCATCTGCCACCTGGGGAAGAGGCAGGATATGTCGGAATCGTAGGCACTGACTAAAAGCAGCACTTGCATTCAATAGGGAATATGCATGAAGCTTATTGTCTAGAATGTTTGTTTCCCGAATCTTTATTGTCGTCACATTATACCTGAAAGGTATTTTATTTTATTCAGTTCGTTTTTCAACCGATAAAAATACTATATAAAAAGTGCAAAATAAGCAAGGGAAATTGCAACTTACGAAACGCGTGCCCCATTGGTCGCGATGAAGTGTGACGTCACATGACGCTACATTAAATTGAATTTGAAACGCCTACAGTAAGCAAAAACGTGACGCGTCATGTGACGTCATCCAAAGCCCGCAAAAAAAAACGCTGCGTTTGTAAGGCAGTTTATTGAGTGTTTTAAATATTATTTAAACATTTCCAAGACTAATGAAATAAAAAATGTCATGCATATTCCTTATTGGCCTATAATTTAAATTCGCCACAACCATGACTGGCTTTGGCACAACAGAAGCTAAACCCTTTCAATCAGCGAGACCTTGCCCCTCATCCTAATCGAAGGCACGCGAGTGCAAACGCGTGCCCTCTGCAGGAACCATTATCTAGTCTGGCGACGGTATCCCCAATTCAACCACCCACAGCTCAAGGAGGCCGGAAGTCTGGCGCACCGGCGCGCGGTCAGTTTACTACGCATCGAGAAAGAGATTGATCACTTCTATACCTTAACAGACTATATTAATGTTAAATAACTGGTAAAAACTATACGTGTTATGTACAGACGCCAGAAGGTCAAACTATCCAAAACTGTTATTTTTTTCCAATTGAAAATGAACCTTATGCTTTTGTGTTAAAGTTGAAAATCTATCAAACTATTTTTATTTGACAGATTGGGGTAGCTTGATTTACAGGCCTCTGTGCCAATAGCCCATGAGCGAGGCTAAAACGTATGAAGTTCTCGCTCAGCGTAAAATCCACCAAAATGCCACATCCATTATTAATTATTAGTTTGCTTTCAGAATCTATCTCTCAGAGCCCAAAGGGTCGTGGGCTCTGCTAACACTGATACGTTCTTATAGCTGCAAGCAAATAATAATAACCGATAAATATTTTTAGTTTGTTTTCATATATTATTTCCAAGGATTATTATGTATTATATTTATTTACAAGTCAAGTGAATGATAAGTTTCGATACTTTACATAGATACATTAGGTCTTTGAAGTTTTAACAATGAATTTGACCCTGTATATTGACACTAAACACTAATAATGATAAACATGGTGCTTATTAATAATATTTTTTCTTTGCGTATAGACATTTTAAGTTAAATCGTTTTGATCAATAATTTCAAATCCGTCCGAGGAGTCTATACTCGACAGCCGCTTCCTTTTAGTTTCTGTGGATTCCGTTTGCAACATATTTGCTACAACTCCAGTTATATTCCAGAAAGCATTATAAGCATTACTGCTCCACGTTCTAGCTGGTTCTACTACTTTTAAAGTAGATTGTAACTGTTCTTTTTGTTGATCTGAAAATATATACTTGAATATAACAATTCTATTTTTATGGTACCTTTTAAAATCATGGTTAGATGTGATAAAATAATTATTTTAAGTATTTAGATCAAATATTATTCTTAAATTGTTCTGGTATCTTACAGTTATTGAATTTCTTCTTAGACATCTATAAATAATCAGCCATAGAACTTGCCTAGAGGAATATATTCATCTTCACTGGTGTCTGAAGAATCAACATCTTTTTCCAGACTTTGCATTTTTTCCATAGAAAAGTTTGTAACTAATGAGCTGCTATTCTCTGAACTGTCGCTACATTCCGCTAGTGGAACATCTTCCGGTTTCCAGTAGTCTAAAAGGAAGTTATTAAATTTATTATCTGTTAACAAATATATTTTTTTTATAAAAAAATAGCCCCGCTTTAACAAACCTGTGTAAAGGGGGACTTTTACAAACGTAATTATGATTAACGGACAAAAACTATACTCCGGGTTGAAACATATCTGTGGATCACACAAAGATTTTTCTAGTGTGAAAATGGATGACACCAAACCCGGCGCAACAATAGTGGCGAGATGACCACGTTAACAGCTTGGCCAAACGTGCAGTTAAATTAATAATTATGTTCATAAATAGTTGTAAAAAAGGCACGAATTGATTTAGTTTCCATATTAATTATAAAGCTTGATACTCCATCTAGCGTTACGTTATGTTAGTAATAAAATAATCACAATCCGGATGGTAGTTGTACGAGAGAGTCACGTAATTATCTCATTACTCTAAAGTCATTAGGGGTTTATATAACTATGCCGCGGCATTGCTCCGTCTGTGACACACGACCACCATATATCACTTTTCTGGGAAATTCCCACATGAGTTTGGGGTAAAATGTATCATATTTGTTATTCCCGATCACATACTAAAGGACATGTTATATTTTTGTATGGGGACTGGGCTTTTATTCCAAGATATTATGAACCGTATTAAGGTTTTGTTTTTACATTTTTCTCGTATACAAAGTAGCATATACTTTATTCCCGGTCACATACTTTAAATGTATGAAATTTCATTCACATCCCGTAAGTAGTTCTATATTCGTTTTTCGGGATTTCCGGGATATTCCCACATATTTCTGGGGTAAAATATATCCTATTTGTTATTCCCGGTCACATACTATGTGTATAAATTTTATGAAATTTCATTCAAATCCCGTAAGTAGTTCTCCTATATCCGTTTTTCGGGATTTCCGGGATATTCCGTCATTTTTCTGGGATAAAAAGTGGCCTATACTTTATTCCCGGTCACATACTATTAGTGTACCAAATTTCATGCAAATCGGTTCAGCCATTTTTGCGTGATTGAGTAACAAATAAACATCCAAACTTTCACATTTATAAAATTAGTAAGATAAGATTTCAATAAATATATTACTGTTGACATATTTTATACAACGTGTTACAAAATACCCCGTAAAAATATATAAAATTAACAAAGCCAAAAATTTTGTCAGCTGTCATGTCAGGGAACCAGAGGCCATACATACCTGTGTTAAAGCTAGTGATGGTTAATATAGCATAATAAAGTAGCATGCTTAATAAATATAGCATAAAGCAAATGACATCGCAGTTCGCACTTTATGCTATAATGCTTTAAAGCTATTTTGCTTTATATCGCATAACACTCTCTATCAGGGGCGTATTTTGAAATTTGGCGCCCCGGGCCAATAAGTTTCGCCGGGCCAGAATTCTAGGAAAAAAAACGTTTTTTTTTTTATTATTTTTCCATAATGTCTACATTTTTTGCGGTGTACACATTTATTTACAATCAAATGATGATGTATCAATGATGATCAATATTGGCATAGATGTCTGAATGTTCTGATCGTCCGGTAAATTGTTTTACTCACTGACCTCTGTTGTATTATAGAGGTCAGTGGTTTTACTAAAGACACGGGTAAAACCTAGTAAAAAATACGCCTGCTTTGCGTCGATCTAGTTGGATTGATTTAGATGACAATATTAAAAAAATTGATTGTATTTGAGACAAAGATTGATTGAAATCAATCCTTTGTCATCAATAAAACGCAAGTATCAAAACGAAGTAAAAATAAGTGTTTCAACATGTCAACGTCAATATTATCCAAACAAATTAATGTAAGGGATAGCAATTCCAGTTTTTTGGAAAGAAATGATATGCTTCCCATTCTTCAATTTGGCTTTAGGAAGCGCCGTAGCACGTCTTCCGCGTTGTTGGATGTTACAGATAATATTTTGTTGGCCCAAGATAAAGGCATGTGCTCTCTGTTGGTCCTTCTTGATTTTTCTAGAGCATTTCATTCATTAAATATTCCATTACTGCTTTCCAAATTATTACGGTTTCGACCATGATTCCACAGCTATCTCGAAAATCGTAAACTATTAGGAAAACTGCGACTACATAGCGGGCTCATGAAGACTTCAGCACTTACTATTTTAGAAAGGGTAGTGTGCCTCAAGGCTCCACCTTAGGCCCAATTCTTTTTATTTTATATTGTACAGATATAATAAAATGTTTGCAAAATTGAATATCACTTATAAGCCGATGATGTATAAATTTATAATTATGTCCTTTCACCCCAATGAGTACGCGAGCGCAGTTAAAGACCTAAATGAGGACCTAGATCGCATAGCCAAATGGTCTAAAGATAATATTTGGTTCTGAACCCAGTAAAACTACTTAAATATATTGTTTTTGGTACACTACTACACTGTTAAAAGGCTTCCATCGTCATTGAATACAATGCTGTTAGGAAAACCTATTGAGAGGGTAGCTTAAGCCCGTAACCTTGGGACTGTTCATGGATAGCAACCTCAGATTTGAAAAACATGTAGCTGACTAACAACAAAGCTATTATTACCGCATTAAGCATCCTTTATAAAATAAGTCTGAAGAACTTAGAGAACAGCTCGTTGAAAAACTTGTACTTTCAAGGTTGAATTATGCCGATGTATAAGTATGGCCCACGTTTATTGGTTCGAACCGGACCTTATCCAGAGAGTGCAGAATGCGTTATTTTTACCAGATCCTTTATAGAACACACGTCACTCCATTTCTTAATAGACATTAAATCCTCAAATTGAAGTCGAGGCGAAAATTGCATCTGGCGTGTCTCCTCTTTGGTGTCATCAAAACAGGTTGTGGTACGGCCACAGATAGTTAACAGAAAGGCCTACGTACCTATTTTTCTACTTTAATAGTTTTTCTATTTTTCATTCATAAATGTTGTTGTTTTCCTTTTTTTGGGGTATGTTATACAGCGTTACTACCTTTCTTAAATATTGTGAATGGACTCTTTATAAGGCCCCATTTAACCTCTTTTCGGCTTTACGGGTAGTTTTGTAACACCCTGTATCATAGTTTTGTAACATCCTGTACCATAGCGAGATAGTTAAGAGATGCTCTCGGTCAACTATCATCCGGATTATACTATATATTACCAGGGATATCTAATTACATAGATACAAACCTACATACACTCGCGCCTTTTCCCGGAGGCAGAAACTAAAGCATGCCACTTGCTACGATTGTGGTATATTTTGTTTGCTTCGTCCACATTCATACATCTTGTCATACACACACGAGGGTTGCGAGTAATTTCACCGTTTCGAAGAACCTCACCAATAAGGTCGGTGAAAGTCTTTCTAGGGCATCCCGTCCCCGGCGGTTCCACTGATATAATTATAAACGGTTTATATCTATTCTTACTGTGAATTAAGCATGGAAGTGTTGTCATCTGCCATTGTCTTTGCCAACCCGTACTAGGTCAGCGTCATGAACTACAGTCTAAACTTTGTCTTAGGGTCTAATTATTATTTACAGTTTATACTCCGGTAAATGGGTGTAACCACGGTGGGGCAAGGCGGCATCTGCCCCACCCTGGTCCCAAACTCACAGCCAAAAATGTAGATTTATTAAGTAATAACGTTTGGTAAACCAGAACCCTCGCAGGTTATTATTTAAATAAGGTCCGGAAATAAAAAGCATTTTTAAATTTTACTACTTATCAAGTTGATTTGCTTCCGCCCGATCCTCCCAAAAAAATTCTGGGTACGCCCATGCCCCGGTATGTACTCATACACTCATTTCTTATTGTTCTCCTGTAATCATTGATTTAAAAAATATATTTAGGAAGGATAATAATGCACCCACCATAAATTTGTCTATCGTCCATGGTGGGTACTGGTTCAGGTTCGATGGACAATATTTTTATGTCCCCTTCAGATACTTCCGGTATAAGACCCTCCAATTCATAATCTGATTCTGAAAAGTAAAGGTAAAATTTTGAAAATAATTACCTATAAGTAAATAACAATATTAATAATTGAAATACTTTACCTAAGTCTTGTCTCATATTCTTGCACAGTTTCAATATAGGTAATATCACTTTGTAAAAAACACATATAAACATAAGCAATAAGTATGTAAGTATATAGCCATTAATATATTTACCAATGAAAAAAACTATTACAAAATTTATATTTACTAATAGGAAAGCCTGAAATAGAAAAAGTTTTTAAGGCAATTAGTTTATAATCATTCATTAACTAATTACAGGGGTACTAGTAAAAAGTAATTATAAACAATGCAAAATCTATTATTCTTGGGCCCCAGTCTTACACAAATTCCTGAATTAATTATAATAGGGTATTTAAATTATACTTGAGGTATAACCTTAACATTATTATAGATTTTTGCATTCCACATAATTACTATATTAACTGTACAGTATAATAAATCGGTGCAAGGAAACAACACTCATAAGAGCACTCCTATATACCCCGAAGGGTTAGGCCCCGTTCAGACGACACGCGCCCGCTAAGCGCACGCGAAGCGCATCAGCACCCGCGTCTAACTCAATTTGAAATTTGTTGTATATAATTTGAGTCTTATGACACATAAATAGATCTCAAATTGCATTTATCGAAGTGCAACAGTACACGTCACGAGACGGGCGCGTGTCGCCCGAACGCGGCCTAACCCTTCTAAGGCCCAATCTTTATTTACTTTTCATACCAAAGCAACCAAGGTTTCTTTCTATTTTAGCAACAACTTTGGAACATTAAACATACAGAAACGATTATAATCAATTTGTAAGATTTGAAAACATTTAGGCTGTTTGGCATCAGGATTCCGTTGCAACTACTAATTATGTTGACTATGGATTCACTTGCAACCCAAAAGATATATATATTTTTTTTTGCAACATGAGTTATTCCTTCCTCAGACTATCTTATCATTAAATTTTATTAAAATCTGGTGTAGGTGTGAAAAGGTAACAGACAACCAGATAAACAGTTAGCTTCGCATTCGATAAGAAGTACTCAATGTTAGGGAAATTCCCGCTTTTTTTCCGAGATATGAAGTATGTAGTTATTTAATATGTCAGCGTTAGTCACAAACTATTAGTGTACCAACATATCATTCATATCCTGCAAGTAGTTCTCCTATATCAGTTTTTCGGGGTTTCCGGGATATTTCCACATTTTTCTGGCATAAAAAGTAGCCTATACTTTATATGTATGAAATTTCATTCAAATCCCTTAAGTAGTTCTCTTATATCCGGTTTTCGGGATTTCCGGGATATTCCCACATCTTTCTGGGATAAAAAGTAGCCTATACTTTATTCCCAGTCACACAATATTAGTGTACCAAATTTTTTCATGCAAATCGGTTCAGCCGATTTTGCGTGATTGAGTAACAAATAAACAAACAAGCATCCAAACTTTCACATTTATAATATTAAGTATGATTAAGGAAAGGGGTTTGAAGATTTTGGCCCAGTCTGCCACTATATACATTTTTTAAACAGTAGCTACTAAAACTTTGTATTTTTCGAGTGGACATTGGTCACAAAAAAATATCTCAGTTACATGTTTCCAAACTAAATTATATGTATCTTTTTTTTTTACTGTTTACAGGGCCAGATCTACCATATGGCTTTTTGGGCTTCAGCAGGGCTAAGTCAAGTCAAAGTCAATATAAATAAAAAAAATTACTGTGTCATATTTTTGTATACTTTGAGTAATTAGGTGGGCCCCTAAGAAGTATTAGCCCAGGGCCCCCTAAACTCACGGTACGGCCCTGACTGCTTATCTACAATCAGTCTTAACTAAAATAGGATGAGTGATCTGGGTATTGTGGTGTGGAGTACTTCTCCCATTGAAGCAGAAACTTCTTTAGAGACAGCTACAGTCTAGCCTGTAGATTAAGTACCTATAAAGTATATTATCATGTCAAATAAATCTGTGAATTTACTTCAATTGTTTAGAAAGTCTTGCAAGTCCAGTTTTAATTGATGGACCTCCACTGCAAAAATAAAGAACACCAACTTGATTGTGTCATAGAGCCATAGGTGAAGCTGTCTTTTCAAATCAAGGCATCTTACAACATACAATTTGGTGTTTAAAAATGTTTTTCTATTTTGGGAATACAGTGAGATTGGTCAAAATGAATCTAGTGAACCAAAACAAAAAAAAAAATTATTTTTGCGTGATCCATTGATACTTAGTAGTAAAGTGGTCTACCTTTCTTTACTATATATTTAAAACTTTTATTGCTAATATCTTGGAAGCCTGATGCTTTACAATATTTTGTTTAGTAACTCCTTACTTACAGAAAAAATTGGTTGGTATCAAATTAGATCTGGTTTTATTACAGCCATTAAGATGGGTGTCAAATTGTATATTAATAAATGTCTTTGTTCTGAGCAAGTGTTTCTATATTTTTTGGTATTGCAATTTGTGCCAAAATGTTGTTTTTCTGTTGTAATGATGAAAATGATTACTTATTCCATTTTAAGATAACTATGGAGCCTTTGATGTTCAAACCCCTTTAAAATTAAACCACATAAGTACATTATAATTATCTATAGAGGATTATTTAGCAAACACTAACTTTAGCATGGTTTGTTGCTCTTAAATACAAGAAATCATTCCATCTGTTCTGAATCCAGCAGCTTAATTGTGCTGCTGTAGAACATAATCGATCTTCATGACTGGATAACCGTTTTAAGCATGTAGTCCTATGTTTGTGCTTCAACCAACTCTCAAATGCATCAATGCTTACTATAGTGATGCATGAACCCAATGTAAATTCTAAAAGGTTGACTTGCCGATAAACACATACCCTGTCAACAAACAGAAATGCCAGCCGCTGAGAAAAGTAATATTTTGGGTTAATACAACAAATTACAACCATTGCTGGCATACTTAAATATAATTATACTGAATACTTACAAAAATACAATATTTAAAAAGAAAATGAATGACAAAGACATCCAAGTTTTTCTCCAAAATAAAACATCTTCAAGTATACCATTAAATGCTGCCAACAAGAAGGACGTCTCAGCTTTACGATTTTCTAAAGATTTCGTAGCACTCCATTTAAATATTTTCTTTATTGACGCTAACATGATTTTAATAATTTAACTACACTAAGGATGGTGGAACACTTGAAAAATATGTAACAATTATTTATGTACAACCGCTTTAAAAATAGGATTAACTCGATAAAGGTATTTAATTTGTTTGACTTGATGACAGTTGACAGTTTAATGTTTGACACTGACACTGCTTAAGAATGTAACGATATAACGTATGTACAGAGGCCAGCGCCCAGGCATCAAGCTACCCCAATCTGTCAAATTTCTTTGATAGACTTTCAACTTTAATTCAAAGTGACAAGGTTCATTTTCAATTGGGCACATTTTTCAGATTTGGATAGGTTGACCTGCTGGCGTCTGTACGTTACTGTTCCAAGAATCGTAGAAGTAAACATAAAAGTCCGAGGTAAAAGGAATACAACTCCTTAATCATATAATTAATCTATCCTATTAATTACCTAATAAAAAAAATTAAAGACATTAAATGTTTCAGTTTAATAAAAAAAATAGTTAATTCATTTGAGTGATTTATGTTCTATCAGGTTCTATCGTACCTAGTGGTGGATCGAATGTATAGTGTATTATTATTACAAATTACTGATTCGAAAGTAATCTTTTGGACTTACTATAGGACTTACGTCAGGTAAAAAAGCCTTGTAAATAAGAATTTACATGTAAGTCAATACAGAGGGACATCGCACACCTAGGTCAGGTCAACAAAGACGTAAGTACTAATACAAAAAAGCTTTATTTCTCTTTTTACGTTAGAAATAGTTAGAATTTGAAGTAAAATGAAGGGTTTATTTATACCAAAAAAATATTTGTTCGCATGATACTAAAATCCAATCGTTAACGCATTAGGACATCACTAATTGATTAGAATTCGAACTGGAGCCCGATTCACGTAATTGAAATCGTAGCGATGTCGCAGGGACTTACTATATAACAGTTTTTCTATTCACGCAATTCAAGTTTTTCTATTTCTATGCGACGTACAGTACCTTCATTTATTTTGTTATTTTGTTATTTCTTCTCTTCTTTGTATGTAGTACTAGTCGCTGTTTTTATGGCAATAAAATCTTTCTTTTTTCTTCTTCTAAACATTCATTCTAAACGAGACTTTTACTATAATCCGCAAGTTAACTTGAGATCTGAGCGCAATAGGTAGGTAGTACACAACGGCGCTCAGATCTCAAGTTAACTCTTACGAGCGACACCTGCCAATGAGAATGATTATTGAAACGCAACTTTATAGAATTTAGACAGAGTATCTTATAATCAAAATAAAACTCAAACATAATCGATTCTTACATAAAAACGAATGTGAAGGATGTATCTGATGCTATTTAATAAACTGCGCGGAGAGAATGTCGAGCCGAGTTTGAGCAATCTCATAATTAATATTAGTAGATGTTCACAGTTGTACACCTAATCGAGAGTCGAGAGCTCAGTCGGTGTCTAAGAGTCCTCCTAGCTAGATGAAATTACAAATCGCCCCAAGCCTCTACACAACGCCCTCATTTTTTTTTCTGGGACTCTTACCGCCCTCCTTGATGTCTGCAGCGCCCACCAGGGGGCGTTATCACCCACTTTGGGAAAGGCTGGTCTAATTTGTAAACCATAGTTATTATAACACCACAACCATAGATAAAACCACCAAACCAAGACCAACCACGAATTTTATTTTACACACTCCGCCACTCTGTGAGGTGCAGGGTGCGGCAAAAATCGCACTTGACGTGACCATGACAGGCTGTGTGTACAGACGCCAGCACATCAAGCTACCATAATCTGTCCAATTTCTTTGATTGATTTTCAACTTTAATACAAAACAATAAGGTTCATATTCAATTGGGAAAGTTTGACAGTTTTGTATAGCTTGACCTGCCTGGAGTAACGTTACTCCAGCAGGAATCGTTTTTTCCGTTTTTTTCCTAAACGACAAAGCGCACAATTTTTTTATGTGACACATTTACAGCAGATTACGCACTAATTATACGTTCCACTCGTATAATTAGTGCGCTACTTTCCTAGCTTCTTTCCTGCTGTGGTAACGTACACCTTCGGTCAACCCCGTAGGAGCAGCCCCTCTCTGGGGTTCCACTTCACTTGGGGCCCGTGGGTGTCCAATCCACTGTTACTATAATACTACGCCGCAACAAGGCGAGAACCCTTGGGGGGGGGGGGGAAGCTCAGATTACCCCCTACAAACTCACAAACTTTACTTTTTAGGGTTCCGTAGCCAAATGGCAAAAAACGGAACCCTTATGGATTCATCATGTCTGTATGTCTGTCTGTTCGTATGTCACAGCCACTTTTTTCCGAAACTATAAGCTGGTATAAGTGGTAAAATGTGTCCCCCCCTGTAACTTCTAAAATAAGAGAATGATAAAACAAAACAAAAATTGATGTACATTACCAAGCAAACTTCCACCGAAAATTGGTTTGAACAAGATCAAGTAAGTTTTTTTTTTAATACGTCAAATCGTAAACCGCTATTTACCTTTCATTCAATCAACTCAAATATAAAAAAAAAAACACTTAATTTCAATAAATTAATTAAAAAAAAATACACTAATAGTAAAAAATCGATCAAAGTTACAACGAACTACAAGAACTTTTATACATATTATGTTACTTGCTGCTACGGAACCTTTCATGGGCGAGTCCGACTTGCACTTGACCGCTTTTTATAATATTTAGTATAGATTATTATTATAGTTTGGTTATAATTAGAATGAAACAAAAGTGATTTTGTTTCATTCTAAATGATGTTTGATTCTAAATGGAAGGAATGGTGGAAGGTAGGTACAGACGCCAGCAGGGCTAGCATGGGCTGGGGATAAAACTTTTGTCCATCGGTTATTTCCACTGACAAGGGACAAAATTATTTTTATCCACCTGCCAAAGCACGGCAACAGGGGGAAAGAGAATAATATCACTTTTGACATTAGACGTGGATACTCACCCCCCGCCTATAGCATGGCGACTAGTGGAAGAGAAAAATTACAGATATTTTGACATAACAAAGGGAGAAATTTGTCCTCATCTTTAGATGGTGGGTTTAGGTATATATCTCTTGGAAAAAATATAATTTGATGTAATATAAAAATGTCTCGTGCTTACTGGAGCTTAGTGTTGTCATCAGAAAGGGAGAAAATTGAGCGAAAAATACACCGGCGTTCAATTCGCGATTCGAGCAATACCTTCGAGTTACCCGACACAGAATTCCGCCGAAATTTTCGAATGCACAAGGATTGCGTCCATTATTTGTGCCAAGAACTTTATCAGGCTTTGAAACCATCGAATACAGCAGATGGACTGCCAGTGCACATCAAAGTAAGCACCTATTTAATCGTATCGTTTATTGACCATAAGTAGCAGCAAAATAAATATCCAGTACAGATGTAATAAAACGAAAAAAGTACTTTGGTTTATGACGATCAGGAAAGAAGAAAAGCAGCTAAACGAATGATTGGAAAGAGAAATATTGTGTATGGGAAGGGAGCTTATATTTGTGCATAAATGTGCGTCAAAAATATAATTTGTGCGTCTTCAGGTTTTCTAGATAGGTATTGCGTTTCCTGCTGGAGTAACGTTGTGCAAAATCGTGTAGGTATCTCTAAAAACATTGTATGTGAGCATGTAGAATAAACTTACACGAGTAACTCTTTATTTGTGTGTATTTGTGACAGAATTAGATTTACGAAAATATTTATAATTTTCAAGTAATAGCGCTTTTTTGTAAACCAGAAAAATATCGCAGCGCCTAAATGAGAAAAAGTATAAGCTAGCTGAAAACTGTATTCGGTCCTTCCTGACTTTTATAATGACCATAAAAAGTTTCAAAAGTGTACATGCATGTGTTATCACTACATAGTATAAAACAAAGTCGCTTTCTCTGTCCCTATATCCCTATGTATGCTTAAATCTTTAAAACTACGCAACGGATTTTGATGCGATTTTTTATATAGGAAGAGTGATTGAAGAGGAAGGTTTATATGTATAATACATGTATTTTATTAGTACATTGCACCCGTGCGAAGCGGGGGCGGGTCGCTAGTTTAATAATATTTCTTAAACTCAAAACGATGGTGTCATAACTTTGACGGAAAAAAATAAGAATCCGGCTCAACCCAAGATGTGTAGGTGTTATCTGTCCCGCCGCAAAGAGGGTCTTGGGCGGCGGAATCGGGGGTCATCAGTCGCCCATTGCACTTGGCCCTCGAGGAGGGTCCGACACTGGACTCCGTGGTGGGATCGCGGATCATTCGAGAGCGATTCCCGTGATCCCATCGTTAAGTGAAAGATGGTAGTGGTGGTGGTTTTAGTCGGTATGCTGGCCACCTGGTCGGAGAGCCCGACATAACCGTCCCTCTTCCCCGAGCGGGGCGGCATGCATAAGGCGCATTTCCGGGTGGGGAAATGCGCCTTATGCATGTCGCGATCCTGAGATCAGGATCACCTGAACCTTCTTTTACCAATAGAAAGCCAAATTATTTATGAGTGTCATAGGCTTTATTTATAATATATGCATGTTATTAGTAGTGTAACATTGCAAAGTCGGGTTGCTAGTAATAAATAACCCAAAATATTTCTGGATGGGTACGAAAAAGTTAAGGGACTGAAGTTGCGCTTACAAGTAGGTACTATGCGATACAAATAAGAATAGGACTGACCTCAAGCCATCTTATGACGTCATAGCTATCAATTCAACCCTAGGTAGGATGAGCAAAACAATTTATAGTTAATGTTGCGTGACTTGGCCATTGACTTGTACCCACTAACGTATAAAGAATGTTCAGAACATTCATACTACGTAATCCTCTGTATACAAATGTGTTGAACATTCACCTTTATATTTGAATTTACAACAAGGGTACAAGTCAACGGCCAAGTCATACTTACAACATTAACTATAAATAATAAAGAAATCGCAGTAAGGAACCTTGGACTTGGTACGACTTTGTCTAGATTTCATTACTTTTTAGAGATAAACAAGCAGCTCCAACGAGACTTGGCTAGTTTTTTACAGAATGTTTTTGATGGGATTTCACTGCTTTTTCTAGAAACGTGGGCTTATTCGATTTATTTTATTAGATTTTCTTATTTGACGCAGTTAATAATAAGCGAAATCAACGAAATGTAAATAATCCCTCCTAATCCCTAAATAAATAAAGTTAATCGTTCGACTATTTCTTCTTGTAAACTTGTAAGTATAAGTATAAAAGCCAGTCTAGTCTTATCCAGAGTTTTCCTTTAATTTTACTTATATGCGTATTAAAAGCAGGAAAATTTATAAAATATGTCAAATATTTCCGAAACTACACGCAAATTATTGCTAAACTGTGCGTTCGGAAATGTCAACAAAGTACGACTAGAATTCTAGTAACTAAGACAACTAAATAGTCAAATATCGAATTAATTGGAGGCATTCGCCCAGCAGTGGGACGCTATAGGCTAGATTAAATTTAAATTAGAAGATGTGTCCCACTACGCTGGATATTTGCAATGACAGTCGTTTTTTTTATGTACCAGTAGTAGAAGGGGGCATTACCATATCTCTAATACAGCTGAGACCAGCTGAGGGTTTTTCATCAGATACTTCAGACCTTCGATTTTTGACATCAAATGAAGTGGCCCACCAAGTTGAATATTTTTTGTAAAGGCGGTAGGTATATGTCTATACTCGTATCTCTAATAGTTTGGTTGGGCTCTTGTGTTTTCTAATCAGGGTCACCAGGTACTCCAGATCTTCGATTATCCTAGTTTTTATAGTTTTCCCTTTATATGGCCATTAAACCCTAACTCTGTACCAAATTTCAGTTCTCTGAGTTTATGGGAAGTACTAGTTCTATTTTGATGATCATGAGTGAGTGAGTGTCATAAATGCGAAACTTTGCTTTCGCTTAACTTCGGAACTAAATGACCTACAGACTTGAAATTTTGGATTTTAAGTATGTGATTATAGCTTACGCGTCACCAATATACCTACATGAAACCGTCGCTTTTTTGTAGTCATTCGAATTTGGTCGGATAACCAACCTTTGTTTACATGTTTAGTTTTTTGCATATATCTACATAATGCGAAACATTCCAAGCTGAATATTTTCACTATATAATCTTGATTAAACGCACTAATTTTTGGCTTACACTTACACATCTTGGGTTGAGCCGGTTTCTTGAATTTTGCCGTCGAAGTTATGACACCATCGTTTTGAGTTTTAGCAATTTTATTCAATAACGCATGAATGTACACTTTTGAGACTTTTTATGGTTATTACAAGCGTCAAGAAGGACCCAATACAGTTTTCAGCTAGTTTAGAAGTTTTCTCATTTAGGCGCTGCGATATTTTTTCTAGTTTTCAAAAAAGCGCTATTACTTGAAAATTATAAATATTTTCGTAAATCTAATTCTGTCACAAATACGCACCAATAAAGAGCTACTCGTGTATGTTTAATCCACAGGCGCAAATACAATAGTTTTAGAGATACACGATTTTGCAAAACGTTACTCCAGCAGGAAAAGCAATATCTAGAAACCTGAAGACGCACAAATTATATTTTTGGCGCACATTTATGCACAAATATAAGCTCTCTGCCCATACACAATATTTCTCTTTCCGATCATTCGTTTAGAATTTTCTTGCTGGAGTAACGTTACCCCAGCAGGAATCGTTTTTTCAGTTTTTTTCCAAAACGACAAAGCGCACAATTTTTTTATGTGGCGCACATTTACAGCAGATTACGCACTAATTATACGTTCCACTCATATCACTCTAGGAACTACTTTCCTGCTGGGGTAACGTACACCCTGAAAATGCGGCGAAATGGTTCCAGTAAAGGATGGTACGGCAGTGTTTGTTTCGCGCTCGACTTGGCGGGGGCACCGCCGTGCCCCCAGATTAGGTAGGTATTTAGAATATTCCACAGACTGTTATTTAAAAAAAGTATTTTTATTAGCTGTGTATATTAAAATTAAAGTTATCGTCGTCTTGAATTTTCCCATTGCCCGTATTTATTTGCGATTCATTTGACGTGGTTAATTTCTTCTTGCCAATTGTCACTGGTAAAAACATCAAATTTTCTTCTAAATAACAGTCGATGGAATATTTTAAATACTTAATAATATTATTTAAAATTACTTCTGTTTTGCTCACCCTACTTAACTGGTTTGAATTGACAGATAAGACGTCACAAGACGGCTTGAGGTCAGCCCTATTCTTATTTGAAACGCATCATCATCAACCCATATATTGTATACTGTCCCACTGCTGGGCACGGGTCTCCTCTCATATTGAGAGGGATTAGGCTGTAGTCCACCACGCTGGCCTAGTGCTGGTTGGCAGACTTCACGAACCGTCGAGAAAAATCTCTAAGGTATGCAGGTTTCCTCACGATGTTTTCCTTCACCGTTAAAGCCAGTGTTAATTAATTATTAATACGCACATGAATTCGAAAAGTCAGAGGTGCGTGCCTTGGTTTCGAACTCGAGACCTTCGACTTGGCAATCCAATGGTCATACCGCTAGGCTATCACTGCATAGTACACTCGTACTCCTACAAAAATTTGTTGTAGGCAAACACTACAATCAGTGAGTGATATTGACATTTGGTATCATAGACTTTTACGTTATATTTGCTTTGACAACTGGCGTCGCGTTTCAAATATTTGAAATTCCTCCGGGAATATTGCACTTTTTAAAAATTTAATTCTTAGTTAATAAAAAAATTTAATCAAAAATATTGATGAGGGCACAATTCTGAAGTAATAAAGTTTCAAAAAAAATATTTGACTTGAGTCATATACATATTTTATATAATGAGGTAGTTGTTTGTGGAGGGATTCATCAAAATAAGAAACATCTTGCACAATAGATATGGTATATTTTTGGAAGACATTATTCAGACATTCCCTTAATTTATTAAGTTTACATGACAGGTTCATAATAACTATTAGCAATGCATAATTAGGTAGGTACCTATAATATTTCTACGTAACTACGTACTCCTACCGATTTTTTCATAAAAACTCAGATTCATGCAACTGGCATTAGTAGAGAATAAGTAGATAAAGTACTACCTACTACGGCATGGTTAGCCGTGGAAGAAATAGTTATTGTCAGTCTACTGGTCTTGGCACAAAACAGGAAAAATATTCTCTGTACCTACGGCTATCGCGCTACTCGCTTGCAATGTAGATACCATATTTTTGAAATATTAATTCGATTAATTAATATGTTACTCACTACGATATAGTACACGTTTACTATGTTTATGATTTACTTATCGTGAGTATGGATACAAACAAAAATTCTTACATGACATAGCCGCCTTAGGTAAATTTGTAATACTATCTATTTTTTGCGCTACCGCACCTATTCGGCAATGCAATTGAAGTACATACGCATGTATCAATATTTTAGGCAGTTATGCGAAAGTAGAAAAAGGGTGCATCATCATCATCATCATGAACAGAATATTTATTTTGTCTTTCCTGTCAGGGCGCAGTTTCCGTTTCGTATTAATATGACTAATATACCTCTTTCTAAACCACTTGCCGAGTACGTTTGCCATTTAAGTGCGGCTCGATGGCAAGAAGATGAAAGTAAACGATGATTGGTAATAAGAACCTACGTAAACGGAAGTTGAGTCTATAGATAGTATAGTATAGTAGGTAGGTACTTACTATCAAAGGTACCTATTTAGTTTCCAAGAAGAGTTCGAATCTAACTTAGAATATATCCCATCTTCAAGAACTGCAGCCAATGACGGTTATGCTTCTATGAAGTGCCGTTAGACCAATATTTTACTCATAATTGGATTATTAATTGTGGATATTCATTGGTTGCAGTTTCCATTTTTATAAGTACTTATTAGAAACGTGTTTAAGTTCCAGGATTTTGAACACGATGTCAACCTTGTCTTGACTGCCTAAATACATAGATATTGCAATTTAAAATTCCGGATTATCTTCGCGTGTTCCCGTCGTAAATTATATTATTCTACTTCTTTTGTTTAACAACGAGACAACAACAAGAAGAACTAGTTGACATAACTTGTGGCTTAACACTTGTATAGGTATATTGAAATTCAATTCAAACTTAATAACGAAAATTCGTTAAATTGAGTATTAGGTGTACAATAACACGATAACGGAAATATAACGTTATCGTTAATAACAATTAATAGATAAAAAAGTAAAATGATTACAAAAATATCAATAGAATAAATTGGTATAAAAATAATAAAATAAAAAAATATTAAATAAATAAAAGCACTGAAATCAGTGTACTGGAAACGAAAAGGCCTCGTAATCAAAATAAAACTGCAGATAGTTTACTTCAAAGAGCATAGTGTTGACCTGAGTTTATCCAGAAAGATCTCGACATGCTTATTTTGAAAAATTAGAGCAGGTCGAAGACGCACTGATTGTAGTCCGCATGCTCCCCCCAGTACACCTGTAAATCGATATATTTTATTAGCTCGAGGTGGGTTCAGAAAGAGGTGGCGGACGGAGTAGGGACGCTATTGATTAGGCAGATTAGGCACAAATCCAAAGTCTGAACTGCTACTGAGAATTTCACGGGACCTCACGCTCAAAAATCGCGCTTGTTACCCACTACACCAATAAGACAGTTCGTAAATAAAGGAATAATTGCTTGGTAAAATCCATAATGTACTTAATACTTGTTTACTGATATTTTTAGGGAGCAGAGGTAAGTTGGAGAACACCTCTGCTCCTTTTATCAGTATAGCACATTCGATTGCAACCGTTGGAAGACAGCGTCCGAAAAAGCGATAGCGATAATACGAAAGCCAGATATTCATAGAATGACAACAACAACAATACTTTTTAAATGATTAATATTCGGGACAAGCCCTTTAGTAGGACTAAAGGACTTCTCGACAGTATTATTAACACTCAACAAGTGAACAACTTACATACAAGGATGTTATATCATTCTGCAGTTCGTTTAACTATTGCTGGTTTAACTGTAGGATTTTCTCCTAATTTCTTAGGTCACTCAGAAAATAATTTGAGTAAAAAAATTAATGTATTAAATAGAAGTATTACTTAGTGCGTAGAACCCACCATTTTTCTTCATATTCAAGCCGATCTTGTCTCTCAATTCAGGTGTGGCGGCAGAGAACGCTAAAAACAGACCTCGACCGCGCACGCTATTTATAAGTTCTGGAAAATCTGCTTCCAATTCGTGGAGCCCGCATTTCATTTGAGTTCCCGCCTCTTGGACCACATCAAGTAGTTTATCTTCTTTCATGATCCTCAAAACGTGATCGAGCAATATCAACTTCGATGGATCTCCCATCCACGTGTTGAAAATTCTAAATCCATGAGGAGGACTATATCAAAGAAAAATAAAATATTAATTAAATTGTTAGATCGGGTTATTAGGACACTAGGCTATTGTCACCATCGCACGAAAAGTAACTTCAATTTCATAATAATGGTATTATAAATAAAACTTTTTAACAAAAAATTAACTGCCGAGAAACTGAAAAGTATAAACGTTTCTTATTAACCTTAATAACTAAGTTCTTAAACAAATGTAAGTATACCTAAGTAATTTTGAGTCGGGGCGCCAAATAATCAATGAACAAAGATCATTAAATTACCTTAATTAAAAAAAAAACCAGATCAAATTGACAATGAAACGTGAAATCTCCAGCGATAAACATTAACATTCCAAAAAGATTGGCGCCGACTCAAAATTACTTAGGTATACTTACATTAGTTTAAGCGTTTAACAAGTTAGTTAATAAGAAACTTGAAACTTTATTATTTTATGCTTTCAGTTTTTCGGCGGTTTAATTGTTTGTTAAAAAGTTTTTATTTTATATTTTTTGTGGCTATAATCTACTAATTACTACATGCTTAATTTATGACTACTTTTAATTTAATTGTAATACAGAACTCGACATTAAAATCTGTGAGTGAACAATAAATCATCCCTGTTTTCCCACCTTTAGGGTAGGATTTATTTTCTTTTAAATGGGAGTTGGTCCCATATAAAAGAAAATAAATCCTGAACTATGAATCAAGGTATACCCTATCCAATAAAAAAAGAATTATCAAAATCGGACTACTCTGTATAAAGTTATGCGTGGTCATACATAAACAATATATATACAGTCGTGGTCAACTAATTAGGGACAATCTCTAGTTAAGCCAAATTGTGAATTATTTTTTTATTTTCCAACGAGTCTTAACAATATTCCATATCTTTTACATGTAAGTGTAATTAGTCATTTATGTGCGCGATTACACAAACAATAACAACTTCTTAAACATTAAACCTCTTTACAGTATAGCTGATAGATTATCATAGTGCTATTTGTTCAAAGAATGCTGGCTGGCCATTTAATTAGGGACACTGAGGTATTGCGTTCTAATTTCTTAATTGGAATTTTAATACTTTTTTGTTTCTTTTCTTATTTTTTCGTGGTCGTTTTGGCGGCAATCCAGATTTTTTATTTTAAGTTTTGAAAATTATTTTGAAGAAAAATGGGCAAAAATAAAAGTTGCGGTCCAACACTACGAAAAATTATCATGAAGTTTGTCGAGCGTGGTTGGTCATAACCGAAGGATAGCACAACATTTAAATTGTTCAAAAACTATGGTATGCAATGCAGTGCAACATTTCAAGCGCTATAACACAGCTTTAAATGTGTCCAGAACAAAAAAATCGAGAAAACGACTCCGCAAGAAGATAGAATGATAACCAGGTTAGCTAAGAAAGATCCGTTTCTAGGCTCTATTTTAATTAAACACGAAGTGTTTGGGGCTAACGAAAGAGCCGGTGTATCTGCGAGAACCGTTTGACGACGTTTGGTAGTAGCAGGGTTGTTCGGAAGAGTGGCTCGTAAAGTACCGTTGTTGAAGAAAGAACATAGAAATGCTCGTTTGGCGTTAATATTGCCATTGGGCGTACCCAATGGCAACATGTACTTTTCTCTGACGAGACCAAGGTTAATTTGATTTCTTCAGATGGAAGGCAACTTGTACGGTGTCCTGTAAAAACGGAAATGAATCCAAGATTCACAAAAAGCAGGTGAAACATGGCGGTGGAAACATTAAAATGTGGGGTTCATTTTCTGGACGTGGAGTGGGACCTGTGAGGAAAGTTCAGGGTAACTTAGACCAACATCAATACAAGGCAATATTGGAAGAAACTATGCTTCCCTATGCTGAGGAGCATCTCCCTATTATATGGACGTTTCAGCAGGATAACGACCCGAAACATACCGCCCATTCAGTCAAGTCGTTTCTTACAGTCAGTCTGTATCGGTGCTAGATTGGCCAGCAAATAGCCCGGACCTCAACCCAATTGAGCACCTTTGGCACGAAATCAAGAAAAAAGTTGCCACTTATCGTAATACAAATTTGGATGAACTTCATGAAGCTTTTTGTGAGGCATGGGCAAACATTCCTGTCGAAACATGTCAGAAACTGATAATGTCTATGCCACATCGGTGTCAAGCGGTAATTACTAACAAAGGTTTTGCTACTGGGTACTGATTTTACACGTAATAAAATGGAGCTGTTAAAGATATTATAACACTGCAGATTATAAGTTTTGTTTAACTGTATTTTTCATTATACTTTACTGTCCTTAATTAAATGTCCACTACAGAATTGTACCTTAATATTTAATACATGTGTAATCTTTGATATTAAATACTATTTCTATTTATTTAATCTTTTATTTACAGCCATTTATAGCATAATAATCGGACCACATTATGCAAATAATAGGTGCTGAGAAATCAATAGGGTTTTATATTTATATGTACATAACCGGTTATAGCCCTTCACTATCTTGAATGTCCCTAATTAGTTGACCACGACTGTATATATGTATATACGCGTCGACTTAGGAACCTCCTCCGTTTTTTGTTTTGTCGGTTGAAAATGGGTTCATTCCACTTTGTTAGTACTAGGCACACCTACACATTGTTACTAACAAAGTAGACTTTTTGGTGTCCTAATTTCACCTTGAAGAATTTCACCTAGGTGATACCACCCGGGTGAAATAATTCGACATAATAGCGGTGTCCTTTGTTCACCTCGCAATTGATTCACCTAGGTGAACAAAGGAGATTTTTATTATTCATCATGTGGATTTTTTTCATCCACAAGCATGATAATAATATAAACTTTCAAATTAACAGACGACTTAATATTTAAATCAGTTTAATGTTCATTACACTATTTGTGTACCTACATGAATATAAGTCACTACAAAAATTAATTTAACTACTTAAATGGTATTTACTTATTTATCCCTATTAATATTATAAATGCGAAGGTAACTCTGTCTGTCTTTAAGCTTTCACGCCTAAACCGCGGCACCGATTTTGATGAAATTTGGTACAGAGATAGATTAGACCTTGGAGGACAATATAGGTTTACCTTATCCTGTTAACTTTTGTCTCAAAAATCCCTTTCAAATGCAGGTGAAACTGCTGGCAACAGTTAGTAACTTATGCTAGTACCTTCTTTTTTTTCGAATGGGGAAATGGCCTTATACCTTATGCCCCCCCGCTTGGGGATACGGGACGGTTATGGGGATCACGGTAATCGCTCTCGCAAGATCCGCAATCCGCAAAATCAAGAAGCGACTGAAGACCCGAGTCCACCGCCCAAGGCCCTCGTTGCGGCGGGCGGCGGGAAGACGTGGCCCCGCCGCGCCGTCCACACCTCGGCCGCAGAGGGTAAGGAGAAATAGTTCAGCCACATCCAAACTTTTTCATTTGTACATACCTACTTAATATAAGTAGGATCACATTAGAATTAATAAGTAAAGTAGGTAGATATATCCGCTTACTTAAATTCAGGTTTAAAGTAAAATCCGCCCGTCAACATCTTCTTACTAAATGTAACCATATCGGGAGGGTTTGGCATATTGAAATATTCGTGACACCACATTTTGCCCGTTGGTCCACATCCAGTTTGAACTTCATCAATTATCAGCGCCGATCCTTTCTGTAGAATACGAAATTTAAAATTGATAAAAAGGAACCATGGTGGATGGCATCGGTAGCAGACTTGTATTATAGTCGTTCTGTCATCAATCATTACCTATCTATCCCGTTTTTCTAAGATGATTTTAGTGAAAGTCGAGTAAGCTAGACGCTAGTTAGAGACTAGCTTATTCAAATACTTACTTAAACATTACTTTATAAACAATTTAACGTTAAGTAGGTACTTAAATAAAAATATCTTACCTAAGTAGGTAATTAATAAGTGACAAAATTATAATAAGTACAAAATCATGGTTACTTATTTTCAATTTTTGTTTTGTTACGACAGAATTGAAACATTTTTAATTTATTTAATTTTATTAGGTAGGTACCTACACAAAGAATAAGATTTAATTTTTGTTATTGGAATAGTTCTAAGTCATTTTACGCCTCTACAACACGCCAAATGTATCTTATGTATTATTTAAGATAACTTTCACAAACCGTGGTTGGTATAGGTATTTTACAGAACATCTAGTTTCCATTCCATATATTTTAACTAGAGAAAATTGAATGATGAAAATGTAATGGAATTAAATGTAAGTAATACATTAAGGTAACATTTAGACAGACGTCACGAATAAATAGAATAGTCATCATCAACAACCCATGTCCAACTGCCCGCACGGGTCTCCTCTCACAGAATGAGCTAGAGGGCTTAGGCTATACCTAGTCCACCACGCTGGCCTAGTGCGGGTTGGCAGACAACATACGCCGTCGAGAAAATCTCTAAGGCATGCAGGTTTCCTCACGATGTTTTCCTTCACCGTTTAAGCGAGTGATGAAATTATTATTGTAATTTTTCTTATTTCGAATTCGATATTTTCTCGACCAAGCACAAGATTGGTGCTATGCAAGGTTACGAAGCGTGAAATAAGTTTAAATACTTGAATTATTAGAAGGATAACTATATATCAAGTTTTAAAATTACAAACTTAATTCTTATAAGTATGACAAAGTGCAATTTATATCATTGTTGTTACTCACGCTCTCGCAAATTTTCTGAAGTTCATGAAAGAATTCCGGCGAAGCGTGGTTATCTCCTCCTTCCGACTGTATAGGTTCAATTATCACACCCGCAACAGGAAAATTTTTCTTTTCCCATTTTTCCATTAGTTCACATACAATCGCTAGGCACCTAAAAATAAACGATAGGTAGGTAAATGTGCAATTTTAAAATAGGTTTAGTTTCAAAGCGGGCACAAAGGAGTACCAAAGCTGCCTAGCTAGACCTTCCACTGACTGATATGTATAATATAGTATAGTAGGTATATAAAATTACTAGAGAAGCTCGTAGCTCGCGGGCTGTAACTACGCTGAACAAGCGGTCTCCAAGGTTAAGCTACGCTAACCAGTTGGTCGCGTGCGGTTACTTGCTGCTCTAGCCGCGGTCAGTCTGTGGATGAGTGCCCATTCTTAACACATCGAAACCCCTACGTGCCTCAGAGAGAAGATACGTAAATCCATCGGTACCGGTTGTCATGCGAACACCTATTAAAACCCTTTAGTAGTCAGAAGTCTAAAAAGCCTGACAACCAGGTTAACCTCACGATATCGGTATTGCCGAGAAATTGGGTTGCGCAGGTCTGATGGAATGGATGGCAGTCGCTTCGTGTAAAATACGGATATTCAGCCGCATCTGGTTAGACTGCAAGCCGACTCGAACATAATTGGTAAAAGACTGAATATGATCATCGTTGCTCAAGCCTTATAGTGTCGCGTTCGAGACCTACTAAATAGCCAAAAAGTTAAGTTAAATACGTTGCAACCTTCCGACTTGATATATAAAATTAATATAGGTACAACTATTAATTTGACCTCTATCAAAGTTACACATCGGCTACATCGGCTAATGAAGATGGCGACCTGTAGCCCGATGCGATATCGCAGCGACACAGTTTTCATATTCAGGCTACAGTTCATCCTCGTTTTAGTATTAACTAAGATTTATGTAGATTTTTTTATTTTTAAACTCAGATACATTCACATAAATATTTGAGTCCTGTGGGAATCGAACCCATGACCTCGTGATCCGACAATCGAACCACAGATGTCGTCGGAAATATTAAAAATAAACAATGTTTGGAAAAAATATAAACACCCAAATGTTTGGATAAATCTCTTACTTATTATCTTCTTCTTTGTTTTCACGTTCATTTTCCTCCAGTGGATACTTGTAGAGCGGGAAACGAGCCATTGGCCAATCGAGAGACGGTAGGTCCAGCTTATGAATTGGTTTAGATCTTGTAGCGGCCAATGAGCCAAATGTTCGTCCGTGGAACCCTCCCTGTGAATTATAAGGCTGAGGCGCGATATTATAGACGCGACTAGCGACTAGTGGTGTTCAAAGTTGCTATAAAACAATAACTTGCTTAATGCTATATGCTTTATTTTTTAAGCAAGCGATTTTATGTGCAATTTTATAGCATGCTTATTTTATATGCCTACTTGTTATGATAACGCGATACGCGACGTCCGACGGACAGTTGGTTGATACAGAGAGAGTGCTATGCGATATAAACCAAAATAGCTTTATAGCATTATATTTATTTATTTATTAATTTATGTACACACTTAGAAACTAGAAAGGAGCCAGTTTAAGACTATTATTATAGCATAAAGTGCGAACCGCGATGTCATTTGCTTTATGCTATATATATAATGAGCACGCTACTTTATTATGCTCTATGCTATATTAACCATCACTAGTAGCGACACAAGTTTTTACCCGCATTTTCGTCTACGGTTGCGCGACTTGTCATCTAAACTTTTTTCCGGGTTAAACAGGACATGTCATATTTTTCTGGAGAATCAGTAGGTACTAAGTATCCTAAATGTAAATTCTACTTCATAACAATACAATGATAATTAATAACAAACTTCACCTACTCTGCGTTTCAAATAAGAATAGGAATGTCAATGACCTCGAATGACCGCTATCTGTCAAAAAAGTACCTACAGCTTGCAAAGAAAACTAATTTTATCTTTTGAAATTTTAAAATTTTATAATAAGCAGTAATATCAAAACCGGAACTGCAAGAAACTATATTATAGACAATATTTTAAACTCCTATGTCTTTGAAGTTTTGATGCTGCCACCCTACAATTGTTATTTAAATTTAATTGAATATACCTGGCACTTGATAAGCGTAGGGTAGCTGACAATAATGTTGAACAATTAGAAAGCCAAATTGAGAAGCTAACACTGGAAACTATGGATTCAATTACCAGTAACGATTGGCAAAAACATTGTTATTTTGCCCTGCAGGTGCAATATAACAATGCTTTCAGAATGTTGTTAAGGCTACCGTGGCGCTGCAGTGCCTCTGGGATGTTTGCGGAAGCCCGCACGGACGGCTTTAAAGCCATAATACGCAAAAAATCGGCTTCATTGTTGCAGCGTCTGCGGAATGCTAACAATAGCATTCTGAAAGTCATTGCAGCACGATTCGACTGCCCCATTCAGAATCACTGGGTGAGGGTAGTAAATAGCTTTATTTAATATTTATAATAATTATACAGATAAGTACCTACTAACAAGATTTATAATCTGAAATAAATATTCTATTATCTATTATTAAAAAGAAATTAACCACGTCAAATGAATCGAAAATAAAATCCAAGGAAACCACGAAAAGCAAAGGAACTATTTCAAGACAACGATAACTTTAGTTTTATTATAAACACGGGTAATAAAATATCTAATGTTCTTCTAAATAACAATCGGTGGAATATTTTAAATACACAAAAAATATTATTTCAAAAATATTATCTGTTTTGCTCACCCTACCTAGCTGGTTTGAATTAGCCTCAGTCCTATTCTTATTTGAAACGTATAGTACAAAATTATATCGCCGTTTTTCTAAATACCGGGAATTTAACCAAAATAAACATAAATGAGGTCGTGATAGTGCAGCCTTACGGTGCGGTTAAACGCTGCCAGAGCAATTAGCATTTTTTGATTCTTTGAATTGTCAGGCCCGGATCTACATTTTTAAAAGGGGGGTGCAGAGTACCTATGTACTAATTTTCGGCCCGTGTATAAATCTGATACAGCATAACACTTACAGCAAGAATGGCTGGCCGCCCCCCAAACATAAGCAACCGCCAAGACAATGATAAAAAAGGAATACGACTTTTTTGGATTGGAAACGGTTTTTGTTATACCTACATGTTGTTCAAAATTCTGTCCAATCCAAAAAAATGTGTTTGTCACTGAACTGTTCCTAAACTCTGAACTAATTTTGATGAATTTTGTTGTTTGTGTGTTGATTGTTTAGATTTTCAATTGGACCCGATAGGTAGCACTGATTGCAGCGCCACCTAAATTAAAATGTAAATTTAAATTGGATTGCAGGACCAAGTTTGCAGGGCTTGCTAGTAAGGGGCTAAAGCGTGGCTTACGGGAACATGCCATTGGATTGATCTATTATGAATGAATTTGTCAACGACTACCCTTTGCTTGTGTTGCCGGTCGTTGATAGGTTTTAACACACACAACACACATGCATTGGAAGCGCTATTTCAAGTTCTCACTATTTCACAAATTAATCGGTTTTCGGTTCCAGAACGATTTAAAGTAACCGTATAATGTCACAAAAGAATTTACTAAACGACACGAACCTTAAATGACATAATTGATAAATTCGGTGCTCCTGGGGCTTTGTTAAGCACGACAGATTTCAATTCCTCAGGTGTAAAGTCCAATTTGCCTCCCCGTTTTTTCGTGCAATACCTAATAAAGGCAGCTTTAAACGCATTTTCCACCGAACATGATCCACACATCAGTGTAAAAACATTACACAAACCAGGAGGAGCTACTGATAGCAAAACGTCTCTTAACTTCTGTGGCCAGTCGACTGCCGGAAACACACTAAGTGCTGGGCGGTTCACCATCGCCCTCTGAAAAATATTTTAAGTAGGTACGTATTATTATAGGTAATTGAATGAGTTAATCTACGCTGACAGAAGTTTTAATGTATACATACAATATTAGCTTCATCTTTAAATACATTCATTAGTTTCGGATGATTGTATCCAATGGGTATGGAAGAGATTTGCGTGAAAGTATCCAAAAATACATTGCCGTCGGCATCCGCAAAGTAATTTCCAGCACATTTATCGAAATCAGCGAACAGTTGCACGGAGCCGGCTTGCTAAAATAACAATAAATGGTTAAATCATAAGCAACTGGTTACATTGTACATAAAATAGGTATTATGTTGCTTGAACGCGGCTTGAACGCCACGAGCCGCACTGCCTGCAGCTGCAGTGCAGAATGCAGATCGTGGGACGGATAGTTTTGTAATTTTTCCCAGATTACGGCAATGCTAATGTAGTGTTATGATATTACTGTGAATCTTCAATATGTATTATCTAAAGTGTGCACAATCAAGTAAAATCTCTGTAAGTACTTGACCTATTAAAACAACTTTATTAAAACGTTAGATAATTGATGCCTTTAAAACAATTTTATTGCTCAGATTAGTTATTTATTTCTGATTGCTAAATAGCACACTCCCTAAAGATGAAGCTTTGAAAAATTTAACATGTTTTATTCCTACCTACTGCTGAGGGTTTTGGTACTGGGTGAAAATGTTTACCTGAATTTCATTTAATTCTTTTAACAACGCCTTTGTTTTCGGTCCAGGAATGTCTGTTTTAATACAAGGACCTGATGGTTCCTCATGTACTTTACCATATCCCGTTGACATGCCTCGAAATTCTGTCAATGTAAAAAATATTTATTTAAATGCTAAAATCGACACCCCATTGATAAGCCTGATTAAAGATTTTCAGTAGCAACTCGGAGTTCAGATGTGTGTCCTATTGACAATACAAAGGTAAAGTGCGGTTAAACGGCGCCAGTTAGCACGGGTCATATTATTTAAATAGTTACCACTGAGCAAATTAACATCAGCTACTGCTGCAGCAGCTGCAACGTGTTTCCGTTTATCTGGAAATATAGTACCTAGGTAGTGGGTACTGGTGTACAGTAGGTACTCAGATGACGAAAAATGGGCAGCGCGGTGCATAGCCCGCATTATTGTGATCCACGCATTTTCACGGACAGCGCGGCCTGCGTTCCCACGCACCGTGAAGGTTGGCGTCACACGGACGGCCCGCGGCGTGGCTTGGCGGGGCCCTAGATAACCGCCTATTAACCGCACGCACCATATGGGGTGGCTGACAAAAAAGAGGGAGGAGGTAACAAACAAAATAACTAATAAATTCTTTAGATTTTTTAGATGTGATGTCCGAAGATCATTATACTCTCCCTTCCCCTTGTCACACATGTCACACTTTGTGGACACCTCCCCCTTGACGTGTGACGTAATGTGTGGATGAACTTTATACCTAGGTAATAATAAAATTTAACTACATATTAAATTAAAAAAAAAAATCAAGAGTTTTCATATTGAATAATTATACAATTCCTACTAATTATGGTCTGGTTACATGTTCCGAAGAACCGGCTATCGGGTGATAAGTGAGTTCTGAAACGCTCTACTCCCAGAACTTCTGCACATTATTCTGTGACTTCTGGGAGTAGACCGTTTTTAGGCACTAACAGGCCGCTGGGTATGTGGGGATGTCACTTGCCGGTGAGGTGACCAGACGAAAAGAACCCATCACCAGGCTCTGTAGCACGTACCTTTTAAGACACCGGGCGACAGGGCTGATGTAGTAGTCACTACATTGCTAAATGCACGCAGAAGCATCTTGATTCTGGTTTCTTTTTCACCTCACTGTATATTAGAAATATTTGCCAGTATTATTAATATAATTCATTTACACTATAATTCAAATAATTGTTAACATCAATAGCATAAAGAGAACGCCGCTACTCGCTAAAGCACATCCTCCGCCGGGGAAGAGTAAACGGAGTGAATTGATTAGGTTGTTCCGTTGTTCGCTGCAGAGATGCGACGCGCGCAGCTTTCGCGACGCGCGCCGCCCTTGTACCTACACTACCTACCTACAGCAACAGAATAACACAATACATGAAGTACACGTAGCGATAAATCTATGGTAGTTTAGGGCGTTGTTAGGGATTACTTTGTGATTAAGATATCTAAAATGAATTAAGAAACAATTCAAAACGTTTAATTAAGTTTAGCGGTTATCTTCAGTGTTAAAGGTCCATATCAAATAATAGATACTCTATCTATATGCTAGAGTCTGATTATCAAAAAGTATTTTTCACATCAGTTAGTCGAAACAGATGTGGGCGAACAATAAATAAAGGCCTTTATAAAGATTAAAATAAACAAGTGGCATTCCCGCAGAAGGAGGTGATAGAGGGATGCAAATGCAACAAAAATTGCGAAACATTAGGTGTCCGATATTGAACACGTTGTGTTTGTTATGTTTTTGTCTCCTTCAGTAAATGTATTTACTGACGCTACAAATTAAACACTTTTTTAAATTTTCTTTTCTGATTTGTATAGCTGAAAAGCTCTTTCAGTTGATAAGCTCGTTTTAATAAATATACATAAATGTTTATATGAGATTACAGTCCAACCTGGGCAGCAATGATGCCGCTGCAAACGCGAGAGTGAATATATGGGGACCAGTAGTGCTGCGGCAGCACTGCTGCGTGCAGCGGAGTTAGGAATCATACCTTTATATAAATATTTAAATTCCTACAGTTTTGGAGTAACCTCTATGCGCTGCTATTATTTAAGTGCACACCAACGTAAACGCGATATGTAATTGGTACCTACACTCGGGATATTGGTAGCGCTTACTCAAACGAAACCAAAGATCGGCTTCAGATCAAATGCTGCGTTTTGTACACGGAATCTGGGCTTTAATCTAAGTCTAGTTTAATCTAAGTAGCCTTATATCATACTAATAATAAAATTGATTTGAAATCATACTAATATTATAAAACGTGAAAGTTTATTTGTTACTCAATCACGCAATAACGGCTGTACCGATTTGCGTGAAATTTGGTACACTAATAGTATGTTACTAGGAATAAAGTATACTTTTATCCCAGAAATATGTGAGAATATCCCGGAAATCCCGAAAAAGGGATATAGGAGAACTAATTAAGGGATTTTAAAGAAATTTCATACATATGAATGTAACCGGGAATAACAAATAGGATATATTTTACCCTAAAATTATGTGCGAATTTCCCAGATAAACTTATCTAGGAGATCTACTTACAGGATTTGAATGAAATGTTGGTGTGTAATAGCTTGTGATTAACGCTGGCATATTATATACTTCAACTCTCGGAAAAAAAGCGGGAATTTTCCTAACATTGAGTACTTCTTATTCCATGAAAACAATCCGACAAGAATTGTGTTACTAAGTTTACGCGTACGAAGTCGCAGGTAAAAGCTAGTTCAAATTATAATATATGTAGGTACCTATTACGTTTGCTAGTCTATGCTGTCGAGGCAAAAAAGAGCCATTTTAGATGTATAATTTCTCTAGCGCGGCCGACGCTAGAACGTTATAAAGCCGGGAGGCCGCGCAAACCCAGATCCAGCCGTCCCTAGCTGCCCCCCCAGCAACGCCCTAAGCCGAGGTCCGAGTCCCGCAGGGGACACCCTTAGCTGTGTTGCTTAGTTTATAAGTTGCAGGGGCAACTTATAAACGACAGCCAGGGGGCTGGAGGCATTTGGTGCCTCGCCACCTAGTCCGGTTAAGTTTTTAAAGCTCGCTCGAGCTAAAAACTATGTCCGTCATAAAAAAAAAAAAACAGCGAGTCCGTAACTATATTAACTTCGAGAGTCATAATTATGTTCGGAAAGTCAACTGAACGTTTGTTCAAATGCAATGTATTGCGAAACAACCTTTTGTCGTCAAACGCTACTTTCGACTGAGTTTTAGTTAATTTGATAATTAAAAAAAAAATAGATTTTCAAGGAAGGAAATCAAACACATCATATCGTATATAGATTTAGAAACATGAAATTTGGTAATAAAACTTTTAACCTACTAACTAAACATGAGTAGAAGCAGTGATAGCCTAGTGATATGACCATTGGACTGCCATGTTTTGACTTGGCAGTCCAATGGTCGTAATTATCGCTTTATAGACCTTTGGATCTCGAGTTCGAATCCAAGACACGCTCCTCTGACTTTTTGAATTCATGTGCTTAATAATTATCACTCGCTTAAACGGTGAAGGAAAACATCGCGAGGAAACCTGCATGACTTAGAGATTTCTCAACGGAGTGTGAAGTGTACCAACCCGCACTACGGAAACGTGGTGGACTATAGCCTAATCCCTTTCAATCTGAGAGGAGACCCGTGCCCAACAGTGGGACAGTATATGGGTTGACGACGTGAAGACTCGGCGAAGTTTGCCAAATGCTGCCCAACCCAACCGAATCCTTCTCTCGACTTCTTTCTCGAAGTTATGTCTACCGAGCTGAATCTTCTGCCCTAGGTAGACGTATTCCTACACAACTTCAAGCACCGACCCTTCCAAGTAGATCGGTTTCGGCACGACATGTGCAATTGTGCATAGAACATAACCTTAGTTTTGACCAAGTTCATGCCGAGACCCACACGTCGAGAGGCTTCGTTTAGGCTATGCAGCATTCCACCCACCCATTCAGTCCGTCGATTAATAAATATTCGATGAATCGTTCAGTCGAAGTAGCGTTTGACGACAAAAGGTTGTTTCGCAATAAATTCCATTCGAAGAAACGTTCAGAAGTTCTCGAAGTTAAGTTACGGACCCCGCGCCAGCACGACGTACGACACAGTACACAATTGTGGATAATATAATTGACAAGCATCACTATTCACTTTATTTTTTAGGCTTTTCATTCGTATCTACGGATATAAATTCATTTTTGTTAGCCGTGGGTCATCACTACCCTCATTAACCTACTGTGGTAGTAACCCCGTGAATTTATCAGTATATTTTATCAGTTCTTAGCAGGTACAAAATTGCCAGTAGTGCTGTAAAGCTTCATGCTTCATGCTGTGGCCAATTTACCTTCTTTAGACAACCGTCAATTATTTCTTAAGTAATTAGTATTAATACGTACACGTTAGAGAAATGTTTTGATTAATCCAAGAAATTGTATAAGTATAACAAAATGAAAACAATTTTTATCAAAAACTATTCTTATTAAATGAGAAATGCAATAAAACACAACAATCTCGGCTGTCAATGTATAACAAATTTGTTCTTATTCTTTATCTTAATATGGTTGACAAATGTTACAGGCAGTTCATAACGATAAGTTTGGAAATAGGTTCATCATAGAGGTCCACTGCAGAACAAGTAGAGTGCCACAAAGGAACAAACACACATACCTATATGTATAGGCTGATAAACACATTACCCTTCCTTGCGTCGTGCAGACGCGTAAAAACAAACTACTTGAGTTAATCAATAATTTTTTAACTAAGTAGGTGTTTAAAATGCCAAATTGAGACATTTTTGGCTTTTTGTGATTTTACTTGAATGATTCGTATTATATTATACGACTATAAAACCCAGATTTTCCCTTGAGATACGATAAGGGTGAGGGGGTGAGAGGGGGTCAAACCATTATTTCAATATTATTTATACTAGTTATGGGACTAAGTCTGAAATCTTGAAAAAAAAGACAGCTGTTTCTTAGAAAAAAGTTTCGGCAATAAAACACGGTTTATGTTACACTAATTTTGTTACAGAATCATTGAAAATAACGAGGTCGTTCTCCAGTCCGGCCAGGCATGTTGTTAGAAGATACCTAGAAATGTGGAGTGGTGCCGCCGTCACTTGGACATTGGAAATCGCCATAGTGCTGGATTAGCCACGTAGCAAGAGTAGCAAAACTACGGGCCCCGCGTACCAACGTTTTCTTACCGTAAAAAAGTATAAATTAGATTAGATTGAAGTCTGAAAATATTTTTTCCAATCAATGTAGCCACAATTCTTTCTACAAACAAAATAGTTGCATCAAAATGTCCAACTTTAATAATACTTTTACTCTCTTATTACAATAATAGTAATTCGATATGAGCCATTCTCTCATGATCACATGAACATTAAATCTATCATCATAAGTCCCATCCCCATCATCTAGATGGTTGGCAGTCCACTACTGTGCGTTTCTCTAAAAACTTTCTGCCTCGAACAGCTAAACTGTGGAATGAACTGTCGCCTGCAGTATTTCCGGTCCAATATGACTTTCAAACCGTCAAAAAAAGAGAGGCCGGCAACGCGCTTGTGGCTCCTCTGGTGTTGCGGGTGTCCGTGGGTGGCGGAAATCGCTTACCATCAGGCGATCCGTCTGCTCGTTTGCCCCCTATCCCATAAAAAAAACCGTAATACGTAAAAATGAATTAAGGAACACGATGAGCCAACAATGTCATAATCCGAGAAGTCGATATAACAGTATTAAGTATTTGATAAATGATATAATTAATTCTGTAAATAGATTTTTAAACCATACAATGTATGCAGTGCCATATGTGATACAACCAATATTATTACGTGTAGCTATCGATAAGGGAAACTTAGCGAGACTTGTTAGCTGCCGGATGAATCGAAAAGATTATATAAAACATCAACTATTTAGTACCTACCAGAAAATATAACTATACATAGATGACGATAGTTATCGATTGACACATTCCGTCATTGTTGCAAACTCATTGTCCAGGTAAATAAAAAGAAATAGTTTATTAGTAATTTGGGTGTGGCGAAAAATATGTACATATTGGAAATACTTTAAATTAAACAGAGGTAAGTTATTTTTTTAAATATATTTATATTATGTACTAAAAATCCGATTTCTTTAAACGTTCCAGATAAGGAACACCATGCATTAGTTCACATTTGCCTATTCGAATAGTTTTGAATTTATTTCCTATTATGGCCAAGAAGAAGTTGTCTGACACTGTGATCGAGTAGTTCTAAGATATAACTTCGAAGAGCAAAGAATGTCAAGACTTTTTGTATAAGTGGCGAAGACATTGCGAAAATAAGACAGCACTTGGACCAGGTGTATGGCGACGTTAGTGACTCCAAAAAAATGTTTTTTCGCTTAACAGTCATGCACCATCGTCCACTACCAATATTGATACAACCTTCGCTGAAAATTTACATGAGTATGATCCTCAACCTTGTACTTCAGGGTCATTTAGGTCATCACGTCAAAGTAGAGGGTCTTTCACTTTGCAAACTACAAGAACTGGAGTTCCGAATGATACAATCATCACTAAAATAAAGAATAGATACTTATAATATTAATTTGAAATAAAAAATCTTTACGGACTAATTAACCTCAATAATTAATAAAAAAATAAAAAAAACTGGAAATATAAATTTAGAGCCACTGGTTACAGAACTAGCTAGGTACTCCATCGCAATATTTTTATATTTTTTCGACTTGCACTTTAACGACAACTCAGGTACAAGTCCCCTCAGGTATTCCCGAGTGTCCAGGAGTACCTGATTTTGTGGAGGCGGTCGTGTGGTCGCCTCACTAGAATAAGGCCAATATTATAAACCCTCAGAAAGTATGCCGAAATATAGCTAAAAGGGAAGCATTGTCCGTGGATGAAAAGAGGGCGACCGTCATCTGCAACAGAATGATTAAGATGAAGAAGAAAACGTCTAATGTACCAATCCTTTTCCCTCGAGATGTAAGATGTATGATGGAATTTATCACTTTTATATATGGAAACTGAAGAGACTGTGCTGCAAGTATACTGTATGTAAAAGAAAAAATATATATCCTGCGAAAAGTGTCGTATTCATTAATTATGCTTGAATAAAGATAACAATTGTTTTTATACATTTCAACAATAGAACAAGATATGTATAGGTACTTAATAAATAATCTGTACATACCGAATGAGTTCGATTGTATTTAATCGATAAAATATTTAATGATTTCTGACATTCATGCGAATATTATACATTGAAATAAATCTACTTTTTACGGATTTTATCGCGTTATATTTTTCGGACCCTTTACAGCGTCCATGGTCACGGGTAGACTGAGGTGGTAGGCGTCTTGATGATATAATTACTGACAGCTACCCTACATTTTTACTGTTACATGATCAATGATATTTCGGTCATTCTCAGACGGATGAAATATGCGTGTCCGGATCGAAAACCTGTATGAAATGGATAACTAGCTACTTGATTTTTTTATAGTAGATATGATAAATCCATTGTCCTTTTTTTGATAAAATCAATATAAGTTAGCTTAAAAAAATAAAAACTGCTGAAATATTGAACTCGGTGGCGCGTCCGCACCCCATGTTGCAGTGGAAATTATTTTTTATCGTTTTTTCCTCTAAGATATACGCTATTTTGCATGTGTTCACAAATAACTAGTTAGTTACTTGCATATCTTATAATATTTTTAAGTACTAATAGGCCTTTATAGACAAGTTACAAGTGGTTCTCTTCACGTCCGGGGTTTAGAATTGATATCAGTGGCGCGCATAGATTCGCTACAGCGAACAGCTATCCTCGCAGTCACTAGAGTACACATACTCTAGTGACTGCGAGGGTAGCTGTTCGCATAAGATAATCATTCCTACACCCCGAACCAGTAAGTAGTAAGGATAGCATGTCTTTGCGACTATGCGTTACTCTTTTATTGAGGTAAGTAATCGTTTTCGGTGGTTTGGTATACCCATAAAGGTGATTTCGGTGAACACATTTTATACACATCCCCTCAAATTATTATTTCTAAAATATAATAAAATTATATGTTTCATGTACTAGATTCCAATAAAAAAGGCCATAACGCATAAGTTAAATATCTAGGATTTTGCCTATTATTTTGATTTCAGTGGCATTGAATTCGGTGTTTTCGGTGGAAATCAATGCATTTGATACTTATAATTACACTTAAAATACTCTAGTATTCAAAAGAATAATTCTTGTTTCAGTATAATGATTATGGCAGATTCGAAAGAAAATCGCTTAGCTAAAAAAGACGGGAGAACTTGAATCATGAGTAGCCCAGAGCGGTACGCAGTTACGCAGGTATTTTAAAAGAAAGAATTTGGGAAAGATAAGATGGTAACGGTGTCCAGTAGGTCCTTTGAGAAGGAGGTCAATCGTCGAATCCAACTCGGCGGGGCAGCATTCAGGAAATTAGGACATAATTATCTTCTCCTCCCAAATTCCTAAGTGCCTTAAGAAAGCGCAGCGTAGGACGGTCCGCGACAAGGTGGACGGATGACTCCGTAAGGGTCGCGGGGAGTCGGTGGATGCAGTCTGCACAAGACCGATTTTTGTGGCTTTAGGGGTGGTTTATGTTCAGCAGTGGACGTCTGTGGCTAATAGATAGATAGATAGATGGTAACTGAATTAGATCCTCCGCAATAAAGAATTTTATAATCGTACCTGAAGTAACATAACCGACGCGACAAATAATTCCTTGGTGACGTCATAATCACAACCAAATGGGTGCATACAAACTTGACTGTGATTGCTGTCTCTCATATATAGACCAAACTAAAAGAAACGTAAGGACCTCCGTACAAGAACACATTTATTTGATTTCAGTGACAAGATATTGATTTCGGTGTTGCGCCGAAATCATTATCTTGTCAATCGACGACCTGTGTGGTCTAGCGTTTCGAGTGCCGGACTGCTGATCATGGGGTCGTGGGTTCGATTCCCACAGGACGCAAATATTTGTGTGGATAAAACATGAGTGTTTGTGTTTCTCTGGGTGTTTCTTATGTATTATAAGTATGTATTTACAAAAAGAAAGTATATAAGTATTATATCCATTGTCTAGTACCCATAGTCATCATCATTGCGTATGACAGTCGTCCTGCATGGATCAAATGTCTATATCTAAGGTTTTCAGCCAGGTTGCGGCGACTGGTGTGAGTTTGTGGACTTCCGACATTCCACCGGGAAAACAACGAAGTGGGCATTCGTTTACCACATGCGACAGGGTCTGGTCAGGTGCTCCGCAATCGCACTGTGATGACTCCTTTAATCCCCATTTATGGAGGTGGTGGTTAGTTTTCCCATGATTGGAACGGAACCGGTTCAGTCGGGTCCAAGATTTACGGTCCGAGTCGAAACCTGGCAACTTCTCATTGGGATCCGATACTAAATTCGCATTCACGTGTTTAAAAAGGCCCCACTCTGAACGCCATGCCCCGTTTAGGTCAAAACTGTTTTTAATCCGTTCGTCTTGAACTTAGACGGGAATATGGCAGCTCGTCCAGTGTCTCCCTGATTGGCATGGATCTGGAGCGGTTTGGCTGAAAACATTTCTCCCACTCATTGGCTTCGTTGGCGTCTGCTCTACATCTACGAAGCTCAGGCGGTGGGATGTGCGTTAGTACGGAAAGCCATTGAAGTGGGGTTGATTTTATTACTCCCGATATTAAGCGCATGACTTCATTCAGTTGGGTGTCAACCTTTTTTCTGTGGATACTTCGATACCATACAGGCGCAGGCGCTAAACGTTCTCGACTGAAATTGGCTCACCGAACTGTTCCTAGTGAATCTCTCGGTGCTTTCCCTGCGATACAATCATGGAGTACCCATAGTACAAGCTCTGCTTAGTTTGGGACTAGACAGTGTTGTGTAAAATGTCCCAAAAATATTATTATTATTATGTTACGTATATCCTTTTGGACTCTCAGCATTGCTGGTGTACATTATGACGCGCCAACCACGGGTTTACACCAAGTGAGTTGGCTCGTTTCCTACTGCAGAAGGTGTCTGTGTAGTATATGTCAGGAATCGCCGTACTATGGAACATGTGTCAATGATAACTGATTTTTGGAGTGCAATGAATGTGGATGTGTGTAGGTCTAGTTCTTTTATTGATGTGTGTAGTGATTTAGGGATAAGCCCGGTAGATGATAATATAATCGGTTTTATTTTGACTGTATTTCGTTGCCACATCTGTCGGATTTCATCTGCTAATGGTATGTATTTTTTCTGTGTATTTTTTCCGTAAATTATCTGAGTTAGGTACAGATATGTCTATTAAATATGTTATTTTCTGTTCCTTTAACATTAATGTTATGTCTGGTCTATTGTTTTGTGTGGTTTTATCTGTGATTATGTCCCTATCCCAGTATAGTTTTGCAATTTCGTTATTTAATACATTTTTTGGCTTATATTTATAATATGGTTCTATTTTATCTATTAACTTATATTTTTTAGCTATCTGTAGGTGTATTTGTTTTGCTATTTTGTTGTGTCTATCTGTGTACTGTTTATTTGCTAAAAATGGACATCCCTCTGTAATGTGATCTATAGTTTCTTGCTGGGTGTTTCATAATCTACATCTGTCTGAAATTATATTCTTATCCTTCATTATATATTTTTGGTAATTTTTTGTTTTAATTATCTGGTCTTGAATAGCTATAATAAATCCTTCTGTTTCTTTATATAATATTTCCTTTTCTAAGCCATGCGGTAGATGCTTCCTTGTCTATATGTTCCTGTTGTATAAGATTAGGATATTTGCCATGGAGAGATTTTTGTTTCCACGTAGCAATTTTTTGTTCATCTGAAGAATGGTTTTCTAGGGGATTGAAATTACTACTGTTTAATTTTAGTAGTGTACCTGATGTTGATATTTTGGTAAGGGCTGTATGGATGGGACTATCTTTGGCTTTATTTAACATGTATGTGCGGATGTTGTGTAGCTGTCTACTGTGTAAATTCTTAATATCTATCAGGCCTCTACCTCCTAATTTCCTTTTTAGATTAAACCTTTCTGTGGCTGAGTGTATATGATGTATATGTTGTTTGTAGCATGTATTTCTTGTTAATCTATTAATTGTATCTAAATCTGTAACTTATTATTATTATTCCCTTTAACAATTAATAATATAAAAAGATAGTAAAATATTTAAAAATATAAAAAATAGAGGCCCACCGGTATCGGGAACAGGGTCCAAGCGGTCAGTGCTCTAGAGAGAGGAACCTCCTAACAATACGAGCCGTGGCCAACAGTACTGCTTTCTGTATCAAGCCCTTGACCCATCCGCCTAACGAGAGCCTCCTAAGGTGTTGGTCGAGGCTCGTGGCTATTAAGCCATTGGCTGACACGACTATCGGTACAATGATCGCTGTCTCGACATCCCACATGTCGACAACCTCGCGAGCCAAGTCAAGATACTTGATTTGCTTATCTTTCTCGGCTTTCATGAGGTTCCCGTCATGCGGGAAGGTAATGTCAACAATCATTACACACCTCTCAATTCGGTCCACCACCACAATATCAGGCTTATTGGCTACAATAGTCCTGTCTGTGATGATGGACCGATCCCAGTACAATGTGATATTGCCATTTTCGAGAACTGGGTCGGGCACATACCTGTAGTACGGTACCTCCGATGCCACAAGAGTGTATTTCAAAGCAAGTTGCTGATGGATAATTCTGGCTACAAGGTTGTGCCTATGCAAGTACTCTTCGTTAGCTAGACGAGAACAACCAAAGATAATGTGGCGGATCGATTCACCCGGGCGGTGACATGCCCGACAGATGTCAACCACGCCATCCTTCACAATAAATCTCCGGTAGTTATTCGTCATGATAACTTCGTCCATAATTGCACAGACAAAACCTTCGGTTTCCCCAAAGAGGTCACCGAAACGCCGCCAGGCTACGGACGCTGGGGTCCGGAAAAAGCGTCCGTGGAGATCCTTACTCTGCCATACGTTCCTGCGGTCGTTAGTATCAAGCAATACAGGCTTGCGCCAGTTCTCATTAGCCAAGGAGAGCGGGCTGAGTCCCTTGTCCACTGCCACTACATCTCGGTGCTCTCCCACGTCGGTGTGTATAAAATATTCCCTGAGATTGCATATCTCGCGGTTGTGGAGGTTTTTGGCATTTAAAAAGCCTCAGCCTCCACACTTCCGCGGGATACAACAATCAATCAGAAAAACAGACAATCTCATGACAGACGATCGTGGGTGATGCATTCGATATGCAGTCAGCAGTGTACGGACCCGCCTATCCAGGGCGTCAAGTTCCGTTTGAGTCCATTTGAGTATGCCGAAGGAGTACATCAATACCCAACAATACAATGACCCAACCGTTGAAGGTTGAACCTTGTTTCCGCCCGAAAGAAGCCTATTGAATACCTTCTTCAGGCGGCCAAAGAAACGTTCCTTCAACGATTGCTACATGTCAGTAGTGCTGATACCTAACGCTTCCGACATACCCAAGTACTTATAGGTTTCGTTAGAAGAGAGGGATGCTTAGGTAATGATATAATTGGATCCGAAATCAGTGTACTATACGTTTCAAATAAGAATAGGACTGACCTTCAGCCATCTTGTGACGTCATAGCTGTCAATTCAAACCTGAGCAAAACAGATATTTTTGAAATAATATTTTTTATGTATTTAAAATATTCCACCGATTGTTATTTAGAAGAAAATTCGATATTTTATTACCCGTATTTATAATAAAACTAAAGTTATCATTGTCTTGAAATATTTCCCTTTTTTTGGTTTTTATTTTCGATTCATTTGACGTGGTTAATTTCTTTTTCCAATCGTCACTGGTAATTGAATCAATAGTTTTCAGTGTTAGATTCTCAATTTGGCTTTCTAATTGTTGGACATTATTGTCAGCTACCCTACGCTTATCAAGTGCCAGGTATATTCAATTGGATTTAAATAACAATTATAGGGTGGCAGCTTCAAAACTTCAAAGCCGAGTTTATAATATTGTCTATAATATAGTTTTTTGGCAGATTGTGCCTATTTATTAACTCGGAGAGTTCCGGATTTGGTATTACTGCTTATAAATATATTATAAAGTTTTAAAATTTCAAAAGATAAAATTAATTTTCTTTGCAAGCTGTACTCTTTTGACAGATCGGGGTCATTCGAGGTCATTGACATTCCTATTCTTATTTGAAACGCATTATAGTAACTTCTCTTGTACAGGATATAACAGACTGCACACCTTTGATTATATACTTGTCTAGATGGAGCAATGCAAACAAACGACACGCGAAAACTGGGGCCAAATTGCGTGATATGTGTGAGTACCGCTTGTGTACTTATTGTAGTCAAACTGTCAAGGTGTGCGTGTTTAGGGATGCCTGCTCCAAATGATTAACTTACCTTTTCTCCATTATTTAATGGGATGACAGTTAAACGAAATAAGCTGAATAAAGTAATTATTTTGTAGATTAGTGTTTTATTTATTTTAATAAAAACAAAAAATACAATGAAAAAATATATACAGCAATTTATAGATCAAAATCCATCTCTTTGTATTTGTTTTCGAAATAGTTTTTTTTTTATATTTCATTTCGTGTCCGCTGTATAATGTCTCTCCAGTCTTAAGAAATCTGAAACCCAAAATATTAGAAAGAACTAACAAAAATACTATTTAGTGAATGACTTCATTTATTTTGTGAAGGCATTCACTTCACATTTCATTTTTTTATCATTTACTAATCAAATAAATTATGTAAGTATTAAAATAAAAAAATTTCTCCTGATCGAAAGATGATGACTGATATTTGCATTTTATCTCCCATAGTTTCGCCAAATTTCCCTTGTAATAAATTGACAACACCGGCTAATCTGTCGAACCTAAAAATTAACGAATTGAAAAATCATGTTTTCATAAAATAATAGAGGTTAAATAACAAAACTTACCGATGTAATGTGATCTTAGTGTAATTATACGGTTTTCCCACATAATTGCGACACAATTTGACAGCACATACCGACATAATTAATTATTTTTCGAGAACTCCACACCCTGAAGTGATCCAAATGACACTGACGTAAGTGAGAAGAGAGTCTACCAATTTTAGTAGACTTTATTTGGGCCGTTCTGTACGTGTCAATGTGGCATCTAGACAAGTATAAAATCAAAGCTGCACACATACCTCATCGTTTCGTGCCTTTTGTATTTAACCACGAGCAGGTCGTTGGTCAACGAGGTCATCAAACTAGCTTTAATAGAAATAGGTTAGTAGGCGCGCCTGGTATTTGAACCTGAAAATAGTATTGTATAGAGATACTTCAATGTATGTGTAAGGTACGAGAGCATGACTGTGGAAAGAGGACAAGCCTAGTACTTAGGTAATTAACAACTGTTTAATACAACAATGAATAGCTAATAGAATTAATGAAAGGCGAATAATATAAGGGATATAATAGAAATTGCACATTTGTTTTATTTTAATTTAACATATTTATTTAATCAAAATAATTACCATTATTATCTATACATTGCTGCCAACTAATAGGAAGGTTATTTATGCCTTTGCGATAGAACTCTGGTGATCTAAATTTGACAAACTGTGTGAAAGCATTTTGTACTGCCTCCTGGGAATAACACTTTTTATCACGTAGATTATTGTCCAAATCACGAAAAAATTGGTAGTCCGTTGGAGCAAGGTCTTGCGAATACGGAGGGTGAAGAATGGTTTCTAATTGCAGTTCCTGTAGAGTTAAAACGGTTTCTCGTGCTGTATGAGGTCTCGCGTTATCATGGAGCAATAATGGTAAAGATCGATTCATGAGTCGGGGCTGTTTCCCTGCTTGTTTTGCTATTTTTCCGTTTGTATTTGCCGTTTTTGCTTGACCAGATCAGAGAAAGCTATAGAATAGAATATAATGTTAAATTTGCAAAGAATGTAGGTAGTACAATAAGATGTTACAAAGTTTTTAGGAATCCATATACATTCTGCCATAAAAGCATGCAAAAAAATTATAATAAGTACTTAATTAATAATTATTACAAAAAAATCATCAGTGCTTATCAACTATAAAGTCTGTAATACAATAATAACATTTTCAACACACTTACTCATAAAATCGCTCTAATTTCAACTAGGCACATAATGACACCTGTTATCAAACTGTGACTTTTTCATTGCTATTATTCACAAGTGAGATAATAGTACATTATGGTACAAGTGTGTAATGTTGGTGATTACCGCTGAGGCGCCATTGAAACCCGAGCCGTTAGGTGAGGGTTTTAAGAGAGCCGAGGACGGTAAAACGCTATCCGCGAAAAGCCAAAAAAAAGAAACCTCATTCCTTTAGCCTATGGTCGATAGACAATATTCGCCATTGTTTAGGAAAACAGCTGATTAACTTTTCCCGCCATTGCGAAATATTTTTCACAACTCGTTTTCACTGTTGAAATTATACTTAGTTATTTTCTTCACAAGTGTGTTGAAATAAGTCGTATGATACACGTGTGTATTGATAATTACCGTCCTCGGCTCTCTTAAAACCCTCACCTACGCTTCAGCGGTACTCACCAACATTACACACATGTACCATAATGTACTATTTTCTATTAGTTTATTAGTGTGACCTTTTTAAAATTCTCTTAGTGGCTTCTCTTTAATTTTTTGAGGTATTTTACTCACAACACAACATGCAAATAATGTTTTTTTTAAGAGTGCAGTTTTATATGCTCCCGTACTTACATATTTTGGTACTGAGATCTCATAGTTGTAGTTCTGACTCTTGTTTCGTTCAAAGAAGGAAATAAATCTTATTTGTTTTGACAAAAATAGCTAACTCCAGTATATACAAGCATGGAAATGTTAATATCTTTTGTGATTTGAAGGTAGAAACGCAACTGTCCGTAGTTTTCATACTAAACATAGCTCTTATACATTATACAACGCTTTTGGGCTTTAAAAATGCTCTCTCTCTCGCTACAATTGCCCCAAAATATTATTCCGTATCTCAGAACAGATACTACTAGGCTGTGCTAAGCTATTAATACCGTTTGCGTATTTACTTTCTTTGCCAAATTAAAAAGAGCATAAGCAGAAGTACTAAATTTTTTACAGATGTCCTCAGCCGGTGCCTTCCAGTTTAATTGACTATCAAGGAATACCCCTAAAAATGTTGTAGCGTTAGTTTCATCTATAGTTTGACCATCATAACTTATGTTTAAGTTTCCAGTGTCCGCTGATAAAAGTGCATAAATTTTGTTTTTTTTGTAAATTAATGACTAGATTATTAACACCTAACCAGTTAACTATAGTATGAAGGGCAAAAATACCTATCATTTTCGTAACTCAATCTGTTTTGGCAATTGATTAGCAGGGTACTGTCATCAGCGTACAAAACCATAGGGTGCGGAGTTTGTAGTGGTAGATCGTTAATATAAAGCAAAAATAATAGGTAGTAGTCCGAGAACGCTGCCCTGCGGTACGCCGACTTTTATTTCTCTTTTTGTTTTTAAACAAATATATAGTGAATAACACCATGCTGGGACCACCAAACAGTTACCATTACCTTTTTATTGGTAAGCTTTGCTTTAGGACACCGTTGCGGCGTTTGACCTGGGGTCAGTCATTGCGTTTTTCACTTACGGTTATCGTAAAGAATCCACTTTTCATAACATGTCACAATTCGATCCAATATTCCTTCATTTCTGTATCAATTCAACAAGGCAACACAAGTTTCAACACGCGTTTCTTTCTGCAGATCAGTCAAATTATGAGCCACCCATTTTTCATATTTTTTTATTTTATTGATTTGACGCAAATGTGTCAATATTGTTGGTAAGGTAACGTTAAACCATGCCGCTAATTCCTGGGTAGTTTGGCTCGGATCGGCTTCCACCATCTCTTTCAATTCATTGTTATTCATCTGTGGTCTTCCACGTGGTTCGTTCTTCAAATCAAAGTTTCCATCACGAAAGCGTATCGCACGGTGCGTTCATTAGTAGTCCCCTCTCCGAACGCAACATTGATATTGCGAGCTGTTTCTGCCGCGTTAGTTCCGCGTCGGAACTCGTATTCAAAAATCACTCAAATTTTTGAAGCATCCCTGTTTCTTGTCTAAGCTGAATAAAAAAAACAACTGAAAGTCGATAATCGAATGTTGCGCATTTTTTAAAAGAAGAACTTCATAGGTACCCATGTGAAAAAAGTTTCACCGAAAAATCTCAAACCATGAAGGTTCTATGTCAATTCGAAGTACCTATTACAATAAAACCCCTATGGGTTAATGTATGAAATTGCCGTTTACACTGACATTCGTATTATAATAGTATAATGCGAATGTCAGTGCCCGGGAAGGGACGCCCTACTAGAAAGACGTGTACCATACCATACAACAGGGTCATGTGCGCAATAGGTGCTGGCAACCGGAGCGCGTATGATGATAAGATTGAAACGTGAAATTGAACGTGGTCGAAGCAAAAGAAGTATACTTACAAGAATCGTAGGTAGCAAGTGGCGCTTTGTAGTTTTTTTTAACCTACCCCTACGAAGTGTGAAGAATAGGAAGAAAATAAATTTATTTGCGGGGACATGACGCACAGGTAATTAAAAGTTACAAAACAAGAAGAAAGAAAATGTTGAGAAAATATGCGTCATATCTTCGCGTGGGTGTAAGTATTTAAGTATCTAACTATCCATGTATGTAAAATACATAATAGAAACTAACTATAGAAAAGATTAATTCCTAAGTTGCTGTGGAGGTGATTAGGTTCTTCGTATGCGATCCCATTCTTTCCTACACCAATTTTAAACGTGTAGACGTACCATTAACTAAGTAGTGTAGCTAACACTGGCAAGTAGATACCTACCCTATAATTACAATAAATTCTTAAAATCATTAGAATTTGTGATTTACGGATAACAAGGTTACGTAGACAATCGTAACACTCGAGGGATTTGGGCTATTTCTGCTCGTCGCAAGAGTTGGTATAATTATAGAGGTAGACGGATATACCTACAGCTTCCTAAATATATCATGTGCATGACGTCATTTTCTATTAATAAGCATTGTATGTCTACACAGTATTGTAATGTATGCAGCTGCTTGGAATATCTATATCTAAGTATTTTTAGGAACTATTGGAACGTAATAGGCACCAAAAAATATAAATAGCAGCGTTCTGACTTATCATATTATTAATAGCCCAAAGTGATTTCGACGTTGTCCGAAAACAGAAGTGAGGTGAGGCCAACTCACGTCGTTACGTGAGATGACCTCACTAGGATCCTTATTGCTTATAAGAATTGGTCAGGGTTTCGTCTCTAGTTTTCGCTCCTTTCAACTCTCTCTAGTCTCTGTTTTAATTAACCAGTAAAGGGGCACCGACAGAGCTGAAAATTGGCTTACTCCGGATCACTTTTTGACGCACGCACGACCAACGGTGAATCCGGGAATACACCTATCCACACTTACCCGCTCAAACTTCTGTTGTTACCTGTTAGTCGGCTTTTTAATATCACCCCAGCTAATTACTGTCTGCGTACCATAATTTTCAACTTGACCCCCTATTAGTTAAATTTCCGAAGTTCGAACCTGACAGGATGTAAATATGTAAAAGGAAGAGCTTTGTTGTGAATGTTCGTTATTGATATTTTGTAAGTCCTAGGATCACGGCTGTATATGTATAATATGAGTCATTATCATTAAATAAGTAATGACTCGCATCTTCAATCAATACTAACCTGAATTCGAACGGTTGGATTACTTTATCTCTATTTTTGGTCCTGCTCAGGTGATCTTTCGCTTTCTCAAATGATTACTTAAGTTGAAATTGGATCCAACTTCATCCTTCGCCCACAACGTTTTCATCACTTAATAACCGTTAAATATGTAGTAATGGTATTGAAACGGATTGGAAGATATTTTGTAAAGGATGTTACTTATTTCAGAATTTATAGTCTGTTTGGGTAGACTTGTTTTCATTTGAGAATGCTGACTTTATAGTCAGCATTCTCAAAATTCTCAGAATTTCTATAAATTCTGAAATAAGTAACATCAAATGAAAATATATTTTTTCATTGTCAAGAAAAGATTTTTAATGTTGAGTCACTTATGTAATAGATGTTGAATGAAATTTACTATTCACAGAACACTACATTATAAGCATGAAATAAGTGACGTAAGCTGTTCTTACCGTATCAGCTGTAGTGACTGTACCACGACCGGTCCCTTGAAGGCCGAGCGAAGTTAAATACCACGCTTAATGCGTTATCTGCAGTCTGTTTTAATAATTCACGTTTTATTTGCATGTGGACTATTTTTAAGTAAAGTACGTAGATGCGAGTAGGTAGCTTTGATTGCCTGCCTACATATGTGTTGATGCAGATCATTAGCGAACAAAATACCTAGAGGTTGACTACTCTGATGCCGTATTAAAATAACAAGCCATAGGGCCGTATAAATAAGTGGTTTTCCAAACAATCGGAGGTACACTTAATCGGGAATTATTGGTTTATATTTTTAAGGATACATATAAGCACCAATAAGGACAGATTCAATTCTGGAAATGTTGTACGTACACTAGGTAAAAACGCTATTGTTTAAATATTGTGGGCATCCATACTCAAAAGCATTAAAATAAAAGTAAAATATGTACCCGTGTCTCACAAACACAGTGGTACCTCTTTAATTAAAATACGAGTTACAGGATTGCTAATTGCTAGCCTTCAGCTATTCTCTTGTCCATCTTGCCCTGTCCTTCATACGCACGGCGCACGTCAGCTGTGGCGTGCGCTACTAGCGCTATTATTGTGTCGTGTTTCCGCTGTTCGTTGTCATTCGTGACTCGTTCGATAATATTCGCTTCTTCGAATGTCAGTCGATGGAAAACGTGCGCTCGGACAGTTTGTACTAGGTGCGGTTACGTTACCGCTACCTCAACGTCTCCAACCTACGCTTTGTCTTATCGTGCCACCAGTGTCACCACTGTGAATCTATGTTTTATCGATTTTATGTGTAAAAAATTCCATTAGACTGCGATTTTGTTAACAACGGATGATTTAATAAATTGTGTTATTGGTTACTCATGCAGATTGAAAACAAGTGTCATTGGACAAGATCAGTCATCCATTTAGTGCAAGTGTGTTCAATTAACATAAAATACGTGATAGTGTCGAACAAGAATTGAACAAAACGAAGTTCATAAGTTGCGTAAGACTAAAGAAAACAGAGAAGTGCTTACAACGCTGAGATTCGCCACCTACTGCAGTGGGAAACGTTTTGCTATCCGTGGTTGGCACCAACGATATAATCACCGGAAGAGCCAATGTTATTTTGAGGTTCGTGACTAGCCTATTACCTACCTAGGTAGATAGCATTATAGGATCCGCTGAGACCATATAGGTATCAGTGCTCGTAGGACGTTGGTTACTTCCAAAGTTTGGAAGATATTAAATAATTGCTTTCGATTATGAAATATGACACTGACATTTAAACCGATAGTTAATCCAAAAAATACACAATGGCATTTTAAAAAAACACGAGATCTTTAGGATAGGTGTGCTTTTCGTAGTCAGGCAATCAATGCGCGCAACTCTAAAATAAGGTCAGATAGCTACTACAGCAAGCTTGAATTTTGAAACAGATAACGCACACACGCAATGGAACGCCTGAGGTAATGCCAGCGTAACGAAATACGAATAATCGAAACATTGAAACAATAACAACCAATAACCAGCTAGTTGTAGACTTGCAGACCTTGTAGTATTGTGTAAAGTAGCGCCCTCTATTCCGTCTGGTTAAATACTATTAAATTAAGAAATAATATAGGTAGTTTAAATAAAAATAACATTTTGTTGCTATCTCTACACCATTCCCTATATTGTTGGACGGCTCGGACATGCATAAATAAACATCTAAGTGAAATTATAAATACCGTTAGATTATAATCTATCTCGCGAGATGTAAACTGTATCCGTAACACATTGCTTACAATTTATCGTATTATTTTTCGGTAGATTAAAATGTAAGTTAAACCGTCAAATTTTAAAATGACATGCGACGAAGCGTACCTCGTTCACTGATTGGTTGATCGGCAGATTTTGTTGTCAATTCGTGGGTTGTCTAATGTAATTGTAAACAAACAGTGTTGTAAGCAATAAGCTGTCGACAGTTTACAATCTCACGAGACAGATTAAAATCTAACGGTATTTACAAATATAATGTGTGACAACTGCTGGAAAAACTGCTCTTTCAATGAATGGGAGAGAGAGCTACAGCTCTTCTCTTCTCATCCGCCTGCCAGCCGCCCTCCGCAAGTCGCATTTCACCTGGCCGACGGGTATCTCACACTACGCTAGCCCAGACGTGCTCTTCTCTAGAACTAGCTTGCAAAAAGGGTTGTCAGTTCCGAGAGACATAATCCACCAATTGCCACTTCAGAGTGCTACTCCTTTGAATTATGGGCTATATCGGTACGGTAACTGTTGAGTATCCTATACCTCAGAGACTCCGAGCACGTCTCTCTTTACATAGCTTGCTGTGCAACTTTAAACTTATAGGTTAGTCTCGCCGTGTCCACGTTTCGGGTCAGTAGGTCCTAATCATAACTAGCAGGTTACAATACTCATCGAAGACTTTCATCTTAAGACATTATGATGAAATGAATCCTCATGCTTGTTAAACATCACCTTGATTTTATCTATGTCCTTCCCAAGATCGATTCGTCAGGACTAGGAAATCTAACAACATTGTTGAAGATCTTACTTTCGTGAACTATGACAAGGCCGTTGACTGAGAGCCGAGTTAAACACACTCCCGACCTCTCGAAATAGAGAAATATCTGTAGCTTTCAAAAACTCGAAGTATTTAACTCCATGTTCCGTGTTTAAAATGGAGAAGCCTCGCGGGGCTTTGACATTTAGAGTTGTCAAGCCATCTCGATCTCATTAAGTAGGTATATGTGTAGTAGCGTATCAATATTATGGTTTCGGAGTCATCCAGTAGGCCAAGAAGTCTCATAAGTTGACGAGAATCCCCGGCCTTGTGGCGACGGTATTGCCGTATTAAATATAAATTTTTAATGGGCAGTAATATAGGTACGATAATGAAAGGCGTGTATATAAAACACCTTTGGATTGCGGATTAACTCTAATTTTAGTATTTGATAATCTAATAACTAGTAGTTTTGTTTTTAGCTTTTATCACGCGACGAATCTACATACATACATTTAATTAAAACTAATCGTGAATACACCTACCTATATCCCTTTCTGTAGTTAAAGATTCCACTAAATGCCATCGGGGCGTACCTACGACTTTTCTTGATTTTATTATAAAACTAGCTGATACGAGGCATGAAGTTTTATCGTTTGAAGAAAAAAACATAACTAGAACCTTATAGTATTTTTATTGTTTTTCAAAGTATTCACCACGTAGCTTAATACACTTTCCCATTCGCTCAAACCAGTATTATAACATTTATTCCACTCGAAATGGGTGACTTGAAAGCGTCGACTGCTTCTTCACCGGACTGGAACCTTTGACCACGAAGACTTTTCTTAATTTTAGGAAATGTAAAGAAATCGTTAGGGCTTAGGTCAGGACTGTATGGAGGATGGTCAAGAATTTATACTTTTTCCTGCTTCAAATACTCAATCGTTTCACGAGCGCTGTGTGAGCTTGCGTTGTCGTGGTGCAGGATGATGCGTCGCTTTGAGTTAGATTTTCGAAGTTCGGCGATGATTTGTGGTAAAGAAACTGTGGTATACCACTCTGCGTTAACCGTTCTACGATCTTCAAGTGCAATAGTCGCAACATGGCCGGTTTTTCCAACGAACGTGGCCACCAACATCTTTGAAGTGCTTCGAGAACGAACAACTTTAGTCAGCTTTGGCTCGTCTTGAAAGACCCAGATTGTAGATTGTTGTTTAAAATAAGGATCGTAGGCACAGATCCAAGATTCGTCACAACTGATGATGTCGTAGACGTGATTTGACTCTCCTCGGTTGAACCTTTGCAGAGTTTTCTTACACCATCTGACGCGGGCCGCCTTGTGATCGTCGGAAAGCAGATGCGGTATCCAACGGCAAACTAGCTTTCTCACACCAAGCGTTTCATGTAAGATCTTCTGAATGGTTATCCCTGAGACGCCCAATAGAGCCTCTATCTCTCGATACGTCACATGACGATCTTCGAGAATTAGTTGTCTCACAGCAATGATGATAATATCTTCAGTGAAGGCGGATTTAGGGCGTCCTTGTCCACGCTGGAATTCTAAATATCAGCGCTCGACAGTCCGCAGACATGGGGCTTCATCACTGAACACAGATGTTAGCTCTTCAAAACACTTAAGCCGTATCAGGTCTCTTCTAAAGTTGTAGAAAATTATTGCACGAACATTTTCCTTAGAAAGATTCATTTTCGTACGTAACCTGACAGATTCCAATCGACGCTGTGTCTAAACAATAGCATTAATCCTAATACTTTCAACTGTTTTGAGATTCAATATTTAAACACATTCGAATATAGAACAGTTCTAAATTCAAAATTGCCGGGAAATATGGAAACGACAGAACTTAAAAGGCATGCCTAGTACCCGCGGTATAACCGCCCTAATTGAAATCTTCATTTCTTGACTTGAAATAGTGCCAGCACTTTCAAGTACCATACCTCGTACCATACAGCAAAGTTACTTTGACTTGCTGACTTTTGAAATCGTAATGACTTTAATAGAGTTGTTTGATTTTGATGAAGTGTAGATTAAATTAATGTTACGTCAAGATACGGCCTCTGAATTCCTTCCCAATTTCTCAAAATAGGTAGGTACCTACGCATTCAGAAATAACGATCATGTCATGTGTTTCAAAGATTTACACAGACACAATCATACTAATATTATAAATGTGAAAGTTTGGATGTTTGTTTGTTTATTTGTTACTCAATCACGCAAAAACGGCTGAACCGATTTGCATGAAATTTGGTACCCTAATAGTATGTGACCGGGAATAAAGTATAGGCTACTTTTTATCCCCGAAAAATGTGGGTATATCCCGGAAATCCCGAAAAACGGATATAGGAGAACTACTTACAGGATTTGAATGAAATTTTATATTATGTAGTTTATTTTGTTACTCTATCTCAGATCCCACCCTTTTTATGGTTCCGTACCTCAAAAGGAAAAAAACGGAACCCATATAGGATCACTTTGTTGTTCGTCCGTCCGTCCGTCAAGACCCTTTTTCTCAGGAACGCGTGGAGGTGTCAAGCTAAAATTTATATCAATTAATACTCTACTGTCCCTTGGAGCTGTGAAAAAATCAAACTTCTAACCCAATGCAATCAAAAGATACAGCCGTTTATGCCGCAAATTTTCGAAACTCGCAAGGGAATCAAAACCTACAGGGTACTTCCCGTGAACTCAGAATTTTGAAATTTGGTACGAAGCAACGTCTTATAACACACATAAAGGAAAAATTGCGGAAACCGTAAATTTTTAATAATAAAATAATAAAAATAATTTTTCATTTACTACCCCTTTCCTCATGAACGCGTAGAGGTATTAAATTGAAATTCATATCAAATACTCAGGTAAATACATTTCAAATTCAAATAATTTATTTTGCGACATATGGGTATTGTAGACATAGTTCTTAAGAATAGGTACAGAGTATCACCATATTCAACCATCATTAAGCTGTAACAAAATCAAACTTCTATGTCAACGCAATCAAAAGTATACCTACAGGTTTGTACGGAATTCTCGGTGCGCGAGTCCGACTCGCACTTGGCCGGTTTTTTTTTTTTAAAGTAGCGTGTTACTTCTATGAGTGATTTTTAAGCAAAGACAGCACAAATAAAAACCGTTTCATATTATGTAGGTTTTTTAATATAGCCGGTGAAAATTCCATTATGTGACAACTGATACCTAAATCAATATATTTTTTTGTATTTCTGAATATAAGCTCATTTAAATAGAATTTCCTAGAATTATTAAGTGTTAAGGTATTTATATAATAATAATAAAATATTTAAATAACAAACGACAATTTAATAAAAAATTTAAATGTATAATTAATTTGGTTACAGTCACAAAAAAGACTTCATAAAATTTCTTAAGATGGGTTTAGACAGGCTTTGACATTATCAAGCTGTTTTGAAAATATCAAAGATGATCTTTCACTATTTTTTATTATTATAATGCGGCTAAGTATCACTGCGACCGCAGTCGGTATATTGTGATCGCCACTTGTTGCATTAGAGCTCACCGCTAAACCCTGCGGCTACTATAAACTGCAGGATTTGCTTAGAGGTGAGCTCTTTTATTTCATCTGGGCTTACGATATGTTTCCTTAGATGAACACTGCGCTTGTGTATATAATTAGAGACCCGCATTCTCCCAGGAGATGAAGTGGCGTTTCGTCCGCCTCCTCACATCGCCGGCAGGTTCGCGTGTCGCTCAGCCTTAGGTTGAACATGTGCTTGTTTAAGCAGCAGTGTCCTGTTAAGGCTCTCGTTACAATGTGCAAGTTGTTGCTATTTAATGCTAGGACAAGGTTCGTGAGCCGTTTATTGTAGGCTTTAATTAGAGCTTTGGAGTGCACTATGGCTGGCGATTCCTTCCAGAGCTTGGTAGCAGTCTCATAGCTTGAGTTCGTTATAGCTTTTAAAGCAAGGGCTTTCGGTATTCCACAGAAGGGCTCGGGTCCCTGCTGTGTACTGTGTACCACTAGCCCCCGCTCTAGCGAGTTCATCGGCACGTTCATTGCCAATGATGCCCGCGTGACCTGGAACCGATCTTAAAATCACTCTTTTCATCATTCCTAGAGAGTTCAGTTTAGCCATGCAGTCTTCCACCAGTTTCGACGAAATAACGTTCGAATCAAGCGCTAAAAGAGCTGCTTGGTTATCAGAGTTTATGTATATTGTTTGATTGATGTAGCGCTTTTGCACATTCCACGATGGCGTAAACCTTTCTCTGCTTGGAAAATGGAGGCGTACTGCCCCAAGTTAACGCTTTTGTCGAACTTGGGCCGCTCTCCATGTATTCCGCAGCCTACATTCTGTCCCATTTTGGACCCATCGGTGTACCAGATTAGGCAACCGGCCTTGTATGGTAACTGGCCTTTAGACCAGCTTCTTCTCTTGACGGCATTTCTACGGAGTAGTGTTTTAGGTAAACATGCCGTAGCAACATGGCATCTGTTGTCATGCTAAGTAATGGTTTTTGCACTGGATGCTGGCCCTATACATGCTGGCTTTCACCTCCATCAACGCCATCGCGGGGCATGTAAACATAGCTCCTGAGGCAATAAGACAGGCAGTTCTCTGCAGACTGTCTAGATTTTGTGTAGTGGTCACTTGATGGGCCTTGTCATACCATGCCACTGATGCGTACGTAATAATTGGTCGCACAATGGCAGTGTACAACCAGAGCGCAATTCTGGGATTTACACCCCAGTTGCTACCCATCAGACGGCCACTAACCCCAAATTTCTTTAGTATGTTAGCCAAGTGCGAGTTCCACGTCAGTCTTTGGTCGATGGTGACGCCCAAATACTTGACTTCCGTGGACTGAATAATGATCTTCCCGTTCAGCTTTGGCATTGTAAGTTTGTCGTCGTTTCGTAAAAGGTACAGTCAACAAAAGAGTTAAGTATACAGATAGCAAACGAAATGTGCATTTTTATGCAGATTTCGACATAAATAATTACGCGCCAAAGGGTTAGGCATGTAGCTGCTTACAATAGTTACGTTACGTTGCTACGTTTTGACACATATTGCGTGATACATTATATTACAATATCTTTATAAAAATATAGATTATGAATTAGCTGCCTGTATACCTAACTCTTTTGTTGACCGTACAATAAGTTTGTAGGTTTACAGGGGGTGCTAAGAATCTCCGGCAGAGACCTTGCTACCATCCCAAAAGAAAACTAGCCCTGGTAACTTACAATGCACGCACACTGAGGGCAGACGAAAAAATCGTAGAGCTGGAAGAAGAAATAGAAAAATTGCACTGGGATATCATGGGTTTATCAGAAGTCCGAAGAGAGGGCGAGGACACGATAACTCTGAAATCTGGCAATCTTTTCTATTACCGGGAGGGCGACCATCTGTTCCAAGGTGGTGTCGGGTTCCTCGTCCACAGGTCCCTCATTAACAACATAATTACCATCGAAAGTGTGTCGAGCAGGGTAGCGTACCTTATACTCAGAATATCCAAGAGATATTCCCTGAAGGTCATACAGGTCTACGCACCGACCTCGACACACCCTGATAATGAAGTTGAGAGTATGTATGAGGACGTCAGTAGGGCCATACATACTTCCAAAACATACTTCACGGTTGTAATGGGGGACTTTAACGCGAAACTGGGCACAAGATGCGATGGTGAGCTGAGAGTGGGGCAATTTGGTTATGGGCAACGGAACCCCACGGGACAGAAGCTGGCTGATTTTCTGGAAAAGGAGGGACTCTTTATGATGAACTCCTTTTTCCAAAAGCCGCTTCACAGGAAATGGACCTGGATGAGTCCCAATTGTTCTACGAGAAATGAGATAGACTTCATTATGACTAATAAAAGACAAATATTCAATGATGTCTCTGTGATCCATAGGGTGAAAACCGGTAGTGATCATCGAATGGTGAGGGGCACATGTAATATAAATCTCAAAATTGAGAGGTCTCGTCTAATGAAGTCTACGCTCCGACCCTCTAGTGCTCATAAGTACATTTTGTAATATTATAATATATATGTTAGTCTGTAAGGTATGTATCTATGGGCCAAAGTAGCCTGATAATAAAGAGTTATTATTATTATTATTATTATTATTATAAGTGCATTGGGGCTATTTCGAAAATGGGTATATTCTGAAAGTGCAAAAAATCTACCAAACGCAGCAATATATTCCTGCTGGCAACATTTGGCAAAGCGCCATCTTATATAATACGGGTAATTCCGTAATACAAAGTTATAGGAATTCAAATTAACGGTTATTATTTAAAAAACTTACAATATCAAAATCTATGGGGCAATTACGATGGAAAATGAAATGTAAACTCTGGCTGAAATGCAATAAAGGCGACTTTTGAGTTCTTCCGGAATTACCCCGCGATAGTTCGCAATTATCCATTATGACCCAAAAATATGGTTCTTTATTTAAAACACTTTCTTTAGCAAATCCAACGATATATTTAAAAATATAATTTATGCTTTTCAAAGGCTTTTCAATATCTATGCAGATCTAAAACAGTAAGACTCGTAAAATAGAGCATTCCCAAATAATCAAATGAAATGTTCACCTCGAGTCATCTCGCAGAAATTTCTATCGGAATTGCCCCAATGCACTATATCCAAAACCCCGAGAGCTTTCAACTCGGAACTTCAGAATCGCTTCGAGTGTTTAGAACATCGCGTTTCTGTGGACGAAATAAATGGTAGATTTGTAGAAACTGTCCAAACGGTTGGGTCTAACAAGGGGTGCTGCAATCTTTGCAGCGGTGCCATATTGACTATCGGTACATCGAAGTTTTGAAGTGCTTATACAAAAACGCCACCATGTCGGTCCGAGTACAGGAACAGTGTATGGAGGCAATTCCATTGCAAAGAGGTGTCAGACAAGGGGATGTTATTTCAGTTTTAAAGTTCAGTGATGGCAACATTTATAATAATATGTGAGGGTAGTTAAAAATCTTATAAATGTATGTGTCATTCATTATTGCCGAGTTGTGTTTTGTCTGTTACTTTTTATTAAAAACAGTAGTGAATTTGAGTTTTAATATGGATCAAGAAATTGAATACATTCGTAATCAAAAAGGACAAAGGATATCATAAGAGCAAAACAAATAAAAGTGGAAGTACTTTCTGGCGGTGCATAAAAGGCGAGACTGTAATGCGTCACTAACATTAGACAAATTATAAATGTTGCTATCACTGACTTTAAATTGTACCAAAATATTATTTTTGACTGTATCAAAATATTTTTTTTTTATTCGGAATACATTCTTAAGTAAATTTAAGGTACTTACCAAAATTTTAACATCATAATTGCACTATAATTTTAATAAATGATTTTTTGTTTTGAAAATCTAAATTTAATTCTTAAGCTGGCGCGACATTTTGCGAAAGAGACATTCTGCGAAAGAGACATTTTACGAAAAAGACATTCTGCGAAGGAGACATTTTACGAAAGAGACATTCTGCGAAAGAGACGTTTTACGACCAGGGGACATTTTGCGAAAGAGACGTTTTGCGCCTAAGCCGGCAGAATCGCTGCAGGATCTCAGCACAATGCTCAATGATCTCAACAGAGTTTCCCAACAGGTGGGTCTTAAAATGAACATGGGCAAGACAAAAGTCATGTCGAACACCCATGTTGTGCCCATCCCTATATCCGTTGGGAGCTCTGTTCTCGAAGTCGACGAATCCGACTCGGCTGGCCACCGTTCGGAAAACTTCGCAACGTTTTTTCGTCTACAATACCGCAGTGCCTAAAGACAAACGTCTTTAACTAGTGTGTGTTACCAGTGATGACATACAGCACAGAGACGTGGTCGCTCACTATGAGTCTCGTAAAGAAGCTCAACGTCACTCAGCGAGCTATGGAGAGAGTTATGCTTGGTATTTCTCTACGTGATCAAATCAAAAATGAGGAGATCCGTAGAAGAACGAAAGTTACCGACATAGCTGAAAGACTTAGCAAGCTTAAGTGGCAATGGGCGCGGCACATAGCTCGTAGAACTGATGGCCGCTGGGGCAAAAAGGTTCTCGAGTGGAGACCACGCACCGGAAAGCGCAGCCTGGGACGGCCTCCAACGAGATGGATGCCAACATGTGTAGTAAGTTGTCCACCGCGAGGGTCCATAGTAATGGCGATAGAACTCCACCTTGTGGACTACCCTGGCCGTAGCTATTTCTATTGTTGTGTCATGAAGGGCTAATTTCGCTTCTCTATAAGAAAGCATCGCTCTCACCCATCTGATAGTGGTTGGGTCTACGTTTTTATCTATCAGCCCATTCACCAGCAGTGAGATAGAGGAGTTATCGAAAGCGCCTTCAATGTCAAGAAACGCACATAGCGCTATTTCTTTGTCCTCAATGGCCTTCTCCACTTTGTCTATGAGACTAGTGAGGGCAGTTTCCGTTGATTTGCCCTTACTGTAAGCGTGTTGGCTGTGGTGGATGGGAGATGCGATCAAAGCGACATCTCTAATATACCAATCTAGCACCTTCTCCATTGTCTTAAGAAGAAATGAAGCGAGGCTGATTGGTCTGAAAGACTTTGGCTGGCTGTAATCTTTCCTGCCCGCTTTAGGTATAAAAAGGACCTTGACCAGGGTCCATTGATATGGTACATAACCCCAGGCGAAACTAGCTCTGAAGATTCTGACCAGATAGGGAATGAGGATGTTCACCCCTTGTTGTAAGAAAACAGGTAGTATCCTATCGTCCCCACATGCTTTGTAGGGTTTGAAGGAGTCAACGGCCCACTGGACTTGGTTGGGTCTTATAACCTTAGCAGCTCTGCTCCAGTCCTAGTTATGAGGCCTATACAACAGCAGACTGGCTGCTGTTGTATCAAGTCTCTTTCCCGAGACCCGGGAAAGTGGGTCGTGGCCAGCAACTCTAAGGTCTCCTTTTCATTGATTATAAAGGAGCCATCTTCCTTTCTAAGGAGTCCAATCTGATTAGTATTGGCTTTAGAGAGCAATTTGTAAAGTCTTGCTGCTTGTGGTCGGTTTTTAATCTCCTCACAGAGCTTCCTCCACGATGCCCTCTTTGCCTTCCTTATCTCTTTGCTGTATTCAGTTAAGGCTTTTTTATAGATCTCCCAAGCTTGAGTCTTTTTAGCTCTATTGGATAATTTCCTGGTTTTTTCTCTGAGCTTTCTCAGCTTTGAGCTCCACCAAGTAACCTTTCTTTTCGAGATCTTTGACTTAAGCGGACAGCTCTTCATAGGCTTTGTGTATGCCTTTTGTGAGGGCGGTCACTGCTATCTCTAGACTCTCGGTTGTTTTTATATTAAGTCCGAAATTACTGTTTATTGTGTGATAAACAGAATCAAGGGGAGCTAATATTCAATCTGACGGAATGGCAACTAAAGGCTGGGCCATACACTGCTTGTACACAAAATTTAATTTATTTATGTTGATGAGAAACTAGTACTTAGCATTTAAAATGTGTACTTCAACTTCATTTATGACTTCAGTAGTTACATATGAGGTTATACCAATTAAATTCAACCATAGGTTGAAGTAAGTGCCTACTTATAGTTTCGTCACTACTAGACTGTGTATTGGCCACACAATCAGTAACCCCAGACTGACGACCCCAATGATTCAGCGCGGCACCACTCGCCATAGCAGTTTTTTATTTTGTGTTTAATATAATAATATTACGATACTAAACTCTAAAAAACACAGAATTAAAAACCAAAATTCTGATTCAAGTTCATATTATGAACGAAGAATTAGGCGTTACTTTGCAGAATTTATGTTAATTAACTAATTATTATTATTATGTACTTATCTTTCTTTCTTCACTATTGAAGCAAAATGAACACATTATTATATATATCAAGTTGTAGAAAATATTTTTTAATTTTACATCATTACAATTAAAATTAGTATGGACTTATTAAATAGAGGTAAAAATAAGTAGAATAATAATAATAATGGTTTACTCATTACGTAAAATGTTTTCCTGTCTAGAGTTACAATATTTGGAGTCTGAACTTCGGAAAGTTTTCGAACTGTAGTTTTTGTAAGATTTTTCGTTTTAACGTCTATATATGATCCGCGTAAAGTCCGTGTCACGAAAGAAGTTCCACAGACGCGGCGCCACTGTCATACGACGGATTATTGCTATTTGCTAAACTATTGTTTTAGACTCTCCAAAAACTCAATATTTAATCCCTGTAGGATAAATCTGATTTTATAGTACTTTACTTAACTTTACATTAAATCAATTTCAATATTGAAATAGATTTAATGTAAAGTTGTCCGAGTTGTCAACATTAGTTCCACTCATTTCCGTGGGACTTCTTTCGTGAGACGGACTTTACTAGGAATTTGACGTTGTCTCTGTTTTGTCGCTTTCCTGATTGGCCTCCACAGAGACAAAAGAAAAAAACTTGACATCTGACAATATGACATTTCTCTAATTCCTTTTTGACAAGTGACATATATGTGTGGAATGTTTTTCTGTTTTGAGACTTTTGAGGTACCTCCTACAAAAAAAAATCACATCAATTTTGAAATTCCGCTCTTTATTATCATTATTTCTGGATTCTTTTAAAAATTATTGTTCGCACAAATTCACTTCAGTAAGTAAACTGGTTAATACTTTTTATTTCACCATATTATATTTAATAAAGATCCTGTTTGCTTATTGAAATAGTACGACAGTACGACTGTCAAATCATTGAAACGATTCCTTTGTAGGTAGGCATAAGGTACCTACTGTTTTGTTTGCAAGATTAAAACTTGTTATTCATTTAAAACTCCGTCCTCTTATTATTAATGGATATTGACTCCTTCGCATGAAAGGGAGTTGACCCTTCTTTTCGTGTCGATGGTAAATATTTATATTATCAATCCTCGTACTATAAATTAGCTTTTTCGGTCTTATTGACATTCCTCTACCTATAAATAACTAAAATATCCTACTTAATTATGTATTTCATTGGGTAAACTAAGTATTTTTTTTTGCTAGTGATCATCATCTTTCTGCAGAAATACCAATTTATAGCTTTAAATTAATAATGCAGGTTGACAGACTTCACACGCCGTCGAGAAATAGTTACCTCACGATGTTTTCTTTCACTGGTTTAGAGCAGTGATTCAAGTGTTGGACTGCTGATCATGAGGTTGTGGCTTCAATTCCCACAGGACATTTATGTGATGAACATGTGTTTGTGTTTGCCTGGGTGTTTCTTAGGTATTATAAGTAGTATGTACTTACAAAAAAAAAGTAATAAGTATCCATTGTATAAAAAAAAAATTGTATAAACTGCTAAATTTGGGACTAGATGGTCCTGTGTAAAAATATCTCAAATTTTTATTATTATTTTCTTTTGCATATGCTAATATGGTGATTTTTATGTTTTCAGACTTATAATCCCTTGAGGGAGTGACCAGCGATGGTGGACTATTACAGGGTACTGGGTGTAACTCGAGCTGCTTCTGAGGCAGAAATTAAAAAAGCGTAAGTTATTTCAATTTATTATCAATATTAGACCTGAATTATAATGAATAATTTTCTAATTTGAAGGTTAATACCTTACATATACATATACCAGCATAATTGCTGGTCACTAAATCATTTAATGCAAATCTGTTAGCCGCATTAGCTTGCTACATTAAATTCAGTTAACTCAGTATTTTGTTGGATGAATATATTAAAAAAAGACAAAGCAAATAAAATCATCCAATCTTTCACATTCTGAATATTGCACTAAGATCCTGACAGAACCAGTTGAATCATAAAAAAAAGCATCTTAATATCTTATTCTTAATTACCTATAAGTGAAAAGGTAGTATAATAGTAAATATGTGCCTCACCTTTGATTTATAAAATAGAGTACTTATTTATGCCTTTTCTGGCAGCTAATACCAAAACGGTATTAGCTGCCTGAACTATAAATATATGTACTTGTACTTTACTATTTAATATTAACATTAGCAAACATTAACAAACATTAGTGGAGAAAATATATGGTATTTACATTATTTACATATTCTATTTCTAGGATAACAATTAAATTCTAATTCTATAAATTGGTGGGTTTGAGGATCTTGGGGGATTGATCCAAGTTACCATAGGAAAATTGTATGAATCTATTATTTTCATTTACAGTTACAGAAAACTAGCATTGAAATGGCATCCTGATAAGAATCCAGATAATGCTGATGAATCTAATAGACGATTTAAGGAGATATCTGAGGCTTATGAAGTTCTTTCTGATGGTGAGTGTAATTGTTATAATGTCGCTCATAACCATTTTACTATATTTGTTTAGCTGGAGTATTCAATGTTGCTGATATTATAAATGGCCTCAGTGTTACCATTTAGAAGATGTAAGTACCTAGTTACATTAGTGGTTAGGTAATTATGATTCCTAAGTCTAGTTGCTGGCAGTATTATATTTATTAACATCTTATAATTTTGATTAAATAAACTTAGGTATGCCTATAAATTTTTTTATGATTATTTTAAATTAAAGAAATTAAATTCTTATAGAATAATAAGTAAACTAATAAGTAGGTAAGTAAGTAAACTAACCTTTGATATCAAAATTATGAATATTACAGCTACTCAGTTGTAGAAGTTTTAAAATACTTAACATTTAAATTGTCTCTAATATTTTATCATTTGTTTTAGCAATTTTCAGTAGTTCTATTGTAGTAGACATTAGTGCACTGTAATTATTTCTAAATGTAAATTATTAGTGGTCTCCTGAATAGAAGTAAAAAAATATTTTTGTTGTTGGGTAGCAACCAAGCGGAAAGTATATGATGCACGGGGATCCAGTCATCACGCACACAGATATCAAAGCAAGAATGGAGTCAATGGGCATCGGCACTTTAACTTCAGAGGGTTTTTTGGAGACACGCCATTCCACCGCTTTTTTGGTAGCTGTCCATTTAATGCAGGGTTGGCATAGTAGTTGTGAATATTATCATTTGCATTGTGTATACAAAACATTAATTTATTCATATTTATTTAGTGTAATGCAGACTGCAATTCCAATGCACAACTTACTGTATAACCTACTTGGCTTAATTATGAATTATTAACTAATAATTCAAGTTAGGCATAGTCATGATAATATTCAGAACAGTGTTACGTAAATAATAACTTTTATATAATTTGTTTTGGTCTACTTAACATTTGTTACTAACTAATAATAATACTGAGTTTTGTGTGAGTTAATCTTAAACTGGTTGTGCATTTGTTCTAGTTTATTTGTTTCGTAATTTTATACTAATATCTACAATCAACTACAGGAGGATGAATTGATGAGTATAAAAATAGGTTTTTTTAAATAGTTTGTTTTTAATTGTTGCCATAGGTAGTAAATTAAGTCATCAAACCATATACTCTCCCATTGCTGGGCACGGTTTTCCTGTAAGAATGATTGGGATTAAGCTATAGTCACACTACCTAATACGGGTTTGCAGACTTCAAATGCTACTGAAAAAATCTTTCAGACTTGCAGGTTTCCAAACGATTTTTAATAATTGAAAAGTCGAGAGTTGAGTGTTTTGAATTCGAGATAGTTGACTTGGCAGTCCAATAGTCATATTACTAGGCTATCACTTCACTCAAAATGTTGAGTTTCCAAATACATTGATTTTGTGTCTTTTACATCCTTATGCTTTTGAGATTATGGGGAAACTAGAATACATCGATTTCTAAATGATAAATGATATTTATTTCTGTAAATAGATCTTTTAAAGACACTTTTACAAGTCAATATTTTACACATTTTTTTTAAGCTAGATGGCCCCGGCATTTCCTAGCTGACGACCTCTGAGAAGAAACGCCGAAACAAACTCAGAGAATCATAGTCTCTTTTAAAGTCCAGACATAGAATAGTAACAAATATGTGTCTTACAATGTAGGGCAAAGTTTGAAATGGCCTTTTGAAGAAAGAGCCATACCGGCTTTGAGTAGACCAGTCCCAACTGACGGCACGCATGTATCAGTCATTGTGTAGCTCAACCATAATTTAGGGAGCTCAACAACTCGTAGCACGACGATACCAGATCAGAGGCACATTTGCGTAGGCCACATAAAAAATGGCTCAAGATACTGAAAGTGACTAAAAGTTTCAATTTCTGCTTTGCCACTAAACTGTAGCCTATGGACGTTTGCAACATCCGAAATATCACTCATGCGTTGCCGATCCTGTAAAAATCTTTGCACTCTCTTTTTTGAAGAACCCCATGCTGTACTCTTTTGGGAATACGTCACCGGGGAGCTGATTCCAAAACCTGAGCGTTTGTGGGAGGAAATTTCTCTGAAATTGCACAGTGTGAGACCAGAGTGGCTCTTAGGGTATGTGCATGTATTCCACGCCGATGGTGGTGCGGTGGTAAAAATTAGCTGTTAGCATCATATCAAACGATTCCACAGACAACAGAGAGGTGAAGTCTCTCCTCAGATTTAGAGGTTTTAGACCACTGGTGAGCTTGGGATCGTTGACAATCTTAACTGCAGGTCTTTGGACTGAGATAAAGGGCAAGGTGGTATCCTGGTGCCCCTGACTTTGCCTCGCCGTGAAGTACTGTCTTGTCTTATTGAACACCCAAATTTTTCTGGTTGCCAACTTTACCTTACCTTCTGAATGACTGGACTGCTAAACTGACAGTCGCTAGAAATGTCAACGCCAAGGATCCCAATGATGTTAAGGCACTGTTTTGGAATTGAGAAGCCACAACTAATGGCGGTTTTTTAGAAGTGAACGCGCAGGCTTGTATCTTGTTCGGGTTAAAATAGACTAAGTTTAGTCGTCCCCCATCAAAGACTAGTTGAATATTCTCAATTGAAAATGACGAAAGCCATATTGGCGGTCGCTAATCAAGTCGTGACTCCCCAGATATCTTAGGAGCTGTGTTTATCACATATTCATAAGGAGGTGGATTTAAAATATATACACAATGGGTGGGAGAAAGTTATAGGCCGACAAAAAACCAAGCTATTGACGTTATTGACCAAGTTATATCTCACCCGAATGGTTTGAAATTGCATACTGTAAACATTATAATAATATACAAATCCGCGGACTTTGGAAACATTCGTACAGCAAAAATCATAAGTATTTAAGTTAAACACTCATAAGCCAAACAACATAATATCATCCTACACACATACTACCTACTTAGTGAATCATTCTTGATGATGATTAACATGTGGACACTACATTAGTTTGGCTAGTCATTATAACGGCACTTTTATTTAAGGAAGTGGGCTAAAACTTTTTATCTCTTTTTTATTTATACTTTATGCATGTATGGTAGGCGGTCTTAATGCCACTAGACATTTTCTGCCAGATAACCTTAGGGTGATGCAGACACAATAAGATATGCGCTGTTCATATTTCGAGATATTGTTGACAGAATAAATATTAAATATTGTAATCAATTACATATACCTAAATGCTATATATGAATAAAATGTCCAGCTCTCATCAGCTCAAAGTCGAGATAATGAATCAACCGTCGAACTATCGTATTTAAAGGAAAACCGACCGTTTGCCATCCCAATTTCAGATGGAAGAGCATTCCATTAATTCCATAACAAGGTTACAAACAGACGGAATACAATGACTTGGAATTCACTTTAATAATTTAGGTATAATCAAGTTCGCATGCATAACGTGGGGTTTGCTAGGTTTATTAAATTAATGGTTACCTAATAATAATTTATTTATGAAAAAGAAAATAAAGGTTCGTATAAGGTACCTAGCGACCACCTGTTCTTTTCAGTGGGTTAGGAGATAAACAAAGTAGATAGGTATTGCTTCAGCTGATATTCAGAGATGACTCTAAGCGTAAAATTAAGCTTCCATATATCCTTCCGGCTAAATGAGTAGATATCGATTTTCTGTCTAATATTCTAATTACTAGACCGTTAGCGTGACTTGTGTTAAGATTTATAACGTTTAGTGTTCTTTATGCTTACTTTCTTACTTTACCTACTGCTTACTTACGTGCTTTGGTTTTTAGTATTGAACAATTATAATTAAAATATTAATATTAATTGAACTTAACATTAAAACTTAATATTATTAACATTAAATACGGAGTATTTCTAAGTAATTAAAATACTGTAAATATTTTTTGCAGTTACTGAAAATATTTGTAATATGTTATTTTTTGGAAATATTTCCAGTATCTTAAGGCCTTGGTTGAGGCCTAGATTCAGAGACGAGTCTAAACGTAAACTTATGCTTCAATACGTCATATTTGTAGTATAAGTCTTAGATTCGTCTTTGAATGTGCCCCACATTAGACACGGATTGAGCTAATAAATGAGTTAACAACATACCTGACCTACTTAATCCAATACATATTTGTTTTCAAGAATCTTTTTTAGATACTGATATCCAATTAGCTTTGAGGAGATTCGCATTAAACGTTAAATATCCGTTACCAGGTCTCGTATTTGTATTGTAAAACTAATGACGTGTAGTGTCTCACAAAACCCTGCACCTTAACACATATCAAATAAAATTGGCCTACTTAATCAACTAGCCCTATCAGAATATTAGCGCTGAAGCTAGATTTTTTTGCTGCACCATAGTACTGAGATAGGGTCCTATTCTGACATCGCACAAGATAAGGAACTTACTTATTTAGGTTAAGAATTGAATCTATCGTTTTCTTGTTTGGTATTTTGTCCTGCTTTGTGACTCTCAGAATACATTTTCTTTCTTTCTTCTGTCTTTCAAAATATTAATTTTCAATGTTATCCGTTGCAGAAAGGAAACGGCGTGTTTACGATCAGTACGGCAAAGAAGGGTTAAACAATGGCAGAGGCAGACGCTCCGCCCACGACGACGATTACGACTTCGGTTATCCTAGTTTCCCGTTCACATTCCGTGACCCCGAAGAGGTGTTCAGAGAATTCTTCGGCGGGTCTCCATTTGGTGATTTATTTCCTGGTAAGTCTGTTTCTTTCATTGATTCTAGCAGAACCTAGCGTCGTTTTAGAATTAGAATTATGGAATAATCGTAGGTAATCTTTACTGCGACGTTAAAATGTTGTACTTAGGTACGTATAATTATTAAGGCGCAACGTATTAATATATTTAATTACACAAAATTTATTCTATCATAGTCATGTATTAAAGCGACTTGAAAAATAACATAGATAACAGCGATAAAATGATTTAATTATTGCGATTGCCGATTTCTTTTTATTTCACCTAGATTGACCTATTACCTCCTACTTTGAAGTACCGGGGCAAGAAAGTAGGTATTTACAATATTGCTTGATATCCCATTGAGATTAAATTTGACATACCTATTTATATAAGTTCGGTGATAATGCATTGTAATGGTTCCACCGAGCTGATCTGATGGTGGAGCCGGGATGTAGGGACAAACTCCCTGATGGCAAAAGGTAGGAGATTCAAATTTGGGGAAGTTTGTTTTGTTACTGAGTACTTTTCTAAAAGACTGTAAAGATAGTCGGGTTTGGGTTCATTTCTTTTGTTTGTATGAGTACAAACGATGGCGAGGGTCTAAAGATAGAGCCGAAAGATTTTCACTGGGATTCCCTGATAGAAACTGCAAAGGTAGTCAGTCGGGTTTGAGCTCGTTTGATTTGTTCTCACCCGTATTACCACTACAATTCTTGATGACAAATTATGTTATCCTTTTTTTCCTATAATTATCTGTTAGACCATTAGGAACTGCTGTGTACAGGCCTGGGCCATATTTTGCTTGAGTTGCATTGAGATGTAAGGGTTCCAAATCTGTTGATTTGGAATTTTCTTTCACGAGTCAAGCCAACCTTGACTCAGCCTGCCGATTATCAAACAATGGTCTGGTATTCGCCAGAGAAACGTAATTAGTGAGCAAAGTAATAAATGCAAAAGAGTAATGTGTAATGTACGAAAAAACTAGTTTTTTTATATCAAGCTTTTATTAAAAAAAAAGATTATTAAATATATTAACTTAATTAAATATAACTTTTTATTTTTCGATGATTAGTAGATCTAGAAGATACTGCTGAACAATGACTGAATAAACAGTACTATTTAAATACGTATTTATATTTAATTTTAGAAGTATCATGAGGTTGGCTCATGCCCTAAAAGTTTATTTCCTTATTACGTTGATCATCATCATCAACCTAGTTCTAGTGCGGGTTGGCTGACTTCACACCGTCTTTCCTCACGATGTGTTCCTTCACCGTTTAAGCGAGTGACAATTAATTATTAATACGCACATGAATACGAAAAGTTAGAGGTTGGATTCGAACTCGAGACCTTTGACTTGCCAGTCCAGTGGTCATATCACTCACTAGGCTATCACTGCTCATTTTACGTTGCTACTTATTTTTATGTAATGAAGTAAAATTGTTATTCTTCCCTTCGGGGAATGTACCTACAGCATATTAAATTAACAATTTCGTGTGATTTGCACACTCGTTAGTGATCTGTTACTTTGTCCGCTTAGACCAATGTAAGTACTATAATATTCATTTAGCTACGCTTTTCTTTTCAGAAATAAACGGCCATGGACATCATCACAGGCACAGTCGCCGAAGCCACCCGAGCACATCCCTTACTTCATCCCTTTTCAGTCCATTCGGATTTGGAATGCATGGGCTCGACGACATATTTGCACATGCCGCATCTAATGGGAACACTTTTACATCCTTCTCTACATTCAATAGTTCGTTAGCGGGACCTGGCAGTGCTAACATGAGGAGTACCACGACCACTACACGCACCGTTAACGGAAAGAAGATCATGACCAAGAAGTGAGTATGGGAAAATGTTCAATAGGTGACTATAACTTACACCACCAAAAGTTTTTTGTTTCCGAAATAAAAGGGATATGGGGACGCCAAGGGACACCAAATGATCTCGATTTATTGGTGTGTGATATAACATGCATCTTACAGGTCAATAAGTGATAATATTTATGTGAAAAGATATTTTAAGATACTTTTAACTAAGGGGTTCCTAACAATATACCGCCGAGAAGCTACCGCGAGAACTCTGAGAATCATTGTATTTTTTGTACTTATAGTATAAATTATTAGTATTGTGCTATGTAGGTATAGAAAATATAGTTACATTAATTGTCGATTGATTTTGGTATAATAATAAAATGCTTAAGATACTTATAGAACGTATTACGCATTATAACGTTACCTACGCCTAGGTAACAAAATAAAAATATTTATCCGCTGTCGTCCTGTCACTGGGAAACGTTGTTTTGAGAGAGATTAACCCGTGGAACGCCAAACTCCGTTTGACGAAAAAGGCCCCAAGTGTCAAAGTCCAAGGGTATTACGAAAAAAAATTTTATTCGTAGGGGTCATTGGAAAACGATATTACGTGGGTAAAATACAATTAATACCATATAAATTATACATCAATCTATTGCTTGTGAAATTGGCCAACACATTGAACACAAACTACTCATGTTTCCGATAAATCACGAATTATGTATCGAGGTTATGATTTTCTTACCGTTTGACGCCGACATTTTTTTCACAATATCTAAATTCTCGTGCACATTCACTTACACAGACACTTTTACACTATCACAGACATATTTATGCATTTATTGCAGACATCATTCACTTGTAACACATAGTACTTACACCACAAAACAAAATTATTCATTGGTTTTGATAACGGCCGCGCGTAATAGCCGACGCACCGGCCGGCACTATTTACTTTACTTTTTCAAACATAATTACAATATAAATATGCAATAATATGAGTAACTATTGACTGAATTATGTTTGTAAATAAATAATCTACCTACTTATACATAATACATGCATAAATAGCTAGATTATTTTGAACAATTTCAAGCATATTTATTGTAAAACCATGACGAAATACAGCCGACGGAAAGTCGAATTTACCTACATCAACAATTCGTTACTTTTTTCAACAACTTTTTTGCAATATTCACGAAAACCATACACATATTCTTTAGTTATTTCCGAGTAGTTCTATGTAAATGTCTTATAAGAACAGTCAACGTATCCTTCTTGCAGACATTTTTTTTAATAGCACACGCACAACAACAACACGACAAAAAGCAAAGATGGCGGAATTTTGAGAAGCCACCACGGACGACGAAGTTTTTTGTTATTTTTTTCTTACGTTTAGTGCCAACTAACCATCAAATCTATCAAAATCGAATGAATATGAACTAAAGTAATTGATCGTATACTCAGTTTATGTTCAGAGTAAAACAAAACGTAATAAATCCGTGACCAATACGAGCACTTATTTTTTGCACACCTGGTGTGCAAAAGCCGCGTCGCGCCCGAAAATGTTTTGCACACATGGTGTTCAAAAGACGCTCCACGGGTTAACAGTAGAAAGTGCTCATAATTCCGAGCATCCGTGCGGCCCTTAAACTAGTTTGACAATATCAATATCGCTATTGACTCAAGTATTCGAGCTAAAGCTGATAACCAGGTTGAATTGCTGCGGGGAAGAAATTCAGTCCATGATCGTTTAGGTTGTCAGTACGAGTCCGATATACCCTCCTAGCTCCCCTGGCAGCGTACGATCCAGGAGGCTTTTAGCACTATAAAACCAGTCCCAGTACATTTCATAGTCCTTAATGATGTAATTTATTTTTTCAGAGTGACAGAGAACGGTCGGGAGACAGTAATGTCGTATGAGAACGGGGTCCTGAAATCAAAGACTGTCAATGGCGTACCTCAATCATTAACATATAGTTAAACTATGATGTAATAGCTTATAACCAAACTTGATCCAAATGTACTCAACATGTTATGCGATTTATGAGTTCCAACTTATAATTTATACTTTGCTTTATTTAAACATGTTGTTCCAGTCACTGTAAATTTTAGTGGTGGAAATGTCTAAAATAATGCCTATCTAATTTTAGTTGTAATAGGTTACTATTTGCTTCTATACCTACTTATGTTAACTTTAAATAATTATATTTCGAGTGAGATTTTAGTGTTGTTCATTGTGTCAATCTTGCTCTAGGAATTTTAAGTTCAGTTAGTCGTCGCTTGTGCACTGCCGATGATCTCCGACTCATTAAACGAGCTTGTATCTAATAATGAAAGTGACACCACGAACTTATACTTAGTGTACGGCGACGATAGCTCTTATTATAATTTGCTGCCAAGATAAGTTTATTTTTTTAGCAAATAGGGTATAGACATTAAAATAATCACAGTTATTTTGTAATTCCGATTTTATAAAAACTTTTATAGCGTATGAACAAAAAAAAAATACAGTTTAATTGAGTATAAATTCAAAATGAAACATATTTCCATCGGTGGCGTTTTAATTTCGTTGTTAATATACTTATTGTAAGAATTTCATGTTGATAGAAAAGCTTTAACTGACTGGAAAACTATGGTCAGATTTTTAATATCAATTGCGTATTTTTACTATTTGGTACTTATAATAATATTAATATTTCTGTATAGCAAACATAGCTCTCCTAAAATTATGTTACGAAGTAAACAACACTTAAAATTTAAAACGCGAGTAGTCAGCCCAAGTCCTAGTAGACATAGTTATGTGTGTCAAATATTATTCACTAAAATTAATTACAAGACTTACTTAAATAATTAACGAATAATAACGTAATCAAAATGTAAACTCATACACATATCTATTTAATAGCCATGTTTAAAAAAAAACATATTTTTTAAAAATTACTTAAGGCAAAATATAGCACTTCAAATACCTATAGTTTCGGTTTCCTTATCTCTGTATTACATTTTAAATTAAGGTGTTTGCCAAAAATAGCTTTGTAAGTTAGATTTGCCAAGATTTTGTTCAAATTTTGTTTGGGTTTTTGATGAATCATTAAAATAAATTACCGTCATTATGTTCATAACATAATAAAATAATCTCCACGTGGCTTTGCTAATTTAAAATGTACTTAATATTTCCGTTGCAAAGAATTTGATTTAACATTTTGTTCCCATCATTACACACCGTAGTGCAACCAATACCGCTTTTCGTTAGTAAATAGTGCCATCACTAAACCAGAGACAGCAAGCCTACCACATTTTCAATGTAAATAATACTTATGGTTAATTACAAGATCTCGTTCTTAAATTGTCAGCAACTATTAAGCACTGCAGGAGGAATTAATAAATAAAAATAATTTTTACTTTTTTTTTATTTTAATTATATATTAACTATCACGTCCCAAAAGGTAGAGGAGAGGTATACTTAGGTACTGATTTACTCTGCCACAGTTCTCACTTGTATAACTTAGGTCCTATGCCATAGAACCAAACTCGGAGTATCACTGAAACTTTCTCTCAGAAAAATTCAGCTCATACAGCTCAACCTGGGTATCAGTAGACTCTATACGGGAAAAATTCAACTGGATGTCGGTTCGAAACTACATCTAGAGTAACCGCACTTGAACCCACTAAATTTAGCCTCATAGAGTGACGGCTTTCACAAAGGTACACCCACCGCCGTCTAGGACCATTTTACCACGGTTATATATTATTACCGTGATTTTACATTAGCATTATTGAGCACAAGTACTTAAAGAAACAAAGATGGTGTTAAAATAGAATAGAATTAAATCTTTTACCCGGGGTATGTAATGTGAGTTGACCTTGGTAATACCATTTTACTTTAGTTTTGAGTAAAATCACCGTAACTTCGCATAGAAACAGCTAGAGCAGACGTTATTTTCATGGCCTTTTCCATATTAACAATGTTTAAAAATAATTCAGGTAATGAACTATCTATCAGCTCATCAGCTGTGCACCCTATCCTTTTCTTGCTTTTTTAATCAATTCATAATAATTTATTGACGTGATACTAGGTCAGGTATATCATATTTCAGCAGCTGGTGTTTCATTTCATTTGATCTCGAGCAGCCAGTGATAATTTTATTGTTAGAACTATCTTTGCAGCACGTCTGGATTCGTAATAACAAGTTTAGTCGTTATTGTGGTATAAGATATTATTACTCTATGCGTTATTCTGATCGTTTGGCGCGGCGTAACAGCTGGGCTTCTACGCCACGGATTGTGGGTTCGACGCCCGCTCGGAAAACACAAATATTTGTTTGACCTAAGCTATCGTAGTCATAGCTATACCAGTCCAAAATTAATCTAAGTTAGGTATTTAAATAGGTAGAACATACATAAGTATGTAGGTACCTATAGATATACTTAGGTCATACATAATTGCAATAATAATAATTTGGAATTATGTTTAAATTTAAGAAAAAGTTTTAGCATAATGTTGTGATTCAGGTCATTGTTGCAAATTATTGGATACCTACCTACCTACTTAGTACTATAATTCCCATGAACATCAAAGTTGCGAGTTGGCGGTCCAAGCGAAGCATAGAAAAGCCTAAAATCCCCTACGTTATTAAATTTTTAAGCATAATAAAAAATAAATTATAGTCTAGTGGTCCTAAGCGCGACTGCTACGCTAGAGGTCCTGGGTTCGATCCCCAGGTCGAGCAGTGTTATTGGGTTTTTCTATGAAATTCTCAGTAGCAGCTCGCGAGTCTGGATTTGTGCCCGGTTAATGGCAATAGGCTCGCCCCTATGGGATCTAAAACACCGGCGAAATATGTGGATGTACATTAGTACACCTCTGCCTAACCCTTCGGGGAATACAGGCGTGATGGTATGTATGTATGTTTATGTAAAAATAAATTATGGAGCAACCACATTTACCACTACCCTGTAGGTACTTAGGTATTCCTGTTTTTCTAATACCAAAGTCCGTATCAATTAAGCCGTAAAATAACCGCTTTGAAACGTTCGCTACTGACTCCAAAAACTATTAAAGATAAAATCTATGTATGCTCAATCAATACCTACCATAAGCAATTATATCCATAGCCTGAGTAATTAGGTAGATTGTGGACACGTAACATTCTATTGTAAGGTCTTGTATTGGTTTGGAGTGTGACACAATACACGGGATCACTGAAAATTTAAAACTGATGTTCATAAAAGTATTAATATGGCTTTAGTATATAGCTGCTGCTTTTGGTTTTCATTACGTTTGGGAGGAATTTTGACAGGATTTTTTGCTTTGGTGAGTAGCTACCTATAAATATAGAACAGAGTTATTTCAATACTACATCTATTCTATGGTTTGATCCGAAGATGAAGTCCCATATAATTATGAGAATTATCTATATATATTATAATATATATTATATTATTATAATATAGGTACTTACCTAGATGTACCTACATACCTTTTTTTAAGTAAGTATACGGAAAGTCCTAATGATCGTCGTCTGTCACCCGGGTAGATGACTGCTCGGTCCGTCAGAGGTGGCGGAGGTAGGTTCGACACCTGATGGTACCTATACGAGTGCTTTCCTGATGCAACTTTAAGGCAAGGCGTTTGAAGCCGTTGGTGACGTCGACCACCCCGCCCTAAGAGATACCATTTCCTCCGCCTGAGCTATTTACGCGCATGATCGCGTCAATGGTTGGTCAAACTGGTTGTCCGACTGGTCCGTATCCGTATCCGATACATCTACACAAGGAAGATACGCGACGAGGCGGTCTGCAATTTTATTATCCTCTCGAAGAGTTTGTGTAAATCGTTGATCAATGTAATGGGCCGGAATGAGGGTGAAGTGTCCGCAGTGCGCCCTTCTGTCCTCAGCAAGACTAGCGCCGGTTGTCCACCGGCACGGAAAACTGGTCCCGCTCAAGGGATGCGCTAAAAAGCCCTCGTAGGGCCCGAGAGATTTCGTAGCCAGGACTCGTGCAAGGCCAGGTATGCAATTAGGCCTTAAGGCGATGTTTTTGTTTGAAGCCTTAGCACTGGGTCAAATCTACCGTTGTCGTCGTCGTCGTCTGCGTTGCGCACAGAAGGCCATGTACCTAATCTAGATATATAATTCCGCTTTCTGCCTTCAAAAACATTCCAACATCAATTTTTTTTTGTATCGCAGTAACTTCGACATATTTAGGTAGGTACATTAGAGTTGCGGATGGGCGAGGTGTGTTGAAATAAAATATAAATAAACTGGTCCGGCAGACGTTGTCCTGCAACCCGATTGTAGCGCAACCTACCGGGTCCAATTATCAAAATCTAAACCATCAGAGGACACACTCAAATACACGCAAAAATATCATCAAAATTGGTCTAACCGTTTTTTATTTTAGCGTGACTAATAAACAGTAAGTACCTACTTACCTACCTAATTGATTTGTATAGGTAGATACCTATGTATAATGTATATCGATAGTTTCCGCAACAAAGGTCATGAAGGCCATTTTGACTACATCGACTTTTTAAGTTTTGTTCAGTTTTTCAGCTTTTGTGCAGCTCTATCTATCTATCGTATACACTGCGGTATACCTAGGCGTCGCGAAGACTGCAAAGATTGTCAAATCCCAAACGAATCCTCCTGTTGTCTTCTTTCTCTCCAGTCTCAGTTTGGGAATTAGTAGGTGCCTATGCACTTTTCATAATGCTAAGGTACTTAATAAATCATCTTAGTTTTAATACTCCCGATATAATGTTTGCGCCACCAGGATGTCATACGGTCGCCAGAGCCGAATCCCCTGTGTGCCGTACCCTTCAGGTGCTTAATGCCCTCCTGATGGTCCACTCCGAATGTTTGCAGATGAATGGAGAGAAATTGCGCGAGTATGTCTGATGTTCTGCGAGATGAAGTATGCGAGAGCGTCTACTATTCCGTGTTAGTGTTAGCTTCGTAATTAATATTAAGTATTCTAGTTATTACGTTACCCTTTTTGTTTGTTGTTTTTCTTATGTGTACCTATGTTTCTATGTTAAATAATGTAATTGGTTTTCAACCGTTTTAATTAACTATAAATAAATAATAACATTTAAGTACCTACTTTTTAGAAGCAATAAATTTATTATTTATATCTATATTTTGTTAACATGTACATTTAATACGAAACACCCATACAATCACAAAAACTAAGTCAAACAGAAATAATGCCACTGCGTTTAGCAAAACTTTCGCTAGAGAAAACTATTCGTGCAATAAAATATCTTTGTCTTTGCGTGGAACGACTGACTAGTTATTAATAACTTTTTCTATCGAGCGAACGAGAACAATTAATCATCGAAAAAATATTTGTCCTGTGGGAATCGAACTCACGACTTCATCATCAGTACTCCGATAATCAAACCACTAGATCACAGACGTCGTCATATAAAAAATAATTACGACATTTTACATAACTGCCCACATATCTAAGCAATTAAGTACCTATGTTGCAAATCAGTTTCAGGCACTCCTGGTGATGGTATTTTGTTGCTTAGGATACAGCCATTCTCAGTTAATAAAAGATGAGATTACCAACTGGATTAATGATTACAATCTCATTTACGCAAAAACCTACCTAGAGACCCTACAAGCAGGTCAGCTATACAATGATTATTATAGGTGCATGTATTATAATTATTTAATTATTCATATTACCCTTTTTATTTTTATACAGATCCAGAAAAATATATTTCACTTGCCATTACCTTTACAAGTATTTACATGATTGTATGCGTCATCTTCATCTATGGAGCATACACGGTAAGTTCCTACCTAAATACTTATATTTTATAAGCTAGGTACAAGTCAGACGCACTGCTACGGCTACATATATGTATATAAAACATTTCCAATATTTTTTATTATTATAAGGCGGCTGTAGTATCAATGCGACCGCAGTCGGTCTATTGTGATCGCCACTAAATGAATTTTCCAATAAAAGATGACCTCTCGTTGTGCGGATATCCTATGGGCGGTCAACTTTTGCGGGAAATAATAGTACTCGTGTGTAGAAGATAGGTAGGTACTTAAATTCAAAGATTTCTTTAGAGTTCTAATAATTTTCTATCAACAGTGCAGCAACATGTTAATGGTTACGTTCATACTGATGGAGCTGTTGCGGCTCATTTTGATTTCCACTTTAGTGGCAACATTTTTACTCATGATCAAACAAAATACGATGGATATCGGCTTGCTGATAGGGGCAAGTGTTGCAGGTGGAATTTTGCTTCGTAAGTTACAAAACATACATATTTATCCTAACAAATCTATTTTTTTAAATTTTTGTACTGATCTCCCAAAATTACCTAAATTAAGAGCAGTTAACAAAACCCACTTGGTAGAAAGCTCTCATTTTTTTAACAAACTGCAAATGCAACTTTGCTCTGTTTTATTTTCTAAGTAGGTTTTCTGTTTCATCCGCTGGTCTGCTATTGTATCTAACTAATAACTGTGGTCGAGCTCTGCAGAACTATATCTACTGCTCCGTTTCAATTTACAAGTATACATATACTTAGGTACATATTATTATTTTAAGTGCTGTAGTTACAATAACATTTACTACACTAATTATTAACTATATAATTATTAATATCACTAGTAGGTATAAATTAAAAATGCAGTATTTTCAACAAATATACCATAATATATTTTGTCATTATAGCTGTTGTTCGGTTGCGGTTCACTCGCAACCCAAAAAAAAATGTTGGGCAAGAGGTATCTACCCTATGTCCTTCTCCAAGGTTTAATCTGTCTCTGCACCAAATTTCATCAAAATCGGTTCAGTGGTTTAGGCGTGAAAGCGTAACCGACGGTCAGGTATTTGCGAAACTATTTATATACCTACCTACCTATAGATATACCTATGTATGTATAGTAAGGAAGTACTTAGGCTTTTCATCATTGCCAAAATGTGTCATGACAGCTACGACACGAATTTCGTAAGCATTTTCATAAGGGCCACAACACAAATTTCGCGGTGTGGATGTTTTACAGTGAGTGACCACAACGCGTTGCGAGCTGTTTACTGCTCAATTGAGCAAAGCGATTGCACTGCTTTCAGCTCAAGCTTAATGAGCCTTTCACACGTATACATATCACTACCTTCGTAAATTATGGTAGTACTTAACTATATCTAAATTTGAACTGTTTTCAGTGGGAATGTTTTACCTATGGGTATGTACTGCTAATCTACCCATTGTTATAAACGAGATGGAACGGGACGAACAGGCGGCTGTCATTGAAAAACTACAAAGACTCCTCAAAGTGAATAATCAAAGAACAATGCCACGTGGTATCATAGACAACATCCCTTTTTCAGCGCAATCGGAAGACATTATTAATAGAGAGGTATTTATTGTTCCGAGGAAAAGGAGCTCAAAATATCAGTAAGCGTTAACGACAATTTCAAATACCTACAAACCCAAAGTACTTACCTACCTAACAAATATCTTCTCTGACTTCATCATCCTCCTGCACTCGTCCAAATATATTTGGGATTGTCGCAGTATGTCCTTTTCTTCCATCAAACCTAGATATCTGCTTAGTACCTAACTGGTTTTAATTAGCATTATAAAAAAAGGTCATATTTTCAGTGTTGAATTCCTCATGTTATCGATAGTTCCAATGAGTAAAATATAGGTAGTATATCTATGCTAATAGAAAACTGTAAAAAAGCTGTGTCTGTACATTAAAGATATTTAAAAAAAAACAAGTAAGTTAGACTATTTAAAGGTCTCCGAACCCAAAAATGTTTTTTTAAACATTTTGTTTGATTGTTAGGCGTTGGCGCAAAAACTACTCATTAGATTTCATTTTGTTTTCACTAAAGCATTTTTTCCAAGTAAAAAACTGCGATAGATGAACAGATCTTGAGATAGGCAGCTTGACATCTCTGTTGTATGCAGACCCATAGAAACAAGAGATCATCACTGTTGGTTTTTAATTAAATTATTTTTATTTGAAGAACTGTTGTTCAACTAAAGATTTATATTGGAGTAATATTGTATATAGTATATATATACTATATATTGAACAACACAACACAAACTTTCACAAACGGCATCACCTCAGTATCTTAGAATTCCTCAGTACCCAGAAATTTCGGGCGGGAATCGAACCTACTACCCATTGCGCTGCTAATCACTCAGTCATTGCGCCAAAGGTCACAAAAACGTCACAATGATAAACGTATAGGTAACTCAACTTTTAATAAACCAATTTGTATCAGTGTTAAGAATGGGTACCAACCCAGAAAGGAGGCTCACAGCCTCGAAGGTAAAATCATAGCATCGCCTTAACATTCTGGCAACCATTTCCACCAAACCAATCCGGTTTATTCAAACACATCTCCTCTCCTCTCCGCTTTGGTAGATACCGGGCCTAATGTCGGGCACCAATCTTAGGAAGAACCTAATGTCCATCAGTCGTTATATTATGGTCAGTTAACGATGGGTCTGAGTACATAATACCTGGTTACATACATCAATGTCCACTCGAAGCCGAAACGGACATTACCTACCCACTACGCCCTACGGTGATATATAAATGAGTGATAGGTAAGTCAAATGTTGGTTTTATGAGCGTTTTTATGAAATTTTATGAGCGAGGGTTGCAGTGTCGAATATCCATAATTAGATATCTCGGTTATGAAATGTGTGAGATAGCCTCAATGACGTGTTTTTTCCACCCAGTTTATTGTATATACGAATAATGAACATGCTTTCAGCTTAATTTTGAGTTTGGAAATACTTTAAACGCGTCTGGGGAAATTTTAACTGTGCAATGGTGCAGAATGCATCCAAACCAATTTACATCAAACAAACTAATTTTAGGCTGCGACCTTGACGTCAGCGTTGCTAGGATAAACAATAACATTACCACACCTCTATTCCCCGAAGGATTAGGCGGCGGTTTACTAATTTACACCCACAGTTTGCTGATATATTTAGGTTAAGAAAGGGTTAGGACCCTATTGCCATAAACGGGGCACAAATCCAAACCGAGCTACTACTGGGAATATCATAGAGAAACACAATAACACTACTTGACCTGGGTCACCAACTAGAGGAATGAGGCACTAAAATACTACCTACACAATATAATTCTTAGAAATAAGCACTAAAACACTAAGGTTATCGGTATTATTAACCAAATATTGGGTGCGGAGGTCTGATGGTAGTTGCTTCATTTAAAATATTTTGATTAGACTAGAAATCGATTCGCAGAGCTGGGAAAAAGTTAGGGGCTAAGCAACTGTGAAAGTCAATTGGTGTTTTTTCTTCATTAATTTCTGATCCTCATATTTGTTCTAAAACAACGTGAGCGAAGCTGCGGGTAAAATCTAATATCATAAATTGCTGTGACTTGTGGGCATCACTCATGGCATGACCATGTGTTCAATGGCATTTTCTTTTTGGGTGCGGAAAATCCCCATGGGTCGTCTGCCACCAGGGTATATCGGACTCACTCTACAATAACAGCATTAGCTTCACAACCAAGATCCCAAGACGCGGATAATAATGTCAAATAAAATCAAATATTTTATTTTAATTAGACTATTTAAATAATATGTTTGAATAGTGAAAACTAGTTAGGTACAGGTAGGTTTCCGAAAAGTGGGTCTTAGTGCGAAGAACCGGCAACAAACTCCAAGACACTCCTTGAACAAACATGATTACCTAGTGTTATTCTTAACTTACAATTTTGTTCTGAATAGTTCCTGGGAACATTGCAGTTTGATGTGTACAATAATAATTAATAATGAATCCAGTAAGTATAATAATTAAACAAAAAACATAGCCATTGACAGTAAGAGCCGACTCAGCTGACCAGCCTCTACAAACGGCACCCGTTCATAAGCATGACGTAAATAAATATAGTACCTAACGTAAAAATAATATAATTATTAATAACCCTGTATGTTTTCGTATTGGTTGCTTTTAATATTATACAAAAACTCCCATCAACTGTTGTATGTTTAGTGCACTAGCTACCTCTTACCTAACAATGGGGTTAAATTAAAAATGTATTAGTAACAATGAAATATTTATTGCGGATAAATTATGTAATAATTTACAATAAATTTGTAGTTAAATAAGTACACCAATATTTATTGAATATGTAATAAGTAAATTATAAATATTAATACTATTATTACACTATTTTATTTAAATATTATTGGAATATAATTTAATTGTCTTGGCATCCCGACACATATTTACGAGTAACTTGATTATTTTATATCCATATACAATTACTAACTCCATACCGTCAAGATAAAATTTAAAGTGGAGGTTCGTATTATGTGCTACCATGACCAAATAGCTTCTAATTTAATCAAAGTACTTCACTAAGAACCACAAACCGATAAATTGGGAGTCACATATAGTATAGTTATACTGAACTGACTTGCATTGCTGCAAAACGTGTAGTGGGTTCCATGTCTAGTGAGTCAGTAGTAACTTGGGAGCGTGTGTCAGAAGTCTCAGTACTATTATGTATGGACGTCAAGGACATTTTTTCATCTTTCATGCTGCCATTAGCTTCGACAGTATTTTCAATAGAGTTAGATTTCTGTTGGGCATCGACCATATCCCCGCCGCCACCGCTAAGTGAATTCCAAATGCCCTTGGAAGACTCTTTAAGAGTAACCTTTTTCTCGCTTAAAATTGCACCTTTATCTTTACCATCTTTGGTTTTTTTTCCAAGGACTGGAAATGAGCCTAGTTTGGGTTTGGAATTTCGGACAGCACCGCCCCTTTGAATGGGAGCGGCTTCCGCTTCGCATTCTTCTGTTATTGAAGTAAGCATATCTGCGGAATCAGTTGGTACTACTTGTCCAGCTTGTATAGGAATGTCGTCTGTAAAAAACATGTTAATTATATGTTTACTTTTAAAATTATACAATTTTACACAATATAGTTTAGATTTAACTAATGTTTAACAGAAAAAACTCATACGTGATTTCAGTTGTTGTGTACTTTTAAAGTAATGGTTTGTATTGTAGCTTGCTTTTTATAATACTACCTACCATCTAAGTACGCTAGTTTGAGTGAGTTAACAATATAATAGTGGTTTACAACATTTACATAATGCTGGTCTATTAACTATTTATTTTCTTATTAGCGTACCTGTGACCGTAATTCACAAAATTAGGATACGTAATGTAACAGTGACGTTATGTAAGTGCAGAAATAGAAATTAACTGTTTCTTATGTTTCACCTCAAGAATGAAATAAGCTTTCGATCTGTAATTACATACAAATGTGACTAGGTTTATTGAAGCAATGGATTGTTTTTGACATGATTAACCACTAATACATAGTTGAGAACTGTAGGCTGAGCGTGGTTGTTATTTGTTGGATAGCACAAGTGATCTGAAATGTATTTCTAAAGTGCAATGTGGATCATTTAATTAAAGTAAATTGGTGACTGTGATTTATTTTCCGGAGATCTGACCTACCTCCTTTATCATGTCCCACATATACAGGCTGTCCGGTGATCAATGGATATCCTTGAAATAGCTTATAGTAGAAATTAATGCCGTTCAGAAAAAAAACTGCTATAAACCATTTCAAGGTTATCTATTAATTACCGGACACCTGTATATACCAACTGTACAGAGTAGAAATTGTTTTGTTAACAAATTTTTAATAACAAATTATTTTAATGATGATGATTGTCAAATAATGATCACCTTCGGCTGTACCCTTTGTAACCCCTTACAGACGTTATTGAGGTGTGTTCTATAGGTACTGTGTCAATATCGATGTCACTGCACATACGATTAATGTTTTTAGTCCACAAGCTACAATCCAAAGCACGAGGCCATGAGCATGCATTTGGCAGCATACAGTTATGGTCATCTGTATGTAAACCAAAAATAATATACTATACCATATCCTAAAGGTACATATAATAATACTTGGGCATATTAAAATAACTGTCTACAACACTACAATATTAAAATAAGAAAAATGTGGATAGTATCAGTTCTGGCTATTTTTATGTTATGCCTAAAGCTAACGATTTACAATGTAAATATTTGTTTAATGCTCACCTGGTAACTTCTTCGTTCGGAATGACGCATTCGTAATCATAGACTTAGACATAGTGACTGTAGTGGTAGCTGGGGACAATGCTACACTGATACCCATAGGGCCATCACATGGTTGTCCTGAAACAACAAATTAACAATAATCAACGAAAAAACAAATAGTGTTTTTGTTTAATCACATAACGGCTAGTGGTCCTTAGCGCGACTCCTACGCCAGAGGTCTTGGGTTCGATTCTCACGTCGAGCAGTGTTATTGACTTTTTCTATGAAATCCTGAGTAGCAGCTCGGAGTTTGGATCTGTGCCCGGTTAGTGGCAATAGGTTCATCGGCGAACTGTTGGTGTACATCGGTACACCTCTGCCTAACCCTTGCGGGAATACAGGCGTGATCACCTAATCGTGTACCAAAGAGTTATTTATAATTTTTGATTACCTTTACTATCATGTCAGAAAAAGCAAATCCATCAGAGATCTACAATCATACAAATCTAGGATTTTAGATAGATTATAAGGATGTAATAAAAAGCAAAAATTTAGTTTACCTGAAGGATTGTTTTTCAATGAATTTATCACAGCACTAGAAACCAACATAACATCAGGAAATAGCTCATACTGAGCCCTTTGGTCAATATCTTGTACAGCTTGATGGGCCAATGTATAGAATTCGTTGAACATAGCAAAATATGCACCTTCAATCATTTCTAATAAAAAACTTGGTGACACTGGTATTCTAGAGACTGGTTTAGCAGATGAACCAACAATTTTTTTATTGAATCCTTGGGTAACTATCCTGTAATCAGAAAATAATTGTATAAATTGAACTTGTGGCAATTACAATTTAATCAATGATAATGCAAAGGTTTATAGGGCCTTATTCCAAAATACTTAGTTAACCTCTACTAATGACACTTAAACATACAACCTGTCTTCTATAATTTCAACTACAAAGTGTAAACAAAGTGAGTGAAGCCATGGTAAATGAGGTTACTCCACTGCAATTATAACCAGAGGACCAAAAAAAAGTTCAAAAGTAAAAAAAAAGTATAAAGTCAAGAGTAATTACATTTACATTATAATAATTTGATTCATATATGTACATAGTATCGAACTTCGTATTGACCAAAGGCTCATAAATACCTGCCTTCAGAGTGTTGCAATACTTCGGGCATATCGCCCGCAAACCATCTGACAATTTGGAAAAGCTCATGGTCACCGGAAAGGTGGAAGGAAAGAGACCCAGAGGACGTAGCCCTACAAGATGGTCGGACCAAATTAAGAAACACCTCGACACCAAGATCTCAGACGCTCTTCAACTGGCAAAAGATCGCCACAAATGGAAGGAGATCGTCAAGAAGTTAGGTCGGGAACATCACGACGCTCAGCATTGAGCAAACGACTGACCCCTCCGTGACTCGGAGACCACGTAAAGCCGTCGGTCCCGGTTGTCATACGAACACCTATGACAATCGTTAGTGGTAGTCAGAAGCCCAAAAAGCCTGACAACAGGGTATCGGTATAACCCAAAATTGGGTTGCGGAGGTCTGATGGCAGTCGCTTCGTGTAAAATACTGATATTCAGCCGCATCTGGTTAGACTGGAAGCCGACCCCAATACAGTTGGGAAAAAGGCTCGGGGAAAGAAAGATGTACATACCATTAAACAAAGTCAGTTCCCGCTGCCTGAACTCTGCATGCTGAGGTCTTTAAACTATGAAATGGTTTGATATGGTTTTCACTATCACTTAGATAATAATTCCTTCCAGAAGATTTATATGTATAAAACATGTGTGTCATTAGTAAATTGCACCCATGCGAAGCAGAGGCAGGTCACTAGCTATAATTCCAATTATCCCAAAAACAAAAATAATTCTATACAAAAATGACATGCATATTATTTAGGTATATATGCATGTATATTTAAATATATGTAGCAATATTTAATAAATTACCTGGATGCAGCAATGCAGAAATGTCGTAATGCAAGTTTTGGTAACAAGCTCAATTGGCGATTGTAAATAAAGACCAATGCTGACATCACTCTTAAACGATTCTGTGAATTTATTACTTCTACTTGTGGCAGTGGTCCCCAATTCACCAGCTTAGTGTTGCACTCTTCCCATCTACGTAATGCACTTTCTGTTAAAAACTGGGACCCTAATGATAGAGGCTGCAAATAAACACCCAAAAATATAACATAAAAGGTTACCAGTGTGTTCTCTTAGTAATATATGACATTACTATGAAACAAAATTACAGACATTAGAAAAACCAGTTCTATGGCTGGTGCTAAGACCTAAATTAAAACAAAATAATACCTCATGATATATGGAAGCCTGGGCCAAAGATGGCAGTCTAAATGATACTGCTTTGGGTTTGCCATCCTCATCTACTACTTCAAAGTTATACAAACCTGTAACATATTCATCTTAATCAGTCACACCAATCTAATCAAGAAATAAAATATAATAATAATATAATTGTGTTTTACCAATCAATAATGTTTCTATGCAGCGGCATGTCTTTTTGTTTCCTTGAGCAACCCAGCTCAGGTAATTGTAAATAAGAGTAGGAACAAACTGAAGCGTAAATCTTTGCAACTCAACTTCCTTTGATCTATAGAAGCTAAACAGCTGAGTACAAACATTTTCTAATATCTGGAAATTCACAAAACAATATAACGTAAGTTAATTTCTTAAAGGGAACTTAAATAAATCTTTGTTATGAATAATTACAAATAAATGGTAACCTGCTCATATTGTGATTCTTTATCTTGTTTATTGCTAGTATCAGCCTCACTTTCATCTTCACTGTAGAACAGGTTAAAGATGGCAGTTGCTATTTCATGATTGTGTTCATGTTCTGCTGCAAAACTTTTGACTTCATTTTCTTGCAATGCAGCATACTCATTGATCCATTCAGATATTAGTTGTTTCCACTCTGCCATTTTGTCTATTTCAATTGTTTAGACTAGCTGTAAGTGTACATAATGATATAAAGGTATTCTGTATGAAACTAAAACCTTTAATTATAATAAATAGGTATTTTTTCTCAATTCACATAATTATTTATCTGTTCTTATAGTGATGATTATATTTTACATAGCTTATAAATTAATATTTACCTTTTATTTACTTGAATGTTATAAGCAATTAAAAATAATATATGACTATTGAGATCCAAACATAGGTGATTCAACCACTTTTATTTGAAAAATTTCACATTGCTTAGATTGTTAAAACAGTTTTGCATTTTTTTTGTGTTAAAGTACAAGGTTTTCGGGAAAAAATGAAGTCATTTAATGTTATTTCTTTACACCTTAGTATTCACACTAATACCTGAACATTTAAATAGGTAGGTGATTATTAGATTTGTAAATAGTGCAATACTATTAATGTTTTACTGTAACAAATAACATCTTTTTAGAAAATTAAATTGCTGTGTAAAATACTATAATTACTATGTTTACTGATGAACATACCTTTCCAATATGAGGATGTTTTATATTATTTGTTGAATATTTATAGATAACCAACTTTTGTTTTGCAGAAATGGGAAGGCTTATTGAAAATATTGAAATTGGATCAAGACCATCACATCAATCAGTCTTCACCCATGATACCCACCATACCAGGTTCTCTTGACCATGAAAATCGTATAAATAAGAACAGATAAAGTATGAAACACTATAATTATAATTTAAAGATGTGACGTTTTAAGAGAAAAAAATATTGTTAGATATTTATAATAATAAAATCTCTCGCTTTGAGATTCATCGTCGCCATTGTACGACAATTCACAACAAAATTGACAAAGACAAAAGTCAAAATGACAAGTGACAACATCAACAATGAACAACGAACGAACTATAAATTAGAATATATATTTTTTTGTAATATTGCCATATAAATCCTTTTTGTTAGTCGCCTTTCATCCATTCTCTCGACATGCCCAAACCATCTCAGCATATTCTTTTCAATCCTCGTCACTACATTGTCTTTTAAGCCGCAACATTCTCTTATCACACTATTCCTCAATCTGTCATTCGGAGTTATACCGCACATACTTCGCAGGCAACGCATTTCTATAGCATTTATTCTACTTTCATGTTTCTTCTGCCATACCCAACTTTCAATTCCATACATAAGTGTAGGTACCAACACACCGTTGTGGATAGCCATCCGTGCCTTTTTTGACACCGACTGGTTAGCCACAACCACATGTATTGATGTATAGCACCATTCACTTTATTTCCCACATTTACTCTTCTTTCCATATCCGCATCAATCTTACCATCCCTTGTAAACATACTTCCCCAAATAAACAAATTCATTCACTTGTTCTATATTCTTACCTTCAATCTTTAGATCGCACCGTAGACAGAGGAAGATCGCACACACATACATCTTCATCTCTTTCAAAAACCATAACTTTCGTCTTATTTACATTTATTTTCATTCCTTTCAACTTATATGCTCCATTCATTGCTGTTACCATGTCTTGCAACTCTTCTGCCGACGATGCAAGTAAAACTTGATCATCAGCAAATTCAATATTCGTTATTAAAATATTAGCGTATAAATAACATCTAATTTGGATTCTAAACTCTATGGACACCAGTATAGCATTACACATTCGATAGATCGCGTTGTAGCACATACAGAGTGGAAGGGACATCGACACGCAGCGGCTTACCATGACTTCAGTACATGATTCTGGACCCCCCCTGCGTTGGAATTTTTCGTCGGCTTTTTCTTAAATTTTACGTTTTTTTTGCAGTTTTTTCAACTTTAAACTGTATAAAATAATTATTTCTATCTAACCCAATAAGAATTTTAATAAAAGTCATTAATTCACTTTTTTCACTAAAAACAGCATTGTAAATTAAACTCGAAAGATCTTCTGGTCAGTTGTTTCCTTAGAGTTCACTTGCGAGTTGTTAAAAGGGGTCTAGAATCATGTACTGAAGTCATGGTAAGCCGTTGCGCGTCGAAGTCCCTTCCACCCTGTATATTATGCAATAATCGTGTGTCGGAGCGAGAATGTCCAAATAACTAATTCCAAATGACAATCCGAATAGGCGAATAACGTGTCTGCGTAACTGCTATTAAATTGTTGGGTATTAATTAAAACAGTCGTTGTAGTACATGCCTGTTTTAATTAATACAATAAAATTATATAGTTTATAATGTCAAATTTTTTCTACACGATTGTTGCGCGAGCTCCCTGCAAGAGCGAAAACGAATTAACGAAGCCCTGGGCAGTTGCCCTGCTCACCACCCTTTATGATTGCCACTGAGCATGCGAGTCCGAATACGATTACGACTACTGATAGTAAGTATTTAGCTATTATTTAAACGGTCAGGTGAATATTATGTTTTGATGAGCGAAACTAATATTAAATATTTTTAGCTGTACTTTCATATTTTGCTTAAATAAAAAAAATACAGTTTAATTACTTACGCACGTATGTATAGTAACTAACCACCGCGAGACACATAAAACTGCTAAAAACTGCTGGTGTCGGGCATCGTTGGTCTGAAGTAAATAATACAATTTATATCGCCTATACTATCTATAGATAGTCGATTTATTCGATGTTTTTCCCATATTATTTTACTGGCTACCCAGTGCTGGTGCATGCCACGTAATAGAAATGTCAATGCCAAAATTGTTGCGGTTGTAAGAATTTTTAATTTGACGACAAATTATTAAAAACCAAATATAAATATATTGAAAAATAGCAGATAATAGGCATTCACACTTTCAAAATATCCAATGGGTTCCTCCCATAGTACCGAAGTGCCAGGAGGTGGCTCTGAAGGATATCATGTTTTACGGGTTTGTGTTGTTTTTTTATAATTATTTTATTACTATTTGATTACAAAATCTCTCAACCAATGTTCTACCCATCAGGTTCAGGATGGATCTCCAGGTCAGAAGGCAAATTTGGAAGCATTTTTTGACTTTATAGTAGCTATAGACGATACTAGATTGGACCAGGATAATGACACTCTAAAGGAACTGTTGAAAAAAAATGTTGATAAAACAATCAAAATGTTAATTTATAGTAGTAAAACTCAAACTGTCAGAGAAGTAATGATAACACCAAGTGCAAACTGGGGTGGTCAAGGGCTACTTGGAGTTAGTATACGATTTTGCTCATTTGAAGGTGCCAATGAAAATGTCTGGCATGTATTGGTATGTATAATTTATTATTTGAACTTGTTTTATGTGTCTGATTGGTGGTACCTGATAACATTTATTTTTACATTGTGTCTGTAATTTGTTGCTTGTCGATTAGCCAGTGCTAATCAAGAATTTCTTTTTATTAATTCATGTTATATAATGTAATATCAAATATTTATACATTATACACACATATACATGTATATATATACACATTATTGTTCTAAGCATAACTGTGTTTCTTGCCATAATTTGAAATCAACTTTTAGTTAAGCTAGACAAACAAATAAGGATCTAATTTGTAAAGAGGAATCAGCAGGTGAACATGTTCTGGCACACATGGCTTGACTTCATTAATTGGTATCTTACTGGTATCTGCATTGGCACACATTGGTTTCTCTAAATTCAGAATCTTTTCATACCACACTTTAACCATGGTTCTCTTATTTCAGGAGGTACATCCATCATCTCCCGCAGAAATGGCTGGTTTGAGGCCATTTTCTGATTACATAATAGGGGCAGATTCGATTATGCATGAAAGTGAAGACCTTTTTACATTAATTGAAGCTCATGAAGGCAGAGCTCTGAAGCTTTATGTGTATAATGTGAATGATGATACCTGCAGAGAAGTTCATATAACACCAAATCATAATTGGGGAGGTGAAGGCAGCCTTGGATGTGGGATAGGCTATGGATATTTACATAGAATTCCTATAAGAAGTGTCCAAACTTTACCTGCACAACAAACTTATGCAGCAAGTGCACCTATGGTATGGTATAACACTTTCTTAATAAACTGGTTGGAGACAAATATTTTTTGAAAACACCTTTTTTAAATTGATTATTAATTGGTATTATTTAAATTACTTTTTCAGGTGGCACAAACTGCTAATATTCAAGAGAATCTTCTGCAAGGTGTGCAACATCTAAATATGAATGATGATAAGACCCCATTGATGTCTGCATCCCAGGTTTCTAATGTTACTGCTGAGAGCCCACAAGGGGCTCCACCACCCTTCTTGTCAGGAGTTCCAATGGTTAATCCTGGTAGCTATACTGGCTTGCCTGGAGCTCCTCCAGCTGTTGTGACCCCACCTATACCATGTCAACAACAAGCAGGGCAACAAGTAATCTCCACACAGCAGCCTATTTCACAAACACAATCAGTTGTATCTAATATGGCAGCCTACTCTAGCAGTAAGTTTCTTTATAATTTTTTCTGTAATTTTTGAAGTTTTGTTGAATATTGATATTATATTTGTTTTAATTTTACAGATCTAGCAGATGCAACATTGACCAATCTGGGAAGTATCCCATCTGTATCTAATATGCTACCCCCTGCACCACTACCCAATTTGCCTGGTATCCCTATGAACCAGCCCCAACCATACATACCTATTATGCCTAATTATGCTGCATCTCAAGTATCTACATCTACTACATATCCACAGAATGCACCAAGTTTAGTTCCCACTTTCGATATGAGTAACTTCGCTCAGGCGCCAATTCAGCCACCTCCGATTTCCTCAGGTTTACCAGTAGTCACACCTGTCTCATTACCAGGAATGCCGTCTATTACGGTTAGTGCTACGCTGCCAGTCTCTACCATGCAAGAAATACATCAGCAGCAATCACAGCAACACCAAGATTTATTATCGTGAAATGATAAAATTGATATATCATGCCTATTTAATATTTTAAGCAGAGACTTCTCTTATTGGCCCAAATTTATGTTAGTTTATTTTAAATGTATGCTAAAATCATGCACTTGGAAGGCAAGTGAAGTGGTTTTAGCATTGTATTATAAACATGATTTTCATTTAATATTATATATTGATTATTGTAACGGTATTATAACCAAGTGCAAATGTTAAATATAATGTACCAAGAGCTCGGTATTTGTCAAATACACTTTAGGTTTCCTTTTAGGTCTGCCTTCAAAGTTATTATAAGTGTACATTCAAAATGGTAAATAAAATAATAGAAAAAAGGTATTAATTTATTTTATTTTTTAGCAGACCTACTTACAATAATATCAATATGAAATAAGTGAAATTGTTTAAAGGCATAATTTAATTAAATTCTTTACATATTTCAACTAATAACAATAACTATAATAAGTATTTACAAAAAAATATAGTTTAAAGCTATGGTGTTCAGGTTTTCATTCATTATTTTGCGAAACACAACAAAATCTGAATTTAGTAAGTAAGTAATACACAGATTATATCAGTAAAAATATTTAATTTCTTGTTGCATATTGATTCTCGCCGCGTAGGTATGTCTAATCTACATTATAATACAATTAGTTACATATACCTAATGTTAAATCCAGATAATGATTGATAATACTTTAATGATTTCAAAAATAATTGGGATGGAACTATTATAACTTAATTATCGAAAAAAGAGTTAAGTATACAGGCAGCTAATTAAACATCGTGTTTTTTAAAGATTGTGATATTATGTATCACGCAATATGTGTCAAAACGCAGGTATTGTAAGCTGCTACACATCAAACCCATTGACGGGTAATTATTTAAATCACAATCTGTGTAAAGATGCATATTTGGTTCGCTACCTGTATACCAAACTCTTTTGTTGACTGTACAGACGCCAGCAAGTCAAGCTATACAAAACTATCAACTTTTCCCAATTGAATATTACCTATTTAAAATGTATTAAAGTTGAAAATCTATCAAATACATTTGACAGATTGGGGTAGCTTGATGTGCTGGCGTCTGTACCTATGAAAACTTTGTGTTCTAGATAAAAACCAGTCCCATAGTCAAAGCCATAACTATAGTATAACAATTGGCTTAGGCGCAAAACGTCTCTTTCGTAAAATGTCTCTTTCGCAGAATGTCTCTTTCGTAAAATGTCTCTTTCGCAAAATGTCGCGCCAGGGACTTAAGATTAAAATTTAGATTTTCAAAACAAAAAATCATTTAAGTATTAAAATTATAGTGCAATTATGATGTTTTAATTTTGGTACTTACCTTAAATTTACTGAATGTATTAAATAAATAAAAAAAAATTTGATACAGTTAAAAATAATATTTTGGTACAATTTAAAGTTCAGTGATGGCAACATTTATAATAATATGTGAGGGTAGTTAGAAAAAAACTTACAAATGTATGTGTCATTCATTATTGCCGAGTTGTGTTTTGTCTGTTACTATTTAAAAATGGTATAAAAAATATTTTCGTTTGCAATACTTAGTTAATGTTTAGTTACTATTAGTAACAGCTCCTATTACATTATCTGTGGTTATGTTTACTAACAGTATTGATTCTTTTGATTTTGATCTAAATTTTGAATGTGTGTAAAATGTTTGATTACCTATCAAACATTTTACACACATTCAAAATTTATTGATATTGTTTTTATTTGGAATACATACTTAAGTAAATTTAAGTACCAAAATTTTAACATCATAATTGCACTATAATTTTAATAAATGATTTTTTGTTTTGAAAATCTAAATTTTATTCTTAAGTCCCTGGCGCGACATTTTGCGAAAGAGACATTATACGAAAGAGACATTTTGCGAAAGAGACATTTTACGTAAGAGACATTCTGCGAAAGAGACATTTTACAAAAGAGACATTTTGCGAAAGAGACGTTTTGCCTTCTTTTGCGTCTAAGCCATTGCAGATCTGCCTCGCTATTTATTCCCGAAATGCGAGCAAAATCACACAGATTCCCGGAAGTAGTGAGTGTACGGAAGGTATGTGAATTTCTATCCGCTGGGTAATATATGGGGGTTCTAATAGGCTTTAAAAGACTAGTCTTTCTTCACTAGTAGTATCGGTAGGCACCTACCCAGGATAAAAAGTATTCATGAAAATATACAAAGTTAATTAGATATGTTCTTAGATACCATGTAGAATTAGTTATATTTATAAAAATGTGAGTTCCAACACGCTTAGGTAACAAATATACTACGAACCTGGCCCTGCATACGCAAAAACAGGGGTGTTTTAAGTTTATTGTAGTTGTAGGTATCTGTCTATCTGTGTTTGTCTGTGGCATCGTTTGGAATGGATCGATTTTTGTTTGAAAGCTGACGTGGTCGAGATGGTTCTTTTACTAAGTACTTAAAATTGATGAAAATCTTTTCAGGCATTTGACGATTATCAGCTGCTGGCACATTTCCTACTTGACAAAAAGGTTTTACTAACACAGGTCCGATTGATTTGAAATTTGGTGTACTGTTACTTCGGTGCTATTTTTCAATATATGGTAACCTTGAGGTGATGCTGCAGCATCAATTAGCATGCAGGATCCCATGCATGCACAACGCCTCACCAACTTACAGCAGATATAACGTGTTTGGGCTCATTAAAATGGTCTCAATACCGTACCTAGTATCTAATTAACAAAAATAATAGTAGCTATATAACGAAATCATTAAATAATTATCGTAAAAATGTAGTCAACATGCACTTTTTCGTCCCTACAGAAGTGAATGTCAAGCTAATTAATTGCTACCTAAACTAAATACATAATACACAATGACTCTAACAAGTGGATGTCTCTGGTAAGTGACTTCCTGAAGTGGGTTCCAGTTTAATATTGTTAGATCTGCTGTGGTCATCCGGTGGAAGTTTTTCTGGATCGAGGCCTAGTGCGAAGTTATCGTAACCTCTTGTAAGGGTAGGGGCGTCGCTGTAAAACACTCCTCCAGCCATCTCGGAAAGTCTACGTCGGCGTCGCGTATCCTTGTCGTCAGCCACGCTCGGAGGACGCACGCTCGAACTACGACGGCGCTCCGAGCCGAGTCGGGTAGGTACCCGTAAAATGCGCTATTGTTGATTAAAATAATGTTATAATTATATCATTAGAAAGTAGTGGGAAAACCATATCATTGGAAAAAGCAGGAAATTAGTATAAAATATAATTATAATCTTAAAAGAAATGACTATAAAATTATGACAATAAAATAAATAAAAATTGCCTGGTACTCCTGGACTCCTGGTAGGTACCTGGTAGTGCCTTGAATTACCAGTAGGTATACAGGGTTACCTACTGGTAATTCAAGGCATTTTCGCAAGGATGTATGTATGTACCTAATAAAAACACCAGAATGCAACAAAAAAGAACCGGTGTCCGATATTCGATACTTTTGAAGGAATCTACTTGTTTTTAATTTTTTGATAATAGTCTACCTTCGGTAACGTATGTAATTGCTGAAGCTACAAATAAAGAATTTTTTAAATATTTTTTTACCGATTCGTGTAGCTAGGTCGTTCTAAACGTCGTTCCCACGGGATTGGGAAATACGAAATCGAGTAGCACCGCAAAGCACAGCTAATGTATATATGTATATAATAAACCCTCATTTAGACGATGCGAGAAAATTAGATATCGTACGAGTTGATCGATCATCGACGGCAATGTACCGCAAGTTGCATATTTCTCGCATCGTCTATGAGGCTTTAGTATGAGTAGGTAGTCCTGACGAGTACCTGCGTACAGATATAGATACCTATGTTAGGCAGGTACCTACTTACCTTAAATCTCTTAGGAAGAGAGTTGAGTAGGGTGACGATTGGTGGTGATATCAGGTCAATGGGTACATCCGCTGGATTGGTGACTCCCGTCAACACGGACACGACGAGTCCCGCCACTAGTGTAGCAGCACATCCCAGTCCAGAGTACCATAGATATGATACACGAAATAGCCAAAACACAGCGTCATCATGGTTTTCACTGTAAACATCAAACAATAATAAATTGATACTTATTATAGGTACCTACTTTTTTTTTCAACTAAGCAAGTACCTATGTAGATAGGTAGCTGAAAGCTCAGTTAGAGACATTGAAGTCCTGACTCCTGAGCGATTACTTTATATTTTTTTCTGCTTCGATTCTTTGCTCCATATGATTAAAACACTCGTCCTAGTTTGCTACTCAATCTTAAAGTTTGAGGGAGCTACTATCGCGGTGTGTAAAATAATACCTAATCGAGCGAAGATAGGTTTATTGAGCGGCGGGTTTTATTTTTATCTAAGTACTTAGGTACTTAAAATACAAGATAAAAGTAGGTAGGTAAATATAACTTGGCACCTATCTAGGTGCTCAGTTTCCTCTCCATGAATCCTTCCTCCATCGAAATCCTACCTAAGTGTAATTCGTCAGTAAGGGGACGTTACGAGAAGGGAGGTCCTTACAAGTTAGTAATTATCGGAATGTATTAAATATCATAGTGTAGGTAATGAATTTATACTTGGGGTTCATAGTCATGTGTGTGGTCATGTTGTAAGGTGCAACACATGCGTCCGTGGAGGCGGGTAAGCGTTGCATCGGCAGTTGTGCCAGTTGGGCGCCCCCTCCCGCGGCCACCACCAGCACAAGGCCGAATACTCCACCAGCTACTGCACCCTACATTATAGAATAAAAATAGTAAGGGTCATGTTGCAGGATATTCTAGCTGTGATTGTCTATCCAGAATAAGCACAATACGTATAGTAAGTAGGCACAATTTTTTAATTTTTAATTATAGTGAAAATTCGTCCTCAGATAGGAAAGGTCGGTTACATATTTCAGACTCCTACCACGGTAATATTATAATATTACCGTGCTCCTACGGACTAAAAATGCACGGCCATCACTAGCACACCGTGGAGGGCGCGAGCGCCGAGTTCGCCAATTTTGGCGAATTGACGTGCCAAAGACTTGGCACGTCATAGAATGCTACCATCCTCTTGGGATACGAACGCCTCGAGTTTTTCTATGCGTCCTCGACCATAATAAGTAGATATCCTCTGCTAGTGGTATGTACCTACACTTCACTACACTTACATTACATAGCAGGGATTCAGCGTTTGGCGCTAGGTAAGCTGGGCAACAAGTTCTATTGTAATACAGTAAGTTGTTCCTATTCATGCAGATATGGTACATAATAGACGAACAAAGAATATTAGGAGTATTTAAGTAATAATTAACTGTAAAAAGTTTATATGTATAAAATGTAGGCGACTAACCTTAGCATTAGCCCAAGGAAAGAACATGCCAAGTGTGAACAGTCCAAGCGCCACACCGCCTGCCATTCCATTGAAGGAGAGCGCTAACTGCAGCACTGGGCCAAGCCTCTCTACTGCGAAGACCAAACCGAAGGATACTAAGCCGCAAGCGAGGCACACCCATCGGGCTATCTATCCGATAATGTTGTTATTAATTATAGTATGGCAATTCTTTTTATAATTAAGTACTAAATACTTAATCATAAAAAAAAACACTTCAAGGCAAATCTAATCATCTCAACCCAACCTGAAAATTAAACCAAGGGCCTCACCCGTCTCAATTTCCGCAGCTGTACTAACTGTTAATTAGTGTTTATTAAATTATTAACTTACTGCTGCCCCTTTCTGTTCTGGCATTGTTATACCAAGAAGTCCAGTTGCAAGATCTTGGCAAAGTATAGCAGCTAGAGAATTCAATGCTGACGCTACGGTTCTGTAGACAGAAAGTGAATTTGAGAACAACTTTGAATTAAACATTTTGTAATAAATTAAAGATTATCAAATGATGTACCTACCTAAACTGTATTAACTTTGATTAAGAAGTATCTTAACGTAACTTATAACTTATCAGACATAGGATATTGAGCTTTAAAAACTCTATAGTTTTTAAACAACACGCGCATCTAATTATAACGATTGATATAAATTAGATTTTTACTTCGCATATGATTCTTTAAATTAAAACCAGTAAAGTCCAGTCGGGTATTCCAACTGGACTTTACTAGTTTTATCTTAATTCTGTTATTCAGTCCATATTGAGTCAGTTCTCAGGACGCTTTCGGGCGTTTCGCAGTGCTGATTTTGGTTGTGCCGAAGTGCTAATTATTAATGTCAACAGTGATTCGAACAACGTGAGTGACGATACATTCCAAGTTATATTATAACATGAGTATTGTTAAAAACTGTATACCTACTTACCCAAGACTAGCAGCAAAGATTCCAGCTACGAAGAAACCGGGCACGCCACGCGACGCACCTAGTTGGTTAACCACGTATAGCGGAAGAAGACGATCTGACGCGTTGATGACGCCAGCCTGAGGTAAAGTCATTATGAGTATAATTTCGTCATAATTGTGATTTTATTACATATAATAAGTGTGCTGTTGGACTAACTATTAAATCAGGCAACAATAGTAGGTACCTAATAAGTTTATGAAAGAACCTACAGTCTACTTAGTTTCCTTAAAATTTACTATTTCCACTTTTTGGTATTATTTTCGGTAACTTTTATCCTTACACAATGCGCTCGACTTTAGATTAACAATATATCGAAGTTAATTGTTTATTAAATTAAAAAAATTTGAAGATCATGGTCATGTCAAGTTCGAATCCAGGGAACGAACTGGTGGTATCGAAAACATGATGAGTATTTTCATTTTTATCACTCACCTACCTATAGGTATTCTCGGCGGGAGGCGAGCCTACATAATATAAATTGTTCCACCCTGCACTTCCTATGCCACTTGGTGGACTTAGCCTAAACACTTTCATTGTGCTAGGACACGCGTGTGCTCAACAGTGGGACGACGGTTTATTAATACCTAAGGGGGTTAAAATTACCATTTTTGATGAATCAAATTATATGCTTCATATAACAAAGTTACTAAGGAATACTCTGAGTACTAAATATAAATTGATTTAAAGAGGAATTGCTGAATAGTGGAAGTGGGGTCCTCCCCACTTCCACTATTCAGCATAGCTAAAATATCAAGTGAATTGGATGGTAAATAATCGTTATATCTATAATATATATATGTATAAATATCGGAGGTCTTAGACATACTCTCACTTTCAGCAGAGGACACTCAGTTGTTTTGTATGATAGAATAACCTTGCAAGTCTGTGCGTACCTACGGATACCAAAATAGTTGAAATAACAATATTTATATTTTATAGTGATATTATAAATCATTATCAGTTATCAAATTTTCTATTATGTTTTTAGAAAAAAGTTTACCGCTACCTATATACCTATGAGAAATTCTTACTTTCGAGGTCCGAGGATAGCACGCATGTATTGTAACATTGTGTTGGGACAACATGGAATAAATAAGCAATTCATGCTACGTGTTTACCTGAATTGGATCACAGTCAGCGTAATGGACAGCAAGGACAGCGCCGGTGATGAAATTCACTGAGTAGATGGCGATTAGGCCGAAGGCTGACACCCAAAGTGCTACTCGAACCTGCGATATGCGTTCCACTGAGAGGTACTTTTGAACTGACGCCTGGTTCGCACAGAACATGCTGACCCAGTACATGGTGCCACCGATGACCACCGACCAAAATGAATGCCTCACCGTTGGGTCGGGGTTCATGCTAAAAATAATACAGACGGATTAGATTCCTTTACATGTAGACATCTAATCAAACGTCAACGCTTTATATGTAGGTATACTAGCTGTTGCCCGCGGTTTCACCCGCATCCCAAAGGACTTTTTGAGAGAAAAGGTCTATCTCTGTGCCAAATTTCATGAAAATCGGTTCTGCGGTTTAGGCGTGTAAGCGTAAAAAGTTGGTACAGAAGTTAAGGATAGTGATGACAAGTTATTATTACATAAGTAGAATTTTAACATATTGAGTCATCATCATCATCAACCCATATACTGTCCCACTGCTGGGCACGGGTCTCCTCTCATATTGAGAGGGATTAGGCTATAGTCCACCACGCTAGCCTAGTGCGGGTTGGCAGACTTCACAAACCGTCAAGAAAAATCTCTAAGGTATGCAGGTTTCCTCACGATGTTTTCCTTTACCGTTTAAGCGAGTGATAATTAATTATTAATACGCACATGAATTCGAAAAGTCAGAGGTGCGTGCCTTGGGTTCGAACTCGAGACCTTCGACTTGGCAGTCCAATGGTCATACCACTAGGCTATCACTGCTTTTTTAACATATTGAGTATCAATGGGTAAATGGGTATCATATACATTTTCTTGTTAAGTAAGACGAGAATCATCATCCTCAAACAACAAAATGATACAAACTATGTTTTATTAAGCGACTAAAAAGTAATTAATACGATAAAGGTAATTTAGAAACGTAGATGGTGAATTTATAATAATAATAGGTAAGGTCATAATAAGGTCATAATTTAGGTCATGAATTTTCGGTCAATAAAGATTCAATTCTATATTAGTACCGATTATTTATTAGATAGAACTATGTTGGCTTCCACTCTAATGCGACTGAATATCAGTATTTTACACGAAGCAACTGCCATCAGACCACCACAACCCATTAAATGGGGATCGCCTATATCCTGATAACCAGTCTAGGACTTCCGACTATCACTAACAGTTTTATTTTCATAGGTGTTCGTATGACAACCGGGACTGAGTTAAACTGCTCTCCAAGGCACGCAAGCGCAGTTTAACTTCACAGATCGGTTGATCAGTTTAGTTAGCTGAGTCACCTCATTAGCTGCGTACTAATTAGGATACCACTCCCTTAATATTGCACTTATAATAAAATAATGTATGTAAATAAGTAGTTATTTATTATTTACTCGAAAAAGTGAAGCCTGTGAGTCCGCCATGCATGTTCCCATACTACGTCAAATCCACCGACTTGCGTTGAAGACATCGTTAGGACGACTGCCAGGGAGCCGACGAGGACAGCAGATTGAAACGAGTCCGTCATTATTACCGCTTTCATGCCACCCTGGTGAAAAAAATATATAATTATAATTAATTATAATTATAATTATAGCCTTTGTTTTTAAATCAAATAAAAATAAATGCGATAAATAAAGTAAGTAAATTACAATTGGCCTTTGAAAACTCGACTGAGTTTACGACCGACCACATTGGGTGGTTATTTGGCATTCAGTTTAAACGAAATTTGCTTCACGGTTGCTGAGAAGGTACTAACCTGAGTAGCGTAGAATATGCACACCACGTACACCAGAGAAACAGCTAGATAAGTATTTAAGCCGGTCACTGTAAATAGTAAATGTTATTGATATTAATATGTCATCAAACACATGTAGGTACCTACTAAACCACTGTTGCACATGAGTCTGCAGCACATGTAACAAGGGTCTGTGTCCGTCGGGGGTATAGTCCACCTGGTTAGTAGTGCACAGAGCAGGCATACGGTTTTTTAAAATTATTTACGTAGGTATTAATACGCACATGTGACTTCGACAAATCAGAAGTGCCTTGGTTTTGAACTCGAGAACTACTCGTATGACTGAGTGCTTGATCATGCGTCCGAGCATGCACATACACCTCTCTATCGGTTTCACCCCCCTTTTAGCTCTAAGCAAGTAACTCTTAGCACTCTTAGCAATCAATTCATAATAATAGACGAATGTGGCTGTAACACAGGATTCTCCTAGCACGATTTCGCGTGAACAAGTTACGCCGAAAGGTTTTAAGGACTATCCACACATAACAGGGCCGTGCCCGGGACGTAGACTTTCGGGCACCGTCAGGAGCTCAAAATAACTTCAAGTCCCAAACACGGTCTTGATACCTGTTATATCAAAAACCATGTAAATAATGTGATTATTTGCAAAATATCAGTTTTTACTCTACTGTAGATACTAGTGTTTTAGTGTTCTACTATTTAGGTAACCATTTATCATCTCTATAAAATGTACAGGGCACCCACTACATATGTACCCCTTGGAAATTTTGCGATGACACAATAAAACGTTTGACACCAATCGCCAAAACTGAAATGATGGCTACTATTGATTCATTATAAATCATTATCGATTCCTTACATGACTATGGCGAGTTGTGAGTACTTGGGAGTTACATAATTTGTGCAATTTAATATCTGTCAGCATGCGCACTGAAGTGTAAAGATGTCTTCAATGCACCTTAGCTGGCACCAATCGAGTGATCTATACAATCCATCAGCAAATGTGCTAACCAATAGAGTCATAGTAATAAAAAAGCGATAAAACCAACGTATCTACATTGAATATGAATATCTGATTACTTTTCTTTCGTAACTTAGTCGATAGAAACTGCCATAATCCGTACTCAAAATCTGAATTGAATAGTTTATTTAAACTAGCGATCCGACAGTGGTCGAAATTTACCTTAATTTTAAGGTTTTTTTCTTAATTTTAATTTTTTAGACTTAGAGCATGGTAGGTATAGTAGGGAAGACTGAGGTTCTTTTGTCGGTCTATTTAAAAAGCAATAAATTGACTTATTCACACGTATTTGATATTGATGAATGTAAACAATGAATGTTTATTATAATTTCATGTAACACAAAAGTTCACTTTCATTCCTCCATATAAATTTGAGGTAAACCAAATCTCATACTCCTTCGTGCGCACATTATGTTAAAAAGGGGTGGTAGGCATAAAATGTTCTCTTCACCTACGGACACCTGCGGATTAAATATATTTAATATTATATTAGGTACAAAAAGATTTTTGAAAAAAACAGCCCTTCCAGTTTAGTTACCGTTTAAAGTTTTGAGTGTAAGAATCAGTAATTTCACATGCAGCTGGCACATGTAAGGTTTTGGTAAAACATTTTTTTTTGCTTCCGGACCTCATTGTGGTAGCATTCCCCTTGAATATTTAATAATTGTTCAAGGTCGTGATCTATCTATCAGCTGTGCATATTACTTATCCTTTTGTTAGGTTAAAACAAAAATCAAAAATCATTACAATGGATTCACGATTACAATGGATTTAATCAGGTGTCCCATGTCTATATATTTAGATTAAGTAATACCTATCCCAATAAAAGTATAGAGTTTAAAAAGATATTCTCCATAAGACCTGGATAAGATTGGGCAAAACAGGGATGAATGGCGTAAAACGGAAGGAGGCTTGTGCCGTGCAGTGGGTCAATAAAAACTGGTGATGATGAAAGCTCCATAAATTAGTGTTATTCTAAATCATCTGTTTTTGATATATTTTGGATACATAAATACTAACTCTTGAGAAACCCTTTTATAAAATTTGAGTTATAGATATGAATAATATGCATTGCGATATCGTTGTTTTGTCGCGAAATTGTTGCTGTGCTTTGTATGGGATGATTTCTCTGTGTGATTTCGGAGGTATTCGTAGCCACTTTTATTAACACAAGTTGACACTACTGAAGACGTCATGAAGATATTAAGTAATTTCTTATTTCTTTAGAATAGTTAAGACACGGTAACTATGAAGATTACTTACGCACTATTCGTCTGGAATCCTGCGCGCAGCATTCCAGAGACTTTGCTGTGTTGTCTTTTTAGCCTCTCTGGGAGATGAAGTGAAAATCGATACAGTTCTATAAACTTATTTGGCATATAACACAAGGCATTGTCCATATCCATTATGGTGTTTGTCATGAAATGAACTTAGACAGACTGTACTTTCACAGTGTTTGTTTACTACTGGTGTTGTGTGTTAATATTATTATTTATTATATGTATTTTTTACATTAATAAGGTGGCAAACAAGTATACGTCCCACCTGATGGTAAGCTGTTACCGTAGCCTACTATAGACGCTTGCAACACCAGTGGTATCACTTGCGCATTGCCGACCCCGTTAAACGAAAGAGGAATTAATTAGATTGGCAATATAAGGGTCAAAGTCCCCTCACTGCCGACACAACGTTTTCACGCAGAGCACTAGCGACCTTGCACACCGTAAGGAACACAACACAGCTCAATGCAGTGTTATTTCACTTTGATTTTCTGCAAGGTGGAGGTACTTCCCCAGTCGGGCAGCTCCAATTTGAGTGCAAATACTCTCACTATGCCCTACCTCTCTTAAAATTGCTTTCTAGACGGCGATATCTAAAGCGAAACTAAACCTAGCAAAACAAATACTTATAAATATGTTAATCCTTTTTGTAAATCTATGTTTAACTCATGGAACATAATGAATTTTACGGCAATCATTAAAATTCAAATCCAAATGAAATTGGTGTGATATTTGATTTTATAAAGATTTATATCTCAAATATCACAGTTATGAGATAGAAATATAAACGATTACAAATAAAGATAGTGATCCCATAAATGACTGTAAATTATAATGTAGGAAAAATAAATGCTAGAAAAGATTATGTAAGAAAAAAAATGATTGTTTGGGCATCGACGTAAAATTAAATTAGGAGGATTTTATGAATTTCAATTATAGGTACGTCCTGTGTTTTTAAAATACACTCCTCTCAATAACATCTACCCGTTGGCTGGTATCGCACCACCTGCTGTACGAAGGGAGGTCGCATGCGGCCTTGAGAAACAAAACCAGGAATCCGATCCCCGACATCCCCTCTACAAGTATACCACAGCCCCGGGTAGACTTAAGAGCCGGAAGAGTTTTCTTCGCTGCGCAAAAGCCATTCAGGACGAGGCACCTAATGTGAGGAGTAAGTTGTGGAAAGTACAGTATCCACCACCACGCGACTATGTTCAACCCAAGGAACACCTGCCACCTGGACGTGATCTGCAGTGGGTTGTATGGAGAGCACTCAACCGGATGCGCTCTCAAGTTGGCCGCTGCAAACACAACTTGGTGAAATGGGGGATCATAGATCCGGGCGCCACAGAGCGCGAATGCGGTGCCCCTGACCAGACCATGCTACACTTGCTGGAGTGCCCAAAATGCCCGTACACCTGCACCTTTGAAGATCTAAAGAATGCCACTGATGCCGCAATTAACGTGGCCACCTACTGGGCTCAAGTAATATAAATAATGTATTTACCATCGACACGAAAAGAAGAAGAAGAAGAAAATACACGCAGGTTCAAGGGTAGTTTAATATAATATTAATTTGCAGTCACTATGTGTGTTTAGGAATGTGATGTAACAATATTACTATCATAGCGACGTTTGCACGCTATTTGAATTTTAATACTTATGTTGATTTTCGGCAGTGTTGCATACTTTGTAGCACCACTTAAGAAATAATAAGTAGGCAAAGTTGCCGAATCAATAATCGGAACATTACTAGTGATTGCTATTACTAAACAAAAATAACATTTTGCTTATGTAAGTAAGCGTATAGAAAGAATGTTTAAGACAGATTTGGGCACAAGACTACACTAAAATTGCTGAAGTAAGTAATAATAGGGGTAGTCGAGATTCAATTTTTTTTAAATACCGAGTATGTAACTTTATGTTGTTAACGTTCCGCTAAATTCATACGTAATTATGCATTCGGAGATAATTTATTTTACCTATGTGCTATGTAAGACCTTAAAATCTTAATTCGTTTTAGTAAGTGTCCGCTAATGTTACATTATATAACATGAAGCTATTAAAACAAATTGCTCGTTACATTGTTTTAATCTCTATCTGAAAATGGCGATACTGCTTATGGTTGAAAATATTTGGCGATGGTTTTGGTGTCTGACGTAACACTAATACACAAATAACAGTAACTATTCAAGAGCCTAGTCAGTGACATTGAATAATTTTACGTACGGCATGAACAGGAGGCACGTGACGTAGTCTACCTGTATTTTATATGCAGCTACAGAGCTGTTGCAAAATTTCTATTGACATTGACTATGTATATGTAAATGAAATCGAAGGCATCTCTTTCATAACATTGAAATTGTTTTATTCCACCAGAATACTTTCGTTTTTGTCGAGGTTGTTAATTAATTGTCAAGCATAATTGAAAATTATCTGTCGTTTTATAAAAAAAAAACAAACAATAATTTAATAAGAAAGCGTCGTCTTACTGTAGGTACCGAACTGAAGGTATGTTCTTAGTTATTACTATAATGACCATCACACCGACACATGTATTGTGTAATGAGTGTATTTGACACTACAAAAGATATATTTTTAACAATAATAGCTGTACCTACTATACGTAATGATGGTGATTAGCTCCTTACTTAGAAATTTTATAGCTAATTTATTTCGTAATAGGTAACTAACATCCGACCGTAATATAAGAAGATTGGGTATAAAGTGACTACGGATTTTGGATTTGAAGGGATACCTACTGCTCAGGGAACCCTTACAATCAGGTTCACTTTTAATAGAATATAGTGATTCATTTAAGATAAACTTTCCTGATAAATCTATGGTTTGCATGGATCTGTTTCACAATAATAATTACTAAAGTTGGTCGATCTTAAAACCGTAAATAACAGTGAGCACAATTAAGTTGATGTGTGTAATTAAAAAATGTTGTAACATTTAGTACCATCTGACAGCGCGAGAGCCGGCGCGTAAACCGCCACGGCCGTGTATAGTATCATCTGCATTAAATACAACGCACTGGCATACACGCGGATTGACTTGCAGAAACGCACTTCCTGTGAACAAGACAACCTAGACTTTATTATTAAGAATCTAATAGGTGCCTATAGTATATAGGATACCTATTTAGAAAATAATTAAAAGTTCACCTATATCTGATAATTGTGTGGGCTTCTAACTAATAATACCAGAAAATGTGGACGGGCATGAAGTAAAAGTACTCTATTGGAAGTGAGCTAAATATACACAAAGAGGGTACATGCATTTTTTTGCAAACTATCTATCTATGGCACTAATTAAGAGGGTTACATTTTGAGGCCACAACAAAAAACAATAATTTTAATTATATATTTTGCTATAAAATGTAGACAAGGATATCTTAAACTTTAAGTTTCGGTCGGTATTATCCACTCTATGAAATGAGATTTTATTTAATATATTTATATATTTAGGATCACTTAAGCATCGTCGCATTTTCTACCTTGAAGACATCAAAAAGTTCTTTCACATACCAAATATTCGTAACATGACGTCAATCTTAGCCTCATGAATACAGGTAGGTACAGTTGACTCGCAATAGGCACAACCAGCACAAAGGCAACACAAATCATCCAGAACTGTGCGCCTGCCATATACATCTCTGCTGGATTTCCTAACAACTCTATGGCTGTGATGAAACTGAAAACGGTCAATTCATTGAACAAACATGATTTTGATATAAATTTAGTTAGGTGTGTAATCCGCATTGTGAACTCACCTAGCAGCAAGACTCAGAGCCATGGGGAATGTGCCCATCGATGAGCCTCCGAGTAGGAAATCGTCACCAGTCATCTGCTTCTCCCCAAAATACCCATAGAATACGCCAATCAAACATGAAATAAGAAGCATGGCGGCCAGCACGCTGTAGTCCTCCCAGTGGAAAAGAACTTCCTCCACAGTTTCATTTTGAGACAAAACTAAATCTATTTTCTTTGCTTTCGTTATGTTGAGGGATGCTGATGCGCCTGATATTGAACTAAAACTCCAAAATAATATGGATAGTACTGTGACCTGAAAGAAACACATAATAATGAAAATGCTTAGAAAATTTAAATGCTCTGTTTTTTGGTAGTGTTTGATATTTATAAACAAAATCGTATGATAATAAAATCTAAAATAATAAGTACTGACGTCTAGACTAATTTTAATAATTAAGTATAGATGTCATTACATAACGCTCATAACAGGATGTTCACATAATAGGAATTGAATAGGAAAATCCTAGATAACTATTTAATATTTATCCAAACATTGGATTTCAATGCAATAGGTATAGTAAGTAGGATGTGTAATAAAATGGGACAATACAACTAATTATAGTCAAGAATGGTATTATTATATCATTTGGAGAACCTCGTCGAATCACAATGTTGGAACAGTACAAATGTTGCGAAAGGCTGCTAATGTTACGGGAACCAGTGATGGTACTTGAGAAAAATGTATCTGTGCCATTTTAATTCCTAAGTAGGTACTCAATCGAGTATGTCAATTGTCACTACTCAGTAAGTTTTTTTACGCAGTAAGTTTCATAAACTAAAAAAACGAAACAATCCAATACTTGTTTCGTTACACTTAGAAAATACAAAAAAAGTACCTGGCAAGTTTAAAAAAAAAATGCACGTTGTCAGCGCTTAGGCACCTACCTATTTACCTACAAACATCAATTAAATCTTACGTGAGATGAGATAAATATTTAAAAAAAATTTTGTTTGCACTAGCTTTTAACTATAACGAAGCTGACTGGTAGATAACAAATTATAAGTACCTTTTTAAGTACGGAAAACCTGCCACCTGGGAAGGTGACAGAGGTATGTCAGACTCTTACCACGGTACGGTCGGTACACGTCGGTACGGTGTTACGAATCGAGTAAGCGAGTAAATCGAGCACTTGCCTTCCCTTATTCCTGACATTCGCAACTACCGTGGTCCAGCCCTCGCTGGACCACTACGAAGGCCGAGGCCTCTCCTCGTTTGCTTATAAGGCGCGCGTGGATCAAACACACGCGCCGACTACTGGGGCAAATTATAAGTACCTAAGAAACACATCTTTCTAGGTTACGAAAGAGATTAAAGTTAAAACTTAATTACATACAATGATTTCATATGTAAAGTTACGAAACAACAGCGTATACATAGGTATATTAAAAATTATATTAGCTGTTTTAGTTACGTTGATCTTTACCGGGTTGTGGTATTGCGTTTTGGATGTAATTCTTTTTCTCGCACATCTCTCGAATTAGACATACACTCTTTAATTACGTAGCCTCGAACTCATATCAATCATTTCGAAAATAACGTATACATAAATTTTATATATACAATATTGCTTAACCGGTGAGTGGGCAGATACCAGATACCAAGTTGTAGGTACAAAACACAGTAATAATGCTCGTTGCTAGTGTTTTTTTCATTAAGAACAGACACAATTTCAATTGCCTTTTAAATGGTTTGAAATTGCCGTACCTACCTAAACTGTTAATTATTTGATTATTCGTGTCGCAAAACAAAGAGTAACACTGTTTTTTTTCTTATTTCATTGTCAAAGTGCCTTTAAAAGGGTCTCGTCTTCCTACTAGACTAGGTCCAGTGTCAAATAGACCCTCAAATAGCCATTAGACCTCCACAACCCAGTTTCTGGGTAATACCGATATCCTGAGTATAGACTGGTTTTTGAACTTCTGAATACCACTAACCAGTGTCATAGATGTTCGTATGACAATCGGGACCGACGGCCGAAATAGTCAAGAACGACTCACGCAGCTTATCCCTACAGATTGAATGATCAGCGTAGTTATTACTTAGCCAGGACCCCCTAAATTTCAAATTATAAGTAGGTAAGGGTTATTTCATAAGTAGGTGTATAAGGTGACCTCGCATTGCATAGACTTTTCGTACATTTAGAAATCAGCTTATACTTGATTGGATGCCACAGTGTGTCTGTGAATCATATTGTAATTCATCAAACGCTGCCATTTTAGTCACAGAATACGGAATTGTATACCCCCATTTGTAGTAGGTAACTTTTATTCATCATCAACCCATATATACTGGCACACAGATGGGCACGGGCCTCTTCTCAGATTGAGAGGAAATCGACTATAGTCCTCCACGCTGGCCTAGTGCGGGTTGGCAAACTTCACACACCGTTGACAAAAATCTCTAAGGCCTGCAGGTTTACTTCCGATGTTTTCCTTCACCGTTTTAAGCAAGTGATAATTAATTATTAATACGCACATGAATTCGAAAAGTCAGAGGTGCATGCCTTGGATTCGAACTCGAGACCTATGACTTGGCAGTCCAATGTTCATTTCACTAGGCTATCACTGTTTTTTTTATAGTACGGAAAATTCACACGGATCGACTGCCACTTTTGGAGGTGCCAGTGCATGTCGGTATTCTACTGTACAAAAACCGCACTAGTTTGCCTCCTCTTGCCCTACGTTTGACGGTCATGGGATTGGTGACATTCGAAACGACTGTAATAGGTGCCCTACACTGTCACACTAATCAAGACAACCCAGAGATAAAGTTACGATGTTATGCTTGAACGGAAATGGTTTTTCATAGGATTAGGTGTCATTTTATATAGGTCTTAAGTAAAATAATACGACTGAATAAGATTATATCGAATTAGCGAATTAAAACTAATTATCGTGGAAATTGTTATCAATATGGATGAAGTAATAAAGTAGAACCGTTCACTTTAAACAGTATTCCTTATCTCTTGATAGTAAAATAAAACTCTCAAACTGTATACAGAAACTAAATCTTATTATTTATAATTTTTTTATGTATTAAAGTATGTATTTACAGAAGAAAAGTATATAAATATTATATCCATTACCTAGTACCCAAAGTACAAGCGCTGCTTAGTTTGGGACTATAATTAGGGTGCTTTAAAAAAGCCCCAAATATTTATGTATTTTTCTATCATTCATTATAATTATTCGTTCAAATTTTTTATTCAGCTGCAGGTTATACATGCCTAATAATTTAATATATTGTCATAGGTAAATAGAGGACTTCGAGTATAGTATTTATAATAGTGTGCCTGTTAAGGTATTACCTCTACCAATATAACTCGACAGCTGTCTCGAGCCTATGAGTGCTCTTGATCAAAGCTGAACGCATGTTGTGCGACACAGGCACGCAAACCAATGTAAAGCCGGAATAAGCTAGTTTAACACACGCACTGGCTTCCTCAAACCGGATAGCTCCGGTCCACGCTTCAATGAATAGCTCCAAGCCAGCTGATGGGTATGGGAGTAGTATAATAATGTCCACATTCCAAACAATTAAGCAAAGCCGTTGATACGTTGTGTCTTGTTCTTGTTTTGTTAGTTAAATAATATATAGGCGTCTAAAAAAACAGGATTATTAAATTCATTAATTTGAGCAACTCCATTAAATTCCATAATATGCTATATTACATCACAAGTTGCTTGGTGACCATATTATTATATGCATACTGAGACTACGGTGACATGCGACATTGTTTGATATTTATTTTTTGCAGCAATATAAATCAATTTCGTAGCAATTTTCGTAGCAGTAGCTACGTAGGCTACGAGATAAATTCTTTAGGTAGCGCTATAGACTAGTAATATAAAAAAAAGTAAATTTCAAAATTGAAAAAACCCGATTGAAAAAATCAAGAAGTTAGGAATATAGCAAGCGTCAGGTAACTGTATTCAAAACAGTTTAGCTTTTTTAAATAGTAAATAGCGGCCATATATTTTGTACAGTTGTTAGGATTTTTAGTTTTGTCGTTTTGTCTTCCTGATCACTTATAAACTCGTATGTCATTAGAAGGAACTCTGTAATATATTAGGTACCTACTTAGCGAAATCATTATTATAATAATATTATTAACAGAGGTTTTTACAGTCCGTGAATCGGTTGAGAATTAATTAATCATGAGCTGATTGCATAATATTGCAGCATTGGTTCAAACCGTCTCAGATAGATTTTTTCTTTCACTAAAATTTGTAAAAATATATAAAATTTGTTTGTTGAATTTTACTATAATTTAGATTATTATTTACGAATGTAAGTTATACACATATTATCTATGATATAATGTTATATTATCTTAGATAATATTTACCTACTTGCGCGGTTACATATCTACTTAAAAACAAATAACTAACTACCTAACTGTAAATCTGATAGTCAAAATACCAAAATGTTGCCATATAACACCAGACTTCTACTTTTGGTGTCGTAATTCTTTGAAACGATGTTACCTTACTGTTCGTGATGAATTTCGACCTTTCTGTAATTTGGCATAATAGAGCCTTGAGGTTTTTATAAACTCGAAACGGTGATTACTTCGAATTTCTAATACATAAAAAAAATTGTATTGTTAGTGGATCATAATGTTGATGCGACGTTTTGTAAGTAGGTTGCAGTTCTTTTACGTGTGAAGAATGTTAACATAATGTCGGAAACATGTCTAATTTGATATTAATTAAATTGTAAGTTAAATAAATTAAAATATACTATTATTATTTTTTGTTAAATGAAATTATGTAATGAGTAATAAAAGGGATTGGTTTTAAAGGGATTATAATTATTATGTACATGTTTATACTACCTACTTATCTTACTACGATTACATAACGATGTCGTCAGCTTCTTAATTTTTTCGTTCAAAGCTAGACCCGTAAGATGTCAAAGGTTATTTCGAATGGCGGTTAATTACGAATCTGTTTTTTTTTAATTGCGTTCGTGATACTAAACTTACCTTTTGTGAATCTTGCGAAAGTATTAATAAATGTATAATGAAATATGAATTGGGGAGACTGTATTGACTATACATCCATCAACCGGAGTGGATATATCCTAAATCCACCGCACCTTGGAAAACAATAAATATCGGGTGAGCTATTGTGACACAACCGTTTCGCATGACGTCGTCTCTATTCTTCACAATGCCTATATCCAAAGATACCCTACAGTATGAAACCATAATAATAAGATTCTCATTAATTAAAGCTTATATTAAAACTTCTCATAATTGAATTTATCGATCAAGTTCTTATTATTATTTAATAAAATCTGTTTCTATTATTTCGTCGTAAAAAAAGATAAAGTAGGTAAGAGGTATCACCTCTTACCTATTTTCTTACCTAGATTTACTGTATACACAGTAGAATCTAATATACCTAGTGTTCACAGGTTTCAACGGCCGTTATGATCTGTCAACAAGTACAGCTTAGTTTTACACTTAAGGAGAGGTTATGCAACGTTTCTAAGACCATATACTTAGATCTAGGATAGCTAATGCTAGCACCATTCATTACTGTATGTAGGTACCCTTCGGTCTGTAGTATTATGTATATCAATAAAAATCAATTGCAACACAATATGTAGGTATAACGAAGCATCACTTGAAAACGGCTCAACCTATTTATATTGGCTGTTTATTTGTGTCAGTCAGGATAAGAATTGTGTGAAAGAACACCTATTGATTTATTTATTTATGTACACACTTATAAACTAGAAAGAAGCCAGCTTACTTAGGACTACTTAGTACAAAGGTACTGCTTATTTCTAAAGAAATCTCTTCCAGCAGACCTGCGAGAGGAGAATTGAAAAAGAAGAAATGTAGACAAATTTGGGAATTTCCTACGTGATGGGGAAATTAGAGATCTATGCGGGTAGTACAGCGGGGCACAACTATTATTGAATTAAATACCGTTTAGAGATACACTTTTAATCGTTCAGAATCGGATGAATATAGAATTTGGTCTACATCAACAATTTAATGAAAATGTTATTCAATAAACAGACACTCACCTGACTTTTACCGGGAATCCTCAGTCTTAATCTTGTAAAAGGTGAACATACCGCCATTTCCTTATATTTGATTATTCTTGTTTAAGTCAAATTGTTGATTTATCACTATATTTTGGGATTATTAACATATCTTCCTTGTTATATTAGGTGCATAGGCAGCGGTAGACAATTCACACTCGTATGCTCGTAACATAGATACTGGGAGGCTGAGATGTTCAGATACGTGCCGGATGTGTGCACCAATCAATTGTGACTAAGACAACGAGCACGGAACAATGCGTTGCACGAGGCGTCGCAAGTGGAGCTTTTTCGGATCTGTCCACATTTGGCTCTAAAATCCTCCTATGACCTCTATAGTCAATTGCTAATCAAGGGCTTCGTCTCCTCAAGAATAATTGTAATCTTTTATCGATTCCGTGTGACTGCGCATGAGGCTCGTTGAGTCGAAGCAAACCAACTTCTAGTTATTATGCGTTTAATAGTTTATTAAACATCGATAAGGTAACTGCACTACGTACTGAAAGAGTGATTAGCTGTTGTTATCACCGTTAGTTGACTCGAAATGTTGAGTGATCAAATAAGTATTGAAACTGACGCTGGTAAATTTATATAAAAATAATAAAAAGACATAGTTATGATTCCTACCTTAAATTTAATAAAACATAATAATATTAATTTATTGTTAGATAATAATAATATTATGAATATTACATATCTACAAAGGAAAGCAAAGGTTATTTTATTTATTAATGCATATAGTTTAAAAACGTATGGTGTTGTTCAATAAGGTGTTTTAGAACACCGCGGTGTCCTACAAAACGCTAATAGTAACCGCATCTATACCTATGTATAAATCAACCGGTTTGTAGAAATAGGCTCCGATACTCGCCTACCTTCCTGGTGTTTCCACATTATGAGGCCTGCGCCGGGTCAGGGGTCAATTATTCCCACTTCGCTTCGACACAAACCGTAAACAATGATGCGCTGACAATTGTCACTAAGTGCTTTGTTCACACTACAAATTACATCCGCAGCTACGCTTTAGACTTGTCTTGAAACATTATACTGTGTGCACCTACTACCTACACCATGAACGCAATACTGCGAAACAAGCAAGCGTATCGTAAGTATCGGAAACGATTGGTTAGATGGAATCAATCACAAGTAAACCAATACGAAACTAAGCTTGTATGCGTTTTAATCAACAACGTATTGTTATATTACCTACCCACATAGGAACTTACATTTTGTTTTATAAATCGATAGCGGGTAGTACGGTAATACCCATATAGCATCGAGGCATCGAGGCATCGAGAAAAGTAGACGTTTAGCAAATGGATGTTTTGAATGAAGTAACATCTATAACCATTCACATTCCTTAATACTCATTAACTTTAGTACAACACACACGACGATAAGAGTTGCGAGTGTCGGCTTTAACCTGCAGCAAATTAACATTTGAACTCATAACAAATTGCGTTTACCTGGTTACACAGAGGAACATTTTACTACTATCATGCATGCCTGAGGCGTTACATGGGTACTTAGTACTAGAAACACTGAAGTTACATAGCCGTCCATACTAGCATACCATTCAAAATAATGGTTAACATAATTTGTCTTGGCTTCCTTAACACATGTAATAAATACCTCTAATACATTACATGTACCTAAGGAAGAGTATGTAAAGAAGAAGAATAAATTACCGGACTGATTATTATAATAAATAGGCTGCCTACATTGTGTCTTTAAAACTGAGAAGCAAAAATCAAAATTTTAATTGAATTATTCGATATTATACCTATAATAATTTGATAGTTACCTAATACCCAAGTTCGTCACGTCCACATAAAAAAACAAGTACCTATTTTTATTTAATTAAAAAACTTCGTACCTAGATCTACTATTTTGCAAATAATAATTTGGTAAAATATAATCATACCTACCGGTTTATATATTTTTTAACAAATTGACACCCTAACGTGTAGTCAAATGTTAGGTACCTATAATATATGTTTATAGTGATAGGTATTGAAATTATAGGTTGTATATACTTGCTTTACTATAAACAAGTATAATAGAATAGATCTTATACAGTTGAATGCAAACTTTACTGTATTGTAAACCTTATTGAGTTCCAACTTAAAGCAATTAGAAAATTGCTTTATAAAATTTTTTTTAATAACAAAAAGCAAGTAGCTACGCTATATATATACGCTTCCAGTGTTATTATTATTATATTAGTACACACACCAGCAGGTCAAGCTATCCAAAACTATAAATTTTCCCAATTGAACATGAACCTTATTGCTTCGTATTAAAGTTAAAAACCTATCAAAGAAATTTGACAGATCGGGGTAACTTTATGTGCTGGCCTCTGTACATGATACGACTACACCAAATACTGTAAGTAATTAAAAAATACTTTATATTATTAAGTATTACGCTTAACTAGATATGAGCTTGACATAGGTCACTAGACTAATGCAGTTGCATTATTGGTCAATGGCTAATGATGCAGTTTCTAGCACACACACACACACATTTAGGAGTTTAATTATTTATAATAATAAATAAATATATTCTTCGACAATTTTATACAGTACCAGCTAGTCCGAAACTAAGCAGAGCTTGTACTATGAGTACTAGAAAATTGATATAATACTTTTTTTTTGTTAATACATAAAATACACAAGAAACACCCAGACAAACACAAAAACTTATTTTCATGACATAAATATTGTGATTTGTGGGAATCGAACCCACGACCTCGAGATCAGCAGTCTGACACGCGAACCACTGGACCACAGACGTCGTCGTCTTCTCATTTATAAAGTAAACTCTTTCCCGTTTCTAAAACAACAGTTTGTTATCTATACACATATACATATATATATAAATAACACTACATTAATCTATGTAAAGAATTAATCGTTGATACAAATTAATTTGGATATGGATATGGAATTTCAAACGAATTTGAAAATAACTGTACACCTAGACTCGACATTTCTTAAGTGCCTGTATATGGTTTAATTGATGTTGAATGTTTGATTGATTTTGGTATAATTCTATTTTTGAATAAATAATTATTTTCTATCTCTATTTCTATATCATTTTGTTTATGAAGAAAGTCTCAACTTATCTTAAAAAAAAAAATGGCTTCCTAGTAAATAATTAAGTAGTTACTATAATAATAATATTAAAATTGATTATTATATTAATATATAATAATCAATTTTAATAATCATTAATAATTACGTATGATTTTTGTATTTTTGCTGAAGAAATTAAAATAAATACTTAATAATAATAAAAAATATGTTATTAGATGTCAAGAATATCGGATTAAATGAAACACATCACTATCAAAATCTTATAGATCACTTCTAAGGCGATATCCATGGAAAGCATAGGTACCTACACTTTCACATGTCCTCCTATCCTCTATGGAATGGAATTATGACTACAAACATAATTATAACATTTCAGAAATATGAATTACGAGTACAATATGCAATTTTTAGCTACCTACTGAAAATTTCATTTCAATAAAATAATAAAGAAGGCATACATATTATATGTATAATTATGTAAAAGATCTGTTGCCAAAGCAATGTCTAAGTACCTAAATAAAAACTGAGTCAGGCAATATTAGATGAACAAGTAAAACTTAATGTAGAAGGATTGGCGGCAGCATGTGTGCCCTCGCGCACGTTAGCTGATGCGTCGTCAGTAGGAGGGCGGCGCGTGAGCACCATCTTATTGCGAAAGGTATGTGAACCATCGAAAGTGCCCCCTCCCCCGGATATGGAGCGTACAACTCTTATAAACACAGGTGGCGCCTGGGCACTGGACATTACACTATCTACCTGCGTCTAATCGCATGCCCAGGATGTGTGACACTATGGTAGGTGTTTGTGACGCGCTTTTGTGATGATCATCTCTGACCAACATAGTGACATGGTGTTAATATAATAGTGAATCCCTGAAATGATACCGATATCTTGAGGAAAATAGTGCGAACATGTGTTTCCTTCATATAGGTTGATAAAATTATGTAACAGGTATATTTGTGTGCAGGTACTTCGATCTCTGGTGGTGGCGGTGGTGGTAGCGTGCGCGGTCGCGAGGCCAGAGCCCCCGACGTCGTACGGCGCGCCCGCCCCATCCTACAGTGCCCCCTCGTCGTCATACGGTGCCCCCTCATCTTCATATGGTGCCCCCGCACCACAGTACGGACCTCCACAGCAGCCCATAGTGCACAAGCATGTGTACGTTCACGTCCCACCCCCCGATAACGACATTCCAGCACCTCGCAAACAAATCTGGGTGCCACCTCCTCAAAAACACTACAAGATTGTGTTCATCAAGGCGCCGACTCCACCCACCCCTACTGCTCCTGTCATTCCTGTGCAGCCACAGAACGAGGAGAAGACTCTTGTCTACGTATTGGTGAAGAAACCCGAGGAGCAGCCAGACATCGTGATCCCGACACCGGCGCCCACGCAGCCTTCCAAACCAGAAGTTTACTTCATCAGATACAAAACTCAGGTAAGATACTAAGTAGCTTATCATTCCTAAATCTCAAATCATTGGTCTTGTAGGTAGGAGTTTTGTAATTTAAATATTCGTTAGAATTTTTGTACGTGCTAATCCATATTTTTTAAATTCGTTTCATGTATTTGTAATAATGCGTTTAACATAACATTCCATCACGCCGGTATTCCCCGAAGGGCTTACCCTTCGGGGAATACTGGGTGCATTACTATACACCTCTGCCTTAGGAGAGGTGTATAGTAATGCACACCCACAATACGCCGGTATGTTTAGGTCCCATGTAATAGGGGTGAGCCTATTTCCATTTGGCATTGGGCAAAAATCCAAACGCTGAATCCGAGCTGCTACTCAGAATTTCATAGGAAACCCCAGTAACACTTTGCTCGACTTGGGAATCGAACCCTGGACCTCTAGCGTAGCAGTCGCTAGTCGTAGGACCATCAGACTTACGAGGCAGTAATATGTTTATTTTCCTCTACCCTAACATGTCAATTTTTCTCTTAGCTTTGTTTTTATTTATTTAAGTTTAATTACTTACTTATAACAAACGTCATTTAAAGTGGTAGGTTAGGTTACAAAACATGAAGATTATGTGTAATTAATTGCTGCTGAAGTTTGCCCTATAATAATTTTATTTTAACTTTAGCGTTAAATTGTAAAGTGATTAGCATTTATAAAAAAAGAGACCGCGCCTGAAATTTTATTCAATGGAACTTTAATCAAATAAATATTTACATTATAAAGGCGTCATCTATCATGGTGACGACTCAAGGATGCATCCGCACTCTGCCTCGTGAAAGTGCGCGATAACATTTCCTACAACAATCTAGGAAGTATTATATGGCATTATCTGCAAGACCTAGCGTGCTCGGTACTCAGTGACACCAGCTATCATCATTACAGTAACGCAACCGAGGATGCCTCACTGTACTAAGACAACCCGTATTTTCTGTCTAACGCAATGCTTCTCGCATTAAGTGGCTGTCGAACCGTTTTTTTTTTGTATCAATTTTACCAGGCGGATAATATTTGCTAGAAATGTCAATTTAAAGTGGTTGCATCACGTTCGAGCATAATTTTTATAATCAATATACATCTTGAGCTTCATTGATGTACGCTTGAACGCGCGCCATACAATATACTATTATAACTTATTACTTTATTATAAATATTTTTTAAATTAGATAACAGCATATCTTATTTAGCCTATAGCCTAATCCCTCTCAATATGAGCGGAGACCCGTGCCCAGCAGTGGGACAGTATATGGGTTGATGATGATGATTTAATTTTTATATACTGGGTATCGCAGGATCCCAATAATATCGTAGTAGGTATAAATTTAATCATAAAATATGAATGGAAGATGGTAATTCGAAGATGTTAAGAGATCTTGTGAATTGTTTTAAAATATACGCTCTGGAATATTTTTTTGCGTAATATAATAATGTAAATACCTCGTAATAGCGTGTATTTCACACAAATTGCTTTATAATTGACGGGTCATTCGAAGATCAAAACGAAAGTATGCGTAGCATTATTACATGGGATCACGTGAAGGCTTTTAGACACGTAACATTTACGCCGTGCACGAAAGTTTTGTAGGTCAATTTCAAAGTTAGAATTTATTTGATATAAATTTACACTTGCATTTTTAAATACTAAATGTCTACTAATGAAAATAGATTCGATCATCAAAATAATCCGGTGATTATCGCAACTAATTATTATACTACCATGACATAAGATGATTTTGCTTTCCTTATAAAGTCGCTAGCTTGGTAACGTTATGCTTTGAATGAAATGCGTTTAAAACACCCTTTTAAACAATGTCATATATAAACAATATACATACAAATACAACATCACTACATCATCATCACATAGTATAAAACAAAGTCGCTTTCTCTGTCCCTATATCCCTATGTATGCTTAAATCTTTAAACTACGCAACGGATTTTGATGCGGTTTTTTTTAATAGATAGAGTGATTGAGAGGAAGGTTTATATGTATGATCCATGTATTTTATTAGTACATTGCACCCGTGCGAAGCGGGGGCGGGTCGCTAGTATATAATATTACGGTAATAAAACTTTAGGAATGCTTGTATACCACAGAAATATATTAATAATAATTATTATTATGAATATAGCTGACGAACTTGTTGTCATTTAACATTTATCAACTTGCCTTGCAAACCTCAAGTTACTACTGAGACTTTCGTACTACAGATTAACCCAATGACACATCTGGACTTTTGAATCGAACTCAAGAACCTTACGCTCAATAGCCACGCTTGTGATTCCTAGACAATGATATAGATAGGTACATAAATAAGTCTATTAACAAAATATTCAAAATTAGATGCTATTTACAGCTGCCGTCACCAAATGTAAGTAACGTATTTTGTTTATTGTCATTTCAGAAACAGGAAGGTTACCCGGCCGCGGCTCCCAAACCCGAATACGGACCTCCTGCTTCCGCGCCCTCGTCAGAGTACGGTGCACCTTAAGACGACCACTCATGATTATCACAAACTAGCTGTCAAACAGTGCTTGACTGACGTCTGTAGACCCCATCTTTAAAAAATCTTAGTAATCAAGTTACTCAAACTTTTTATTAATTCGATTTTTACTGAGTACATTCATAGCTGGACCAAATCGATAATGAAATGATTTAAGTGATCAATCTACCCTGCTTTATTTACGAACACAGATACTCAATACGTTTATTGCACTCCACGATGTGTGCAACTGTGTGTACTGTGTACAACGTTCGTACCAACGGGTAGTTCATATGAATAAATCTTATGGGTGTGTTCGCTTGGTAAACAAATTAAATAATTATTTTTAAAAAAATCCTTGCTAACCGAAGGATTTAAAGGTTTAATAGAAAAACGGCATGTTCGCATCACGTTGTGTTGTTTCGTTAAAATATGACGCGATTATGGCGTTTTCATTGCTTGAAGTTTATAGAAAAATTATACTTAATTCTTAATACCTCTTTCCATCAGTGCCTTTGCTGTGATATTAAAAGTGTAACACGTGGAACAATAATCTAGTGAAGTCGGCTGAGCACTGACGGCAGCACGCTGGCATTACGCCAAACTGTACTGCATCGTGTATATTACATCAAATTGATGTGAATGTTTGTAAATATATTATTTTTATACAATAAAAATGTTTTAAATATAAATTAATATATTGGTTTTCTTTGATAGTCCCAGAATACCTATTATGTAAAACTGTAACTAAGTACACCTGTACTTACCAACCATATGGCGCAACATCATACGCACAACACATCCAGGAAGCGTATTTGAAGGAAAAATGCTGGGCCCGCCCTTGCAGATTCCTATTCAGATCGTCCTAATTTGCAGATACCCAAAGACTGTCACAATATTGGTGATCAAATTATTTTGGTTGGTTATTTATAATTAGGTATTTACTCACATATATCTAAACTTGTAAAATATTTGTAGTTAAGTACTGTATTAGTACCTAGATACGTAGTTTTTTTATTGGTTGAGGAATTTATTCTCATAACAGTTAGGTGTTTCTAAATTATGTAAAATGTACGGAAGCTGGACCCCTGGAATATATTATAAATGTATAAGGAAGAAATACTCTACCATCGTGGAGATATTTAGGAGGTAATAGTTAAATAATTTTCTTTTTAGAAGATGAACAACATCAGGGTGTGGTTCCTAATAATTAATATTTTTTTACTTTATCTAGCTTTAAAAGAAGAGAGAAATTTGATAATGCGGCCCCTGGGTAAAAATTAGCACTTTGCTACCTCAGAAAGAAAAGTTGTATGAAAAGTGAAAATCCATTTTTAACCTACGTTTTTTGTTCTGGTGTAGGTAATAAGACGTCAACGCGCGGTACAACATGTCCATCAACGTGCTTAAATAATGATTGATGCTAAAGATTTAATTGGCAAATTTTAATTAATTGTATCTATGTAGGTACCTATCTCACGGACATTGATTAGATATTATATCACACTTACATATTTGTTTTGGTATTAGCATCTAGAAGCTAACAGATGAGAACGGGTAAGAAGTAAAAACAAATGTTTTATACGGGATTATATTATAGGTTAGGTTTTAATTCAAGATGGAAGGAAGGAATTCTTATTAAATAATGGAATTACGTTTAGACTTATTTTAAACATATTATTCTGTAACTACAGAATATTTAATTTTACCTTTCATAGGTTAGGTATATGACGAACAGTTAATTGATCAGGTAAATCAACCTAACAAAAATGTATGTATTAAATGTCTTTGGTAAATACTACTAATAATTTGATTATGTACGACATAACATAACAAGTAGCTAAGTTTAGATATTTTACTATAAATTATATTCTTCAAAACTACAATTGTACATAGAAACCACAAACCTATGGATACAATTATGTATAATACATGTAAATAATTTCCATTTGTGTTCAGAAGCGATTAGGTATGAGTTGCTGCTTACTGTACATGAAAATATTGTCTGCGGCGTCCATTGCGAAAGGTGTTAACTAGTTTTCAAGAGGGAGACCCTGATTAGTGATGCGCTAAAAGCGAAAACATGTGAATTATATTTAAAATGGTAAGTAATATTGTATAGTTACTTAATAGCACAACCTCAGTACACAGGACACATTTCGAGAAGGTAAAAATAATAAAATGTGATAGACGAGTAGAACTTACCGTTATAACTTATGTATAAAGAATGGAAAGTGAATTCAGTTGGATGTTGCAGATTCGATTTCATTATAAGTTATCTACCTCATTTAGTTTATTTATTGTCACATATGCAAACGGGCATTCTCTCAGCAAGAGGGGTAAGCTATAGTCCATCGTGTTGGGATAGCTAGTAGGTAATAAAGTTATCTTAAAATTCATAATTCTATCAGTTATTGATTAAGAGCTCCCAAATCATCAATAAAGTGTTTCATTAAAATATTAGGTCAAATAATATAGACAGGTTGTCCAAGAAAATATCTATTTAATCTATCATAATTTCGCATAAACGCAGCTAAATAAGTAAAATATTTCAGAACATTCTGAACATCATACATATGTACTTTCTATTCAAAAGTTTCCCCAAAAAACAAATTTCCACACATGACATACGAGTAACTTGCCCAAATCGCTAAAAGTTGAAAACTATAATTTAGAATGTTCGATCATTACGAACCTTCTCGACTTCAATAATGCAATGTTACGTAGCTGAAATAAAACCGCTTCCTGGAACTGAGAATGAAACCTATAGTTCAGCTGACTTCAAAGATTGTCTTTGGTTCACTTGGTTTGGTTAGAGGGACCCTAACATGTTTACTGACCGTAGAAAAGATAAACCGGTAGGAACAGAGTTCTATCTTACAGTTATATGGAATGTAAAGGCTCCATAGAACTTTGACATAGGTTGTCGTAGCTTGCACTTAGTAGAACTGTAAAAATCGAGTCCAAGACAACTCTACAGATTACAATATATCCCTTGGTGTCTTGTTCCTAAGGAGGTAGGTACTCCTTTCTTCTGGTATATAAATTTGGCAAGTAGCTTTCTTGAGTCATCTATAGAGCTATTCCGTAAAATGCCTGATTACGAATGAGTCTCACTCATCTCGACAATTGAGCCGGGAAGTCCCTTCCCAAGAAAATTTAGCACCCGGAAGTTAGATGGTGTGCCTGCAATACCTATCAGCTGCCACATCGAGTTGACTGGACCGTCACAAAAGTCAGATTCAGTAAGTAGGTAAGTATTTGTTGCAGTTAATGACAACAGTTAAATTAGCATTACAGAAACACTATTAATACCTAGTTTCTTTCGACAAGTTTCTTGGGACTAATTGTTTATTTTAAAACGTTACAGTTTTTCGTGGGGTTTCATACTGACCACGATCCACACATTAACTTTGCCTTCGTTGGGTCTGAGACACATTAACGTATGTGAGTACGTTATGATGTAATGTGAACAGTCACTAGGTGTCTTCAATAGATATACAATAGTATGAAACGTCTCACGGCTCTATTATAAGTCAGCAATTTAACATTTTCACTTTCACGGGTGGGTGGTTGGTACAGTATAACAAATGTGGTCAATGGACGCTTCCGGAAACTAGGATTATCTACACAGCAATAATGGCTAGCGCATCTACCTTGAATCATGCTAAAAAACTTACGATCTTTACCTTACCAATACTTATGCGTACGACTACAATTAGTCGTCCTTTATTGATTTGATCAATAGATACCTATTGATGTAGCAATAATTCTTATGTTATTCGTAGTATAGTAGCTCTAGCTACAGAGGAATGTTTTAAATTAATATTACTTACTCGTACGTGTGGTTATAGCTAGTAGCTACTGGAATAACTATTGTGTTCTACTTTCTATTAGTTAATGTTTGGCTACTTACACTTCAATCTTCCATAATAAAAGTCCATGCGACCAATTTGTGAGCAACAATAATATGCTAACGCATGATGAGATTCTCTTTACGTTACATATAGGATAGAACATGCAATTTTATTATTATTTTATTTTGCTGTTTTTTCTTGGCACCTTTATAAGATTGAGGGTTCTCTTATAGTAACATTATATTAAAGATAGTAAAGTAGTTTAGGGAAAGATAATAATTCTATCCCAGGCATTCATAAGTACATAAGTAGTACATAGGTAAGTACATGAGAAGTACATAGGTTGGTACATAAGTAGTACATAGGTTGGTACATAAGTAGTACATAGGTTAGTGCATAGGTAAGTACATTGGCAAGTACATAAGTAATATAAGGGTAAGTAAATTTAACTTGCATAAATATTTCCTAACAGAGGAACAACTTGATAAGCTAGAGATCCTACAAAATTTTTGTATACGTATGTTTCATCTATAGCTTACGCAAATATGACCATGTTTCAGAATTTCGTGCAAAGCTCAAGTGGTTACCAATTCGCCTTCGCCGAAATGCTCATATTCTCTCGTTACTTTACAATGTGCACTTCATCCCATCTACTCCCATAAATCTTAAAAAACGCATCGAGTTTCTTGGGGACTCCCACTCTTGATTCCTAAGGTCATCGGATAACCTAAGACTTAAGATGCCAATGCATTCCACAACTTTTTTTGATTAATCTTTTTCGCTTCAGGCTGCTCGCCTGTGGAATGCATTGCCGGTACCAAGGCGTGCCCAATCACTGCCAGTTTTGAAAAGGCTTGTGAAGGAACACTACTTCTTAACATAATTTAGTTATTAAAATTTGTCGACGTAATTAACTCTATTTTATTTTTATGTATTTCTCTTGTACAGGTAATATGTATTAATTAATTGGTATGTATTTATATATGTATCTATTTCAGTTTGATATTTATTTTAAATTATGTGTATGACCCTATTTTTTAAGGCCTTGTATGTTTTTCTGTATAGATTATGTTTTGTAATTTGATAAATTGGTGTACAATAAAGAGCATATTATTATTATTAAGGCAGGTATATACATAGGTAAGTACATAAGCAGTACATAAGTAAGTATATACTTACTGCTTATGTGTTAACCTATATACTACTCATATGAGTAGTACATAGGTTAATACATAAGCAGTACATAGGTAAGACCATGAGTAGTGCATAGGTAAGTACATAAGTAGTACATAGGTTATCACATAAGCAGTACATTGTACATAGGTAAGTATATGAGTAGTACATAGGGAAGTACATGAGTAGTATATAGGCAAGAACATAAGTAGTACGTAGTTTACGTAGATTAGAAAATTCAACTCCGCCGTGCGTTCTGGAATCGAATAGAGTTCTATGTTGTAAAAGGCTTTATGAGAAATAAGAGAGTTCTATGGTTTTAAATGGTATGAAACGATTAAATTATTATTTTCGAATTTTATATACAATAACCATGATCTGCTGGGACTTTGCCGTGAGTTCTGGAATCGAATCGAGTTCTATGTTGTTGTTCTGATAAGATTCCATGAGAAACAAGAGAGTCTCTGTCGTTTAGATTGGTTTCAAACAGTTAAAAAATTTTCTAGTTAAATTGTTTTATTCGAGTTTTCAACAATCTAACCATGATCTTCTGGAACTGAACCGTGAGTTCTGGAATCAGATTTTCTAGTTCTGTTTTGAACTTCTGATATGGAGAATGAGCTACTATAGTGCGTTGAAACGGTTGAAATAGATATTGTTCGACTTTTACGGTTAAAGATATTTATTTTTCCCAAAAGATTACAGTAATCACTTACAGAGAAAAATACAATAATTTACAAAAATATATTAACCAATTAGCGTAGTTAGAAGGGTAGTTGTAGAAAAAGTAGATAAATATAGTAAGATTTGTATCAGTGTTTTAAGTAAAAAAGTATTCGCACAGAAACAATGCATGTTTATTAAGGCCTATGACTTAGTGACCTGTAGTGAAGTGTTATGTTCGAATTTTATGTTAATGCTATAATATTTTTTATTTACAATGTGTATTGTTTATTATAATTTGGCTATTTTATATGTACTTAAGCATAATATTTTATTATGTATATACAAGTATGTATGTGTTTATTTCATTTTTTTATATTTACTAGGTTTTATAGCAGATGTAATGTAGTGTGGATATTGTGTTAATTAGTTTTTGATGTTAATAAAAAATCCTTTAAAATATGGCTTTTTAATAGTTTTTTAAATGTTGATAGTTTTTTCGTTTCTTTTATACTTTTAGGCAACCTATTATATGCTTGGGCACCTTCATACAGAATGCTCTTTTTTCCATAATAAAATTAGTCCTAGGTGGTCTTAGACAAATATTATTAGCCTGTCTAGTCTGACGTTTGTAGCAGTCTATCCTTTTTGTGAATATCAGTTGTGAGTGAATATCTTTTGTCAAGACTTTCCTAATCAAGATGCAGGTACTATATGTGTGATAAATTTGTGTAAGATTCATGAGGCTAGTTTCTTTGTAAATTTTTTCAGTGGGTGTTAAATAATCATATCCAAACAATATTTTTACAAGTTTATTTTGTGTAGTTTGTAATAGCTTTAAATTACTTCTTGCTGATATAGTTCGTTTTTGAAGCGTTTATAGTTAATAAATTTGCCTGTAACCAGGTGTGTAAGACATTTAGATAATGTTGTGCTTGGTTTACTACTTCTTGTAATATTGAATAAAACAAACTAGTGTCATCAGCGTATAGAGTGATGTCGCCCTTTTATCCAATATCATGAATACCGTTTATATATATTAGAAAAAGTAGCGGACCTATAATTGATCCTTGAGGAACGCCGCAGGAAATTAATCTTGACTCGCTTTGATGGTTATATATTTTTACCACTTGGTACCTATTTTTGAGGTATGATTCAAAGATGTCATAAGCTTTATCAGTCACACCCAGGCCTCTTAATTTTGCCAAAAGTATTTCATGACTCACGGTATCGAAAGCCTTTTTTAAATCGATAAATATTCCCAAAGTTATTTGTTTTTTCTCAATATTGAGTCGAATATTTGTAACGAGGTCTATAGTCGCGGATGTAGTATTGGATTTTGGTCTAAATCCATACTGTTTTTTAGATAAAAAATCATTGGATGTTAAGAACTGATCTAGACGGTTATGTAATATTCTTTCAAAGACCTTAGATAGAACAGGTAACACCGATGTAGGTCTGTAGTTACTTGGATCGGTTTTATTTCCTAACTTAAATATGGGACTCACTTTCGCGATTTTAAGAGAGTCAGGAAATAGGCCTTCCTCTAGACATTTATTAATACAATTTGCAAGACTTTCCGCTATCAAAATTTGAGTACACTTGACTACCTTTGTGGTTATACCGTCTATACCTGCGCTAGTGTTAGTTTTAAGAGTGTTTATTATTCTTATTATTTCGCATGGTGTGACTGGTTTTAGTGTTGATAATTGGTTACAGTAATGTTTAGGTGGGCTTAGGTGATGGGAATAGAAATTTTGAGGTATCTTGCTAGCTAGTTCACTACCTATTGTGGAGAAGAATAAATTGAAACATTCACAAATTGCTTTAATGTCTGTAACTTGACCTGAGCTAGTATTTAGTGTCAGCGGCCTACTACTGCTTTCGACTTTGTTGTTGGATAGCCTGTTGATAAGTTGCCACATTTTTAAAGGATTTCTCTTACAGTGTTTAAAAGCATCATTATAGTACCGATTCTTTGCTGTTTGGATAGATATAAACGTGCTGTTTCTCTTTTGTGTGAACTCATTCCTTAGTTGATCGTCATCCGGGTTTTGCTTTAGGTTTTTCTATAGCTGGTTTCTTTCGTCAATTAAAGTAATAAGGTTTCCATTTATCCATTCCTTGCGAGGTGGATTTATTATTTTAGTTTTACGTGTTTTGTTTTTTGTGATCGAACTCAACAGTAAAGCTTCTAAACTTGAATATTCAGAGATCCCTCTTGTGCCAACATCACTTTCTAGTGTTGTAAGAAGGTTGGCGTAGTTTATCGATTCATATTGTTTTTTCTGTACACGAGCAGGTTTGGGTCTGTTTATCTCAAAGTATATTTGCTTGTGGTCTGAGAGAGAAGAATCGATAATAGCCATTTTAAACGTATTGTCCTGTAGGTTTGTAATTACATGATCTAAGATAGTTTTTGTTGTAGTTGTTTCGCGCGTACAATACTCCAGGTTGACTTTGTTTAATATCTTCATATTGTTCTCTCTCAGTATTTTTTTATACTCTTTTACAGAGTTTTCAGTACTAAGTAGATTAATATTGAGGTCTCCGAAGACAATAGCTCGTTTTCTTTTTGAAATATGTTGGTTATAGTGTTCTAGAAAGTTACCAGTATGTGAGTTAGGTTGTTTATATATTGCTCCTATATCCAGCGAGAGAGTGTCCAAGCGTACCCACAGGAAGTGGTTTCCATCTACACATTCTTCGTCCAAGAGGTTATGTTTCATGAGTTTATGGATATATAGACACACCTCCACCACGTGAGTTTTTTCTATAATTGTAGTAGTGTATGTAGTTCGGTATTTTTAACCTGATAGCTTCCTCTTCATCTTTAATCCATGTCTCTGTTAGCACTAGCACATTTATAGTAGTTTGAAAGGACTCCATGACACATCTTATTTCGTCAAACTTTCCTCGTTTTACAAGGCTTCTTACATTTGCGTATAAAAATTTTAGTGATTTATTATTAACTCTGCATAATTGTTGCCGATTTCATAGGTTATCAAATGATTTCCCTTTATACTGTTTATTGCATTTCCTTTTGTGTCTAGTTTTTTGGCTGTTGTTTCGTTATTTTAGGTATTCCTTTTTGGTATTTTATAGTTAAGTCCTTTTCACCATTTTCTATACGCTGGCGTAGTTCTTCTCGCAGTTTTAACATAGTCAATCGCTCGTTCGGTGTTCGATCAGAATAAATTCCAACAGTTTTGTCGTCGAGATTAGATCTTCGTCTTAATATGTTCTGAGTAGTTTCTTGAGACGCGAAACCAACTTTTATAGAACGCGTTTTGTTTTCATCGTATTTTCCTAGACGTATAATTTTTTCCGGTTCAGGACAAGCGGGGTATATAGCTGTTATATTTTTTTAACTTCTTATCTGTCTGTGTCTCTCTTCATTTCCATATTATCTGAGTGTAGTTCAGCAATGCTTGTCACTATTACGTTTTTGCTACTTTTCCACACAACTTGGAGATTCGTTCTGTCGCTTGATTTTTTTTTTAAAACGCCAAATCTATTCTTGAGAAGTATCAGGAACTTTATAACTCTGGTGCATGCGAAAAGAACTCACATTTATTTTGGATCTGCTGGACAATGATCTGCCAAGTTCGCTCACATAAGCAAGATTCGAACCGCATCCCCGGTTCAGGCAAAACTTATCAATGTAAATTATTACCACGCGTAACTTAGGTGATTTTAGGTACTGCTTAATTAATAATATAATTTAGCATAATAGCATTAGCGAACTAATAAGTATATAAATTCAAAACATGCTTATGACATGTTTAGGTAAGATAGCACAGTAGATAATAAATAGTTCAATATGTTGTGCCGATAACGTATGCGGATAAAGAAACTAGTCTTTTTCACTAAGCTTCATTGATTTCAATTATTTAGTAAAGAAACTAAGAATTGTGTAATCAATTTATCTGTTTTTGGCGCCATTCAATCTTGATTCGTCTAGAATCGTTATTTTTGTATAGAAACTTCCTAAAGATCATTGAACGCGTCCCTAGTTTATTTTGGTCTGGTATAACGTCGGCGTCGGTCTGGTTGGCACTTGCAGTATTCGCATATATTGAAATAAGAAAGGACCCACTAGTATTAAATTAAATACTTGTAACGAAACAGTTTATCAAATAATTTATAAAACAATGTCACTAAAAATTGTGGCTGAAATAAAACTTGAATCCGAACCGTGTGTGGTGGTTTGGGGCGATAAACTGTTTGTTGGCACTGAAGATGGTTCTATCAAAGTAAGTAAAAAAACCTGCAGTGGTACTGACGATTGTTTATGTTTTATCATACCGTAGAACAGTTTACCTAATTGAAAATATTTACTAAGAAACATACTAGGTACACGAATTTGAAATATTAACTTAAATTCTAATTAAAATATTTTGCTTGATAAATTAGTGGATGTTAAGTATTGGAATTTTGGGAAGAAAATCCCATGTACAGACGCCAGCAGGTCAACCTATCCAAAACTGTCCAATTTTCCCAATTGAATATGAACCTTATTGTGTTGTATTAAAGTTGAAAATATATCAAAGAATTTTGACAGATTGTGGTAGCTTGATGTGCTGTCCTCTGTACCTACCTGCCTACTAAGGTCTCGTTTTACTAGGAAGCCTAACTTACGCAATCTGAATCACTTTTTTATTTTTAAAGTCATTTGATGCTAAATTGTCGCAAAAAGAATCTTGGACCGCGCATGCAGTGCAGCCGTTTGCATTAGCTACGGATGGAGATAACTTATACTCATCGTCCAATGATGGAGGCGTCAAAGTTTGGTCTATGACGGGAGAGAAAATTGCCGAACTTCCCTCTACCGGCGCAGATGTAGGAGCTCTGCATGTTTTCGACAAACAAGTTTTTGCTGGTGACGAAGATGGAAACGTAAGTGGGTAATCTTTTACAGCAAAAGTAGCATGAAACCGGAAAAAGTGTCCACTAACTTAATTGTTTAGATCTTTATAAATCGGGAAAGATTAATTTAACTGTGAAACTGGAAGATAGCTTGTGGTGGTAGGTACCTACTTACAGCTCACGATACCTTATATCGCGTAACTACCAGCACAAAGTTAATTGTTAATCTTCTTCTTGCCGCGTATGTATTCCATTATTTAGGTACTTATATTTATGGAAATTAATAGATTTAGTTTTAAAAAACAAAGACAAGCAGATTTTTATCGATAAATAATGTATGTAGGTAATTTTGACACTTTTCGTCGAACTCTTCCAATAACCTTCGGTAATCATGCTACTCGTGCCTATGATTTACCAGATAACTACCTACCTACACTTCTTTTCCCATGTGTCGTCAAATATAATATGATTTTGGTAAATAAAATGGTATGTAACAATACCATACCTAAATAATAAAATGTATACTTAAAAGAGTAAATAAAATAATCAAACCAGATAAGTAGGTACATACAACATTATCAAATTAAACCGTGTTTAGTGAACCTATATGTAATACTTTCTCGCTAAAATTTTGGTACTTACTTACTTATAGGCACTAACTCCTATAGGTATAGGTACCTATAACCTACCTCATTTATTATAGAGAGCATTAGACAAACAACGGCGGAATAACGACCATTCTTATGTTATATTGTTACCTACCTGGAATTACTGTTAAGAAAATGAATTTATTTGCCAATGATAAACTAGATTGAACACCTTTATATTTATCGTGAAATAACTGAGCTTATTAGACCCTTGCGACTAAATAACAATAGCATTGTTTATCTAACGTTATAATTCTATAAAAATGTTATTGTTTGATGTAAACTACCTATGTCTTTTTCAGACGGTCTAGAACAACATAGTGTTTCCTACTTTCAATGCGATTATCTCACGTATGTAGGTAGATGCTCTATAAATAAAATAGTAGGTAAGTTCAGTACCTAGATACCTATTAAATTGGATGGCTAGGCAATTTTAGATAGGTACACCTTACCTTACCCTAGGTAGGTAGGTCCGTTATCTACAAATATTGTACCTACCTATAATAACATACACCTTTACCTAATTTCAGATTATAGTTTATCAAAATAATCAAATGAAAGCACAATACAATGTTTTGGAAGAAGTGAAGGATCTTTGGTTTAGTGCGCCATTCCTGTTTACAGTCCGGGACTTGTACGTAACGGTAACTGAAATAAAACCAGGTAAGCATTTTTGTTACAACCGTCACGGTTGTTTTCCCCGAAGGGTTAAGCAAAGGTGTACAAACCTACCTACCTACGCGTTTCAGCGTTTTCTATTTTTTTTTATCTTGGCGAATATTATCAGAATCACCACCACCAAGTACCTACCACCTAGTCCCAAACTAAGCAGAGCTGGTACTATGGGTACTGGACAATGGATATAATACTTATTATACTTTTTTTTGTACATACACACTTATAATACATAAGACAAAAGGCAGACCAAACCCAGACAAACACAAACACTTATGTTCATCATAAATATTTGTGTCCTATGGGAATAGAACCCACGGCCTGTGATCAGCAGTCCGATTCGCGAACCACTAGACACAGACGTCGTCAAATTGACTAGCCATTGCTTTATCAAGTATGTTCAAATCAATATTTTTTTTTTGTTTCAGAGGAATCGAAGACTCGTTTCATGATGCGGCACACAATGGAAGGTCGTGCACCGTTGCGAAAATCTGGGAATCGACTCGTTTTCATGACCAGAGATGGCAATAACTTGCGATTACATAATGCCTCTATTGATACTAACTTCAAACTGCTTGATGAAACGAAGGTAACAGCCTGATTACTTTACAGTAAAAATAAGAACCTAGGCGTACCCTATATCTAGATACTGTAGTAGGTACCTACCAACCTACTTAATTTCAACTGCTCCTTATATTATGTCTATACATTTGCAGGTAAGTGACATGATTGTAACAAGTCTGTCGACTAGTGGAGATTACGCGTGGACAGGCGGTTGGGATGGCTTCGTGCGTCGGTGGAAGATAGCCGGAGACAAAATAGAAACTGCTGGAAACATCAATCTCGGCGGTTGTATAAATTCACTGGTTGCTACAAAAGACGCTGTTTATGTGGCTGTGACTGGAGGAAAAGTAGTTTACGTTTGTGCAGTCTAAGGTTTTCAATAGTTAGGTTACTACCTACCTACATATTTTTTATAACATTTATACCGACATGCACGGAATGCAGGGACTGTAGGTACCATATACTAAACTGACGTACACACGCCCTGACAATTGATAGCGTGTAAAGAGATGTTGTACATACATAGATAATGTACCTATATGTGTTGTACCTATATAAATACATTATACGTAATAATAAATAATTATTTCCGTGTCAGTGAATTTGATTTTACAGGGTGGAAAGTTGAAAGTTACTTTTGCTTTATCCAGTACTTAATCGAACCACATTTGTTCTTCCCTCCATGTAGAATTTAAATAGTCGGCTACTAGTTTAACATTTTTTTTTTATGATGGTTATGCTACCTACTTACTACTACTAAACATGCTAATCCATATAATTATGAATCCTCCAAAGAAATTTTAAACAAAAATTTTAAGAGATACCATTTCATAGTCATTGCAATAGTCAGATTTAATTTTGATCCTTAGCAAAAGCTAGGATGATGCTGAGTTGATCGATACTAGTTTGTCAAGGCAAGGGCCGAGACTGTCACAATCACCAAGGATGAATGATCATTAGATACCTCCGTATATACTAACGTATGGTTTCAGAGGTCAGATAGCAGCTACTACTACTAAATGGATGAACAATGGTTAAAAACAAAACTAATTCACATTTAGACCGAATTTCTGGGCCTATATATTACATTCAACACTATATATTACATGACACCTATATATATTCAAACCATCATTCAAACAACATACTGATAGATATTAATTTGTTGCTTGCAGGGGTACCTATTGTAGTTATTGATACAAGCACTATGGTTAAGAACATAATTATTACAAAACTAATATTTGTGAAAAACCATAGATACATATGTAATTTGAATAAACAGACTGTGCACACCTTGCCCATAGATATTGAGTACATAGAAAACAACAATTAGGTATCTGAAATATAAATCATTTGAAATAAAAGTCAAGTAGATAAAAAACAAATGATTTTTTATTACAAAGAATTCAAATATTTACACAATAATTCCCAAATGTAAGTATTATTAGTAATTTCTAAGCAAAATCATAATTTATTCTTAAATTCACCTATTTAAGTGATAATGGTGACAATATCATTGTGTGACCTGCTCATACCTATCCGGGTCACTTAAGTCATGCAATTGATAACAGTTCTCTCAGGTAACTATGTCACAGCCTGTAACAGCAGTACTTTTAAGGAATTACTAAATTAACCCTGCCACAGCTGGGTAACTTTTAAATAGAATAAAAGAAAATTAAGTGTTTCAAAATTTACTAGTCATTAATGCACATATCTACAACGAAATTATTACAAGTTGTATAACTACAAACAAATTAAATAATGATTTCAACATCACAGATATCACTTTCCTTTGGAAGTTTAATTAGTTTTGGGTCAATAAAGTTGGGATCTATTGGCTTAAGACCAGCCTTTTCACGACGGCGTAGTTCTAAAAATGCTTCTCGCTGAGCCCAGTCACGCAGATGAGTGTCAGGAGCATAGGCCCACGCAAATCCACCAAACACTAAACATAACGTAACAGAGAAGAAGAATGAGGCATTATGCACATTTGTATCTTCCTCCTTGCTATTGTAGTTGAATCCATAGCTCACCCAGTTCTTATCTTCAGTGCTGGTTGTAGCAGTAGCAGCAGTTGAAGCATTATCACTATTTTTTTTCGAAGTGGATATATTACGGCTAATTTTAGTAAATTGGTTCCAAACACATCTTTGCATTACAGGCATGTGACGAAGCTTTATTAGTGCAGCCATCGTAATGTTGCAAATTCTCCCTTTGGTTTCCTTAAATCAATCCCGCAATTTATGTGAGATATTTTTTCACAAAAAGGTTAGGCTGATTATGAAACTCAAAATAGTGCTAGGCATGGGCAAAAAATATCGATATATATATCGATATTTTTTGCCCATGCCTAGCACGTCGATATTTCTAATCGTGATATAGCGGTATTTATTTTTGAGTATCGAATTCGCATCAATTTCGATTTTTTTAACACTTCTTTGATATCGTGTTTAATGTTAATAGATACATTAAACTGCACATCTTGTATGGCTCGAACATTATTATTAAATACTTTTCCTTTGATAAATAACTTTAAAAAATAAAATTTTCTTCATATACAGGGTGTTTGGTAGAACGTTGAACATACGAAAATGGTGGTTAGTTGGGGTCATCTGCTACCCACTGGGCCCAAATTAGTTAACCTTGGCCGCACCGTTTTTTTTTTACTTATTTTTTATTTCACAGAAAATTATCAGTATATATCTATTCTTTTTTACAAATTTTAACTGCTTTGGGAACATGTATGAATAATCATGCGAAACTGACGATAAATCGATATTTTTCACACATTAATTATAAATCGATACTGTTTAAAATATCGATATATTTTGATATATTTTTTTCACTTGCTCATCCATAAATACTGCTGTACCAGCTGTAGGAAAAAGCAAATATTTGTCTTTGAGTGTCTTCCTCAGAAATTTCATTCAGGGACTTGAAACGTTATAGAAAATAACGTTATGTACTGTTCTCGTAACGTTAATTTGTAACGTTCCACTAGGAACGTAACGAAATTCTGTATTTTGATAAAACTTTATGAGATAACGGAACGAAATTCTTTATTTGGATAAAACTTTATGACTTAACGGAACGAAATTAGTAACGGAACGTTATAACTATATCTCAAAACATAACATTAGGTACTTATTTTGTTATACAACGTTGCCAGCTTTATCGCTAGGCCGGCAAGGTCACATCTCGCCGCGACTCCCGAGGTTGCCGTTCTGCACGCCTGGTGCAGAATGGCAACCTAGCATAATTTTTTTGTATTTACGTCCTGTCCGATCTTTTCTAGTTTACTTTTGATGGAACCCCTAATTTTTTTGGAAGATCGTTGGCCATTGATTAATTTTCGACTCTATTCTTATAGACATAAAGGTGAAAACTGGTCAACCGTGAAGGTTTTAAGTGCATCGCGATTGCAGGTATATGGCCGGTGTTCGCGACCGCGAAAGTGAACTTTAGCGAAACAGCTGACCAATAAGTAGTAGTAGCAGTGGTACTAGATTATTTGATGATGCCTCTGTTAGATTTATTGGGAACTGTGGTATAGCTTCTTTACGAGACTGCTTGCCGCGCCGCGGGCGGCTCTTTGTCAGCGCCTTTATTACGGAAAAAAATGGTGAAGATCGTTGGCGGTTGATTAATTTTCGACCCTATTCTTTAAGTGTTATCACTTAAAGAATAGGGTCGAAAAGGTTACAGGTGAAAACTGATCAACCGCCAAGACTTTGATTGCATCGCGTGTGCAGGTACTAAGCTGGAGTTGACCTCGCAAGTGAATTTTAGGGAAACAGTCAGCTGTTGTTTTTAAAATATTTTTGATAGGAGTTTATTTTATTAGGAGTATAATGTTTCATAAAAATACAAACAAATACAGCCTATAACACATCACAAAGGGTCTTCATTCAAGTAAAAGATCTAGGCACACGTTAAGTAGTTGGGAATTCCCTGAACTTAATGCTTGCTGGTGGATGACGTTTGTTTCTCTATGAAATGTTTCCAAGTGTATTAAAATCGTACATTTTCCATACGATCATGTTCTAGCAATCGTACAGAGGCCAGCACATCAAGTTACCACAATCTGTCAAATTTCTTTGATTGATTTTCAACTTTAACACAAAGCAATAAGATTCATATTCAATTGGGAAAATTTGACAGTTTTGGATAGGTTGACCTGCAGGCGACTGTACAATAAGTAAAAATGCCAAAAAATCGTATGAGTACGATTAAAATCGTACATCTTGCAACCCTGCGGCACGGTGTGCAGGGGTGAAAGAATAACGTTAAACTGTAACGCAGGTAGAACTGTTACGTAACAGAACGATATATCTAGTATCGTTACTAAGTCAGTAACGTTATGGAAAATATTGTTCTGCTAAAATGTTATTCTTTAACGTTATAATTTTATAACGTTATACGTTGCATTAAAGTTCCAGTAACGTTATAAATTTTGGAACGTTATGAGATAACATTTTGTGGAACGGAACGAAATAAATTTCGTTTTCAAGTGCCTGGTTTCATTCACAAGCAAATGTCAAAAAAATGTCACTAATTTAGGTAGGTACTGGAAAACTTAAAACTCGCCTAAATAGCATTGTACTAACTAATTTAATCGTTAGTGTTGCACCGATAAATGTCAATATGGTACTATGGATGGACTGTGTAACCTTACCTTTTATACCTACAGGCTGCTTAAATCCGGAGCAATATTAAAATATCTATCGGTTGTTTTCCCGTCTCTACTGGAACACAAAAATCTATCTGCATTGAAATAGAATAAACAATCAATAGTTACGTAATTGAGTACCTAGTCCACCAACTCATAGAATATTTTTTTGAAGTTGTGAACACTTGTGAATATTATGAACTCAGGAGAGCATTATTATTAATATGTATTTGCCATGAATCCACTTATACTGGCTACCTATATTATATAATAAGATTTAATAATGTGTCGTTATTAAATGACTGCCTCATTAGTCTAGTGGTCCTAAGCGCGACTGCTACGCTAGAGGTCCTGGGTTCGATCCCCAGGTCGAGCAAAGTATTATTGGGTTTTTCAATGAAATTCTCAGTAGCAGCTCGGAGTCTGGATTTGTGCCCGGTTAATGGCAATAGGCTCGCCCCCTATTACATGGAACCTAAACATACCGGCGAAATGTGGGTGTACATTAGTACACCTCTGCCTAACCCATCGGGGAATACAGGCGTGATGGTATGTATAATGTGTCGTATGAGGATAAAACCAGCAACTGTATGGCGCACCAGCTGATTGGTTTTTGTTGCGCTACCGCTACGTTGACGTCCTGATCTCTTTCTACGGATTGAGCTATTATATGATTGATTGAACTATAAAGAAACGTAACGATTTGGCAACACTGGATACTAAGCTAGTGTGGTTTATGCGTGTATAAGGTTATTAACTAAATTTCTAATTTTACCATGGTTTAAGGTAGCCATTAGTTTATTACATCTATTGTTTATTTTGTTTGTTCAGATTCAGAATTTAGATTCAGAATCGTAGACAGAGATAGGTTTCTCTGTCTACGTTCAGAATAATTCAGTTTAGACTTCAGAGTTACAGATGTGCTAACTTGGAAAAAATAAGACTCGACTTAACCCAAGTTGAAATTCACTTAATTCAAGTTCCCTGGATGAAACTGAGTGCAATGTGCATGATATTTGTGATTTGTTATATTTTTACCAATTTAATGACTCATAATATTAAAAAATGAGACAGATTCCCTAATAAATGTTATATTGGGATGATTATAATAAGTAATTGGAAGTAACGAGAACTACACAACAAATTAATAAAAAAGGAATTTTATTGTATGAATCATATAAATTGTATTTATGTATGACTTAAATCTTATTGACATAACAAAAATTAACAACAATTGTTATTATTCGGCCTACGTATTCGGCACTCCAAGCAAAGCACTCCTCAAATTTTATTTTGACATACATTTGACGGTATCGGGTATTTGTATAATTTCAGATTCGAGTCAGAACACGAATTTGAAATTCAACTCGAGTTAATCCAAGTTAGGATTACTTAACTCGAGTAATCGAGTTAGTAAATCAAATTAACAAATTGACACATCTATAATTCATAATATATTGTATGATCAGAACCAGTATTGATACAGCCTTATAGGCTCCAATGTCTATGGTCAGAACTCAGAGAGACTCAGTCAGAGAATTAGGGCTGTTGATATTTTTTGAAATATCGGCTTTTCGATATATCAATATTTTTAAATATATATATATATATTGGAACGAAGTTCCTTATCGCGCGTTGTGAAAGGGGGCTAGACGGAAAAAAATCTTACGAAAAGTTGTCACGACACTTTTTGCTTGTCAACAATATTTGAATTTCGAATTATTGAGTGAATGACAATATTTGAATTTCGCGCGTTGTGAATTGTTGAGTTTATACAGGTTTTTTTATTTTTAATTATTAAATTTTAATGAAAGGAACTTCGTTCCATCCGGGTGTCCCTTGACACCTCTCAAGTTTTTTTTTAATTTGTTTTGGCTCGCACGGTTTGTGCATTTGCCATTACAAGTGTAAAAGGTAGGGAAACCATTATTTTGGGATAAATAGATTATGGAAACGGAATTTAGGGATTGAAATAGAATATAGGATCACGGTAGGTCAAGGAAAAAACGTTAGGTAATAAAGTAAATATTTTTAAATATATCAATATCGGAGTTTGATATATCGATATTTTATCCGCAGTCCTAAATTGCATGATGATGTTTGCTTTTAAGTCGGTTGCTAAATTAGTTGTATTTCCGCTGCTTTTATAATTTTTCCCGCATAAGTGGCAGGAAACACTTCTTGTATCAACTTTTTTTAAATACGTCCATACAATGGAGGAATTGGTCTAAGAAGACATATTTTGGCACAACTATTTCTATGTAACTAGATATTAAATAAATTAATATGAATAAACACTGCTTTTACTGCTACATTACAATAAAACAGTATTTTTTCATAACAGAGGTAGATATTATGAGAAAATAGGTGACAATAAACAATAACTGTAAGTAGATACTCCATATCATAGATTATAGTAATTTTTATACCACAGGAGGTATATTTATACAAATAATAAATAATAATAACTAGGAATAAAGAAAAATCATAATATAGTGTAAATGAAGTACATTAGATTAAGTTTACGATGATTTTATAGATTAAAAAATTTAAGACTAAGAAGATTTTATAGACCTTCGATATCTACATTTCAATATCGATTTATCGTTAAAAAAAAAATTACTAATAAATATCGATATTTCTAAATAATATTATCGATATTTCGTTAAATCGATATTTTATCAACAGTCCTACAGAGAGTTCGATTTCGATAGATTCACTCACACAGACTCACACTTCACAGGATAGGTTTAGTAATAGTTAGAGACTTCAGTATTTGACTGCTGGCTTATTTAGCTAATTTTTTTGTTTTGTAGCTTTGCAGTAATACCTGTAACATTCTCGTGAATGTTACAGTAGTATAGTATAGTATAGTGCTCAACTTTACAGCTTTTGAACTAAAAATAACATATAAATAGCTAAACCTAAAAAATGGTAGTCCGGCAGTACAACGAAGAACTGAAGTACCTCGAAAAGATGAGTCCATATTGCTGGAAAATTAAAATGGGTTTCCAGCCGAATATGAATGTGGAAGGCGTATTTTACGTTAACAATACTCTTGAAAAATTAATGTTAGACGAATTGAAGAACTCGTGTAGGCCGGGTATGACCGGAGGGTTTCTACCAGGAGTGAAACAAATAGCGAATGTAGCAGCTTTACCTGGTATCGTGGGCCGGTCAATCGGTTTGCCGGATGTACATTCGGGATACGGATTTGCTATAGGTAATGTTTTCATTCATTTAAGCTGAATATTATGCTATTAGTTTAAAGAATGAGAGAATTGATATTAGAACAATTTCCATTATTAGATTGTTTCCAACAGCTGGGTAAAATTTCCTTGAAATCAATGTTAAATTGACTCTCATTCATTATACTGTAATAATTAGTGTATCAGTAAACTAGGAAATACATCAAAAATTTTAATAAGAAATTTTCCGGACTTAAATTATAAAAATTACATACACTTACTTTATAATATCCTAAAATGTACATTGGACCAATAATCTTTAAATCATTATAATCATCATGATACAATAATTGTAATGCTGTGTTTCTTGACATCTGTAATTTCAAATTATTATGATACAATCTTACAAATAGGGCTCTATTTACATAGTACTTATTAATCTTTCAGGTAATATGGCAGCTTTTGATATGTCAGACCCAAAATCAATTGTATCACCTGGAGGAGTAGGTTTTGATATAAACTGTGGTGTCCGCCTACTGAGGACTAATCTTACAGAGAAAGATGTGCAGCCAATTAAGGTAATTGCAGATATTTCTGCATCATCATCTTCTATTCAGAACCAAGATGGCTAAAACCCATCCCCTCACTCAATACAATATTTAAAACATGAAATAAATTAAAACATAATTTTGAAAAATATTATTATTACTAAGGTTGCAATTAGGTAATACTTTTTATATTGTATTTTTGTTATATGAATATTATTGTAATATTAAAGCTACAAATAAATTCTAGGAGCAACTTGCCCAGAGCCTATTTGATCACATACCTGTGGGTGTGGGTTCTAAAGGCATAATTCCTATGAATGCGAGGGATCTGGAGGAAGCTTTGGAAATGGGAATGGATTGGTCACTACGAGAAGGTTATGTTTGGGCTGAGGATAAAGAACACTGTGAAGAGTATGGACGTATGCTTAATGCTGATCCCTCTAAAGTTAGTCTACGTGCCAAAAAGAGAGGGTTACCTCAGTTAGGAACCTTAGGTGCTGGCAATCACTATGCAGAGATACAGGTAGTGGATGAAATCTATGATAAATATGCTGCAGGAAAAATGGGTATTGAAAAAATTGGACAGGTGTGTGTAATGATTCATTCTGGTAGCAGGGGATTCGGTCATCAGGTAGCTACTGATGCACTAGTACAAATGGAGAAAGCAATGAAAAGAGACCAGATTGAGACAAATGATCGCCAACTGGCTTGTGCGAGAATTAATTCTGTAGAGGGCCAAGATTACTTGAAGGCAATGGCAGCAGCTGCTAACTTTGCATGGGTCAACAGAAGTTCAATGACATTTTTGACTCGCCAAGCATTTGCCAAACAGTTCAAAATGGCACCAGATGATTTAGACATGCATGTCATATATGATGTTTCTCACAATATTGCAAAGATTGAAGAGCATGTAGTAAATGGAAAAGTAAAGACCCTACTGGTACACAGAAAGGTAATTTTATTGTTGTAGTTACATAATGTAATAAATAATTTATTGAAGCAAGTAGATACATATTAGAATATAACTGCCTGATTAGCCTAGTGGTCCTAAGCGCGACTGCTACGCTAGAGGTCCTGATTGGATCCCTAGGTCAAGCAGGATTTTTCTATGAAATTCTCAGTAGCAGCTCGGAGTCAGGATTTGTGCCCGGTTAACCCTTTGACCGCCACGGACGTCTATAGACGTCAAATTAAAACTTGCTCACGACGCCAAACGACGGCATGGCACGTCAAAAATATCACTTTTTTATAGTGCTTGGCGTAGAGAACACAGATATTCATTATTGACGTGGCCGTCAAAAGGTTAATGGCAATAGGCTCGCCCCCTATTACATAGGACCTAAACATACCGGTGAAATGTGGGTGTATATTAGTACACCTCTGCCTAACCCTTCAGGGAATACAGGCATGATGGTATGTTAGAATATAATCTGGATTTAAGTTTATTGATTATAGCTCAAAGTATATTATTATTATTTTCAGGGTTCAACCAGGGCTTTCCCTCCACATCACCCGATGATTCCTGTGGATTACCAGTTAACTGGACAGCCAGTACTAATTGGTGGGACAATGGGAACATGCAGCTATGTGTTAACTGGGACTCATCAAGGCATGACTGAAACTTTTGGATCTACCTGTCATGGAGCAGTGAGTATCTTATCTCAGTGCAATACTATTCTTACTAACACATAGCTTACTAATTAATGTTGACTTATAAAATCGTGTATTGACAAATACAGAAAATATCTATAAAGTAAATTAACTGGCGATTCAAATAAGAATAGGATAGGACTGACCTCGCGCAATCTTGTGACGTTCATAGCTGTCCATTCAAACCAGATTGAAGCAATTGCTTCCAGTGTTAGATTCTCAATTTGGCTTTCGAATTATTGAATATTATTGTCTGCCACCCTACGCTTAATCAAGTGACAGATATGTTCAATTGGATTTAAATCATAATTGTAGGGTGGCAGCCTCATTAAAAACATTTTAAAATATTGTTTAACTAGGTTTTGGTGGTTTATGCCTTTTTATTAACTCGCAGAGTTCCGGATTTGGTATTACTGTTTATAAAATATATATTATTTAAGTTTTAAAATTCAATATTATTTTTTTTGCAAGCTGTACTTTTTTGACAGATCGCGGTCATTCGAGGTTATTGACGTTCCTATTCTTATTAGAAACGCATTTTAGGTACTCAAGTTTCACAGTTTAACACAGCAGCTTGAAGTCGAAAACCGATCAAAGTCGTCTAAAAAATGTTAACCTGTGTTTTTTCTTACTTGACTAGTTATTCTATTTTTTTAGGGTCGAGCATTGTCACGTGCCAAGTCAAGACGAAATATAGACTACCAAGATGTACTTACAAAGTTGGAAGGTATGGGTATTTCTATTAGAGTTGCATCACCTAAATTGGTTATGGAAGAGGCTCCTGAGTCATACAAAAATGTAACAGATGTCGTCAACACATGTCATGCAGCCGGTATAAGTAAGAAGACTGTGAAATTACGACCTATTGCAGTGATCAAAGGCTGATTTATTGATCTTATCGCAAACTAGTCTTTGTTGTAACAAGAAATCCCAAAATTATTATTATTGGACAGCTGGGGATTGAATTATTTTCAATATTTATTTTTACTATTAATGTAAGTAATTTACATAACAGTGTTTGCATTTCTAAATAAAAAACAAATTAAATAAATATTTAATAGTTCTGTTTTTTTATTATAACAACAAATAACGAGTTATTCCCAGTTTTCCCCACCGTCTATGTCTCCACTGGTGACAAATGGGATTTTTTTTCCCATTTGTCACCAGTGGAGACGTAGATGGTGGGGACAACTGGGAATAACTCCAAATAACAACTCAGCTATGAATAAATTAAAACTTTACAACTAACTTTGGAGGTACACAGGATTATTTTGCAAATGACTTGAATGCATTGGTTATACAGCTTTTAGTTTATCCGCTATTATCACAAGCAGCGCGGTGCCGAGGAAAAACAGACCAGGAGGGATGGCTGCTATCGTGCGGTCTGTCTCATCTGAAAGGATACAAGTATAATTACGTATAGTTTTGCAAATTTTAATAAAACACAAAAATTACATCGGCATATCGAACTCAAATAGCGTTGTAGGCACGGTGAGCATGCCCACAACGCTTATTGTGGCGGATCCACGTTTGACACAAGTCACGGGTAAACGCTAGTTACTTATAAAGTATTGAACCCTTTTTCTTCTTTTTTTATAGTACGGATAGTTAGTTTTTTTACAGTGGTGGCAGGGTATGTCGGACTCGTAAAAACCGCACTTGCCTTCACCTGCCCCATTGTCATGGCCATTAGCCAGAGTGGTGGACTATTAGTCTAATGGCTCCTCTACACTATCGGCCATGATGGGCGATTACACGCGAGCACGATCGTGTAGAAGGGGTACTTGCCTGTAGTCGCCCATCATGGCGATCGGCGACTTGTCGGTTTTTCGGGCACGCATCAAAGGGAATCGCTTGTAGTTGGATGCGCGTGCCCACACGATCGCCGATCATTCATTCGCCGGAGGACAGCGAGCCGTGCGGACGTCGCGTTGTTTTTGTTTATATTCATTCACATTAATAATTATGGTTATTAAATAAAAGGGCTTGCTAAGAATAACTCGAAAAATAAAGTCACGTCACTCTAAATCCAATATAGTGGACTAAGTTTTTATGCTTTTCTAAGATATGGAATGCGAGTAAATAAATAAAAATTAAAAAAAAGCTTTTATTTAAATGCGCCAAAAGAATAAAATAAAATAAAAATTCTTCTGACGACGTCTGTGGTCTAGTGGTTCAAGACTGCTGATTATGGGGTCGTGGGTTCGATTCCCACAGGACACATAATTATATGTGTGTGGGTAAGACATGAGTATTTGTGTTTGTCTGGGTGTTTCATATGTATTATAAGTATGTATTTACAAAAAAATTATTTTATAAGTACCTATTATATCCATTGTCTAGTATCCATAGTAAAAGCTCTGCTTAGTTTGGGACTAGATGGTGCTGTGTAAGAATGTCCCAAAAATATTTATTTATTTATTCTTCCATTTTTTTTTTCACAACTTTTCGTTCAACTACATTGATAAAATATACGGAAATTAAATTAATGGTAGCTGCAGCTATAACCTCCACGTCCATCTTGAAGGCTTGCCGCTCAATAAATGATCACGGACGATCGTGAGGATGCTTGCACAATGATCGTGACGATTACCTTGCCGATCACAGACGATCAACGAGTGCCCATCATGGCCGATTGTGTAGAGGAGGCTTAATCCTTGTCATTCTGAGAAACCCTTGCCCAGCAGTGGGACAGTAGAATATGGGTTGATGATGACGTATAATAAGGCAAACATGGTATATAGTATATTCTTATGTATTTTGTTACCAGGACTTATTTTCTTCACTTCTTCGCTACCATCCGTAGTCCACGCCATGCACCGATTGAGGGCCTCTTCCCATCGAACACGTTTCATGTCACGTTCTGCAAAGATTAATCAAGTTTATGGTTTTTTTCTATACCTCCTTGCCCAACGTTAGGAACACAACACAGCTCAAAGCTGTGTCACTTCACTTCGATTTTCTGTAAGGGATTTCTGGAGGTGCAGACGCCAGCAGGTCAAGCTATCCAAAACTGTCAAATTTCCGCTAATGAATATGAACCTTATAATTTTACTTTGTAAATAAAAGAAATTTGACAGATTGTGGTAGCTTGTGCTAGCCTCTGTACTTCCACAGTCGGGCAGCTCAAATTTATGTGAAATTACTATCTCTCTTTATAATAGTGAAATTAATCATTATAATAATATTCATAGTTTACCGCGTAACACCGCCCCTTTACGCCTGAGTTAATTGCCTCTAATAATCAGTATCCTCTTATATACATATAGACCGGTACTTAGGTAGATATACTATGATATTTATGATAGGTAGGTACTATGCTTACCTAAGGACCCAAGCTATCTAAGCGCCCAACTTGAAGTTAGCCGTGTTGGCCTAAAACTAAAAAACATTCATTTTGTCAGCAGGTGTGCCATTGCTGACTGGCATGGGTGCGTCGCGTCGGGAGATCATATTTATACCTCTCATGTGAGGAGAGGGTCTTTAAATGAACCCGTCCTGTCAGATATTGAGAAATTGGGATCACTAATATGTATAATACGCTTTAGTTATGTTAACTTTAGTCATACACTGCCCCCCCACTCTGTCGCGTACCGCCAATCCAAAATATGAATGGTACGCGTAAGTATCAGCTGATATCGTACAGGCATAGTGATGCGTACCTAATAACGAATAAATAACTTTATTTTCTGTTTTGTCAAGAAATAAAGAATTAATGTAACACAGAAAAGAGCTTTTTGAAAATTGTATGTGCTTTAACAAAATTAATTCATGTCATATGTCAACTTCCAATATTGATATTCCATGTCGCTCTCGTGGTCTTTCGGCATCAGCGCATTTTGTACTCATTCATGGATATGTACTGCCTTTCACGTACACACAGTTATGGAGACGTTGAAATTCACGCTCCGACGGCACTGGTACTCTGCTCACCAAAACGCATCCCATACTCTCTAGTCTCTACGAGCAGCTGCACACTGACAACAGATTGGAATGCGACAAGTCTCACGATACGATAGGAAACCGACGATAGATATCTGGGCGTCTGATCGGAATCTCTAAGCGAGGCTGAAAACAATCTGTAGGTATCTGCCTTTCTGTAGGTACCTAACCTGTATAGATAAGATTATCCAGAGCTTGACAGTTCATCGAATTACCTTCAGAAGATATATTCGGCACGAAGGTGTCGGCTGGTGGTGCAGGTGTAGATATAGGCCACACTCGCAATGCTCGCCCTGCGACTATGGCCGCTCCGAGAGCTGTACTTTCCATCATCAAAGGTCGAATCTAACAATTAGTAATCATACAGTTATTGGCGTACAAATGGCACGATAAAACAAAAACCGGAGCATTATGGAATAAAAATACATTTGAGTAGGAAGGTATAAACAATAAAGCTCAATTCACAATGGCGCAATCGAAGCGAACTCTTTCTGCATTAATTAACTTACAATATAAAGACGCGTGACGATGCGCCAAGTGAATTGAGCCTAAACATACCACAGGAATACCCAAAATATCTGCCTGCATTTGCATGAGAAGGCTATTCTGCGCCATGCCGCCGTCGGCAAGCAGTCGCCTCAACGGCGCGCAATCTGCCGCCATCGCGGTTGCCACACTATGCGTCTGATGGCACACTGATTCTAAAGCTGCACGAACTATGTGTTCTCGACGCGTCTTATCACTTAAACCACACATTATCCTGCAAAAGTATATAGATACCTTTTAATATTAAATAATAATATACATTTTAAACATATATTAAATTGCTTCTTGGTCGCGGTAGTAATACTATTATACTAGCAACATTATAATAGAGTTTTGAAGAAGAGTTGGAGTTAGGTACTTAGCAGGGGGTTAGGGTTAGTCCATACGTGCATTTCTTATTTTGGGCACGTCTGATATGCTTTTATTTCCTAGTTTTAGGCAATTAACAGAGTTTTCAATACACTTTTTGAATGATTTTTAAAAGGAAGTTCTTTAATGCGGCTTGCGGTAGTTATCTGATGGAAGTCTACTCGTAACGAAAAAACCTTTCGAGACGTTCGGTTCTGTCCCCATAGTTTAGATATTATCGTCAAGCGCTGCCTGCCATACTTGTTTAGGTACATTGTGTTAGTAAATTAATTTGATTTTTGCCTGATAGTCACAGTATACCTACTCTCCTATGAAATTGTTTTACTAACCCTACCCGCCTGCAAAATATCTACATCAGGCGAAATACTTATATAGTAATTCTCAATACTAGGACGGTAAGGACACCTGAAGCACTATCGAGCTGAAAGTAGCATTGAATTACCTCAACTGGGATATATTAGGACAGCGAAGTACGCAGCCCAGGCCAATCAATCAAAGAACATGTATATAATGTTCCAGAAAGGAGAAATTTAAGGCCAAAGCGGAGTTGGATTCACGATTGAAACTTGAAACATACCTAAAAAACTTAATAGAAGATTTCATTGGGGTCACATATCGAATAACCAGATCTTAAATAAAAATGCTCAGCTGTAAAAAAAAACATGGACATTGACATCCAAGCCTATAAGAAACGATAATAGGCAAAAAATACCTCTAGTGATTGAAAACAAAGGGACTACAAACACTAGAAGAACATAATTGCAATTGGAAGAACTAGAAAAGATTTCAAAGAACTCCGCGAGAACTTGGAAAACAACTAAAATAACATCACAATCCGTAATAACATAATCAAAGCCACTGAATTCTACCAGGATCTGAAGGTCCTTTCAACCAAGATAACACCGAATGAAGAAAATATGAAAATGATGGTTATCTGAAACCAATCCGACATCAATTGTGTTGCTAAGAGCGGTTTCGCACTACGTCCGATCCGAATCTGTGAAAATACAGAGAAAGAGATATTCAACGGATGACGTAGAGAAATCGGATGATGGAAATCTAAACTACGATACAAATAGTTCTAAGACTACTCCGGACCGTATTTTCACGGATTCTGATCGGATCGGACGTAGTGCGAAACCGCTCTTAGTCTACGCGTATGAAGTCGTGGGTAAAATCTAGTAAGAAATAATTTCGACTTTAGCCATCTCTTTTCTAATGAATGTTTTACAAAAGAGGGATAATGTTTACCTACCCTCTGGCGTCTCTCTTCCAGTGAGGAGAGTATAAACCGTTAAATGCTGGCACAAAACAAATGCTTCCTTCATCATCGTCATTTACCTCTGCAGCCATGGCCTCTGTATCTTGTATATCAGTTATAACTTCCAAGCCGTCTCGTAGCCACTGTAATATGTCGCCTATAAAAAACATTATTAAGTATTATAATGACCCTAGTTTTAATAAGTATTTAGTTATGACATTATTAGTTTGAATTACCTGCTATGGCCACAGATCCCTCTAATGCATAAACTGGTGCTGCATCTTGGCCGAGTTTATATGCCACTGTAGTTAGGAGACCTTGTTGCGAGTGGATAATCGAATCGCCTTAAAAAAATATTTTTTAGAAGGTACCAAAATGAAACAAATATATAGTGAATACTTTCAGTAACCGTACCTGTATTACATACCTGTATTGTATAATAAAAAGCATCCAGTGCCGAAAGTGCATTTGACTTGACCAAATCGCATGCATCCTTGTCCTACTAGAGCTGCTTGTTGATCACCTAGACACTGAAAATTGTGTACGTAAGTATGAGTAGCATATTATTCAGCTTTACGTTATGTAACATAATTAGCCTATATATTATGACCTTTTTATAGTGTAGGCGGTAGGCTCCGCATCGTTCAGAATAGGAACAAAACTTGCATATCTAAACTTATCGTCGGACCATGGGATTCGTGAAACGTGTATGATCGTAAGTAGGTAAATAAATTTAAAATTCAATATTCCAGGAAAAGGATTAGCATAGTAGCTTTTGTATGTTCTGATTGTAAAGTTAGTTGTAAAGGGCCGAGAGCCAGTGCCTGTGGTGAAAAAATACATAATATAAAGGATCTATTTTACATTTTATCCAATAAAAAACAAAAAAGAACGAACTATATATGTATTTCCTCTGCAGGACAACAATAGGCAAAGTGAAATTAAGCTGAATGATTTTATAGAGAATGTTATTTCCTCTTCTTAAAGAGATTATAGTTAGAAGAAAATACAAACACAGGAAAAACATTAACCTCCTGTAAGCGGTGCTGTAAGTATTCTGGTAAAATTAATAAAAACTGACCCCTGCTATTGGAACGCCTAGAAGGGATCCTGTAGAAATGTAACCATATATTTCAGCAGAACTTTTAATCTTTGGTAGAATCTCTATTGGTATGTCAAAAAATCGTAATAATCCTTTGTCCCATTGTAGACTCCTTAGTGACATAAGCTGTGTTCGTGAAGCATTTGTGACATCTGTGACATGGATCCCACCGTGACTGCCTCCTGTGAGGTTCTGCAAACAACATAAATATTTGAATCAATTATTGAATAGTTTCAATATGTTCATTTCACAACACTCACTCACTCAAGAGAAAATGGTTTTTTAATAAGACCAAAAAATTACCCAAATCAACCAGGAGTCTACTGTGCCTGCCATACATTCCCCAGCTTTTACAGAATCCTTTACAGCAGATACATTACGCAGCAGCCATTTTAGCTTGACAGATGAGAAGTATGTGGATAAGGGAAGCCCACTTGTTTGTGTCACAGCATTAACACATTGCGCTCCCTTTCCTTTTATGAGTTCATCAACAATGTCTGATGTTCTCACATCTAACCATACTGAAACAAAAATATACATATTACAGATCATATTACAAAATATACTGTATTTATGAATTATTCAAGAAATCATTTGTCAAGGTAACATACTTTGTCAAGGTAACTTTTTTATGATAAGAAGGTAAGTATAAGAATAATGGCATTTATAATTTATGAGAATAGCATTAAGTATGTAAGTAGTAATAACTAAATTCTAGCATTTACTTTATAGTCATACTGCATATTGTACTGACCATTGAAATATCATATATTAAAAACTATCTTACATCCCCAACTTCACTCGTGTAGATAATTATGATCTCAATAAAACAGCCTATTATTTATCAGAAGAAGAATTTAAAGAACTACATCCTATATACAAACCAAGAATTTTAAATACAAACAATATAATAAAATAATTAATATTTTAAGGAAAGTAGCTTCCAACTTTGAGGCTTCATAGTATATGCGGACATTTTATGAGGAGCATATGAAGTAGGATTTTACTTATCCTTACCACCTGTGCACAACTTACAGTGGAAGTTATTACTTAAATCGAATTTGCTTAAGCAGAACCAATATGAATATGGGGGTTCAGATATCCTAAACTTGCTCAACTGACTGTGGCGATCCAGAAGACACTATGGTGCATACTAGTTACTGTGTCCCTTGTGCCTCAATACCTGTATGACAGACAATCTCTATGTAACCACGTCTATTGTCATCGAAGTGGAATATAAAGCAACCTCAATGGAGTTAGGTGTTTCATGTACTTTTTTGAAAGACTCAAAAGAGCATTCATGCCATAAGCTGAACACTTGTCCAGCTGGACTCTGGCTTTTCCGCAGATGGGATGACAATAAGCTAATTATTGTAGTTTTTATTGTCTTACCTATGGCACTATAAAGTGGTTGACCAGTAACCGAGTTCCATACTATTGTAGTCTCTCTTTGATTTGTTATACCAATACCAACAACATCTTCAGGGTTGATATCTAACTTCCTTAGATTATCAGTAGTAACCTGTATTATATAAACAATATAAATTACAATATCCTGTAACACTGAAATGGAATTCTATATTTAAATTGAAATTAAAAATTACTCTAGACACCTTTAGTTCATTAAATTTAATCTACTCCAGTTAGTTATAAACTAGCTCTGCATAGCAATACCTATATGTTTTTTTATCGCAACTTTAAAATTTTCATCATAATTGGATAAATAGTTTAGGAATACATAAAAGATGTACACATCTCCCATTGTAATGTAAAATTCTTCTCCATTACCGCATTAAAATCTTACCTCGATACATTCTAAAACTGCATTCAGAATTTCTAGAGCATCCTGTTCAATCCACCCTTCTCGAGGACTAAACCTTTTTAATAATATTTGGTGGTAGGTTAACACTTCAGATGTGTTCGCTGCAAATATCTGTAATTATTGTATCATGGTAAGTATATCCATTGCGGCATATCTAATGCCGCTAGATCAGTTTTTTATAGTCAATAAAAATAATACTTACCAGAAACTTAACATTCGAAGTTCCCTCGTCTACAGCGCCAATTAAAGGACCAAATCTGCCGAATTCCCGCATATTATCTTAGCAATTACATAGTGGAGTATAGCTTATTTCATTTTTAAACAACATCACTTCTTTTTAGAAATAGTTAGCATCCTCATTTCTCTCTTGTCTTGAATCAGCTGATCTCTCAGATTCCGAAAATTTGACATTTGTTATTGGAAAGGGAAACATGCGCAACTAGAGATGGTCAACTCGATTTACTACCTCCAATTAACTCGAGTTAAATTCGCTCTATCTCGAGTTTGAAATGGTTCGGTAAATTAACGAATCAAGCGAGTACGCGATTGGCGCCCTCTCATTAATTTGTGATTATTTTCATTAACTACATAATGCCATATATGCCATCAAATGAATGTAAAAATAAAATTTGAGGTTACCTTTGGAGTGCCGATTATTGGCGATTGTTGTTATTTTTTTATGTTAAGAAGATTTAAGCCAATAATACTTAGATACAATACGTTTACATAATTCCTAGAATAAATTCCTTTTTTATTTAAGTTCTCGCTTCTTCAAATTATTATATGATACTTTAAGGCACTTTTTATATGCTCATTTTTATCGATAAATGCACTTTTTTAAACTCCTAACCCAACACCTCACGAATGGCAGCAATCTTATTTTTTAATCGACTAAAATAGGGTATGTTCAATAAAGCGCGAATATATTTCAATTTAAGAGACGAGAGATCTTTACAATATAGCTATTTGCACCTCTGGAAGAATAATTAAACAATTTTTCCTGAATACTTAACAAAGAGGGTTAAAAAATATTTTAAATTACGAAATTTTGCACAAAAATTACCTATCGTTTTTGCTTTTTCTAGTGTAGCTGTAAAATAACCCTATGATATGTTACAAATGTTTTCATGTCCAAACAAAAGTGTTTAAATATACCTATAAAATAATACCAATTGACTCTACGCCAAATTTTTTTATTATTGTGTCATTAAATTGTTAAAAACATAACAGATCATGCACTCAGTTTCACCCAGTTAACTCGAGTTACGTAACTCGAGTTAAGTGAATTTAGACTCGAATAAACTCGTCGTATTTTTCCGAGTTGGCACATCTCCGTAACGCAATGTTAGCGCGCGCCGCGCCGCCAACCAACATGAAGTTATGCCCCTAGTCTGTAATCTGTGCTGATATTAATTTATGTACTCTGTGGCTGAGACTGAACCTGTCAATCTGAGTCTGTTTAAAACGTAGACAGAGAAACCCGCGGAGAAACCTATGTCTACGACGGTCTACGGTGCCAGCCGTAGACAGAGGAAAGCAGTGTCAGCATCGGTCAGCATCTACGGTCAGCATAGACTACTTAAGCATTTCTTAGGCAGCGCTATTATTTACAACATAGTATATTCACATAGTATATTACATTATAGTATATTCACAACATTTACTATAATGTCCCAAACCGAAATCCTTTAGTATACTTCAGAGTTGGCAATACTGGAGAGAATTTGACAATACAAGACATTTCACTCACATGTCATAACCATATCAAATGACAATTACGTGACAACAAACATCAGTCAACGTCAACAGTCAACACTGTTTAGTTCAGGGACTTGAAACGTTAGAGAAAATAACGTTATGTACTGTTCTCGTAACGTTAATTTGTAACGTTCCACTAGGAACGTAACGAAATTCTTTATTTTGTTTTAACTTTATGAGATGAAAAGCGCGGGAAATTTCGGTTAGACCGGATGTATTTTTTCTCAGCAATTTTTTATAATTACATTATTATATGCAGATAATTGGTTCAGTTGAGGTTCTTATGTAAATATATTTTCTTTGTAGTGTATGTAATATTATTTTTGTGTAAATTTTTCCTGATTTTTGGTAAGTTTTTGTATATATTTGTAGCATAGTCCAAAACTATTCCCGGGTCGTATGAACGACCCGCTTATAGCAGATGTGGGGGATTTAGGCCCTGACTAAGTCCCCCTGTAAGTAATTATGTTACCATATCAACTAATTTAGATATGGGTGGTATGGACACTGATGGGTCTGTAGCCACAGCAAGTGGAAGGGAAACTGATGGGTCGACCTCCGGTAAAGTTAGTGCTTCACGTAAGAGGCGTTCACATAAGCATAAAACAGTATGTAAGCATTGTAATAAAACAAAACGGAGTAGACAGGGAGTGATTCCTCAGGGAACCTCTTCTCACATTGGCTCTTATTCCCAGCATAGAAGTTAATTTAAAATCTGACTTCATAATAAATAACGATACATCAGTTCCACATTCTCAACCCTCTGAAATTTCTGCTTCCCAAACTTTGCAGTTGGATCCAACTGCAATACAAACAATCCAACCAGTTGGTGTAGGTAGGAAGGAGTACCAGGCCTCTGATTCAGGGCCATACATACAACTGCAATACAAACAATCCAACCAGTTGGTGTAGGTAGGAAGGAGTACCAGGCCTCTGATTCAGGGCCATACATAGTTCATGTTCAGCGCATTATCAGTACTGAAAACAGTGGCACCATTCTTCACCCTATTGGAAATTTCCTTAAAAATAACAAATTTCAGAATATTGTTCCTGGCAGTGTCAAGAGAATTGGTAGGAATAAGTGTGTTGTAGCTTTTACAAACCCTTTGGCTGCTAATGTATTTATTAATAGCAATTTATTGCCTCTGAACAAATTTAAAGCATTTCTACCCACTTTTAATGTCACTCGTATGGGCTTGGTCCGGGGTATCCCATCTGAATGGAGTGTGGAAGAAGTTAAAGAAAATATATCAACTCCCATAGGTACTGGTGAAATATTGAAAGTTAGACGCCTAAATTATAAAGTTCAAGTGAATGGGTCATATACATGGAAACCATCTCAAACTGTTGTAATAAGATTTGATGGTCAAGCTCTTCCTAAAAGAATTTATGTATGCTATAATGCACTACCTGTTGAGATTTATGTGTATCCCACCATACAATGTTTCCGCTGTTGCCGTTATGGCCACACTAAAAATCAATTCAAATTCAAATTCTTTATTGCGAACTAAGTGTACAGTTTGTAGATGTTACAATAGATAGGTTCTTAGAACTTAGTTGCCTGATAGGGCATTGCAATCTATGTGTTTACATAAAATTATTCATTATAAAAATTTACATATTTAGTAGGTATTATAGTTATAATTATATAGGTACTTTACATTGTAATATATTATGTCATACTAATTTTATAATTTATCACATTAAATTACATAATATCACAATCTTTTTTTATATTATAATTATTTTTCTTCTAGAAATTCTTTTACAGAGTAGTATGCCTTTTTAATCAGGAAGTTTTTTAGCTTCCTTTTAAAAGTACCAATCAACTGTAGGTTCTTAATGTCTGTGGGTAACTTGTTATATATTTTTATGCCCATACAAAAAATACTATTGCTATATACTGCAGTGTGGGATGCTTTATTGATTAATGTATTTTTAAGTCTACTACTTTTTAATGTGTCATAACTATTGATGTTTGTTTTAACTAAAATTGAGGCCGCATAGATATATAGAGCAGGGAAGGTTAATATTTTAAGGTTTATAAAATGAGGTTTGCAAGAATCTGTTTGGTGTATCCCACATATTGATCTGATACACTTTTTTTGTGCTTTAAATGCAATTTCCTTCTCAGTTGAGTATCCCCAATATAGTATCCCATAAGATAGAGTGGAACCCACATGAGCATGATAAGCACTAAGTAGTGTGGTTTGGTTAGATACTTTTTTGAGCATGTAAAGGGCATAAGAGAATTGGCTTAATTTGTTACATACACTATTTACATGTGTTTTCCATGACATATTAGAATTTATATAGATACCTAGAAATTTTGTGCTAGTAACCTCAGATATAGTTGCATTATTATACTCAATAGATAACGGCATTGATTTTGCGTTTTTATTCTTGAAATTCATATAGTGGGTTTTTGTAAGATTTATTTTTAGATTATTTATTGTGAGCCAATTTATTAATTTATATAGGGAATCGTTTATTTCTAGTTCATGATTTATATTTTTGTTATTAGTGAAAAGAGCCGTACTGTCATCTGCAAATAATCAATGTCAATGCAGATCAGCTGCCCCTAGATGCTATAAATGTGGACAAAATCACTTAGGTGAAACTTGTTTAGTAGAAGAGGACTCTGCATCTTGTGTTAATTGTTCTGGATTTCACTATGCTACAGACAAGACTTGCCCTGAGTTTCAGAGGCAAAAAACATTAAACACACTATGGCTCATTCCTGTGTTTCATATGCGGAAGCAAGCAAAATACACCCAGCCAGCTCAAAATCCTATGCTAACGTTCTCACTACTGTTACATCTCATGATTCTTCATATAAAAAGACAGTCTTTCTTAAACCTCGCGCTCCTCCTAAGTCAGCACAAGGTTATGACAGAGCAGCTCATAACGCCGTTCTTAGGGAGTTTCAACCCCCATCTTTGGCAAATGGGTGTGCTTTGTCTAAGGAATCCGATATGATACTGCAACAGAACAAGAATGAGCAAGTTGTTGATGTTATTATAAACCTCATCAAAATGTTATTATGTAAAAGTACATCTTTTGAACCGTACGACGTGGAGCGGATAAATAGTTTAATACTAAATAAAAACCAAAAAGATGGACACAATAATTCAATGGAACTGCCGATCAATAATACCTAAAAAAACTGACCTTCTACTTATTAAATAAATTTAAGCCAAATATTGTGGCATTATCTGAAACTTGGATTAAAAATAATCAATTATTTGATATTCCAAGTTATTGTTTGTGTACGCAATGACAAAGCTGACGGATACGGCGGTGTAGCCATATTGATTAAAAATAATACCCCATTTTCACGTGTTTCTCTCCTTTCATGCTAATTTTCAATTCAGCCCTCAGTCCAAGTCAAACCATGGTTTTCTAAAGTAAAAGGTTCTAAACTCTTTACAAGCATGATAACTCGCATGCGGCTTGGCCACGTTTGTACTCCTTTCCACCTTGCTAAGTTGTATATCGTAGATAGTAATCTTTGCGAGTGTGGAGATGATGTTGGTACTTTAGATCACATATTCTTCTACTGTTTCCGTCATGATCGTTCATCCTTCCTCCGTTCTCTTGTTTCCCAAAATTTTTCCCTTCCCACTTGTGTTTCTTGTTTAGTAATGAATCCCAATGAATATTTTAACTTGATATCTGCATTCTTGTTAAAAAATGATATAAAGATTTAGTTTGTGTATGTTTACCTATACACTATGTATCAAAAACCCTGTCCGATCCATAAAGGGCGTATTCCTTTTCTTATATACCTACTAATAAACAAATAAAAACACGATTTTAAAGAGACCAAAAAATATTGGTTTTTCTACTTCTAATAAACTTACACAATTCTCCACTAAATATGGGAAAATTTCATAAGTTGACAATACTCCACCCTGCGGCGAAATCTTTTAATATTTACCATTTTGTTTTTCATTTCTACCTCAAAGGAGCCGCCGCGCGCCGCCGCCCGTGCACGCTTTGTCGTTGCCGACAGACTGTACCTAACTACCTACAGAGCGGCACGTGTAAGCCAATTGTTGTCCTTGACATGTTAGTCTCGTGTAGAATTCGCTTCCGAGCGGACGTTCGGGTATCTCTTATCTCGATTACGTATCGTTTCGTGAGTAATGTCGTATTCTAATTGGTTATCCATGTCGTGTCCTAATGTGTATAATCTGCAATTAATGCAATGTTCGTAAAGATTATGAGTGAGTGAGAGTACCTATGGAGTGCGTATTGCTAAGCAAAGCATGCCAGTGCCGTCGGAGCATGCATTCAACGTCTCCATAACCGTGCGTACGTGTCAGGCACTGTCCATGAATGAGTTCCAGACTCATTACCCTGATGCCGAAAGACCACGAGAGCGCAATGTGGAATATTATTATTACACATGTGGACACGTGGAGCACGATCGCAGAAGTTTGTAGCATGTTCATGTTTTATCATTACTTAAATTTTAAAAAAGCTCTTTTCAGAGCTACATTCATTTCGTTGTTTCTTGAAAAACAGAAAAGAACGTCAATTATTATTTATTCCTGTACAATATCAGCTGATACCTACCAACGCGTAAGCCCACGTGTTAGGTACTTAAGTATCACTATGCCTGTACGATATCAGCTGATACCTACCTACGCGCAAGCCCATGTATTAGGTACCTAAGTATTACTATGCCTGTTGTTGTACGATATCAGCTGATACCTACCTACGCGCAAGTGCACGTATTAAGTACATGAGTAAGTATTACTATGCCTGTACGATATCAGGTGGTATCTACGCTTAACCTTTTTTATTAGGTAAGCATCTTTATGCTTGTACAATATCAGCTGATAGGTATCTACTTTCCTACCTAGTTAGTCCATCATAGATTTCATTCGTATTAAATTTGATTGGCGGCACGCGACAGTTACAGGGCGGCACATACCAAAGAGTCAAAGGGGCCGTTCAAGTATTACGTAAGCAAAAAGGGGGGGTGGGGGGGTTTCTGTTTTGCTTATTTTGGATGACATGGGGGGTGGGGGGGTCTAGATGATGATTACGTCATCGTTAGTTATTTAAGTTTTTTCGGGGATTCCCGCAAATAATACATATGCGTAGGCACTCGCTTTGAGAACTGATTAGGGGAATTACCGCGCATTGGGGAAATTACCGTGCGCTATTCACTTGTCTAATAATTCACTCTCGTGCCGGCCGGCTGCAAGTGCGCATCTATCAGTATTGTTTTGTTTGGATTCTAAACGTATTGTAAGCATTGAAAGTTATCATTTGTGTTTATGTTGATGCAATTAGCCAAAGTTTAACGTTTTAATTATTTAAATTTAAATATCTTATTAGAATGTCATATCATATAGACAAATCCAAGTTATACCAAAAACTGTTCGAAAGTTTTAAAAAATCTCATACTGGGACGAAAGTGCAAAATGTACAAAAGTTAGTTAACGAAGTTTGGCGAAATTATAAATTACAAGCAAAGTCAGATAAGGAACTAGATATTATTGTATCTAAGAGAATTGAAGAAGAATTGCAAGCGGCGACTAAAAATAAATCCAATCTGCTTCATTTTTTTTCCAAGGTGAGTAAATATAAGTACAAAGTTTCTCTTTACGTTCTGTAACAATTAAAACGATTTATGAGTAAAAAATATGATGGCCTATCTCAAAGTAAAAAGGTAAATGATTGATATTTTATTTCTTAAGATCGACTCCGGCAATTGGTCACAAAATACACGGTGTTTTCAATATCTGTATGTGAAGGGTTTCTGTGGGGAAAAGCTTTCAATAATATTTAAACGCTGGTTTTATTAAATACGGTGAATTTATGTAGCTTAATAAGAGAATATCCAGCAGAACTCTTAGAATTTTTTCATTTTTAGGCAACGTCTTCTACCAGTAAACCTGCAGAAAAAACACAAATTATACAGCCATTTTCTAACATTGAAAATCAGAAAGAAGATAAAATCAAAACCGGCAATGAATCACAAGAGCAATGCGAAAATAATAATAATGCAGATAAACAAAGAGCAAAACCTTCTCAAGAAGCTTTGAAAAATAAGATTACTCTACTCGAAAAAAATCTGAACGCTTTGTATTCTGCCAGAGATACTATGCCAAATTGCGCTGAAGTTGATAAACAGATCATTAAGTTGCGCGAGGAACTAAAAACATCAAAAAATACTTTAAACAGGAAGATTCAAAACGCAGTTGCCCAGAAGAAACACAGGGATGGTATGAAAAGAAAGTTGAAGATATTTGTCAGGAAAATCCTGAAATAAAAAGAAGACTATCTCTGAGGGATTCAGTAGGACATCCTAAACTTGAAAGCGATCAACCATTACTATTGAAAACAATTGCGGATATAGCTTTATTTGGGAGTGCATGTGATGACAGGAGACGAACGGAATCTATTCGCAGCGTAAAAACTCTTGACGAACTCACACAAGAACTGCGTAAACTAGGATTTGACATTAGTCGCAGTGCGACATATCTTCGTTTGATTCCCAGAAAATCGAATTCTACAGAGGGACGAAGACATGTATCGACAGTCCCTGTTAGGCTCATTCGTGCTCAAACTGATCACCACAAGAGCCACTTAGATAGCAAGTTCGCTGAAACATCAATCCATTATTTAGAGAACATAGCATCCATACTTGGACCAGATCAAGTATTTTTCTTATCTCAAGATGACAAAGCTCGAGTCCCTATTGGCGTCACTGTGGCAAATAAGCAAGCACCTCTTTTAATGCATATGGAATATAGAATCAAATTACCTGACCACGATTGGGTAATCGCTGAGCGTCATAAATTAATACCATCTGTTTATGCTGGTATCAAAGTTACTTCCAATATGCTAGGACAACCGCAAGCCGTCGGATATTCTGGGCCAACATTCATCGCTATTCGAAGTGGAAAGCATAGTTCATCTACTGCTAATACTCATGCTCAGGATTTCGAGACGCTTCTCGAACTTGAAGAGTTTCGACCATTAGCAAAAACTGACCATGGACTAGTAAAACCAGTAGTAATTATGACGGTTGATGGAGGGCCAGATGAAAATCCGCGTTATCAAAAAGTCATAGGGTTTGCTATACAACATTTTAAACGACATGATCTCGATGCATTGTTTATAGCTACCAATGCTCCTGGAAGGAGTGCGTATAACAGAGTAGAGCGAAGAATGGCTCCTCTGAGTCGGGAACTGGCTGGTTTAATACTGCCTCATGACCATTTTGGGTCTCATTTGGATGAACGTGGCATTACAATTGATGAACAATTAGAAAGATATAATTTCGAATTTGCAGGAAATGTATTAGCTGAAGTATGGAGTTCAATGGAAATTGATGGCTATAATGTTACTGCAAAATATGTTGAGGCTGATGAACAAGATGTTCCTGAATTTCCAGACATTAAATGGTACTCAGAACATGTGCGTGAAAGCCAATACTTGCTTCAAATTGTAAAATGTAAAAATACAGAATGCTGTCGTCCAAGAAGTGGCCTATTCAGATTACTAGACAACAGGTTTCTTCCACCACCTGCAAAAGTAAAACAAACAGTTGATGACTTGGTTTTGGATGAAGGAGGACAATTTCTTGATCTTCCAGTCAATTTAGCTCTACGCTTGAGTACTACCCTCAAAGATTTTTTGCAAATGCCCTACGATTATTTTTGTCCGACGGTAAAATTGAGGCTCTCAAGCCGAACATGCAAAACGTGTGGTCTTTATCATGCTTCCGTCAAATCATTAAATCGTCACATCGAGAAGATCCATAAAAAAGTAAACACGCCCACAGAGGGAAAAGTTAGACCTGTAAGAGTCGCTGCTCGTCGTGCTAATGAACTGATGTGCATTATTCAAAATTTAGAGCACCAAGATGTTGAATGGCTCGATGAGAGTGACGTAGACATTCCAAAATCGGATGAAAGTGAGCAGACTCACAACACTGAGCAGCAATCCAATGTCATCGATAACTTAGAATCATGGATTCAGGTTTCATGGACTGAAGACTGTTAATGTGTTCCGAAAATATTCTTTATGTTAGTTATGTTCTTTATTTCTGATTATATTTTTTTGTCATTTACTCTATGTGTATCAGTTAAACCTAATATTTTCATGAATTTTCCTATTTTAAAAATAACAATATAAAAAAACATTTATTACTAAAAATGTTTACGTAAGCATAGGGGGAGGGGGTAAGTGCTTTGCTTACTTTTGATGACAAGGGGGGCGGGGGGGTAAAAAATGGTAAGAAATCTGCTCACGTAATACTTGAACGGCCCCAAAAGAGGCGAATTGTACAGGAGGCGGCTTCTTTGATACTAGTGTATGCCGAAGTTATTGAACTCTATGTCGGGAAATTAGTGTTGACATGTAAAACGTTAGGTCTTTTTTTAAATATTATTTTTTTTTTTTGGGGAAAAAAAAATATCTCGTATCTAATTAACGTTTACGTGTATGTGTACGCAATACGATACCTAATAAAACCCTTAAGGATCGGACAGGGTTTTTGATACACTCTGTATATGTATTATTCCTAAAGAATAAAATACCGTCAAAGGGGGTGAATAGGAACGCAGGGGCGTATCGAGACAAAACTTTGAAATGGATTTTCAGCTTTAATTATTATATTTTGACGACAAAAAGGTCTTCTAATGGTTTATTATAATTTAGGAACAATATTAGAGTCCCTTTTTCCAACAAACTATAATAATTAAAGCTAAAAATCCCTTTCAAAGTTTTGTCTCGATTCACCCCTGCATCCCTATTCACCCCGTTTGACTGTACTTCTTTTCCTGAACCTTACAAAATTCCGTTTCCTCTCCGATATTTTCCGTTAAAAATATATCCATACCTTTTATTACCCGAAATTGGCACAAAGTTCAAACTAGTGCCACACTACAAAAAAAAAAACTTTATGAGATAACGGAACGAAATTAGTAACGGAACGTTATATCAAAACGTAACATTACTTATTTTGTTATGCAACGTTGCCAGCTTTATCGCTAGACCGGCAAGGTCACACTTCGCCGCGACTTCCGACTCCCTCGTGCAGAATGATAACCTAGCATAATTTCTTCGTATTTACATCTTGTCCGATCTTTTCTAGTTTACTTTTGATCGAAACCGTAATTTGTTTGGAAGATCGTTGGCCGTTGATTAATTTTCAACTCTATACTTATAGAGATAAAGGTGAAAACTGGTCAACGTGAAGGTTTTAAGTGCATCGCGTTTGCAGGTATAGGGCCGGCGTTGACCGCGAAAGTGAACTTTAGCGAAAAAATCGTACGAGTACGATTAAAATCGTAAATATGGCAACCCTGCAGCACGGTGTGCAGGGGTAAAAGAATAACGTTATACTATAACGCAGTTGGAACTGTTACGTAACAGAACGATATATCTGGTATCGTTACTAAGTCAGTAACGTTATGGAAAATATTGTTCTGCTAAAATGTTATTCTATAACGTTATAATTTTGTAATGTTATACATTGCATAAAGTTCCAGTAACGTTATACATTTTGGAACGTTATGAGATAACATTTCGTGGAACGGAACGAAATAAATTTCGTTTTCAAGTCCCTGGTTTAGTTACTGAATCAAAATCAATAAGATTGTTTAACACGGATTCACGGAGTGAACTAACTTATCTACTTTAAAATAAATTAAAGTGTAAACTGTAAAATGATAGATGAAATTACACTCACCATAACTAAGAACGATAAAATAATTGAAACTGTTACTAAAGCTATAGAAGGGCAGAGCTATAGGCAGTCATTGGAAGAATTTCAAGTAGAAGCTAATGCTGCGTTAACGAAAATGCTAAAAAAAATGGGTGATATCAATAAAGCTGGTTAGTTAGTTTTAGTTTGACAATATATTAATTGATTGAATGAGGCTGTGAGAGGTATGGGCAGTGTGGTATGCCCGTAAAATTGCAACTCGTAAATGGATTTACCAATTCTGAATATTGTGTGTGTTTGAGTGAGTCCATTCCATTGATCTGGGTTGCAGGATCTGCTGGGCCTGATATAATATTTTTTGTTTTGTCATATATATCAGGGTGCAAGTAGCTATTTCATTGTGTCATATTATCATCTTCAGAATTGTTAACTTTATGTAATTGTGACATTGGATGACCATTCAAATACAATAGATATAGAAAACAGGGGCCCCTGTGGTGTTTGTATTATGAACATGCACTTAATGGTGTAGTAATATTTTTAGCAATGAAACCACACAAAAAAATGTTAAAAGTATGCGAAATTTTATAGCAAGGTAGTGATTACAGACAAGACAATAGAAAATGAATTATTGGTAAATACATACCATCACGCCTACATTCCCAGAAGGGTTAGGCAAAGGTGTACTAATGTACACCCACATTTCTTAGTCTTTGCCCCCTATTACATGGGACCTAAAAAACATACTGATGTTTTTTAGGTCCCATGTAATAGGGGGCGACCCTATTGCCATGAACCGGGCACAAATTCAGACTCCGAGCTGCTACTTAGGATTTCATAGGAAACCCAATAACACTTTGCTCGACTGGGGGATCGAACCCATGACCTCTAGAGTAGCAGATGCGCCTAGGACCACTAGATTCAGGGGGGTTCTGGGGTGTAGGGGGGTTCTGGGGTGGTCTATTAAGAGGACCCAGTGCCCCCCTCCATGTGCTGATGGTGGCCACCGGGGTGGTTTTAGTGGGTAAGAATCCCACACTCCCCGGTCTAACCCCCGTAGACCGGTAGCCTTTTGAAGGTTTCCCCCCGTAAACAAAAAAAAAAAAAAAAAAAAAAGGACCACTAGATTAATGAGGCAGTCTGAATTATTGGTATTAACATATTAATCAATCAACCATACATGGTATTTTAATTCATGGTGATTCTATTAATTATGTTGAAATACTAACAAAACCAATAATATGTTGCTTTTTTAGGATTATAATTCTGTCTTATAAGATACATTTTGTGTTTATTTGAGATATTATCTTATAATTTTGTTCAAGGTGGTGATGGTATGGATGATGATGAAGATGAAGACGAAGACGAAGACGAAGACGAAGACAAAGACGAAGACGAAGATGAAGATGATGCTGATGCCAATTCACCATCAGACAGTGAAGAACAGAAAGGGCACAGTAAATCAAAAAAGAAAAAAACATAGTAAATCCATTAAGTCTGTGTAGGTAGTAGTCATTAGTATTTTTATCTTTAATTTTGTCTCCAATTTAGATCCTGTTTACATACAATTTACCTTAAAAACGATTGAAAGTTAAAGACAAGATCTCCTAAATCAAGTAAATATATTTATTTTAAGTTTTAAGATTTACCAATATAACATTGCTTTGCAAATTGAATGTCTTACTTTTCATATTACCTCTATCAACCTATTGTCTGTGTTATGTAATATACTAAATCCAATAATCTTTATTCTCCGCTTGTGGCTATTTTATAGGATGTTCTTTACCTTCTCTACCGATGCGCTATTTGTGCCGTACATATTTCAAAATATATTTAACATGATCTCTAGTTGGTCCTCAAAGCATATTTACTATCACTAGACAAAATCGAGGTCTCCGAATAGGAAAAGATTTGATTTTCCTTCTCTAAATGTGACCTCATGTGCAGTTCTAGTCATTCTACTTCAGGTTTCAGGGTTTGCTTTAAGGTTAAATTTTATACACTTTATTATTTTATAGGTGCCTCAATATAGTGGTCGTTAGCGCGACTATTACTAGCTACTACTACTGGTCTTGAGTTCAATTCACAAGTCGAAGTTAATGGCAATCGCCCTTGCCCCCTATAATATGGGACTTAAACTATAGTACCTACCGGCAAACTATTGATACAGGTACAATAGTATACACCTGTACCTAACAGTACCTGTCTCTAATACAGGCGTGATGTTATTATTTCTTAAATCATTTTTTTGTGTTGTTATCGTAAAATTACGTGTTTAATTTTAGTAATTTTGACTCCCCCTATATGTATAAATGATGTATAGTGAGTTTTTTTCTATTATGTACATAGGTTTCATATAATAAAGGTTTAATAATATACATTTCGACAAAAATACGGGGAGTAGTTAGAGTCCTCTTAAAGTACCTGCCTATATGTTGAGGAGTACAGACCTAAACCAATGACGACCGAACTGATCCGTTTAAGATAATAGAAGGTAAGCTTCAACTTCAAAGAATTACACTAATATAAAAAAAAAACATCTCGGTTACTTTTTGAAGTAACAGTAACATTGGATTATAACATAGTATTCCCCGAAGGATTAAGCAGAAGTGTATAGTTATGTACATACATGACACGCACAGTTCGCCGGTATATTTAGGTCCCATGTAATAGGGGCGAACGTATTGCCATTTACCGGGCACAAATGAAAACTCCGAACTAGTATTGAGAATTTAATAGAAAAACTCAATAACACTGCTCGACCTGGGAATTGAGCCCAGCAAACCAATGCATAATGAAATGAATAAGTTGGCAGTTTTGTACATAATTTGCAAACGGCATAAAAGCATAGAATTATAGGGATAATTTTGTCTAGAAACTTTCTTTTTCTAAAAAACCAAAATAAACCACATACATAATATTCTTTTATTTTTATTATTCAGTTATCTTATTTTCTACAATAACAAGTTTGATACTTGTTTATTTACAAATGGTTACCTATTTACATTTCGTAACATTATTTTAATTAAATTGGTACCTACTTTTTTATTGGTATTCATATGTTGATGTCTATTTGGTTTTAGTTCTTTTTATCTATACTGAAAATCTATAATCCTTTCGTCCACTGTCTATGTATAATCAATCATTTGTAATAAGCCATGGCCTAGCGAGCGCATTCTATTTTTTTTAAATAACTAAACCAAACCAAATAAATAACAAGATACAGCTTAGAGGATGAGTTGATGTAGAGACCAGAAGGTGAATTATTATTATACAGCTGGGTGGCCAGAGTAAATAATCATTCAAATATTAGACAAGTAGTGATTTGGTTCTTGGAGGGTTCTGGTCGCAGGTTCTTGTCAGACGATTATTGATTCGCCTCTAACCATTCTTTTTAAACTATTTAATCTCATTGTTAAGTCAAAGGTCTCGAGTTCAACCCAAGGCACCTCTTGTTTTTTCGAAATCATAATTATGCGCCCTAATTAATGATCATTCGCTTTTACTGTGTAAGAAATCTGTTACAATATACAATGAGAATTCATTGTTTTATTACATTGTGAGGGAATTTGCATACCCGAGAGATATTCTTCAAAAATCTGCCAACCCGCATAAGGCCAGCACAGCATGGTGGACTATAGCCTAATCGCTCTCATTCTGGAAGGAGACCCATTCCCAGCAGCTGGACAATAGATAGGTACATAAGGGGCCCTATGGGATGATCATGAATGTTATTGTTCGCCCGAATTATAAAATATTCTAAATTGAATGATAAAAGTTCGTATTAGACCAGGTACCTACAGTAACAACCCGTCGCTGCGGAAGCATTTTTTTCACCATGGCCCTATTAGGTAATTATTTAAATTATCTGAGAATTATACATTGGGACGATTCGGATGAGACTATAAAGTAAATGTGCCAATTTTTCTTAAAATTTTCAATTCGGTTCTATTTGTTATAACGATAACATTTACTAATAATAAATAGATGTTTGAACTTAATTACATAACCTATAACAACTTCTAATGGAATGATTTTGATCACATATATTTTACGAAAGGTACCTGATACCTTTTATTATTCTATACCTACTTATTAATTTAATGTGACAAACATTGAATGTGTCACATTGAAATAAAACTACTTAATCTATAGTGGAAAACAACGTACCATCGAAGATTTAGCCAGAGGTGTACTTATGTATTAACCGGCCATCTTTATGGTCCAAGCAATAAGGGACAAGCCTTTTACCGTTAACAGAGCACGAATCCAAACTGCGTAGCTACTGGGAACCCAGGACCTTGCGTTCACCAGTCGCGCTTGCGACTACTAGACCAACGCAAGTTGATATTATTAGTCTATTAATATTAAGGTACCCTTGACCTTGGACGTTGTAAAGACTCCTCAACGTCGGGATTTAATATCAATATACCGTGATAAAATCCGTAGAGTAGTTTTATTTCAATGTCTAATACTCGCGCGTGTCATATTGTTTAATTTTTACTAGATACATTTATAAAACTTAATACTGGTTCTTTTGGGTCTCTACAATCTACAATATAATTACACAGTGCTATACAGATTTTGTGTACGTCGCTACAATTAAGTTCAAAGTAGGTAATCGTTAGGCAAAAACGTTGATACACAATGTTTATGTTTGTACAGCTGTTTTAAAAATATTTGAGTGTTGAAAAATCGAATTATTATATACTAACTAAAGAAAAAATATCGAGTACTCAAAGTGAACACTCGAAAACTGTGCCAGCTCTACTTCAATTAATTGTAGGTCGAGTGCGGTCTCTGCCTCATAGTAAATTAATGATAATTATGATGGAATGCCGTCTTGTTTTATAATCTTACTGGCTTGTTTATTCTTCATATCAAAGTCTTTCATGATATTGTAGAAAGTAGGTATGTTCTTATTCCCTAATAATTTTCAGACTAGTTTATAGCAGTTTTATCGTCCGGTTGCTCGGATTCCGAACAGCAAATATCACATCCATTCACACCGCATTCACATAAAGATGTAGGACGTATGGAGTTTCGCAATTTCTGGAAAAATAAACAAAATTATGAGTTAATATTTACCATAGAACTGAAACAGATGTGTCACGGACTTAAAAACGATTCATATACGTTTGATAAAAAGTTCATTATTTATTTATTTAATTCAGGCCCATATACAAATATAATAATAAAATATAAAATAGGAAAAAAATACTATAAAATATATACAACAAAAACACATATAAAACTGATCTTAGTGGTTGTGGTAGGTAATAATTACTTTTATTGCAACACAACTCGTGTCAATCAAATGCCTGCAAATAGTGTTCAGAAAGTATTTAGCTTAAAATTTATATTCAAGGGCATTACACGATGTATTAATTTTATAAAAAGTATAAGATAAAATGTGTAAGAAGCCTTTATCTAACCTCTCTCCAATTGTTTCCTGGCGACGCAATCACGGTGAAGACGGCATACACAGGTATGCAAAGTAAAGAGAGAGAGGCGATGATCCAGCCGAGCACCTGAGCCCATGTTGGATACTGATATTGTCGGTAGCTGGGCGGTGTGTAGTCCACCAGACTAGCTACCCACAGCGCCAAGAGCAGCGCTGGTGTAGCTACCAGCCAACATACTCGGAAATATAGCGAAGGCCGGCGACCTGAAAGCAGGAACAAATGAAGAATGTTATCCACATGTCCTATAAAAAATTAAGGCGCGGTTACGATTACGCTAGATAAAATGTTTTTGCCTAAGCATTAATGCTACAGATCTAAAGAACCGTATTCAAAATGACTAGGTAGAAAGTCACCAAACCGCACCGCAGTGGCCAAAAAGAAGGCTTTCGAAATCTCTAGACTGGGGTACCTAATGAATCATTCGAACACATAAAAGCATTTATTATGGCTATCCTCAGTAGGTAAACTAAATGATAGCGCAGCTGTCTGGTAGTTTCGATTCTAGTTCTACTCTAATACTCGTTTAAAATTTAACATTTAGCTTTGCAGTCTCTGAAGGAGAGGTAAAATACCTATTTGTTGATTCTAATTAAACGTTTTTTAGGTATATAATCATTATACCTATTTAGATATTAAAAATAACTCCTGTTTCGCTCATCTTATGGTATTGAAAAATGTAGAGTACTTATTTAATTATAATTTTGTTGTTGTGCGCTTTCCTATAACTGTTAACGCAAATCGTAAGTTTCCTTCAAGGTTAATTTCATCGTCATCTATCACATCATATCCGATAACACAACTATAAACCAGGGCGTGGTTATTTGTAAGTATTGATAAAGTACCTAACAATGGTGGTGAGTCATCATTATTAATATGCATTTAAATATGAAAAAAAAAACGTGATTATTATCTTCGAGAGTAACTAGAAACAAAAACGGAAGTTGCGCAGGAGGAAATCCCGTGTGACGTCACTGCATATGTATTGTTGTTCACCTGTAGTTGTGCTTATGAACAGGGAGCAAATATTGAAGTATACATAATTCTTAGTTGACTGAAGTTTACCAACCTGTCATTTGTTTAATATTCCTAGATAGTCTTCCAACTCCGTAGAACCAAGCAATAGCCACCACTTCAAAGAAGGCGAGATAAGTAATGCTGAGTGAAGCAGCGTAGTAATCCATCAGTTGGAACACATATATGCCACTATGTATAATGTGGGGCAACCCAAACACTAACGACACCCCACATACGCACAGCACTAATAGTTCGTGATACACGAGTTTTCTGCGTATCATATCTGGGAACCCATCTTGAATTGACGTAACTACCACTTCAACGATTGCAAACTGGAAACAATATTAGACGTAGAGGAATTAATTCAACCATGAATTCGACGTAATTGTATGTAGGTATAAAGTTTTGATTATATTCACCTGGCTATTAAGTCCAAGACAAAGGAACATAAAGAAGAATAGTACCGCCCATAATTGAGATGCCGGCATTTTTGCTATAGCCTGCGGATACACTACAAATAATAAACCAGGACCTGAAATGAAAGTAAGAACATAAATAATAAAAAACTTAAACGTATAACGTGAGTTCAGTCTTTGTCAGATGTACTTACTATCAGCGATGACATCCTTGACAGAAGTGTTTTGTTCAAAAGCGATGTTTCCGATAGTGGCAAAGGTAAATATTCCCACGATGAGACTGGTTATTGCGTTGATTAGTGAAACAGCCACAGTATCGTGGAGGAAGTTATTGTCAAATCGATTGTATGAAGCGAACATTATCATGGACCCGAAAGCTACTCCGATGGAGTTAAAAACTTGTGATGCGGCGTTGACCCATGGCCTTGACTGCTTCAAAAGTTCCCATTCTGGTTTGAAGAAGAATCTCAGGCCTTTGTCAGCTCCTTCGAGTGTCAATGAGCGGCCGAGGAAAACTATAATCAGCAGAAAGGGCAGTGTTGTGGTGATATAGCGTACTTTGGCGGAAGACTTGATACTTTTCCACAGAGCGAAGTAAACTAGCACCCAAGCACAGACCAAGCAAGCTGCCAACTCCCACCGCATTCCATTAGGGTATTCAATACCGGCACTCATGTTTAGTACCTTTTTCCTGAAAATATACAAATGATATTGTTTTCTCCATGTTCTTCTGTTAACAGAGTCTTTTATTCGGAAACTTTAAGTACGTAGGTGTACATTTTCAGAAGTGCCTTTGTGAATTGTTACATTGGAGCGGCAGTTTTAACTGTCGCGTCGCCTACGGAAAGTAAAATACTTCAGTAATACTTGATTATTAAAATACTTTTCGTAGTAGGTACCTCTACCTAACTAATCAAAGTCTTGATTAGTTACTGACTTAAACGTTTGATAAATATTTATTACTTATTAATAACTACGATATACGTATGTAAGTTATCTTTATTAGTTCTATTGAAAGAATGGCGATAGGTACCTCATGTTATTGGCATTGCAATGTGCGATATAGTATCATTCATATCCGGAGACCAAAGTTTACGAAATTAGGTAAGTATAGTAGGTATTTTAGGTGAATATTTTTGACTAGGTACGTCTCGTAATTCTTAAAATATTGAGTACCTTATCTTTGGTGCCATGACTAAAAAGATTAAGAAACGGGAAGTGACTCCACGTGTATCGTAAATAAATTTGTAACCGATACCCAATTGCAATAGGTATTGTTTGTAAGATTATATACTTTATCTTGATAAGTGGGCATTACCTACTTGCAGTTATTTTTTGCGAAAGTTCCTACAGTTATTGTCCATAAACAAATTCTTATTAGCTTAAAGAATATAACATGCTGTCACGCCCATATTCCCGAAAGAGTTAGGCGGAGGTGCACTATTGGACACCCACAGTTCGCCACAGGTCGTCAAAGGGGGAGAGCCTATTACCGTTTAACCGGGCACATATTCAATCTCCAAAAGAATCCTAGAAAAATCTAATAAGACAGTTCGACCTGGGAATCGAACCCAGGACCTCTAGCGTAGAAGTTACGCTAAGAACCACTAGAAAATTATAATACTTTATATAAAAATGTGACGTTTCTTTGTATCAATTCAATACATACTCGAAGAATTGTTCGGTGGGTGTCTGGGAGCCGTTCGGCTTGGTCATGTTGTGGTTGGGCACCCAGCATTGCGCCGTGTTCCATCGGTTGGAGCAGCTTGCCCACGGCTCCTCTGTCTTGAACGACGTGAAGAAATAATATATTGCCCACGCTATTATTACTGCGTAGTAGGTGGACATTAAAAATGAGATCACTACGCTTGCTAAGCCCGCACCTGAAATTATTTTAATTACGTTTATTATCGAATATTTTTTCCATTGCATTCCTTTAGTGTATTTCGTTAACGTTATTCCGTGAACTCACCTTTAAAGAGTGGGCAAATTTGTGACAGGGCACCAATGGGACCGTGAGCTGTATACTGGCCCACAGCCAATTCCATGAAAAGCATTGGCACACCGCATACTAGGAGTATTATGAAATAGGGTATGAGGAAGGCTCCTGAAACAATTAAATATCATTTATTAGTTTATTGTCTATTATATATTTTTTGGATTGGATGTATAGGTATCGTGTAGGCATTCATAATAAGTAGGTATTTCATTATACTTGACGTAATTTGTGGGAATTCGTAGCATAATATTATATACCTATAAGTACCTAAATAGGTCCTAGGTAACTAGGTTTTTCCTTTGGGATTAAAGCAGAAAGAAACCTACCGAACCTTTACTTAGTTACGGGTGTAAAGGTAATGTGAATGACCGCCGCGACCAGATGGGTGAAAATTGAGATGATTATCTCAAATTCGCAAGATCCTCTCTGTAAAGGGGAATCTAATCGACAGTCCCACCGTCAAGCTCATCCTGCTATTACCTACTATTCAGCCGTGCGATACAAATTGAATATAAGAGTAAATAATGTAGGTTAAAATTACTTTATCACGGAATGTAATTATTATTAGTGTCTAGAGTACATATCACTACTAAGTAGGTACCACCCATATAATATGAACTATGTAAATGTAATAGAGGAACAGAAATGATGAACGTATTATTTCTATAAACTCGTGTTCCGTCAGTCGTAGGTACTTACTTGCGTATAGGTGTGACGCTATTTTTGTTATGTCACATTCATTAAAATATCTTAGACCCCACGTGATAATAATTAGTGCCATATGGGAGGCATCTGGAGACTGAGATACCTAGTAGGTATCTCAGTAATACCTAATTATGAAATGATATAATAATAGTGTAGCGTTGATTCGAATTGATTGCAAAATCTGCTTTTTAATCATAAAATTTGTTAAAAAAAAACTAGCTAGTCAGGAATATGACATGATCGCTCTTAACTTCATTCCTAGGAACCATAATAATAATTATTTCCATATAATAATCACGAAGATTATGTAAGATTTCAAGAAATATTTGCTTTAAATTAGACAAGAGAACATTATGATTCCTTCCAGTTTTTATGCTGTTCAATGTTAGAAACGGGGATGGTACATGAGTAAACTAATGTTGTAATTTGAATGATAATAATAATTGTAAAACATTTAATTACCTTCAGACCACGAACGACGGACATTTAAATTTATTTAAATTACACAATAATTTATTACTTAATATTTACAGAAAAGATCAGAAGATGTTAACAGTACCTACTTCAGGCTACATCCAACAACTTTTTTGGTATCTACATCATTGTGCCAATAAGTGGAGCCTTGATAACTACGAGTTGACCTACAGGAACTGGCGTAATTAGTCTAGTCGTTTGTTCATCCTATTATGTGTATAAAGGCAGGTATAGGTGCAGTCATTATTGCTATGCTTGATGTCCAGTAAACATCTATTTAGCAGTAGGTACATTCCTGTGATAGCCTAGTGATATGACCATTGCACTGCCAAGTCATATGACCTGAAGGAAACCTGAAGGCTTGAGAGATTTTCTCAACGGCATGTGAAGTTTGCCAATCCGCATGGCGGACTATAGCCTAAGCCCTCTTATTCTGAGAGGAGACCTGTGCCCAGCAGTGGGGCAGTATATAAACGAGTGAATGCTGAGGAAACAGTTGTTTGTACACTATTGATTGATCAATACCAAATTTTTAATTCCATATTTTATACCTACGTATAGGTATGGCATTAAATGTATGGGCAGGCGAAAAATTTTTGTGATAGGTAGTCAAATTAATCCAATATGGTTTATATGTTTAAGTTGTTGTAATTAATCTGAAGTCTGTTGATAATTGTGCAACAGTGAGTAGGTGTCCTACTCATAAATATGACGGTTGAACAGTGTCTACAGTACTTACGAGTACAGTGTCTATGTTACCTATATTTAATTACATATATTCAGTTATGGCAATGGCAATAGGCTCGCCCTCTATTACATGGGACCTAAACATACCGGCGAAATGTGGGTGTACATTAGTACACCTCTGCCTAAACCTTCATGTTATATTCAGTTGTTTACCATTGTAGTCCCAATAACAAGTAAAAATAGAGCACGTTACAGGGACCTTCTTAATAGGCGAATAAATACGTAAAAGGTACATCATGATACCCTAACCTATTACCTAGGTTCATGCTTAAGTATTGATATTCGTCATAATCTGGGTTTTGTTCCCAAAACTTTGGGATTTTGGTATTCATTATCATCTCAATCAATCCATCTCCTTCGGATAAGATTAAGTTGTTGAATGTACCCAAAGTATGGTCGTCTAATAACCTACCTATAACTGTCTATATTACAAAATGCAAAATGTTTTGGTTTTATATACAAATTGATATGATTTAAATATCTGTTGTGATTTCTATATTTATCTTGTAATAAATCATTTGATATCTTGTAAATACGTCTACGGCGTCAAGTATCAGTGTACCTTAGGCATCAGCTGTAATTCACACCGCTTTGTGGTGTTGTTGGATCGTGTTGGTGCCTCGGTGTCAACCAGGCTGTTAGCACGCTGCGACACAAACAACGCTCGGACACGATTTCGCACTCGTGTGTACGTTACTTATTTTACCTTGGTGACTAACTTCTTTCCTGCTATTTGAAATGATAATTTGCTGTGCCGTGTATGGTGCTATCGTTATTCTGTTCAAATAATAACAAGGCAAATGCAATTATATTATCTGCTAATGTTTTTAGAGTAGGTGGGAGTAGGAATAGTCTTCGTTGGAAATGAGCCCATCGTAGTAGGTAAATAGAGTAGAGCATCGTATCTAGTTAAATAATAATTATGACGTTATTTAAGATATGTATTATCTTACATGGTATGAAAACATAATCGTTTAGGTACCTACGTGCAGATAGATATGTACTTTTGGAAAAAATATATTTGGTCAACGAGGGTGTGGCTTTTATTTTCCATTACAATATCAACAAGTGATTATTCAGATCACTGGTGACGAATGATAGAAAAGTGTAAATAAGTCGATATATTAGCATGTGATAAAAACATAATCGATGTCCTCATGGTCATTTCAATTGTGTCCACATTTCGTGCTTAGATAATTTTTACTAAGTGTAAAGTAGGTACCAAACAATTTGTGTAGACTTAATGCAAAGTCACGACGGACACGATCGTCTTTTTGTCGCCTTAATGAGTTAATTTACAGAGGCCGAGACGATGTGTTATTAGCGCAACTACCACGAAAATCATCTCGTCCAAATAAAATGATACGAGCTAACAGATAATATTGTAGTGTAACTACGTGGATTCACGTGGGTGTGGCCCATTGCGTGGATTTGTAGACTACTGGGACACAAATTATACGATTTTTGACTACTTAAGACACAGGTCCTCTGAAAGATCTTGCTTTTGGCAAATTAACACGATAAAGGTACATTGACGGTCTACGGTTGTAAGTGAGTAGGACGCGTTTAATAAGTAGTACTTCCGTTCATCGCGTCTTATGGCCGAAAGATAGAGCTTAGAGGCCTAAGCGTGAAATCTATAGAGCCGCCTTTGACTTAGTTTGCGCTCAGCAAAATACTTGTAGGAGCATTGAGTATTGAACAATGATACGAGCCTTATTGTCTCAGCATAGGCAATGTACAAGCTATGTCCAGGATGGCTCTACATAATAGATGTCCCTAAACCCAAGATCCAGAGGCCCTATGTAATTGTAACTGTACATTATTTTTATGCATGAGTAGTTGTACACGCCCTATAGTCATGTACTTGTGCTGCGAACTCAAATGATAGATTATTTTGTAGCGGACACGTTACATTACATTATAAATATCGGGTTACGTAACAAGATAAAGTCGGGTGCAAAGCTAATCAGGCGTGAGAACGAGATTTTGATTATTCAGCATTGGAGTATCATGCTTCTTATGTATCACGCATAACGAGGACCAGTCCTTCTTTAAAACATCCTCATAGTCATCATTAGGTACTTTTCTTAAGGAAAATTCAATACACTGCACACTGCACTGAGCAATACTTGCACATTTATATTTAAGTATTTATGTAACAACTGTTAATTTGCCTATATACTGTAACATAACATGCTCGTAATCATTCTACTTTTGTAAAGGATAACGAGGGAATTAAACCGCTTATGAGATTTCCCATAAATTTCTTGAAAGATATAATATCTACCGCACTAGGTTAGCTTGATGGACCATTATTCTCTTATGAATCTGAGAGTATCCTTATCATCTGGATATAATTTCTATGTTCTCCTAATGACCAGTGGCGAAGGATCAATTTCGGAAAGAGGGAAGTAGCAACTGGAGCCGAAAATGCTTTAGGTAAGCATTTTCTTGTGGATCGTGCACTGTACATTATTTTTATGCATGAGTAGTTGTACACGCCCTATAGTCATGTACTTGTGCTGCGAACTCAAATGATAGATTATTTTGTAGCGGACACGTTACATTACATTATAAATATCGGGTTACGTAACAAGATAAAGTCGGGTGCAAAGCTAATCAGGCGTGAGAACGAGATTTTGATTATTCAGCATTGGAGTATCATGCTTCTTATGTATCACGCATAACGAGGACCAGTCCTTCTTTAAAACATCCTCATAGTCATCATTAGGTACTTTTCTTAAGGAAAATTCAATACACTGCACACTGCACTGAGCAATACTTGCACATTTATATTTAAGTATTTATGTAACAACTGTTAATTTGCCTATATACTGTAACATAACATGCTCGTAATCATTCTACTTTTGTAAAGGATAACGAGGGAATTAAACCGCTTATGAGATTTCCCATAAATTTCTTGAAAGATATAATATCTACCGCACTAGGTTAGCTTGATGGACCATTATTCTCTTATGAATCTGAGAGTATCCTTATCATCTGGATATAATTTCTATGTTCTCCTAATGACCAGTGGCGAAGGATCAATTTCGGAAAGAGGGAAGTAGCAACTGGAGCCGAAAATGCTTACCTAGTCTTGATTTTTAGCATAAAAAGTATGATTATGCAAAAAGAAGCCGGTTGGAAATGATTTGTCTACACCTCAGGGTCAGTACCGTCTTTACCATAAGCCCACGCGGGGCCCGTGCCCAAGGCCCCCATCGTCACTGGGGCCCCCAAAAGACCATATTTATTTATTCATTATGAACAAAAAAGTGTACAGAGGCGGTCTTAATGCCATTAGGCATTTTCTAGCGAACAACTTTTGGGTGATGCAGACACGATCAAAGCCTAACTTATAACTTTTTTTTAAATTTTCGGGAAATCTATGTATTTATTTTATATAATTACAGCTAAGAAATATAGTTGCTCCATAATAAACCATAATAAATATAAGATCAGCAGAATATTTTTTGTCATTCACTTTCCAACAGGGCCCCAAATTCTTGTGTGCCCTAGGGTCCACATAGCTCAAGACGGCCCTGCTCAGTGTCTACGATACTTAATGTACCTAAGTATATGATTTCACACGATATCTCAGTAGATTAGTTATTGCTTCTTCAATTCATATTTATTCTAAATGTTAACTCAGCGTGAGTAAGCAACCGAAGCGTAAGTTATATGTGCATGCGCAAAGTGCAATAGGTCGATTGATGTAATCGCAGTCAACAACGCGGGCCAACAACGAAAAGTGCTACACCAAGTACCTACTAGTACGTGCACGTCATAAATATCATGTTGTGTTTGTTAGAAATAAGAAGGCAATAATGTTACAGCCACTTGCAATGACCAATGATAAATATACATACAGAATTAACTTTTTTTGTAGAGTTGCCTAATTGTATATGAGAACAAATCTCTATCCCATAATTTGATATTAGATCTTCTCGCTAAAATATGAAAGGTAACCTTTAATTTAATATTCACATATTCTCTTACCTCCTCCGCTTTTATAGCACAGATAGGGGAAGCGCCATACATTCCCAAGGCCCACAGAGTATCCAACACAAGCCAAAACGAATTGTATTTTGTTGGCCCAGAAAGGTCGGCGGGGCTTCAGGTGGGCTGTCGTGTCTTCCTCCTCCTCTTCGCAGTCACTCTCGTGCGACGCTGTGTCCTCGTCAGGTGGCCTGCACAAACAATTATTATTGTATGAGCATTTAGCTCATTTGTTATACAAGGATATATATATATATATATATATATATTATGATTTGTATATTAATGGATTACTAGAATCTTCATACCTATAAACTAATCATTTATTTGATGTTTCAACTTAACTCAAAAACAATTGAATGGCAATTAAAATAAGCAGTTAATTAATTGGTACCTACTTAACATATTTTATATTATTTAGGAATTAGTTCGTTTGATCAGGACAAGTTATGACCAAGATTTTTATGGGGTCATAATGTAAAAATATGTATATATAAAATAAAAATCTGTGATTTATCTTTATAAATCACAGTAAAGATAAATATTAATAAAAATCCGCAAATATTTGTAAGAAATAATTGTAACAGTATAAAAGAGATTCAACATGTCGTAGATAATTTATGTAGATTATGTGTGTACAGAGTTTTAAATGAAATGACATGTTTGCACAACTAATGAAATACTAAATATATGCAGATAACAGTGTTTATGAGTGAAGGAAATACCAGCAGGTTGCAATACTTTTTCTTATTCCTTTTGTTTAAAACCGTCTCAGATAGTATTTTTCCTTTAAAGGTTATTTAAGGAATAGAATATAATTATGGTAAACATGATATAAGAAGTATACCAAACTTTGATAAACCGAGTTGTTTGGATTAATGATGAATGATCTATAATGACGGCAGATTAAAGTGACGTCACGTAGCTCAACGGCTTTACCCACTTTTGTAGCTGTGCGTACGTAAATGTAGGTTTACAGTTTTGGTGATAATATTTTAATCCTTTTGAAGAGCCTGTCTTGGTTATAAAATGAGAATTTAAGTAGGTAATGGAAGTACTTATACTTTCAGTTTTCAGTTATGGCCTAATAAAACAACCTAATGCTAACCTAATGCTGATGAGTATTGTAGAATTACAGAAATGAATAGAGCTGCTTTAATCAAAATATAGGTAAACAAATAATAGATAATAACAGTGTATTTATACTGCCCGCGTTTTGATCTGAGAAACATTTAAAAACCTAAACACTAGTATGTGTGGTACTTGGTAGGAGTCGGTAATATGGTGATTAATTACTGTAATACTCTTATTAGGATGTTTCGTAAACTGTGTGCTACTATTAGCACACAGTTTACGGCACATCCTACAAATTTATTAATAAAACGTTAAATAAAATTCATTGTTGATATAATTTGATTTCATTTAGACAAGATAAGATTTCATGTTCTTCAAAATCACTTATCGCTCCTTACTGTGCAGTTCAGCGTCCGGTAAATTTAGGATATATTTTTTTTTAATATATTTCGGGTTATCTAAAATCTAGGGTTCCTGTTTTAAATTATTGTTTAGAAATGTTCGGTTTACTATCCAGAATGTTAATGTTTCCACATTCCCTTGCGATTAATAAATGGTATGTTTAAAGGTTTGGAGTGGAACAGATGTTGGTATTTCTTCATATTTCTGAACAACAGAAACAAGGTCAAATCACCTTCCTTTATACATAGATCTCTGAGGCGACTCGAAAGGTTACGATTAGTTACGAGGTAATGAAGAATTGTTAACAAGATTTGTGTCATCTGCAGTATGGTTTTAATCGTGAGAAATTGGTGAATAATCACCTAAACCGAGAAAAAATTAAAGAAGTAATCCCTAGCTGTCAACATGTAAGTAGGCAAACGTATTTTAAAATCATTATCAAGTAGGCAGTGATAAGGCCAAGCGGCGCTGGCGCACGATCAATCGTCGTATCCACGTCGTACGCGAGATATGTGTGTGTGGAGAGATAGCAGCATTGCAGTGTTATCGGCTCATGGCGTGAAGGTCAGGCGACCAAAACTCCCTATAAACGTTTAAGCCTCTTGGGATTTTAGGATTGTCTCAAGTAGTTCATGTCATAGTTTAATCGGACGCAGCAAATCCTTCGCCTGACAGTGAAAGTGTTGGAAGACCATGTACTAAGTATTTATTTACAATATCTTCAGTCGAACCACTCATTCATTTATTTATCAACTTCCGCCCGCGGATTTATTATGATCGCGTGGTGTTTATGAAAGTTTGAGATTACTTCTAGGGATAGCTATCCTTACATTGATGTTTGGATGTTAAAAGATAAGTCATAATGCCTGGAGGCAGGAGAAGGAAAAAGAAGAAGACCTAGTTACCTAACGGGGATATCTATCTCCCGGCTCCAGTATATTTATTATTGTTACAAAAAGTATAGATGAAGCACCCGAATGAATTATGAACAGATGACAAGAAGTAATGTAATATTGATATACTGTCAAGGATATAACAGGTACCTGAGACTATTAACGCGTATATTTTCTCATCTAGCCCTTTGAGTAGGTACATAAAGACCTTGATTCTGTATAGTAAGAAACGGTAACTGTAGAGCGGAGCAGTAAATAGGTAATAATTATAAATGAAATGTACATTTACCAAAATGCTACAGGCGGCTGCGTGACGTCATCAGATAGGTCTGAGAAACAAAGGAACCTTTGTCATTTAGCATTGCGTTAACAACGTTGTCTTCTTCTTTTCATATATCATTATACAGTGGCATATTACTTTGGATTCAGTACATAACATGTGGTCACGGTAATAATGTGTATCAAGTGCGTATGTGGACCATCACGTCCCTAGGGCACAGTCTGGGAGATCCGCACACCCCACTAGTGTTGAATGGGAAAGGAGTCGATGGCCAACAAAATATATCAGCTGATATTGATACAGTTTATCGCTTTTATCAGGATTCCTTTAGATACTGCTACTGTAAGTAAAGCCTGCATACAGCTACCAAGCTGAAGAAGTATCTTGGATGCATGTTTAAAGATAGGTTCAAAAAGAACAAAGCGAGTATCGTTCACTGAGAGAAGAAATAGTCAAATAGCATTTGCAACGTTAGACAGGCCCACAATCCAAATGCAACGCCAATTTGGGGACAGACGCAATAGAAAAGCTGTAGACACTAAGTTTGTTGTTGATTATACATCGAGTGAAGTATTCCGTTTCAATCGGAAACATCATAATAAAATTAAACGACTGACATCTTTTATTATGATCGTCGCTTTACGTTTAAGGTCGTCCGCGCCCTCCAGAGGAGGCAACCGCGACGGGACGGATATATTGGACTCATACCGACTATAAACCGCGCTTGGCTTCCCTTGCCCTATGGTCGTTTTGTGATCATTATATTAACTGAATCCAACAGGTAAAAATTGTTGGAAAGTGCGTTGAAAACGAATGATTATCTTAACGCAATACGCAGATTCCGAATAAAAAATGATAAATCATATTGATTTCTGTAATTAGATGTTAGAAAAAGTAATAATGTAGTCTCAGCGTAATTCTGAGCGCCATCGCCACCCCTTTTCCTTGCGGGGATGAGACGCACTATTTATGTCAAATTTGTTTTGTTCAATTTTGTTTTTATTTTATTATAATTTTTCGCAATGAATAAGTTGTTTTTCTTTCTAAATACACTTTTACAAGTATTTTTTTTTTTATTTATTTTTATTTATTTAATACTTTATGCACAAACATAGTACAAAGGCGGACTTAATGCCTGAGGCATTTTCTACCAGTCGACCTTAGGGTGATGCAGAGACAGAAATTGGTAGGTGCACTAGCAGTGTTGTTATATAAACAAAGAAAAAACAATATTTATTATTGTACAACTAAATATATGCAATTTATAAATATATTACATACATCACATAATTATATATCCATATGCATACATAAATAAAAACACATACATAATATAATACAATACAATATATATATATGTATATATATATATATATTAACATTTATACAAGGAGAGGTTAATGTTAAGAATCTGCCAAAGAACAGAGGAGATGTTTCCGAAGTTTACTTTTAAAAGAGTAGCGACTGGTAGCCATCCTGATCTCCCGAGGTAGCGCATTCCACAGGATTATGGATTGTATGAAGAAAGAAGATTGCATGAAGTCAGTATGATGAGATGGACATCGCAAGAGACGATTAAAAGAAGACCGAAGATTTCTATCATGATTTGAGCATATAAATTGAAATTTCGAAGTAAGGTAAGTAGGGGAGGTGGAAGAATCAAGTATAGAGAATAAAGTGGTCAATGCCCTCTGCACTCTACGCTGACGGATGGGCAACCATTTTAAAAGCCTTCTATGTGCTGAAACATGATCATACTTACGGAGGTTGAAAACGAATCGAATGCAGTTATTCAGAAGACGGTCAAGTTTGTTGAGCAGATCTGCATTCAGGTCATAGTAACACACATCACCATAGTCTATAATTGGAAATATGAGGGTCTGCACAAGCATTGCTTTTGTGTTGGATGGGAGTAAATTTCTCAATCTGTAGAGAGACCGCAATGCTCCAGTAACTTTTTGGCTTACATTGGTGACTTGTGATCGCCAGTCTAACGTAGCATCTATAAGCAAGCCAAGGTCTTTAACTTCAGTGCCAAAGGGAATGGTTGTTCCATTAAACACCATAGAAGGCAAAGTTGCACTATCCACCTTGCTCAAAATGCGTTGACTCCCCACAATTATTGCTTGGCACTTTGTAGGATTTACCGCAACACCGAATCTATCAGACCAATTCTTGATAGCTGCCAAGTCACGGTTCAGTTTGTCGATTGCCTCCGGTATACTTTCAATTCTTGCTTGACAATAAACTTGTAGATCGTCGGCATACAGATGATACGTACACTGAAGTTCAGGAGTAAGGAAATTAATAAAAATTGAGAACAAGAGAGGAGAAAGAATACCGCCTTGTGGAACGCCAGTTTCTAAGTCAAACCAGCTTGAAGAGATCTCACCAGCTTGAACTGACTGCTGACGTCCCTGAAGATATGAAGAGAACCAACCCAGTGCCTTATGTGAGATCATAAGATAAGAAAGAATTGAGAGAAGGATATCGTGACTGACAGTATTGAAAGCATTGGAGAAATCCACCAACACTAAAACAGTGACTTTGGTGTCTTCCATACCAGCTCTTATATCTCCAGTCACTTTAAGGAGAGCGGAAGTAGTACTGTGCCCAGGTCTAAACCCCGATTGAAGTGGGCTAATGAGGCCATTGCTATGAACAAAACGAGATAGCTGTTTGTGAACACAAGCCTCAAGTACTTTCGATAAGAAGGGAAGGATGGAAATTGGGCGGAAGTGGCTGGGAAGAGACGGGTTGGATATTTTCGGTAGGGCACGGACGTAAGCTTTACGCCACAGGGAAGGAAATGCTCCAGAAGTTAGAGAGAAATTAATAATGTGAGATATTATAGGAAGGAGTTGGTCAAGGATTGTCATAATCATGCGACGGGTAATGCAGTCACACCCCACAGCATTGGATTTAATGGAAACAATTACCTTTTTGATCTCTCCGGGGTCAACTGGGAAGAAGTGAAAAGAGTCAATATCAGGACGCGTTAGACCAGTTATGTTCATGAGAGTTTGTTCTTGGGTCAAACGATCCATAGTAGGTACAGTAGAGAAATGACGGTTGAGATCGTTTAACCCAATAGAGCTAGGTAGATCTAAATGCCGCGACTTGCCAATGCCCAGAGTTCCAAGGAATTTCCAAACATTTGCAGAAGAAGAAGAAATGATGTTTTCGAGAATATGGCGGCGTTTGGCGTTACGTATCATCTGATTACACCGATTCCTGGCAGACTTGAAAGTAGCCCAATTTTCATCAGTGCGATCTTTTTTAAATTTGCGAAAGGCGCGGTCCCTACGCCTCATGGCCATACGAATGCCTCTAGTCATCCACGGCGCAGGTGGGCGCTTCAATTTAATTTTCCTAATCGGAGCATGCAGATTATATAGCTCGAGCACAGCGTCATTAAATATAGAAACTTTATCGTCCACTGTAGAAGCTTGAACCAATGAGTCCCAGTTTATATCAGAGGCATCTTTACGTAATGTATTTACATCCATACGCGCAAAACAACGCCTGTACAGTACCCTAGGACTAGGTTTGGGAGGTTTTAGAATATAGGAAAGGAAAATAAGATCATGATGGGAAAAACCAGGAGCAATATGTTGACCATGGGAGGAAACGAGGGAAGGGTTTGAGGCAAGAATTAAATCAAGCCAAGTGTCGTCACCGACAGTATTGTGATGAGTGGCTTGAAGGGGTAGGAGGTGTAAGCTAGCCGACTCAATTAAGTGACGGAGTTTACAGGATCTGGGAGAGCTGTGGGCAAGGAGGTTTGTATTAAAATCACCCATGATGATGTGATGTGCATACTCAGAACCCAATGATTCTAATACAGATTCGAATTCTGTGAAGTAATCAACAGTGGGGGGACAATAAACTACACCAACTATAGTTTTAACTCCTCTGACATTAACCTCAAGAAAAAGAAACTCGGACGAACAAGTGTTAAAAGACGAAGACGCTATAATTTTAAAAGGGAAGTCGCTACGTAGATATATTGCCACTCCGCCCCCTCTTTTACCAACCCTGTCGTTCCGGATAAGAATAAAACCAGGGAGAGCGTAAGTAGTAGATAGCAGATTTGGTTTGAGCCAACTCTCGGATACCAGGACGGCATGAACATTGCAGTTGGAAAAAGTATCGTAAAGTTCATGATAATGGCTAGCAATACTCTGAGCGTTGATATGGCAAACATTCAACAGTTTACCTGATCGACCATTAAACTCGCTACGTAAAATATCTCCAAGAGTGTTGGTCAGCGAATTGAAACTTTCATCTCCAGAATTAGCAGATTCATTGGCAGAATAAAAAGACTCGTTATCAGAGTCCATAAATAAATAATACAATAAAATATATAATATTAATAAATATTTCAATATTCTTTATACTCTTTGCCGTGCGTGAATTTGATGCATCTCTGCACCACCCGCCAGCTAACAACATAATTCATCACAGTCAATCACAGACAGTTAATTATGCACTATAATGTTAAGAAATAAAAAAAAAAAAAATAATAAGGAAGCACTAAGCAGGCGAAAAAAAAATATATATATATAAGAAAGAAGCTACTAACGTTATTTTTATTTTAATATTATTTTGAGAACGCATCCGAAAATATGTGTGAGTTTGACAAGTCATCGATTAGTTTGACAATTCATAACTAAATGACATTTGACGTTGACAATCACGACAAATTCATTTCAAAAGTTTTAAAATAATGTATAAACACGACCGTCCGAAACAGAAAGAAAAAGTAATATTAATGTACTCAAAAGAAATAAATTATTGAGGGTATCAGCAAAGCGAGATGAACTGTTTTGTTTTAGGTTTAGATCATATTTAGATACATCACTAAAAGTATCCATAATGTAAAGAAAAAATAAGTTACACTGAAGTTTGCGGTACGTTATCGGTAGGTAATAATATAAAAAATAAAAATGTACATTACACTATTATGTAGTAAACAGGATCAGCATATTAGCATTTCCGTGTATTTTTCAGATGCCCTCCTGCACCTTCGATACCAGTCGGCCTACTTGATTGAGATGGTTGCATCTTAGGATACTTCAGCAACAAGGGATTGAGTTCATCGCCAGTGGTAATCTTGTGTCGGCTACCATCAGAGGCTTTTATCACAATAGCCCCATCCTGTGTCCAACATGACCTCATACCAAAATGTAGCCGCCCTTGACTGAAGAGGGATTGCCTGGATTTTGTTAGAAATTCTTTCACTGAGATTCCCGAACCCTTCAACCCTGTTTTGGCGCGCCAGACTGCAGATCTGACATCTGTACTGGAGAACCACACTAGTATGGGCCTGTGATGATCCTTGTTAGTGGTACCAAGTCTGTGGCAAACCTTTAAGTCAGATGCAGACAGATTCTTCAGGGACATCTTATTATTTATAACATCCAGAGTGACTGCTTTACTGTCCTCACCATCAACCTCAGTCAGCCCCTGGAAGATTAGTGCCTGCCGACGGTGTCTCGTCTCCAAACTGTCAACCTGCCGGACACACTCACTAATTTGCTGTCTGAGTAGCTGGAACATATTGAAGATGAGCTCCCGAAATGTGCGGAATTCTTCAGCCACCTTCGCCACAGTATCCTTTGCAGGCCCAGCAGACTGTATTTGTGATTCAAGCTCCCCCATCCTCTTTGTGAAACTTGCCTCAAGACTTTTTTGCATAGACAGAATCTCAGCAACTTGAGACATTATGCAGTTGGTGTTATAGTGCTAAGTGACAAAGTAGTGCAGTTGATGAGCTGGCAGGTGGTGTTTAATTAGTACTTAAATCACATTAAATGTTTTGCAATTGTAAGTACCAAGCTTATTGATGTTTAATATCAGCAACCTGTTAAATTTTCTAGCAAAAAGTGATAATTACTATTTTTAATTGAATAAAAATATACAGAGCTGTGTTCACTTTTTAACACCTACCCACTGAGATCAGATATTTAGTATTGACTTGTAAAAGTTTTACATTTTTTTAACTAGATTCCGGCATTTCCTAAAAGACGACTCACCTACAATAGAGAAGAACAAGAACTAGAAAAATGGTTTAAAATATAGATGAAATTGACTGAACGAAAAAGTCTGATTGAAACGAGGAATTCATAATTTTATTTATATTGTGTATATGTAATTCGTAATAAATTCATGTACATAGATACATATACTAGCATATAATGTTTGAAATATAATATGATAAGTAAAAAACAATATTTAAAGTTATTATCAGGGTCTAGCTGATACATCAGCTGATTGATGATTCGTCACAATCATATCATAATGCATTCGGATTCGGATGTATCTATATATTATTATAACCGAACACGAGAAGACTGAGTGTATTCAAGATAGACTCTATAAGAGGCTTACGTTATAACTTACTGTCATTTTGTGTCGAAAAGCGGACCCAAGTGGGGCATACAATATTATATTTTGAGAGGTAGGGCATAGTAAGTAATTCCACTCAAATTGGAGCTGCCTGACTGGGGAAGTAGCTCCACCTTGCAGAAAATCGAAGTGAAATAACAGTGCTTTGAGCTGTATTGTGTGCCTTACGGTGAACAAGGTTGCCAGTGCTCAGCGAGGAAACGTTGTGTGCAGTGGCAGCGGGGGGCAGTGGGGGGGGGACTTTGAACCTTATACCTACTGCCAACCCAACTATTCCTCTTTCGTTTTACAGGGTCGCCAAAGCGCAATGCGAATATTGAAACCCCTGGTGTTGCAAGCGTCTATAGGCTATACCTAAGTAGTAACCGCTTACTATCAGGTGGGCTGTATGCTTGTTTGCCACCTTAGTGGTATAAAAAATACATAGTTTAGATTGACGAAGATGTGTCTGTTTTAAGCGGTCATCTATGTCGTTAGACAGTCACAGAAACTTGCGTCGACTGAACTAATGCTCGCCAGCCGACCTTCACAAACCACGGGCTATAATAAACTATTTGTAATAAAAATACAGTGTAACATTGTTTTCTCTAATTAGCTACATTGACCCGAAATAATTGATTGTGATGACTGAAATATCGTTTCTTAATAAACTATATATTTGTGATTAAAGGTTAGTATTTATGGTAGTAGCGAGGGCTATTCAACCTGCAGTGGGACCAAGTGCTGAAAAAAATGTACCTAAGTACGTCTATAAAGAGCTTAAAATAATGTTAATATTTCTTTAAAGTGGTTATTTTAAGACCTACTTTAATTACATTTGGAGTCTGTATAGCTGTTTGAAACCTGTCTTTGAAGGTTCATGTAGGTACATCAGATAAGTAAGCTATTTTTACTTGACACCCTAACAAACAATAACTTCTTTGTAGTTGCCTTATCAATCGGCATCGTTACAAGTTCGTTCACATAATTACGATTTTGTGATAGTAGTTCTACTTTTATTAATAAGCAAGTAGGACACATCTAACACGTAAACACCTAATACCTTTTTTTTGTTTAGGAGGGGAAACCTTTAGAAGGCAACCGGTCTCGGGAGATTAGACAGGAGTGTGTGATTCTTAGCCACTGAAACTAACCCGGTGGCCACTTAAAAGATCGCCCTAAAACCTGTGCAACGCCTGTTATGGCACATCTTCGGGGAACATCTAATAGGTACTTACTAAAGGAGTACAAACTACAGCTTAAAAACTCGCTTTACCCGCCAAATTTAAATTTTATTTGGTAATTGGTGGACTATTATCCATTTTGGGCTCATAGTAATAGTAATTGACACAATTTAAAAATGTCAATTCAAAATACGCGTTTTAAGCAGATCTCTTAAATATGGGTAGAGAGCACAGTGTAGGGGTACGTTTTATAATGGTGCATTCACACCGCAGTTTCTTTTTGCTGAGCAACGTTTCCAAGTGTTAGTGGGCAACATCCGATAGCAAAAAGTTATGTTAGTATATGTTGCCGTAAAAGTTGAAGAATGTTACCTCATGTTATCGTGTTGCATTCTGCTGCAAAAGTAACTGCGGTGTGGATGCACCATAAGAGTCACATAAGAAACGTAATTTTACAACTTTGTTCTACAGCTAGGGATTACAACATTCGTTTATGACATAAATCTTATTTTGTGTTTGTTGCATGTATTTTTGCATCTTGTCTCAAATGATCGCACGATTTTTACGGAATATTTGATATTTATTTCTCTCAGTTTTGAAAGTCAGCCAAAAATGCAATGTGTAGGTATGCTTACAGACACAGTCATGTAGAACTTTTAAATTCTTGTTTGGGGAAAGTTATTGGATTACAGATAAGAATGTAAGATATGTAATATAATAAACTCACTTCTAGCAAAATATATGCATCGCCTACTTCATCTATGTTTATTTTACGTATTGCACTTTCGGTATGAAATTTAAATAGCAAAATGACTTCAAAACTATATGTTTTTCAATAAAATAATTTAGTACCTACTTACTACATACCTATGTATTGTAGTTTAGTTCGGTTCAAGGTTTATTTATATTCAGAACGATATGATATGATAGTCATTGTATTCAATTTCGTAACATACATCTGGTGTAACAATGAAAACCATAGCAAAGTGTTAAATTGTAGGTCGAAGGAAACTAATTTATGTAATGTACGCTTATAAATACATTAGATATTAATATTATTTATATAAATATAGGTATTTAACATACCTAATAATAATAATAAATTTTGAGAATAAAAGACATAATTTTGCCTAAAGTACTATTTATGTATTCATCAGATTTAGGTATTACATTATACTATGGAAAGATATAGGGAATAAAGCTCACCCCACTTTTGATCCACTTCCTACCTACTTTAAAGATTATAAAAACATTTATGTCGTAGAGGATTTACATAATAATATGACGACAATGTAACATAGATATGTTGAACAACAGTCTTGGAAAATACATAGGTGTAATATCTACACCTAATTTATCATTGATAGCTTCATATCTTTTTATTGTAAAATTAGATATTGTTACTTAACTGCAGTGCATTTTATAGCAAGTCTCCACTCCACCTAATAAACTTCAAGATTTCCTTTCTTTAATGATATAAACAAACAAACTATATTGCCGTGAGCTATGTAATAATAATAACTTCCATAATACTTAGCTGAATATTATAACATTATTGAATAAAAAATAACTACCTGTATCTAATATGTTCTAAGTTTTATTTAACCAACTGTAAGTAAATCCTATGGTTTATGTAAACAGATGAGAAAATTTCTGATCCTTTACAGCATCCATATCGACGGGTGGAGTAGAATCAGTAGGTAATATAAATAGGTATTTATTCATCGCAATTATCAATTCGTCTTTCTAAAGCTATTTTACCTATGGCAAGTTACAAAATATTGAGTTACAATATCATCATATCCTATTTCTTTAAACCAAAGTAAGAATAAATCAATCTTGCACGCTATTAATTAATATGAATACCGTGTAATACGCAACAAGAGTTTAGGCATCTTGGTATAGATTTATATTTATATACTAGGTATGTTAGGTTATAAATTTAAGAGCAGTCTGGTATCATGGGTTACTTCTGCGAAACAGGTACCTATTCGCCGAACTCAAAAGCGGCGCATTACAATACAACATGCAAGGAAGGTAGGGACATGTATAGATACGGTTGATAGAAGTCAATTGAATAATGGCAACCCAGAGGATGTATCATTCGTGGTGGTACTCACGTAGGAGGACGAACGAGATGGAACAATTCCGTGGGCGATGTTGGTACCCGTCTTATAACCATTTTGCGGCCATCAGTGCAGCCCATACCGATTGAGGCAAGGGATCTAACTGATGGCGCGCCATAGTGATTGGTGCCGCTATCAGAACCTTCAGGATAGATGGTCACTTGCTCGTAGGGCCGTAGACACCGCGCGGATGCTGCTCCGGAGGCTGTAGTCACATCACGAATCCTGTGTGTATCACTAAAGCTCTTCACTTTGCGCATTTGCCCAGAGGGCGTTATCAACGGCGACGGTGCGTGTAGATCGAGGAGCTTTGAGTTTTCCCTGTCTTGGTCCGCATACTGCTCCACGTGGATCGCCACGCTGGGCGCGGCGGCTTCCGTTGGATTTTCGATTTTACTCATACTATCACGTCACAGGGTCATGACGCGGTGACTATCGTCGCGTGCGTCGCTGGCGACGCGCGACTGTGAATAATGAACGATCGCGAGAGCGAGCGAGGTCGGCTGAGCTGGCGGACCGACTGCCCTGACTGGTTCGTCAATCGCGGTAAGGCAATTGGTAAACAAAGTGCGATTCTAGCACTGGTAGGTGGGGATACATCACAAAGAGGGGGGAGGGTCGCGCATGCGCCGTGGCGGCCATGAGACATTGAGCTGCGCTTGCGTTTATCTCAGCGCTGGGCCACAATAGCTAGTAGAACCTATGGTTCGACAATATGTATATAACATTATGAACTCCGCTGGTGGTCATAGCCACAATACAACAACCTCTAAATAAATGTTGATTCTTAAACTGATGGAATTGGTGACAATAGAATAGTGCAATAGGTATAGTACCTACCTATTGTAATTGGTTGTTCTATTATACTGTTACATTACTATTGCTTCAATGTATGATGTATGGTTTACTCAACCACAAACGTAATAAAAATAAATTGTGCGTTTATAGTGGGGCATAATAAGGGTTTCTTGTAAATAGTTGAACATTTATAAAGTTAGTAAGTTTTCCTTACGACATCGGACTCTACATTTACCATTTTATAAAACTCTATATTCTGGTGAATCATTGAGTTAGTTCAGTGAGGGAACGTCGAACGTCTAAAACTCTAACCCAACTATTTTATAAAAATGTACGTTGCTTTAGGCAGTTCCTATTTAGGTAGATTAAAAAAAAAGTGTTTTGTAAAAACTGGAAACATAAAGAAAAATAATTTGGAGAAAAAAGGCTAAACGAGGACACGAGGACGAAATTACGACAGAAAATGTAGCTCTCTTCCTTCGGCACTTGGGGTAGTCGTGGACATAGCCCAAGATGACTAGTTCTTTCTGTCTTTACAAGAATTACCTTAAGTGATGTTTATATTTATTTGTAGTTACACTAAATCATAAAACCACTTAATACTATTACTACTGTACTTAATAGGTACCTGCACCAAGTACCTACTGATTTTGGTACTCAACCAGAATTTTATAACTTAATAATATAATATTTATAAATCTCTATTTTGTGACAAAAACACCCAGTAAGGCGGATTTAGAAAAAATCTTACGGGATTGGTAAAATTATACATCAACGCAGGATGGAGTGTGGCAGATCAGCAGTTTTTTTAGACTAGAGTATATACGTCTTATTTCTATTTCTTTATTAAATACTCCCTAGAACGGAGCAGGTAAGTATAGTAATACTAATAACTATAGTACCTAGAAAGGAGACCCGCATATGGTATGCATATGCGTCACTCAGCGACAGTGGATATTATTATTTAAATAAGTTTTGTTTATTTAGTAAAGGCTGCAAATATCATGGTATAGCAAGTGGAAGTAGTATAAATAAAATAAAGTTAGGGTCACGTCATAATCCTCGAAGTAAAAACAAATTAAAAATACAATTCGTTAGCCCTACCACCTTAAAGTTATTAAACTTTTAATTAAATTATAAAATTCTTGGTAAGACGGTCACCATTAATGTTGATTTTGTAAGTAATACTACAAAAGGGAAATGGTTAATAACTAGATGAAACACCCTCAGTTTATTTAGTTCACTGTATGATTAAAAACTTACCAAATCGGTTCATAATTTTTCTTGATTGTTGACTGGAAGTTTTTAGACATAATGGTCGTAATTTCGTACACTAAATTACTGATTACCTAAGCGAAGCAAAATATTAATTTTGGTCTGACCGATCAGTGACCACGGTCAATGCTAAATGACAACATATCGTCGCATTTCAATAAGCCGACCGTGCCCCCTCTGCGTCGCTAATTTATTATTCGTTGCCTAGCGATTAACACTTTAATATAATTTGCGTATGAATCCTCTGTCATTAATTTATATATACTAACTAAACGTTTTCACGTCATTTTATCATTATACTCAGATCTAATTTTAGTATAAGACCATTAAAAAAGGTGTGTATGTAAAGGTCCTTTCATATTATAGATATGTTCTTCAGTAGCTAATCTGGCTGAATATTAGCTAAGGTATAACGAAATTAGATGGGTGTCTTATCGTCTTTTTCGAGTACCTCTCCATTACTGGAGGTTGGCCGTCAGCTCAGCGAACATCTCCCGATCTTGTGCCAAACAGATTTGCGAAACAGATCTTCGACGCTGGAAACTGGCGGATGTTTCGTAACTAAGGTTTCTTCCCCGTCCAGCACGTCGCTTGCCTTCGATTTTGCCCGTCATAATCAATTGGAAAAGGTCATATCTCTCATGGCGTAGGATATGGCCAAGATGCGCCTTGCTCCTTGCACCTTTCTCTTCTTAATGGTCTGCAATAATTCGTGGTTCTTACCGACGCGATGGAGTACTCTCGCATTAGAAATCTTTTGCTGGACGCATTTACTTATGCGTAGCATTTTTCGGTAGGATCACATCTTCGCTTCGAGAAAAATCTGAACACGTACAACACCACAGGCCATAACATTGGAGCATTCTCACTCTGAGATTTATGGATAGTTGGCGACTGCATAATACTTTTTCTTATCATATCTTTGTTCTATCGTAAAGTAGATAGACAGTTATAGCGTACCAGCCTCCGACTCTTACGACACTCAAAAAGTAACCAAAGATGTACCTATTAAGTAGTAGAAGTAGTCGTGTTATCTTGTATTTTTCGTCCGTGGTATCCGTGGTGTCTTTTTTTAGGCTGATGTCTAAAAAAACCTACACCTGAATACAGACTAATGAGACAGCATTAATCTGGTGGTCCTAAGCACGACTACTATGCTAGAGGTCGTGGGTTCCAGGTCAATCAGAGTTATTGGGATTTTCTATGAAATTCTCAGTAGCAGTTCGGAGTATGGTATTTACATACCGAATAACTGTGGGTGTAGGTAGGTACATCGGTACACGAACCCATCGGGAAATACAGTGATGGTACCTACGTATGTATGTGTAGGTATATGATGGCACGTAGAACTACCTGAGCACATGAACCTTGCACCTGGTCGGTTGTTACATAAACAAGTATCTCATCTAGTCAGTTAATTTTGTATACTTTGGTCCCACAATAAACTTATTTGAATTTGAAATAAGTAGTATCGCGACTCCAGCCACATCTATATGATAAATAAATAAACGATATTTATTTCTGTAAACAGATCTTTTAAGATACTTTTACAAGTCATGTTTTTAATGTAATTGTTTTTGAGCTTGATGGCTCCGGTATTTCCTCTCAGAACAAACACCGAAACAAACTTAGAGAATCATAGTCTCTTTTAAATTCCAGACTTAGAACATTTTTGTTACTAATAAATATGTGAATGTTACAATGTATGGCAATGTCTGAAATGACCTTTTGAAGAAAGAGTCGGCTGGGATTGGTATACTCAAAGCCTTAGCCTTAGCTTTGAGTATACCAGTCCCAGCCGACGGCGCACATAGTGGGTAATTACTCTATAGGTAGTACTAAGTAATTTAATTAATTAAACAACACTTCCGAAAACGAAATTCATTTTTATATATAATATTTAATAAGCAAGTAGGTACTTCATAGTAACATTATAATAGTTAGCGTTAAAAATAGTAGGATCTATTTTTTCGCAGTCGCCGCCTCCGCCGCGCCGCGAGTTTGCACCTCACGCGTTATGAGTTCGAATAATGCTCGATTCAGTGCTTATAACTTAAAGTAAGATATATAGACGTCACATTATTTGGAATTTCATAATCATTGAATAACATGCTTCATCATATCCCACTGCTCGGGTTTACTCTCTGAATTTGAGGGGATTTGGTTATAGTCCACTCTGGTCTAGTGTGGGTTGGCAGATTTATCACAACTTTGAGAAAAAATAAATCTCTAAGGCATGCAGGTTTTCTCACGATGCTTTTCCTTCACCGTTTAAGCGAGTGAAAATTAATTAATACGGACATGAATTCGAAAAATCAGAAGTTGAATCTGAGGCTATCAATGCTTATTGATTTATTTTATTCAGGGCCGTACTACGGTATGTATCAGCTCTAGGCAATGCGACTTTTGAGGTACTTCTCTCGTTTTCTACCTTCCTACAAAATAATAGTTATTATTCTCTAAGCGATGCGGGGCCCTTAGGCATTGTCTACTTTGTCTTCAGGTTAATCCGGTTCTGAATAAATTACAGAGTAACATGCTATTAATACATACCTACTAAATTATTCATAGTAAACTAACCATACAAGTTACTAAAAATATATGAACAATGTTTTAAAAGATCTAAGAAAAAAAAATACTACTGCTAATAAATATTACGAATATTTATTTTTTGTATAACGCACGACCTCATGATTAACAGTCCGACACTTGAACTACTAGACCACAGACGTGGTCAAGTCAATAAGTTTGTCATATTTCTTTTGAAAATATCTCGTATAGCTATTATAAAAAAGGTTGAATAAAATAAGGTCTAATGAGAAAACTATAAGAAACTAAAATTTTACCAGCCATTTTTAATTTATTATTTATTTGCGGTATACCGACCATAGTCGGTCCATTGTGATCGCCACTGCTTGGGTTGAGTTCACCCTGCGGCTATTAAAACTGCGAAAAAGAAAAGAAAAAGAAAATTTATTTGCGTAGAATACCAGGTGGTACCAGATATAAAATTGGTGGTTTTGGAACAATACCATATTCTGCCTACATAAAGCATGCAAATTAATTTAACATTTGTTGCAGAAAAGGTACGTACAGAGGCCAGCACCAGGATTTCAAGATACCTCAAGCTGTCAAATTTCTTTGATAGATTTTCAACTTTGAGACAAAATCATAAGGTTCATATTCAATTGTGAATATTTGACAGTTTTGGCTAGATGCTGGCGTCTGCACAATAAAAGTATAATGACAGTTTTGCTGAGCTGAGGCTGAGTCTCTGATAAATCTTTTTGACATCCCATTCACTGCCAGTGATGTGCCGGCCATGTACTAGAATAAGAAATTTCAAATTATATTATGATGTCTATCATCAGACTCGGATAATATATAACATCGGACTATAGCCTAATCCCTCTCAATATGAGAGGAGACCCGTGCCCAGCAGTGGGACAGTATATGGGTTGATGATGTATGTCTATCATCAACAAAGTGAACACATGATTTTTTCATTTTCCGTCGAAAATATCCAATTTATATTTATGCGTGATTCAAACGGATGAACGCCCTTAAGTGAGGCAAAGCCCCTTGATGGCGTCCGGTGTTTGTACAGGACCACACCTACAACCTATAGGGCTAGGGAAGTGAAGTGCGGTTTTAGTCCGTAAGAGTTCGGCATCCCTACTGCCCCTCCCAGTGGTAGACAATCCATAAGGATTTACCGCATTAAAAAATCTGTATTTTAATATTTATGGCAAATAATTTCACAATATTCAATTTTAAATTTATCAGTAGATACTACTGTAGGTACAAAATCCAGTACATCAAGCTATCCCAATCTGTCAAATTGCTTTGATACATTTTCAATTTTAATACAATTAAGTTATAATTTTAGTTCAAATGACCATTTACTGTGTTCCGATAAGTGTAACCTATGTGAGAGCCAGGATTATTTACTTGTATGGCTCCGTTTAGACTTTTTTTATACCTTCAAGCAAAACTGGGGTCAAACGCATTCAAGTCCCCCGCCTCCGCCGTGTCCGCCCCGCCCGCGCCCTCTGACGGCAACAGTCCCACAGCGCGTAGTGTTAGGCCGCAATGGAACTTCTATCGAGCCGACTACGAGTTGTTATACTCTAAGTTGACTTCCATTGATTGGAGTATGATTCACGACATGCATGATTTGGAGGAAATGTTGGATGTTTTTTATGATAAACTGAGGCATGTTTTGGATAGATGCGTACCCTGGAAAAAGCTTAAAAGGGAAAATTCTCGATACGTTTATCCCGAATGGTACACCGCAGATATTATAAGAGACATACAGAATAAAGCTAGATTTCATAAAACTTTCAAAAAAACAAAGTTGGATAGCGATTATTCTGAATTTTCAAAGTACAGAGCTCGTATTAAAAAATCAATTGAAATTGCACACAAGGAACACAGATTTAAAATACAAAATCAGTTTTCCAAAGATCCAAAATCTTTCTGGCAGTATATTAGGTCCAAACGAACTAGGTTAAACAGGCAAATTATCATAAAGGATGGTCAACATCTTTCGGATGGGGAGTGTGCTCGACAGTTTGCGTCAATTTTTGAGTCGGTATACAATAAGGAGCGGCCGCGGCTGGAGCCGCGGGCGGCGGAGGTGGAGGCGGGGGCGAACAGTGCGCGAGTGCACATCGAGACCCTCCGTCTTCAAGACGTAAGGGCAGCGCTCATAAAGCTCAAGCCAAAACGCTCATCTGGCCCCGATGGTATTCGAGCTTTTCTGTTCTGAGCCCCTGCATCATATTTTTAATACTTGTTTAAAACAAGCACCGTTTCCGCCTAGGTGGAAATTCACGCGAGTGATTCCGGTTCCCAAGGGTAAGTCAGGTCCGGATGTCAGTTGCTACAGACCAGTGGCAGTGTTGTAAACACCTGCAAAGGTGTTCGAGTCAGCCATACAACGCTGCTTGCAGGCTCAAGTGAGTGCACAGTTATCGGACGCGCAGCACGGGTTCCGGCCGGCGCGCAGCACTACCACTAATCTGCTTAACTTCATCGGGAGGGTGATGCCGGCGGTCGATGCTGGTGTGCAGGTTGACGTGGAATATTTTGATTTTAGTAAGGCGTTTGATACCGTCGACAATGATGTACTGCTAAGGAAGCTGGCAATAATTGGCTGCACTCCGCACTTACTGCAGTTCTTTGCCAACTACTTGAAAGACCGACAGCAGTACGTTGAATTCAACGGGTTCGAATCCGACTAGGAATCTACACCAGGTCAGGCGTGAGCCAGGGGAGCAATTTGGGTCCTCTTGAGTTTATTTTAATGATAAACGACTTACTAGACATAGTCAAACATCGTTTATGTTTATTATTTGCAGATGACCTCAAATTATTGCTCGAGGTCAAGGATGAGTCGGACTGTGAGAGATTGCAGGGAGACATAGATAGAGTCATAAAAATAAACTCTACTTCAACACAGCAAAATGCTCAGTGATGACTGAGGAGTCACAAGTTGGAACACAGTGCGGTGATATGGGCTCCTCATGAAGCGAAATACAATGTCATGCTGGAGCGAGTACCTACCGAATAAATTTACAAGACACCTGTATTTTAAGCTTCATGGGGTGTACCCATTTTACCCGTTGATGTATCCTACACTGTTTGTATTGGGTATGGTGGGGTACAACGAACTCAGAGTGCGCCGGGAATTTACACTTGCGGCGTATGTGCTAAAGCTCCAGCGTGGAGTAGCTCATAACCCCGGGGTGCTTTGTCACCTAAAGCTGTGCGTGCCAGACAGGTACGTGTGGAGGCGGCGGCGACCGCCACTGCTGGTCGTGCCTGTTGCCAAAACCAACCTGCTGTCAAAAGCCCCTCTCACCCGCACAATATGTGTAATAAACGAAGTTCATGAGAGAATTGCATATTTCGTGCAACCTGAGTGAATTCGCAAGAGTTTTGTTGAATTTTGTCAGTTATTTTAAATATCAAGAAAATTATTATAAAGTTCACTTTATATTTTTAAGTACCTATTAGCCGTAAGTTTATTTCTGTTTTGTAAAAAATGTTTATGTGTGTTTGCAAACTGCTATTGTATTGGGAGTCATCCTGTAAAGATAGTGTATGTGATAAATAAATAAATAATAAGTTAACAGAAAACCCGCAATAACAGTTCTCAAGACGCCACCGTTGATATATTAGTAATAGTTGTGTTTACAACCAAAGCCTCAATGCTTAAATGACGGCTGAATACTAAATGACGGATATTTTTAAAATAAATCATATCGTAAGGTGGGCCTGCTGTTGAGGATAATATTGGATGTTGTCTGTCTGTAGATAAGTGTAGTTGTAGTAGGTACTTAATAGTTACCATTCCTTCGTATAGTGTGTATTCTTTGGCATAGTGTTGAAAAGATGAAGTAGTGACAAGAATTGAAAAGAATATGCTGAGAAGGTTTGGGCATGTCGAGAGAATGAATGAAAGAGACTAATAAAGATATTAATATTGGCGATTTTCAGTGGAACCGTTGGGAAGGGACGCCCTTGAAAGACTTTCACGGACCTAATTAAAGGTGAGGTGCGTAGTACTCGCAACGAGCTTGTGTGTAGGGCAAGATATATGAATGTGGACAAAGTAAAAGAAGTGAGTAAGTATGCAAGAATCGTAGCAAGTGGCGATTTTTAGTTTCTTCCTACCCCCATGGTAAAGAGGCGTGACTATACCTATTTATGTAAGTATGTAGTAGTGTATTACCAATATCCGCACCTACTTATGAGAGTATTTTAGATGACAAACACAAATAATAAAACAAAATTATTATTAATAATTATTAAATTTATTCTTAAAAGTAGCTATAATCGATATTTATTTTACATATAACAATTATGGTGATTTCGAATATTTATATGAATATCACAAAATTCGAAGAGCGACGGACGCCACATTAGTAAAAGTAAAACGTAAAAAATATTTAAAATAAGGTAAGTATAGGGTGGGGCGCGACGAGCGCGAGCGGGGGCGCCCGGCGCGCCCCTGGCCGGCGGTCCTCCGGCGGCAGCACAGAGATAAGGAGAGAGGAAGACCGACACCGCCCGGTGCCGGCGGAGGAGCGCGGCCGCGACTAGCGTACTCAGCGCTGGAACAGCGGGTTGGGGAAGTCAGCCGGGTGTGGCAGCGGCGCGGGCGGCGGTCGTGCGCGCCTCCACGCCACCAGCCAGCACGCCACGGCCGCCGCCACCGCCACTAACGCCAGCAGCGCCGTCAACGCCAGCGCCACGGCCAGCCCCGCTGCCGACACACACACTTCGCCGGAGCCAGCTCCCGCACCCGCGCCTGCTGCACCACCCGCGTCGCGCTGTCGCGCCACTTGTGACGGGTCGCGTTTTTGCAGCGTTAGGATTTGGTTGGACTCGACGGTCACCTCCTCACGTAACTGGCCTGCAGCTGACGACGACGCACTGCTGTATATAGCTTCACGCTTGCGTCGCTTGCCAAAAGCATCAGCACCGCGACAGTTCACCTAGAATGGGTAATTCATTATTGTAATATATGAGGCAGACATGTGTTATTGAAATTGTTTGTGACTACTTATCGTACTCCTTACCGGTTGACATTTGCCGAAACAAACACGTATGTTACATTGGAATCGTATATTATCACTGCTTGGGAATTTGAAAGCGTTGAAAGCGACTCGCAGTACACTGCCATCCTCGCTACGTTCCCATTCGCCGAAGATCGATGGATCCGTTGCACATCCGTCAGCATCCGTCACCGGGTATTCATTTTCTACATTTGAGGCTACTTCACTTGTCTTTGCTATGCAGCTACGTGCGAATCCGCCATAAATATCTATAGAAGAAAATAATATAAATTACAACATCAAAGCATGCATATAGGTATATATTTATTCTTTATAATGGGTTTTATTGTATTATATTTATTATTTATACTTTTATTTTTTACATTTTTAAAGGGAGGAACTTACTTGAAGGCTGTACATCAACTTGCAAGACGAGATTCTCTCCAATTTCGGCAGAGCTGACTTGACTGCCGGAACGGGACACTATTCTCATGGAGCAAGTGGGTGGCGGTCCGGTGTTGGCGATGGTGCCGGCTGTCGTTAGCATCGACACGTTGAACGCCAGTGTTACATTTTGCTCGCCGGTTTGGTAGATACATTTGATGTGGAATGCCTTGGCATTCGATGTCACCAATTTTGGATGTTTCTGCATTACTAGGACGAAACTTGCTAGACCCTGCAGAATACGTGAAAAATGTATTTGAAATCGATATTTTTTACAAGATTGTTATGTATTGGATATTATAGATTATTTATAAAAAATATTCGTACAAATTAATAATAATATTAAGGTGCCTCTCTCTTTGGAGTGTTTGCCACCGGTAGCTTGGACCCTGTTCCCGATATCGGTGGTCTGACATTTTTTTATATTTTTAAATGTTTTTACGAGAGTTTTTGTAAAGATATTTAAAAAATACGAGAATACCTAATAATAAAAAAGGTGATGGAAAACATTGTTACGAAACTCGGTGTGCGGAGATTGTTAACCCGCACTAGGCTACCGTGCAGCTATAATGTACCCCCTCTCATTCTGAGAGAACACCAGTGCCCACCAACGATGTTGTTGATGAGAATGGGTTGATGAATAAAAAAAACTTACATTCACATGGACTAAGCCACACTCTCCGAAGTGTACGGTGAAGTCTACAATAGTTTCTTCATCCTTAGGCGTATCTACAGCTAGTCGGCAGCGTTCGTCCTTACTGTAGCTCTTTACATACAGTACGCCGTTAAAGTCCTTGATTTTGAGACTGACTCGAACGCCGTCGGCAAGACAGTGGACCTACATAATCCAGAATAATACGTATAGTTAAGTAGTTATTATTTACAAACAACGTTATATTATCATCGATCTTTGTTTCGATATCTAATAAGCTCTGTTATTTTACAATAAATACAAAGGTTTACAAACTAAGCGTGTACGGTCGACAAAAGAGTTAAGTATACAGGCAGCTAATTAAACATCTATGTTTTGTTAAAGATTGTGTAATAATGTATCACGCAATATGTGTCAAGACGCAGGTATTGTAAGCTGCTACACATCAAACCTTTTGACGAATAATTATTTAAATTACAATTTGTGTAAAGATTTCGTTCGCTACCTGTATACCAATCTCTTTTGTTGACTATACACTGTGTACTAATAATAATAACTACTATGTTAATAAGCATCCATACTTACTAATATTATAAAATTTAAATAATAATTAAATGCGAAAATAACTCTGTTATCTACGTTTTCACGCTGAACCTATTTTTATTAATTATGATATAAAGTAGGTAGAGATACATTGAACCTTGGAGAAGGAAACAGGCTACTGGGTGCCTTTTGTCTTACAAATAACAATCTCTAAAATACAGTTTGCGTTATTTGTCTTACCTAAGCTATGTAAATGGAATATTAAGTATTATAACTAGTAGTAGGTAAAAGAAAAATAAAATTGAATTAATAAAAGTTCAAGTAAATGAAGTAAATAAACTAAAATAAATAAAGTTTAGGACATTTACCTGCATATCAGGCAGAGGGAAGTCGGTGCGGTATACTGGTGGGTTGGTGGTGTTACAGTGTACACGTGGGTTGCCGGTGTAACCCGCGATGCAGGTGCAATGCGAGCGGTGACCGACGGCGTCGCAGGTGGCCGACGTTCCGCAGGGTTCCGCTCTGCATGCGTCTACGCAGGTACCGTTGATGCAGCGCTCGCGGTCATCACATTGAGCATCGGCGCGGCAGCCACGCGGCTCACATGTGTCACCGCGCGGCACGTAACCGCGCGCCGCGTCGCACACGCAACGTCCTCGTGAGTCTACCACACGACCATCATCCGCTCGGCACGGTATGCACTCGCCGTTAGAGTCGATTCCTTGCCCGTCTACACATTGTGGAATCGGACCTGCACATCAGAGACTTATTTTTCACAAACTGATATAAATGAAAGGTGAGATTTAAATATAACCACGTGTGTGTTCACTTCTTGTGATCAATTGTAATATTTAGTTGTATTAAGACACTATCATTATGTGGGTAAGTATTTTTATTATTGTACAGACGCCAGCAGGTCAAGCTATCAAAAACTGACAAATATTCCCAATTGAGCATCAACATTAATATTTTGTATTAAAGTCGAAAATCTATCAAAGAAATTTGACAGATTGGGGTAGCTTGATGTGCTGGGTTGTGTACGTTACTTTGGAATAGGTATTGTACTAAAAATGTAGAGGCTAGGTCAGAGATATCGCACGTTATCACTTGAATAGGGTTTGCTTTAACGTGTGTTTTGTTTTGCACATTGGTCAGATAAGCAACCGACAATTAATCCTAAGTAGAAAGCGTCTGATATAATATTGTGCACCCTTCCACAGCCTAATCTTTATATTTATGCATAGGTACTTTTCAATATATCTACTGAAGTAGAGCAACTATAAGCGTGTTGGATTCATGCATAGTATGCTGTTTTTCTTATGAAATGTATCAATAACGCTAAAATATGCATAAATATAATTTATTTCAGACGATATGGATCATTTTAAGTACCAATTTTAGAAGTAAATACTTACGTCGATTAGAAGTACACTCGACGAGGGCATTTCCTTTGTACCCAAGTATGCATTCACAAATCATCGTTCTAACAGGCAATGTGTCGACCACTTTGCATTCGGCGTTGACACCACAAGGTTTTATTTCCATACAAGGGTTCACGCATCTAGCGTTCAAGCAAGCGGTTCCAGGCATACAATCAATGTCTGTGATACATTGTGGTTGTCTAGTACTCAAGCACCCGTTTTCAGTACTTTGGTAACCAGGCGGACAAACGCAGTGGACCTCATGAAGATACACTCGGCATTCAGCCGGTTCATTACATGTCGTTGCGTTGCAAGGGTTTACACATTTAGAGTTGATACACGACTTGTCTGGTGGGCATTCAGAATCAGCGCGACACCCGATAGATGTGCAGGCAATGGATGGATTTCCTATCGTACCAATCTTGCACCTACATGAGGCGCGATGTTCATTGCCATAACATTCGGCTGACTCTCCACATACGTCTACATCAACTGAGCAAGCTGGTATACAACGACTGTTAAAGCACGTCTCATCATCTGCACATTGCGAATCTGATTGACAAAGAATCTTGTAGCATCCGGTGCGGGCATCACCCACGAAGCCGGGTTGGCATGCACAGACAGGTTTATGGTCTTTTATTTGACAATCTGTATTCGGGCCACATTCACATGGATTTTTACAAATAGATGTTATACAGGCATGATTAGCGGTACAGTTATCGTCAGCATGGCAAATGACATCTGTAAATGATGTAACAGGACGGCAAATACCTCCGCCACTGCTGACGTATCCCGGTGGACAAGTGCACAACATTGTCCGCACAGGTAGGGTTGGTGATACTTCACATTGGGCTGGAACAGAACATGGCCGCAGTTCTGTGCAAGGGTTTACGCATCGAGAAGATAAACACGCCATTTTTGAAGGACAATCTGCGTCCACGTAACATTCTGCGATAATTTGTGGTTTACATTCAATATATGGACTTCCGGAATATCCTGGTTCACATTTACATACAGCAATATGATTTCTCACCAAGCAAGTTGCGCCAGATCCGCATATATTTACACTAAGACATGGGTTTATACATCTGTGAGCGCGACATTGTTTGTCTTCTGGGCAATCACCATTACTCCTACATTCTATTGCGTGGCAACCCAAATAAACGTCACCTTCAAATCCAGGACGACACCTACATAATGGTAGATTTCTTTCTACGTAACATTCAGCATTAGAACCGCATGTGCTGTTCAAGAGGCAAGGGCTGATGCAATTTCCATTGATGCATGCTTCGTGTGATTGACACTCTGAATTACTGCGGCAACCGACGATGTGGCATCGCCGGTATGGGTCACCCTCAAATCCTTCACGACACGAGCAGATGGGTCTGTGATTGCGGATGAAGCATTCTGCATTATCTCCGCAATTGCATGGATTACGACAAATTCTATTAACACATGATTCGTGGTCGCCGCAGTCTTGATCGGTAGAGCAACTGAGTGCAGGGAGTTGTGCTGGTTTACAATTTCCTCCTTCTTCAGGTATAAATCCATCTGGACAGCGACATATTAAGGTTCGGAATGGTATGCTGTCTGACACAGTACAACGAGCGTTGCCGATACATGGTTTTAATTCGTTACAAGCTTCACGACATTCGTCTCGGAGACAAGCGTAGCCACTAGGGCATTCGCTATCCATGCGACATTCGGGTTCACCAATAACATCGACTTTTAGACAATGGACTAAAGGATCTCCAAGGGGTAGCGCCGAAGGACATTTGCAAGAGGCGGCGTGGTTTCGTGCGAAGCATTCAGCGTTGTTGGCGCAAGGGTTGTGGCCTTCGCTTGAGCAGGCATTGCGGCAAGATCGTTTTACGCAAACGCTATCATCGTTACAGTCATTATCAACTTCACATTCGGCGGTTTGGCATCTAGAATAGGGGTTTCCTGTAGTTCCAGTAGGGCAGCGACAGTTAGGTCGATGAGCTTTTCCGAAGCATTCCGCACTGATAGCGCAAGGAGCATCAACGACGCATGGGTTGACGCAAGCACCGTTGTAACATGTGTCGCTGTCGGAACACTCTGAATCTAAGGTACATCCAACTGTAAAGAAAACATTAATTAATAATAAAAATCATACTTAAAACATTCAATTTTATAAGATATAACTTATTGATGTTATTTATTACCTTTAGTGCAGCCCACATAAGGATTTCCTGAATATCCCCGTACACAGTAGCATACAGGATGATGTCTCACTACAGTGCATTCGGCGTTAGAGCCGCAAGCGCATGGATCTGCGCATGCTCCGTTTACACATGCTTGTGATAGAGGACATTCAGAATTACCTTTGCAGCCTACAGGAATAACTGATTTATCAGAGGCTGAAAAAAAACATCAAATAGGTAAGTTATTTAGGATTCCAGTCTTTTTAGTTTCTTCAAACAGAAACTGATTTCTTGTACGATGAGCATTTTAAGATATTGAATACAGTAATTATTTTCTTATTACAGTCATATTTATGTATACTTACGTGGTGTGCATCGAACATTAGCATCGCCCGAATGCCCTCTCGGGCAAGTGCATTGCGGTATATGGTTTATAACACGACATAATGCTCCAAGGCCGCATGCATCATTACATGGATTCACACAAGTACGGTCAATACACGCTCGTTCTGGACCGCATTCTTCGTCATTGAAACATTCAAAGATAGCCGGTTGTCGTGGTACTGTAAGACCAAAAAATAACGTGAGAAAATTAAAATGTTAAATAACATTTTAGAGATATTCGCGCATTAAATGTACTTACTCGTGTTGCATTCGATTCTTGGATTTCCAGTGTAGCCTGGTGCACATGTGCAACGAGATGTATGGTCGACAGATTCACAAAGTGCATTTTGTCCACAAGGATCGGCTCGGCAAGACTCAACACAGCTTCCGCGACGGCAGGTCTGACTATTAGCACACTCAGAATCGACTGAGCACTCGGCTTCTGGTGGAGCTCGGCACCCGTTGTCAGGTGCCACGCGACCGCCGTCGGGGCAAACACAAGCTACCGCCCGTAACGGTAGCACGTCGACAATTTTACATATGAGACCAGAGTCGCAAGGATTTCCTAGACATAGGTCGACACAGCGTGTATTTACGCAGGCAAACGGTGCCGAGCAATCGGCGTCGCTAGAGCACTCTGTCTCGTCGTGTACTGTGCCACAGCCCCGACCGTACGGGTCTCCAGTACGGCCTGCAGGGCAAGAACATATGGCACGATGGTTCCGCGCAATGCACAACGCGTCAGATGCGCATGATTGGTCGGAGCACGCTGGCTGGCACACACGGTTGAGCCGGTTACAAATTTGTGTGTCATCACAGTCTTCGTTATAGTGGCAGATGCCCGAAACGCAAGCACGTCGAGGGTCACCCTGGGTGCCGGGCGGGCATCGGCAGCTGGCAATGTGCGCGACGGCCACGCAGTTTGCGTCTCTACCGCATGGCGTACCAAGTGTACAGGGGTCCTGGCAGTATCCGTTAACACAGCTCTTGTCAAATGGACAGTTATCGTCCGACGTACACTCCGCTACAAAGAAAATAGGATTAAATAGTAATCAAATCGCGGGAGTAGACATAAAGAGTATAGAGAATAGCAAGAATCTTACGTGTGTAGCAAATGCGAGCGGGGTCACCAGCGGTGCCGGGTGGGCAGTGGCAGCGTGCGCGGTGCTGCACGGCATCGCACAACGCACCAGCGCCGCATGCGCCAGCACACGCCGACACACAGCGCTGCGACACACAAGCTTCCGCACTGCCGCATTCCGTATCAGATCTGCATCCTATACCCGGTGAACCTGCACAAAAGGATTCTGAATTACATTAAGTTAAAGCAGTGTCTGGCGTGGAAGTTACCGTTTAAGCTAAAATATTTGTATAAGACGTAACGATAAGCTGAACACACAAAATTTATGAGTGCAACTGAAATTTAGTTTGTCTGTTTTTGACATTTAAATTTCAAATGAATATTGCAATTGTGCTAGCTAGAATTAAAATATAGAATAAATAATAGAATTAAAAGAAAGAAAGCAATAGATGGACTAACCAAGTGTGCAAGCCACTTGTGGATTGCCTTGCAGCGGCGGCACACAGGCGCACGAGGCGCGGTGCGCACTAGCGCGGCACTCGGCACCCGGCCCACATGTCACATCTATACACGCGCTCACGCAGGCGCGATTAACGCAAAGTTCCTCGGAACTGCACTCGTCGTCAGTGCTGCATTCACCTCCTGGAAATAAATCTCCCTCGTAATGCGCTCTCAATTCTTGGTGAGCACATACCTACATGTCTACTTATGCTAAGTACCTATTTGTTAATAGGAAATAGGTATTTAGTAGGTATACATATAATTTGTGAAGAACCCGAGATGATAGATTACAAAGTGCTAAAATATGTAGGTACTCTAATGCTGTATATATTTACATGCATTAATGTACATATGTATACAGGTGAACGAACATATGTACACAGTGCATTTTATGTTATTCGAGATATACCTATACGGTTTCCAGTGCATTTCCATTCCATATTATGGGAGGCGATTTCTTCAGTGAGCACATTTTATGCACCAGGTGTGAAATATTTGATGATAGTACGTGATAATATCATGTAATGGAATAACTATTTCATCCTGATAGATCTGTAAATAAGTCTACATGACTGACATAAGAAAATCATAAACATAGAACATATGTATATGTAAAACACTACGTTATCTTAACAAAAACATACACAAAAGCACTTCCTAAAATACGTACTAGGATTACACTGCACTGAAGCGTCACCAACGAGAGGTTTCGGGCATTCACAGACGAGAGTTCGGAATGGTAGTGTATTTGCAACCCTGCATTCTGCTCGGACGCCGCAAGATGTTGGTTCACAGGGATTTCTGCATATACCCCGCAGACATGCTAGGTCAGGTCCACATTCAGCGTCAATTTCACATTGTCCTTCTTCTGGAACTGAAATTGAAGTAGATAATGTTGTTTTAATAGATTGTAAGTAGACACTTTAAATTGCAGCGTATGAGGAACAAGAAAAAACAAACCTTGGCGGCACTCAATCTTAGGATTGCCTTGTGTGCCTCTCGGGCACTCACAAGTTGGTACATGGCGGACAACTGAGCAGATAGCGCCCTGAGCACAAGCTCCAATGCATGGGTCCAGGCAAGAACCGCGAGAGCAAGCTAGCCACGAGGAACAATCATCGTCTACAACGCATTCGGCTCTACGACATCCAGTCCATGGGTTGCCATGAGCGCCAACATTACATTCACAAGATCCAGTGTGGCCACGTGGAACACAACGCGCCTCAGCTCCACAGCGTATGCGGAAACAGACCTTCACACATGAACCACTTTCACAGCTTTCATCATCTGGACAGTCATTGTTACTATGGCATTGCACTGAAACAAATATATTAATAATTATTTAATACTTTTTTAAGTCTAACACTGATATATGATATATTATGCAATCTATGAACACATTTAAGTTTTCTGAGTAAACTGTATTAAATACCTGAGTAGCATCCTGTGTATCCATCGCCTTCGTATCCGGGTAGGCAAGTACAAAGGGCTCTATGTTGTTTGGCTAAGCAGCGCGCATTTAGTCCGCAGTTATTCGGCCCGCATACTGGTGAGCAGCGTGAGTCGACGCACGCGGCGTTGTCGGCGCACTGCTCGTCCGTGACACACTCGGGCACCGGTGGTGCAGGCGAACTGATCAAGATGCGCTCACATCGCACCAGCGGGGAGCCCGTATATCCAGCCGGACATGAACATACTGGCGAGTGTCTCACTCCTGTGCATATTGCGTTGAGCCCACATGCGTTAATGCACGGGTCCGTGCATTTTCTGTTGATACATGCGCGGTCACCAGAACAGTCGTCGTTGACGGTACACTCATAGTAGGTGCATATGCCGTTACGACAGGTTGCATGTGCTCCACAAGGATTAGGGTCGCATGGATCGTATGACTTCGGCGGTGTTTCTAAATGAGATTAAAAGAGTTTTAGATTAAAAAAAAATATCAACATTATTGTTTTGATTGTGAATGACTCCAAAAAGAAGCTGGTATCGAATTTTTATTTTTCGTAATATGCGCCATATCACCATATCCTAAGCATAGATAGCATAATAAAAAAATATTAGAGAAGGACTACTTCGAGTTGGTCCCAAAAAACTTTTGGAGTAGGATGACACAGGATAAAAATATAATTTTATGTAAAATCAGTAATAATGTTCCAAAAATATTTGTTTATAATTTCTAGGGCAGCAGTCAAATATCACTTAGCAAGCATCTGTGATACTAACCTATACAAGCAACAAATGGATCTCCAGTAGTAGACGGTGGACACCAGCAGATAGGTGCATGGTTAACGACGCGGCACATAGCGGCGTTGCCGCACGTGCCGGGGCAAGGGTCTACACATTTATTGCGCACGCATGCGCGGTCACGAGAGCACTCTGAGCTGACCACGCACTCGGGTCTACAGCCGGTGGTCGCCGCATCACCGCTGGTGCCGCTCGGACAGGAGCACATAGCGCTGTCACCCACCACTGTGCACAGGCCTCCTGGGCCGCACGGTGATGGAGTACATGGCGGCTCTGTTATAAACAATAAATACACATTTTCTTACAAATAGTCTGTTATATCACCTTAGCCGAATTATTTTGTGCTGTTTAATTATACAACTTACGGGTCATTTCCACATGACATCTTTCAAATGCGTTTCCTCTAGTCCCAGCTGGGCATGAACACAGTGGTATATGATTGACGGTTTCACAATCAGCCCCTACGCCGCAAGTACCCTGGCAAGGGTCACGACAGTGTGAGCGTATGCAAGCTTTAGATGGTGAGCAATCCGAATCCGCTAAACATTCTGGTCGACATCCAGTGTAAGGGTCCCCACGGAGGCCAGGTTCACATTCACAAGAAGCACCTGCGCCTTTCGCGCGGCACAAGGCACCAGGTCCGCACGGAGATGGTACACATGGATCGTTTGGTTGTTTGGCTGTAACGTTTTAAATGAACATTTAAATGTACACATAATAATCTACTAGAACGATGTAGCAAATATGGAAAGCACGCTTCGTTAAGCTAAAATCTCTACACTAAAAGAGGGGAACGGTTCACTTGGTTTCGCTAGTAAAACCCATGCCTAAGCTTTAAAAGCGAAGACGCAAGATTGCCGCTTCCTAAAACCGTATATTTCAGATTTTTTCTTTTATATTTTCACATTAAGCAATCTTCCTTGTGATCTAATCTGTCTTACGAATATTTTTGATGGGGTGACACGCCGTGAGAGGATTTCCGGTAGTGGTGGGAGGACAAATGCAGCGAGGTTCGTGAGCCACCGGGGCACACTCCGCGCCGTACCCACATGCTCCCGGACAGGGATCTAAGCAACGCCTGTTAATGCATGTGAGATCCCATTCGCAGTCGCTAGAATCCAGACACTCGTAACGACAGAATGGGGGTACTCCTAAAAAGCCTGGACGGCAGCGACATCGGCTGTCCACGCAGTCAGCATTCGGGCCGCAGTCGGGACAGGGTGAACTCTTTTTGGGTTCAGACTCGAGGGCTGTAAAAAATATTTTATATTATATGCCAACTGAGGTTTACGTATCCGGGATCATTTCGACTGCTATAAGTAAAAATAATAAGCATACCTGGTATACAACGTATGAAGGGATCTCCATTATAACCAGGTGGACAGGTACAAATTGGTGAATGCATTGTTGTGCGGCAAACGGCGTGAGAGCCGCACGCTCCCGGGCACGGGTCTCGGCACTTGCCGGCTCTACATGCCAGCGCGGCATTACAGTCAGCCGAGCTGCGACACTCGGGCCGGCAGCTGGGCGGCTCGGCTTGCATAGGCGGCCGGCATGAGCAGTGTGCGACTGTACCCTGCGCGCGGCAAATGCTATTCGGTCCACACGGGTTCGGTGAACACGGCTCTGCTTCCGTTGACGCTGTATTGGTAATTTATTGATAAACAGAAATATTCCTATTTGCAAATATTGATTTACTAAGTAGTGAAAATATTTGTAATTTTTTATTCTAATAGACCGATACCAAACTTAATACTACGTACCTATCTCACGCCGACATGCTATGAAAGCATCTCCTTGAAGAGGCGCCGGGCACTCGCATATTGCTATGTGATTGTAAACATTGCAAACTGCATCGAGACCGCAGGCATTTTTGCATGGATCTACGCATTTGTAATTCACACAGGCTTGACGCTTATTACAGTCTTCATCAATGGTACATTCTGGCCGACATTCTATTATAGGATTGCCGTGGTACCCCGGAATACATGAACATGTGCCGTTGCTGCAGATAGCATTACTTCCACAAGGATTGCTAGCACAAGGGTCTACAGGTGCTGGTGCTTGCGGTTCTGCAGAATACATCAATAAGATCTTTTAGTAATCACGGTATATGGATATTGACAGGGTCCAAAGATCAATGTATAAAATACAAAGTGAGAAATGAGTTACACAAAACTACCCGTATCCACTGATCTATAAATGTAGTTATTCTTCTTTAACTAATAAAAAACTATATAAATACTTACCATCAAACTGGTAACATCCTACAAAGGAATTGCCACGATAACCACGTAAACAAGTACAAATGGCCAGATGGTTCATGGCACGGCATTCAGTATTAGAACCACAGGATCCCAAGCAAGGGTCAACGCATCTTTCACGGACACAGGCTTTGTCGTTTGGACAATCTTCGTTGATAGTACACTCCGGTGCACATCGAGGTGGGGCACCAAAGTAACCTTCTTTACAACTACAGATAGCTGATCCAGCAGCCTCCTTACATATAGCGAATGGACCGCAAGGGTTTGGTTCGCAAGGTGATTTTACTTGTGGAGGGAACACTTTTTCTTTCGAACATCTGATGAATGCATCTCCTTCAAAGCCAGGTAGACACGTGCAATAGGGGCTGTGGTGATACACCCGACATTGCGCATTTTCGCCGCATGCTCCGATACATGGATCGATACACTTTTGCTTGACACATGCTTTGTTTAGAGGACATTCTGAACTCATCATACATTCAGGTCTGCAGTTTGGCGGGTTTCCAATATATTCGGCTAGACAGATACATATAGCTTTATTGTTAACAGCATTGCATGAACTATATGGGCCACATGGCGATGGATTGCAAGGGTCCGTTGGTGTTTCTGTGAATAAATATTTCATATCTATAGTTTATGCTATCCAAATAAATTAATTATGGTCTTGATTTCTAATGATTCGCAATTGGCTGGTGGACTGACTAATTTTATGAACCCATGAAAAAATCCCTATTAATAAAGCCATTACACAAAAACAAAATTAAAATTGGTTAAAAAATAAAGAAGTTAGCAATTTAATGTTATGCTAGACAGAGAGCGGACTAAACAAAAATCTGACGTCAATGTTCGGTGCGTTATACAAATTCTATAATAACACTCGTTTTGCGGGAAAGTTACATCAGGGAGCATCACCTGTCAAACGCCACCAAAGACTTTCAAGGCTTGATGTTAGAACTTTATTAGTCGATTCAAATATTTTTTTCAGTACATATAAATACAGTTTGTACCTAATTGATTATATTTCACACTAAGCCTGTTATTTTGAATAAATCAAAGACCAGTCTACTACTACCCAATTATAAAAACTGAGAAGTTTAGAATACTTTACCTTCTCTAAGTATGCATCTATCATATGGGTTCCCCACGTATCCCGAAGTGCAAGCACAGTTCGGTATATGATTAATCATTTGACATTGTGCATTCGTTCCGCATAGACCGGGACATGGATCTTGACATCTATTGTTGATACATGCAAGATTTTCTGAGCAATCTGAATTGAGGACACATTCTGGTCTACAACCTTCGTAAGGATTTCCAAAGTATCCCGTGACGCAAGTACAACTACCAGCATTGTTACGCTCTTGACATACAGCGTTTGGTCCACATGGGTTTGGTATGCATGGCTCGCTTGGTAGTGGCGGATTAGGCAATGGAACTGAAAAGATAATTATGAATGTATAATTTAATTCGAAAACAGAAGCAAGAGCGATAAGTAAACTCGTAGATCAGACATTAGTGGTAAGTACCTTTGATTGGAGTACATTGATAAAATGAGTCTCCTTCATAACCTGGTTGGCAAGCACATTGCGGTGAATGGCTTATGACTCTACATTCTGTATTAAGTCCGCAGGCTCCTATGCATGGATCAGCGCATTTATTGTTGATGCAAGCCTTATCAAAGGTGCATTCGCTATTAGTAACGCATTCTGGGCGACAGTACGGTGGTTGACCCACGTAACCCGTTAGACAAGAACACGACGGTACTTCGTTCACTGCACGACATTCAGAATTAGGACCACATGGGGATGGTTCACACGGTGCTTTCTTCGGTGGTGGTTCATCTTTAAAAAAAAACAGTACACATTATATCGGTTACCCTATTTGTATAATACCCTATTTGTATAGTACCCTATAGTTTAATTAAAGATAGAATATATAAATAATAATAAAAGTAACTAAGTAAATAATTTTCGTAGAACTTGAAACACGCAATAAACCCTGCGTGTTTCAAGTTCTTTAGTCAAAAACGAAGTGAAGGCGTCCCCATAGACTATTCACAAAAGCATTCCGTAATTATATTATATTAAGTAGAAAACAACATATTGCATCCAAGTCGTCGAAAAATAAATTTACATGGCTTACATATGCTAAACCTTAAAAGATCCATAAAAACAATGTACTAGAGAATTGTAGTTCTTTTAAAATCCATCATTCATTGATATTCCAAAATACAAATCACGGGTTTATATTGTCAATAAAATTATTATTATTAAGTACTTACTTTGAACGATAGCGCAGTAGGTAAATGGATCGCCAGTGTAACCATTTCTGCAGTAACAAATAGGCTTGTGGTTATGAACGCGACACTCCGCATGCAATCCGCAAGAACCAACGCAAGGATCGGCACATTTTTGATTTGAGCATGACATGAGACTTGTACAATCTGAATCCACTAAACATTCAGGTCTGCATGAGGGCGGCACACCGATGTAGCCTATAAGGCACGAACAAACTGCTTGCTCATGTGTTACTCGACACACACTATACGGGCCACATGGAGACGGCTGGCAGGGGTTTAGAGTTTCGGGTTTAACTGAAAAAATATTGGCACGATGAGTATAAATCAATAGTAATTGTTATGATGTATTGGTTATAATGTAATATTTTATTTACCTGATATTGGTTGGCATGAGAAGAATGCATTTCCACTGGTATTCGATGGACAACTACACATTGGTATGTGGTTATATACTTCGCATAATGCTCCTTGTCCACATAGATTTGAGCACGGATTTACACATTTATTATTGACACATGTGAGGGTGGGAGAACAGTCAGAATTGTGGGTGCATTCCGGACGGCAACTTAAGTAAGGGTTGCCGAAGTAATCAGGTCTACAAGTGCATTGTCCATCGTTGCAGTCGGCGTTCGCTCCGCAAGGGCTTGGATTACAATTGTCGTATATAGCGGGCACAGGTTCTGTTAACATTAGTTAATGTTAATAACTTAAAACTATTTAATGTAATGGACTAAGATAGTGCATGTCATCATCATAAGTCACATCAACAACCCATATATTGTCCCACTGCTGGGCACGGGTCTCCTCTCATATTGAGAGGGATTAGGCTATAGTCCACCACGCTAGCCTACTGCGGGTTGGCAGACTTCACAAACCGTCGAGAAAAATCTCTAAGGTATGCAGGTTTCCTCACGATGTTTTCCTTCACCGTTTAAGCGAGTGATAATTAATTATTAATACGCACATGAATTCGAAAAGTCAGAGGTGCGTGCCTTGGGTTCGAACTCGAAACCTTCGACTTGGCAGTCCAATGGTCATACCACTAGGCTATCACTGCTTAGTGATAAGTCACATATGACTATTATATAGAGTGAGATGATATGATATAGAATATTTATAAAGCGTGTAGGTATTACGAAATTTACCTATTTTCTCCTTTACGTGACAACTTTCGAATGGATTTCCCGTATATCCTTCTATGCAACTGCAGATAGCTGCGTGCTGGTACACCTGGCACTCTGTTTGTAGGCCGCATGAACCGGGACATGGATCGCGACACCTCTGGTTTATGCATGCTTTGGTGCTCGGACAATCTGAGTTCACAGTACATTCCGCTCGACAGTTCGGTGGTGAGCCGACGTAGCTCTCTAGGCAACTGCATGATGATATTCTATTTACAATTTGACATTGAGAATTCGGTCCGCACGGCGATGGTACACATGGATTTTGATCCTGAAGAGGGACTGTAACTTCTGTAAATAAGGAAAAAGATTTACCACATTTAGCGTCACTATGAAACACAATATATCCAATTTTTATAATATAATAATAATACTAAACAGTTTTCTGTATCCAAATTAGTTGAAACCAAATATTCATCCTCACTGTACCATACTTAATTCAAATTGTAATATGTGGAAACGTAGTGGATTGTACATTAACCACCTTAGCTTATAATATTTATATTATGTAACCTGCATTGTACAATTGTTTGTTTTCCCAAATAAAATAAAAATATAGTATAATGGCTATGGCTCTTCTATTCACATTAAAATCAAGTCTCACCTGCAACTATGGCACATCTAACGAATGGATCTCCTTCGAATCCTCTTCTACAGGAACATATCGGTGCATGATTTACAACTCTACATTCAGCATCTTGTCCACACGTTCCAACACATGGATCAACACACTTCTGCCTTGAACAACTCTTAGTACTGTCGCATTCTGAATTGACAGTGCACTCAGGTCGGCAGTTCGGTGGAAATCCGAAGAAATCTGGCATACATGAACATGTTGCTAGTCCGTTATTGTCCTTACATAAGGAGTTACTTCCACATGGATTAGGCACACAGGGGCTTTGAGGAACTGGGGCTGAAAAAGAGTCATGGTTTGGGTAGGGTTTACGCATGCATGTAAATACAAAGTAGACGCGTAGACGCGTATGTTATGTGTTTAATGTGTAACAAGTGGGAAACTTACTTGGTTCATTTATGATGATATGACAGTAGGTATACGGATTTCCAGTGTAGCCAGGTGCACAATTGCATGATGGAATATGATTTATTACTTGACATAATGCAGTAGAACCGCATACTCCAGGGCAAGGATCTTCACATTTGTTTCTAAGACATGCTTTGTTGTAAGGACAGTCAGTGTTCACCACACATTCGGGTCTGCAAGATTCATAAGGATTGCCAAAATATCCGGGCACACAAATGCATGCTGCGGCGCCGTTCCTTGAAACTTTACATTCAGCATTAGCACCACAGGGTGTTGGATTACAAGGATCTAATTTTTCTATCGCTTGTGGTATTAGGTAGCAGGATGTAAACGGATCACCAGTGTATCCTTTTTGGCAAGAGCACATGGGACTATGTAAACGAACAACACATTCCGTATTAGTCCCACAAGATCCAGGACATGGGTCTTTGCATTTGTAGTTGACGCAAGCTCTGTTTGTTGGACAATCATCGCTCGTAGTGCATTCGCGTTGACACAGCGGTGGAGAGCCTTCAAACGTTGGCTGACATGTGCAAATGTACGATACGCCAGTAGATGTTGGGTTACATATACTATTTGGCCCACAAGGCGACGGTACGCAGGGGTTAGATGGCAGTTCTTCAATTGCTTGAACTGAAAATGTAAGTGGTAATATTTATTTTATTATATGTGAAATATAAATTCCTTTATTTTTATATATTATAACATTGGTAATTACCGTAACAATGACTAAATGGAGAACCAGTATATCTCGCAGGACATGTGCATATTGGATTATGATTATTGACGATACATATAGCGTTATGGCCGCATGATCCGGGACATGGATCTTGACATTTTCGATTGATACAAGCCAGAGACGGAGGACAATCTGTACTTTGAATACATTCTGGGTGACAGTTGGGTGGATTTCCAATATAACCTTGGAGACAAGCACACACAGCTTGACCATTCGCTTCTCTGCATAAACTATTTGGACCACATGGGGATGGTTCACAGGGTCTGCTAACCGGTTCTGCAAATAAAGAGTTTTTTTTATTATTTGCCCATATTATAATAGGTATTAATTATTAACCGATTGGCATAATTTTAGAAATAATACGTACTTTCAATACGGAAGCAACGCGTAAACGCGTCACCTGTCATCCCGCTTGGACAGTTACAAATTGCAACGTGATTATAAGCATTGCACTCCGCGTCCACACCGCACATATCACGACAAGGGTCTACACATTTAGACCTGAGGCAGGTCTTGTCGAGCGGGCAATCAGTACTCAGGACGCATTCGGGTCGACAACCAAGGTATGGATCTCCTTGATACTCAGGCAAGCACTTACACTCGCCGTTGTTGCACACTGCATTAGCTCCACAAGGCGAAGGATGACATGGGTCGGTTTCTTGTGGTGTTTCTGTAAACAAGGTAACTATTTTTCATCTTTTCGCAATCGAGCGTTTTTCGGGGATATTTGCATTCAAATAATAAAGTCAAAAACCACTACTACTTAAATACATGGGTGTTGATTTGAGTTAAGGTAGGTACTAAATAACTAAAATATTATTTCCTTGCGACAACTTACCTAGTTTTTTCACAGTGCATACTGCAAAAGGATCGCCTTCATATCCGTTAGGACATGAACACATCGGTATATGATTAACAACATTACATATTGCACTTAAGCCGCATGAGCCTAAACATGGGTTTTGACATTTCATGTTCATACAAGCTTTATCATTGCTACAATCCGTATTTACTACACATTCTGTTTTGCAGTTAGGGGGGCTGCCGAAGAATCCTTCAGTACATGAACAAGATGGTATTCCACCAATATCGCGGCATTGCGCATTTAAGCCACAAGGCGAAGGAATACATGGGTTAACTGGTTCCATCAATACCGGCTGCTTTTCAGGAATAACGTAACAAACTGAGAATGGATCGCCAGTGTAACCTTGTTTACAAGTACAAATAGGATTGTGTTTGATGACTCTGCACTCTGTCTGTATACCACATGCTTTCTCACAAGGAGACACGCATTTGAAGTTTTCGCACACTTTATCTAATGGACATTCCGAACTGGTAACGCATTCTGGTCGGCAATCTGGAGGTGATCCTTGGTAGCCACTTAGGCAAGTACAAATAGCAATGCCATTTTGTGTTCTGCATTGACTATTTGGCCCGCATGGTGAAGGATTGCACGGGTCTATTGGTTCCGCTGTAAAAATTCAAATGAATTAATGAATTAATGAAATCATAAATTTAAAAATGACATGCTTACAGTATTTCATAAATAGAGTATATAAGTTTCTTAATTTACCTTGAACGGGTTTGTATGTACAAATTTTGTAGGGATCGCCATAATGCTGGTCAGGACATGAACAACTTGGAATATGATTGATTACATTACACTGCGCATTTATGCCGCATGTCCCTGGGCAAGGATCATGACATTTATTTTGATAACATGCCAGATTTGATGGACAATCTGAATTTATAAGGCATTCTGGCTTGCACGCTTCATAAGGATTACCGAAGTATCCAGGTAAACATGTACAAGACCCGGCGTTATTTTGTTCTCTGCATTGAGCGTTTGCACCACAGGGTGATGGCACGCACGGTGTTTGACGTTCTAGTTCCGTGGCAGCAACTTCAATATTGCAGTAAAGGAATGGATCACCAGTGTAGCCATTTTGGCATAAGCATATAGGTGTATGACTAACGACTCTACATTCGGCGTTTACACCACATGAGCCACGGCATGGATCTTGACATTTTCTATTTATACAGGCCATATTGGGCGCACACTCTGTATTACTTGTACACTCAGGTCTACAATTGGGGGGTGCACCTATAAACTCTGGTAAGCACCGGCAGTCTGCATTGTCCCCAATTTCTGTGCATTGTGAGTTGGGACCACATGGTGAAGGTAGACACGGATTAACTTTTTCTGGGGGTGTTGCAGCTGTAACCAAAACATATTAGTTATTTCTTAAAAAATAAAATAAAATATATTTAATGTTACTTTGCGAAGACAGGTACTTACGGATCAATTGGCAAGTGGAGAATGGATCTCCAGAGTATCCAGTTAAACAGGTACATACTGGATTATGATTGACAACTATGCAGTGTGTGTTACGTCCACAGGCACCTGGACATGGGTCTATGCATTTCTGATTGGAACAAGCTTGGTTTAGTTTACAATCGGAGCTGACTGTGCACTCTGGTCGGCAGTTAGGTGGGCTACCTATGTAGCCCAGCACACAGACACACACGGCGTGTCCACTCACTTCTCTACACTGGCTGTATGGCCCACACGGAGACGGTACACACAAATTGATCGGTGCTGCCGGTTCTGTAACATTTATAGGTATTATTATTGTGTTTTTCAAACAAGATAATATCTGTAAAAATTAAATGCGAATTCGCTTAGAGTTGTCGGCGCTTGCCGCGCTTAGGGACTCCTGAATCCCCTCCGGAATGTTCAATTGAAGATTTAGAAGTTATACAGCTGTATTCAATAACAATCGGATTTGGTAAGACTATAAGCAACCTACATCATAAAAAAAAGCTAGGCTGGAAATTATTTAGATTAGTATAAACTAAGTATACCTTTAACTTCATTGCAATAGTGGAACGGTGATCCTGTAAATCCTGGTGGACATGAACACATTGGAATATGGTTGATAGTCTCGCAAATGGCTCCAGTGCCACATGTGCCTATGCATGGATCATTACATTTATTCCTTATACAGGCTTGATTTCTGGGGCAGTCAGAGTTAAGCACACATTCAGGTTTACATCCAACGTAGGGATCACCGAAATATTCTGGTAAGCACGAGCAAGCCCCGTTGTCGCATACGGCATTGGAACCGCATGGTGATGGATAGCAAGGATTAATTGGTTCAGGTTCTGAAATATAAACATAAATGGATAAGATACATTTTAGCTATATAAAACTAAAAAAAAACTAAAAATGTACACAGGTAACTTTAAATATTTCATGCTGTACTCCAGTAAATTAGAACATAGCCGAATTACCTTGTTGAATGACTTGACAGCTGCTGAACGGATCGCCGCTGAAGCCTGGCAAGCAGGAGCAAATCGGCAGGTGATTATTCACGTTGCACTGCGCGTTGTTTCCGCATGCGCCGGGACACGGGTCGGTGCACCTGTTGTTTATACACGCCATGACCGCGTTGCACTCCGAGTTGATTGTACATTCTGGTCTGCACCGCGGTGGTGAACTAATGTAATTCGTAAGGCAAGTGCAGCGGGCGTTCCCGTTAAACTCTTGACATTGAGAGTTCGGTCCACATGGTGATGGTAAGCATGGGTTTACTTCAGGTCGCGGTGCAGGAATTGATAGAGGCACTAAAAATAAACAAACCGTTAAATACAGAATTAAACATACGTACTCACATTTGACCAAATATTTATTAAAATATACATCTACTTACTGGGATAACAATTTGTAAACGGATCCCCTGTGAATCGATCTTGACATGAACATATAGGATTATGAGCAAATACTCTACAGTTTGCATTTCTAGCACATTGACCAACGCATGGATCGACACATTTCCGGTTTAGACAGGCTTTATCACTAGGACATTCACTATTTATAGTACATTCCGGTCGGCAGTTCGGCGGTGTCCCCACGAAGTCGAGCTGGCAGCTACATATTGCTTGTGCGTTCACTTCTCTGCACTGACTGTTAGGACCACATGGAGATGGCGTGCATGGTGTTGGTTTAATAACATCTAGAAAATATATATTTAAAAATAGACAACACGTTATGAAAATAACAGTAATTCTAATATCACAAACTTGTTACAACACATACCTTCAACTTTTTCTATACAGTTTACGTAAGCATTTCCAGTAAGTCCTGGGGGGCAGTAACAGGTAGGAAGATGATTCACGACTTGGCAGATTCCATTGTATGCACATATTCCGGGACAAGGATCCTTACATTTGTTTTGTATGCAAGCCAGCATGGGTGGGCAGTCAGTATTGATAACGCACTCAGGACGACATCCCTCGTATGGGTTACCAACATATGTATCAACACATCTGCAGGCGCCAATCCCATTCTTTTCTGTGCACTCCGCATTAAGTCCACATGGGGACGGTTCGCAAGGAGAATTATATTCAATTACAGTGTCTGTAATACAACATTGAATATTGGTTTAAGTGATGATTGTGATGAAGACTTTTTTGTAATAAGTCTTGATAAGAATGTTTGAATTACCTTTTATAGGAGCACATGATATCAGAGGATCTCCAGTCTGTCCAAAGGGGCAAGAACATACCAGGGCATGACTGATAATTTTACAGTCCGCGTTATAGCCGCAGCTACCTGGGCATGGATCTTTGCACTTTTGGTTGACACATGCTAAGTTACTGGGGCATTCAGAATTGGTAACACATTCTGGTCGACAATTTGGTGGAGCTCCGATGTAATCGGGTTGGCACGTGCACGAAGGCGACTCGCCGATCACTTTACATACTGAGTACGAACCACATGGGGAAGGTGTGCAAGGATCAACCGGTGGCAATGGAGCAGCAACTGTAATGTTATTACAATGTTATTTAATGTTTTTTTTACTAACATAATATACCATCACGCCTGTATTCCCTGAATGGTTAGGTAGAGGTTTACCAATATACAAGTACATTGGTACACCTTTACTACACATCGCTTTGCTAACGAGACAGTTATTATTTTAAGTTTTATTACTTTCGATCCTATATCATTAAAAGAGGTAGGTGAGTACTTACCTATTGGACTGCAACGTGTAAACGGATCTCCTGTGGATTGTGGAGGGCATGAACATATTGGATTGTGATTGACCACTTCACATTTCGCTCCGTAACCACAGCTACCGATGCAAGGATTAATGCACTTGTGATTATTACATGCTTCGTTGAGAGGACATTCAGCGCTGATTGTACATTCTGGCCTGCACGACGGTGGAGCTCCGATGTATGTCGGCAGACATGAGCACACGGCCTGGCTATTTACTGGCCGGCACTGACTGTTAGGGCCGCACGGGCTTGGGTTACAAGGTTTAACGTTCATAACTGAAAATATATGTATATTAACAATAACTAATGATTTAATGTAAACACAGTGAAATTATATTCGATAATTAGTATTGTGATAATGTTGTGCATAAAAATAACTGGCTAATAACCTTCGTATGAATGGCATTCTACGAATGCGTTTCCTGTGGTTCCTTCAGGGCAGGTGCAAATTGGGATATGGTTGTAGACATTACATTGTGCACTTGGTGCACAAGTTCCAGGACATGGGTTTAAACATTTGTTTCTGGAGCAAACTTTATCAATCGCACAATCCATGCTTATCAGACATTCTGGTTTACAGCCCAGATATGGATCTCCTTGGTAATCATTTAAACATGTACAAATTCCATCTCTACATTGGGCGTTAAATCCACATGGTGAAGGATTGCAAGGATCTGTCGAAATTTCATCTAAAAAAAATAATATAGTAGTTTTAATATGTAGTTTGTGCTAGAATCGGAAACAAATCATTTGTTTTAAAAAACAGTAAGATAGAATAGAATAATAATTTATTGTTTTCCGTATTACAGCAAATAGTAAGTTATGTATTCAACTATACTATAACACCGAAATTTTATTGTGCATTGCTTACCTTCAACTGACTGAAGCATAACACAGGATGAGAATGGATCGCCCGTAAATCCTGGACTACAGGTACACGCAGGAACATGTGAAAATACTGAACACATTGCATTCTGGCCGCAGCTACCCGGACATGGGTCGCGACATTTTAGATTGATACACGCTTTATCTGAAGGACAGTCTTGATTAATCGCGCATTCGGGTCGACAGTTTGGAGGCAATCCTTGATAGTCAGGCATACAGGTGCACGATGGTAAGCCGTTGATATCGCGACAGATGGAGTGATCACCACAAGGGTTTGGTACACAAGGGTTTCTGACTGGTTCTGGAAGATGCTGGATCGGTGCTAAATCAAGAAATATAATATTTATAAATATTGTTATTATATTGACGAAATACATAATAATGAAGGCATATAATAAAAGAAGGAGAAATAGATTTTCATTCAATTAGTGTGCTTACAAGTTTAACAATACTTACGTTGAGGATAACAGCGTGTGAAAGGATCTCCAATGAAACTTGGACTACAAGAACATATTGGGCTATGATTAATTACTCTGCAGATTGTATTCAATCCACAATGTCCAGGACAAGGGTCAGAACATTTTTGGTTGATGCATGCTTTCTCTTTGGAACATTCTGAGCTCACTGTACATTCTGGTCTGCAATCAGGAGGGGAGCCGATATAATTAGGCATGCAAGAGCACACACTTTGGTCGTTGACAGCACGACAGATGCTATTAGGCCCACACGGATTTGGTACACACGGAGTTATGATTTCCGGAATTGGTTCTGAAAGAAAATAAAATAAATAACATTATTTCATGGATAAAAATACTTTTTACAACAAAAGGCTTTAATATTCCTGATGTTTACCTCTCAAGATATCACATCTTATATAAGGATCACCACTGTATCCTCCTGGGCAGCTACATGACGGTAGATGATTTACAACCGTACACAATGCCATCGGTCCACATGTTCCAGGGCATGGATCCTGACATTTGTTGCGAATACATGATTTACTTGGTATGCAGTCGGTGTTTACCGTACACTCTGGCCTACATCCTTCATATGGATTACCAATGTACCCAGACAAACAGGTGCAGGAACCCGCTGCATTATTTTCTCTGCACTCGGCGTTCGGACCGCAGGGCGATGGTTCACACGGTGAAGGTTTTTCAGGATGGACGTCATATTGTTGATAACAATAAGAGAATGGATCTCCAGTGAAGCCATTATCACAGAAGCACATTGGGGAGTGACTTATTGTTTTACACTGTGCGTTACTGCCACATGCATTGATGCAAGGATCTTTGCATTTTTGATTGATACAGGCTTGATTGGATATACATTCACTGTTACTAGAACATTCAGGTCTGCAATATGGTGGTGAACCAAAGAAGTTTGGCAAACAAGTACACGACGGTGTTTCTGAGATTTCCTTGCAAATAGAATTAGGTCCACATGGCGATGGCGTGCATGGAGTTACATCAGCAGTAGGAGCTCCTAGAATAAGAATATTTCTGTTACTCATGTATCCTTAAAGCTAAGCAAAAAATATTGTATTGATACGTAAAATATTGCTTGTATCATTCAAGTGTACTTACTGAATGGTACACATCTTGTAAACGGATCTCCAGTGTATTTGGCTGGACAGGTACATATAGGGTTATGTTTTACAACGCTACATTTAGCTTCAACGCCACAAGATCCTACGCATGGATCAATACATTTCTGATTGCTACATGCTCTGTTGAGTGGACAGTCAGAGCTAACCACACATTCGGGTCTACAAAGGGGTGGGCTTCCAAGATATCCAAGTACACAAGAGCACACTGCCTGTCCATTTATTTCTCTACATTGACTGTTAGGTCCACAGGGAGACGGGATACACGGATTTGTTACGATGGGTACTAAAAATTGATAAAAAAAATGTTAAAAATGTAGATAGAGTATATTCAATTGACAAATAGCTATCTGCATAAATCCGTAACACCTACCTTGAATAGGTTCACAATTGTAAAATGCATTACCAGTCATGCCTTGAGGACAACTGCACATAGGTACATGATTGATAACATCACAAACTGCGTTGGCAGCACAGGTGCCTGGACAAGGGTCCACGCATTTATTCCGAACACAGGCTTTGTCACGTGGACAGTCACTACTAAGTACGCACTCAGGTCGACAACCAACATAAGGATCACCTTGATGCTCTTCTACACAAGAACATATTCCATTTTGACAAATAGCATTCGACCCGCATGGTGATGGGTTGCATTTATCGATGATTTCAGCTTCTGCAAGCATAATAAACAAACCAAGATTATTGATGAGATGAAAATAATAAGTGTAATAATTAAAAAAATTGTGTCATCAATTTAGCAAACGATTAAAAATATATTTAATAATTACAATATATTTAATTATTACCTAGCGGTTTAGGAGAACAAACTGTAAAAGCATCTCCAGTAAAACCATCAGGACATGTGCATATAGGAGTGTGACGCGTGACAGTACATAAAGCACCCAGACCACAGGAGCCCAGACAAGGATCCCTACATTTCTGCTGAATACATGCTTGAGAAGTAGGACACTCTGCGTTTATTGTACATTCAGGTCTACAATTGGGTGGACTTCCAACGTTATTAGGCATACATGTACAAGAAGGTACGTTGTTCGTCTCTTGACATATCGAATTAGGACCACACGGAGATGGAATGCAAGGGTTTCTGTATGGCTCTAAAACTGAATTTGCCACCGGTGCTAGAAACAAAGTAAGAAAGTTTATATGAATGCAGTCAGTAAAAAGGTCAAAATATTGTAAGTTTATAAAAAACGCTAAATTTAACTTACGTGGTATAGGGTTGCATCTAGTGAATGGATCACCAGTGTATCGAGATTTACATGTACAAATAGGACTATGATTAATTACTTTGCATTCAGCATTTGTACCACATGCATTTATACATGGATTCATGCATTTCTGATTTATACATGCTTTTTCTCTTGAGCATTCTGCACTTGTGACACATTCTGGGTGACATCCAGGGGGTACTCCTATATAATCAGGAAGACATGAACACACCGCTTGTTGGTTTACTTCCTGGCATCGACTGTTTGGCCCGCAAGGTGATGGACGACAGACTTCAATTGGGGTCTCCAAAATTTCTATAAAAAATTAGGATAATAATTTAACTGGTCGACTATTCATAATATTTGCTTAAGTTTAAATAAATATGTAACAAAATACTTACGTTCTGGAGTACAATATCTGAACGGGTCACCTGTGTAACCTCTTTGGCAGGAACATGATGGAGCATGATGGACCACTTGACACAGTGCATTGGGAGCACAAGCACCCGGACAAGGATCTTGACATTTAGTTTGCAGACAGGCTTTGTTTGATGGGCAGTCGGTATTAATAATACATTCGGGCTTGCAGCCTTCGTAAGGATTACCGAAATAGTCGGGTAAACACGTGCAAGATCCTGCTCGATTATATTCTTTGCAAATAGCATTGGCTCCACATGGTGAGGGTTGGCAAGGTGATGTAACCTCTTGGAGTATTTCAATTCTATGGCATTCTATAAATGGATTGCCTGTATGTTCAGCTATGCAAGAACATGTTGGAGAGTGACTCATAACGTGGCACTGAGCGTTAGTACCGCATGAACCAACACAAGGATCTACGCATTTCTGATTTATACAAGCTAGTTGAAGAGGACATTCAGAATTGCTAATACATTCTGGTTTACAGTATGGTGGCGAGCCTACAAAGCCATTTAGGCACGAACATGAAGGTGCGCCTGATGTCTCTTTGCATATTGAGTTCGGTCCACAAGGTGAGGGAACACAAGGATTGATAGGCTCTGGATTATATTCTTGAACAATACATCTAACAAATGGATTTCCAGTATATGATGGCGGACATGAACAAATGGGATTATGATTAATCACTTGACATTTTGCTTCCACGCCACACGATCCCTGACACGGATTTACACATTTCATATTGCTGCATGCCTCATTAGGCAAGCAATCTGTGCTCACAGTACACTCGGGCCTGCAGGACGGGGGACTGCCCTTATATCCGTTAAGGCACGAGCATACAGCTTGATTATTGATTTCTCTACATTGACTATTGGGTCCGCACGGGCTTGGGTTACAAGGCTGCAATTGAACAACTGAAAACGTAACAATAAATATATTAATAGTACAGTAGAGTTTTCTTGCTAGACTGATGAATAACAGAGTAGTCAGCAAGTAATTAAGTATAGTAGGCAACAAGTAACTAATTATGAATACCTTCAAGAAGAGAACAATGGACAAATGCATTGCCAGTCATTCGTTCGGGGCAGCGGCACATTGGAATATGATTGGTTACTTCACATATTGCGTTAGTTGCACAAACGCCACTGTTACATGGGTTGACACATTTATTTCGTAAACATGCTTTGTCTTGAGAGCAGTCGGAACTAAGTACACATTCAGGACGGCACTCATAATACGGGTCTCCTTGATACTCCGGCAGACATGAACACTCTCCGTTATCGCAAATAGCATTAGCGCCACAAGGTGATGGATTACATAAATCAACTTCATCGTGAGGTACTTCTACAAACAGAAGTTAATTATTATTTTAGTAATTACAGACCATAGTTATATACTAATGTAAATTGACACAGTTATATCAATCATAATTTGTATTATTCTAGACGTACCTTGAAGTTTACACTCGGTAAAGGCATCTCCAACATAATTATCGAGACAGGTACAAATAGGCGTATTTTTCTTGACTACGCACTGTGCATTTAGACCACAAGATCCAGGGCAAGGATCTCTGCACTTCTGGTTTATACAAGCTAAGTTACTAGAACAATCGGCATTGATTATGCACTCAGGACGACAACCTGGTGGAGCCCCTATGTAGTTGGGAAGGCAGGTGCAAGAAGGTATACCGCCGATATCTCTACATTCACTAAACGGTCCACAAGGCGACGGTAAACAAGGGTTCTTTGGAGATTCTGCTTGTATTGGGGTAGTAACAATCAATTGGTAGCATCTACTGAATGGATCGCCCGTAAAACCCTCCCTGCAAGAACATATTGGACTGTGATTGATGACAAGGCAGTTTGCATTGAGGCCACATTGTCCAACACATGGATCAACGCATTTTAAATTCACACAGGCTTTATTTGAAGCGCATTCAGCACTGACAACGCATTCAGGTCTGCAGTTTGGCGGGGCGCCTCTGTAATCTGGTAAACAACTACACACTGCTTGATCATTTGCTACTTTACATGCGCTATTTGGACCGCATGGTGATGGAGCACAAGGATTTGTGGGTGGTTCAATATCTAAAAAAAGACAGGATAATTAATAAAATTGCCATTTTTCCAGAATAATTTGAGTGATTAACAGTCCTACTTACTTTGTATGAGAATACAGTTGTGGAAAGGATTGCCGGTGTATCCTCTATTGCAAGTACAAATAGGTGCATGGTTGACCGTTTGACATTGAGCGTTAACACCACAGGTGCCCGGACAGGGATCTTGGCATTTATTTTGCTGACAAATCCTGTTTGAGGGACAGTCTGTATTTACCGTGCATTCTGGTCGGCAACCTTCATAAGGGTTTCCGAAATATCCAGGGGAACAAACACAGGCACCAGCGTTATTATGTTCTTTACAGACAGCGTTACTTCCACATGGAGACGGAGTACAAGGAGTAGGTCGTTCTTCAGGTGCCACGTTATGTTGCACATTACAATATACGAATGGATCTCCGATGTATCCTTGAGGACATACACAATTTGGAGTATGACTAACAACACGGCATTCTGCCATTGCTCCGCACGCTCCCACACAAGGATCGCTGCACTTGTTGTTAATGCAAGCTAAGTGGTTGGGACATTCGCTGTTACTTGAACATTCTGGTCGGCAGTTTGGTGGCGAGCCCACGAACTCTGCTATACATGAACATGACGGTGCATCATTAACTGGCTGACATATTGAATTAGGTCCACAAGGTGAAGGGAGACAAGGATTTATTTGCGGTGGAACTTCAAGTGCTGTAAAAATTTTCAAATATTATTATATAGATAATTAATTAGTCAATTTGATGTAATATTGTTTCATTAAACAGTTACTTACGTTTTGGAATGCATCTAGTGAATGGATCACCAGTGTATTCATTAGGACACGAGCAGATTGGATTGTGATTAACGACTTCACATAGTGCGCCAACTCCACAAGCTCCAATGCAGGGATCAATACATTTATAATTATTGCAAGCTCTATTTAATGGACATTCAGAACTTGTAGTACACTCTGGTCTACATGTTGGAGGATTCCCTGAATAGCCAGGTATACAGGAACACACAGCCACTTTGTTTACTTCTCGACATTGACTGTTCGGTCCACACGGGCTTGGGTTACATGGGTTTGAAGGTAAAGATACTGAAAATAAGCAGATATAATTGAGAATTTTGTTAATATATCAATATATGTATAACAAAATACGGTTGCATAATCAATATACCTTGAATAGCATTGCAGGAAATGAATGAATTTCCAGTATAGCCGGCTGGACAACTGCACATTGGTATATGGTTAAAAACTTCACATACAGCATTTACACCGCATGTGTCCGGACAAGGATTCGCACATTTTTTTCGCACACATATCTGGTGTCTTTGACAATCTGTGCTTACAGTGCATTCAGGGCGACAACCAACATAGGGATCACCATGATACTCAGGCAGACATGTGCATTCTCCGTTGAGACATTGGGTATTGGAGCCGCAAGGTGATGGATTACACAAGTCAAGTGGAACAGGGTCTAAAATTAAATAAAATGTGTTATTATTTAGTCGTCTATCGAGCATATGGCACCCGTGTGTGGCAGTTGAAATCCAGCGACAGCTAAAAGTCCTAGGAGACAATATACTGAGCTGTGTATTTATATTGTCACAATTTTAAGTAAATATATGTATTCACAATGTTTTTTGTCCTACTAAATACATTTTCTTTCTTCATAACATACCCACTCTCGCTTATATTCCGCGAAGGGTTATTCCTAGTCCTTAATGTACTCGCATGTACTCACATTTCGCTAATTTGTGTTTTTAAATTTTTTAAGGTTAGTTTGTGACAGGGAGCGACTCTATTGCTATTAACCGGGCACAAATCCAAACTCGGAACTGCTAGTGAGAATTTCATAGAAAAACTCAATACCTACACTTCGCTCGGCTTGGGAATCTAGGAGATGTGCTGGATTCGATCACAGAACCACTAGGATAACGAGGCAGTATCTCTACTTTTTTTTTTACATTGAATAAGAAACGTATATAACCTTACTCTTAAAATTAAGAAAAAAATATTACTTATTTACAAACCTCGTAAAGGTTCTACAGTACACGCAGTAAACGGATCTCCCTTGTAACCTTCAGCGCAAGTACAAATCGCTACGTGGTTCATCACTGAACAGCGTGCGTTTTGTCCACATGAGCCAAGACAAGGATCTTTACATTTCTCGGTAATACACGCTAACGAGCTAATGCAGTCTTGATTTGTGACACATTCGGGACGACAATTTGGTGGACTTCCGATGTATCCCGTAGAACATGAACATGAAGCTTGTCCTCCGAAGTTACGGCAAGTTGCAAAAGAACCACATGGAGATGGCAAACACGGATCTTTAATCTCAACGAGAACTGGCTGAGCCACTGAAATATTAAGAGTATTTTCTTATATTACTGACATATTAAACTAGTTTTTTCATCTATTTATATTATTTTGATATTACATATTTACCTGGTTTCGAGTAACATCTGGTGAAAGGATCACCAGTAAGACCTAAACCGCAACTACAGATAGGGTTATGATGAATTACTCTACATTCAGCTCTCTGTCCGCAAGGGCCTGGACAGGGATTCACACACTTTTGATTGATACACGATTTTTCTGATGAGCAGTCCGAGTTAATTACACATTCTCGTTTACAAGCTGGTGGCTCGCCAAGGTAATTTGGTAAGCAGCTGCATGTTGCCTGACCATTTATATCTCGACATTGGCTGTTCGGTCCACATGGGTTCGGATGACATACGTTAACGGGAACTACATCTTGTGCTAAAAATAAACGAATTTAAGTACCTACTTGTAGTATGTTGCAAATAAAAAAGAAATTCACATTTTATGTTACTCACGAGGAATAGGATTGCATCGACGGAATGCGTCGCCTGTGTAACCAACTATGCACGTACATGTTGGAGAATGGTGCACGGTTGCGCACTCAGCGTTGATACCACAAGTACCCGGACAAGGATCTTGACATTTGTTTCCAAGACAGGCTCTGTTTCCTGGGCAGTCCGAGTTACTTACACATTCAGGCCGACAACCTTCATATGGATTCCCGAAGTATCCCTCATTACAAATGCAGGATCCTGCTTTGTTTTGTTCTCGGCACACAGAATTAGGTCCACAAGGTGACGGAGAACATGGAGTTAATAGTTCATTAACATTTTGCAGTGTGCATTGTGAGAATGGGTCGCCAAAGTAGCCTTGTGGACAAACGCACATTGCTGAGTGGCTAACCACGCGGCATTCAGCATTTGTTCCACACGCTTGGAGGCATGGGTCTCTACACTTTTGATTAACACATGCCAATTGTGGGGAACATTCGCTATTGCTTATACATTCCGGTTTACAATAAGGTGGTTGACCCTTATATTCAGGTAAGCAAGTGCATGATGGGCTTCCGTTAATTTCTTTACAAATTGAATTTGGTCCACAGGGTGAGGGTTGACATGGGTTGATTTCTAATGGTGGTGCATCTAAAACAACAGAAAGAGTGTATTAATAAAATGTTTTAAAAAGTAATAAAAACTCAGCACTCCGTGTTTGGACACGTAATTAACTATATTGCTGATGGATTTTTTAACTTACTTGAGACATAAGTGCATTCGACGAATGGATCACCAGAATGAGCTGCAGGACAAGCACAGATTGGATTGTGATTGACAACTTCGCACGTAGCCCTCAAGCCACACGTTCCGATGCAAGGGTTTATACATTTCTGTTTCATGCAGGCTTGGTTCTGTGAGCACTCTGCGTTTACTACACATTCCGGTCGACATGCAGGTGGAATTCCCAAGTATGTAGGCAGACACGAACAAACGGCTTGGTTGTTAATTTCACGACATTGACTATTCGGGCCGCAGGCTGCAGTGTTACACGGGTTTTGAGTTGGTACTTCTGTAAAAAATATATATATTAACATAAGTATATATCATAAAAACTAGGTATTTACAAACAAACAGACTAATATTATAAGGTGTATGATAATAATAATAAATATTTTTGGAGACAATTTTAGACAGCACCATCTGTCGCAACTAAGCAGAGCTTGTACTACGGGTATAATAGATAATGAATATAATACTTATTGTAAATACTGTTTTTTTTTGTAAATACATACTTATAATACATAAGCAACCAACCAGACAAACACAAACACTTTTACTAATAATATTATCTGTATTCAAGTTTTTTGAGTCCTGGTGACTCAAAAAACTTTTGTTCTTCACAATAATTTGTATCCTGTGGGAATCGAACCTACCACCTCGTGATCAGCAATCCGACACTCAAACCACAAGACCACAGGCATCGCCTATTAATAATACGGACATCACACCTGTATCCCCCAAGGGTTACTACTAAACGGTATTAATAATTTACTTACCTCTTATAGGATTGCATAAAACAAACGCATTTCCGGTAAAACCATTACTGCAACTACACATAGGGATATGATTAACCACTTGGCATACAGCGTTTTGTCCACATGCGCTAATGCACGGGTCCACACATTTTCTTTGTACACATGCTTTACTTTGATCACAATCAGTGCTAAAAACGCATTCCGGTCGGCAATTGAAATATGGGTCTCCATGATATTCCGGTAAGCATTGACATTGCCCATTTATACACTCTGCATTTGAACCACAGCGTATGTTTGTACAAGCATCGACTACTGTTGGTTCAACTGAAAGGAATAAGTTACAAAATATAATTATACATTTAATATACCTAACCAAAATCGCTACTAGAAAATCATGACACGTTAATAAATACCTTCCAAAGGTTTCGGTCTACAGCTGGTGAATGGATCACCAACATAGCCTTCAATGCATGTACAGATTGGAATATGGTTGAGAACGGTGCACACAGCTGAAACGCCACAAGATCCGGGGCATGGGTCTTGGCACTTTGAATTGATACACGCTCGGTCACTAGAACACTCTGAGTGTATCGTACATTCTGGACGACAGTTCGGTGGACTGCCAATGAAGCTAGGAAGACAGGAGCACGAGGGTGTATTGCCAACATTTCTGCACTCAGAGTTTGGACCACAAGGAGATGGAACACAAGGATTTCTTACATCAGGGACAGCCTCGTCTAAAAATATATAAAATAAATATTATTAATGTTGCGTGAAACTATGTCAAATAGTATTGTTAAATTATATACTGACCGCAGTACTTACATTTAATAGGAGTACAGATAGTAAACGGATCGCCAGTAAATGTCGGTTTACACGAACATATAGGGCTATGGTTGATTACTTTACAGTTTGTATTAGTACCGCAGGGTCCCGGACAAGGATTCACACATTTTTGTTTCACACAGGCTTTGTCCTGCGAGCATTCAGAACTTACGACGCATTCTGGTCGACAATTTGGTGGAGAACTAACGTACTCCGGCAAACATGAACATACCGCCTGATTACTGACCACTTTACATTGACTGTTAGGTCCACATGGTGAGGGATAGCAGACGTCAATTGGTATCGATAATGGTGGTGACTCTGAAATACACATTTACAAAATTGTTAGTATGTTAAGATATTTTAAAAAAATATATATATACATATAATTTGAAGCTATATCTGGAATCATACCTTGGTAAACACAATATCTGAATGGATCTCCAGTGTAACCGTTGATGCATGTACAGAGTGGAGCGTGATTCACTACTTGACATTCCGTGTTGGTGCCACAGCTACCTGGGCACGGATCACCGCATTTGTTGTTGATACAAGCTGTATTCGAAGGACAGTCAGTGTTCACGACACATTCTGGTCGGCAACCTTCATATGGGTTTCCTATGTATCCTTCCAGACAAGTACATGACCCTGCATTATTTCGTTCTTTACAAATGGCGTTGGCTCCACACGGTGTTGGTGAACACGGTGTGGTGACATGGTCTATATGTAATGGTTCTTGAACGCAGTCGAAGAACGGATCTCCAGTAAATCCATATGGGCATAGACAAATGGGTGAATGACTAACAACCTTACACTCGGCATTAGTAGCACAAGCACCTTCGCATGGATTTTTGCATTTGTTGTTGATGCATGAAAGATGGACGGAGCACTCTTCATTACTTGTGCACTCCGGTCTGCAATAAGGAGCCTGACCATGATAGCCTTCTACACAAGTACAAGAAGGTGCTCCATTTATTTCTCTGCAGAGTGAGTTCGGTCCACAAGGTGATGGCGCACATGGGTTTACTGGTTCTGGTAAACGTTCCGCTGTAACAAAAGTAATAATAGCATAAAAAAAACTATTGTATCGGTTAGATATTGCCTTGCGGATAGAAATTTAGTATGTTATTGAAAAAAAAAAGTATTTAATATTAATTTATATTGGCTATGTGATTAATTTATCTATTACTTACGCAGTTTAAAGCATCTTGAAAAAGGTTCTCCTGAATATGACACCGGGCACGTGCAAATTGGATTGTGGTTGACTACTTTACAGTCAGCGTTTACACCACAAGAGCCCAAACAAGGGTTGACACAGCGTTGATTGCTGCAAGCTTGGTTAAGTGGACATTCAGCGCTGATGGTGCACTCAGGTCTGCACGCAGGTGGAGCACCGATATTGTTAGGTGCGCATGAGCAAGCTGCTTGCCCGTTTACGTCTCTACACTGACTGTTTGGTCCACATGGCGATGGTTGACATGGATTCGATACTACTGCTTCTGGAAGATAAATATGCTTAAGTAGGTACTCTCTATCTAATCTTGTAAAAGCCTTGATAAGGATTGATAAATTATAATTGTTACTTACCTAACACTGGTCGACATTCAACAAATGCATTTCCAGTCATGCGCTCTGGACATGTGCACATTGGAATATGGTTTACAACGCTACATACAGCTGTTGATGCGCAAGTGCCTGGACAAGGATCCTTGCATTTATTTTGGATACAAGCTTTGTCACGATCACACTCCGAGCTCTGCACACATTCAGGTCGACATCCAACGTACGGATCTCCAATAAACTCCGGAAGGCAACTGCATTGTCCATTATTACAGTCTGCGTTATTACCACAAGGTGACGGATTGCAAGGGTCGTCATTCTCTACAATGTGAATTGTAAATTATTGGTAAAAAAGCACGGAAATTTCGACAAGTAATATAAGCAAAATTAAAAACATTATGTGAATACCTTTAGGTGGGATGAGATTGCACTGAGTGAACGCATTTCCAGTAAAGCCTTCAGCACAAGAACAAATCGAAACATGTTTTATGACATGGCAGTTAGCGTTTATTCCACAAGAACCTGGACAAGGGTCTTTACATTTTTGGTTTATACAGGCTAGGTTGCTAGCACAATCTTCATTGATTGTACACTCGGGTCGGCAATTTGGAGGGCTGCCTTCAAAATTAGGTAAACATGAACACGAAGGGTTTCCACGTACGTTTTGGCATTGAGAATTAGGTCCACATGGTGATGGAAGACATGGATCCCTTTGAGGCTCCTGAGGTTGATCTTGAACTAGACATAAGAAATATTATTAGCTAAAATCACAAACAATAGTATTATATCTCGTAATAACTGTGTGTGTGTATGTTTTTCCTTCGCTAAATTACTTTAAAGTCTTAGCATGGAAAATGCCAAAAACTACAAAATATAGAAAAGTAAGTTTTTTACCTGTGACTAGGTAGCAGCTGGAGAATGGGTCTCCAGTGTATCTGTTTTGACAAGTACATATAGGACTATGATTAATGACTCTACAATCTGTGTTGCGTCCACATGGTCCAGGGCACGGGGAGATGCATTTTTGGTTTTGGCAGATTTTGTCTACTTGACATTCTGCACTCACGACACATTCAGGCCTACAGTTTGGTGGTGACCCGCGATACTCGGGCAAGCACGAACACGTACTCTGACCATTTAATACTCGACACTGGCTGTTAGGGCCACAGGGAGATGGTTGACATGGGTTTATGGGTACCTCCTCTTGTGCTGTAAATATAAATATAATATTAAATTCTTATCTGATAGTCTTAAAAAGTCACTTTATAGCCTTGATATAAGTATTAAGATTCTTACGTTTTAGAATGCATTGCGTGAACGGGTCGCCGACGTATCCGTGTCGACATGTACACAATGGCGAATGATTGACAACTTGACACTCTGCATTCACAGCGCATGTGCCTGGACAAGGGTCAATGCACTTGTTTCTTGTACATGCTTTGTTACTTGAACAGTCAGAGCTTACTAAGCATTCTGGGTGACAAGCTTCATAAGGATTGCCAAAGTATCCCCCTACGCAAACACATGCTCCGGCTCCGGCGTATTCCCTACATTCAGCGTTTGACCCACAAGGTGATGGCGTGCACGGCGATATGGGTTCAATAGGTGCTAGAGCAGCTACGGTACACTGCACTGCAGCATCGCCTGTATAACCCTCGGGACAAATACAAATAGGAGTATGGCTAACAACTCTACACTCAGCATCGGTGCCACATGCTTGCGTACAAGGATCTTGACACTTTCTATTAATGCAAGCCATTTGTGGAGCGCATTCGCTGTTAGCAACACATTCAGGGCGGCAATTTGGTGGTGCTCCTATAAATTCAGGCCGACACTGACATGACGGAATCTCGCTATCTGTTTGTTGACAAATAGAATTCGGTCCACATGGGGAGGGCTGACAGGGATTTGAAGGTGCTGGAGGTGTTGAAACGTCTATAACAAAATAATTATAAAGTCAATAAACATCATAACAATATCCTAACTATATTATTATTATTTTGACGTAGATAAATATTAATCACTTACACATTACAATACATCTTGTAAACGGATCTCCCGTCATTCCTGCGGGGCAGGTGCAAATAGGATTATGATTGACTACTTGACATTGAGCCGCTACGCCACACGATCCTTGACAAGGGTTAACACATTTTTGGTTGCTGCATGCTTTATTAAGAGGGCAGTCGGAGCTCGCCACGCACTCTGGGCGACACGACGGTGGTGCCCCACGGAAGTCAGGTAAACAAGAGCACACTGCTTGTTCGTTATATTCCCTGCATTGACTGTGAGGGCCACATGGGCTTGGTTGACAAGGATTTGATGACACCAATTCTGATAACAAAAAAAAACACACACATTCGGAGTAAAATATGTAGAGAAACTATAATATCAAAATTGTTTGTTACTACGTCATGTTTATCATTTTAATTATTTATTCCTCACCTTTTACAGGATTACATTGTATAAAAGCATTGCCAGCAGTTCTGGCTGGGCACGTGCACACAGCCATATGATTTACAACTTCGCAGTTAGCGTTAACGCCACAAGTATTGATACATGGATCAACGCATCGGTTTCTAACACATGCTTTATCCTTTGGACACTCAGAACTTATGGTACATTCGGGACGACATTCAAAGTATGGATCGCCGTTATATTCTGGTATACAAGTGCAAACTCCATCATTACAAACTGCGTTGGGCCCACATGGTGACGGGTTACATAAGTCTGCTACGGTGGGTTCTGGGAATAAAACATAAAAAGTACTGAAATATAGCGACTATTATTATTATCTAAAATATTTGTTTAAATTTCATCTGTATATTTACCTATACTTGGTTTCAAGGAACAACTTTGGAATGGATCACCAACGTAACCATTGAAACAGGTGCATATGGATACATGGCTTTGTACCCTACAATTAGCGTTTACTCCACATGATCCTGGACAGGGGTCTACACATTTTTCATTAATACAGGCCAACTCATTGGAACAGTCCGTGTTAATGGTGCATTCGGGACGACAATTTGGTGGACTACCCACATATTGTGGTAAACAAGAGCATGAAGGTGATCCTCCCAAATCACGACATTGAGAGAAAGGACCACATGGTGAAGGTAGGCACGGATTTGTAGGTGCCGGAACAATATCTGCAACTAAAATATAAAGGTATTCATAAACATGATTAAATTTTAACTTTATTATTGTGGTCACAAAGCTATAATTAAGACATCCTGAAGTATATACCTGGTGCTTTGTAGCATCTACTAAATGGATCACCCGTGAATTGTGGACGACACGAGCATATCGGACTATGGTTAATGACCTTGCATTCTGTATTTTGTCCACAAACACCTTCACAAGGATTCTTGCATTTACGTTGAATGCAAGCTTGTTGTTGGCTGCAGTCTGAGCTAACAACACATTCAGATCGACATGCAGGGGGTGTTCCTACATAGTCAGACTGGCATGTGCACACGGCTTGATTATTTGATACCTTGCATATGCTATTTGGACCACATGGCGAAGGTAGACAAGGATCTTTCTGCTCTGGCGGAATTTCTGTAAAAGGAATAAGTTACTTAAGGTGCACTGAAGTTAATATGGAAATAAGCAGTAACTGATATTATATAAAATTTGTATAAATATTAATTTAAAATTCTATTAACTTACGTAAAATCTCTTCGTAGCAACTCTGATAAGGATTTCCTGTAAGCCCAGGTAGACATACACACGTGGGAGAATGATTAATTACATTACATATGGCATTTCGTCCGCATATATTGTTGCATGGATTCTTACATTTGTTTTGGATGCAAGCTAAATTTGTAGAGCAATCTGAATTTACTACACATTCTGGACGACATCCTTCATAAGGATTTCCGATGTGATCTGGTAAACACACACAAGCTCCAGCATTTCTTTGCTCTTTACATATAGCGTTTGGACCACAGGGGGACGGTGAACACGGAGTAAGTGGAACATCCATGATTTGACATCCTCTAAATGCATCTCCAGTGTATCCTGCTGGGCACAGACATTGGGGGGAATGGCTCACAACACGGCACTCGGCTCCAGATCCACAAGATCCCGGACAGGGATCTCTACATTTTTGATTTATGCAAGCTAGTTCATTAGGACATTCAGAATTAGCTATACATTCTGGACGGCAGTTTGGTGGATTCCCAATAAATTCAACTTGACATGCGCACGATGGTGAACCACCTACTTCTCTGCACACTGAGTTAGGACCACATGGTGAAGGTTCACAAGGATTAACGTAAGGTGGTGGTTGAATATCTGTAATGAAGTTAAGCAAATATTAAATAAATTGAAGACATGTAAAGTAAACTATGTTAGATAAATAAAATAAATTAAATTGTCATATTAGTTAGCAATAAACGATAATTACCTTCCAAAACACATCTGGTAAATGGATCTCCAGTATAACCAGACGGACATGAGCATATAGGGTTATGATTTATTACTTGGCACTGCGCTCCTGCTCCACAATTTCCTTTACACGGATCGACGCATCGTTGATTGGAACAAGCTCGATTCAGTTCACATTCTGAACTTGATGTACATTCAGGTCTACACGTAGGCGGTGCACCCATGTACCCAGATAAGCAGGAACATATGGCTTGGCCATTAATTTCACGACATTGACTATTAGGACCGCATGGCGATGGGTTACAAGGCTTTATATTCTCGACAACCCTGACGGGTCGACACTCAAGGAACGCATTTCCCATATATCCTTTTGGACATGTACACATAGGGACGTGATTAAAAACATTGCAAATTGCGTCTTTACCGCAGGTATTCAAACAAGGGTCGATACACTTGTTTTTGGAACAAGCTTTATTTTGAGGGCAATCTGTGCTTACAAGGCACTCAGGTCGACAACCAAAGTAAGGATCACCTTGATATTCAGGGAGACAAGTGCAAACGCCATCGTTACACATAGTGTTTGCACCACAAGGCGATGGATTGCATAAATCAGTTTCTGTAAAGGTTTCTGTAACACAAATATAATTATGTAGGTACAATATATAAGCATATTTATATAATTATATAGTTTATTAATTATAATAATATATTTACCATCATTATCTGGCATTGGTATGCAACGCGTAAACGGATCTCCAGTGAATTGTTCGGAACATCCACATTGAGCGATATGGTTAAGCACAGTGCATTGCGCGTTTATGCCACACGCTCCCGGGCAAGGATCACGACATTTTTCGTTTATGCACGCTTGGTTACTAGAGCATTCAGAATTTATTGTACACTCAGGCCTACAGTTCGGTGGACTACCAATATAGTTAGGCTTACAGGCACAGGAGGGTGAATTGCCTATGTTCCGACATTCTGCGTACAGGCCACATGGCGCTGACAAACATGGATCTTGTGGTGCTATATTTGAAGGTGGTTGGGATACTGGAAATAAGAAAATAAAATTAATTAATGGAAGAAAAAGTACATTAACGTTTAATATTACTTTGTATCTATACATACTTTTCATTGGATAACATCTTGTAAATGGATTTCCAGTAAGGCCTTGTTTACAGACACATATAGGACTATGATTAATGACATTACAGTTAGCATGTTCCCCACATGTATTTTCGCATGGATTTACACACTTCTGATTAACACAAGCCAAATGTGACAGGCATTCTGAGCTCACTAGACATTCTGGACGGCAGTTTGGTGGGGCCCCGATGAAGGTCGGCAAACAAGAACATACTGCTTGACCTTTAGTTTCCTTGCATTGACTGTTGGCACCACATGGTGAGGGACTGCATGGATTCGTTTCGACAATTAGTGCTGAAATTAATAATTTTAATTATTAGTCAATCGAATTAGTCATTTATCAGACTATAGACACAAAAAAATATTTTTGTCTTACGTTCTTGCATTATGGTACAATGGCTGAACGGATTCCCGGTGTATCCTTGTTGGCAAATGCATGTTGGCATATGATTATGCACTTGGCACACAGCATTCGAACCACACGTACCCGGACAAGGATCTATACACTTCATTCTGGAACAAGCTCTGTTAAGAGGACAGTCGGAATTGACCACACATTCAGGTCGACAACCTTCATAAGGATTACCCGAGTAGCCGTCGAGGCATTGACATGATCCAACACCTCTTTGTTCCTTGCATATTGCATTTGATCCACATGGGTTTGGGTTGCAAGGCGTTAAAACTTCAGTCTGATCCATGACAGGCATGGCACTGCAATATGAAAATGGATCGCCAGTGTAACCGGTTTGACACAAGCACATGGGAGCATGACTCACAACTCTACATTCAGTGTTGGAACCACAAGCACCAATACAAGGATCTGCACATTTTTTATTAAGGCACGCCAAATTATAATCACATTCACTATTGCTAATACACTCAGGTCGACAGTTAGGTGCTGTGCCCTTGTAACCCGGCAAACAAGCGCAGATGGGTCCTTCACCGCTTATTCTGCACACGGAATGCGGTCCGCAAGGTGATGGTTCACATGGATTTATTTGTGGTTCAACTGCAACTATAATAAAAATAAATTAAGAAGAACACAGTGATGGAATTACAAATATATATATATATATATTAGAACAACAATTAAGATTTATTTACCTATAACTGTACACCTCACAAAAGGATCACCGGTGAATGATGGTGGGCATGTACAAATTGGATTATGATTAATAACATCACAAACAGCCGCTGTACCGCACGCTCCTATACACGGGTTTATACACTTTTGATTATTACATGCTTCTTTTAGTGGACATTCGAGACTGACGGCGCATTCGGGTCGGCATGTCGGTGGACTACCCAAATATCCAGGCACACAAGAACACACTGCTTGTCCATTTGATTGTTGACATCGACTGTTCGGTCCACATGGTGAAGGATTACATGGGTTGGTAATAGACACTGTAATATAAATACACAAGTAAAGCCAATGCTTACGAATTATATTGACATGTTAAGGACTTAAAGATAAAAAATATTTACCAGCTGATGGCCTGCATTCCACAAAAGCATTGCCGCTCATACCTTTAGGGCAAGAACACATTGGTACGTGATTCATAACGTCACAGAAGGCGTTAAGTCCACAGGTTCCAATACAAGGATTTACGCATTTGTTTCTTAAACAACCTTTATCAATTGGGCAATCAGTATTATAAACGCATTCTGGTCGACAACCGAGGTAAGGGTCACCATGGTAGTCAACAACACATAAACAAACTCCATTGTTACAAACAGTGTTCGGCCCACAAGGACTTGGAACGCACGGGTCACTCGGTGAAGATACGGGTACGTCTATAAAAGAAAAACATAAAAATAATTACATACCTAGTAGGTACGACTAATTAGACGTTAGCAATTTTCAAACCCCTATTACTTATGAATTTGTATTTAATGTAAAATTAAACGTAGAGCATAATGAGAATGAGTCTTCATTCGCCATTTTACAAAGTACTATTTTTCTTACCTTTAATTGGCTTGGGAGTACACTGTCTAAATGGATCTCCAATAAAACCGTCTGGGCACAGACATACCGGAACATGATTGTTTACAAAACATTTGGCATATAGACCGCAAGAACCATCACAAGGGTTTCGACATTTTTCTGCCTCACATGCTCGATCACTTGGGCAGTCAGAATGGACAACGCATTCAGGCTTGCAATATGGTGGCGAACCAACATAGGATGGCAAGCATGAACACGAGGCTAAACCATTATTATCTCGACATTCCGCGAATAGTCCGCAAGGTGACGGAACACAAGGATCTGAAGGAGCTGCTACACTGGGAGACGTTTCTAAAAATTAAATAAAACACAAAAATGACCAATGGTTTTAAAAAAGAACTATCTTACGAATGTAAGTATATATATGTAATAAATAACTTACGTAATATCAGGCTACACATCGTAAATGCGTTTCCAGAGTAACCAGGCCGACAAGTACATACGGGACTGTGATTAATTACTTTGCATTCTGTGTTTTGTCCGCATGGTTTAGGGCAAGGATTAACGCATCTTTGATTAACGCAAGCTCGGTTCGGTTTGCACTCAGAGTTTACCATACATTCTGGTTTGCAATTTGGTGGCGAGCCCATATAATTTGGCAGACATGAACAGACTGGTTGACTATTAACTTCTCTACAAATTGCGTTTATTCCACAAGGTGATGGATTGCAGACGTTTATTACTGCAATGTCGTTTTCTGAAAGGAGTATTACCTTCTTAAAATATGCTCGATATATTACTTCGTACTTAAATTATTCAATATTTACCTTTTATTGGATGACATATTGATAGTGGACTTCCAGAGTAACCTGGCTTGCAGTTACACATTGGTTTATGGTTTGTAACATAGCAATCAGCATTGTATCCACATACTCCGGGACATGGATCTAAGCATTTGTTTCTGTTGCATGCCGAAACCAAGGGACAGTCTGAATCAGCTAAGCATTCAGGTCTGCACCCTTGATAAGGATCACCAAAATAGTCAGGTAAACATGAGCATGATCCGGCGTTTCCTTGTACTTTACACTCAGCATTTGCACCACAAGGGGAAGGTTCACATGGATTTAGATATTCAATCTTTGGAGGAGCTGAAATGTTATTCAAATAAAGTGAATTGACTTACCGATAAACATGTCAATCACCGTGGAAGCACTTCCTTGTTCCGAAGCGTTAGTTGAAGCTTGCTGGGCCTGACGACGTTTAGTGACTTCCTTAATCCGGCGTCAGTGTCACTATCTCAAGCAGCGCCGTCCAAAAGCGGCCGTCTTGGGGGACGGCCTAAGCTTTACTGTAAGTGCTATGTTATCTCCGCGTGCTCCGTTGTCAAGCATAGGCATTATATCACATTAACAGTTATTTTTATAAAGTTACAACCCTCCTGGAAGCGTCTGATTGACCTATTTTTCATCGTTTCGGTACCTACCGACCTGATCCGAGGCTTATGTTGAAAGCATTCGCACAGTACTGTATTGATGCAATTACCTTTAAACCAAATGGTGGGCATGGTCACCAGGCAGTCACAAAGTAAAATCATCCATACAGCCCATGTACATTAGTAAACCGTGTGAGGCGTGATCGCTTTTTTATTTTCTTACATAATAAGCACGTCATTTAAAGCATGAACAAATTATCACGCTTTGCGAAGCTGATGGGTTATATGCATCTTAAATGGTAGGTACATCAGTTTCTCTAGAGCATTATTATACAAATCTTCCGTTAACCTTAATCTTAAAAAATATCTTTAGATACAAAATGGTACCTACCAATACCCACGGATATTTATACATTTTGTTTATTTTCAAAAAGATTAAAAACTGTTTAAGTAAGTATTACAGACTTAAACCAAATTGGTCTTCGGTACCTAAATAGTACTTAATCAAAAAGTAACAAATATAATATAAACCAATGTATTTGATGATTACCTCTTGGTTGTGAACAGCCCTGGAAGGGATCACCCTCAAGACCTGGTTCACAGGCACAGATAGCACGATGGTCGACAACAGAACATATAGCTCGTGGCCCACAAGCTTGCTCACATGGATCTTTACATTTCTGTGCGACACAAGCTAAAGCCGCCGGACATTCCGCGCTGATTGTACATTCCGGTCGACAGTTTGGTGGGGCTCCTATAAAACCGGGCTGACAACTGCAAGCTGGTGTTTCTGCCGAATTCAGACAAATCGAATTCGGACCGCATGGCGATGATTCACACGGGTCAACTGGTTCGACTGGTGGAGCTATAAGAAAAAAATACAGATAAAAATGTTTCAATAAATAAATATATTTTAAAGAAAGAAATATCTAATAACTACCTGGCTTTGGATAACAGTAGGTGAAAGGATCTCCAGTATATTCTTCGTTGCATGTACAGATAGGTGAGTGTGCAATAACTTGACAACGAGCACCGCGACCACAAGCTCCTTCACAGGGGTCGCGACATCGACGGTCAATACAAGCCAATTGTAATTTGCACTCAGCGCTGACTAAACATTCTGGTCGACAGGTAGGAGGAGATCCAACATGTCCCGTCTTGCATGAACAGGCCGCGGCACCGTTGGCGCTCACTGTACATTCGCTGTAGGGACCACATGGAGATGGCGAACAGGGCGACACCGAAATATCTACAAATTTAAGAAAAAGAATAAGCTAATTTGCATCTGATCTACAGATGCAGAAAAATAAAACATTATTGACATTTATTTTTGGGCCAGGTTTATAGAGGCAAGCTAGACCATTTTAATTAGTGTGTACACCTTGAAATAAAACTACTTTTTACGGATTTTATTACGCTATATTGATATAATTATTAATCTCGACATTTCGAACCCTTACAGCGTCCATGGTCACGGGTAGACTGAGGTGGTGGATCTTGATGTTATAATAACTGACAGCTGCCTTACAATACAATTCACGCAGAACTAGTTCACCGTATCCTTTGGTGTTACAGTTGTAAGCCTGGATTTTAATTTAATAAAATCTGTATCAGGACACCAAGTAAGTGGTAAGACCCAAAACGTGATATCGACTTATAACAATATAACGCGATAAAATCCGCAAAAAGTAGTTTAATTTCAATGTCTAATATTTGGGTAAGTGTCAGAAATTAATATTATATTTACCTTTTTGAATTTCTGTGCATAAATTAAAAGGATCTCCTGAGGTGGCAGGAGGACAAGTACACGATGGAATATGATTATTCACTGAACATATGGCATTGGTTCCACATGCACCTGGGCATGGATCAACGCATTTCCCTCTTTGACATGTACGAGTAGGGGAACACTCGCCATTAGTACTACACTCAAGTCGACAACCGGTATAAGGGTCGCCGAAAAAACCAGGCGCACAAGAGCACGCTCCTGAATCACATATCGCATTACTGCCACAAGGAGACGGATTGCAAGGATCAGCCGAAGGTGGAAGTGTCACTAAAAAGACCAATAAAAAATGGTTATACACCTATAATATAACAATTGTGGAAGAAGTAAACAATTTAAAGATGGAATAGATTCAAAATAGAGAGTTTTATACATACCAATAACTTCGGCACATTGAATAAATGGGTCCCCGGAATACCCAATCGGACAGCTGCAAATGGGTATATGGTCGTGAACGCGACATTCAGCTCTAAATCCACAAGAACCTTCACATGGATTTCTGCATTTTTCAGCGATACACGCTTGATGAGACGGGCAATCTGTGTTGACAAGACATTCTGGATGACAGTTCGGTGGGGCACCTATATAGCCTTGGACGCAGGAACACGACGGTCTATTGTTTATCGGTCTGCACTCACTATATGGGCCACATGGATTTGGCTGACAAGGATGAATTGGTTGTTCCGGTTCGTACACTGTTTTTTCAATTTCAATACATTTTTTAAAAGGATCACCAGTCATACCTGCCGGGCAACTACATAACGGACTATGATTAATAACTTGACAGTGAGCACCTAAACCGCATGTACCTCTGCAGGGATCAGCGCATTTTAGCCTGTGGCAGGCGCGATCTGACGGGCACTCACTACTATCGGTACATTCAGGTCTACAATCAGGAGGTGCACCTCTGTAGTCTGGAAGGCATTCGCATGAAGCTAAACCACCATTTTCCCTACAAATACTGTTCGGACCACAAGGCGATGGTTGGCAAGGTTTAATAATCTCTATAGGTTGTTCTTTATCGCATTGGTCGAACGGATTTCCTATATATCCTTTGATGCAGGCACAACTAGGAACGTGATTTATAACGTTACATTCTGCATTCTTTCCACAAATTCCAGGACAAGGATCCACGCATTTATTTCTTATGCACGATTTGTCCGCAGGACAATCAGAGCTCAGAACACATTCAGGGCGGCAACCATCGTAAGGATTGCCTTGATATCCTTCTAGACAAGAACACGATCCAGCACCGTCGCGTTGGCTACAAACTGCATTTGCACCACAAGGCGATGGGTCACAGGGCTGTACAGCATTTTCTGAAAAATAAATCAGTTATTAACATCGCCAGTTTTACATAGAGAATATAAATTAAGGTATTATTAAAACAACATACCTTCTTGAAGGACACATTGCATAAACGGATTGCCTGTAAACTTTTCTCTACAGCTGCAGGAGACAGTATGACTAACAACAATGCAGTCAGCATTTATTCCACATGAACCGGGGCATGGATCTATGCATTTATTCTTAACACATGCTTGATTTGAAGGACAATCTGGGTTAATTATACACTCTGGTCTGCAATTTGGTGGTTGTCCAATGTAATTGTCGATACATCTACAATTAGCTTTTCCGTTTCTTTCAATACATTGTGAATTGGGCCCACAAGGGGAAGGATTGCATGCATCGACAGGCTGTGATGATGGAACAACAATATCGTAACAGCTCTTAAATGGATCACCAGTTTGTCCTGAACTGCAACTGCAGATTGGACTGTGATTAATCACTTCACAGCGAGCCAATATGCCGCACGCGTTAATGCAAGGATTGATACATTTTTGATTTACGCATGCTTTGGTAGACGGGCACTCGGAGCTAACCACGCATTCTGGTCGACAGGCCGGTGGAGAACCTTGGAAACCTTCAAGACAAGCACAAATTGCAGCATTATCAACGTTTTTACAAATACTGTTAGGACCACATGGGGATGGATGGCATGGGTCTCTTGGTCTTGATTTATTTTCTTCTATACGACGACAATGCGTGAACGGGTTGCCGGTATAATCAGACATACAGGAACAGGTGGGGATGTGATTTATAACGTCGCATTTAGCATTCTGTCCACATGTGCCCGGACACGGATCTCGACATTTGTTCCTGAAACACGCCTTATCTCGGGGACATTCCTGGCTTCCAGTGCACTCTGGCCTACAGCTTTCATAAGGATTTCCACTGTAATCCGCTAAACAAGTGCAGAACCCGTTATCACATACAGCATTGGCACCGCAGGGAGAGGGATTGCATGGGTCTGAAGGTATCGGCGTCGTCGAATCTAAAATAAATAAAATAGCCATATTAATGTTACTTCACTATTTCAAGTACTTCAAGAGTATATTTCACATAGTAGGTAACTATTTAATCATATTTTCATACCTTCAAGGATATGCAAGCATCTTGCGAATGGATCTCCAGTGTAGCCTTCATTACAAACACAAACAGCTACATGATTTAGAACATGACATGATGCGTCGACCCCGCATGATCCCGGACAAGGGTCTTCACACTTTTGTCGTACACATGCAAGAGAGGCTGGACATTCAGCGTTAATAGTACACTCGGGACGACAAGATGGCGGCGAACCAATATAGCCCGGTAGACAAGAGCATGCTGGTCCACTTGCTAATAATTGACAACGCGAATGAGGACCACATGGTGAAGGAGAGCACGAAGGAGGCCTTTCAGTTGTTGGAGGAATCGCTGAAAAATAATTTGTAACAGTAAATAATTATAAGGGCTTTTATGGTTATAGTACAATGTATATATTATGATTTGGAACAAACATACCATAGCATTGAGTAAACGGATCGCCAGTCATGCCTAATGGGCACGTACAGATAGGACTATGGTTCTTTACTGTACAATGTGCTCTCAAACCACAAGAATGTGGGCATGGGTCGTCACATTTCTGGTTGATACAGGCTTTAGATGTATCACATTCACTGTTTACAATACATTGAGGTCGACACGACGGTGGTGATCCAATATAATTTGGCAAGCATGAACATACTGCTTGCATATTTGCTTGCCTGCATTGACTATTTGGACCACAAGGTGTTGGTTCACATGAGTTTTGAGCAGGAGTCGCTGTAAAAAGTAATGATTTGAAAATATATCTCTACCATCTCTGCGTCTTGCTGTTACTGCTTACATATCAATTTGATAATCATACTTACGCGGTACTGTAATTTCTTTGCACTGGAAGAATGGATCACCAGTATAACCTCTTGGGCACGAACAGACAGGAATGTGGTTCTCAACAGTGCATTGTGCTAATTGACCACAAGTTCTTGGGCATGGGTCAATACACTTGAATCGTGTGCATGCCAAGTTTAATGCGCAGTCGTCATTACTTTCACACTCTCTGCGACATCCTTGTGTACTGTATGGATCACCTTCGTAACCTTCAGAGCAAACACAAGCACCGGCTCCGTTATATTCTCGGCATTCCGCTTTAGGACCACAAGGAGATGGCGTGCATGGGCTTGACGTTGGGGTCATTTCGGTAGCTGAAAAATACATACGCGAAGTCAGTTAGTACTGCAAATCAGAATCTAAAGTACAGATATAAAGATCGTTCATTTTTTACTACCTACTTAAATAATTAATCAAAATACGTACATGATATCACAATTTGCACACAATTTCTCACGGCGTCGCCAGTAAAACCTTGTTGACAGGAGCACACTGGTTTGTGATTAATGGTTAAACAAAGGGCGTTCACACCACATGCTCCTTGGCATGGGTCTTTACACCGCTCATTAATACAAGCTGTATTACTGGGACATTCTGGATCGATAGTACATTCCGGTCTACAATTTGGTACTCTGCCAATGTAATTTGGTAAACAGGAACAAGCAGCTTGATCACCAATAACTCGACATTCTGAGTTAGGGCCACATGGAGAAGGAACACATGGATTTGTGGGTACCACGCCTAAAAAGAATATTAATGTTAAATTATAATGTTCTTTATTATTGACGACGTCTGTGGTCTAGTGGTTCGTGCGTCGGACTGCTGATCACGAGATCATGGATTCGATTTCCACAGAACACAAATATTTATGTGATGAACATTTAAGTGTTTGTTTGGGTTTTTTATGTAAGTATTATAAGTATGTATTTACAAAACATATATATATATATATATTATTTATACAACTAAAATTTTATGCCTACTTTAATTTTTAGCTATTTAGCTAATAATCTTATTATTTAAGCCTCCGAACTTTTGGAAATACTTATATCAAAATCAAAATATTAAGTAGTTAGTTTTGTTTTCATATAAACCATATACAGGCACTTAAGAAATGTCGAGTTCGATTACTTACGTTCTACCGGAGAGCATTGCGTGAATGGATCTCCTGTGTATCCAGGACTGCACGTACAAATAGGGTTGTGTGTAATAACTTGGCACCGAGCGTTCAGACCGCAGGTATCTTGACATGGGTCTTTGCATTTCTTTTTGATACAAGCCTTGTCTTGAGGGCATTCCGAGCTGACGATACACTCAGGACGACAGGATGGTGGCGTGCCAATGTATTCACTTTCACATGTACATACACTGTGTCCATTTATGACCCGACATAAGCTGTTCGGCCCGCAAGGTGATGGCTGGCAAGGGTCAATTGGAATCTTGGGATTTTCTGTAACAACTATACACAAAACAAAAATTACATAAAATTTCTCAGATCAGACATTGCAGCCAAACTACAACAATATCGAGGCCGAAGACAATATTTCATTCTAGTTTACTCTTTATTTTCAGGTACGAAATTAAAAACAAAAGTGCAATTTTACTTACTTTCTATTTCACATCTGACTAATGGGTTACCATTATACCCACTAAGGCAAGTGCACGTTGGTGAGTGGTTAACAGTACGACACTCAGCGTTGATACCACAAGCTCCTGGGCAAGGATCTTTGCATCGATTGTTCGAACAGGCCTTGTTACGATCACAATCTGAGTTTGATACGCATTCTGGTCGACACCCAGTGTATGGATCACCAAAGTATTCCGGCAAACACGAGCAAGAGCCAACACCGTTTCTTTCTTTACATAATGCATTTGCGCCACATGGTGAAGGGCTACATGGATTCGGTGGTGGATCTGGTTGTTCTGAAATAAACAACAACATTTTCTTTGAAAATTAAATACACATGCTGTATAATGTTATTATGACCCTTACGTTCCAAAACTTACGTTCGAAAGGTGAACAGCCACTAAAAGGATCACCTGTATATCCCAATAGACAGGTACATAATGCAACATGATTGGCTACAGAACATTCCGCATTAAAACCACAAGATCCGGGACACGGATCTACACATTTTTCATTTTGGCATGCAAGATTACCAGGGCATTCCGCGTTGATAGAACATTCAGGTCTACAATTTGGTGCAACACCAATATAACTTGGTAAGCATGAACATGCAGGCGCTTCTCCCACTACTTTACATTGAGAGTATGGACCACATGGTGAAGGTACACATGGATTTCCTTTAGGCCCGTCTAAGAAAGGTTCTAAGAAAGAAAATAAGATAGATTTAGAAAAACAGTACATATGAAAATATAAAGAAAGTACAAAGGTAGAAAAAACATGAAAAGAAAATGATAAAGAAAAGGAAAAATAAAATAAAACAAACATGTCTTAAATATTTAAAGGGATTCAAAAATACAAATTAAACAATTTAAATTGAGTTGCTTTTATTATTTTTGTTATATTCTTACTTTGCTCCAACTGACACGTTACGAATGGATCACCAGTGAATCCAGCTTTGCATGTACAAATTGGATTATGGTTAATTACTTGACATCTTGCATTGACCCCACAAGTTCCTGGACAAGGATCCCTACATTTTTGTTTTATACATGCTTGATGTTGGAGACAATCCGTGCTTATAACGCATTCTGGTCTACATGTAGGGGGTGAACCGACGTAGCCTTCGCGACAAGAACATACTCCGTGATCATCCACAACTTTGCAATTACTGTATGGCCCACAAGGTGAGGGCACACAAGGGTTTACATCCGCAAGTTGTGCTAAAAATTATTACAATTATTAGTCAGTTTACAATTAGAAGAGGTTAAGAACGTCTTCTATATTATTACAAAACCAAAATACTAACGTTTTCTTTGAGGATGACAAGACACGACTGGGTTGCCATCATAGCCATCAATACAAAGGCATACTGGTGTATGGTGCGCCACCGTACACTGAGCATTAATACCACACGCCCCTAGACATATGTCAACACATTTGTTATTCGAGCATGCTTTGTCAGGACTACAGTCATTATTTGTGACACACTCAGGTCGACATCCCAGATATGGATCACCAAAATATCCTGGCGCACATGTACAGGCTCCAACCAAATTTCTTTCAGTACAAACAGCGTTTGGACCACAAGGTGACGGGTTACATGGGTTTGTCTCATCTTCACTTGGTACTGTGACTATGAACGAAAATATATTATTAGGATATAGCCTACCAATCAGATCCGAAAAATAAGGAATTATACATTTTCAAAACATACCAATAAAGTAACAACCGCTAAATGGATCACCCGTATAGCTTTCACGACAGTGGCAGACAGCTTTATGATTTATCACAACACATTCTGCATTGGAACCACAAGATCCTTCACACGGGTTAATACACTTCTCTCGAATGCAAGCTAGGTTGCTAGGACATTCTTCGTCATATATACATTCAGGGCGACAATTTGGTGCTCTTCCAATATAACCAGATTGGCAAGAGCAAGCTGGAGTTTCTCCAATTACTCGACATTGAGAATTCGGTCCACATGGTGTTGGTATGCATGGATTTCCGGAAGGTTTTGGTTCCGGCCCTAAAATAATTATAAACGTATAGCCTACTATATAATGTTAGAATAGAATATAATATGAGATCTATCTCACCCAATTAACGAATCAAGCTAAATGAATAATTTGGTGTTATCATGTAAGTACCTACTACAAATGTAATGTGTTTTAAGATAAACGGATTATCGTTAGTTATCAAGTTAGTTTTAACAAAATGTCGGTGGACTCACTCTTTTCGTATGCGCACTGCACGAAGGGGTCGCCAGCGTAATTTGGAGGACAACTGCATAGTGCATTGTGATTGACTACGGTACATTTAGCATTACTACCGCATGCTCCAACGCATGGATCCACACATTTTTGATTAATGCAAGCTTTGTTTGGCATGCATTCGCTGCTAACCATACATTCCGGACGACAGAAGGGAGGTGAGCCAAAATATTGTTCTTGGCATGAACATATTGCATGGCCTCCATTTACACGACATAAACTGTATGGCCCGCAAGGTGATGGTGAACACGGATCCGATGGAATGTCATATTGGCCTAAAATTAACGATTTATATTTTATTTTTGTTAACAATTACATAAATATCAGGCCATTGGAATAAAAATATAGAATTCTTACTTAGGTAACAAGACGTAAACGGATTTCCTTCATAGCCAGGCAAACAGGCACATGAGGGGGCATGATTATTGACACGACACTCAGCATTCATGCCGCATACTCCAGGACAAGGATCTTTACATTTATTGTTAATGCAAGCTTTATCTTTCGGACAATCTGAATTCAACACACATTCTGGACGACATTCCACATATGGGTCTCCGTAGTAGTCTGGAAGACAGGAACATGATCCTACTCCATGTCTTTCTTTGCAAACGGCATTTGCCCCGCATGGTGATCGTGAACATGGACTTTCGACTTGAGGTTCGATAGCTACAAGTAAAAATATTACGCTCATAAATTTTGCTTTTTTAATTATAATATACTTATGTAGTTTTAAATAATTCTATATGAAACTCACATGGTATAGGAGAACATCCTGAGAACGGATCTCCTGTATACCCCTGGTCACAAGTACATATTGGTGTATGTTTAACTACATTGCAAGTTGCATGATATCCACACGAGCCTGGACAAGGGTCTCTACATTTCTCAGCAATGCATGCCAAGTTGCCTGGACATTCTACGTTTATCATGCACTCAGGCCTGCAGTTCGGAGGGCGTCCCACGTAATTTTCTAAGCATGAGCACACTGGCAAACCATTTAAATCTTTGCATTGAGAGTGTGGGCCACAAGGATTAGGTAAGCAGTTGTTTATTGGTTCCATTGGTCCTGTCAAATCATTGCACATTAAGTTTGTTTCAACTTAAGTCTAAACAAATATTTCATTAACTTAAAATAAATATTAGCGTTACTTACTTTCATCAAAGAAACATCGTATGAAAGGATCACCTGTATATCCATTTAAACAACTACAAATTGGGTTGTGGTTTACAACTTGACACTGAGCATCTATACCGCACATACCAGGACACGGATCTTGGCATTTTTGATTAATACATGCTTTGTCAGGTCGACAATCAGAACTAACGATACATTCAGGCCTACAATTTGGCGGAGAACCAACGCACATATCAAGACATGTACAAACAGCATGCCGATTAAACACGCGACATTTACTGTATGGACCACAAGGCGAGGGGTTGCACGGATCCACAGGTTCCGGTAGAGCTACAATGTACAGGAAAGAAAATAGACAGATAAGTATAGCATGGAATACAGAAACAGACACATAAAATAAATAAAGAAAGATCAAGAAAGAAAGTCTTACATGAAACAGGAGTACATGCATGAAGAGGATTTCCATTATATCCAGATAAGCAGTAACATGAAGGTGCATGGTTTGCAACTCTACATTCAGTATTCTGTCCACAAGCACCAGAGCACGGGTCCACGCATTTATTATTGAAACACGATCTGTCTCTAGGACAGTCGGTGTTCATCACGCACTCTGGACGACAGCCACGATATGGGTCACCGTAAAATTCATCTACACATGTACAAGAACCAGCACCATTCCTTTCTCGACAAATGGCATTAGGTCCACAAGGTGATGGATTGCAAGGTTGATGAGGTACGTCTTTCGATGCTGAAAATGTGTATAAATAAAACATGCTATCACATACAGTTTCAAATACCATGCAGGGTGGTGACATAAATTAAGTGCGATTTAGAAATGTAGTTGAATGTATGAAACTTACCTTCGACAGGATTACACCCAGCAAACGGATCTCCAGAGAAGCCTTCATCGCAAGAACATATTGGTTGATGATTTTGCACTATGCATCGTGCGTTGAAGCCGCAAGAGCCAACACACGGGTTGACACATGTGCCGGCCAGGCAAGCGAGTGCCAAAGGACAGTCTTGGTTGATCACACATTGTGGTCGACAAGAAGGCGGAGCTCCCAGCGTGCCCGCTTCGCAAGAGCACACCGCGCGTCCACCTTCGTTTCGGCACGATGAATGTGGTCCACAAGGTGACGGTAGGCATGGATCAGGCGCCGGTAGTGTAATAGCTGTCAAAATAGAAAACTTATTAAACAAAGCCACATATATCTCTGTGTAGACGAAGTTCAAATGAATGTATTGGCAATGACGTTTGGTTAACTGTAATAAAATTAAGAAATTATATACAAGATAGATGCGACAGTAGACTACAAGTTGGGGGTAAGTACAGTAAAGCGCAGTGCAGTCGAAAATAATATTTTGCATTCAGTTCGATTTCTTTACGAAACAATTAATTTGTATGCACATCCTTAATAGTTGTTACCGGTCTCAATATTTGAGCACACAAAATAGGTTTAACTTCCTCATAAGTCTAGTGGTTGTAAGTTCGACTGTTACACTAGGGGTCCGGGGTCTGTAGTACACATAAAGAAAAACAACAACTGAAAAGCATGATAATACCTGCCACCTTTCTAATAGTCAATTTACTGAATCAAATCAACCCTATAGATGTACAAGGTGGCGCAAAAGTTGTCATCCGATGTACTTTGACTGTAATTTTTTTAATAAATGAATAACTTTAGTTTTGCTTTTGAATTGTGTTTATTTGATGTCTAAATTTTGTTTTCATTAAGTAGAAAATATTATATCTGCCAAGTGGCCGCCGCCAGAATTGATGCGGGCCCGGTTTGTGGCATTTTCCATCACTATGAGTTTTGTGAGAACTCCCGGGATATTATTTTTGAGGGCAGTCACAACAGTCTGAGGCTTATTGACATAGACTCGTAACTTCAAGAAACCCCATAAAAATAAGTCTAGAACGGTTAAATTGGACGATCTTGCCGGCCAGTGCAAATCACCAAAACGAGAGATCCGACCCGAAGTTGTCAATTATTCCACTTTCTTGAGGAGTATAGCGATTCTTGTTTTGTATGGTGTATTTTGTATCTGTTTACTTCACAAATGTCAAAGTAGAACTGCAAAAATAATAGCATCTTCCGATAGAGTGTTTTGCGCTACCTAGTATAGTGGTGTTCCGTATCCGTGATCGCATGCCGCTGTAATTACGCTTAAGCTGGTACCTGCGGGTCATAGCGGCGATCACGGCTATATACATACATAGACTGTTAAACTCATTCCCTTTCTTTTTCTGTAGTTGGGTAAAAAGGAGGAATAGTGTACTCCTACAAGAAACAAAAAATATATTCAGCTGCTTTGGAATGTTAGATTTTATATATTCCAAAACCATAATCGTCGTCGCGTCGTAGGCGGACATTAACTTTTAAAAGTGTCAAAATAAATTTAATTATATGCTTTTCTACTAAATAAAACAGAGCACTATCTTTTTTATTTATCACCTCATTTGCGTTTGAATTACATAGAATAGCAATTGCCTTGTAGTTTTGAATAAATTTGATAAAGGATACTTACTTTTCCTGTAGCATCTGATAAACGGATCACCTTCGGGTAGATTTTCTGGACAAGTACAGATAGGGTTGTGTCCAACAACGTGACAGCGCGCATCCAAGCCACAGCTGTGTACACAGGGATCCTTACACTTGAGGTTGATGCAAGCTTTGTTAGTGGGGCAATCAGAGTTGACGGCACACTCGGGGCGGCAGGCGGGTGGCGCGCCCAGGTAGCCGGCGCGACACGAACACGCGGCGCGTTCGCTTACCACGTGGCATTCACTGTTTGCTCCGCAAGGCGATGGCTCACATGGATTGAATGGAGACGCTACAATGTAATATGAACGTTTCAGTTTTAGGCAATCTAATGATAGATAAATAGTACTTACATAATAATAAAATTATAAAAAATGGATTAAGTTCGACTGTTGACTGTTCGAAGTGAAAACAAATCTATTATATTATATATTAGATTAACGCTATGATCATATCTAACAAAATGGCTATACGTACGTGGTGTTGATTTTTGACGACATGAAGAAAATGGATCTCCTTCGAAGCCTTTAAAACATGTGCATACTGGAACATGATTGGTCACAGAGCACTCCGCGTTCACACCGCATAAGTCTTTGCACGGATCACGGCAGTGGTTCGACAAGCAAGCGAGGTGATTTGGACAGTCTGAGTTTATAGAACATTCTGGCCGACAGCCACCTGCATACGGATTTCCAATATTGGGGGGTATGCATGAGCAGCGCGCAATATTGTTCACTACTGTGCATATGGTGTTCTCGCCACAAGGAGAGGGGTTACACGGTGTCGGTGACTCACCCTTCGCCACTGCAACACAGCCTACAAAAGCATCGCCTCGATATCCTTCTAAGCAACTACAGAGAGGTGTGTGGTTCACCACATTACATCTAGCATTATTTCCGCATGCACTAAGGCATGGATCCACACATTTCTCATTTATGCAAGCTTTATTAGATGGACACTCTTGACTTATAACACATTCTGGTCGGCAATATGGCGGTGTGCCTGAATAATTCGGGCGACACGAGCACACTGGGTGGTTTGACTTAATTTCACAAACGGAATTGGGGCCACATGGAGAAGGCACACACGGGTTCTTATCCATAGGCACGGGGCCTACGACTTCTGCACAAGCCACAAATGGGTCTCCCGTTTGTCCAGGACTGCAACTACATATTGGATTGTGATTAACTACAATACACTCTGCGTTAACTCCACAGCTGCCTTGGCAAGGGTTAGAACATCGTTGATTAACACACGTCTCTGTTTGTGAACAATCAGAATTACTAACACATTCAGGTTGGCACATAGGTGCTACTCCCCTGTGGCCTGGTAAGCATGAGCATACGGCAAATCCAGATGGAGACACAAGACATCGACTGTATGGTCCACAAGGCGATGGATCACATGTAGAAATTGTAGGCGGCCCCGCAATGGTAGGTTGGCATCTGACATAAGGATCTCCAGTGTATCCAGTCTCACAATAACAAACTGCGTGGTGATTAACGGTTTTACATAAAGCTCCTATACCACATATGTCTTTGCAAGGGTTTTCACATTTATTATTTAAACATGCTAATTCTGGTGAGCAATCACTATTGACGACACATTCAGGACGGCATGACATATATGGGTTGCCATAAAAGTTGGGTAAACATTTACAAGTAAGTGCGCCATTGAAATTTTCGCATACGGCATTAGCACCACAACGTATATTATCACAAGTTTCAGCTAAAACAGCTGAAAAAAAAAAATTAAACATAATATACCAACAATAATGATATTTCTGAATAATTAATTCATGAGACGTTAATTTTATAGTAGTTACTTACGATTTATTGATGGTTTACAGTGCTCATATGGATTTCCTTCGAAACCATCTATACATTGACAAATTGGATCGTGATAGTGAACTGAACATACAGCATTGATACCGCAGGAACCCGGGCATGGATCTACACATTTATTTCTCAAACACGCCTTATTAAAGGCACATTCTGAATTAAATACACATTCTGGCCTGCAAGCCGGGTTATTTAGAGCATTTGGACCAATGCAAGTATCACAAATGGCAAACTGATTTCCGTATGTATCACATGGAGAGTTGGGATCGCAAGGGTTAGGCGCGCAGGGCTGAACCGTTGTATTGTCGGATCCAATAATTATTGCTGAAATAATCGTAATACATTAAAGAAATATTCGTAAAAACGTTTTACTCGAATGAGTATAAAATTTAAAAATCTTGTAAATTTTGTGAAATAAAAAAAACTTTATTCATTATTCAATAAAATTTACTTACGTCGGTAAAGACATTGGGTCAAAGGATCCCCAATATATCCGTCTGGGCACAAACAGGACACTGTGTGATCCGAACATAAACATATTGCATGAATACCACATACGTTTTGTAATGAACATGGGTCTGTGCATTTTTTATTGATACATGATTCGTTGGGTGAGCAGTCCGAATTCATTGTGCATTGAGGTTTACATTCTACGCTTGGGTCCCCAAAGAAATCAGGAGGGCAGAAACAAAGAGCTTTATCACCTACATCTTGACAAATGGCATTAATACCACATCTTGCACTATTACAAGGTTTTTTGGAATTCGATTTTTGGTCTCCAGGTGACAAGCAACTCATTAAAGGATTGCCAACAAAACCATCTTCACAAACACAAACTGGCCGATGAGATTCAACACGGCATTTAGCATTAATTCCACAAGCTCCTGGGCAAGGGTCACGACAGACATATCCTATACAAGCTCGATTAAGTTTGCATTCGTCATCTACCTCACACTCTCTAGAATGGCATCCGTCTAATCCATAAGCGTCACCTGCACTGCCTTCAGGACATATGCATAATGCTTGTCCTTCAAAGTTAACTTGGCACACTGCTAGTGGCCCACATGGATTTGGATTACAGGGACTTCTTTGGGGTTGGCAGCCAACGTGAGGATCTCCAATAAACCCAGTCTTGCAGAAGCACATTTCCACGTTACCGCTTACATAACAATCTGCGTTTGGTCCACACGGACCTGGCCGACAAAGCACTTCAGGTGGTAGGTAACCTTGAGTAGTACAAGATTTATAAGGATTTCCAATAGCATTTTCTGGACAGTAACAGGGTGGAGATCTATTCGGATCACATCTCGCTCCAATGCCACATGTGTTTGGTTCACAAGGGTTGCGTGATTCCACGCATCCTCTTATTGTATTAGGACTTTCAATATAGCCCGATAGACATGTGCATTTTGCAAATCCATTTGATTGTATTGTGCATTGCGTATTCGGTCCACAAGGCGACGGATTACATGGATTACTTGGTAATCGACATTGCTGACGTGGGGGATTTCCTTCATAGTTTGGTAAGCAGAAACATGCGGGCTTGTTGTCTATTAATCTACATCCAGAATATGGACCACATGGATTTGGTTCACATTCGTTACCTTCGGGTACTGCAATAAATAAAAATAAATTATGGTCATGATGAACATGGGTTTCTAACTTAAGCATTATATTATTCCTGCTTTTTACTCTTTAGATTGTTACTAAAAACTTCAACCAATCAACGAAAAGTGCACATTTTAACATCGATGGAATCAGAATATCATATAAATTGTAATACTGAGTACTCATCCGTCCATAGACGTATTGGTTCATAATCTGAATGCCAGCCACCATTAGTTTATAGACTATCGAAAATTTACAATTCGCTCGCAATTGCAAATGTAAAATCGGTTATTTACGAATAAACAAAAATTAAATTTTAATTAGATTTTACTTACTGCAATTTTTGAATGGATTTCCTGTCAAGCCTTTAGGGCAGAAGCAAATTGGATTGCCATTGTCACTTTCACACATAGCATTAGTTCCACAAGGATTTGGTATGCATGGATTCGTGGGTGGTTCACATCCATGTTGCGCATTTCCAGTATACCCTGCCAGACATTTACACGACGCGCGATGGTTTAAAACGTCACAAACAGCATTTATTCCGCATCTACAGGGAGATCCGCATTTTCCATTCATGCAGGCCTCTGAATTTGCGCATTCGTTATCAGAACGGCATCCTTGCACTAAAACATAAGAGTCGATATAAATCCCATAAAAAAACTTTTTAACAAAAAAATTAAACCGCCGAAAACCGTGAAAAGCAAAATATAATAAACCTTTTTTATTTAACCTTAATAACCACTTCTGATATCGGAGCGTAACAGAGATAATAGGTAGCGAGTCGCTCTCGAACGAAATCAGAAGTGATTTTAATTGGGCGTGGTAACGCGACTATAATTATTAATAAAAAAATTACTTAAATTCTTAAACTAATGTAATTTATCTAAGTAATTTTGAGTCAGCGTCAATTTTATTGGAATGTTTAGGAGGAGGATCTGCAGGAGATTTCACGTTTCATTCAGATTCAAATTCAGATTCACTTTGGATTTGGTTATTTATTTAAATTCAAGGTAATTTAGTGATCTTTTTTCATTGATCGTTTGGCGTTGTCGCTATAATCTACTAATCAGTACATGCTTAATTTTTGATTACTTTTAATTTAATTGTCACAACTCAGCATTAAAATCTGTGAGTGAACAATAAATCAACCCTATTTTCCCACCCTTAGGGTAGGATTTTTTTTCCAAATGGGGATATATGGGATCAACTTCGGGGTATACACTTTCCAATAAAAAAATAATTATCAAAATCGGACTACACTGTATAAAGTTATGGGTCATACATAAAAAAAATATATATACGCGTCATCCGTTTTCTCAAAAAAATACCTACGCATTTGAATTATACTCTGATTAAAGTAAGAGAGGTAGGGCATAGTGGGAGTAATTTCATTTAAATTCGAGCTGCCCGTCTGGCGAAGTAACTCCGCTTTGCAGAAAATAGAAGTGAAATAACACTGCTTTGAGCTGTGTTGTGAAACGTTGTGTGTGCAGTGGAGGGACTTTGAACTTATACTGCCAACCTAACTATTCTTCTTTCGTTTTACAGGGTGAAACCCCTGGTGATGCAAGCGTCTATAAGCCACGGTAACCGCTTACCATCGATGGGCCGTATGATTGTTTAACACCTTAAAGTTATAAGTTTGTAGAATTGTGTTGTAGATGTTTGTAGTAGAATTGTAAAATGTACTAGAAGCCACCGCTCTATAACCTTAAAAAATACTTGATGGAAGTTTTTTACGTGTGGTGGTTATGTTTACATTTTGATTCTTACCTTGGAAACATTCTAAGAAGGGGTTACCGGTGAATCCAGGAGCACATTTACATTGAATACCGTGATTTGATGGAATACATTCGGCATTATCTCCGCACTTGTTGGCAGAACATGGACTAATGCATACTCTGTTTAATCGATCACATAGCAATTCCGGGGGGCAATCTTCATTATACTGACATACCGAACCAGGAGGTATTACTAAAATCATAGTTTTGATTAAAATATGAACTTAAAATTAAACGTAAACGCCATTAGATGGATATCAATAGTCTTACCTGGTACACATCCGACGTAACCGTTTCCTTGGTATCCTTCAGCACAGCTACAATCTGATCCATGGTTTGTATTTATACAGACTGCATTGGGTGCGCATGGGTTGTGTATGGCACATGGGTGTTGACATGCACTATTTATACAAGCTTCAGTCAAGGGGCAGTCTTCATTTCGAGTGCAACCAACTGAGCAAAATATAAGTTATGTATTTATATATGATACAAAAAGTGTACTTACATTTTTAATCATACGGAAATGTGTTTTTTTAGTTCGTTTTTGCAATACTATGTACATAAATCGATGAAGCCGTAACCATTATCATTTTACAGAATAACAAATACAATAACTATTGCATTGTTGGAAAGATAATTATTTTACTTTACTTTAATAAATAAATTTTGTTGTGTTGGCAGTAAGTGTATGGTTAAAGTAAATTTAATTGCAATTAGTAGGTATCAGTTAAAGCTTACTTATTTTAGGCGAACATTTAACAGCAGGATCTCCTTCGCGTCCAGCGGGGCATGAGCACATTGGCCTTTGTTTTACTGGCTGGCAATTTGCTCCAATGCCACATACGTTGTCGAACTCACAAGGATTTTGACACAATCCCATAAAACAGGCTTCGGTCTCTATACAGTCCCGATCAGAGTGACAAGGTTCTGGTACCTTGGGTGTTCCAGGTGATTCTAGTATGTTACACGTTAGATACAAAATTAGTATGTTACATTAGGAAGGTGAACATTAGTGTATTTACAATTAATAATACGTGATTATATTATAATGTCCTACAGACTACACACCTGTCCGATAAAACAACCTAAAACCGGTACAACATTTAAATTACGTAATTTTAAAAACACTTGTACAGTTTTAAGATCTATAAAATAAACAAAAACTAATAAATCAACCTTTTAGAAGAAACACCTTGTAAGCCTACCTTTAGGTGAACAGAGGGTCCCAGTGGAGTCATCGCATGCACAAACAGCTGCATGGTTGACAACTATACATGATTCGTTCTTTGTACAACCACTCCAAACAATGTCACATGGATTCTGGCATACTCCATTTAGGCAGGCTTTATTCGTCGGGCAATTTGTGTTTACTTTACAGTATGTGTTAATATGAGTAACAGTATTTTTTACAGAAGTCTCAGTGGAAGTCATGTCAGTAGTAAGAGTACTGTCCGTCCAAGCAGAAATATCAACGACTTTTCTACGAGATGATAAACTTTCAGTAGATGTACTGATGCCCGTTGATGTTTGTTGTGTTTTTGGTGTGATAAGAGTATTACTTGGCTCAGTAGATAATGAAATATTGTCATCAATATCTGTAGTACCAGCTGAACTAGAAAAAGGTTCATCATGATTATAGGTTTCACCTTTCAATGTCACAGTATTTTCTTGTTCAGTAATAGCGATTATAGTAAGTTCATCATTAATTGGTATGGCTGTTGTTGTATCAGTACGACTATATACAGTTTTTTGGACCTCCGGAAGTGAGGTAAGAATATTTTCTGGTTCTTGTGTCAACGTAGTTGATTCAGTCGTGGTGTTATTTACCTGGTTTAAAGTTTGTGTTATTGATGTTTGTGTTGTAACTTTATCTAATAGAGAGTCAGTTTCTTGAAATAGTTGTGTATTATCTACATTAATATTGGTAAATAATGAACTATCAGAGCTGTCAGTAGTAGGCTCAAAATAATTGGTTTTAGTTTCGAAATGAGTCTTTGAGGTAATTCGTGGATTAATTGTTACTTCTGTATTTTCTCTCAAAACGTCGTTGGCAACTGTCATAATGGTTGTCGTTTCAAAATTTATTTTATTTTGGTTAGTTGGTTCTATTGTTACAGTATTTGCACTTATTGTTTCAAGAGACGTAGGAAATTCTGTTGTTTTTATATTTAGTTTCTCAGAACTTATAGACATAGTTGTATGAGTAGGAGGCGTGCTACCAGATACATAGGACGACGTTTGACTATTGCTATTATTATCAGTAACTAGTTTTTCTGTAACCAAATCAGTTGTTTCTCGAAAACCTTGATGGGTAACTGATATCCCTACGCTTGATTCGAAATCCATTTTATCAGAAATAGAGGTTGGTGAGACTGTGGAATACGTTACTTCAGGATCTATTTCCGGCCTGTATTGGGTAGTTAACTTCGTTTCTGTTAATATCGTTGTCAATTCATTATTTTGTACATTGGTTAAAGAATTTATGGTATTGATATTAGTTTCGGTGGTAGTAGTTGATAGTAATTCTGATGGAGTCGTTTCATAAAGGGAACTATCTGTTTCATATTTAACCGACGCTGATGTCTTGAAATTTGCAGTAGCAGTTTCAACTACTGTGCTATCGGATTGAGTTGTTTTTGTTATTGAAGTTAATGGTTCAGTGATTGCTTTTTGGGAATTTTCTTCAAAATTATCGTAAAATGTTGTAAATTCCCCTTTTTCTGGTTGTATTTTAGAAAATGAATTGTGTACTTCAGTAATGCCTACCGATCCATCTACATCTTTATTGATGTTTTCTATCGAGGAACCGTCTGTATAATTTATTATAAGTTCTGGGGAAATACTCGATTGTATGCTAGATTCCGTAACTTTATTCCAAACAGTCATATTATTACTTTCATAAGGAAGTGACGATTCTGTTTCTACTGGTGTGTTACTTGTGACATGTTCAGTTATCAACAAATCTTCATAGTTAATATGTTCTTTAGTTGTAGTCGTTACGATTTCAGGAAGTTCAATTTCAAATGTTTCTATTTGAATATCCCCATCAGTCACTATTTGTGTAGTAGTAGTTCCCGAAAACCCAGTAATCGGCGCGACATTAAATGGACTTGTTACATCGTTCTCAATTGTTAACGTTTGTGAAGTTGTAATTTTATTATTGTCTATAGCAGTTTCTACTTTGTCTTCAAAATTTGTTGACGTTGTTTCTAATATATCATCTGTAGTTGGTTTAAACGTGGTAATAGGGAATACATTAGGTTTAGTGGAGTATGACATCATTTTGTGGATTGTAGGTGTAGTCGATTTTGTTTCTTGTGTTTGTTTATTGTCAAAATTGTTTTGAGTGGTCAAATCATATGTTAATGTAGAAGATTCTGATAACGTAGACGTTTCATTGCTATGTGACTTAATTGTTTGATCACTAGATCCTACAAGTGTAGTTTTTGTACCTAAATCTAATACCGTCGTTGCTGAAGAAATTTTATCCAGTTCATTAACGGTGTCCATGGAGGCAGTTTTACTAGTCGTTTGTAAAGTAACTAATCCAATTACATCTTTTATTGCCTCTGTTGTTGCTAAACTCTCACCAGTGGTTTGCGATATATTTTTTTTTTCGACACTTTTGGTTGTAATTGACCCGATATCTATGGTTTTGGAAGTAGTCATCTTATTTTTATTTGTGGTTGATTCCGTTGCATATGCTATTGTTCCTGAAGGTATAAATTCATTTAAAGTGTTTGTTGTAATTATTCCACCAATTGTTACTTGTGAAATATTTAAATGCTTAGTATTTTTTTCTACTTCAGTGGTGTCTGGTACGTTATCTATTGTTTGCGAAGATTCCTTGCCAACATTTAATTTTTCAGTTGTAACTGGTCTTATATCAGTTACTGGTGTAGTAGTAATTCCTTCGTTTGTTTTTAATGATTCAATTGATCCCATTATCGTTGATATAGAGGGATTCGTTTTAATATCCATCATAGTGGTAGTTATAGCTGAATCAACTTCAATATTGTTCACGTTTCCAGTTGTACTATACCCAATTTCGTTGTCAATGAGCGTAACAAACTCATCTGAGTCTTTCACAATTTTATTAGTAACTAAAGCACTATTTGTTGTATATGAAGGAATCGTTTTTCCGTAAAATGTTGAAGATTCTGTTGTTTTTTCCGAAGTTAATTCTACAATGTCTAGCACTCTATCTGTTGTCTCTGATCCACTACCAGTCTTTGGAACCAGAATTTCATCCTTAGTCGTCCTCTCTGTTGTTATTGATTCAAAATCTGCCACTAATAAAGGATTTAATTTTGTTGTTTTTACAACTTCAGCTGTAACTGATTCCACATCTGCTGTGGGTGAGAGACTAAACTCGCTATATTTTTCCGTTTCTGTCGTAGCTGACCCAAATTCTGTTATGTCTGTAGAAATTAATTCATCATCAACATTTATCGTTTTGTGTGTAATGGATTCACTATCTGTAACTAATGAAGTATTCAATTCATTTATATTTATTACTGGTACCGTTGTTACTGATTCGATATTTGTAGTTTGGAAAGGAATTGATTTCTCCGTTACATTTTCTGTTGTGGCCGGTCCTTCGTAAGTTGTTTTAAAATCTGCCTCTAGTAAAAGATTTGCTTTTGTTGTTTTTACTACTTCAGTTGTAACTAAATCAACATCTGCTGTGGGCGAAAGACTTAACTCTTTATTTTTTGCCGTCTCTGTTGTAACTGTCCCAAATTCTGTTGTTTCTAGAGAAATTAATTCATCGTCAATATTTATCGTTTTGTGTGTAATGGATTCACTATCTGTAACTAATGAAATATTCAATTCATTTATATTTATTACTGGTACCGTTGTTACTGATTCGATATTTGTAGTTTGGAAAGGAATTGATTTCTCCGTTATCTTTTCTATTGTGACCGATTCTTCTGCAGTCGTTTTAAAATCTGCCTCTAGTAAAATATTTGCTTTTGTTGTTTTTTCTACTTCAGTTGTAACTAAATCAACATCTTCTGTGGTCAAGAGGTTAAACTCTTTATTTTCTGCCGTTACTGTTGTAACTGATCCAATTTCTGTTGTGTTTAGCGAAATTATTCCATCATCAATATTTACCGTATTTTTAGTAACGGATTCACTATCTGTAAATAGTGAAATATTCAATTCGTTTATATTTGTTACTATTTCAGTAGTGACCGTTTCAATATCTGTAGTATGTGAAAGAATTGATTTTTCCATTTCCATTTCTGTTGTGACCGATCCTTCTGCAGTCATTTTAAAATCTTCCCCTAGTAAAGGATTTGCTGTTGTTGTTTTTTCTGCTTCAGTTATAACTAAATTAACATCTGTTGTAGGCGAAAGACTAAAGTCTTTATTCTTTGCCATCTCTGTTGTAACTGTCCCAAATTCTGTTGTTTCTATAGAAATTATTTCATCGTCAGTATTTATCGTTTTGGTTGTAATGGATTCACTATCTGTAACTAATGAAATAGAATTTTCATTTATATTTTTTATATTTTCTGTTGTTACTGATTCAATAACTGTAGTTTGTAAAGGAATTAACTTCTCCGGCACATTTTCCATTGTGACCGAGCCTTCATCAGTCGATTTGAAAGGATCTGTTTTAGTGTACTTTTCTGTTATAGTAACTAATTCAACATCGGTGGCGTCCAAAGGAGTCATTTTTTCAGTACTTATATATTCTGATGTAAATAAGTTATGATCAGTTTCTGTTGTTACTTCCGTGAAATTCACTAATTTATCTTCACTGATTTTTACAGCAATGTTTGATTCAATATCTGTTACTTGTGAAGGTAAAAGTTCATCTTCCTTCGTATTTGGGAACAGTGAGGTCGTAGACATACTGATAGTTTCTTCATATTGATCTGTTACGTTTTTGGTAACAGTTGAGAATGGAGGTTTAGACGTTAAATCGTCTGTCGTGATATCGACTTTTGCGATATCATCAAATAATGTACTTTTCGTCTCTGTTTCTGTTAATTCTTCTGTTGTAGATTTTGGTAAATAACTATAGAATGTGTCATGTTTTAAATTAGTAAATGTTGAAGTTTCCGTAGGCATTGTACTTGCTTCTAAAGAAACTTCATTTGTATATGGAATTGTTACTGTAGTTGGTGTGTATTGGTTATTTTTGTCAGTATAAGCAGATGTTGTTTGAGTAGTTAAAATATTTGAATATTCTGTTTCTATAATACTTGAGTATGCTGTAGTACTTTGTGCTTCCGTAGTTTTTGGAATCGTTTCTGTTGTTAAATTTGATGTTTTTGAACTAGATTCTGTCGTATAATCAGTTTCATTCTTTATATTATAAGGCTCTCTAGATATTACCTCTTTTATTAAAGTCTCATTTGCTAAATTAATACTAAGAGTAGACGCGCTATCTTTCTCTTTTTTGAATACGGAGATAGATTGCGGATTTTCAGTAGTTATTCTGTTTGATAAATTACTTTCTGCTACATTAGTGGTCGATTCAATTGTTGTTCCTGCGGGTGGTAACGATTGAAACTGTACTGTAGTTGATTTTATAAGAGATTCACTTTCTGTGCTAAAATATGGCTGAGTTTCTGAAACAACTTCATTCATTTCTGTATCTGTTTCGGTTGTACTATACTTATGTAGGATGTCATATGAGGCTGTAATTTCATTTATAACTAAAAGTGGTTCTGTTGGGTTACTAGTATTGATGTTTACCACAGTGGTTCTTTTGGAGTTCACGTTACCCTGACTGATCTCATCTGATATTTCCGGTGGTTCGGCATTGGAAGTGGTGAGTTTTTCTATTTCTGTGTTCACTTTTTCCGAGTCGACTGCCATTGTAGTTGTTTCTTTAACATTTAAACTATAAAGGGAATTTGTAGTAGACGCCATACTAGATGTGGTTAGATTTTTGTGCGGTAAGTCTTGCACTAGTGTGATGCCTGTATAGTTACTATTTAATTTCCGTTGGTTTTCAGGAGTTTTAGTGTTTTTATTTTCGATAGACGTCGTCGAAGAATGATTTCCTTTAAGGATGTTTTTAGTGAATGGTTTGATAGTGCTCTCCACATGAATTGTACTACTACTTTGTAGAAGAACGTCTGAATCTATTGATGAATGGTAATCTTCAATAGTAGTATAAGGTGTGGTCATCTGTGTTGTAACAACTTCACTCTCAGTAGTAATATTGTTTGTCTCACTTACTTCTTCAACTTTATTCGTAAATTCATGCTTAGAAACATGTTCTACGGAGGTTTTAGTACTAAATGAGTGTGTGTTCGTTACTGTGCTTTCTGTGATGCTTGATGAGTATTTTATGTGTTTTTGTTCGGTAGTGATTTCACTTACAAGAGGAATGGTAGGTGTAGTTCTTGTCTCTTCAAACAAAAAAGATTCAGTCGGAGTTGAACTTTGCGATTTATTTCTATCATCAGGCATAGTTTTAATTATCTCTTTGGAGCTCTTGCTATTAGTTTCTAAATCTACACTCTGTTCATCTATTTCGTGGTTATCATTATGAGTTGTCAGAGTTGATTTTAGTGTCGATTTCGTTGATATGTCATGGCTTACAACATTGTCAGTGGGTATGTATTCGGGCACAATAGTATTAGGGGTCGTATAAGGAAAGTCATCGTTATTAGTAGTATGAATTGTATAGTCAGTGGGCATGGTTATGTCTACAGTAGCGGCAGTTTCACTTTTTCCTCCTGATGTGGTAGTGTTTTCGGTTAGTGGGACATAAGTTCCATCTGTTAATAGGAATGTACAATATCATTAAACAATTTTATTACTCGATTACATATTGAAACAAATTCATGCGCATAAAAGACTAAATAATATGTAACCAATTCTATTTTATTCTAAGAAGGCAACGAAAGGAAAAATAGAATTCTTCATAGTTTAAGCATAAACCTAAATAGTAGAAATCTATCTACGACAGTTATCTAATAAGTTCCCAGATCTGCAAGTAGTGGGAAGGAAAAGAAGATAAAAGAAGAAGAGAAAAAAAACGAGTTCAGGCTTAATTGACCAACTAATAGAAAATAGATGTGCCAAACAGACAAATTAAATTAATTTAAGTACAGATGAAGATTACAGAAGTATAATAACCGACAAGGTGAGGGTTTCTGTTCTACTTGGTGAGGTACGTTATCATTATTCAGAATCATTGTTTCGGTCTTTAAGCCTAAAGCCGTTTACTGATTTCAAGTAAATAAATAGTCATGTAAAACTAACACTGTCTCAAAGTGTTTCGGAGTATGTATATTATAACGGATAAAGAATTGCCTGCCGGGTCTGCCGAGATATCGTAGCCAGTACTTTGTGGCGTTTTATCGGACAAATGGTAGATATACTAAAAATATAGCAATAACCAGTTCATCTGGAGTTAGTTTTGCTATTCACATAATAAAAATAATAGAAAGTGCAGACTTGCAAGTATTATAGCCAAAGTCCACGAAACGTCAATTATGTGAAAATAGCATTTGCGAAAGCTAAATTGTAATATAAATACGAGTGAGTTTCGTATAATACTATTACAATTAGCCTAACTTATTTTAAAATTAGCAATGTTAACATTATAATTAGCATTATTTTTCATTTTAGTTGTATGTACATAATAGCACTTACTTTCCATGCAGGCGCCAGAAAATGGGTCACAAGGGACTCCAGGGCGACAATGTGCACAGTTTGTAGATGGATGTCGTTCCTCTGCATAAAACGAATACGATTAGTCACTTAAGCTACATATATTTAATATTAGATAGTTATTACTTATTTCTTTTTATTTTTATTGAAAAATATTATAGAATAATAAAAGCAATAATACCCTAGTGGTATGACCATTGGACTGCCAAGTCGAAGGTATCAAGTTCGAATCCAAGGCATGACCTCTGACTTTTCGAATTCATGTGCGTATTAATAATTATTAATACGCACATGAATTCAAAGTCATTATCACTCGCTTAAACAGTGAATGAAAACGTGAGGAAACCTGCATACCTACCTTAGAGATTTTTCTCGACGGTTTGTGAAGTCTGCCAACCCGCACTAGGCCAGCGTGGTGGACTATAGCCTAATCCCTCTCAACATGAGAGGAGACCCGTGCCCAGCAGTGGGACAGTATATGGGTTGACGATGAATATAGAATAAGTAATGCTACTGAGCTTTGAATCAGTGACCAGTAAATACTCAGTCCTTTTATTTCAACTTGACACATGTAGCCGGTAGGTAATTGGATATGAATGAATGAATGACTTACCTCTAATACAAGCACAGCCATCACAGAATGTATTTGGATATCTGGCACAGTCTGACGATGTTTGACACTGGCAGACTAAACAAAAAAATCTTCTTATAATTGCTTTTACGTAGGCTTCGATGCAAAGCAATTTATGAACGATTTAAGTATCACGACTTTTTATGGCTAAGGCATGCAAGTATTTACATACCCTTCGAACAAACAGGTTGATGATCTACTACAGCACAATGTTGACCGTTGATGCAGGGCCCGCCGCGTGCGCATGGGTCAGCGCACCGCCCGCCGATGCACGCCAGCGTCGGCGCACAGTGTTCATGGCCGCTGCACTCTGTCGCTGTATATCATCAAATTTAGCTTTATTGCACTGTTTATGTTGGAATAAAACGATATTACTTGATAATTATGAAAGGTAGGTATGCATCGTAATATACGGTGTCTTTTAATATTTAAAAGTTTAATGCGTTGATAAGTTTATGTTTCATGTATTTGGTTTAACATGAGTAACAGGGGTTCACTTAAAATGTTCTTAAACGTGGTCCATGACCTCGCTCTAGCCAGACTCAATTTTTTATTGCAACATTTCGAGTTGGAATAAGTAACGATTTTAAATCTAAGTAGATAGATGTAGGTATGTACATGACAAGAAACTTTACCGCAATAAGTGGTTTTTGATATAAGACACTATAAAGGACTAGGGAAAAGTTGCAATAATTTATTTCCCTGATCAGTAGAAATTTAATATTAAAAGTAAACAAATAATTTTATAAAAATCACACAATATAATAGATACGTACATAAGTAGTGTGTAGGAGGCATTCTAAATAAGTCTGCAAACTCTGTCTCGTGGCGGTTTTGTTGCATTTCGTATTAATGCCAAAGCGTGTTAAAGCGTTAAAAAGTAGATTTAATTAGGGCAACCATCCACAACCAAAATGAGTGTGAAATTTTATTTAAAAATTAATATTTGTACACTACAATATAATAAACATGCAAGAAAAAAACTACCTGATGCAGAAGGAGTCATACTGTGGAGTAAGATATATATGAACATGCTAGAAACAATAGAAAACAAGATAGAAAAAGAACCGCATGAAGACATAGAGTAGAAACTAAAAAATCCTGTAATAATGAAGAACAACAAGATTATTAAGATTCATATAAGACTAATATACTAAATGGTAGGTATTTGAACTTTTTGGTCACTATAAAATTACCTTTAATGCAGCCATGTTTTTCATCGTGTGTGAATCCCTTAGGACAAAACTTGCAAACAGGGTGGTGGTCTTCTACTGTACATGGAGCACCACCACAAGCGCCTTTGCACGGGTCCTTACATTGAAAGTCTCTACATGCCAAATTACTTGGACACCCGCTATCTCTCAAGCAAATTGATAATGTTGGATTACATTCCTCAACACACACGCACATAGCGCGGTGATCTACTACTTCACATTGTTTTCCTTTCGGGCACATGGGCTCTACAGACGCTTGGCACGGATTCACACACTTGGAATTACGGCAGGCCGCATTTGATGGACACTGTTCGTCTCTTGTACATTCTGCGTGTTCTGGTGCGCAAGTCAATTCTCCTTTTTCATTTAGAGCAAATCCATTTCGGCATACACAAATTGGATTATGATCGCGAACCTCACATTTTTGATTTCGTCTACAATTTTGATATCCAAGGCAAGGGTTGCGGCATTGGTTAGTACTGAGATCACAGGCCAGTTTTGATGGACACGATTTCGTTTCAGAACAGGTGAATGTGGCGTTATGGTCATCCGTGGGCTTGCATGTAGGATCGAGACGGCAAGCAACTCGTGGTTGCCCCACATAGCACTGAGGGCATGAGCACTGAGCTTTGTGCATCAGGGGCACGCAGAGAGCATCTTCTCCGCACACACCGCGCACCGTGCATGGATCCACACAGTGTAAGCTCAAACATGCTCTGTCTACTGGGCAATCCTTGTCGCTCGTACATTCGATACCTAGGAAGATGTGAAAGAAGAAAGCAGAGTCGAAAGAGCGGTACCTTCAGCCGCGAAGAGGAAACTTTCTCACGAGACAGTGCATGCTTTTTGAAACTGATAGTTTATGACCAGAGATATGTATATAACGGAATATTATAATACAAGCGATATGTACATGAAGCCGAACAAAATGTTACTGACGATTTGATAACTTAAGCACGAACGGTGAGAATGCTTCCACTAATTAGACATACCGTTAAGTACAGATATGTTACGGCATTAATATTTTAATGTCAAACATATTTGTACATAAAGTATTGCTTATTAGCTATAGTTACTTAGATTCATTCCTTCATCATTAGGGTTCCCAAGGTTGTATAATTTTTATAGAAACACATATTTAAGACGACTTTTTATAATATTATTAGTTTAACATTAATTGTACACATCCTTTGGCACCCATAGATACCTATATATTTATGAATATTTATACTTTATCCCATTAAATTACCACTTGTATATACAAAAATGTGGTAGCATAGGTAGCATATAGTACAGTTGTAGGTACGTATTAACTTTAAACATTTGAGACTCTAACTACCTGACTCATGACTTGCCTATTTATTAGATATGATAGAACATAACTGTGAGGTACAGGTCGACTGTTTAAAGTGCATTTTTACATGGTGACGAGACGAACAAAAATTATGTTTCTACTCACTGGTGTGACATTCGATATCAGCCTGTCCCTCTGTACCGGGAATGCATCGACAAACAAATTCCGCGCCTTCTCTTAAACATTCCCCATTAATTCCACAACCCGTAGTTCTACAGTCAACTATACTTCGTTCTTGAGCACCTGGAAGGACAATGTTATAAATGATATCCTCTAAAAATATAAGTAAGTTGTATGGATCTAAAAATTAAAGAAACCTTGCCGGCCTTAAAATCGTACTGAACCAATTATTATTACAATAAAACATAAATGAGAAACAGTTACTCACATTCTATATTGGGGTCACCGTTAGGATAGTTCCTTGGACAAAAGCACTGTGCCTCGCCATGTGCACCGATATGACACTCTGCATTAGTGCCACATGATTTATGTGCGCATGGTTCCATAGCGCCACAGAAGCACTGTTTATGAGGATTGCCTGCGCAGTTAGATGGGCACGTGCACTCATAGTTGCCATCTTCCAAGTCTCGACAGCGAGCGCTCACCCCGCAAGGGTTGCGCAAACAGCTACCGGCTGCCGGTTTTGAACACTCCACTTTCGCATTTCCGATGTAATTTGGTGGGCACGAACATTGAGGACTTCCATTCACTGAACGACATATCGCATTAACACCGCACGCTCCCGAACATACATTTTTACATTTTCCTTCAGCACATTCTTCATCGGTGTCACAATCCTCATTTTGAGAACATTCGTATGCTTTACATTCTTCAGATGGATCACCGGTATACCCGCTAGGACACTTACATATAGCGCGGTGGCGGATGGCAAAACAGGCCGCGTCTTTGCCACAAGTATCTTCTTGGCAAGCTTTGACACAAAGTCTCGAAGAACATACCATGTCTTCGCCACAGTGGGCATCGTGGTTACATCCAGGCATACAAACGTTTTGAAGGCATATTTGTCTTTCGGGACATTTATTTCTTACCGAACAAACAGCTCTACAACCTCCATTGACACATTTCTCGCCGCATGAGCAATCGGTGTCAGCTTCACATAGTGAGACACAATACCCACTGTCATCGCACGGACAAAATCCGTCACATAGTATTGTTTTTCTTTTACATTCGACAAGGGGATTCCCGGTGTAATTGTTTGAGCAACTGCATTGAGCTCGGTGATTTTGTACTTTGCATTCAGAGCAAATTCCGCAGACTGCATTTTGAGTGCAAGGATCTGAATAAAGACATTGAGAAATATTATACCCAAGTAATAATGAAATAAAGCTACATAATGCATAATTATGATTCACAATATAATCATTATTATTACCTTTGCATTGTCCCCTCAAACAAGCTTGGTTAATGTCGCATGCATTATCATCTCGGCAACCTTGTTTACAGATCCTGTTTTCGCAAATATAGCCTTCGCTACATGCTTCATCACTGTTACAAACAACTCTGCAGATGCCGCGAATACATTTTTCGTTAGATAAACAAACACTGTCACTGAAAGTAAAAAGAAATATCTTATTTTTATCTTAAATTCTTTTATGAATCGGAACTTAATAAGTTTAATTTGTGATAGATTTAGTTGCACGTAAAGTACCTAAGTTGAACTTTTTCTTTTACCTACAGCCTTTTTGCTAAAAATCTTTTTGATAATTGTATATTATATATATATATTTTATATATATATATATTACTGCAGTGAAATTAAAAAAAAAATGCCTCTTACCTCCTACAAGATGGATGACAGGTCCCCCCATAACAGTTAAACCCTTCGAGGCAGTTTTCATTTGAATCGCAAGGTGTCATCGTCCTCCTACAGACAGCCTTGGGATCTCCAAATAGTGTCGGTGGACAAGTACATAAAGGTCGATGGTCTTTAGTTGTACATAACGCGTTAGCACCGCATGAAGCTGGTTCGGTACAAGGATCCATACACTGTCCTGACACGCATGCTAACTGATTTGAACAATCCGAATGGGATCTACATCCTGTGACGCAGATACGTCCATCGCAAACCTCCTCATCAGAACACTGTTCGTCTGAGGTGCAGGCGTAACGACAAACACCAGAATCGCATCGTTCCCCTTGTAAACATTGCGTGTCATCGGTGGCGCATACAGGCCGACAGCGGTCATCTTCACATCGCCAGCCGGTAGCGCAGTCCGTGTGCATGCGACATGATAACGAGGGGGCGCGGACACACCCAATGTTAGGTGTCGGATTAGGTATCAAGCCGTTGAGACAAGTACATGAAGCTTTTCTTTCTGCTACTGAACAAGCCGCATTGGGGCCACAAGGATTAATTTCATTATCACAAGGATTTTGACACACGTTGTTTTTGCAAAACTCATCAGGTCCACAATCTTCATCGTGCCTACATCCATATTGACAGCTGTTGCCTAAACATATGTGACCCAAGAAACAATCGTTGTCTACACGACAGGTTACTGCAAATAATAACAATTCGTAATTTACAAAAATGCTCAAACTAATTTGCAATAATGCACAAAATAATTAATTACTGTTATTTTATACTCACACAAACAGGTTCCTTTAGAACACCTTTCGTTCAATGCACACTGTTCGTCAGCTTTACACTTTGGAACACACATGGAATCTTGGCACATGTAATCGTCATCACATTCCCCCGCAGCTCCGCACAACCTTGGCACTAAAAACCAAACAAAATATCATTAGGATAAATTAAGATGAGTATTTCAGTTTTATTAATTAGAGTGTACAATTAAATTAACTTACTTCTAACACACTCTATATCTTGATTTCCTGTAAAACTTTGAGGACAACTACACTGCACCACGTGGTTGTCGGTTCGACATAAGGCATTCAAACCACAAGCTTTCTCCATTTGACAAGGGTTGACACATTGCCCATTGAAACATTTTTCAATCGATCCACATTCTTCGTCAACAAGACATAAACCTAAAATAAAGTTACTGTAGTAATGGTATTTAAAAATACAACGGACTTATTAGCGCTGTAAAAAAGTACTTACTTTTGCAAAGCCCTTTGTGGCAGTACTGATCATCGGCACAGTCGCTTCGCGTCTTGCATGATATTTCAGGCAGTCTACAACCTTTATCACTAGCAGCATTACCAATATAACCATTTTTACATTTACATTGCCCTGTATGTCTTGTAGCAATGCACTCTGAATTAGCTCCACATTTGACTGTCTCACACGCATCTGCAAAAATGAAATTAAAATAAGATTTCAGTAAGTATATAAACATTTATATTATTAATTATACTATAATACACATTAGCTAATTCTGTTTTACGAACCTGTGCACTTTCGGATACCGTCGACAACTGTGCAGCGGGCTACTGTAGGGCAGTCTCTATTAAATCTGCATTCTTGGGCTTTGCGGCAGCCTTCCTCATACGGATTTCCAACATATCCCGCGGGACAAGCACACTGAGCTCTATCTCTAAGATTTTTGCACTCGGCGCCATTGCCGCATGGATTTGATGCACATCTATTTATTTTAACACAACCTATTATAGGATCGCCCGTGTAGCCCGGTTGGCAGTAACACACATGTTTATGTTTCTCTGACGAACAGATCGAATTTTCGCCACATTGGTTGTCCACGAGGCAAGCTATTTTACACATATTTTGATGGCATTGTTTATCATCAGTACACTCAGTGTCCTCATCACATTCCTTTCTTTTACATCCTTGTAAAGGATCGCCGGAAAATCCTTGTGCACACGAGCATGTGGGTTGATGATTTTTACCAACACACACTGCTTGTCTTCCGCACGGATGTCTTTCACAAACTTTTACGCATTGCGGCACGCCTTTTCTTCCTATGGTGCATCGTTCATCGTCATCGCAATCGTCGTTTGAAGAGCATTGAACTTCTTTTGTACAAACTCTGTTTAAACAAAACTGAAAATCTGGGCAGGTACTATTAGAGTCACAAGTTACACGACACGTGCCTTGAATACATAATTGATCATTTAAGCAATCTCTTGAATTTTTACATACGCCTGAAAATGTTTAAAAAATAATTAATTAAACACAATGTATACTGCGAATAAAATTTCGAAGATGTTTCCTGTTATAAAATCTACTTACCGACACATAAATTGTCAATACATTTAGTTCCTGCGGAGCATCGGCTGTCATCTGTGCAGTATTGTATAGGAACACAACCAAGCACAGGATCTCCTGTATAACCAGATGAACATGAACAATGTCCGATATGATTTCTAGAAAGACAGTCAGCATTTCTTCCGCATGCACGAGGTATGCTGCAGGAATTTTTGCATTTATAATTAACGCACGCTTCCTCCGACGAGCAATCACTATCTTTAATACATTCAAACTTTGAACAGAGTTTATATGGATCGCCTTGACTGTCAGGTGCACATTCGCATTCAGGATTATGTTTAGAAACTATGCATACTGCATTTTCACCACAGGGCGAAGATTTTTCACAAGGGTCAATGCAATAGTTGTTATTACATTTTGTTTGCTCAGAACAATCGTTGTCAGAAAAACATTCTCCAGGTAATCTGCAATTTCCAGTGCTTGTATCCAATACAGTTCCATTTACACAACTACATATATAGGAGCCACGATTATTTATGCAGTTAGCATTCAACGAGCATGGGTTTCTTAAGCACTCATTTATATCTTCACATATATTGTTCACTAAATTATATCCGGTCGGACAGATGCATAAAGCCTTGTGGTTTTCTATGGTACAAATTCCACCTTGGCATGCAGTTTCTTCACATTTATCTGAAAATAAAAAACATGTTGAGTAAATTAAGGACTCCGTAAAACAGGCCCTATGATTCTAAAGTTAGTTCAAATATTAATCAATCATAATTATAAATAAATTTTACTTTAGAGTATTTATATACAACATTATTTTTAGTATATGCGGAACCTGAATAAAGTTTGTTCAGAATAAGTATCTGAATCGATTCCAGTAATTTTTACACTATGTTATATTTTGTCCCAAAAATATTTAAAAAATGTTACAAGTAGGACACCGAGCGACACTAAGTACCTATCCGCAATCTTATGCACGCAACACAGGTCACAACAGGTCAAGGTTATAACAGTGCACTGAATCAATAGCACTGAGCGCGGGCGCATAGTAGGACGGGGATGAACCAACCACATCAGTCACCCGGATGCTACAGGTTAACGTGCACATGTCTCGATCCCGTTCAGTTAGTAGGTACATAACGCGAGCGCGGCCGCGAGCGCGTGGCGGTTGTGTTTCGGTTGATCGTGTAAGTACCTATCGTATGTAAAAAGCATAGGGTTCGTGTAAGAAATGGTACATAAACTAGCGGTTTGTGGTAATAAGTGGTAACGTATTCCTGGTAGGCATGTGTCATTGACGGTTTTTTGGTTAATGTAATTTAACTGTTATTCATCAATGGTCAACAGTTTAAAAAAGCTGTTAAATTAATAACAGGTTTTGAATGTTCAACGGTAGCGTTTAACGTAAATTTATGTCAACGTTTTCAATCATTGACAATTAGAGTTGATTCTCAGAAATGTTGTTAAATAAAATTTTAATGAAATAAGCCGTTGACGAAAATTAACAGGTTACATTTTCAACCTGTTTTTTCATTGATGAATAACAGTTATCTCGTTGACGAATGAAAAGTCGTTAAAAAAAAACAGTTTATTGATTCAACGACCACCTCTAATTCCTGGCAGTGCGGCACGAGGAGCAATCTGACATTAAAGTATCGTGACACACATGAATGAATGAGTTTCCTTTCGAGTCCTTTCGGCCTCCGACAGCCGTTGAGAGAGGAGTGAGTTAATTGTAGAACGTTATTATTTTTACCTACAGCCTGTTGTGGTTAAGTAATGCGATGTTTAACACTTTTCATCCACTTTGAACTTACACACTTACTTTGTTGAACTTTATGCCAACGCATAAAGTTCAACAAATCGCATTGACTACATTTAATCACTTACGGCTGCATTTACAAATAAAGTACTTATTAATGTCTACCTATACTTGATCATTACGATAGTCCAAAGACTGCAAGTGTGATGGAAAATGTGGAAAGTGTGATGTATCATCATTTAATTACAATACAATCGCAAATCGCCGTACGGTTAGGTAGCTACCTGCCAAATTATTATCAATGAGCGCAAGACGATGCAGGCGCGAGGCGGCGCGTGATGAGCATGTTTTTGTACGGAAAACCAGGTAACATAACAAGCTTATAACTGTGATTTTTCATGATACTGTTTTGAAATTTTGTACATAGATTCTTTATATAAAAATATTAGACACGTGTTTCAGGTTTCGCATATTATACTAATTATGACATTATATAAACAATATATTATATATACAACGTGTTACAAAATGCCCCGTAAAATATATATATATATATATATATATGTGTGTATGTATATATGTGTTACGATTAAAGATCGAAAACAGCTCGCGTTGTGTTTTTTTCGCTAGCGTTTTTGAGCGTTTTTGATCTTCGAGCGTAAGATATAAATAGTAATATCTCATAATATAGTATGTTTTACTACAAAACGAGTAGATGCATTGTACTTACCAGAGCATTTATTATTTCTTATGTTACAGAATTTGTCACTTGGACAATTGAGGTCATCGATACATTCCACCTTAAAGCAACCGATGTTTTTATCAAGTGGATTTCCAAGGAAGCCCTTCTCACAGGCGCATGAAACTCTGTGTTTAACAACTGAACATACTGCATTTAGACCACAACTTTTTATTTGACATGGATTTGAACATTTTCCTCTTATGCAGGCAAGTGAATCCTCGCATTGATTATCGTTTCTGCACTGATTTGGTAACAGACAACCGCTGGTATATGGATCACCAATTGCACCCACTGAGCACACACATTTATAAGAGCCCGGAGTATCCACACATTGGGCTGAGGGGTGACATGGATTATTGACACATTCATCAATGTTCACACATTCATCGTTTGTTAATTCAAATCCAGGAAGACAATCGCACTGCTCTGATTTGCAGAGCTGGTTGTTCAAGCAATCAGAATCTGTTTTACAACCTGGAATGCATATGCCAGAACTACAATGTTCTCCATGTAAACAGTTACTACTAGAATGACAAATTTTGTGACACCTATTATCACTACATTTTTCTCCTATAGCGCATCCAGAATGATCTTGACAAGGAACTTGACAAAGGTATCCGATGCACATGTGATCTGGGGGACACTCTGATGTTCTCGAGCATGAACTTGGTTTCCTCACACAACCCTGTTGAGGCGTTGGTGTCCCTTGAAATCCTAAAGGACATTCACATTTGGTGTTATGATTGATTCTTGAACAAATTGCATTCGGGCCGCAAGCTCTAGTAGACAAACATGGATTTTCACATCTATTATTTACACAAGCCTCGTCACTAGGACAATCCTCTTGACTTCTGCACCCAATCAGACATTGCCCTCTTACACAAGCTTGTCCTATACCACATTGGGTGTGCTTTGTACACTGTGTGACGCAAAATTTTTTCACACATGCCTCTCCTGGATCACATTGACTTGAGTTGATGCAGGCTGTAAAGCATTGACCATTGGAACAAATGTCACCATTGCAGTCGAGTTCACTTGCGCAAATCGATAACTTTTTCTTGCATGCGTTACCTTTTATGTTTTCGTAACCGTCAGGACATATGCAAATTGCTTTTCTGTTAACTACTTTACATAATGAATTAATGCCGCAAGCACCATCACAAGGATTAACACAACGACCGTTGACGCATGTTGTTTCTAATGGGCAGTCCTCATCTCCTTTTTTACATTCGTCTTGTTTTCGGCAACCCCCAGTTAAATCTTCTAAATATCCTGCTGGGCATTTACAAACATATGATGTATGTCTGGGTTCGCAAATAGCTGTAGAATGACAAGGATTGGGATTGCAAACTTCAATTTTTCTACAGTTAACATCGGGTATAGGGTCAGGTTTATAACCATTAGGACATTGACAACTTGCTTTATGGTTTTCAGCTAAACAGACAGCGTTTTCGCCACATGAGTCTTCTCCACAAGCGTTCACGCATGTGTGTGTCATACGGTTACATAATTTGTGGGATGGACAGTCAGCATTATAAATGCAAGGCACAGATTGACATCCCTTTTCTAAATCATTTGGATTTCCAGTAAACGGACCAGACGGGCACTGACATTTTGCAATGTGGTTGTTGGTGACACAGACAGCATTAGGACCACATAATATTTGTTGACATGCAGAAATGCATTTCTTAACGTCTCCTACAAATTTACAAATTTCGTTTTCTCTGCATTGTGCATCATCTGAGCATTCATTCTTATTGATTGCTATACAGCCATCCCGATCATTTGGATTTCCTGCAAACCCAAGTAGACACTCACATTGACTTTTATGATTTCTCGTCAAACATTTTGAATTTTGAGGGCAAGTGAATATAGAACAACTGTCTTCGCATTTGTTAACCCCAAGAACATCTTTTTGACATGACCTATTATCATCACAATCGTCATCAGAATTACAATTTGGAGTTGAAGGTTGTTCACAATTAGAAATTACAGGATTCCAAAGAAAGCCATCTTTGCATTCACAGCGTGGATTATTTTCTAAGACTCTGCAAACTTCATTAGCACTACATGCTATGGTTGAGCACAAATCCAAACATTTCCTTGTATTTCCGTCCACAGATACACAAACCTGAGGGTCGCCACAATCGCTGTTTCCATTACATTCCATCTCAGGGGGCTCCTGCATAAGCAAATAACAACCGGTCTTTACATCCGTAGGCTTTCCAATATATCCTTCTGAACATATACAATGGGCTTGGTGACTAGCTCCAATACAGATAGAATTTGGTCCACACTGCAGTTTACTGCATGAATCAACACATTTGCGGACATTTTTAGCGACTTGAAAACATATTTCTGAATCTTTGCAGTCCCCATCTACCATACATTTATTATCAGGGATACATCCTCTTTGTAAATCATTGGGATTACCATTGTGCCCCGGAAGACAATGACAGCTACCTTCTTCACAGATAGATTTTGGACCACAAATCATTGTACGACATACATCAACACATTTTGATTTTTCGCAAATGTAGCCTTCAGGGCAAGTAGCATTATGAGTACATGTACAAATATTTCCATCGGCGCACTTTGAAATCGTAACTTGTGAACATAATTCGTAAGGATTTCCAACATATCGACTTTTACATATACAACTGAAACTTCCCGGTGTATTTATACAAATGGCATTTTCAGCGCAGGGTTTACTGATGCATTCATCTATATCTGTACATTGTATATTAGGGTTTCCTATGTAGCCCGGAGGACACAAACATTCAACGTGAGATCTTGTTTGTTGACAAACTGCATTTAATCCACATGAAGCTTTAGCACATGTTATTTGTCTACGAGGCAAACACTTTTTATATGGATTTCCCGTAAAGCCTTTATCGCATTTGCAAGCATTATTTTGACCATACACACAGTGCGCATTTTGCCCACATGCAGGCTCACATGATGGCGGAGAAACAGCTGTAAAACAATGACAATTTAATGTAATGAATTGAAGTTACTCAGTACTTAAATACACTACAAAATACTCTTTCCCTTGAGCTGTTACTTACGTGGCATGCACAGTAAATCAGGATTTCCAACGAAAAATGCGTTACAGACACATTTGCCGCTCCGTTGATCACATGCAGCTCCTACGCCGCAGACAACACCATCACAGCGCTGTCTGCAACGACCAGCCACACACATTAGCGGCTCCTCACAAGGTATGCCAGGCCCACAAGTATCTCTCCTACAAGCACCTCCGGGAAACGGATTGCCTACCATTCCCTCCGGACAAACGCATGTTGGCCCAGTTTTAGATATTATACACTGAGCACCAAAGGCACACGAATATGAATCACAACCTAAAAAGAATTTTTTTATGAATTAGTTATTATTGAATAATAATAGTATAAACAACTATTTTTATTAATGCTTACCAGATATACATTTTCCGCCTTCTGGTTTAGTGTAACCAGGATTACAACGACACCAAGCTGCATGATTGTCTACTTCACAGAAAGCATTAGGTCCACATGAAACACTGCCACAAGGAGACAAGCAAGTGCTATTTGAACAAGAGAGAGTGTTGGGACATTCGTCATCTGTACTACATAAACCCTTTTCTGTTGGAATTTTCTCGATAGTACCTAAAACAAAAGATAAATAATTGGGAACATTCTTCAGAAATGAAAACTTTGTAAAGTTAAAAATCAGTGATACAATACTTACATCCGCTTTTGTAGGGATCCCCAAACATGTTTGGAGGACATTCACAGCGATAACTTCCTTTATGATCATGGCAAATTGCACCCAAAGCACATGGTGCACTATGACATTCATTAATATTCGTACATCCTGTGTATGGATCACCTTCAAACCCTGTCATACACATGCATCGAGGAGGATCACTTGGTGTGCATTTCGAGTTTATACCGCAAGTAAACCTTTCACAAGGACTTTTGCATTTCTGCCCATCAGTTATATCTAGATAAAATGGCGGTGGACATACACATTGTCCGGGTTGTATACATTTTTCATTTGGAAAGCAATCGGAATCACTTATGCATCGCTTTAGATTTAACGTACAATGTCCGGAAATTGAATCTTGACTGTAACCAGATGGACATTTACATGTGAAAGAGCCGATCGTATTTACACATTCTGCGCCAAAACCGCAAGCCGATTGGCCAGACAGGCACTCATTTATATCTTCACATGACCCTTCAGCAGTTTGTGAAAATCCTACTGGACAAGCACAATAGCTAACTCCATCAGAAATTACAATGCATTCTGCGCCTTTTCCACATTTGTTATCTTTAGTGCAACCGGAGAGCACACAATTACCATCGACGACTTTGTAAGGCGGTTGGCACTGACATGTTATATCATCACACACTTCACAGAGGTTGTAGGGATTTCCACTGTATTCTGGGGGACACTTGCATTCGTAGCTACCTGGCAAATTCTTGCAAATAGCATTCAGACCACAAGGTGACCGACCATTTTGTGTACATTCGTTAATGTCCTCACATAGTCCAGTTTCTTTGCTACGCGAAAACCCTTGAGTACAGACACAAACGTTTTCCCCATCATGTAAAATACATTGTTCACCCTGAGGACATGGATTAATACTGCTACATTCAATTGGCATTTTGCCAGGAATACAGCCGTCATGATAAGGATCACCACTGAAGGTACCGGGGCACTCGCAGAGAAAACGTCCCAGAATATTTTTACAAACTGCTCCAGGGCCACATGGATTATCAATACATTCATTAATATCTTGACAACCAATTGGAGATGATGGGTCACCAGAAAATCCATTTTTACATGTACATTGCGCAGTCTGATCATTTAACAAACATTCTGAATTGCTTCCACATTGCAAAGCTTCGCAAGGATCTGTGAAAATAAAATTTTATTTTTAATTGTTATTTCATTAAAGTAAGAAATTTCATTTTGGCATATTGTAAAGTTACTTACGTCGACATTCATTACCAACATTCGGCTCTGGGCATAGACACCTTGAATTAGGATCGCACACTGAATTGCCAGGACAGTCGGTATCGGTTTTACATGTAAGTATTTCAACGCAGCGTACCCTTGGGTCTGGGTCAGGTATGGTGCCTTCTGGACATTCGCAATTATAAGATCCATCTCGATTTATACACTCTGAACCAACTCCACAAACCCCATCTAATTGGCACTCGTCGATATCATTACACTGTTTATAAGCATCACCGGTATATCCCTCTGGGCATTGACAACTAAAACTTCCTAATGTATTACTGCAGCGGGCATTATTACCGCAGCGACCGACTGGTCCTTCTGATGTATCACACTCGTTGACATCTATACAGCCAGCCGCTATATCTGTCGGATCAAATGTCCAGCCATCTTCACATACACAGTATGCTTCTCTTCCATCCGGCTTACAGTACGCATGTTCACCACATTTCACATCCTCACATGGAGCTCGACATAAAACACGTGGTGGTGCACCAATATATCCATTCGCACATTCGCAGTTAAATCCACCAGGTGTATTCAAACATAATGCGTTTTCCCCACAAATAGAAGAATTTTTAGCACATTCGTCAACATCAATACAAATTGATCCACGAGCATCAAACCCTTCTTTACAGAAACATTGACTTTCTATACATTCTGCGTTATTTGTACAATCGAAATTTGATTGACACAATGTATTCACGTCGACCTGAAAAGTGAATAGTTTGTTAAATATACTTTAGAAAAATCTACGCAGCACCTATTGAAAGCCATGAAATATTACCTGTTCGCAAGCAACTTGTGGGTCAGGTTTAGCTCTGTATCCTTGTGGACAGACACAATTGTAGCCCGGCACGGCATTTTCACAGATGGCGCGTGTCCCACATGGGTGTTCAAGGGTTTCACACTCGTCGATGTCGCGGCAACCTCCTGCTACGCGTGCATCTCCTGTATATTCTGGCTTGCACGAGCACACGAAGCTGCCGAGGGTGTTGGTACACAAGGCGTGCTCGCTGCACACTGCTTTGCTATTCTTACATTCATCCACGTCTGGTTTAACAAACAACGCAACGTCTAATTACAAATGCCGAATGCGCAATCCATATATCTGAACCACGCGCGCAGAAGATACGCCAACAGCCACTACGAAGAGGAAATGATAGACACATAGACGACTCTGAAGGCGACAGAGAAAACGACGAGAAATAAGAAGAAGACACTGAAGATAATGATTATGCCTGAATATTACACATCCTTCAATGTTGCACTGGAACACCAAAATGAGCCTGGTCGTCGTAAAAGTATAATGTTGCTGACGACACAGATGTGGAGACTCACTGAAAAGTTCGATTCATTTGTGTATAAATGTTTCGAATGTTATTATCGCTTGAATTAGTAAAAGCGTGAAGCTACCGAGCGTCCAAGTCCGGTAGAGTTCAGCTCGAATCGTTAAACGCGGTTAGGTTAATGTAAGTATCACAAAGCGTTAGACCACAGAAAATGAAAACTTGTTAATATTAGATCACACCTATTGGCGTCTTTGATAAGGGCTTACCAATACACTGCACTTCTGGGTTGCCTTCGAAACCTGGCGGGCATAAACAACGATAAGCGCCTGGGAGATTCTCGCAAAGAGCACCGATTCCGCACGTCGCGTGAGCACATTCATCTTGATCGCGGCAGCCGACGCGGGGGTCACCCTCATAGCCGGGCGGACAGCTGCATTCGTAGCCGCCCTCCACATTGCGACACACTGCACCAGGGCCGCAGCTCTCGTCGCTCGCGCATTCATCGATATCAACGCACTACGTACCAAATAGATTTATTTACTTCTTATTACGAAACAGTTACCTGTATGATCTAATTATAGGAGCATACCCTTTGGAGTTTTATTTTAGATTTAGATATATAAACATTTTACGTGGATCGAACTTAATGATCTTAACATACTTATGCATCAACGATTGTTTCATAACTTATTTGACTTTGAACATTTTAAAATGCTGTCTTAAGAAACCAGTTGACTTACGCCGTCGAATGCATTTCCGGTGTAACCAGCCTGGCACGCACATGTGTAGTTTCCTGGATAATTTTGACACACAGCGTTCACTCCGCAAGCACCAGGTCTTCGACATTCGTCAATATCTACAACATTAAATTACAAAATACTAGAATATATTTCAACTATGAACTCCTAATAAAATTCTTAATTGGCTTGTGCATTCCAGCAACAATATAGGAATTATTTTGCTTAATAACTTTAAAATCTTAGCATGGAAAATGCCAAAAAATACAAATAGATAATATAAGAACTTGTTAAATGTTTACAAATAGAATACCTCTGCACTCTTCTTCGCCATCGCCCTCGAAACCTCGATTACACTTGCAAATAAAGTGAGCAGGTAGGTTACAGCACTCTGCGTTTGCGACGCATCGTGAAGCTATAGCCGGGTCCTCACACTCATTTATATCTGTAAAACAAGGTTTCTTCATTTAAATACACAAAAATGAAAAAAAATATACATTAGATACTTCTATTTGATGATGTAACTAATATTTATTTTTAATAATATAATCTTTTTAATATTTATAATTATGATGAACGGTACATGTTTGCCTGGGTGTTTCTTTCTTACTTTAAGTATTATATCCATTGTATAATTTGTTGTTTGTGTTCATTGTATGATACTAGTACAAGCTCGGTTTAGTCTGAGACTAGATCGTGCTGTGTAAAAGGTCCCAAACATTTTTGATTTATTTTACTTTAGATACGAACATCTATCTAACTCTAGGTTACTTTTATACGCTTCCTATATTATAAAAAAAAACTTCAAAATCATACACCTTTATTTCCCGACGGGTTAGGCAGACATGTACTAATATACACCCACAGTTCACTCGTCGGCACGTTTAGGTCCCATGTAATAGAGGGCGAGCTTGTTGCCAATAACCGGGAACAAATCCAAACTCCGAGCGGCTGCTAAGAATTCAATAGAAAAATTCAATAACACCGCTTGACCTGGGAATCGAAACCCAGGACCTCAAGGAGCAGCTTCCTATGTAGGTAATAGAATTATTCTTACTATTTGAAACTGTAACAATTTCTCTTTATTGTTATAAATAAATCTTCTTCGTACCATCGACACGCAGAAGAAGAAACTATAAATTACAATTGATTGTGTGATTCGTTAATTACCTCTGCAAATAAAACCGTCGCCTTCGTAGCCTGGGAAACACGAACACTGGAAACTACCGACCGTGTTCGTACAGTGGGCAAAAACATCGCATGGTCTTTCTTTGCATTCATTTACATCTAAAATCAGTCAACAGGAAAATTATTTATTGTCTACGCTTGGTGCAGGTGAAAATTTTTATATAAATACTTATATAACATACGCACATAGTAAAAAAAGAAAGTGCGTACCTGGATCCTGGCAGTTGCAGCCGCCAAAACCATCATTACAATGGCACACCCCGTTTAGACAACGACCATTAATACATTGGGCGCCATCTTCTTTGGTACAATCATCTACAACATTTAATTATGTGTGAAGAAAGAAGCTAGATTGTAAATACGATAAATGAGTAGGTATTTATTTGAACTAAAAACATTCCAGGTATGTAGGTACGAATGCTGTCGACGTTCATAGTTGTTTGCACTCACCTGTACATTTTAACTCTTTCTCGAGTTCGTCGGATCCTTTATAGCAATCCTTGACACCGTCGCATAATTTGGATAATTCATATAATTGTAATATTTGTGTCGATTCGTTTACTTGACAGCCAAAATAGCCGTCTTCTAAATTTAAGAAAAATACTTCTCGTTTTATTCCTAAACCTATTCCATATTGGCTTTCTGTCGCTACCTGTGGAACAAATATTACACACTTCGACAATCAATCGCAGCAAGGCATTAATTTTGTAGATAACTACACTATATCTAAGATAAACTTTTTATATGTTAAATATACTAAAGTTAGCATTTATAAATTATATTCTATAACTCACATTTGTCGTTGTGACTAAGAGCGTCCAAACCACGAGCGGTAAGGTGTCTATATACATTGTCTCTGAAACAAAAAGAAATTATACATTAATATAGATAGTCTAATTTGCAATATCGGCTTAGATACCACTTTAAAAAATTAAGTAGGTACTAATAAGAGTACTTTTCGAAATCACGTGCGTATTAATAATTAATTATCTCTTGCTTAAACGGTGAAGGAAAACATTGTGAAGAAACCTACATGCCTGATAGATTTTCTCAAATGCGAGTTAAGTCTGGCAACCCGCAGTAGGCCAGCTTGGTGGACTATAGCCTAAACTGTCTCATTCTGAGAGGATACCCTTGCCCAGCAGTGGGACAGTATATGGGTTGATGAAGAATAAAAGATACGTGGTTGTAAAATCTTTCTGGTAGATTGTTGACCAAAATGAAATAAATAAAGAAATACACGTGAGTCCATCACATAATTTATCTATCCTGTAGTATATACATTTTATATTGCAACATGATCGCTATATCTCTATCTCGCTCTATCTGAACCTTGACTTATTGGTCACCCGGTACATTTTAGTTATAAATTGTTTATAAGTTGTCCAAAGACAGCTATGTTCGTCAAAGCATCTATTTACATAATTCATAATAACAGTTCAAGCCCTAATCTCACAACTGGGCACCGGCTCTTTTGGGAATGCGATGAATCAAGCCATAAACAAACTACATTGGGCTGAAGCCCGTTGCCAGACTTCACGCACCATCAAGAACTTTCCAAGTTCACTTAGCCGTTAACATAAGATACCATCATGCCTGAACTCCGAACGGTTAGGCAGCGGTGTATCGATGTACAACCACAGCTCACCGGCATGTCTAGGTCCCATGTAAGAGAGCGTGAGCTTATTGCTAATAACCGGGCCCAAATCCTAAGTCCGAGCTACTACTAAGAATTTCTATGAAAAACCCAATAACACTGCTCGACCTTGGAATTGAACCCAGGACCTGTAGTGTAGCAGTCGCGCTTATGACCACTAGACTAACGAAATAGTTTAGGTTAGCCAACAAAAAAAATAAACGTTATCCACGGCATGCATGAACTACCTACTTATATCACAGATCTGAACGTCTATTAAATACTACATAGTCTATAGCTTATATTACAAGAAAAAAAAAACTATTTATAGATGTGCCCGCGATGACTAATATAAATTTGACGTTTCTACGCGGCTATGTTGAAGCCCAAACCGTAGTATAATGACCTTATGGAGAATGCTTTCCATTCCACCCAACATTCCTCATTCACATCTATTGATTTTACCAAGAAAACTCTACTTATATATATAAATATTCTTTAATCGTGTTAAAGATGTTTATAAGCTGATTATAGAAATCAATGTGTTATGTCTAATTGTGAAGCGTATATAAATATCGTATTTATAACTTGTTCAATCTCACAGTCTTTGTAAGTAAAAATTACATAATTCAAGAACAGCTGTTGATATCACAGGATGACACTAATATTCTGTTATTATATTTACCACTATGAATGATTTTTTTTAAACAAAATGTTTCGGACTAGTATAATTATAGTTTTTTTTTATTCTACTAAGGTGGCAAACAAGCATACGGCCCACCTGATGGTAAACGGTTACCGTAGCCTATAGACGCTTGCAACACCAGGAGTATCACTTGCGCGTTGCCGACCCTGTATGGAAAGAGGATTAGTTGGGTTGGCAGTAAAAGGGTCAAAGTCCCCCCACTGCCAACACAACGTTTCCTCGTAGAGCACTGGCAACCTTGCTCACCGTAAAAAACACAACACAGCTCAAAGCAGTGTTATTTACTTCGATTTTCTGCAAGGTGGAGGTACTTCCCCAGTCGGGCAGCTCCAATTTGAGTGGAATTACTCCCATGATGCCCTACCTCTCTTACAAGTTTATTAAAATTAACATCATAGACATATACAATAACGTATATGCTGTATATAATCACCACACAAATTATTGAAAGTCCGGAAGCTGCCGTTATTCTGAATAATTTCAGTCGTTATGTAGGTAGTTAATATAAGTAGCTACTTACTTATAGGATATGAATGAATGTAATAGGTTCGATTCTCGCATTAAGCAACGTGAGTTTTTCTATAAAATCCTGTGAAGCAGAGTTTGAATTCTTGTCCCATTAATGGCAATACATGGAACCCAAAACATACCAACGAATTGTTAGTGTAACATTCGAATACCTCTGCCTAACCCGTCTCGGAATACAGGCGTGATGGTACGGTCAGCAACGAAAGTCACTGAACACTGCAAATTTTTAAAAACATCACAACTCCAAAACTTGTCAAGAGGTTTTTTCTATTAAGTAACCTTAATATTTAATGGTCATCTATGCAATTATTTCGCATAACCTTCTCAGGTCAGTAACTTCATACTTATTAAAAATCATATTGAAGATTGCAACATGTTCAGCGACTTTCGTTGCTGACTGTACACGGAAAGGCTAAAAGTTAACAATAAGGGCACATAGCAAATTAAAGTTGAGAGAATGGAATCGTCATTCACGTCAACCGTTGTAATAATGTTCGGCCCAATAAACCTGTTTACAATAAACGCTCGCCGTCTTGTGTTACAGGTGTAGTTTTATTTCCAACGGAGGTAAATACGGCTTTCTATAGGGTTTTTCCATTTGCTTTTGTTAAAATTTAGACAGAAAACCCACAACGTAACTTTATATCTTCTGTATATTCATCATCATCAACCCATATATTGTGGCCCACTGCTGAGCACGGGTCTCCTCTTAGAATCTGGCCTAGTGCGGGTTGGCAGACTAAACACACTGTCGAGTCGAGTCTCTAAGGCACGTTTCCCTTACGATGTTATTGATACGCACATGATTTCGAAACGTCAGAGGTGCGTACCTTGAATTCGAACTGAAGATCTTTGACTTCTGAACCTTTAACTATTATTAGGAAAAAATACAAAAAAAAATGTATTAAGTATATACATTGTCTTTATGTAGTACCCATAGTGATTTGCTTCGGACTGAAAATATGATTTAAATATGTATTATAACATCATACATAACATCTTTATTCTCCGAAGGGTTTGGCAGAGGTGTACTAATGTACACCCACATTTCGCTGGTATGTTTAGGTCCCATGTAATTGGAGGCGAGTGTAATAGGGGGCGATTATATGTGTTATCTCCAGAAAAAATGTTCAAGTGATCATTTTAAGCTCCCTGTACACAATATACTTTACCTTAGAACTAATATGATAAGTGACAATATTTCTTTCAAGTTTACAGCCGATTTGTACTTATGGAGATTGACGAGATTCTGCCGAGCCTACTGTGCGGCTCGAACAATACAAAGCACTGCCATGACCTGGTAGAACTAGTATGACAATTTATAATATACAGGAGGTACAATATTTTTACTATTCGGAATTATTGTATATTGAGTAATAGGCTCTGTTACTATAGTTCGGAGAACGTATTAGCGGTACCGACAGAGTAAGTTTTCGTTTATAATTACAGCCACGACAAAGGCGAAGGCTGCGGTGCGAGGTCATATAACTGTGTGAGCGGTATACTGCCATTTACCTACTTCTGTATCTCACTGACAAACTTAAAGTAGGTATAAGTTCAGCAAATACATTGTACGTACATATTATCTATTGTGAGTAATTGGGCGCTTGGTTTTAACGTTGTTGCATGTTTAAGTGGTTGCATGCCGATTAGCGAGTGCGTCTGCGCGTCACTTAAGCACAGACCTCACCGCAAATGTCGTTGTGCCAGTTGTCACAGCCGTTGCACTCGCCATTTACACGCATTTAACTACTATTTGTATTTGGTGACACAACAATATTTTGCACTGGTCATACTTACTTTACAATAAATATTTTAACACACGCATACTTATCGATAATTTATGAATTGCCTACATGATTTTTATTTGGCCTATCTATTTCTACTAGTATATAAATATAGGTACATTTTGTGTAAAGCAGTAAATAAATTAGTTAATTTATTTACTGCTAGCTTCTGCTGTGAGACTTCGTCCGTGTGGAAAAGTTACTTTTAATTGTCGTTGAAAAGCGTTATACAATATCCCTACTTATCCCTACTAATATTATAAATGCGAATGTAACTCTGTCTGTTACGCTTTCACGTCTAAATCACTGAACTGATTTTAATGAAATTTGGTACAGAGATAGAGTTGACCTTGAGAAAGAACATAGGATAGTTTTTATCTCGGACTTTTGAAGAGTTCTCTTGGAAACGCGATATAACCGAACTCGACGCGGGCGAAGCCGCGGGCGGAAAACTAGTAGCCTATATGTATGTTATTCTGATGTATAAATAATAATACTGTAAAGTTCCATCAAAATCCGTTCAGTAGTTTTAGCGTGCATGAGTAACAAACATCCATCCATCCATCTTAGGTATGATTCTACTCAGAGAGTGTAGCTTACTATAACTGAGAGAAATTTATTATTCCATCAGTAGTTTCTACCAACAAAGATGAATATCCTAACATCACATAGTGTCTGTAACAGAAAATATGTTAATTATATACTGGAACGCGTAGGTACGGTCAACAAAAGAGTTAGGTATACAGGCAGCTAATTAATAATCTGTTTTTGATAAAGATAGTGAAATAATGTCTCACGCAATATGTGTCAAAACGTAGGTATTATAAACTACTACATACCTAGCCCTTTGGCGCGTAATTATTAATGTGGAAAGATGTATAAAAAAGCATATTTCGGACTACATGAAATAAAAATTTAAATTCATAAATAATACCTACATAATTATTGTCAGCCGACTAGTCATACATATCCACCTACATTCCAAATAAGTTAACTGAAGATTATATTCTAAAGCTTAGGTATTTCTGCTAAATACTAAAATATTAACGTTTGTCACGAGTACTTTAAGGTGTCAAGGTTAACGATTATTGAAAACAATATTAGGTGCTTTATCTTAGTACTTTACGTTCGACCTTAATGGGTAAAAATAGTTTGTTGGTTGGCAGGTAATTTGTGACACCATTGAAACCTTGTCATCATTCCTTTTATATTTTGCGTAGGTTACGTACTATGTTATGTTTTAATGCATCAATGAATTGTTGTTTAGTATGTCACTTAAAGTTTAACTGTTGCCAATGAATAAATGCTTGTAAATATATTGAGTTTATTTTAAATTACATTTTGTAAAGTAGGTACCTATAAGAATATTTTATGGCGACTGTTGACAGGCATTTGTTGTATAAAGAAACCAAAAAGTAGTGAGTTACATTATTTTATGAGGATGTTAGGTACAATGAGCGGGTAACAAAACTACAAGAGCATAAGGATAAGAGATTTATTTAATTGTTTATAATTATATATTTATTAATTAATTATTAATTATATATTTTTTTCTGACACTTACGCGAATATTATATATTGAAATAAAAAACTGCTTTTTACTTCTTCAGTCTACCCGTGACCATGGCCGCTGTAAAGGTTTGGAAACGTCAGGATTAATCAAATCAATTTAACGCAATAAAATCCGTAAAAAATGGTTTTATTTCTTTGTAATTATTATTTATTAATTAAATACATATGAATGTCAGTAGGCCTACCAACACTTCCAAAATGTAAGGTAAGATACCTATACTGAAATTATGTATGGGTATTTATTCCCTAAAAGTTGGCCAGTTTGTTGATAAATAGGTTTAAGTTATATTATGTAATTTTAAACAATTCCTAGATTATACAATTTTACTTATTCAATTTCAAATGGCTTAAAAATCTCTTAATCGCCTTAGGTTCGATTCTTAGGTCGAGCAAAGTATTATTGGGTTTTTCTAGTGGGCGCGCGCTCGCACACACACACGCATACATAAACAAAAGAGCTATTTTCTTGACAGTATCATTTTTATATATCATAGTTTTTAGTTTTTAATTTGCATCATGTTTTCTTTTCTTTTATGTTTTTTTTTTCTTTTTAGTTTATTAGTCTCCATTATGTAATCGTAAAATAGGGGAAGTAGCGAGCTGGCCCCAACACAAGTATTTATTAATAACTTAATGGGGCTGCCTCATAATATTCTATTGTAATGATTTTGGAACAATAATCAATTTATTTATTTATTTATTATTTATTTATGATATTCTTAGTAGCAGCTTGGGGTCTGGAATTGTACCCGGTTAATGGCAATAGGCTCGCCCCTTATTACATGGGGGACCTAAAAATACCGGCGCGCTCTGGATGTACAGTTGGTACAACACTGTCTAATCCTTCAGGGAATACAGGCGTGATGATACGTCATGTTAAAAATCTTCAAATTAAAAAGTGAGTTTAAATAATATAGTTAAGGCTTGATTTGGTCGTGTAAGGCATTGATTATAGGAAAACTATCACTCTGTATCACCCTACCAAAGATACCACATTATAATAGTTATTATAAACATAAAATAACCAGGGTAGTGCACAAAAATATGGTCAGCCGCAAATCTGGAATGGCTTCCGACATGTATGTCAAACCATATGAGATATTGGTACGTGACGCTGATTTATTATTCCAGCCCATCGAAGATCAAAGTGGCAAAACAAATAAGAATTAACGTTATTAATAATATAATCAGGCAAGACTTTATACAGCATAAATAAAATATCTTGCCTAATCCTACCACAAGTCGTATACATAACTATATTCTTAAAATAAGAAATGTAGAGGGCATGTCCTCCTTATTTCTTACCAAGATGAGTCAACATATAAATTAAGAACACATATAAAATAGGGACAGCGTATCCGAAAAACTGCAGGACCTTTTGTTGAGGTACGACGACATACCGACACGAAATCGATATCGGTTTATAAGAAAGTAAAAGTTAGCCGAAATATTTGCTTGTTTGCGAATCGTAACACCTAAGGATAGGCTCCTGCAAAGCATTGTTTCAATGTTATACAATAAATAATTATCAGATTATATTTTCCTGACGAGTTGAAGCACAATTTTATTAATAAAATATATAATTGTAACTAACGGCCTTATTCCAAAATGTAGTAAACCTTTATTGACAATTGATAATTTAAAATATATTCCGATATTTGTCATTTTAATACAATAAAATGAGACGGTACTTAAGACAGAATCCCATCTTACCGATAGCTTTATCTTTTCTTTTCTTTTTATAGAGATTTTCTTTTCTTTTCAAGACAACTTTACATGACCACATAACTTAATATACTCGCCAAACATAACGACGAGAAGCGCTCTTAATTCTAATACATATTCCTTGTATTAATTTAACAAAGCAAACAAAAGTGTTAAATAGCAGGTTAAATGATAGCAAATGGTATATTAAGCATTATTTTATATTAAAAAAAAAAATCTTAACATACCATTCTGGTTTTTTACTATCATTAGTAAAGTGCCATCGGACAGAGTATTCTGAAGATTTTTCTTTAAAGTACTAATATTAATTTTAAGTGTTTGTCTAGTATGTGTATGTCTATATCATTAAATAATTTTGGTACCAAAAACTTATTTGTCCTTTCTCCATAATAATTTCTCACTTTTGGTTTAATCAGTCTGTAGCCCTTCTAGTATATTATATTTATTTTCAACAGCATCTTTATACTGATCGCTGTAGTAGTATTCTAAGCCTAATAAATATTCAACTTTTTTTTGCTACTGGAAGAATTTTACATACCGGGAATAATCTTTCGTAGTCTTTATTACACATATTTTTTACTTTCTTATTAACTAGGTACAGAGGCCAGCACATCAAGCTACCACAATCTGTCAAATTTATTTGATAGATTCTCAACTTAAAAACAACGCAATAAGGTTCATTTTCAACTGGGAATATTTGACAGATTTGGATAGCTTGACCTGCTGGCGTCTGTACTTTAACAGTCTTTTTGCAGGTTTCTTATGTCATTTTCTTATGTTATGAAAGTTCAGCCATACACAATTAGTACAACTCTTATGGTGTCTATATGTAGTATTCTGTCTAGCTGATAAAACTAATAGTAAGATAGGCTATGATGACTAATTTTTTAAAGGGTGATGTAATACATTTTAATAGTCTGTCTTCATGAATGTGTTCCGGTATGAGGTAAGCCGTAAGAGACTGCAAAAGACTTGACATTGATTTTGATTGACATGATTGATTTCCATTGTAACATTAATAATTTCCTATCCGGGGTTTCCTCTAGGCATAATCCAATAAAGCATGAAATTACGCTGACGCCACCCGCATACTCATTAAAATACGTTCGTCTCAATAAACGCTCACTTACAGTAAGTATTAAGCCTTACGTCATAAACGAAGTTGCAAGCTGCCATGTGGGTTCGCGTGTACGAATGTGGTATCAAATCGGCCGTAAAACGCGTCCGCGAGCCCGCTTGCGCCATTCACTTTCACGTGGCGCTCGCTGGCACTGCACTCGTACTTGGCTCGTACTGAAAGTGGGCTGGGAACGAACAATGCCTTACGCAGTTTCTCTCGTCACAAACAATCTCATATCTCATTACAGCTACATCTTACCGTCTTCTTCCGTAGTTAGTGCACAGAACGGCTGCTCGAAGTAAATAGTGAATCGACCTGATGTGGTAAATCTAGCCTATGTTATAATTATCATAGTTACAATAATTTACTGATAACATATTCCGTTCAACCATCACTACCGATTATTACCAATTATACCAAATTATACGATTAATACCATTATTACCGAACACAGACATTTACCGAATTTCATTTTAGGATGGGCATCATTTTCTTACAATAATTAAATAACAACTAAAAAAATAATAATTATATATATATATAAAAAATATTTTTAAATATTGAAAAATAAGCTAGTTGTAGTGCTACGTGCTACGTTTACATGCTAGCTTTAAAATTTAAATATAAAAACTTCAAACAATTGACGTGTTTAATTAAAAAACCTGATTGTTTTTTTTGTTTATCAAACCATTTCAGTTGAGTGATTCCGCTTCGGAGATATTTCCAAGAAATGACTCATGATGTTCTAAGTTATCTGAGATGATGCTTGGCTATGTTCTTTTTCTCACACCTCAACACGATTAACGGTTACGAATACTGAACTATATTTCTCACTGAATAAACACACTTTTTCAACTTCAATAAGATCAACATTAACAAAAACATAAATGATGATAAATGATAAATGATAAATGATATTTATTTCTGTAAATAGATCTTTTAAAGACACTTTTACAAGTCAATAATAAACATTTTTTTTTAAAGCTAGATGGCTCCGGCATTTCCTAGCTGACGACCTCTGAGAAGAAACGCCGAAACAAACTCAGAGAATCATAGTCTCTTTTAAAGTCCAGACATAGAGTAGTGGTAGCAAATATGTGTCTTACAATGTAGGGCAACGTCTGAGATGGCCTTTTGAAGAAAGAGCCATAGCGGCTTTGAGTAGACCAGTCCCAACTGACGGCACGCATGCATCAGTCATTGTGTAGCTCAACCATAATTTAGGGAGCTCAACAATCCGTCGCACGACGATACCAGATCAGAGAAACATTTGCGTAGGCCATATAAAAAAGGCTCAAAGCCACCAGACTGTTCAAAGCTGAGTATGTATATTTAGCCTACAAAGTACTCACATTTACATTGTATTGAGTTAAACATTAATAAATAATAAGAAAAAATATAATCACAGTAATTATTGCAGTAATGTCTGCTAATATCAAAATAATATAAATAATTGTCAGACTTACATGAGAACAATGCAGTTTGATGTGTACTTTCAAATTAATATAGGCTACTAAACAGAAAAATTTAAATAAATAAATAAAGAGATTGCCACTGACAGTAAGAGCTGACCAGCCCCAACAGACGGCACCCGTTCACGAGTATGACGTGTGTATCGGCGTCGTTTGACTCAACCATGTTGTAGGGAATAAAACGACCCGACACGCAACGCCACCATCAGCAGGACATTTTAGTGAGCATGACAAGCTCAGACCGAGCTAGGCAACTGAAGGGCACAATGTAATTTTAAGTCATTTTATTGCTTATCAATATATGCAACATCAATGGCTGCACGACTCTCATACTTTACGATAAATTCATGTTTTTACAATATTAATCTGAATAATATTTCAATTTCAAAAAAATAAATAAAATAAAACAAAGAAATGTCAGAATAATAGAATATTAAAGCATCGAAAGCCTAGTTCATTAGAACAGTTCAATCCCAAGCATATTTGTCATCTGTATAATCTCTTATTGAATAGTATCCTTTAAGACACAATTTCTGCTTAACAATTGATTTAAATTTGTTAAGACTAAGTTTTTGAATGTTGCTTGGGATTTTATTGTAGAAGCGTATACATTGGCATTTGAACGAATTACTTATCTTCTGGAGCCTCGTTGCAGGTACAATAAATTTATTTTTGTTCCTGGTATTAACATTATGTGTATCACTACGTTTTTTAAAGAGATCAATATTCTTGTGTGCATATAATACATTCTCATAAATATACTGTGATGCAACAGTCATAACATTAATCTCCTTAAATTTATCCCTCAGTGAATATCTGGGACTTAAATTGTAAATCGATCGAATGGCTCTTTTACAAATATTTAAAATATGTACATACCTACTTTAAAATATTACGAATATGTTATTTTATTCAAAGGAACAGTAACAGGATACAGACCAATCATCATCATCATCAACCATATACTGCCCCACTGCTGGACACGGGTCACCTCTTAGATTGAGATGGATTAGGCTATAGTCCACCACGCAGGCCAAGTGCGGGTTGGTAGACTTCACAGACCATCGAGCAAATCTCTAAGGCATACAGGTTTCCTCACCACGTTTTCCTTCACAGTTTAGCGAGTGATAATTCATTATTATCGATATCAAGGTGCGTGCCTGGGATTCGAACTCGTCACATTTGACTTGGCAGTCCAATAGTCATATGACTAGGCTATCACTGCTACAGACCAATACCTAAATACAATATAAAAATCTGGAGCTTAAAGTACTTACAGATTTTCGTAATAAATAAATCTAATATGGTATTCAAAATGTAAGATTGAAGAAATGTTCAAATAACGAGTGATATAGCTTTGCATAGTTTTGTCAAATATGTGCACTGCATACTGCCACGTGCAATATACTCGCAGAAGGGCCTTTAAAACTAAGTTTGGCTTCGCTATCCATATATGCGCTCATCATCAAAGCTGACAAATTCTCCATTATCGGAATACTTCAAGGAGGACATCATATAAAATTAAAAAATTCTGGTGCCTAATATGATAAATAAAATAAAATTTATATTTTATAAATAAAATAATTTAGCATACTAGCCACTGGCATAAGCACATCATATTATGACGTAGAAATCAAAACCAAGGAACCTATTCCTTGATCTTGATTTCTACGTCATTTTATTGTTCCACGTACATAGTTTTCATTATTTTAAATATTTAATACAGGAAGGTCAGAATAAGTTGTTCCTTTGAACCTAAAGCAATCATCCTTACTTATAAGGACGTGATCAAGAACAATCGTGTGGAACGACAGAGCGCAAGCGCGGCGCCTCACAAATATGCCCGTTGTGGTGAATGCGCATGTGCTCTGCTTAGATCGCGATAGCTCAACACAAAATTGCATTGGTATTATCGATAATAATCGATTGAAGTGAGTGGCGCGCGTATCATTGTGAACGGTACCAGTAGTAACATTAGCGGTACAATCCATCTGTTTCAACAGCAATAGCGGAATCATATACAAGTTTACATTGTTATTGGCCACACATTCACGTCACGCTTTACTCATTACTCATACTGGTATGTATTTAACTACTGTTGCTATTTACATACTTGTGTTATAATTTAAGTCGTAAAACGGAGTTTCCTTGGTAATTAGTATTTACTTATATTCGTAGGCAATTGTCCACCCGGATCCGGGTGGGACCAGTACAATTATTTGGCATTGTGCCGTCATTGTCAGTATCTAGCTAATTCATTCAAATACAAACCTACCGGCATAATTTACCTATTGCACTTCTTTAAAATACCAGATTATATCTATTAAAAAATCCTCCTCCATTCTAGCCTCCATTCTTACACATATTTTAATCAATTATCTAATCTGTTTTGTTATTTCAGGTCTCCAATGTTAGACGTGACGGCACATCGTACAAGTATCGATAGCATCTATTAAAGGAGAAAGAGCGGTTAGGCCGAGACCAAGTTCCGGTGATGGCGGACGGCGTCGACCGGCGACCGGCGCGCTATGCGCTCCGCGTCAGGAATACTAAATATCTCTCGCTGACACGACAGTGCCGCTGCCGACATGCCCGAGGGACGGACAAGTGGAGCGACCGCTCGGAACGCCCGCCGCACTGCGAGAATCACTCGAGTTTATGCCGTCAGTCGTTTTCATATGTTTAGCTGCAACGAGTACTGAGAGATGTTTTTTTTTTAATTATTAGATACTTATATTGAATTCTGTCGTGATAAATCAAAGTTTGATCAATAAAAATACCTAAATACTAAATGGAAAGCTTGCAAGTGTTATATCCCGCCTAAACTTGCTTGCTTTTTGTCAAAACAAAACAGCTAATAATGTTGAAACTGGAAATTTATAGTTTAATTCAACTCTAAATGACATCGCATCAATTCATTTAATAATATCTTATAAATTCTGTGTGAATTGTAATAAATTGTGGAAAATTGCAAGTAATTTTTAATATTTTTATGTACTGTTTTATGTACGGTCGACAAAAGAGTTAAGTATACAGGCAGCTAATTAAACATCTGTGTTTTGTTAAAAATTGCGTTAATAAGTATCACGAAATATGTGTCAAAACGCAGGTATTGTAAGCTGCTACACATGAAACCCATTGACAGGTAATTATTTAAATCACAATCTGTGTAAAGATGCAGATTTCGTTCGCTACCTGTATACCAATCTCCTTTGTTGACTCCATTTCAGCAAATAAAGCTCATTTGAATTTGAGTCGATAATATACTACCTACACTTTGCTTTTTAAACCGAGAGACTGCACTACTGACCAGCTGTATTCTGATGGCCAATTCCTTACAGTTAGACAGCTATATATTCTTCGTTCTATCCTGAGAAGACACTCTTCTCTCCCAGTAGACCTGTAGTTGCTAAAGAGACGCCAAGGTTTCCCTGTATGCAAACCAGTCCCTTGCCGATGTACATTTGGAAGTTGACAATCCATGGCTCAGCTTCAAGTATATCCATACTAATATTATAATAAATAAAAGTATGCCAATTTATGAAAATAAAAAAAAATAAAAAAATGGCAACATAATTATTGACTATTATATAATAATAATAAATCGTAAATTAATAAACTTTAGATATGTTTAAGTATTTTAACAAATATTAAAAATCAAGTTACCCGTGGCCATTACCCCAGAGAAAGAACCCTCCTAAAAATACTTGGTTTCTGTAACAAGCCCTTAGTCCAGCCATCTATTATCATAGTAATTTAATCCGCAGATATAATACTTTTTTTTTCTGATTTAGTAGTAGTTTTAATAATGTTTCATTACATTAACTTCATTTACTTTGTAACTTTGCTTATACTTCCCGCAGAATTACATACGAAAAAAATATCAGTTACAACAAGAATGGTGTCTTGTTTTTCGCCTATATATTCTACATAGAATACAGAATAGTATGTTTATTAGTCATGACAAAGTAGGTACCTTAAAATTTAAGATGAAAAAACACACTTGAAGTTATTTTTCCTTCGCTAAAATACCTTTACTAATACAAAATCTTAGCATGGAAAATGCCAAAAATACAAAAGATAATACATACTTACTCAAAAAAATATATGTATAAATAAGTAAAATGCACCCAATTATAGAACTCTCTACTTATATTATAATATATATAAGATGCGAAAGCAACTTTGTTTGTCTGTCTCCTTGGCCTATGTCCTTAGAGAAGGACATAGGCCATTTTGTCTCAAAAAGCTTTCTTTGGGTTACGAGTGACACCGCGGGCAACAGGATTGTTTTTATAATTCTTGCGCATCTTCTGAAAGTTGTTTTTTTTTTTCTTTATAATATTATCTTCCTGAATTAAGAATTTGTGTAGGACTGAAGATGATAAATCTATGGATCTATTATGTGAATAATTATGATTACTCATATACATTTCATTTTAGGCATTATAATGGCTAAAATGAAATAGAGAGAGACAGATCTCGGGAAGATCTCTGAATTTCAGAGCTGGACATATTATTCACTCTATTTTACTCACTTTGAATTTTAGATAAATATAGTCTACCTGGCCTAATGCGGGTTGGCAGACTTCACAAACCGTCGAGAAAAATCTCTAAGGTATGCAGGTTTCCTCACGATGTTTTCCTGCACCGTTTAAGCGAGTGATAATTAATTATTAATACGCACATGAATTCGAAAAGTCAGAGGTGCGTGCCTTGGGTTCGAACTCGAGACCTTCGACTTGGCAGTCCAATGGTCATACCGCTAGGCTATCACTGCTTATGGTGGACTATAGCCTAATCCCTCTCAATATGAGAGCAGACCCGTGCCCAGCAGTGGGACAGTATAAGGGTTGATGATGACGATGATAGTCTACCTATTCCGTACTGTTTACTGATAACAAATAAATATTTATTATTAACAATTATTATAAAGTGGTAGTAGGAACAAAATGTATGAAGAAAGTATTTCTCAGCCACATAAGGAACTTAATGGGCTGGCAGTTACAGTTTCTCACAAGCAATGGGATATTGATGTGTTGTTGCGTGAGAATATGGGATGAGTTAGGACAGTACATTATAGTCGTATTACGGAATGACATAACGGGCCGTTGTCGCCGGTCGGGGGACCAGGGGCGGCGATCGGCGACAGGTGCGCCCGCGCAACTAATACGACGCCACCTGCGTTGTTACAATACCGATGCGAACAGCTCTTTCTAGACTGTTAAGTAACATTATTTAAGAATCAATCTACAATAATTTATGTAAGTAACTAAGTAAGTAGGAACTTTATACAATGAGTTTGTAGGTAGATAATTATTTTATAACTTCGTCATAGGTACATAGATAAAGCTTTTTTGAATTACAGAAGTAATTGGTCAAGAATGTTTGTTTTTTAACCTTACATTAACATAAACATAAAATTAACTACACTACAATGACTGCAATTAGTAATCAAGCAACAAGAATTTAAGCGTACGAGTTTCTAAAAATATCCGGTTATAAAACAAAAAACGCTTTAAAAATTGAATAGTGATGTTCCGATGGTCAATACTCAATACATTTAATGTTGTTGTTATTATTACAATATTTCATCATAATGCATGGACTTTGTATTCAAGACGAGTTTAACGACGAACATAGCAAAATAAGTGGTATCTATTTCGAAACGTGGAATAAAAACTTCTTGATCTGCTGCTGATTACAATTACCGCTCGGTGGGAATATATTGCATTAAGAACAAAGGGGCCTTGAAGGAGGCGCTACGCTCGGGTGCAACCTCGTCTACTCATGCTGTGCCTTTGTTGCTATTCTCACTATCCTTCTCAACAATAACCCACGCGGATAATTAATGCAATAGGCCGAGGGCTAATGAACTGAAACTATTATGAATTTAATTATTGTGACTCACTGTTCTTAGCTGGTTTTTTTCTCACTACATTACAAAATCACGTTTACTTAGACACCGTGTTTCATCATGTCTTATAGGAATCAATAGTATCAGTAGAACATTCTTTTAAGTATTTCTGTTAAAATCTTATTAGGTACAACAAATTTTATGTGTCATTTAAAAATAGATTTAAACTGTGAAGGTGCTGTGTAAGCTTTAGAAACAAATACATATGCCATGAAAGTTCATCAAAATACGCTATCCCGCAAATGTGAGGATTATGAATATGGTTTGTATATTTTTGTATGATAGAACCCCCGACATAGAGCTTGGGTGCACCCATTCAGTAGTTTACATTCTAGACTTGCAAATTATGCCACTAAAACTATTTTGCATAAAAAAAAAACAAAACAACTTTAAAATAAATATGGTATAGTTTGTACTAACTTGTTTTAAAGTTAAAGTGACACATGCTAATAATACATGAAGGTTTCGTAGCACAAACGTATCACATCGCCACTAAATGCTTAAAGCCCTCAATTAAAAGTTTTTCCTTCTGTAATAAATGTGTGCTAGAAGTAAAATTAATTAGGTGGTGATTAAAGCACTAAGCAGGATAAATGCAACTGAGAGTTGTCTCGGTTACCGGGCGTTTCAATCCTTTTTTTTTTAAATTAACTACTTTGGCATTGACTTATAATACTTAGTTATCACAACCCAGACATCTTTGTAATTAGTTGTCTATATAAAATAATCTAAGTAATTTATATGTCATTAAAAATATACATTTAGTTAAGTACAAGTCAAATGATATTCTGGGAAAAGATGTCTTGAGAAGTACACGAGTAGCTACGATTTAACGAGTCGGTTTTTCAGCTAATTAGACGGATGTTATTGAATTTGAGGGTCGGTTAAGCCAAAGAAATTTTTCGTGTAATTATTTAAATTGTATGAGAAACCGGTAGAGCCTTCAAACTTATAAATGTATTATAATTGAAACATACTACATACAACTAACAATGTTTATAAGGGGGAGAGAAGCATCCAAACGGAGTGACTACTACGATAAAATACAAATAAATTCAGAAAGTTCGTTGAGGAGACCTGTTTGTAGTCTGGAATAAACTCAAGTCAAGAAATTTAAAGCAACCAATTAAAATAGGAATGTAATTGTATAAGCGCGAAGATGCAAAAAAATAATAGACACGCACGCACGGCAGAGTTTATTTTAGAAACTCTCGCCATGGCAACTGTTATAGGCGTATAGAGTCCAAGCTCATATTGAAACAATGCCAAAAATGTCCCCAGACAAGTAATAGTTTCCAAACACGTTTGGTACAATAGGCGACACGGAGAAGAGAAAACGTACCTATAGTACTGCATTGTTGTCTGAATATTCATATATGGTAAACTATGACCAAGGCTGTCGACCACGTCATATGTGTCACAATGATTTAATTGCCAAATCGAATTTCCTTGACTTTTAATGTAAATAAGTATTTGAATCGATATTCAAATACACAATAAAAAGAGGATGATAAAAAGTTGTGGCAAAAACTTGCATCTCAAGAAGCATGACAAATATTTAACGTTGAAAGTAATGCAAAGATACGGCAAACAAACAACACACAATCGACAGTTTCGAGTCTATTGTTTAAATAAAATCACACTGCTTGCCTGTTTTAAGAAAATTCAAATTCTTCTTATGTAAACCAATAATTTAAAGGTCAAATCTAATACAACCATAAGTTAAGTGATCGTTTTATAGGAAGTCCGGTTTGACGAGTTAATTGCTGTGAAATGTATGACACGATCTCTAACAAAAATCAAGTTTTAGGCAAAGATAATGAACCATGAACATAATCGATTGAATACTCCCAGATATCGCGAACAAACCGATACAATATTGTATCCACGGCTCCTATTGGCCAACTTGAGCACCGGTTTGATCTTCATGCAAGAGTTACTCAAGTAATGATTAAACCCCATCCTACTTTATTACTAACTAGTTTCCTCTCGTAACTATGTTTGAAATTATTTAATCATAATAAAAAACAGACTGTGGTCCACACATTATCTCCTTCTACATAGGTACCTACATATATGTAAACAGCTATACCATACATTTATAATATTTGTTACTTTTATATAATATAACAGTAGAGAAATAGAATATTTTTTATTTCTTAAATTATAAGTAGAGAAATAACTTTTTATGATTAAAGTTAAACCTTTAGTCATTATCATAAAAGGATCTGTAGCCAGTGTACCACACCTCACCTTCCAAAACGTTTAATGTCGTGGAGTATAACTTCATTATAAAGTTGATTTTAAAATAAATAGAATATAATAGCTATGCAACTTAACTGAAGGTGAGACAATAATTAGTCTGCCTGATAAATGCCTCTACCAGGCAAAAGATAATCATATTTTTAAACAAATTTAATTTGTACGAGTTTAACAGCCAATCAAATGAATAATATCCAAGATAGATGTAGAAAGGATCTTTAATACAATCATGTCATAATAGTAAACTTTCTGATTTTATTTTGTGCCTCCAATAAATACTTAACCTGTTACCATGTGTAACTCAAAATATACCCACTGATTCAAATGTGGTACAGGCTATTAAAACATAAAAAGCAAGGTAGCTGTACTATTCCAGTTTTGTATTATAGCAAGCGATTGCATCACCAGACGTAATGTCGGTTTACCGGATGCGGCTAAGAAAATCAGCTTATCCCTATATGGAAATCTGTGCACCGCGGCGCAGCAGTGCTTAATTGGCTGAATTTGATATTTAAGACTCATATTTTCGATTATATCGCATAGTCTACGTGGAACTGTAAGGAGAATTTGGAAATGAGTTGTGTAATTAATCATCAATCATCATAATTCATCTATTTACTGTCCCACTGCTGGGCACGGGTCTCCTCTCAGAATAAGATGGATAAGCTATATTTCACCAAGCTAGCCCAATGCGGCAGACTTCACACGGCGTCGAGAAAATCTGTAACGCATACAGGTTTCCTCACGATGTTTTCCTTCATCAAATAAGTGAGTTACGTACATAATTTCGAAAATTCAGAGGTGCGCCCTGGATACGAACTTGAGACCTTTGACTTACCAGTCCAATGGTCATATGTATAATGGTAATATCACAAGGCAATCACTGTGTTCGTAATTGTATTGTATTCCCAAAGGGCTAGGCAGAAATATGCTGACGTACACTGTGATGTCATTGCATTAATCGGGACCTAATCCAAGCTGCTACTTAGAATTTGATTGAAAAAAGCAAAATCAGACTCGAACAAAAAATAAATAAATGGTAAGTACCACACCTAGGACAATTGCTGTAATGGTCTCCTTTGAAACGCACAAATAAATTTTAAAAAAAAACCTGTTTAATAATTTGAAAAGGTGGTAAATTCGGGAAATTCCGTAATGGAGACACAATTTCTCTGTATTTTAATATACCTATATGAATATGCTTAATATGATTCATTTCGGATTGAATCATACCTACCTACTTATTATATAAAATTGATCAGTTTTTGTCTGCTGTTAGGTCATTGCGCAAAAACTATCGCACGCATCTCGACAGGACTTTCACCGCCTAAAAGATTTGGTTCAGTATTAAATCGAAAGTGTATCTTTATAGTATCTATATGTAGATTTAATCATCTATCGATAATTCAAACTGATAAATGACGATACGTTTGGCGCAGCGACTGAGTGATCGGCTTCTGTGCCACGGGTTGTGTGTTCGATCCCCGCATGGAACAAATATTTATATATGACGGGTTCCGGGTCTCGGTGCTGTGTATGCACGATACAGGAGAAAATCCTAGTGTGGGACAACGTGTTTAAAAAAAACTATTTTACTTTATTTTGTTGTTTTAAACTGTTTGATTTATGTAATTAATAAAATATAATAATAGTAAAACTTGGAACCCTTACGGTAGTTTTAGTATCAACCCTACCCAATTGAAGAACTTCTAAATGATTTTCAAAATTGATATGCCAAAAATAATACTGTTTTATCATCCAAAAAATAACAACTTATTCTTTTTTACCTACTTAAGCCAAATTATCTATGCATATGCTTGTATACTTAAGTGGTTATACGTGTTTATAAATGATTTCCTTGAACACATCCGTAGACATACTAGTAAGCGAATTATCATGTCATGAAATGAATAAAAATTAATAAGTTCTTGGATTTTCCAAAGGTTGGTAACCCTATGAATGCCTCCGCGTCAGAGCAATAAGCGTCTTGCAGTGAAACTATCCGGTTTTGCAATCCTTACAGTGACCAATAAGTTCCAATATAGTATGCATTTATGTAACAACCCCTTTTAAAAGCTTGTAATACGCTTCGTAAATGTAATTTAGATATTACTAAGAAAATTTCTTGGTTTGGTTACGAATATCCTCACTACCTAACTACCTACTAAAATAAAATAAAACAAGTTTATCAGGTTTAATATTCTAATCTGGTAATTTTAGTATGACATATACGGACTAAGTATTAAGGAGTATTTAATACCACAATTGGTTAAAATCAATATGTCATTAAAAAACATGATAATAAAGAGTTATGCCCAATTATAATCTTTGTAAAACTTTAATGAGAGAAAGAGAGTCATGAGTTCCTCGTTAATTATATAAACTAAGAACAATAACCAAAGTAGGCAAGTGAACGTTTCACAGAGGTGAACACAAGCGAGCTAAAATGAATGTAAAGTTATTGGAATGAGATCAGAATGGAGTGTAAGTAGAATGCGCGCTGCCGCGGGGTCGTGGCGTGCGAAGTTACGCTTGCGACAGTGCATGATGCATCGCCTTGTCATTTTAGGCGTGTAGCCAGAGACGAGACCAACCTTGAGATCATCGGTAAGTGCGGGAACTATGGTGTACGGGGCTCATTCCTCCCGGTGATGCGATCTGCCTTCCCTCGCCGGCAGGCGAACAGCCGTTAGGCAACTCCGTGGAACTCGCCACACAGCGTAGACAGTAATACTTGTTAGCGATACACTTTTGTATTGTATAGCTAAAAACACACCATCACTGAACACTACACCTACACTCCAAAGGTCGGAGTTAACCGTTCGTTTAACGGGCACTCGTACGACAAATGAAGTAGCGACAACGTCGATCGATGTTAGGACGTACGACCGAGATGTTGGTCGGACAATGACTGAACGCCGAGTCGCAGGCAGGCTTCGGCGCTTGCGCAGGTTGCGCAGCCCTCCTCGGCCCGCGCCCCGCGGCTCCGCCCGCGCCCGCTGCAACCTTACTCTGGAACGCGTTCCCAGTGGCCGAGCTTTTGCAGCCCTGCTCTATCTACACCGCATACTAAGCTGCAAGGGCGATAAAGCGAGCATCAAACCCGTTCGCCCACTATTGCAAAAAGACCGAAGCACCCATGTAGCTCCCAGCCAGAAAGGTCGACGATTAGAATACAGGGGTATACTCACAGTTTTGACTTAATTTCCAGAACTTTCTTTCTCGACTTTGCTGCAAACATTGTTTTAGAAAAAGTTACCCATTAGTATCTATTATATAGAGCATATATCTTGAAGTTGTAGCAGATTATATTCTACTTTGGTATAATAATAATAAATAACAGTACTTTTACCTCAGATAAACACAAAGCAATTTACTGAAGAGCCTTAGCTTTACGCTGTCAGTCTACTCTACACAACACGGAGCTTAACAGCCCCTTACACAAAATGTATATAAATTCAATCAAGGCACACATTCCTGCTGACTGTATCTAAGAGATATAAAAAGTGTGGCTTCTGTGTGGCTATTAACATCCTCGTCGGTCAGAAGGCGGGCCCGGCCGGCGCGGGGCTCAATAAGCGTTCTTCGTTTTTTTCTCATCACCAATTACATCTATTTTTATAGGTCCATTGAAAAACACAATCGCAGTAATGGCTCTACAATTCGATTGTCCGGAGAATACGCCTCTGGTGATGTTATTCAAAGGCACTCGATAAAAGTAAAATTGAATACAAAATAACGTAAGCGTAGGTAATATGTCATTATATTAAAACAAAAAGTTCAACACTAGATACGCGGCTCTGTGCCCGCCGGCTGATTTCACTTTTGTACGGATTATTGCAATAACTTTTATTAAAAATAACTATCATTGATGTTTACTATTATACTATAATGTAAAATATCTTAATGTTAGTTTAAGGGCCACCGCAGATGTCCGTGTGATGTCTTGCGGCTCCACAACTCTAACGCAGTGAATAGGCGGAGGTGTAGACATAATCGTTTCACATAATATGAGTTATATCTACGTGGTGGCTGCAACGCAGCGACTTTGTGCTAACTACGCGATGGCTACACAGTAGCTACGCAATAGCTACGATACGACTACACAGCGTCTACGTAGTAGCTACGTAATGGTTACGCAACGACTACGCAGTGGCTACGCTAGAGCTACGCAACAACTACGCAGCGACTACGCAGTAGTTACGTAGCTACTACGCTGCGACTACACAAGGACTACGCGATGACTATTGAATGACTGCATGTGACTAAGCGTGGTGAAAAAAAATCTATGTTGCTACTAATCAGCTTCTACGCAGTGCTTACGTGGAGTACGCACGGCGTAGAAGCCGTAGAGTACGGCGACTACGTGGCATCCACGCTTACTTATGCCTACGCTAGAATGTATCTTATCACCTAAGACACTATTACATATAATCTTACATTAATATTAAACAAATATAGAATATGTTCTACGTTATTTTATTTTCCTGTATCCGAGCTAAGCGATATCGTAGCATAATATAAACTTTAGTGCAGATTTTTCTATAATCGTATATTTTCGTTAAGTCTAACGATAAGTAGTTCGTAGTAATAAAAATAATTACTACTAACTACTTATAGTTAGACTATAATCTCATTTTTATTGCTTTTTGTGCAGCACTTGTAACAGTACTCGTACAATTACCTACATGCTGAATGATTATGTAGCACGGTTGTTTTGACCCATATATTAGACATCAACGCGCGGAAGTCCAGAGTTATTCTGTCGTGGTTGCGAGTTCATGACTAAAATCTACAACGTTAATACTATTCTTCGGAATATGCTGATGTTAAGTACTCAGAATATGTATGTATATAATGATTAATTTATAAGGCTTGCAATCAGGTACAATGTAGCACCTCTACCACAAATATTTTCGAATTAACATCTAAATAAACATACTAATGTTTGGACATTATATTCATTTTATCAAGTCAGTTCGTGCGATGATGTCAGTAAAGTAAATACTTTACGATATATATATATATATGTTGTGTATATTATAAACATAATAAAAAATGGTCACGTTTAAAGGCCAATTTAAATTCTTGTTACAAGTAAAAAGTATTATTTTTCTGGGAGTATAATACCTAACTTTAAAAAACAAATTTATATGATGTCGTCATAAAAAAAAGGTCAGGGCATTTATGATATAAAATTTCTCGTTTAATGATATAAGTATTTAAAAACCTGTTTTAACTGATAATCTAGTTTGTTTCTGTGAATTAACCTTTTTAACTGATACGTGAATAGAAAGCTATAGAGACGTGTGTTACAAAATCAGACAATATAATATGTCTACTTATGTCATATATAGACAACTCCAATTAATAAATTAGAATTCTCTACATATGACATAAGTATATGCAGAAAAATCTATAAAACTTCACGCTATTCTCCCGTCCCATCTAGTACCTTTTAAACATTAACTTGTGACAATGTCTTTATAAAATATAATTACTGACAGCTACCCTTCTTTTTTATTGTTGCATGATCAATGATATTTATTACTAATTATTAATTAATACTTGATGTAGCCGGCATTTCCTAGCTGATGACCTCTGAGAAGAAACGCCGAAACAAACTCAGAGAATCTTTTAAATTATCAATATTCAATGATCATGTTTTAGTTTTTTAATAAAAAAATTATCATCAGACGTTTCTTTATTAAAACTTTTATTTGTATGACTGTCATTATGCCTCCTCAGTAACGTATGATCCAATTTCATTGAAGCATATTTCATCATATTTTACAAAATGTTATCTACCACTTGCAGTGACCTCTAGACTAGGAAAGTTTATATTAATGAATGTCGTCAACATAATATAATAATAAAGAACGTTTATTTTATATATAAATTTTTTACTCTTTGGAATTGAATCAACGAAAACATGTAAGTAGATACATTTGCTTAAGTTATCAAACTACAATCTTCAATTAATGTTTGTAATTGTGTTTTTGGTGTGCAATAAAGCGTATATAAATAAAATAAATCTGCCCGTATAAGCCCATACTAACACAAAAAGTTTCATCAAACATTTCTGTCTTATGGGCTCGCTGTTTAAATATTGCAGTATCAATATTGTAATGGTCCATTTCTTCGAATAAAATTTACAAAAAAGAAATCCAAAGTTCAAATATTTGATATTTCATAAACAATCTTCTAAAACTATTAAACTGGATATTTTTTTAGTAAATCCGGTTAGTGTCTTAGATTTTTTTACATATTTAAATATATAAAGCAGTTTTTTAATGACGTTCTAATAGTAATATGGCTAAAACAGATAGAATTAATAGCATTTTGATGCCAGAACAATACCATAAGCTGATATATTTAATAGGGGTCTATTGAAGACGTCATCCACACGGAAAACAGATAATATTGATTTATCGAACCTTCGTATAACATGCAATTCGTGAGACTATATCGAACAGGAGGTCTTTCTGAACACGAGATATCGCTCATCGCAGATCTTCAAACCAGCAATAATAATACTAAATTCCAAATGGCTCCTAGAACATTAAGAACTTGCATCTGGCTTGCTTTTATTGACCTCTGCCATAGATAGTTATGGGAAGAAACAAAGTATGCCTCCTTGATTTAAACTATAAAATAACTACTAATAAAGATTTTATACTTCAACTTATAAACTTTATATGATTCCATCCACATAGTAAATCTGTCTGTCTCGCAGAATGTCTAGCTCCATGTGACGCGACGCGACGTGTCGGGTTCACCGCTGTCATTCTTGCCGCTCCAGGTGCACCATCATTTCCTATTGTATTGCAGCAATTGAGTTAATTATTTCAAAAGGTAATTGGCTTCTACTTATTAAATAAATACCTTTACACCCGGCAGGCTATAAACCGAGCATGTACGGAATGATGTTGAGAACTGGCGATATCTGTTAGACGTGTCTAACTAAACTTCAGTTATGTATCGAGATGTAATTTTATAACGGTACGAACATGCGATATTTTAAAATACACTGGACTACATCGATCCTGACTTATATACAGAAGTAAAAATACGAAGATATAAATTTTTGCGAAAAAAAAAGGAAGTATTTATATATTTAAAATGCATGTGTTAATGCCAAATATAATAAAAAATAACTATTAAAATAATATTTCGGTACTTTTCGCTTTCATTTATTGAAACTGAAAGCATTTGAATAAAATGTCTGTAATTATCTCTACAATTATTCGCAGTGGTAATAATTAACTTCAGTCTAACAATGAGTGCAAACTAAACCGTTTTTGTTGTTAGTTCCCAGCGTTGAATGTTGTAGTCAATTTCCACGAGGCGCGGCGTGCGCCGTAGCGGTGACCGGATAACGGTCGCTGAGGTACTCACACTCGGAGGGCAGACGCTGACTCCCAAGTACATATTTACACCGAAACTCGACAATAGTTGGTATACAAGTCGTCATTATCATAACCCGCGTCAGTGTCACGGTCGACTCGCCATCGCCATCGCAATCGTGGCCCGCCATCGCACAAGGTTGCATCGCATACGTGTCCACACGTAACGTTATGCCATGTCGTTGTAATATACCGCAATCATACATAAAACTTCCAGCTGTAATAATAACTCGTTATGGAACCATTTTGTCCTGTAACGTAGTGCTAAGCGAATTAACTACGATCTAAACGACAAAGGTGAGATAACATCACATTATTGGTATATATGGTCACACAACTGTACAAGTGCTTACTAAAAAAAGCTAAAGTTTAATAAAATAAATTAATAAAGCAGAAGTTGAGTAGTGTGCCAACATTAATGATTCCGGAAGAAGGGTAATTAATATTTTTTTTTTATAGGATAGGTGGCAATCGAGCAGACGGATCGCCTGATGGTAAGCGATTTCCGCCGACCATGGACATCCGCAACACCAGAGGAGTCACAAGTGCGTTGCCGGCCTTTAAAAGGGAGTACGCTCTTTTCTTGAAGGTTTGAAGGTCATATTGGTCCGGAAATACTGCAGGCGACAGTTCATTCCACAGTTTAGTTGTGCGAGGCAGAAAGTTTCTAGAGAAACGCACAGTAGTGGACTGCCAACCATCTAGATGATGTGGATGGAACTGCTGTCGCGTGGAGCGATGGCGGAAAGTAGCAGCAGGGATCAATCCGAACAATTCCTCGGAGCATTCCCCATAGTACATGCGATAGAAGATGCATAGCGAGGCCACATCTCTACGCAGCGCCAAGGGGTAGTTATTTCGCCTTGCTTAAAGTATTAAGCAAGGCGAAATAACTAGGCAAATGAGACTTATCAATGGATATCCCAGAATGTCAACGCACAAGTACCTAATACCACACTGGTGTCCAGGTTACCGCTCGCCATCTGGTGTGCTGTATGCTTGTTTACCTTATATTAGTGGTACTAAAAAAAGTACGGTAAAACTATATATTATACTGAGATATGACTCAAAATCACATTGATTTCGACTTTGAAAACTTTGACTTTAACTATAAAGAAGAATATTTAAAAAAAAATAGTGATAGCATAGTGACTTGACCATTGGAATTCAAACCAAGTGAAGTCAAAAGTGTCGAGTTCGAATCCAAGGCATGCACCTATGACATTTCAAACGTCTGTGCGTATTAATGTTATTTATCACTCGCTTATACAGTGAAGAAAAACATCTGCATGCCTTGGCGCGTGAATTTTGCCAACCCTCATTAGGTCAGGATGGTGGGATATAGCCTAATCCCACTCACTGTGAGAGACGACCCGTGCCCAGCAGTGCGACAGTATATGGGTTGATGATGAGAATATATTTAAACAATATATCCTAAGCTAATATAATATAATGCTATAATACTATTATAGTATATATTAAAAAAAACAGCTCTTGCACTGGAAAGAAACCTTGTGTCGCGGAGGACTGCCCAAACTTATAATTAGCTAACACAAAGTACACCCAGAATCGAAATATTTGTTAAAATAATTGTTAATGAATATTACTCACCCACTACTTTTAATTCTGCTTCAGACAATTAATACTTTTTTATCGTTAACTTACAGAAATGTCCATAAAATACCTATTTGCTGTTGGTGATTTCGGTCATGTATTACGTGATGTTTGTATACAAATGTAACACCCAAAACAGCCTTTATTTATACTTTAGATTAATTTTATCAATGGAACGCTCTAGTTTGCGGAGCTTCACTTTGTCCTCCTCAAAGAGTACTTATACTGATGAGCGTACCAAAAATGGGAATATTTTGTATGTTTTAGCACTTTTTAGGTAAACACGTTTCGGAATAATTCCAATAAAACCATTTTAACATTGAAATCATGTTTATTTACATCGGTACTTACTAGTGCATGTCTCCTTGGTACAAATAAGTATTGTGTTTGCATGCAAAAACAACTTTTACTTAGCCGACTCTTTAAGTTGCCATATATGTAGAGAGGGGTTCTCCTAAAGATTCGGCACATGCGGTGTGGGTGTGATTTCGCCAGACGAATGCAGCTTTCTCCGTATGCTGTGTTGTAATACATCGAGAACGTCCAACTCCTGTCTGCACAAACAACTCGTAACGCGCCGCGCTGTGACATTTTATAATTTAACAACCAAATATCAAGGCAGTCGACTTTTCACATATTGCCCGTCTTTAAAGCCTCAACAACCGGATAATTCTATATTCGTTCAAAATGGTAAATAGCCTCTGATTCATATTAATATATGGAGGTGTAGTATAAAATAGGAAACTTGTATATGAGTTCTGTCTATTATGGCAACTTAAAAGCTTTTTTGAAATGGTGATCAGTGACTGTGAGTCAACAGCAATTTACACCAAATAAAAAGTACAATCACGAAAAATTGATTAACCCGCTTGAATAAAGTCCTTATTGTCTACCATACAAGCGATAATAATAACTCAAACAGCCAATTTTAGTTAATTAAATACAATCGGTTCCTCTTTTGGATTATACAAATTATGTTGATTGGGTTTAGAAAATAACTAATATTATTCTGGCTTATGTGGCTGATCCAATCTGTATTGATCTTGACATTGTTAAATGTTAAATTTATATAGCGATAACTACCGTGAAATACGTAAACTCATGAGCCGACACTAAGGTCTAGGGCAAAATTTCCGGTTTGAAGTATGTTTGTAGATGCTTTTATGTATAAGTCTGACATCATCAACATTTCGTGATTGCGTGAATGCAAGTGAATGTGCTGAAGCTTACTCTAAATTATATGTCTAAATCTTATGATTAAAATTAATCATTAATTATTTATTTAAAATAAATGATATTATTTCAACCATATTTAAACTAGAACCAAATTCAAGCAAGTTCTTGGTGGACAAACTGAGTGTCTGAATGCTGCAAACTTAATTTTCTTCTTCATTTTAAACCTTATTTCCACGAGATTGAAAAATAAGTGTACCACCACAATCCCTTGATCCAGCCGCCTTACTACGCCGTACGACGCCTTTATCCATAAATACTCTGGGTTATTAACCGTAATGAATATCTACACAACGCTAAACCATTTCCATAATATAATTAATACAACAGATTAATATTATATTATGATAGTTGTTCGATATTTTTTTCAGCGTCACTTCAATACTGTATATATTTTAATATCAGTTCAGTAATCGTTTAATAATTCTGACTTTAAGCTTTATTTATGATCAAACTGAGAGAGTTCTTTGTGAGATTCTCCCGAAGAAAAGCAGCATCGATTACCGTACTTACAGCAGATTGTACAGAACAATATCATCATATCGTCATACAGCTGCTTTGCTGCATAAGCTACATCGTTTATTTACGACGTACTAATTGCTGTGCGGTTCCACTTGTACTCCAAAGGACCTTTGAGGCAAAAAGTAACCTATGCTTGCTGATGTGCCGACACACAACGCCGCGTTGTGTCGGGTCATTTTGTTCCCTATAACATGGTTGAGTCAAACGATGCTGACACACAAGTCATGCTGACAACTGGTCAGTTCGTACATGCTTACATAGTTACATGATTCCAGTCTGTTGAATTTATCTTGTTCATCAAGCTGCATAACTCTGTCTCTGTCATTATTAGAACAAAATTGTAAACAGAAACAAAAACATTGTTATCACTATTATTTAAAGGAGTACCTATGGAGTTTCTTGCCTGTTCTGCTCCATAAGACCCGCCATTCCCAGTACAGTACAAATTTTGATAATTCAAATTCACCTGTAATTGGTTTAATTAAAATAAAACATTTCAATTTGAATATGTCCTTCTCCTGCAGCGTAGGATGGCCTTCAACGAGATGGGCAGACGACCTGGCAAAAATAGCTGGGCATCGTTGGATGCAGCGGCATACAACTGGTCCTTGGGGAAGTCTATGGGGGAGGCCTTTGTTCAGCAGTGTCTCCTTTAGCTGATATGATAATGATGATCTTCGCCATGGTCTAATCTATCTCTATAATATAGAGACACCGCTATGATATAGAATTTAAAGCACAATATACCTATCATCAAAATAAGTTCAGCAGTAACAGCATGAAAACGTAACAAACATACGCACAGCGTTAATTTCACATTTATAATATTTGTATGGATTTGTCTGTCACTTGGGGCACTAAAATTAACTACGAGGTGCCTCTCAAAATATTTTAAAAGAAAAGCGTAAGTGCATATATGTATATACCTAAGTAGGTACTTTGCAAAACTTGTTTGTGTTTTATGGTTACTATTCATAATGCAGTTATTATAAAAATGGGATTATCTGAATAGATTGCAAAAATGCTTTAAACATTGTGTAACATGCGCAGGGCCGTGGGCAGAGTCCTCGGCGCCCGCGTGGGCCGGGGAGTGGCAGTCAAGTGCTAGCAGTCACCTAGCGACACCTAAACTGTGCGTCCGTGTAGGACGTGTAGGTGTGGAGCGAAACCCGCAATGGAAAGCCTTGACAAACAACTCGCGCATTAGCAATACGCCCGATATACTGTTACTTCACTATGTCATTGCGCAGTTCGTGTGAGTAATCGATTTTATATACGGCCATTCATAAATATTGGTATGACCTATGAATATGGATATGAATAACCAAACTTTTAAAAGTCCCTAGACTTCACATTACTTTGTTGCCTCACTTTGTCACTCAATTATCGCATTGAAGCGTAGGTTGATGACTTGTTTATTAAGTATAGGTACCTTAATAGGCTCAATAAATGCTATAAGATATAAATACTTGTAGTGCGTTAGTTTTAACTATGTAAATATAACTCTAGCTATTGAATCACTTCAAACGATTATTTCTGTACAAGTATACCTATCTTACGAGCTTTTTCCCACATGAGAAAATTAAAGAAAATTACTTGATGACACAAAAACTTTTATAACGGCGATAAACAACAATCACAAGACACTGTGGAACCGTAATATTCGTATCAAATTGATAAACACCGAACAACGGACTACGAACCACTGTATGATAGACTTTAGACCTCAATAACACCTAGTGTCACATAATGAATGTAGTGTACGTAGTCACTGACATGCGTGTTGTTACATAACACTGCATCCACAAAAGGGCACGGCCCATCACATGCCGATGACATCATGACGCTCGACTTACTGTTACATAGAACATTACGCGTGATGTGAATAAAAAATACGCGACTTCTAATGTGTCTCATAGCAATGCGACTTGTGAAAGATGAAGCAAATATTAACAAATGTCAACAAAACAAATTAAATTACTACCAATCGTCATATAATAAACGATGTCTTTTGCAAAAAACAGGTTAATAATAATTGTCTAAGTGAAAGAAGTCTGCAACTCAGAGCACTTAAAGCTTCCAAAGCCTAGCCGTTCCAGGAACATACATAATTACCAAGCTTTTAGTACTTGTAGTGCATTAAGGATACCTCATATTTTAATGTTAATTTTTCAACCACTGCTGTAGGTAAGGCTTTATTCGCATGGGCGACCCGGCCGCGAGCGCCAACGAACGGTGACACAGCGCTAAAAATAGAGTCCAGACTCGAAGTCAGGGCCGACGCGGGCGCCGCCGCCTCGAGACCTGTCCCGGCCACCCCCGTCCCTCGCACGAGACCCCGATGATCCCCAACCGCCATCTTGTTGATCCACGGACCGTAGCGGCAGACAACTTAGGTCTAGATGGCAAGGACATTGCAGTCAACTTGCAAATCTTGTCCGATGAGGTTACGATGGCAACCAACTATTAAAAAAGTAACATGCTGAGACATTGAACTCGGGCAGTGCTTAAATTTACGTTTATGTTTTAACACATAGACTATAGGAAATTGCATAGTAAAAAGTTGAACCGGTTTATTGCTTCTCTCACTTCTATAAAGCCTGATGATCTTTAAGGTTCTAATAAACAAGTTTTATACATTATGCTAAAAAACGCCATCTTCCATCCAGTAAATTATAATTCTTCACATTTTTTGTCGTTTTATCATTCTTAAAACAACCAATTACAAATAATAAGCCATTTTTTTGTCTTTTATAACTATGTAGATTATACACATGTATCTGTAATAAATTGAGAAAAAAAAGTTTACACCATCAGCATATTCATTATGAAATTGTTCTAAAGCTTTTTTATTATATTTTACATAAACGCATGCTAAACATGTAGATATAAAACTTAAAGAAAGAATGTATACATATATGCTTAAATTGTTCCAAATTTAACGTTAATTACAACGGATTTGTTTAAAAATTCGCCACTGTTTATAGTATTTAAAACAGGTATTGTTGAAGAATGTTATTCACGATAAAATCGTTCTCGATTTTCACAAAATCTTTGAATCATGAAGGCTTTCGTCTCTATCGTTATTTGCTTCGACGCACGCTTAGTGCATTTGCAAAAGGGCCGTAACATGAATAGGACCTACTAAAACTTGCGTAAACGAGTTGGATGGGCAGGCGCATGAATTCATCCGTAGCGTTCATTGTTACAAAACTTTAAAAAAATAAACAATGGACGCTACATCCTATCTTATCTTATTGTTAACGTAAGAATGTATATCATTATTATGTTATTATATAAGTTTGAGGGGCTCGTGGCTAAGTAATAACTATGCTGATCAACAGATCTGCAAGGTTAAGCAGTTTGTGGATGGGTGACCAATCTTAACACATGGATACCCCTCTGTTCCTCGGAGTGCACGTAAAGCCGTCGATCCGGGTTGTCATACTAGCACCATGACAATCGTTACCGGTAGTCACAAAACTAAAAAGCCTGACAACAACAAGTCTATCCTCAGGGTATCGGTATTGCCCAGAAATTAGGTTGCTGAGGTCTGATGGCCATCATTTCGAGTAAAATGCTGACATTCGTTCTCTACACAGATGGGAAAAGGCTCGAACGATGATGTATACGTTTGATGTATCTATAGTAAATGTAGTAATATAACAAATAAATCATAGTTAGTTTTCTAAGTTGTACGACTTGTTCGAACCACTAATAAATGGACATAACTAAGCATAACAGGTAAAAGGCTTGGCATGCGAAGAAATTATAATTATATTTGTAGAAAATCAGAAATCACACTATATTTTTAACAAGCTATCATGTCGAAATTCTGCAACAATGTATAACATCTCATAACCTGAAATACTTGTATCCCAAAATAATAATTATGTCATTTTTACACGCAATTAAAGATTCGTTTAGATGTTCATAATTCGAGCAAACGACCTCATGCAGTACAGGAAGATGATGTCACTCCTTCAACTGGTTTTGCTTATTATTCGATTGGTGTTTAGCAAAGAATCGAATATCGCCGGGCAGTAGATCCGGTCGTATATTATACTGTCTAGAAAATGTGGCTACTTATCTCATTTATCGATCCTTTATAAAATGTAACGAAAAAGCTTTCGAGACGAGCGAGCGCATAAATACATAAGATATTAGCGAAGTCGTTCTTGAAGTCTCTCTATATTTGTTAAAAGTATATAAGTTCTCATTCAATTTCATTCCATTGTTGGTGGGCGAGGCGGTGCGAGCGACGTGAAGAGCGAACGTTACGATGTTCACAGGCAGAGTGCGACGCGTCCTCCGACATTCCTGGAACTTTGTACCGACCGACGTTTCTCCTCCACATTAAGTACATTTTCATTCGGCCGTAAAAAAATTTTTCTACAGCTAAAAGAGAGCTCTTATACCTAATCTTACCATCAGTATATATAATAAAATTAGTTTTATGGGTTTAACTGAGAATCCTATAATACAACAAACAAACCTTGGTTAAATCTCTTGACCATATCTGGGTAATTAGTTAGACGTAGTTGCAAGCAATCAATATCAATTATTCATCTAACTGCCACTAGTTATCCGCAAGCTTCCATCAATCCTACGCCAGTAATGAATTAAAACTAATTGAAATTCAATAATATGAGAAGGTCTCCAAAAGAATGAGATCATCGAAAGGCCTCAATGACACAAGACGTGATTCAACAATAATAAATTCATAGAAGATGTAGGTAAAAGAATATAAAATTATTACTACAATGGAAAAACACGGTTTATGTACAAAACCTAATGTAATAAGCGGATAATAGCCCCTAATTAAGATCCGGTACCTAAAATAAGAAAGATCGTAACATTTAAACGAATGACTGTCTGACGGCGTTATTTGTATTTATTAAGCTACTTCAATAATGTAAGTTAAATTATTCTCTTGAATTGCATCAATTTATGAATAGGATTCAACTGCAACAGAAAGTGGTAATCTTAAGTGAGATGGCTGAATGTGACACTAAAAGCAATTTGTCAATCCCAATAATATTGTAATGTCAATTGATAACGTGCTCTAGCCATTATACTGAACTTGCGGTTCGTTTGCTTAAGCATTTAGCAAGTGGGGTATGCAGGCTGTGTTGTTCAAATAGTTGTGTGTAGGTGTGGGCTACGAAAGAGCGGCCCCGTGCCATATCCGCCGGTCGCGCTGTCGAAATCGCCGCTTGCGTAATGATCTTTAGACGAACCGGTAACATACTTAAAAGAGACGCCTGGCAGTTGGACGAGATTCATGTCATTTCCATGGACATCCTTGCCAGACTAACTTAAATACGACCTTACTTGAACTGTACGTTTTAAGTTCGAATACACATAGAAATGTATTATTAGAAAAATATTAGATAGAGAAGGGGCAGGCCAGGTATGGTCAATCAGGAACTAAGCAATAAGATGAGTGCTGATAGAGGCGCATGGATAAAGGGCGTCGACTCCGAGCATTTCGTTGGGATAAGGGCATGAGAAAAGTGATAAAAGCATTTGATTAATATGTAAGTAATTAAATAAATAAAAAAGAATAATACAACAATAAATGTTAGTCATATTTTGCATCTGCTTAATTGCATCTAATTATATTAAATAACATTCTGACTTAACAACCTTTACAAAAAAGCAGTGATAGCCTAGTGGTATGACCATTGGACTGCCAAGTCGAAGGTCTCAAGTTCGAACCCAAGGCACGCCCACACCTCTGTATTTTCGAATTCATGTGCGTATTATTTAATTAATTATCACTCGCTTAAACGGTGAAGGAAAACATCGTGAGGAAACCTGCATACCTTAGAGATTTTTCTCGACGGTTTGTGAAGTCTGCCAACCCGCACTAGGCCAGCGCGGTGGACTATATATAGCCTAATACCTCTCAATATGAGAGGAGACCCGTGCCCAGCAGTGGGACAGTATATGGTTTGATGATGAATGAATCAACATTCTGACTTAACAACCTTTACAAGAAAACATTTTAAGGAAAACTTGGCATATTACACGCAAGCCTAAGTATGTACATTATCTACAGTCGACGGCATGTCGCTAACATTAGTTAATCATTAGCAGAATCGTCGAGGTAATACAAGCGGTCAAGGTTGGCACAACACAGCAGACGCACCAATCGTAAATACTGCAAAAGTCAAAACAAAGGTCACATTGAGAACTCGTTTAGATCGTTGTGGTTCTTCATTTGAGTCTCCTCAAAACCATTAAACTGTAGCCGTTATATTATGTATATCTACCATTAATTTAGGTATTTTTAACATTGTTATTATTTTTATCTACGTATTAGGTAAAACAAATGAAGGTTAAAGATCTGTTGCTCATTTATTTATTTAATTAAGGCACGTCAACAACATCATCACATACATTGACAAAGGACAATCACAGAAATAAGGACTTATGATTACATCAATTTATTATAGACGAGCACAGCTTTCTTAATAACGTAGTCGCTTACAATTGTATCTATCTGTGTTAAATCTTACAATATACTTAATTATTTAAAATAAGTCTAATGACTTATTTTCATTCAATCAATCATTTAGTCATTGGATTACATATTAAATTATCAAATTAATTAAATACTTGACAAGATATGAGTCATTATAAAATTACAAGATCAAATGGAATGGCATTTGTTTGTAAGAAATCATTGCCGTACTTATCTGTACCATTCTTACTAATCCATAAACTTTGTATACACTCGAACCAGTATACCTACTACAGAGTCCTCTCGTCCTTTATAAAGCAGCCTCTTTTGTATAGTACTACTGGGCAATGGTGTGTGGTATAAAAATATTTCGGGATGAAATATCCCGGACTCAGTCGAGGGCGATCTTAATGTCCAAATGGATTTCATGAATTAAGAAAAGACAAATAAGTTACATACTAACGTCCACCCCCAGTTTGCCAGTTTGCCATAAAGTTTGTATACCTAAAGACACGTAAGATTTCCCGAAATCTTAGCAGAGGTCTACATCATATATGGAAACTACCAGCCAAATCACGAGTTTCTAGTCCTTGGCTGGTTGTTGAAAGTCAGTCAGTTTTTTCTGTTATACAGCGTGAAATTATAGTCGTTTTGGAACCGCAACGTGGTAACTTAGGATAATTAGTAGTACAAATAAAAAATATTAAGTTGACTGTACAGCTAATAGTAAAAAAGTTGGCATTTCAAAAAAAAATTTCACTTGTTCGAGTTTGTTCGTAGTAGTGCACGAATATTTCATTCTTAAACCGCCTCAGTCTCAAGCTTGCCATTTATCAATGATGCGCGGCGGGCGGCGCGGGCGCGCGGCGCGGCGCGGTACGAGTCAGCTCATCAGCTGGTCACCTACCTACAGCAACGGGAGCGACGGACGGTCGGATGATCCGTCCGAGTACCTACTACGCGTGATTTAATAGCTAGTAGCTAGACAAGTACATCTTATTATTAAAATAAATTGCATTACGATGCAGATAGCGACGTAATTTGATGTTAGGTAGGTACCTAGGATCACAGTTCAAATAGGACAAGTATGGCGCCCAGCGAATCAGCTGATACGGGACACGAACGTAATACCTACATTCTTACTAAAAAAATTAGAATAAGACTGTGTGTAGGTAGGTTTTATCGTAGTTCTTATTTAAGAAAAAAAACGTTGCCCAACACTAGGATTTTCTCTTGTGTCATGGGTCCATTTACAAACATAAATTTTCACATACACAAACACGCAAGCCCAGAACCCACAGATCATACAAATTTGTTCCGAGCGAGGATCGAACCCGCGACAGGCGCAGCAGTCGCTCGCACAGCCGCTGCGCATCAACATTTTCACTCCAACTACGTAAATTGTACCTACTCCAATTTCTCGTTCATACTTTACACGGGCTTAGGACCGGCAGAAATACTTTATTTGAATTGAACTTATCTTTATTTTACTGTAGGTATCAATAATTAGAAACAGAGAGCCAATGAACTGAGTAGGTACTTCAGGAGTTTGGATTTTTGGAATTTGAGCTATTTACAAAATAATTAACTTATGTACATAACTAAGTACTTACCTATTAAGAGTTTATTTATAAATTGTTTACACTTCCCTGTACCGAAGCAACTACACGGAATGGAGTCTGCCGCGTTCAATACACAAACGTGCCCGTTTTATGCTATTGTCTTTTAGCCTATCACTTTTCACTTTATCAAAGGCGTCCACTATCGCACTGCGTAACTCGTTAAGACTTTCATGTTCACGGGTATAAAGGAGTCTTTTTATTTCCGACCACAAGAAAAATCCAGGGGCGTTAAGTCTGGGCTCCGTGGTGGGCAAGCCACGGGACCGCCGCGCGACGTGGCCTATCCATCGATCACGGAACTGATTGTTTGGGTAAGCACGCACAACACTTGCATAACGAGCCGGGCAGCTGACATAGGGCAGTTCTTGCCGGTGCATCATTGTTGTTGATGACGTGAGCTCGACGGAACTTATAGGGATGTTAAGCCATTATTATTTAATGTTTTCCATACAAAGCATTGGCTAACATTAAATCCTTGTGCCGCCATTCTCGTGCTTCGCCGCGGAGCCCGCTCGAAGTACCTACTCCAGAATAGCGTCTTCGTTCTCCTGCGAGTCATTTCGGCGCCCTCGACCTTGCGCGTGAGCCGGCACACGGATTTGTCCATGATTGAGAAGGCGCTGGGTTGCAGCCAAGTTGGTAGGGGTTGAAGGTACTTGAGGACTGTCAATCCCTCGTAGCCGCAGCGCCTTTAAATGTTCTGGCCGGGAATACAACCGCTTGGCCTCAGCTTTGGTCTTCCAAATTGTAACTAGTAACAGTGTACAGCTGAACCATTGTCAAGTAACTACTCCGCGTTCGAATATTCATACTGAAGACTCATTTTCGCGTGGCTACGTAAAACGTACACAATGCAACCTTTACCACGCGCGAGTTGCAGCAGAACTGGCGGGTGCGCGTCGGTTAACGGGGGTGGGTGCGGCGCGGGCGACGGCGCGGGATCGCCCGCCGCGCCGGCGCCGCGCAGCCTGTTACTAGGGGTAGGCACATAATACATTACAGCTGTGTGCGTGGATTGTAGGCAGCGGGCGCCGCGCCGCATCCAATGGGCGAATAACGTGTCTAGGCATGTTTTACCGCTTAGTGTTGTGTGTGTAACATTGAATGACATCGATCGTAGTGATCGTAGTACGTAACATTGAGTGGAATTATCATGAGTTCTCATTTTTTGTTCGAATATGACATTACTTTTAATAATCAATAAAATAATATATTTTTATTTAATTTAAATTATATTTTAATAGGTTCTATTACTGATATAGAGTCTAAAATTTTCGGTTCCAAAACGATTACAAAATCATCGTGTATAGGTTGCACTATGAAATTTGAAATAATTATTATGATCTAACAAGAGAGATCTATTACGAAAACTCATAGATTATACAGTCAGTAATGCATAAACCGGAGCAGAGTTAGGTGCAATGGCCGATGCAATCTGTCCGTAATTAGTCTAGTCTACCATAGAAACAGCTTGGTGTTGGCGGACGACAGGCTGAGCGAGATTTCTGCGAGATGAATTCTCACGCGACAGCCGCACCGCATCCTTTCTACTGCTCCGCCCACGTTTGCATATATTGACCGTCTGAAAAAAAACAATAAACTTAGTTGCTAAGGCACGTCTTAGCGTTTTGTTGCGACCTTACAACTACGATTTAATAAAATCCCTACCTACTACGATATTGAATTCAAATTACATCCAAGTTACAATTTTACGCAGGAGGTATATTAATCCATAATAAATAATCCAAGTTCATACGTGATGAGATCACGTAGCGTCATTATTAAATACAAGAAAATAATTGCACAGGCTATTAAATGTGGTAGAAATTAATTCCACACAATAATGAGTAATCACTATTCATATATTTTTATTTAACTACATGACATTAAATTTCCAACCTTGACACAACTCTGGAAAGCTTTGCAACAGAATAAAATCTAAATATGCATATTATATTATTAATTCATCCGTTCCTAACCATTTATACTAAAATAGAATAAAATACAATAGAAGGATCATTCAGTGTTTCGTCCGCGGGGCCCACGTCCCAAATGGTGCGTTTTCGTAGATAATTTTGAAGTATCTACGAATGGCAAACTACTGAGTAAGTAAAGATAGTCCAGGAGTTAAAGCAAATAATAAAAAAGGATGTGAAATAAATCTTTGTGACCCACGGGGAAAATGGAGCTCTTATCTCCATTAAGAATAAAAGTTTTTTTTTTTAATCCATTATTAGATACATACCTACCACTCTTATTTCCTAGTGTAAGACATCAACGCAACGCAACATTCAATGCGGCTGCTCCGGGCAATACCGTCAACGTACTCGAAATTTTATTTTTTCTTTTCATTTAATATATTTTCCTAATAATATTGTCTTTAATATAAGAAATTACTAACTCGTGCATATTACATATTGCACACTCCGTAGTAACCTATCTCTAACTGCCCTAAGTTCGCATAGTTGTGAGAGAAAAAAACAAGAAACTCGCGCACTCTTAATGGCAGTCAAGAAACCAAATAAAAAAAAAACCACATTTTTATATAATTATATTAAATTTTTATGAGAATTTTATTATAAGGTATGTAAAACAACTACTAAAAATTGTATGTATCGTACTAGCTTTTGCCCGCGGTTTTACTCACAAAATCAACACAAAAGCTAGCCTATGTCCTTGCCCTTCTAGGTCCAATATATATATATATACCAAAATTCATCAAAACTTCTCTGCAGCTTAGGAGTGAAAACGACAAACAGCGTTACTTGTTATAATACTTTCGCATTTATAATATTAGTATGGAAGTGGATACAATATAATTTATTAATTAAGCAGTGATAGCCTAATGATATGACCATTGGACTGGCAAGTCAAAGGTCTCAAGTTCTAATCCAAGGCAGGCACCTCTGACTTTTCGAATTCATGTACGTATTAATAATTAATTATCACTCGCTTAAAACGCTGAAGGAAAGCATCGTGAGGAAACCTGCATGCCTTAGAGATTTTTCTCGATGATGTGTGAAGTTTGCCAACCCGCACTAGGCCAGCCTGGTGGACTAATCCTAATCCTCCTCAGTCCTAGAGCAGACCCGTGACCAGCAGTGGGACAGTATATGGGTTAATGTTGTTAAATGAAAGTGGATACAATATAACGGGTATATGGGTATAGTTAACCGGGTAAGAATTAGATCGAGTGTGAGTTTTTCATTGAAAGTGATCAAATCCAAAACTATATTCTCTAACTATACTCGTAACTATGAAAACTCAATGGTCAACAATGGTCTTGATTTCAAATGAAGACCGTGCAAGGCAATGCGATAATACTTAATTGATTCAATCGTCTATAAAGGCGACGCACGTATGTTTGTCATTTATTAATAAGAAGAGGTCCATTGCATGATTTGATTCGACATCGCAGATATTTTTCATTATAAATTTGCGGTGTGTGCGAAATGTATTTGTATCGGCTCTTTAGGGTTTCAAATAGGTCATAAATAGGTGCGAATTGACATTTTCCAAATAACAATAGAATTTGTGAACTAAAATTAGCAAAGCATATCATAACACAGTCTTGTCTCAACTGCTCAAAACCTCAAACAAGTTATGGGAAAAATCAACCGGCAATTTAATGATAATTTCTTTGAAACCACAACACGCATAGCGTTAGCTTTATGTTAGCTTTACATATCATGCAGTACAGGCATGACATCAGCGTCTCGCGCTTCGCTGCCCCTAACAATAAAATATGAATTCGTTCCGTTCCACACGACGCCGTAAAAACTCGAAATTAGGCTCAGATATTAAATATCTACGGTACGTGATGTTTGTCAGTTTTTTACTAAGGTTTCCAGTTCATCACAGTTATAAAATAATTTTTAATATCTTTCATACGCATCATATTCGATCAACACGTAATGCGAAATATCTTGCCAAATATTTTATGATTATGTTCGATATTCGCTCCTTGACCCGTCACCTATAAAATAATATATCTAAAACGACTATCAATGTGTAAAACGCGATAGAATATCATAGGATGCATGAAAGTAGTGGACAAATCAACTAAATCAGAGTATTTATATGCCTATAAATATTTTAATATGCTCGTTACTGCTCAAGCAATCGCATCAGATCTGCATGCGCGAGCAATAACAGTCGTCAACATTCCACATAACGAGACACCCATTACAGTAGAAAATCACCCCGAGTAGATTCCGCAGCAGCGTTTGACCCGACTCCAGGTGTCTCGGTCTTAATGATATTTACGAGTATCTTACATACCAACCAGCAACTACCACATCGCGTACAATATTTATGAATATTTATTTTTTCTTCCAATCCATTTTTATATCTTTAGTGAACCAACAAAATGTTTGTTTCTAAATTTACTTAGATTTCTACTAATTCGTTAAAAACTAACAATAGACGTGATCGTGGTACTTTGTATGTGCTGTAATATTACAAAGAGAAGTAGCTGTCATAGCTGAGGTTACAGTAATAAAGTTTTACCAGTACGTGACTATATTCTCACTACCATGCTGACAAATTAATAAAAAAAAATGCAAATAAAATATAACGCTTAGTAGGCACGCAAAAATCTAGACTTAAGTGTGTGTCTTGGTGCAACATATCCATTGACGACGGTCGCTCTATAACAAGTAAATACTAAGGTACAGGTAATTTCATAGATTTTTTATCGACTAGCATGATCATAATTAATCTGAATGACAGCATAGAAGCATCAGCTTATTAGTAACGAGAATAAAATATAGAATCATCAACCATCAAAGCCACGACTTCACGACTGCCTGTCAAGTCTTACTTGATGATGTCACCAAATCAAACGATGGCGGGCTCGCAAGGCTACGCAAACAAATAAGTAAGAAATGGTTTGATTCAACACACGACTGCGGTTTATGCATGTGTGAAGGACCTCGACCGCTATTTCGTGTGCCTGTCGCCTGTCCAAATAAAGCTGAGCTAGGTACATTGACTTGGTCTACTTACAATTGTGAAAGTATATACCTGAAAATATATTTTAAATATGATAATAAATTTATTATTATTATATTATACATATATTTTATTGTCTACTCTTTAAGCCAAAAAATACATCAGAAAATAGAAAAAAACAAAACATATTCTTCAGTATATTAACATACATTTACCGACGGCCTCCCTTGTTATATTACGCACCATAATCGTAAATCATCGAAGTAATATTACCTAGTTGCATACACAAGAATACCAGCTTTAAAAGTCTAGAAAATCTGAAAAACAACATGATGAGGAAAATGGATGTAGGTAAAGGTACCTTTATGATTTCATGCTAGTTACAATGATGAAACAACTAAAGGTACAATGATGATGCTTGTGTCTATGAATATGTACATAGTTAACCAGATATTGCTTTTGTACTATGTTCATGTTAGATACTCAAGTTATTTTATATCATAACATAGCAAAAATAATATTATGCATATAACCTTGTCGTTATATTGTTGCATATCAATTGACCGCTGATGACCACTTCAATGTAGATGTTTTTTCTGACCTTTATGGTCTTATTTATCTTAAATATATCTTGCCTAGACAGGTTTCTTTTTATTCTTGACATAACATCAAGAACGTCATCTCTAAATTTTCACAGATGCAATAACACATTAAACTCGTAAAAATCCTGTGTTAATAAATCGTGTCACGGTGTTACTTCTCTTTGTTTATGTATCTTTGCGAAAGCAAAACTAAGTAAATAGTTACGTTTAAAAAGAAATACTTAAAACAAGTAGGTAATGATGCGTTACTTTGAGGATGTGCCAACATAAATACCATTTTGCCTTGCCAACCAATAGCGTAGTTAATTGCACGCCATTTACCTACTTAAATCTTACTTAAAAACATTTGCGTTCAACCTTTTCATATAACTTTCACACGGAGCGACGCAATTTGCGTATTATTCTCTCTTCTTCCAAAATGACATGGATATTACTGTGTCATTTTTTAAAGCTATGATAACCAGCGATATTAAGGTTAAATAAACAATCATTTTTAGTAAAGTAAACATTTGAAGGGTTCATTGATCGACTGTTTGAGCAGATGTTATGACTTTCGTAAATGTTGCAGACTGTCGACTAAACAACGAGCGGCTGACCGTGTCACCGCGTCGCGCGTCGCGCGTCTCCCTATCGGTTGCCATCTGGTAGACCAGATAACTTCAATAGTGATATTACAGAATCAAGATCTATAATGTCACTATTGAAGTTAGAGCCATTGATTACGGATTGAATTAATAAGTTTCATAAATTGACGGAGCGCGTTATGGTTTACAATTACGTATTTTTGCTTAACATTTTTTAATGGAGCACATAATTTTATATGCACATACCTAAGTTTGCATCTACTGATACCTACCTCAGACTAAAATAACATCATGCCCATGTTCCATCCAAATGCTCAGGTTTCAATGAGCAACATCGCCGCCGCGGTGTCAAGATTATTTTGGTATGTTCATAAATTGACAAAAAGAAAGCACACGTAGTCATTGCAATACCGGACCCTCAAAAACGAAAATAAAATAGCTCAGCTCTCCATTACAACGTAATGCCACATTTTATAAACACACAATTATGGAGTCTTTGAAAGCAAGTATTTTCCCAGGAAATTCAAGTAACTGCGTTGGTACGATGCGTATGCGATGTATATATGAAAACGCTTAGATTAAATAGTATTGAACCTTGATGGATATAAACGCTGATGGTAACAGTGCTGATCTCTGTTACCAAATTAAAGAGTAAAGCCCCCAAAACCTTACCTACACAACTTTGGCAATAACAAAATGGATTAGTACTACTGATGTCATTCAAGACACACTAGAACGTCATAACCTCTAGCTACGTACGTCTAGCTAAATGTAAGTAAGTACTTACTTACTTACGTAGCCTGAATGCTTACTCAGGCAGATTGCAAGATTTCTAGCCGTGGAGTGCAGTATGTTAGCAGTTCGGTTATCAGACCGTATAAGGATGTATGCAGTAGTGGTACTGCATACATCCTTATACGGTCTGCGGCTTTCTGACCAACGTGGGCGTGGGCCCACGTTGGTCAGAAAGCCGCAAGCGTAAAGTGGAATTGGGCCGGTTATATCTGACGTATGACGGTGGTTAGGTTAGCTATGGGCAAATATAACCACCGAGTGGAACCCACACAGCGTAAGTCGTCTTCGGGGCAGGCCCAAAAGGAGATGGCGGGACGAGCTAGACCTATATTGGAAGGATTGACCGCAGAAATCTTTAAACCGAGATGAGTGGAAGTAGGATCAATATACTTATTATAAAGTAATGTATCGATATTTCGTAGGAGGGACCCAGTGGTCTCAGGAGTTGATTCCCTTTTACTTAACATCTGAGCATTCCTAAAGGCTTACTTTTTGTATCCATCTACATTTATTATCAGCTTATTTTAACTATCTATTGAGACAGTCATATTTTCAATCTTAAAAATATAAGCGTATCCTAGAAATAAAATCTCGTAATATTTGTGGTCATAAGCTCGTTTATAAAAAAACGTATAGTTACATGTTAAGACTAGCACGACTTGTCTTTATGTCAAATGTATGTTTTATAGCAGATAGACTTTCGTTGTTTAAAGTTCAAAGATTTCTCACAGATTACAAATATTAAATAAGTATATAAGGCGTCATAATTTCTGTGAATTGATTACAACCATGTAATAATTATCTAAGCATTTTATCCTTTCCGTGATTTCATTATTATTACGTTAGTGTAGGTAATACTTGTACCTACACCATAAAAATGTCTGATAAATAACTATGGCAATATCTATAAACAAGGTAAGCAAGGTTGATACTTGTTCTGTGATATTGTTCTCGTTGAACTCTTTTGTAGGACAGCCGCGTGGTCGCTTCGTTGAATTACTGCCCGCTACAAAATAATGAATAAAATACCGAATCCGTCACACAACAATAGTTGACTATTGGGAAACTGGACTATGGACCGCCACTGCGCCCGAACAGATCTCATCCCAAGATTGTCTCAGCTGTACTTTAATCAACAAATAATTCATCTCTAAATTAGATACAAGATAGAACCACTCACGCAATAATAAATCTATTTCTTCATTCTGATATAAATCAACAAGTTAGTTGTGAAGTTTAATGTAAAATAGTTTTATTAACTGTTAGCTATGCTCACCAAAGTTTCCTCGTACTCGAATAAATATGTAGTGAGGAATAATAGGGCTTAATTTTTTATCGTCAATTAATGTTCAAGTTACCCTGCCATTACCATAAAATGATACTTAAACGTCTAATTTCAAATTTAAATCTAAAATGCAGACAAAGCCGTATGCGAGTTTCTATATCAACAAGTAACTGCCTCAGTACCGTAGTAGAGGACTGCTACGCATGAGGACTGGGTTCGATGCCAAGTCGAGCAGTGATATCAAATTAGGTTTTTCTATGAAATTCTCAGTCGCAGCTCGGAGTTTGGATTTATGCCCAGTTAAATGGAATAGGCTGACCGACTATTACATGGGACCTAAATATACCGGCGAACTGTGGGTGTACATAAGTACACCTCTCTGCCCAAACCCTCGGGAGATACAGGTGTGATGGTATGTTTATTTGTATGTATACCTACATCTACAAGTTGACATTAAAGTAGCTCTTACGTAATTACTAAGTTTACATTAAGAATGAACTCATGTTAATCATTACGTAATAGTAGTAGTGAGATATTCAGCGAAAGGTCACAGTGCTCGGTGACCGTGGCGGGCAGAGGATACCGGGGCGGGAGGGGCGCCGGAGCGGAGGGGTGCCCGGCGACTGACGCACATCATGACAACACCACCTTATAATGTGTGTTTAAAGACGACAGGAAATCATGACCGACTGCCGTGTATCAGTTAAAACACCGACAGAATACTAACTCAATAATCCTAGTTATAAATTTGTAAACAGACAATTATATTAAAGTTTTACGTTTAATTATATTTAACTATAAGTACGTCTACTATATACTGAAAATTATTTTGTGATAACAGTGGTATGCATCACACAGCACAATGAAACAATATAAAACTACTTACTAGTTACGTATAATATGAATATGCTAACTGGCATGCAGGCGGGGCGTCGGCTTTGCCCAGGACATGGCTGCTTCCGGTCCTCTTGCCCACGACGCAACTGATTATTCTAACGGTTAATTCCTGTACCTACCTAAGCAAACACAATTTACTTTGAGAAATAATAAATATACTTAATAAGATTAAAAACATGAACAGTTGATACTCAATTTATCTATTAGATACACAAGATACACGTATTAATTACCTATTGGTTGACTATATTGTTACAAAGTTAGTACGGAATATTAAAAGTTAGTATATATGTATAGGCACGGGTCTCCTCTCACAGAACGAGAGGGATTAGGCTATAGTCCACCACGCTGGCCTTCCTAGTTCTGTGAGAGGAGACCCGTGCCCAGCAGTGGGACTGTATATGGGTTGATAATGGATGATATACGTACTTTTAAACTTAATATAAATTACCAAATGAACTAGATCGGTTTCAATAGGATTAATTTAACTTTGAACATTAAAACTCATCATCCCAGCCTTTTTCTGACTACACATGTTGGAGTCAGCTTCCAGTTTAACCAGAAGCGGCTGAATATTATTATTTTACACGAAGCGACTGCCATTAGACCTCCATAACCCAATTCCTGGGTAATACCGATATCTTGAGTATAAGCCGGTTTCAGGAGGAGGAGGCTTTTTGGGCTTAGCACTAACGATTGTCATAGGTGTTCGTATGACAACCGGGACCGTCAGCTTTATGTGCTCTCCGAGACACGGAGGGGTCTCGATGTGTTAAGAATGGTCACCCATCCACAAACCAACCGTGGGTAGAGCAGCTTAACCTTCCAGATCTGTTGATCAGCGTAGTTATTACTTAGCCAAGAGCCCTCTCTAACTCAAAAGCCCAAACTGTGTTTAAACTACAAATAAATAGGTAATAAGTTCATCCTCGTCCTGGATTTTTTGCTGCAAGCGGTACACCTATCTATCGACTTTAACTTGGTTTGGGACAAAATGTGACGTAAGTATAACTTTTTCTAAGTCTGCCGACAACAGCTGCTCACGTGAAAATTCTCACCTGAATACCAATATACAAAACGTATATTACCTATAGGCATAGCGGTTAAGATCGTGGGTTTTATTCCTATCCCAAACAAATCTTTATGTAATCAGTGCCGGATTAGCCACGTAGCAAGAGTAGCAAACGTCACGGGCTCCGCGCATTTGGAGGCCCCGCGCGCCAACGGTTTCTGACCATAAAAAGTATTTAGAAAATACTTTTTCCAATCAATGTAGCCACAATTCTTACTACAAAGAAAATAGTTGCATCAACATGTCCAACTATAATTTAAACTTTTATGTCCCTTGATAGAATTTGCTACAGGTCCCGCGCTGGCTTAATCCGGCACTGTAGTTATGTGATCCACAGATATTTGTTTCGAATTTGGATGTAGGTGCTTTGTATCTGTTAGTTATTTGTTTATAAAGTCACTCTTTAAAAAAAAAAAGATCTCTTCATACAATAATGAAGAAAAAATAACAAAGAAAAAACTCAAACACGTGCCGAAGTGCTAATGAAAATAACAATACCCCATTGCGACATCAATTTGCAAAAACGAATACTTTTATTTGAGTGTGGAATACAAAATAAAAGAAATTATTATTCAGAAGGGACCACAAAGGCTGCTGCTCTGCGCTGTCATGACTTCTGAGTCAGACAAGTAGTGGACTCCGTGAAAAAAATGTACGTATAGGTAATCTTTACGATTAGTTTATAAATGTTACGAAATAAAAAAAAAACTATGTATTAAGTAGGATACAAAAGAAATGTATGATGTTGTTAGCTAGCATAATTCTTGGGAACGTGTTTAGTTCAAAAGGCGTACGTTACATCGCTACCACGTTTTTTTCCAGTAACCTTTTAACATAAAAGCCCACCGACGAAAACGAAATCTGAAAGTTAGGACAAATTCCTACTGAAATATAATTATGTACGGAGGCCAGCATATCAAGCTACCACAATCTGTCAAAATTCTTTGATTGAATTTCAACTTTAATACAAAACTATAAGGTTCATAGAAATAAAACTACTTTTTACGGATTTTATCGGGTATATTGATATATATTATTAGTAATAAATGTCATTGAACATGTAACAATAAAAATGTAGGGTAGCTGTCAGTAGTTATATCATCAAGATCATCCACCTCAGTCTACCCGTGATCATGGACGCTGTAAAGGGTCCGAAACGTCGGGATTAATAATATTGTAGAGGTCGCTACCTGGAGTCAGCGTGAGACTGGCTGGTTTAAGAAGAAATAATCATTTGAAATTATTGTAGAATGTTTAGTGAAAAAAGTGAATCAATGATTGAGTCAGTTGTTCCTTGACCTTTGAAGAATAAAGTCGCAAAGTCCCTTTTAACCGAGAGTTTCTTTGAATAGGCCTCCGTGCACCCCATCTGGGTGCCACAAAGTGACGGAGGCGCCGGGTAGAGTTATTGATAAATATATTATATTTTTAGTGAAATTGCGAATTCGAAAGTTTGGTGAAAGAAAAACAAATTCGAAGCGACGCCAGAGCGACCCCCGACCCTTTGATTAAAAAAAAAAACAAGAGGGTTTTTTTTTGTTCTATCTAGAGGGGGAAGGATTCGGAAAAAGCTGTTTTCGACTTTGTTGATAAGATATAGTCTTTGCAAAGTGTGTTTGTTTTGAACACAACCGATTCAGCAATATCCGAAGGTTCCATAACATATTTAATTCAATGGAACGTTAATGTGTATTTATTGAGATTTAAATATGGGAAGTCAAGTAAATTTTTGCATTTTATTCGGAGTGATTTCATGCTAAGACAATGTGGCAATTTAATCTTTTCCTTTCTCTGACTCAATTGCGTTAGAAAAAAGTTAAGAATTAAGATGTGGTATTGTATTCAATTTGAATTTCTTAGACCCTTCAGGAATGATGCGTTGCTGATTGTACATTAAATTTTGAAGCATCAGTAGAGAGGAGGCTGCTTCGCGTCTTTTCCAGGCGTTTTGTCGCATTGAAGTTTGTGGCGACATTGTTCTCTTTAATTCTTTACTGTGATAGATGTTATTTCTCTTGTGTATAGTTATGCACACAAATGTTAGTTTAGGTAAATGTTTTTTTAATTTAGCACAAGAGATGCAACACGCCACAAACTATCCTTTAGCAAAGGACATGCCTCACGTGCGGTGTAATAATATTTTCGCCTGAAACTGACAGTTCGAGTTAGGCACTAGGTAGGGACATGTTTATTTCTTCTCTATATGGATAACACTGGAAGTATTATCCATGATGGTGGGCGTAGCTGATGTAGAGGTCGCTACCAGGAGTCAGCGTGAGACTGGCTGGTTTAAGAAGAAATAATCATTTGAAATTATTGTAGAATGTTTAGTGAAAAAAGTGAATCAATGATTGAGTCAGTTGTTCCTTGACCTTTGAAGAATAAAGTCGCAAAGTCCCTTTTAACCGAGAGTTTCTTTGAATAGGCCTCCGTGCACCCCATCTGGGTGCCACAATATCATAATACGCGATAAAATCCGTAAAAAGTAGTTTTATTTCAATGTATAATACTCGCGTAAATGTCAGAAATCAATATATAAGGTTCATATTTAATTGGGAAAATTTGACAGTTTTGGATAGCTTGACTTGCTGGCGTGTGTACACCAACCAATAACCAATATCTGACTAGTAGATACCTACTTGCACTTTTAGTTAATGTTATAGATATTATTTTAGAATTTTCCATCCACTTCCATTAAATTAAAAAAATAGATTAGAAGCGAGATAGTGAGACTAGTGTATAGCCCGAAGGAACTGTGAATTCGTGAGCACGAAGTAAGTCGGTGCAAGGCGGGGCGGAAGCGCGCGGGCGACGCGCTGCTTGGTCGTGGATCCCGCGGATGCTCGGGTTCATTACCCGCGCCCGTTCGATCACGGACCATCCACAATGGGCGCCATACCATACTCGAACGTGGTAAACCACCGTCTTGGAACCGTTCTTTAAAAACAAAGCAGTTATACTATTTCAGTCTCAAAAAATATTTTAAATTATTACTTGGTCATCAACATCAGCGTCGTCGTCATCCGAATCGTAAAACGGTAGATTCGCGCCCACTTTTAAGGACACAGTCAATATTAGGCGTATGCTGTGTCATTCTGAAATAAAATGTATATTTGCTATGTAGGCGAGATAATGCCGACTATTATTATTTTTAATGCCAAACTTGTCGTATTTAAACCGTAAAGTTATATACTTAATTACTTTACTACCTTGTATTGCTGCAAACCTTAGAGTCACGGACTCACGGTGCATGTAGTTACCTAGTATCATTCAATAATTGTATTTTTTTTTCTCAGATTATTTTCACTGATACTTTTGTCAGTAAAGTTTTTATTGTAGAAAAGTTTTGAATGTACGAGTACTTAATTAATCATTTAATGATAAGAAACTTATTTAAATTTGCTAGGCTTTGCTTGACATAAAAAAAGATATCCTCCAGGAACTAAGTGGAAAATTCGATTCTTTATACAGCACTTCAGCCTTGTTTAGATGATCAATTAATATAACTATGATAAATTTGAGTCTTCAACATCAAAACATGCTTCAACGAGTTCAACGGTCTGTGACAGACAGACATCGAGGTGTTCCCATAAAGAGGTCCCTTTTTGTCAATTCGATACGAAACACAAAAAAAATTAGATCAAGAAAAGTGTTATTAGGTTTTACTATGAATTTCTTTGTAACAGTTATGGCAATAGCAGTGATAGCCTAGAGGCCATTGGACTGCCAAGTCGAAGGTCTTGAGTTCGAACCCAAGGCACCCACCTCTGACTTTTCGAAGTTAATTATAGTGATAATTAACTTCGAAATGTGTGTGGTGAAAACATCGAGAGGAAACCTGCATACCTTAGAGATTTTCCTTGACGGTTTGTGAAGTCTGACAACCCGCACTAGACCAGCGTGGTGGTCTATAGCCTAATCCCCCTCAATATGAGAGGAAACCCGTGCCCAGCAGTGGGACAGTATATGGTTGATGATGATGAATGGCAATAGGCTCACCCCCTATTACATGGAACCTAATCATACTGGCGAACTGTGGGAGTACATTGGTACACCTCTGCCTAACCCTTCGGGGAATATGAGCGTGATGGTACGTTTGCTATTCTAAGTTTATTGGTTATAATTGTTATAACTGTAAAAAAAAAAACAGGTTTTAACAAAACAAAACCTAATTAGGTGTCTGTGCGTTGAGGTATACTTATTAATATAAAATATTGATTCACATGCGTCTCTTGAACCCGCATCGGTGCCATTGCTTTGTGCCAATGCAAATAAGGAAATGTAGAACTTACTGAAACATGTATTAGATCGTACAAAATAAGAACGATACTCCTCGCGCCGTCGGTATTTAGCAACCACCGTGTTTAATAGTCTTTCAAACTGTTAGTTCAAGTGAACTAACTCATATCGACCCGATATATCAGGTGTTTTATTGGGAACAATGTGTATTTGTACAGATACTTATCCAATGGCGATAGTTCTACTTTCTAATAATGATACATTGCAGGTCCTTCCGTACTCGTAACATACGTAGATAGGTAAACTTTACATACATCTGGCTGCCTAAGTAAAGCTCTAAAATATGCAGCAAACACTTTCATAATAATTCTTTAGTGAAGATAGGAAATATGAAGATAGGAAAGGAAGAAAATAGGAACTAAAACATATTTTGAACCAAAGGAAAGAATATGAAATGTTCATAATAAATTGGTACTACTTATTTCAAAGAAACGACCAATTTGGAACCGTGCACCTAGACTCGACATTTCATAAGTGCCTGTATATGGTTTTATATGAAAATAAAACTATTTTGATTTTGAGAGAATAAAAAAAATATAATTTGGCTCTGATGTACTGTATGCACAGGGCTTATTTTGCCCTAAGTTATTTATAACTAGAAATAAATTCTAGTTATAAATAACTTAGGGCAAAATAAGCCCTGTAGGTAGATAGAGAACATAACTCTCTTCTGGCGCTGTCAGGTAAAAACTAAGATTTGGGGTAAAATAAATGGTAACCCTAAAGTTACAAATACCTTTATTTTTTGTCCCGCTCAGCGGCACGCTAACCTATAGTCTATATCTTTCCTCTGTCTACGCTTTAAGTGCTTTAACCCATAGGCGACTAACAAAAAGGATTTATATGGATTTATATTTATTTACAAGTCAATATTTAATGAATAATAGATGACGCCGGCATTTTCTAGCTGACGACCTCTAAAAAGAAACGCCGAAACAAACTCAGAGAATTATGGTATCTTTTAAAGTCCAGACAGTAACCATGTATAAGGTGTACAAACATTGAAACCCAGATGAAAATCGATTCAGTAATTTTTGATTGATCGACACAATTATTTTAAAAAACTATTGTTTTGTGTGTTCAATGTAGGTACTCCGTCCCAGGGGTTCTACTCCCTAAGCACGAAGTCCGTAGTTTCGACCTTCGTTACGGGCGTTTCCTACTCCGTATCACCTACGGACGGATGATTCGTTCGGGGCTCGAACACGAACTAAGAATGAATGACAACACAATTTGATAGTTGTCCCTACTCCCGATGTGTTTTTACCCGTTCGAAAAATTTTATTTGACACTTGTTTTATCGGACTCCGAAGCTTCGGAGAACTTTCGAACAGCTCGTAACTTCGTTGACGGAAATAGGGAGTAGACGCTCTGGTATCCGCCACCACATTTTTAAAATTACCTGCCTACTTACAATGTACAAACTCGATGGCCTGTTACAATTTTATATGGAAAATATTCATCACACTTCACAATTCGACTGTGACTGAGTTAACCGATGGAACCTCGTTTACTGTAATAGCAAAGGAGTGTGGGATGTGAGGGAAATCATTCTAAATGTTTAGCAAAGACTGTGGGTAGCACCTTTAAGGTCAGCCTTGCACCCACACATGCCTTTTATGTAGGTATCTCAACACTAAACAAGATAAAATGACATAAAGTAATAAGTCAAACGTCACGAGTTGATTTTTAAATACTTAATACTTTACGCTCTTCGCGTAAAGTTTAAAATTGCGAACTTATTCTTGTAGACTTAGTTTGTTTTGTTTGTTTGAATACGTTTTGCAACATTCACCTTTTCCTAAACAGGTAAGCGGATTTTAGAACGGCTGTTGTGGGCGAGAAACGTGAGTGGAAGGAAATACTTCGGTTATTAAATACTATTTTTTTCATATCATTAGTAAATTAAAGTTAGATATATTTAACATCAGGGTTGATCGATTAGATACCTATATTATATATATGCAGGTGCACAGAGCTGAGGGTGGCTAGATGCGACATAACTTCACGTTTTATAGTTAGTAGACAAAGCCATTAGAATATAGAGTTCATAGATTTACTCAGAGAGATTAGATAAATTACCCATAACCACTGTCAATAGTAGCTACTACGTATTATGCAGTGGCGGATTTACCAGTAGGCTGAGTAGGCTGGAGCCTAGGGCGGCAGATTTTAGGGGGCGGCAAATTTGGAAAATAAATATTGTCTTACTGAATAAAAAAAAATGTAGGTATACCTAAATATAAACACGTACTCTCTTCAGGGTTTTACCTTTGACGATCTCAGATAATTTTCCTAGCATAGTGTCGAGCTCCCAGAAAAAACGAAAATTTCTTGTCATATATCAGTCTATATTGCCGTCCACTGGGCGTCCACTTTAGGCAGCTTGCATCCATCCCCTGCCGCAGGGCGTACCACACTACGCTTACCCAAGCGCGGTCTCCACACTAGCACTTGTCTGCTGTCGCTAACGACCAGAAGAATACGCTATGATATCCCTGATCTTTAGGAATTGTGGGATCGACGATTCAGAGATATCATAGCGTATTCTTCTGGTCCCCTACTTCTCGAAGTTGTGCCGCCCCAGCTTTATATTTGGTATAAGTATTCTTGCACAACCTTTTATCTTTATTTCACAAATTCTAGTTTTTCTTTTCGTAATAAAGTTGTTTTTTTTTTTTCAAATTATGTTTTAGGTAAATATGGACATTTGAAGTTTTTAATGACCTAGTGCATACAATGTACTAGAAGATTTCTGAAGAACTTACTTGAGTTACACCGCAATATTTTTTTATTTATGCTATCTTCACATTTCAAGGTAGTTTTTACAATCATAAGCAAATTTCTTGTAGAAAATTTTTTATTCATCATTTTTTTTTGTAAATTATGCATTGTCATTCGAGAATTACTTAGTCTGGCCATAAATACTGTTACAATTAAAAAGAAACAAAATATTACATTTTAATTTGGAATCTGTAATTTTTATATGATTGTTCATTGTGTTTTCTCATTTTGGCGCCACTACATTGTACAATATTTTGCGATATTAAAATGGAGTGGGGTGATAAAGAGAACCGAATCGCTGTGATTTCATTACACAAAGTAGGTATGGAGGCAAATGCAATTTTTAAAAGTCTCCGTACGCTTGGTATTAGTCAAATGTTTGTGTACCGGGCTATTATTAGGTACAATGAAACCTCCTCTGTTTGTGACAGAAAAAGATCTGGCCGTCCACGTTGTGTTCGTACGAAAAAGGACCGACTTCAGTGATGGTTTGGTGGGATGTTAGCTATGAAGGAGAGACTGAGCCATATTTTTGTGAAAAATGTACCAAAACATTGGCACAATTGTATCATGATACCATTCTTGAGAAGGTAGTTAAGCCCCTTAACAACACCATGTTCAATAACCAAGAATGGTCCTTCCAGCAAAAGTTGGCGCCAGGTCATAAAGCTCGGTCCACGCAGTCTTGGTTGGAAACGAACGTTTCGGACTTCAGCAGAGCTGAAGACTGGCCGTCGTCTAGACCCGATCTTAATCCGCTGGATTATGATTTATGGTCAGTTTTAGAGAGTACGGCTTGCTCTAAACGCCATGATAATTTGGAGTCCCTAAAACAATCCATACGATTGGCAGTGAAGAATTTTCCAATGGAAAGAGTGCGTGTTTCTATTGATAACTGGCCTCAATGTTTAAAGGACTGTATTGCAGCCAATAATAATAATAATAATAAATTGATTTATTTTCTCTTCACAATAGGTTCACAATTTAGGTAGTGTATACATTGGTCTTAAATTTCACCTATGTGAGAGACTGGTGCCTGATGTAGGTTTTTAATTAAAAACCTGTATTTTAATTAAACCAATGGAGACAACTTCGAATAAGCTTTTTATATTTTAAATTTATTTTATTTTTTATTTTATATTTATGTATTAAACTAACACACTGTTAAAGTTATAAATGTTATTTGCAATACAAAAAAAAAAATTTCTTTGTTACAATAATTATGGCAAGACTAGGTACAAATAGTTCAGTAAACAGTCTTAAATCATATTAAGATTTAGGAGTAATCTCAAAAATAGCTCATTGCTTGCTAGCTACATGTATAGACATGGTAAGTACCATAGGGTACTTACCAAATTTGATAGGATTTAGTCTAGTGCAATTACTTTCAATCTAGAGAGGTTTACATGACTAAAGTAGAGATTTTAAGAAAATAAATTTAAAAATTCATAACTTCTAAACTAATGATTTTCGCGGAACATTTATGTTGCGTTTAGATTATGTGTTGGAATGACCTCGATCCAAAAAAACATTTTGGACCACTGTAAATGGGCCAGCCTGTATTTTATGCCTCGTTCTGTCCAGTTACTGGTTAGTGACTTAGTGGTCGTAGCTCTGGTGACTGGTGTATCTAACCAGACCACGCAGGTTCTAATCCTGCAGTCGAATATTTCCTTCACTAAAGTAAGTGAGATTCGATTTTAAAAAATATTTATTTGGTGAAACAAATTAAACGCTTAAATTGCGAGTCGATCTAATAACATTAGGTGTACATAAACTTTCTTTTAATTCTGTAAAACAAAAAATATATGCAATACCTATCTATTCTTTTGGTCTAATGAGACTGTTACGGCCGTCACTGTATAAGGCATACCTTACCCCATATTATAAGTAGTATTTAGCATTTCTAAACTCAGAATTAGACCCAAAAACTATTTCTTGTGTCAAAAATTGTGGAACAATAAAAAAATATATATGATCGTGAACTAGGGGCGGCAATATTTGAAGAGCCTACTGGCGGCAAATGTCTAAATCCGTCACTGGTAATAAGTAGATGTGACTGCTACAGTTTTGCCATTAATACAGCAATTATCAAATAGTGAAGATTTTGATAAGATATACTTATCAAAATCTTAATATACCTAATTGATAGGTGTTTCTTTACTTGAAAATCATCTATTGGAGGTCCAATACCTAGTTGATTTTGACAGCGTCAGGCTGGCTTTAAAAACCGGCCAATCGGACTCGCGCACCGAGGGTTCCGTACAAACATGTAGGTATATAAGTAAAAGTTCACACATCACGACAATCGAGTCATAATTATGGTATTTTTATTGCAAAATGAAATCCATAACATTACAATATGGAAAGGTGGAGGAGAATAAATTTACGATATTCGCAAATTTTCCTTCATTTGTGCTATAAGACGTTGCTTCGTACCAAATTTCAAGATTCTGAGTTCACGGGAAGTTAGCTTGATACCTCCACGCGTTCCTGAGAAAAAGGGTCTTGACAGACATACAAACGGACGGACGGACGGACAACAAAATGATCCTATAAGGGTTCCGTTTGTTCCTTTTGAGGTACGGAACCCTAAAAATGGCACTTTCTTCAAAAGGCTGTTCATGCGTAGCTTTATACCTAAGTAGTTAGGTTACCTACCTATATTACCAAAATGTTAGACCTTTTAAGAGACCATATTCTTTAATTTCTTTTGCTGTATGGAAAGAGCGCCAAATGCCGGTGCTATCTAGTTTATAAAGACATCTATTCTTATTTTATTTCACGTATAGATTCAGACACGAATACCACAGGTAGAAATAGCTTCAGGGAAATCATCTTTACTGACAGATAATTTGTATGTAAGGGGGCTACCATCATCTAATGCCCTAAGTCAACCTCACCTGCTCGTGGTACATCCTGCTAATTAACGAACGAGGCTCTGACGACCGATGGATGGCGGTATAACCACCATAAAGTAGCGTAGCTAAATCCCAATGACTGGTGATGGGCAGCAGGGTCATCAGTGCGAGAAGTTACGTCCTGCGGTCGCCAACCCGCATGCCCAGCGTGGCGACTATGGGCAACTACCTCCACATGAATGTTACAAATAAACGGCCCCTAGTTCCCGGCCGCCCTGCTATTCCTGATCAAGGTGGCGGTCAAGGTAACGGCAGGGCAGGGGGTGCAAAGAATCCCCGGGCTACGGTAGGCTACCACCCACAGCTGACTTTGGTAACGTACAACGGACGAACGCTCAGGCTTGACGATCATATGGCACAGCTCGAAACGGAATTGGAGAAGATCAGGTGGCACATTCTAGGATTGTGTGAAGTCCGAAGACAGGGCGAGGACACTATAACATTGGAATCGGGTCACCTGATGTATTACCGGGAAGGTGACAAACAATCCCAAGGTGGCGTAGGGTTTCTAGTCCATAAAGCCCTCTCTGACAACGTTGTAGAGATATCCAGTGTGTCGACCAGGGTAGCATACCTCATAATTAAACTAACCGAGAGGTATAGCCTCAAGGTTATACAGGTATATGCACCGACGTCGATGCACTCGGATGATGCGGTGGAAGAGATGTACGAAGACATCTCTTCGGCACTTCATAAAACCACGAAGACGCACTTCAACGTTGTCATGGGGGATTTTAACGCCAAAGTGGGAGTACAGAATAGCGGTGAATCGAGAATTGGTCCACACGGTTACGGCAGCAGGAATCATAGGGGGCAAATGCTCGTCAACTTCCTAGAGAAAGAGGGACTATTTTTAATGAACTCCTTCTTTAAGAAACAGCCTCAAAGAAAGTGGACGTGGCAAAGCCCCGACACTGTTACAAAAAAACGAGATAGACTTCATCATGACGGACAGAAAGCAAATATTCAGAGACGTCTCTGTGGTCAACAGGTTTACGACCGGAAGTGACCACCGACTACTTCGAGGCTCTCTGAATATAAACTTCAAGCTTGAAAGATCCCGTTTGATGAAGTCTATACTCCGACCTAACCTGCTCCAAAGCGCCGCGGGATCAGAACAGTTCCAGCTTCACCTGGAAAATCGATTCGCTGCCCTAGAAACCACGATGGATGTGGACGAGACCCTGAAACAAATTGTGGGAATCCTTCGGGAGGAAGGGTCAAAGTTTTTTCAGCTGCAGCGTACAGGTACGAAGTCCAAACTTTCGGTAGAGACTCTCCGACTTATGGACGAGAGACGAAACTATATTCAGGCTACTCCGTCAGAGAAGCGGGCCCTCAATCGGAACATCAGTAGGCTGGTGCGGCGAGACCTTCGTCACTCCAATACTCTCCGGGTAATGGAGGCTATTGAGCAGAACCGGGGATCAAAAGTCTTTGCCCAGCAATTGAGAAGGCCCCATCTGACGAAGATAAAAACATCATCTGGCAACACCGTCACCTCAAAGCCGGAGATTCTCGCCGAGATAGAGGACTTCTATGGCCGATTGTACGACTCACATGCTCCACGACCACAAACCAGTTCCGAGGATTCCCGAGCTACATTAACCCGCCATTACACAAACGAGCTGCCGGAAGTCAGCCTCGACGAGATCGAGATGGCCCTCGAACAGCTTAAAAATGGAAAAGCCCCAGGGGAAGACGGAGTCACTTCGGAGCTTCTAAAAGCGGCAGGCAGACCTGTACTTCGGGAGCTCCAGAAGCTCTTTAACTCTGCTCTGAACGACGGGAGAACTCCAAAGGCGTGGAACAGAAGCGTGGTGATACTGTTCTTCAAAAAAGGGGACCAAACTCTACTTAAGAACTACAGGCCTATCTCGCTTCTGAGCCATGTCTATAAGTTATTCTCGAGGGTGGTCTCGAATCGTCTAGCAAGAAGACTTGACGAGTTTCAACCTCCAGAGCAGGCTGGGTTTCGAAGGGGTTACGGGACCATAGACCACATACACACGGTGCGGCAAGTTATACAGAAGACCGAGGAGTATAACTTGCCGTTGTGTCTTGCATTTGTGGACTATGAGAAAGCCTTTGACTCAATCGAGACCTGGGCCGTTTTGGAGGCCCTGCAGCGATGCCAAGTGGACTGGCGATACATCGAGGTGTTGAGATGCTTGTATGACGCCGCAACTATGTCCGTCGAAGTACAAAACCAGCAGACAAAACATATCGACGACCTCTGTGGTCTAGCGGTTCGAGTGCCGGACTGGTGATCATGGGGTCGTGGGTTCGATTCCCACAGGACACAAATATTTGTGTGGATAAAACATGAGTATTTGTGTTTGTCTGGGTGTTTCTTATCTATTATAAGTATGTATTTACAAAAAAAAAGTATATAAGTATTATATCCATTGTCTAGTACCCATAGTACAAGCTCTGCTTAGTTTGGGACTAGGCGGTGTTGTGTAAAAATGTCCCAAAAATATTATTATTATTATTATATCCAGCTTCGCCGGGGAGTGAGACAAGGGGATGTTATATCCCCTAAATTGTTCACCAACGCCCTGGAGGATATGTTTAAGACGCTGGATTGGAAAGGTATGGGCATAAATGCAAATGGCGAGTATATCTCACACCTGCGCTTCGCCGATGATATAGTCCTCATGGCGGAGTCGCTGCAGGATCTCGAACGAATGTTGACCGATTTAGCTGACGCCTCTCGATGTATCGGTCTGGGGATGAATATAGATAAAACTAAGGTTATGTACAACGACCTTGTTACCCCACGACCGGTCGTTGTAAATGGGTTATCTCTCGAAGTTGTTCGTGAATATGCCTACCTCGGGCAAATAGTCCAATTAGGTAAAAACAACTTCGAGAGGGAAGCCGATAGGAGGATACAGCTGGGATGGGCAGCATTCGGCAAACTTCGTCAAGTCTTCTCATCACCTATACCTCAGTGCCTTAAGACGAAAGTCTTCAATGCGTGCGTCCTACCAGTAATGACCTACGGAGCCGAAACGTGGACACTCACGATGAGACTGATGCACAAATTTAAAGTCGCACAGCGAGCTATGGAAAGAGCTATGCTCGGAGTCTCTCTGAGGGATAAAATTCGCAACGAAGTTATCCGTCAGAGAACCAAAGTTGCAGACATAGCTCAAAGAATAAGCAAGCTAAAGTGGCAATGGGCCGGTCACATCTCGCGGAGAACTGATAAACGCTGGAGCAAACGAGTTCTCGAGTGGCGACCGCGTCTAGGTAAGCGTAGTGTAGGACGCCCGCCGGCCAGGTGGAGTGACGACTTGCGGAAGGCAGCTGGCAGTGACTGGATGAGGAAAGCCGAAGATCGGGCTTTGTGGCGTTCATTGGGAGAGGCCTACGTCCAGCAGTGGACGAATATGGGCTGATGATGATGATGATGATGACAGATAATTATATCTAACTAGTTTATTTACATATAGGTAAGTAGCAGGTAGGTACTTCTGGTGAAAATATCACATCTATATACGGATATAGCTCTACCAGTTGGTAGAGCTGAAAATGGATAGTTTGAAGTCTACAGATAAGTTTATCTGTAGACTTCAAAATATACATTTTCAACCTTATCCAGTGGCGGAGAGTAGCGGAGATGACAGGGACGACCCGGCGCCCTGGGCGACACTTTTCACAGGGGACAGCACACTGTCTAAATCTGATAAAATTTTATACCATTTCATTTTATATTTATAGCGAAACTACAATTAGGACTGATTAAAGCGCACGATTAATATTTAATTCCATATTGTGTGATGCAACTTGGGAATCGAATAAGGTTGAAATGGCAATGTGGGCGTGGCCGGCGCGCCACAATTATGATACCACAATCACAACTCAACCGATTTATTCGTTTTCGTTTACCGCGTTTAATGTGCTTCGGACTATTTCACAGAATAGAGCTTTGCAAATACCGTGTTGTGCAATTGTTACTTGTAAGACAAAAAGTCAGACAGAGTATTATAGAGCGAGGAGGTATACCTACGAAATGCTACGGTATTTTCCTTGACTTATCCAAGGCTTTCGACACAGTCTCTATTCCCACCTTGATTGATAAAATGGAGCGCGTTGGTATTCGTGGCCTTGCATTGGATATATTTAAGGATTACCTCTCAAATCGTACCCAACGTGTTAGAGTTGACTTTACAATTAGTGACGAACAAGTTATTGATTTTGGCGTTCCACAAGGCAGTATCCTTGGGCCTCCTCTTTTCTTACTCTACATCAATGATCTGTGTCAAACTCAGATTTCTAAATGTGACATATTTACATATACAGATGAAGCCACTAGTAGTTTATGACTCGGACTGGGATAAAGCAAGGAAGAGGGCGGAACACTCGCTTCGTATTGTTACGGAATGGCTTTCAGTGAACTTACTGACCCTAAACGTAGCCAAGACTAAGATCGACAGATTTTCTTTACCAAAAACCATAGTTTTTGGTAAAGAAAATCTGTCGATGTGATTCCTGAACCTGATTCCCGAAGAGGTGCACCTCTTCGGGAATCAGGTCTAATTAAAGCCCATACTTGCGTAGGCGGAGAAACAAACTGCGAGTGTCCATTTGTAACCCTTGTTTCAGATATCAAATATCTAGGAGTTCACATCGATGCCAAACTGAGTTGGCAAGCGCATATCGAAGCCTTATGTACACGTATCAGATAGCTAATTTATATATTTAAAGAACTTAGATACTCAGCTGATACTGATACCGCATTGCTTGCTTACGAAATCCTCTGTCAATCCATAATTATGTATTGTATTCTTGTTAGGAGAGAAACATACAAAACTTCCATGTTAAAAGTAGAAAGAGCCCAACGAGCGATCTCAAAGGTTATGCATTTCAAGCGAAGGGACTTTTCAACTACTCAACTTTATTCAGAAGCCGGAGTACTGACGGTTAGACCACTTTTTGTACTCCGTAACAAACACTCAACGCTACATCTAGACCCTATTAACCTAAATAGACGCAAAGGTATACCTGTGTGCGATACAATCCAATGTTTGCCAGTCGACAGCTTGCGGCTACAAGGTCTCGACTATTTATAACAAAATGCATAAAATTCATTTCATCTACTCCCTGACTCAACACGTAATTAAAACTTAACTCTCTAAATGGCTGCAAAAATTATCTTATGAGGAAACTGAAAATCTTATTACTGTTGTCACTTAATACTAGTATCCGAGGTACACATAAAATTACAATAGAATTAGAAATGTTATCTTATTATTATTTTAAGCAATTTAAGTAGCACTTGCATGACAATCTAAACTGATGTTTACCATTATATCTGGAGGAACATTGTCTCCTAAAACACAGGGTCCTGGCCCAGTTTAGGAGGCAGCAGTTCACAATTAAAATTGACACCTCCGTACAATATGTCTAAATCTCACTGTGTACCTAAGTTTTGTGTTACTTTTAAGTGTACAAATAAAGTGTTTATTTAATTATTATTTTATTATTTACCTTTCCATCGGTAAGTCGATTTTATAATACGCATATCGTTATTTGTAAAAAACCTAAAAATGTACTGATCACTAATGATATTCCAAACATCAACAACATAGTTTTTATTTATTTCACACACATACAACTATTAGCACAGGTCTTAACCTAATACAATAGCGTAGTTAATTACATTAAATATTACTTATTAACTAACTGACATTATACAGTAAGCGGTTCGTGTAAATTCACTCAGTATGCAGCTAAATACGTCGACCTGTTGTGATATTGCGTTCAGCGCCCGCAAAGCGCGAGTGAGGGGCGCCTGCTGCCACAAGTTGGTGCGCGCCACCGGTACACACAGCAGCAGCGGGCCCGCCGCCGCCGCGACACGTACTCATCCGGGATACAAAACCTAACTGTCTCTAGGACGGCTGGATTGTGTATCTTACAAATCTTGTGTTGCAATAAGTTACAAAAAAAAATACATTCCCCGATGTTTATTCACTTAATCTATGCAATGACCGAGTCCGCTTGCAATGTATTGCATGCATTGCGTCCTCTACACTTCAACCATTGCACGTTTCGTCGCTAGCCGTGATTAGCCATAATGCACAGTGCGTGCTAGTGTGCAAACAAACAGCTGCCCTGAGATATATGTTACAAATATTTCGCACTCAACCAAATCACACAGATTTGGTTGGTTGTATGCGAAACATTTGTAAACATAGTATTGCGTACATATGTGTTACTAACACAAACACGACACTGGTCATTTAATACAAAATTTCAGCAAGGGCCTTTCCAACCTAATTTATCTGTTCCGTGGCTTACACAAATACTCGTACAACAGGATTTTAAAAAACCGGTCCGTAATAAACTTGGCTTATGGTAGGAGTTGCCTGGTAGAAAGGATAAAAGCTTCCGTTACGTAAGGAAAATGCGTTATTCTTTTCTTTTTAATTCTTCTCGAAACAATCGGTTCTGTCCGGCGTAGTTCAGATTCGTCAACCGCTGCCGCCATACCAGGGAGCTTAGACAAGTAGCAATCTGACAATCGAATCGACGAACGAATAGAAACAAAATGTATAGGAATGACATCTATGATCGCCCGATTTGTCGAAAGCTTAAGTCATTTCCATACTTTTTGTTTCTATTCGTTCGTCGATGCGATTGTCAGATTGCCACTTGTCTACAGGCGCTGTTTACATAATATTTTGTTAGATAAATGTGGTGCTTGTCTGATGGTCAGCATAGTTATACTTCTGTTAAATAATTATAATGATTTTTTGTGATTGTTTTAATTCTTATACGTGTTAACATAGCATTCCATTATTTATATTTAATTTTGATTAAGTAAATAAATATTTTTCCTAAAATATTAATATAATAATAATAATGTTTATATGTCACAAAGAATAGTTACATTACAATGGGATAAGCTTAATCTATGGTCTTATATAATAATATTCTTAAGAGTTACTGGAACTGGTACCCAAACTAGGCTGAAGCCTGTATTTTGGGAGACAGTGCTCAATCAAAAGATAGGTATGACACTGTAGACACTATATTGAACGTCGGTTATAAAGGAACGATACATTTATTTTTGTTATGTATGTGGACACGGGGACAGACAAGTAAAACAAGCGCTGGCTAGAGACACACTGACTGCTGACATTTATTCGTTGTAACATGTAGTCGTAGGTACATTGGTGGGGCAGTGCGCGGGCGGTGCGGCGCCGCGCACGCGCGTAGGTAACTTGGTACAATGTAGAACATTTACCTACTCTTTAATACACAACAATTTTATACTAGCTTCTGCCCGCGACTTCGTCCGCGTGGAAAAGTTACTTTTAGTTAGCCTATGTGTTATTCTGGTGTATAAATATATATAAGTAGTTTTAGCGTGAAACATACACACTCACAAACTCGCCTTTATAATATTAGTGTGATGTGATTAGTTTTAGGATGTTAATATATTTAAATTAATAGCATAATTATGTAAGATTTGTAAAGGTATTCTGAATGCGTGGTGTGTGATTGTAGTGTTAATTAGTAGAAGGATGATTGATTGAGTGAGAATGTGTTTACTTAGTCTATGAACTTAAGTAGAGCTTCTGTGCCTTCATAATCTCCAACTGGAGTAACGTGGCTATTAAGTTCTACAATATTTTCTTTTATGTTTAGAGAGTTTAACACCGGACACATGGACAAACCGGTTGATATTGAACAAAAATCTATAATTTCAGAAACAAGAAGAGAGGAAGATAAAGCCTCATGGAGCGGACATAACGTTTTTCCTTAAGTCAGGAAGAAGATCAAAAAGAACTAAGTTGAAGAAAGGAAAAAGTCGAAGGGTTTTTTTTTAATGGCTTCGCACGATTTGTGCATTTTGCCAATGACAAGTGGTAGATAAGTCGAAGGGTTGTTCGCGGTTGTTCGGGAACACAATAAATAAATAAAATTAGTAGTAAACTTGCTATCTTGCAATACTCACTGTGCCCCGAACCACAGATTAGTGATATCACCAACCACACTGTTTTTTTATAAAAAGCAACATTGTTTACACCTATTGGATTTTATCACTGACCTTTAATAAAGAGGTCAGTGGATTTTATCCTGTATCGTGGGTTCGTTTACAAACACGATCTGTCTGTACAAATACAAACATGTTACAGTAATTCATGTATTATGAACATACACTGCTAAATTGCTTTAACAAAGAACAGCACTACCCCTAGTCTAGTTAACAAGCTTGAAAAATATGAATATACCTGAAACTAACAAGCAACATAAAATGGGCACATTAGGACCATCTATTTATTCTAAAATTTAACTATGAGGCAAAACGAATCAGCCCTGTTTCGGTTATAGAATATGTAGAAGAGATCTTCTACATATTCTAGAACCAGGGCTGCCAGATGTACGATTTAAATCGTACTCATACGATTTTTTGGCCTTTTTACTCATGTACGAGCGTTAGACCAAGATCGTACGGAACAAGTACGATTTTATAATATACCTGGCAACATTTCATAAAGAAGCATTAATTTTAGGGAATTCCCCAACTACCTAACGCGAAACTTATTACTCATAATAAAATAAACTCCATATATCAAAAACATTACAACTAGTATTCAATTACTTAATAATAAATATAATTATTATTATGAAGTATATTTGCCGGTTTTTAGACTAGCACGGGCCGAAGCCAAGTGCTAACCTAGACTAATTGTTGATGATGATGATGATGATCAGGGGTGTTAAAGATTGATGCGCGCGTATGATTGTGTGCGTGTGGTGACTGTGGTGGTTACTTCTGTGTGGGATATGGTTGCTTGTGTCTCATTTTCGTTCTGTAGGAATTTTCTAACAATTCTACAAGTATTCAGGATTGCGGCTTTCTGTAGGCTTTGATAGGTATACGGTGCTATGTCTAGAGTTTTTAAAGATTGGTGAAGTTGCTTGGGAATGACCCCTGTGGTTGATAAAACTATAGGAACAATACTGACATGACTTAGTCTCCACATTCGGCTGATTTCAATTTTTAAGTCTGTATATTTGGAGAGTTTTTCTGCTATGGTACCTTGTAGATTGTGAGTGTTAGGTACAGCTATGTCTATTATTTGTGCAGTTTTGTTAATTTTATCTAACAAAGTAATGTCCGGCCTATTGTAGTGTGTTGTTCTGTCAGTAAGGATCGCTCGGTCATAATACAACTTATGACTGTTGTTCTCGAGGACGATGTCAGGGTTATATTTGTAGTATGGTATTGGTGGTGTAGAAATTAAATTGTATTTTAATGCTAATTTTTGGTGAATTATTTTTGCTATTTGGTCGTGTCTATGTTTGTAGTCAGTTTGTACTATTGATTTACATGCTCCAGTTATGTGTTGGATAGTTTCGGGAGAACTATTACATCGCCTGCAGATATCGTGGGTTTGGGTTCGCATGATGTGCTTTTGATAATTACGCGTCTCGATAACTTGATCTTGGATAGCTGTCATGAACCCTTCTGTCTCAGGGAATAAATCTCCACGACGTAACCATTCGTTCGATGCTAACATATCGACGTTAGGTTGGCAGAGGTCTTGGCGATGTCTTCCATGCAATGACTTTTGGGTCCATTGCAATATTTTTGTAGGTCCGTCAGTCTGTTTTTCGTTTGTTTGCTTGTTTTTATCATACATGTTTAGCGGGGTTAATTTTCGGTCATTATAAACTATTGCTTTGTGTAGGGTTGAGGTGGTGCTTTTGAAATTAAAGTACGTTCTCAAAGTACTAATTTGTTTATTGTGTAGGTTTGTAATGTCTATTATACCGCGTCCTCCCTCTTTTCTGGGCAGTGTTAATCTCTGCACACAGGACCTTGGGTGATGCTTTCTATATTTAGTTAGGGTAGTATTAATTACGCGTTGCAGATTTTTGAGTTCCGTGTTGGTCCAATTAATTATACCGAGTGAGTAGGTAAGTACGGGGATCGCGAAGGTATTTATGGCTTTAATGGTATTTCTAGCGTGTAGTTGAGTATTAAAAATTGATTTAAGTCTGTGTTTAAATTGTTGTGTGAGTGTATTTTTTATCTGTTTGTGTTTGATTTGTTTGGCTTGAATGTATCCCAGATACTTGTACGTTCCATTTTCATCTAAAGAGTCTATAGTTTCACCTGTCTGGATTGTGTGTGAGTGTTCATAAGTTTGCCCTGCCTTTACTGAATTAATTTTGCACTTATCTATACCAAATTCCATGCCTATGTCATTTGAAAACTGCTCTGTGATATTAACGAGTTGACACAAGTCATCTGGTGAGGATGCATATAACTTAATGTCATCCATATATAGGAGATGGTTAATTTTACAGTCCTGTGTGTCAGTTGGTCTATCCTCTGTCATATTACTGTATTGAAGAAGATATCCTGGATTCGCAGAGTTTAATTTGTTAGATAGAGGATTTAATGCAAGACAGAACCATAATGGGCTAAGCGAGTCACCTTGAAATATACCTCTTTGGATCTTAATTGGCTCTGTCTCAGCTATTCCAGTGGGTGTAAGACGTAAGCGTGTCATCCATTGATTCATTATATTGTTTAAAAAGGTAATAATTTGTGGATTTATTTTATAAATATTTAAAACTTCTATTAGCCATGTATGTGGTACTGAATCGTAAGCTTTTTTATAATCAATATACATAGTATATAAGTCTTTTTTCTTTTGTTGGACCTGTTTGAGTATTACGGCATCTACGGTTAATTGTTCTTTACAGCCCTGGCTATATTTCCTGCATCCTTTTTGTTCCTCGGTTAATATTGAATTTGTATCGAGGTGTTTATATATAATGTGAGTGATGCATGACGTTAATATCTTATATATTGTTTGAAGGCAAGTTATTGGTCTGTACTTAGCTGGGTTATTAGTTTCGTTGAGGTCTTTTGGTAACATGTATGTAATTCCTTCTGTTAGGTATGCGGGCATAGTATTTGGATTTTTGATGAATTCGTTAATGTAGTTAAACAGGTAGGGGTGAATGTGTGTAAATTTTTTAAGCCAAAAGTTGTGTATATTGTCCGAACCTGGTGCTTTCCAGTTGTGTAACTTCTTAAGAACGTCGTGAAATACACCTATCTGTATGTGTTCAAAATCCATTTGTTCAATATTGATTAGATTATCTATCTCTGTGTTAATCCAATCAGCCTGTGTGTTATGTAACATAGGCCTCTCCCAAATGTTTGCCCAAAATTGTTGTATTTCGCTCGTAGGTGGTAATATGTTAGTCCTATTATTTTCACTATTAGAAGGCGATGTTTTATTTGTGGTAGAATTTTTTAATGTCCGGTAGAATTGCTTTTCATTCTTATTAAATTGATTATTTTGCGTTTTGCGGAGTGTGCATTTTGTGTATCTGTTCAATCTACTATTTAAAAGAGTAAGTTTCTGTTTAAGTGTATCTAGAAAGTGTGTAAGTTGTGTATTAGGTTCCTCGTGTGTTGAATGTATTTTGTAGTGTTCTAGTATTTTGTGGACCTCTCTGTTAAGTTTCCTACTTCTGTTCCCGTGCATATAATGAGTAAGTCTACCTATTTTAGCTCTTAAATCTTTAATCTTATACTCTAGTCTTCTTTGCCATTTTGGTATATTGATTCTGGGATTTGCTAGGTTTTCAGTGGTTACGTATGAAAGTTTACTTCCATTGGCTTTAGCAGCTGTCCAAGCTGCACTGTATATTATTGTTTGAAGTGATTTAAAATCTGTCTCATTACTAACATGCTTTGGTAGGATAAAATTGTCGATATAATTAACTATTTTTGCCAACTTTTTTGACGACTTTTGTTTTGGTATGTAATTTCTTTTAGTAGGATGGGTATCTGTAAAGTGTAGAAGGGTATTTGCAAATGTTTCTTCTAGTTCCGCATTTGTTTGGTGTCTTATTTCTATGTTTGTGTCAATATATTGCATGCTTGTACTGGAATTGGTAAGGGCTGCTGCGTCAATGCTAGTTAAATAGTTAGGATCGCTTTCTAATTCTGTTTCTTGGGTGTATGATTGTTCAATGTTTGTTATTTGTGTGTTGTTGTTGTTTATGAATGGTTGTTCCTGTACGTCCTCTGTAGTTATTTGTGAGTTGTGATGATTTGATTGCATGTAAGGATCTGTTTGATTTAATATGTTTTCTGCATAACATTTTAGTTCCTGGAGTCGTGATTCTGGTATCATTCTGTTATTAATAATCACTCTTTTTTGGTCTGATATTCGCTGTTCTGAGAGATGTGCTAATTAGGGGTTAATCTCTACGAATAATTTATCTTTTAAGTTTTTTCTCCACAAAGTCATATCTGTCTCCATTTTTGTAGTTATGAAATAGCATTTAATAAGAGTTTCGTTATATTCTTTCGACCATTTCATTCTAGCCTTAGGTTGTGATGTTTGGGGTGTGTTACTATAAGAAGTAGTAAGCTGTTGTGAAGTGTGTAACTGGGAATCAATGTCGCTTATTTGTAAGCTGTTGCTTACTTCTAACCTAATTGCTTCAAGTGTGGTGTATGGTAACAACTTTTTTTGGACTATTGCTCTACGTTGATCTCCCACTCTTTGTTTGGAGACATTCATTTGCGGGAATCTGTCGATGAACTGTTGATGTAGGGATGTTAAATATGAACTTGTATCGGTTTCTAGATTTGTAATGATAAGATATGTACGCCAAATGAATCTGTTCATTTCTTTACTCCATTTTTTTCGCGTAATTGAGGAGACAGTAGCGGGTGAATGATTTCTGGCTGAAGTAGCCACAGTCGCAACGTCTACTGTCCTTCGTGATGATGATGAGGATCTTGATGAAGATATTATGTAAGAAGGCGGAGATTATGTTATTGATGAGAAAATAGATCTTGGAGATGATGAACGGGAAAATTGTGAAGTTTCAACTTCTATTGTTGCTGCGTTTGCCTGAATGGCATTTCTTGTTTTTGATCTAGTTATCATACTGATCCCACGAATAGCTAGGGACTACTTTTGTCGACCACGGCAGAGCCCTGCATTCACCGAGGCAAGGGTATATTAAAACTGGATGTCCCCTAGTATCCAGAGTCCGCATACTAACGACTAAGCCCTCCCCTAGCCATGGAGCCCTCGGCGTACGCTGTTCCACCTTGGCTTGGATTGTATCTCTCTTTATCTGGCTCCTCAACTTAGACCTCCCGGCATGAGAAGCTCTACCGGTATAGCCCTAAAAATCACTGAAGCGCGCAAGCCCCACCACGACGACAACGTGTAGATACGGCGGTGGGGTAATTATTATTATATTTTGAGAGCAAAAATCAACTGTCACATAGAAGAAAATTCTATTATGTCAGCCTCTCAAAATGGATGTAGGAATGGGTCCCGCGGCACCAAGGAGCTTCTCCTCATCGACATGGCCATAAGCCAACAGGTCCGTAGATCCCGAAAGAATCTGTCGACATGTTGGATAGATTATAAGAAGGCCTACGACTCGGTGCCGCATACATGGCTCATGAAGGTGCTGGAGTTGTATAAAATAGATACAACTTTACGCACCTTCCTGGTGTCATGTATGGGGCAGTGGAGAACTGTCCTTCGTTATCCAGGATGTAGGCAAATTCAGGGGAACGACGAACCTATTGAGATTAAGCGGGGAATATTCCAGGGCGACAGTCTGAGTCCACTGTGGTTTTGTTTAGCCCTGAACCCCCTCAGCACCCTGCTGGAGGGTACAGGGCTGGGCTATCCGTTGCGGAGAAGAATATCCCACCTGCTTTATATGGATGATTTAAAACTGTTTGCCTCCACCAAATTGCAACTGATGGAGTTACTAAAGGCAACTGAAACTTTTAGTAATTCCATCAGGATGGAATTTGGTGTAGATAAATGTGCGGTCATGCATGTAAGGCGGGGCGGGGTTGTGGAATCTGAGGGACTACAACTCTCAGATTCTATAAACCTGAGATCACTCTCCGCAACTGATACCTACAAATACCTGGGTATGTCAGAAGGGTTAGGCATTAACGGGACTGACATGAAACAAGCGTTACAGGAGCGCTTCTTCGGCCGCCTGAAAAAGGTACTTAATAGTTCTCTGTCAGGCGGCAACAAGGTGCGCGCCTTTAACGGTTGGGTCATGCCGGTCCTGATGTAGTCCTTTGGCATACTCAAGTGGACCCAGACGGACTTGGACGCCTTAGATAGGAGAGTCCGGTCGCTGTTGACCGCAAACCGGATGCATCACCCACGTTCGTCTGTCATGAGGCTGTACATCCCGCGGAAGTGCGGGGGTCGAGGTTTTTTGAATGCTAAGACCCTCCACAACCGCGAGGTGTGCAGTCTCAGAGAATATTTTCTCAAGGCTGACGTGGGTATGCACCGAGATGTGGTCGCAGTGGACAATGGACTCACCCCGCTATCTTTGGCTAAAGAGAACTGGCGCAAACCCGTGGTGCTTAGTACCAAAGACCGCAAGGAAGTATGGCAGAGCAAGGAGCTTCACGGACGCTTTTTCCGGGCCCTACATGGGCCCGATGTAGACCAAGTAGCGTCCGTAGCCTGGCTGCGTTTCGGTGACCTCTTTGGGGAAACCGAAGGTTTTGTCTGTGCAATTATGGATGAAGTTATACTGACGAACAACTACCGGAAGTATATCATGAAAGACGGGACGATCGACATATGTCGGGCATGCCATTGTCCCGGTGAGTCTATCAGGCATATTACTTCTGGGTGTTCTCGTCTGGCTAACGGCGAGTATTTGCACAGGCATAACCAAGTGGCCAGGATTATCCACCAGCAACTTGCTTTAAAATACGGCCTTGTGGATTCTGAGGTACCGTATTACAGGTATGCGCCCGACCCAGTTCTCGAGAATGACCATGTCACGTTGTACTGGGATCGATCTGTTATCACTGACGGGACTATTGTAGCCAATAAGCCTGATATAGTGGTAATAGATCGATCAGCGCGCCGCACAATGATTATCGATGTCACCATCCCGCATGACGAGAACCTCGTGAAGGCTGAGAAAGAGAAACAGTTAAAATATCTCAACTTAGCTCACGAGGTGGTCGCCATGTGGGATGTGGACTCGGCCATCATTGTGCCGATAGTCGTTACGGTCAATGGACTTATCGCCAAGAGCCTCGACCAACACCTCAGGAGGCTCGAGCTGGGTGGCTGGGTTAAGGGCCTGATTCAGAAGGCAGTACTCCTTGATACGGCACGTATTGTGAGGAGGTTTCTGTCTCTGGGGCCCTAACCACCGGTAGCTTGGACCCTGCTCCCGATACCAGTGGGCCTCTATTTTTTATATTTTTAAATGTTTTTGTTTTTTTTTTATTTTATAAAAATATTTAAAAATGTAATTAGTAAGTTTATAGACAAATAAAGGAGAATATAATTATATAATTAAATAAATAAATATTCTTGGACAATTTTACACAGTACCATCTAGTCTTAAACTAAGCAGAGCTTGTACTATGGGAACTAGACAGTGGATATAATAGGTACATTTATACTTTTTTTTGGAAATACATAAGAAACACCCAGAAAAACACAAACCCTTATGTTTATCACTTATTTAAGCAATGTACTTGTTTTTCTATTGGATGAGGAGCTTGTGATACAGGCATTTATTGCCTGAAGAAACGAAAACTGTACGAAGATTAATTAAGCCAACAAATGAAATGTTAAAAAATATGACCACAGAAAATTTGTGTCTAACAAAAAATAGTTTTATTGTATTTATTTTTTTAAACTAAACGAATTTTGATGTTTTTATAAAAACTTACAAGGTTGTACGATCTTTTCATTTCATTTCCTTGGCATACGATTTTTTTGTAGTTGACGTACGATCACACCTTTTTTTCACCTGGCAGCCCTGAACCGAACAGCAACAGATGGATTATCCAGGGCCGTAAAATAAATAATAAAAAAAAAACAGCAACAGATGGGATTGGGTTTTTTTTTTTGTTTGGGCAGGAGTGGGAAATCTTCATGGACACCCAGACCGCTCAGCTCGTGAGGCAGTCTGGGTAGTGCCGGACTCTTACCGGCTAAAACCACACTCCTGCCATGCGGAAAGGTACCTCTGGCGTGACCAGAGCCGTTGATATAGCATTTTATTAATAATTTATAAATTAGAGGTTTTATTTTGTTTTACAATGTGTAATGGGATTAGGTTTTGACTGAAGGACTTGTATCCATGGTCATGAAATAAATAATAAAATGGGATTGGGTTTGATTGTCTATACCATAAGATGGCGGGTGATGAAAGTGACAGGTTTGTAAATAATAAATGAAATTACAAAGACCTTTTTACTAGATAATATTAGTTACTCGCAAATCAAATTGTAAACTATTTGTCACAAAATTCATAATTGAATAATTTTCATTTTTTACTGTTACATAATTGGGCTTTGTTTATAGTGATCTAAAGCCATCCAGTGTCGCGATCATACGGGAGGTTTATGATAGTGAAAATGCCCACCTTAAATTTGAAATGGAACTGGAAAGAGCATTGGAGGCTGGTGTTAGCGTTATAGTGATAGAACCAGAGCCGCTAGGTGAAGAAACAGCCCGTTGGATTTATGTAGGAAATCTTTTGCATAAGGTTTCTGTTTATAGTGGACTCTGCAGCATTGCATCAGGTATGTATGTTTCCAAGGGCACTTTTGTTTTCATTCCCCACTACTGATAATATTGAATAATAATTAGCTTTTTGTAATAATTAAGTAGGTATCTACAATGCCAGTACCCAGATAAAAATAATGTCTTTATATTCAAGTATCATACAATAGCAGGGAATTTGTATCTTCTATTAATTGCTTGATGGGTTAGTGATTAAATAATACAGCCAATTTATTTCAGGTCTTGCATGGAGTTCATTAGCCTGTGCTCCCTTTGGCATAGTGTCTGTACTATGTGCTGGATGTTATACACTATCATGGCAGTGGGATCCTTGTTGCAAATACCAAGAAGAAAAGAACCGCAGACATTTATCTACACTACCTATGTTGAGTGACCTTACATCTGCGTCACCTGTTGTACTTGTACACACAGACAATAAAAGAAAAATAATACTACATACAACAGTTTCTATGACTGCGGCAGCAATATGCTTATGGAGACTATATAATATTTTTAAGTAAAGATTTATAGTCTACAAGTAGCATAATATAATGGCATTAAGCTTATATTAGGAAGTCACAGTATGCTCCATCAAAAAGCATAATAATTAAAATCTTTCTAATAAGTTGTTTTTCATGTCTGAAGTCTAGTAATGTAATTATAATTTGTTGTAGGATGCAGTGTAAAAATGTTATAAAGTTATTAATAGTAGAATTAGTTAATAAAAAGCTTGTACAAAATATATTTTTCTTGTAATATAAGGAAGCTTTTTAGTTAATCAAATGTGATAGTGGTTTATTGGAATTATTGGAAGATTCTGTTAAAAAGCAAAGTTGACAGTGATCTCTGAGATATATTGTGTATGCTCACTGTTATCATGTAATAAAACAATGATGCAATTTATATATGATTTTTATTCAATTATATTATAACATAGTAGTCATAGCAAAAAATATTATTATAGCATTGATTATGCAGATCATGTAAAATACAAAATACTGACCTTTGACCTTTTAAGTAAATTGATTTTAGGTAAATGGGTAGACTCCCCATGAACATGGATGCTGTAAGGATCCGAAGAGTGGTAGTCGCTTTATATTGATATTATTAAATTACAACTGTTCGGATCCTTACAGCATCTATGTTCATAAGATTTGTAAAAAGCTGTTTTAATGGAATGTCTATTAACCAGTGTGCTAGAAATCTTTATAAAAAATACCTACCTATTTCGTTAAATTAAGACAGTTTATTTTAAAAAATACCCCAAATTTTGAGTTATTAACATAAAAACAAATAATGATAAATTCTTTATTGAAAGTTACTTATAATGTAGAATTACTAAATACCTGTAGATACTAACTCCTCTTACTGGGAAATACTATAATAAACGCCCAATACCTATACCTACTACACCTTACCGTTTTATAAAGCAAGAATATACAACACCTACAATGGCTACAACCCATTATTACTTACACCAACCACTTTCTTAAAAACATTTTATGAGTGAACACTAGAGATATCGCATTGGCAGCCTTCAATTAAGACTACCGGTCTTCGAGTAAACTCGTGAAGCAAATAACTACATAGTATAAAACAAAGTCGCTTCCCGCTGTCCGTCCCTATGTATGCTTAGATCTTTAAAACTACGCAACGGATTTAGATGCGGATTTTTTTAATAGATAGTGATTCAAGAGGAAGTTTTATATGTATAATAAAGTAGAGAAACACTGATAATTTTAGAGGTTTCTAATGTGATGTAAATAAACACATTTTTATGCTCTTACATTGCAAACGCTGGCTGAGCCGTACGAGATAGATCAAAATAATTTACTTACTACAGTATTGTATCTTAAAAAAAATCCGCGATGGTATTCGTTTATCTTTTAATTTAGTATAACGTTCTTTTCTATTAGTATAATATCCACCCGTGCGAAGCCGGGACGGGTCGCTAGTACTATTATAATGGATGGGGTTCATGGTTAAGCTAGTATTGCTAAATGTTCTTTATTTATTAGCGATAATAAAGTGCCCATGCGCCGAATCAATCTCGTCGTCACAAGGTATTGCTGAAATTTTATGTTTAAAATAATGAATTTTAAATTGCGTGTAAACTAGTGCGGTTTTGCAAACGAACAACGAAAAGAGGTATTTAGCAGAGTTGTGACAAATCACATCAGAATTATAGTGGTTAATAGTTACGTATATAGCACTTCGCATTCCCTAACCTAACCAGTCTTATTTGCCCTTCGTGCCATAACCCAATGATATAAAGATGGTGCAGAATGCCTCAAGGATATGGCAAGATTCGGTAAAAACTGGCTCACAATCATATCTTTTTGTTTGTTGACAATTGCATCTAAAATCTTGATTGCAGTATATTCAGGTGTAAAACCAGCAGCAGTACTAGTATCCATTACTGAAACAATATAAATTGATTTAAAGTTTTTTAACTTGGAATATTAGAAGTTACTGTTTAATAAAGTATTTAAAATACACACGGTCATTAAAAGTATATAAGGATCAAGCATGTTTTAAGTTTTTAATAGTGCAGAATCAATTGTAATTTTGTTCAGTAAATAATTTAATAAGGTTTTTTTTTTATTTCGATTAGGGGCTCAAGTATAGATGGATCCAGCATGTTTTAATGGTGCAGAATCAATAGCGATTCTGTTGAGTAAATTTTATAATTTAAAAAGGTTTTTATTTTCTAATTTATATTACGACTACGGTTCGACGGCAATGCGCCGCTTGTGTGTTAGTCAGGGACCGTACAACCCCCTTTATGAGTTAATTCAATTGAAAGGGTTACCCGTTCATTCGGTTACCGTATGGATGATGTTACCTCTTCGTTCCTGTAACCTTTTCCTAACACCAATGAAAGGGTAACCCTTTCAATATGTTAGCCAGTGGAAGGGGTTACCCTTTCCTTTAAGGTATCCAATTGAAGGGGTTATCCTCTTGATAGGGTTTTTCAGGGTAACCATATGGTTATCATCATAATTTAAGTTGTTAGGTAGGGTGAGGAGACTATAGAAATTTCTATTGCAAACATCTAGAATTGTATTACTAAGTAGTTTCGTTCATATAAGGCTTGATCACGCAGTGCCCTATATCGTTTAATATTGGGTGCTCAATTCTGTAGGTAATTAAATTTAGGTAATTATGTAGGTACACAATAACAATAAAAAAATGTATAGAAGCTATATTATGATGGTTTGATCTTAATGTAGAGAGGATGGATAAACAGAGATTGATAACCATATTCCCGTATTTGTCGAGTTGCTGTGGTCTATTTAGCTCAGAGCAAGTGGCAACTTGACACGTGCTAGCTCAATGCATGCTATATTGAATTTAATGCAAGGTTACTAGAGATCAAATTAGTGTTAGGACTCGGAAAGTGTTACCCTGTTACAGTGGTTGAAGAGGTAACACATTTGGAACGGCTTACCGTTTAATAGTATAACCCGGTAAGAATTTAAACAGGTAACCAAAATGAAAGGGTTTTGAAGAGGTAACTCATTGCAGCGGCTTACCGTTAAAAAGTGTAACCCCTATGAATTGCGTTTTCTAACAACACTTTGCAAAAACCCTATCGAAAACCCTTTCAACGGGTAACCAAAATGTTCCCTGGTGTTAGCGGCCTAACTGCGGCAGAGGTGATAAATATATTCATATTAAATTCTGCAATGGGTTTGAAATAAAATCGGTACCATTTCTGCCGTTTGTAACCAGCACTAACATATTCAGTAGGTACGTCTTTCAATCCCGTGAAATCACACTGCCAAAAATGTGTTACTAAGTCTACGCGTATGAAGACGCGGGTAAATAAAAAATAAAACATATTACCCAACGTAGTTCCCGTCGCGCTAGTTTCTTGGTTTTACCAAAGGTTAGAACCAATTATGGTAAAAGAATGCTGACGTTTGAAGGGGCACAATATTACAATAAGATACCCTCACGCATAAAAAATATACACTCATTTAATGTATTCAAAACTCAATTAGCTCAATTTGTAATAGTGAGCAATAAGTCTCCTAAAACATGAATACATTAGATGTGTATTAAAGAAACGACGATTTGTAATTATTGTTTAAGCTAATTTGTTGTTCTCAAGTAAGTGAATTTGTATTTTTATTGAGAATAAATTCTTTGAACCTAAATACTATACTCCATTTGGTTAGGTACTAAAGGTAAACAAATCATAAAAAAGGTTCTTTTATAGGGCCGTTTCTCATTTCGAAATAAAAAGTAAAAAAACTTAATCATTTAAAATCACATTTCTTTTTATATACTAGCATATTTAACTTCTTTGTTTAATATTAAATGGTAATTATTAATTCTTAAGCTGCGAACAATTAATTAAATTAAAATGTATAACTATGTCATAAAGTATTGCAATGTGCCTACTAAAAAAATGAAGCTAAAAAGACAGGTATTCAAAACATTTGTCTACGTAATAGATTTTTGTAAACTCGAAAAAATGGAGGTAGTACTTACTGCGAAGAAGCGCAGCGAAATATTTATCCGATATTACACAAGTCGGTAACCGCTTAACCAGAAGCCATTTGTGACAGTTTATGTTTACTATACTTTCGTTCGTTTTTGTGTTTCTTTTGCCGTAAATTGTGTTGATTAGTTATTCTGTTTGTTCGTTGTTTTTATTGATTGTTAGTTGTGTTGTTATTAATTTTAATTTCCCGAGCCGGGTACTGGCCGTGCTAGCTCTTTGCTTACATTTCGATCACCACAGCAAAAACTTTCCAAAAGGTCCCTCTTTCGTCATCGGAGAAATGAACAATTATCAATATATTTAAATATGTTGAGGAAACAAGGTCGAAAGATTGTTAGTAAGTCAATTAAAAGGTAAATTCATTAGACTCCAAATTCATATGATACCATTGTAATAAAAGGTTGAACAGCCCTGAACGCCGCCATTTTTATTGTTTACCTTTAGTTAAGTACCTAAACAAATGGAGTATAGTTAGTAAAAAAACCGGCCTAGTGCAATCGGACACGTGCACGAAGGGTTCCGTACCGATTTGTATGGGAGCCCCCCTTAAATATTTATCTTATTCTGTTTTTAGTATTTGTTGTTATAGGAGCAATAGAAATACATCATTTGTGAAAATTTCAACTGTCTAGCTATCACGGTTCATTAGATACAGCCTGGTGACAGACGGACGGACGGCAGAGTCTTAGTCCCGTAAGGTCCCGTTTTTACCCTTGGTGTACGGAACCCTAATAAAAAGCACCTTGATCCCTACACTTTTGATGTGTAAGTAATTAAATCAGTGAATACACTTACCTCCATGAGCATCACCAGAACCAGAGTAAGCATTTATAGATATAGCCGTTTTTACATAACCGGGGCTGACAACTGTAACATTAATATTGTGCTGATGCATTTCGGCACGAAGTGAATCTCCAAAGGCTTGTATGGCATGTTTAGATGCCGCATAAGCAGAACGATCTGGTATTGCAATGAGTCCCTGAACTGAACTTACAAACACAATATGACCTTCTTTCCGTTCAACCATTTTTGGGAGACACTCTGAAAAAATAAATAAAGCATCATTTATTAAAAGCAGTATAATTATATATTTTTTAAATAAAAAATTACAAAATATTTATTAACTCTGTTTGTGTATAAAAAGTAAAATTAGGGACAATGACAAGCAGTATACAGTAATACAGTTTGCCCTTACGACCACCTACAATGATTATTGTAGTGATACCAGAAAAGTTATACATAGTATCGTTTAAAATTTAATGTCATTGGTTAAATGAATATAAAAATTACTAAAATACTAAGGCGTGGTACAGTCTTCTTGGGTCGGCATTAACCGGCACGGAAAAAGGTTGCTTGGCTTTAGGCACCTACCACAGTACCTAGTTGACATCAGTAGCACATAACTCGCTGACAAATTTAACTAGTTAACAAACGTAAATCAATATTAACATTACGTTAATGAAAAATCCGTCAACGACCCATCGCTACTGTGAGGTATATCTATAAGAAATCAATGTTTCATACCTTTAGTTAAAGCAACAGACCCAAAATAGTTAATGGCCATAATACTTTTGTACACTTCAATCTGAGTGTCCAGTATAGATCCTCGATGAGACACGCCACCATTATTTATCAAGATATCAATATGGCCACATTCATCATAAATATTTTTAATAAATAAATCCATATGCTCAAAATTTGCCAAGTCGAGTTCCAATACAACTGGTTCCAGAGTTGCAGTTGACTGAAAAGATAACAGTATAAAACATTATAATTTCTAATGGATGGAGATGGAGGGGCAAGCTTGACTCTGACACCTAGCTCTCATTGGTCGAGAATAGGGAATGTGTGGGAGAGGAAGGCCTTTGCCCTACAGTGGGACAACACAGGCACGATAATCCTATCGGTAGAATAAAGATATATATGACTATGTCACTGCATTGGGTTTTATGGAGTTATAAAGCTAATCTGGCCTACAAGTTATAATGTAACTTAATTTGCACGCAAAATATGCACTTTGTCGTGGATTTGCGGATACCAGCCTGCTATACCATACATAAAAAAACTTTACTAACAAGATAATAGGCCAAAACCCAATTCGGTGACAATCTCATATGTATGTCTCATAGGTTGATTATAAACTAGCTTTTGCCAGTGGCTTCGCTCATGTGAATGTAGAAGCAATATTAGAATTAGAAATGTATCTGGGTATACCTAAACAAAGGTGTTAACAGATCACATTTGGTCGAAGTGTTGCTGGCTATGCCGGCCCCCACTGCTAAGATAAGATAAGATAAGAAACAAAGGTGTTATAGTACCCATAACAATGTGCAAGTTTTGTTCTAAAACACCCAAAACAGGAATTACCTATGACATTAACAGAAAATTCACAATAAATCAGTGAACACTTGCAAAATTCAAACCAATGACATTATCAACATTTTAAGTAAATTATGAATTATATATATTTCTGTAAATAGATCTTTTATGGACACTTTTACAAGTTAATATTTAATACTAGATGGCGCCGGCATTTCTTGGCTCACAACCTCTAAGATGAAACACTGAAACAAACTCAGAGAATCATGGTCTCTTTTAAAGTTTAAGTCCAGACAGTAGCAGTATTCATGCTTAACAGAACTGTTTTACAATGTAAGTAAGACAAAAATCTGAACAGGCCTCTTGAAGACAGCCATAGCAGCTTTGAGTTGACCAGTCCAATCTGATAGCATGCATACTTCAGTCTTTGTTTCGACTCTCAACCATTATATGGTATATGGTGCTCAGTAATATAAAAAAGGATAGAAGTAATAAAAATTTAATAATAAAAATATATCATAAAATCTCAACAATAAAACATGTCAGATAATATATCATACATGTCACATACATTACAAGGAATATCAAAATATGTAGGTAAAGAATTTAAGCTTGAGTGTTAAAACCTTCAAGGTTATCAATGATAGGTATACCTATGATACTTAAAATTTATGCAATATGATAATGTTATTCAATTCATAATATCTATAAAATTTAAATTCATGTTTAGGTATATAAAAACCTAAAGAAAATTAGGACTTGTTTTAGAAATATTAGCAAAATGACTACATAATCATTTATATATATATATAAACATTATCATACAAACTTAATACACCTGAACTGAAGTTGAGCTTCCTTAAAGTAATGTAGGAATCCGCTAACAATTTAGGAAAATTTTCACAGGCTTCATAGACTTGGAAGCTGACAATTCAACTTAGGCCATTGGATAGTATCATCTGAAATGTTTCCAATACTCACCAAATTCTTAGATAAGAGGTCTTGTTTTACCCTCTCTAATTCTAATTTTCTGCGAGCAGCTAGAACAACTTTGCTTCCTTGCTCATAGAATACATGTGCCAGGGCTTCCCCAATACCAGAGCTTGCACCAGTAATAACTACTACCTGAAAATAAATAAATTTAATGTTTACCTAAAACTCACTGCATAAAATAGGGACCTATGTTAACATTTTCTTGACTAATTTACGAAATTTCTTAAACCTACAAGTTAGAACATCTATGCTTCTCTTCTGTAACAAATATTAATGACCAAAACGAACTTATTAGAAACAATACCTTTCCATGTAGTGCTGCTCTCCGTCTTTTTTTTGTAATACAATCAAATAATTTACACATTGTTACACCAACAGTTAGTGGTAAACCGACATATTTTATGTACCAGCTAAGTGAGCCAACAGCGACATTATTATTAATCAACTGCAACTTCATATTTATTTTTCTAATAAATTGACAGTGAAATACTACCTACAAGCAAGAAAGAAACAAGCAAAATACCAAAATACGCAAGCAAGAAGGAAAAAGAAACAGTCACAGAAACAGTGTTGCCGACCTAAAAATCTGAGTCTAGGGGAGATCATTATCAAAATTCAATATTCGTTCTAAACGTAGATAGAGGAAACTATAGACTGCTGGATACATCTATCTCTCTTCAGCAAAAAAAGGGATAAATATACACCAAATGAAAAGAGATAACGATATGCCATTTTTTGGCCCTCATCGCGTGGCCACTTTTTTCAAGGTCACTGGTCAGCACTTCATTTGCTAAACAAACTTTAAAGTTTTAATTGAGCATTCGGGACAGATTGTGATAAACATTGAATTTTTATTGATTAGTTCATCAATTTTGTATTCTTATGTGTTCGCTGTTGAGCAGGATCTTTATATAATACTGTAAAATGGTACGGTGCAGTGTTCTTGGTTGCAAAAGTGATAGTGAGAAGAAAATTCCCGGTTTATCTTTTCATTCGTATCACATTTTTTTGTTTATTTGCTAAAAGTTTTTCAATTTAACACTTGTTGTGATGCTTTATTATCTAGTTTAGATCAGTTATTGCTATTTCAAAGTGAAATAAGCGGCTATTTATTTTTACATGATAAAAACATATCCTTTTTTTTTTAATTTATTTCATGACCATGGATACAAGTCCTTCAGTCGAAATACTTAACCTAAAAGTTCAGTGTTGCCACTTTGTGCTGGGAAATTGCCCCAGTTTTTAATGGAAAATACCTAGTAAGGAAATGAACATAGAATTTAATAATTTCGTTCAATATTTTTTTTATGAATAATTAAGTATTTGTCGTTTAACCTTAACGCCTTCTGGTTTTTCAGATATGCCGAAAAACCAGAATCATGCAAATTATGGATTAAAGTAACAAGGAGAAACATCTGGTTGCCTAAGAAAAGCTCTAAAATATGCAGCAAACACTTTCATAATAGTTATTTAGTGAAGATAGGAAACATGAAGATAGGAAAGGAAGAAAATAGGAACTAAAACATGTTTTGAACCAAAGGAAAGAATAAGAAATGTTCATAATAAATTGGTACTATTTCAAAGACAATAAAAAAATTATAATTTGGCTTAGATGTTTTATTTCTAGTTATAAATAACTTAGGGCTAAAATAAGCTCTGTAGGTAGATAGAGAATATAACTCTCTTCTGGCGCTGTCTGGTAAAAACTAATATTTGAAGTAAAAACATTTAAATGGTAACCCTAAAGTTATAAGAAGGTTATAAGTACCTTTATTTTTTGTCTTGCTAAGCGGCACGCTAACTTATAGTCAGGGACTTATAACGTTATGATAATGGTACCGTTACCTCTGCAACCATATCGTTTTCGATCTTTTGTATAACCTTATATGAGTACCGGAACGATATTATGACAAGCAAGATAACGTTATTATAACGATAATTGAAAAATATATTAAATAGAATATCAATCAATAGAATTAAAAAGTCAGTGTAGAATATTTAATATCATTGCAAAGTATTATTAGGACTATGGCCTAATCCCCCTCAATATGAGAGGAGACCCGTGAGTGCTGTGGGACAGTATATGGGTGATGACGTGGGGTTCGTGCTAGAGGTGGCCATTTCATTGTCGTCACTTGAGATTTCCTCATCATTTGAGTCAGAATTATCATCCCCTACGTGAATAAAAATGTTACTGTCATCATGTCGACCACATCATGATCTTTTAACTTTTTAATTTTATAATAATCGGCCTCTATATCCTTTACCTTGGTGCATAATTTCCCCCATTCTAAATCAACCCAAAGTTTCTCCATTCTTAATCTCTCAAATTTAATGGGAGCAACACTCCCATTAAATTTACTTTTTCATTAACCAGGTCAGTTATCCATGTAAGGTTCCAACTTACATTTTTGCTTGCGACATCCCTTTATTTGGGACCAGGCCATTTTTATAGATTTAGGTCCGGGTGATACGGGGGCAAACGAAGTACAGAATGGCCTGCTTCGTTTAATATGGCATCAATATTTTTCTTAAATTGCCCTTTGAATGTTTTTATTAAGTTGTACATACAACTTCGGCTTTAGCATGGATTCTTCAAATTAAATTCTTTTTTTGACGGAGCTAGGTTTGCATATCTGCTTTCTTTGTATTGGACGTTGGTGCAGCATCGCGTTGTTGGTTGTGGTACAATGCATTGTCGACTACCACGAGTGTTTTTTTATTTTTATAGGTGGTATATACGGCATCAATTTAGAACGGAGCTACCGCTCGTGTCTCCGAATTCATGTTGTCATGGTAGTCGCCGCTTTTTTGAACGTCAGCAAATCATTCCGCACAAACCTGCGTGCCGTGCACCAAGCGGGGATAGAGGTTTTTTATTGTCTTTGGTGGGACAGTCTATCCAAGAATCAAGCGCCAATCGTAGGCGGCGCAGCCGTCCCTGGCGTGTAGCAAAAACAATATATTTAGTTTTGGTGGGGTTTAGAAACAAACAATTACCTTTAGACCATTTGGCTATGTGATCTAGGTGAGTAGTAGTAATTACGCGAGCGCAGTTAGAGACCTAAATGAGTATTTAGGTCTCTAACTGCGCTCGCTTAATTATTGGGGTGAAAGGACATATAAATTTGTATGTACATCATTGGCGTTTAGGTGATATTTACATTACTGCATACATTTTATAATATCTACAATATAAAATAAAAAGAATTGGGCCTAAGGTGGAGAATTGAGGCACACCCTTTTTAAAATAGTAAATGCTGAGGTCTTTATGAGCCCGCTATCTAGTCGCAGATCTACTAATTATTTACGATTTTCGAAATAACAGCTATTTTGAAAATCGTAAACAAGGGAATGGGAACTATCGCAAAGCACCATGGTCGAAAGCGTAATAATTTAATTTGGAAAGCAGTAATGGAACATTTAATGATTCAAAGGCCCTATAAAAATCAAGAAGGACCAACAGAGAGCACATGCCTTTATCTTGGGACAACAAAATATTATCTGTAATATCCAACAACGCGGAAGAAGTGCTACGCCGCATCATAAAGCCGGATTGAAGAATGGGAAGCATATCATTTTTTTCCAAAAAACTAAAATTCTCAACAAAACTAAAATTGCTGTCCCCTACACTAATTTGTTTGGATCATAATGACGTTGAAACACTTATTTTGACTTCGTTTTGATACTTGCGTTTTATTGATGGTAAAGTAGGTATTGATCTCAAATACAATCAATTTTATTTATAAATATTGTCATCTAAATCAATCCAATTAGGTCGACGCAAAGGAGTTGTATTTTTCACAAGCTTTTACCCGCGACCTTAGTAAAATAATGTGCTGGATTAACAGGACATTTAGACATCTAAACCAATATTGATCATCATTGATTCATCATTTGATTGTAAATAAATTTGTACACCGCAAAAAAATTTAGACATTATTGAAAAAAAAAAACGTTTTTTCCTGGAATCCTGGGGCGGTGAAACTTATTGGCCCGGGGCGCCAAATTTCAAAATACGCCCCTGTTCTGCGGTCCGTTTCATACATTGTTATTTTGATTATTATCAACTGCATTATTAGCAGACTCTCTCTTCATAAAACAATATAAGTCATGAATCATTCTTCTCTCTTTTCTATGTAAAACCATTTCGTAATTCACAAAAACTTGTGCGCTATGGTATTTTGAGAACGAACGTAACTTGGACACAGCGTGGAAAGCAAAGGTCGACTGACGTCACGATGCTGTACCTACCTTGTACCATATAATAGATCGATAATCGCCTAATGCGCAGCTTGCCCGCCACCGTTCTTTTTACATGACGTGACAACTACAGTTACAAATAAAATATAAAATTGTTCCTAAATCAGTTCATAGGTCAGTGTTGTGCTGTAATTTTTAGGATTCCATAGAGTTCCACATACTTAGATTTTAACCCATATGTATATTATATTACCCAATATCTTTAAAGCCAAGTTCAGGGTGAAATGGCCCACATAAGGGGAGGCCTACGTCCAGCAGTGGACTAATTACAATAACTAACTTACAATGAATTAGAGAATGTACTAAGTGTGTAACATAACACAATATTGAAATTCCTTCCAGTTTTTTTTTTCTTTTTATACAGTACTAGTTTTCCGCCCGCGTCGAGTTCGGTTATATCGCGTTTCCAAGAGAACTCTTCAAAAGTCCGAGATAAAAACTATCCTATGTTCTTTCTCAAGGTCAACTCTATCTCTGTACCAAATTTCATTAAAATCAGTTCAGTGATTTAGACGTGAAAGCGTAACAGACAGACAGACAGAGTTACTTTCGCATTTATAATATTAGTAGGGATGCACACTCACTCCACACTCACACACCACACACACACATACACACACACACACACAGACACACCACACCACACACGCATATATACTTATATTATTTGATAAACTCACCTTTAATACCTTATTTTTGTTATTATTTATTTATTTATTGATATTTAACTCAGGACAATCAATATCCCATAGGGTTTGTTAGTAATCGCTTAAACTATGTTAGTATTATAACATTGACTTAGACATAGATAGACACAATACTTAACAAAACATTACAAAACAATACAAACAACACAAAACCAGTTACTTACTCACAGTCTGGACGCACCTGGCAACAACACATGTACAGCGCACAGGTACCCCATCAAGTGGCCCTCAGTCTTGCTAGCAACAATACTCAGGAAACTGTTGTCGCTGTCCCTCACCCGACGTAGCAATGATGCGGATCTTTTACGCATAGTTGCAAACAAGTCGAACATTTCTGACGCGCTGCAAAAACGTGACAGCGACAACAGCATCCTAAAAGCATTGTTGTACTGTACGCGCAGATTTATGTTTTTTAATTTTTAAATTGTAATCTGATAACCTTACTTTTGCTGGAACGCTGCGCCGCCGTATCTGGAGGTGGCTGTTAGTGGCTACGACACAGTCTCTGAACTAATGTAGCTGTTATCGTGCACTTGTCATTAATGTATACTTTTGTTATTGTTCCAATAAATAAATTATTATTATTTCCTTTATTCATTAGTTTTCTTATCATTTACATTTTTAAATATTTTTATAAAATAAATTATAAAACAAAAACATTTAAAAATATAAAAATAGAGGCCCACCGGTATCGGGAACAGGGTCCAAGCTACCGGCGGTCAGGGCTCCAGAGAGAGGAACCTCCTAACAATACGGGCCGTGTCCAGCAATACTGCTTTCTGGATCAGGCCCTTGACCCAGCCGCCTAACGAGAGCCTCCTGAGGCGTTGGTCGAGGCTCGTGGCTATTAAGCCATTGGCTGACACGACTATCAGTACAATGATCGCTGTGTCCACATCCCACATGTCGACAACCTCGCGAGCCAAGTCAAGATACTTGATTTGCTTATCTTTCTCGGCTTTCACGAGGTTCCCGTCATGCGGGACGGTAATGTCAACAATCATTGCACGCCTCTCAATTCGGTCCACCACCACTATATCAGGCTTATTGGCTACAATAGTCCTGTCAGTGATGATGGACCGATCCCAGTACAATGTGATATTGCCATTTTCGAGAACTGGGTCGGGCACATACCTGTAGTACGGTACCTCCGATGCCACAAGAGTGTATTTCAGAGCAAGTTGCTGATGGATAATTCTGGCTACAAGGTTGTGCCTATGCAAGTACTCCTCGTTAGCTAGACGAGAACAACCAGAGATAATGTGGCGGATCGATTCACCCGGGCGGTGACATGCCCGACAGATGTCAACCGCGCCATCCTTCACAATAAATCTCCGGTAGTTATTCGTCATGATAACTTCGTCCATAATTGCACAGACAAAACCTTCGGTTTCCCCAAAGAGGTCACCGAAACGCAGCCAGGCTACGGACGCTGCTTGGTCTACATCGGGCCCATTTAGGGCCCGGAAAAAGCGTCCGTGGAGCTTCTTACTCTGCCATACCTTCCTACGGTCGTTAGTATCAAGCACTACAGGCTTGCGCCAGTTCTCGTTCGCCAAGGAGAGCGGGGTGAGTCCCTTGTCTACTGCTACTACATCTCGATGCATTCTCACGTCAGCGTGTAGAAAATATTCCCTGAGATTGCATATCTCGCGGTTGTGGAGGTTTTTGGCATTTAAAAAGCCTCGGCCTCCACACTACCGCGGGATATACAATCTCATGACAGACGATCGTGGGTGATGCATTCGATATGCAGTCAGCAGTGTACGGACCCGCCTATCCAGGGCATCAAGTTCCGTTTGAGTCCATTTGAGTATGCCAAAAGAGTACATCAATACCGCCATGACCCAACCGTTGAAGGCGCGCACCTTGTTTCCGCCCGAAAGAAGGCTATTGAATACCTTCTTCAGGCGGCCAAAGAAACGTTCCCTCAACGATTGCTTCATGTCAGTAGTGCTGATACCTAACGCTTCCGACATACCCAAGTACTTGTAGGTTTCGTTTGAAGAGAGAGATCTCAGATTTATGGAATCCGCGAGTTGAACTCCTACGGATTCCACAATCTCCCCTCGCTTTACATGCATGACCGCACATTTGTCCACACCAAACTCCATCCTGATGGCGCTACTAAAAGTTTCAGTAACGTTCAATAGCTCCATCAGCCGAAGACTGCTGGGGGCAAAGAGCTTCAGGTTATCCATGTAAAGGAGGTGAGATATAATCTGACCTCCTCTCTTCAACCGATAGCCCAGCCCTGAATTCTCTAGCAGCATGCTTATTATTATTATTATTAATATGGGCTGATGATGTATGATGTATATGTATATTACCCACCGCTAGGACTCATGATTTCAGCTTTCTCTGTCATATATTGTATGTCCAAAACTGACAAAATAGTTCTATGATAATTCTATATACTACTGTACCAAGTACCAATAAATATGGTTCACTGTACTGTTATAATTTACTAATCCTTCAAATTATTTCTAAAATTATTATACTTTGTTTGAATAAAGTCGACATCAATAAACAAACCGAGCCATCACATGCACATCACTAAAAAGCGAGGCTAGAAGTGCTATTGCTATTTTATTATTCTTTATATTATTCTCAATCATGGAAAAGAGTAATCCTGGGGGATTAATGCTTTTGCATGAGCCACGTCTTGGTACGACTGCACTAAAAATGAAATTAAATAGTTACAGTTTATTTGATATACACTTTACGTTTGTGCGCACAATGACAAGGCCGGTATAGACCGGTAGTAAGTACGTGTTTATTCCACCTAACAACACAATCTCTCTCTCTTTTTAACACACAAAGGTACCGATAGGTGCGTATGTCTCCGTTTTATAGCAATATACAGTATGTATCAAAAACCCTGTCCGATCCTTAAGGGTCGTATATGGTATAGTATTACGCACACATACACGTAAACGTTAATTAGAGACGAGATAAAAAAAAAACCCCGAAAAAAAAAATTAAAAAAAGACCTAACGTTTTACATGTCAACACTGATTTCCCGACATAGAATTCAATAACTTCAGCCTACACTAGTATCAAAGAAGCCGCCTCCTGTGCAATTCGCCTCTTTTGACTCTTTGTTATGCGCCGCCCGGTCTTTGTCGCGTGCCGCCAATCAAATTTAATACGAATTAAATCTATGATGAACTAACTAGGTAGGAAAGTAGGTATCAGCTGGTATTGTACAAGCATAAAGATGCTTACCTAATAATCAGCTGATATCGTACAGGCATAGTGATACTTAGGTACCTAATACGTGGGCATGCGCGTAGGTCGGTATCAGCTGATAACGTACAGGCATAGTGAGGCTTACTTAGATACCTAACACGTGGGCTTGCGCGTAGGTAGGTACCAGCTGATATCGTACAGGCATAGTGATACTTAGGTACCTAATACGTGGGCCTAATACGTGTACAGGCTTCACTATGCCTGTACAATATCAGCTGATATCTACCGCTTAATCTTTTTTATTAGGTAAGCATCTTTATGCTTGTACAATATCAGCTGATACCTACTTTCACTCACGAGTGATAAATACCTAATTAATAAATAATAATTGACGTTATTTTCTGTTTTTCAAGAAACAACGAAATGAATGTAGCTCTGAAAAGACCTTTTTTAAAATGTAATGATAAAACATGAACATGCTACAAACTTCTGCAATCGTGCTCCACGTGTCCACTTGTGTAATAATAATATTCCACATTGCGCTCTGGTCTCTCGACATCAGGGTAATGAGTTTGGAACTCATTCATGGCCACTGCCTGACACGTACACACGGTTATGGAGACGTTGAATGCACGCTCCGATGGCACTGGCATGCTTTGCTTAGCAAAACGCAGTCCATAGGTATTCACACTCACTCAGTAGTCTTTACGAACATAGCATAATTGCAAATTAAGCACATTGGAACTCGACATGGACAATCAATTGGAATACGACATTACTCACGAAACGATAGGTAATCGAGATAAGAGATACCCGGACGTCTGCCCGGAAGCGAACTCTGAGTGAGACTGACATGTCAAGATTGTCAAGGACACAGTCAAGGACAACAATTGGCTTACACGTGCCGCTCTGTAGGTAGTTAGGTACAGTCTGTCGGCGACGACAAAGCGCGCACGGGCGGCCGCGCGCGGCGGCATCCTTTGAGGTAGAAATGAAAAATAAATTGGTAAATATTAAAAGATTTCGCCGCAGGGTGGAGTATTGTCAACTTATGAAATTTTCCCATATTTAGTGGAGAATTGTGTAAGTTTAGTAGAAGTAGAAAAACCAATACTTTATGGTTTCTTTAAAATCGTGTTTTTATTTATGTTTATTAGTAGGTATATAAGAAAAGGAATACGCCCTTTATGGATCGGACAGGGTTTTTGTTACATAGTGTATATTTATCGGGATAGTCATTAGCACGGACTGCCTTGGTAATTATTATTTTTTCGCTGTTACGTCACACATCGCGTGATTTCGGATTCTTGACAGAGTCGTGGCGTTATCGGTCGGTAGAGTGCGGTGGACAATCTTTGCCTGACTCTGGTCCGATACAGACGCACAGAACTGTCCCACGTTTCGTTGTGTTAAAGTGAAGAGCAAGTTGGCCTATCTACGTCTTCCAATTCTGTCATAAGTAATATCTACGCCCATAATTATAATGTCCGACGGTGATGATGCTACCCACGCTTTTCCCTTCTGTTCCGACTAATTTATATATTTCTAATTCATATTGTTGGATATTTGGATATTAAAATGATTACCTAAACATAGCAGTAGGTAGTTTTAGGTATACATTAATCATCTCTAATTGACGACTACCACGACCTGAGACCATGACTACGAGAAAGGTGCAGCTGACAGTCATATAATAATAAAACAGAGGCCAGAGACCTTCAGGCTCGAATCAGATATTCAAATTCGGACACCCGAATGCACGCATTTCATATTAATTTCTTAAATACCAAACACGGTGCTGCTCTGTCCAAGCTACCACCGCAGTTACTGCCCAAAAAAAATATCTCCAGCGTGTACTACACTGGAAAAATAATATAATAATAATCTTTATTTGCAGTAAAATGTGGTAGGTACATAAGGTGTTACAAGCAGCAGTAAAGATCACACATCTTTGTCATATTATTGACATGCAAATAGTAGGTCTCATCCAACCAACTTATCTGTGAAATGGCGAAAATTGGAACTACGGCCGTCATGTTGAAATGTCATTCGTCAATTTATAAAGCTAATTATGCTGAAAGCTATTAAAAGTGATGCTCGAAACATTATTCTAAAGGTTAAAACCTTTTGAAGAAGAAGCTCGGGCGGGGTCTCCGATTATTCCATGTAATCAAATATACAAACGAATTTCGGCAGCGACAGGTTAGTGTTGTCAACTTTCTTGTTATAAATTACCCGATACTTAACTAATTATTTAAGTCCACCAAATATTCGTTTCTATTCTTGCTGCAGGTTAGCGTAACGGTAACGTACAGACGCCAGCAGGTCAAGCTATCCAAAACTGTCAAATTATTCCAATTGAAAATGAAGATTAGATTTTGTATTAAATTTGAAAATCTATCAAATAAATTTGACAGATTGAGGTAGCTTGATGTGCTGGCCTCTGTACATCTAATAGGTAATCTGCTAAGTGAGTGAGCAAACTAACCTGCCAGATTTCAAATTTCTACTAACATTTATTTTATTATCTTACATTTTAGGTATGAGTCAAGGACTAATTTCAAAAATAGTTAAGGAAGGGCACGCAGCAGAAGAAACTGGTACAAAAATTCGGACACCAGGCAAGGAGAGAAAACGTAAAAGTGGATTTGTGCATGTTGATGATTTCGATATGGGAGTTATACGGAGGAAAGTACATGAATTTTATTCTATTGTTTCAGAGAGCACATGGGATCTGTGATGAGCAACACCTGCCTGCTGAGCTTCAACATGTCAAGCAAGTCCTGCACGACAACAAGCTCCGAATACCGCGCCCTTGTCACAGAAACCGTGTGAAACGTGCCACAGTTGAGCGCTTACCTGTCGTAGGTACTACCATATGTTAGAAGAGTCACCGACAAAATTGGCTACATCTTGAAGCGCGCTTCAATTAAAACATACTTCAAGCCGCTGAAGAAGAGCAGTCAGTTCTTACCATCTGTCAAGTGCCATATACCTCTACAAGATGCGGGCGCATACAAGCTTGATTGTGATTACGGTCTCTCATATATAGGCCAAACTAAAAGAAGCATTGGGACCCGCGTAAAAGAACACATCGCCGATGTCAAACACCGCCGTTCCAAGAAGTCAGCAGTTTGTGAACATACTCTTGACAAGGCCCAGCATTATATCAGATTTGATAAACCACAAATCCTTGCGAAGGAAAGTCGATACCTACCCAGGATGATTCGTGAGGCTATTGAAATTAAAAAACATCCAAATTTCAATAGAGAAGGTGGCTGGGTCTTACCACCTGCTTGGAATCCTGTTATAGATTCTATTAAACCAAAATCCAGGCCTACAAAGGATACTGTGAGCTCGTTCTGCGTGAATCGTGATTGCCAATAATTAACAACTAAAACATGATCATTGAATATTGTTACTTTAAAAGAGACCATGATTCTCTGAGTTTGTTTTGGCGTTTCTTCTCAGAGGTCGTCAGCTAGGAAATGCCGGCTCCATCTAGTTTTAATTAATAATTAGTAATAAATGTCATTGATCATGTAGCAATAAAAAATGTAGGGTAGCTGTCAGTAATTATATCATCAAGACGCCCACCACCTCAGTCTACCCGTGACCATGGACGCTGTAAAGGGTCCGAATCGTTGGGATTAATAATATCCTTTGATTATATACTTGTCTAGATGGAGCAATGCAAACAAACGACACGCGAAAACTGGGGCTAAATTGCGTGATATGTGTGAGTACCGCTTGTGTACTTATTGTAGTCAAACTGTCAAGGTGTGCGTGTTTAGGGATGCCTGCTCCAAATTATTAACTTACCTTTTCTCCATTATTTAATGGGATGACAGTTAAACGAAATAGGCTGAATAAAGTAATTATTTTGTAGATTAGTGTTTTATTTATTTTAATAAAAACAAAAAATACAATGAAAAAATATATACAGCAATTTATAGATCAAAATCCATCTCTTTGTGTTTGTTTTCGAAATAGTTTTTTTTTTTATATTTCATTTTGTGTCCAGGCAAGTTATCATTTACTGATCAAATAAATTATGTAGGTAATTATTAAAATAATAAAATTTTCTCATCGAAAGATGATGACTGATATTTGCATTTTATCTCCCATAGTTTCGCCAAAACTCCCTTGTAATAAATTGACAACACCGGCTAATGTGTCGAAACTACAAATTAACGAATTGAAAAATCATGTTTTCATAAAATAATAGAGGTTAAATAACAAAACTTACCGATGTAATGTGATCTTAGTGTAATTATACGGTTTTCCCACATAATTGCGACACAATTTGACTGCACATACCGACATAATTAATTATTTTTCGAGAACTCCACACCCTGAAGTGATCCAAATGACACTGACGTAAGCGAGAAGAGAGTCTACCAATTTTAGTAGACTTTATTTGGGCCGTTCTGTACGTGTCAATGTGGCATCTAGACAAGTATATAATCAAAGATAATATCAATATACGCGATAAAATCCGTAAAAAGTAGTTTTATTTCAATGAATTTTATTCTGCTAAAAAAGAGATCCCTACTGTTAAAAAGCTTCTAGAGGTCTTAAAGACAGAAATAAATTATACAGGACAGCGAGAGAGTCTGCGATAGCTGATTCACAAGGTAGAATTTCGTTTTAAAAAATCTCAATCCAATCGGAAGGTTCTTATGGAGCGTAATGAAACATCAGCTTGGAGAGCTAAGTACTTGCATGCAGTAGATAAAAATAATAAATCTCCCCAGCCCCGGCCCATAATTTATTTAGATGAGACCTATATTCACTCTTCGCATACATCGGGTAAGTGTTGGCAAGGTGAGAGTGAAGACGGAGTATTGGAGCCTGTATCGAAAGGGCAAAGATATATTATTATGCGGGAGGATATACTGGATTTGTTACAAATGCACCACTTGTTTAAATCAAACACAAAAAGTAGTGATTATCATGACGAGATGAATAGTACCAACTTTAAAAAGTGGGTTATTGAAAAACTTGTGCCTAATTTACGAGAGCAATCCATAATAGTGATGGATAATGCTCCTTATCACTGCATTTATACGAATTCCTTAAAAAAAGATATGCAATTATGGTTGACCCAAAATAAAATTTACTACGGAGAGAATTTGACTAAACCTCAGCTTTTAGAAATAATTAAGAGAAACATGCCTGAACCTGTGTATGAGATTGAAAAAATTTTGGAAGACAATAGACACTACTGCTTATATTTACCACCTTATCACTGTGATCTCAATCCCATTGAACTCATATGGAGCACAATGTTAGAGAAGCTTAGAGAAGCTCTTGACGCTATTACAGTTCATGAGTGGGCACAGCATTGTAAACACGTTCGCAGCTTAAAAGGAGAACACTTAAAACATGATTTGTATTTAGATAAACCTTTTATTATAGAAGTGGTAAGTGACACTGAAACCGAAAGCGATAGTGATAATGATGATAGTGGTACGGAAATAAGCAGAGTATGGCCTCAGAACCAGGATGAAGTTGTTTAAGCAGGTTCATCTAAAGATCACAATTACTGTAAACCTGGTTTTCAATAAATCATTGTAAAGCGATTTGTTTTTTTATTACACTACACTACCACTGCTAATTATAATTCAAATCTGGTGTTAGGGGTTAGGTACGGTCATAACTAAATGCTAGACATCCAGGTACCTCTTGCAGGGTAGGTACCTACTTAACTTCGCATTAAATGAAAGTTGTATCCCCCCGTGGAACATTTTATCTGCTGAATTTCCACTTCATTGGATTGCTTTTTAGATAAAGCCATTGTTTATTGCTGTGAGACTAAACTGTTAGCGTACCTACGTAACTGTAAATTATCAAATTATTTTTATTTATTTTATTATTTTTATATAGTTAATCAATGTTTTTAATTTTTTTTTAAACTGTAAGTAATTCTTATTAAACGATTATGTCTAATGTGAAATTTCCTTCTTGAAAACTTACTCAATTTTGGGCACCTTATATTAATTAGCAACACGGAATCGACGGTGCCGTCCTCTTTCAGTTCACAGATAAGTTGGTAGGACTGTACTTATGTCGTTACACTATTGTCATTAAATAAAATATTAAAGTAGTTGGGTTTTGTTTCAAGTTGCTTGGAATCGTATTATAAATACGGCCACACTTATCAAAGCAGTTATTTTGGTATTTCTCGGAAATACTTCGTTTGCTCTATAAAAAAAGTTTGGGTGTTGTCTCACAAATTTTGCGACCTCATAAATGCCATGGTGCTGCACCGCAAATGGCTTTGAGAGCTTTTTTTGGGCGATAAAGGCTGCAGGTACATTTGTGGAATTTCCCCAAAGTAAAAGACCATGGACGATGATTCCCGGAGTATGTATATGACCACATGTAACTGAAATAACCGGAGTCTGAGCCTCAGGCTCCAGTTATTATTGTTATATCTGAGGGCGCAGTGCTACTGATACAGTGATGCCAAGGCTCTCGCTTCGAGATCCCAGGGCACGGATCCTAAAGGAGATTCTACATACAATAATTATACTGGTTGCCGCCTAGGAGGCGGTTGCAGATTTATCATATTTTAATATTAAAAAATCATTTTTAGTTAAATAATTTTAGAATCAAATCAAAGAAGAAATGGTAATAAATCTATCCAATAGGCAATTCACAATTGTCAAAGGACTAAAAAAGGTTTTCTTGAATCTGAGCCTTTGCATAATGAGTTTTCTGGCTTTATATTCGTATTGTCTATGACCAATAAAATATAATTGGTTTGGCGTTGGCGTCATGTGGTGAAGTGAAACTTTTATTTTAATTGGCAATACCAATTCATAATTTCTTGATTTAACTAAATGTTGGGATTATGTTTGATTTGTCCTGGATAAATAAATTAGACACACATAACATAATGTTTCAGTGAGTATTTGCTACATAAAGTATCGAAATAGGATTTAGTGTCAGTTAAACTACTTTTCTCGGTTTCTGATGGGAGTGTCGTACAGATGCGCTGACCTTCGTGTGATGCACAACGCACAACAAAGCATCAAATTGACGGCTGCCCCATTTTCACAACAATCATAGAAACTAATGTTATTTTATCTCTATGTGTAACAATCCGTCTTATAAATCTACCATCGGTTATGTTAAACCTTTCCTGTGTTAAGTGTTACGTGAGTGGAAAGTAAAATGATAATGGAAACTTCGACTACGCAAACAATTTTGTATGGTGTGTGTTATAGTATCACAGCAAAGGCTCTCTTTTTAACTTCTAGGAATATAATAGTAAACCTGAGAAAATAATTTGTTCAATCAAGATGAATGAAAGGGATATCCCAAGTGTCCCTATTACAACATTAGCAGGAGTAGCCAGTTTGACAGACTGTAAGTATATGAGCTATGGTATCAGTGAGCATACAAGTACTAAAATTTACATAAAACAGTTAGATAGTCTTGGTCTTATAAAAGTGATGATAATTAGTAGTTTTTCATTGAGGGAAGGTTCAAAACTTCTTTTAGTGTGTAATCATAGATGTCTAACTTTAATATAATATATTTTTAATTTATGTTCTAAGGTTTTAAGTTATGATTCAACATTTTCTAACTTGTAGAATAAAGGCATTTTTAATACATTCAACGTCGCCTTTCACAAAAAACAAATTTTCACTGTGGCTCTTATTTTTTTGTATAACATGAATAGGCATTCATTGGAGTAAATACTTGCATACATAGGCAGAAACTTCCACCTGTTATTTCCTAACACACATTATTTTTCAGTGCTTACAGTTCGTTAAACTCTTCATGTATGTTCATTGGTTTTATGAGCAACAATAATTAATTGATTGTGATATATTCTCTGAGTTCAGCCCCTTGTCTTTCCACCCAAACTTGTGTTGTTTACTTATTTTTCAAATATGTTGTGTATTCTCCTTTCATGTTGAAACTATCTTGCGCACCTTTAAGAATTCAAATTAGTACTTCTTTTTCACCACAATATTCCCTTATCACATTGTTTCTACTACTGCACTGTTCTGGCACAGCTACATATAGGTCTATTCATTTATACCATTAATAAATTGTTCATTATTCATCTCTAAATGTGACACAATACATACACATACTTTTAAACAAACATGTTGAGAATGCCCTAAGTCTCATAATGTTCATAATTGTTATGCTCATCATTTTTCTGGGACATTAAACTATTGCCAGTATGTTCAGGTGCCATGTAATACAGGTCTATTGCCATATTATTGATATTTTTAAATATTTTAACATATAATATAAATACTTAGATAATGGAACATTACAAAATATATTTATTATTATTATTGCAAATCCAAACTCCTTGTTACTGCTGATAATTTCGTAGAAACCCCCAATTATTCTTAGCTTGACCTGGTAATCTTACCCACAATCACTAGCTTAGCAATCTCATTTACTAATGCTAATTAGGTTGTTTTAAACCTGATTACATTAAGCTTTATTTTTTTTGGATATTGCCTGCATACATAAAGAGCATTCAACATTTTCAGTTCATCATAGAATCTAATCTCAATACCACAAATACATATTTGTTTAAGTGTGTGTCTTACGTTTGAATGTTTGTTTCTCCATCACACAAATAACTAAACAGATATGAATTAAATATATTATGGCACATAAATATGTCATGCCCTGCCCTATATGTATAATAACCATGTTCTTTTAATAGGTGTACCCAAAACTTTAGTTCGGATCATAAATACCATTTTTGTCTACAATTGGGTAATAAGGTAAAAAGATAGTTAGGGTGGCATTGTTCGACATTGAACTAACTGTAAAGTTGTGTCGGTTGAGGAGCAAAAATACTTGCTTTTCAATAGGTGTCACTGACGTCACCATAAAGACGTAAATTCAGAAAGCGATGGCAAAATTCGACAAGGCAGGTAGGTATCGCGGGGGCTTAGTGGTCATAGCGTCTGGTGTACCTAACCAGGAGACGCAGGTTTGAATCCTGCCTGCGGTCGAATTTTTCCTTTACTTAATAACTTTAAAATCTTAGCATGGAAAATGCCAAAAAAATACAAAAAGATAATATGGTTATAGTTAACAAATAATCCTGGAACAGGTGTTGTTTTCTTCAAATAATATTGAATATTCTTGTTATATTTTTATTGCAACTAAATATTGGTCATGACTTCAGCAGATTAGTTTAAATATAATTTTCAGTATTACCTTTTTTCAGTATTACCAGTGTTACCACTTCCGGCACCATTGCCAGCAACACTTAACAACAAATCACAGTTGTTTCACCCACGAGTTGCTGAAGAGGCAGCCATTCTGCTTGCAACGCGTGATGAAAATTTAGTGTCGCTGCTAATTCAATCACTTATGCAGACATCAGTATCGCACATGTAATATTTTAATTTATTTCCTTTATTTTTATATTCTGTAAAGTAAGTTTCCAGCTGCTTTGTAAATAAACAATAATTGTTTCTCAGTTGTTTGGCTGTTATACATAACATGTGGCCTTTTTTTTTTCAGAGATCTAAAAGATGATGACATTGCAGATGCATCAAACCCCCCAACTCCACAACCTTTACCAGAACTGTTGAGGGCAATATTAAATGTTAATCCTAATGTGTTTGAGCAGCAGCCAAGAACTCACTGGAGTCCGAATTGCCACTCGCACCATAAATTTAATGGAATTTCTCCTAATACTGTTCCCTCAAGTCCATCATCACATGGAACAGCTTCTATTCCAAACCAACAATTGCTTGCTACACCTTCTCAATCTTCACCCCATGTAAATATGGGCTCTCCACCTTCACAAGCCAGGCCAGGGAACCAAATAAATAACACTACTCAGAATAGTGTATCTCCTATTTGGAACAGTGGAAACTCATCCAATATGTACCCAAGCCCACTGTCAAATACGTCCGGTTCAAATCCACAAAACGGCGGTTTCTATAACAGTCTAGTGCAAGACAATAGGAATTATGGTACTAATTTAAATGAAGAAAAGGATCCACTATCCATGTCACCAAGCAACCAACCTGATCACCAGAGATTACTTATGCAATTACAAGAAAAAGCGTTTGAGCAAGGTATTGAAAGTTTCACTATAAATTTTATAAAAATAATAAATAATAGATTTTGTATATTTCATATACTTTGTATAAGAAATAATAATAATAAATAAATATTTGCAGACGGTAATGTGAGTACTGGTCAGTCTCCGGCTCAAGCCAGTGTGGCACCGTCACCGTTACGTCTGGAGCCGCAAGTGCCTTTACCATCTATGGGCGCACCTTACGCGCCCCAGCAACAAGGTAGCAACCTAGAGAAGCAAGACCCCAGTAAAAGTTCAGGAGTTGTAAATAACAGATACCCAGTCGTGAAACTTGGCCGCTTATCAGTAAGTTTTGAACAACAGTTGGATTGAACAGTGAATTAAAGGCTGCTTCACGATTATGCGCGGTTGCCTCCCACATTATCTTACGAGTGTGGTTAACTTGTTGGTTTCACCGCACAAGGCAATTTTGCCATGACTTGGCAGTTTGAAGCTTCTGTGTAACTCGATCAGCGAGCGAACGAGTGGCGGTTACACAACCACCATAGCTGCGCTCGGCAAGCCGACGAACATCCTTTTATTCGGCAAACACGCTTTTGTCGCGGCCTGGCAGAATGGACAGATATCTGCACAGCATGTTCCACCGTACGGCAACACAATGGCTGGCGCGCATAATCGAGGCGCGGCTTAATATTTGCTGGCACTCACATTTACTAAATGAAATATAATGTGGGTTTTTTTCTCCTAGTTGGCATACTGTGTACGAACATTATTTTTATAGGATGGTTTATTGAAGAAGCATGATTTCACAACTGAAGAAAGATCTAGGAAAAACAGTGCACTGGAATCTGATTCTGATGATAATGTCCCTCTGAAGTCGAAATCAAGTAGCGGTACACCAACTGTTGACAAAGAAAGGGAAGCAATAGATATAGCTAGGGAGAAAAATTGGGAAGCAGTGAAAAGGAAACACGAAGAAGCTAGTAAACGGGAAGAAGCAGAGGCCGCGATAGGTATCTGTGTACATAATGTTTTGACATATTACATTAATTATTTAAAATATCTATGGAATTTTTTTGCTAGTTCTTCTTAAGACCAACTATTAGAAAGAACTATGCAACTACTTAGTCTTAAGCAATTGAAAAGCAAAAATACCTTTATTCATGATCTTATTGAAACAAAGCATTTGAATTTTAATTACTCAACTGTATTCTTTGCATGGGATTTGATCAAAAAACAAATTTTCAACATTTCCATTATCGATTTCAGACATTTACGCGAATATTATACATTGAAATAAAACTACGTTTTACGGATTTTATCGCGTTATATTGATTCTTCTCAGAGGTCGTCAGCTAGGAAATGCCGGCTCCATCTAGAGTTAATTAAATATTGACTTGTAAAAAGTGTAGTAATAAACGTAATTGATCATGTAACAATGAAAATGTAGGGTAGCTGTCAGTAATTATATCATCAAGACGCCCAACACCTAGTCTACCCGTGACCATGGACGCTGTAAAGGGTCCGAAACATCGGGATTAATAATATCAATATAACGCGATAAAATCCGTAAAAAGTAGTTTTATTTCAATTTCCATTTTTTTTTAGTGCGTCCAAAGTTACGAAAGGTAGAACGAAGATTAGTACCTGTGCTGGAAATGCTTTCTGTAGATGAATTAATGGAGACAAATACGTATCAGCGTTTCAATAAATTAATTGAATCTGTATTCGAAGCTATTGACGATGATATATTAATTACTGATGAAATGGGTAAGCACATACTGTAAAATCCAAGAAAAAAATACCTTCTTAAAAACCTAATCATTGCGTAAATTTCGCCGAATGGCTCTGTACCTAACTATATCTACCATACATAAAGTGAGCCGTTCGTTCCCCTAGTATGTGATATTTTTTTTATTTAATAAGAGCTAATTATAATTATTATGCTATGGATTTTTATATTTCAGAGGGCACAGATATACCTGAAGAATTATTAATACCTCGATATCAGCTTCAAGAGTTATGTTCCGAAGCAGCTAAGCTTAAGAATCTTGGTGCTATGGAAGCTATACCTGCAGACCGATTAGTTCGATTGCTAAATATATTGGAGAAAAATATTAGAGCAGCGGAAAAAATGTCGCTAGTGAGCGATCCTGTAAGATCCTGAGTCCTGCTATTGACGTAATAGACCTAAATGACTTATCACATGATAATTATAAAAAATTGGGTTTTCAGGAGGATAGTGAAGAAATGCGACAAATATGGTTGGAGTCAGCATTGGAAAGGGTCATGTGTGCGTCGGACGCATGTCTAACGTCCCTGTACGTAATGACCTCTCCAAATATGCCCAAGCGTATATTTCTAGAAGACGTTATAGATAGAATTATTATGTTCATAAAATTCCAACTGAACAATACAATTTATTGTGTCTACGATCCCGTGTATAGCATTCAAAGCACTTCAAAAAAGAAAGGTAAATAATGTTGTATTGTTTTTTTTACTTTTTTTACTCGGCTCCTTAATGATTACTGGTGCACGAGATACGTAAACGTAATGTAAATGTTTCTGTGTGCAGTGGACGGTCGCAAGCGGCGCGGCGGAGGCGCGGGGGGCGGGGCGCGGCGCAGCGGGGCGGGGGGCGGAGCGCGCGGCGGGGCGGGGGGCGGCGGCGGCGCGGGGGGCGGGGCTCGCGCGGCGCGGGACCTGTACTCGCACGCGCACGAGGCCGTGACGCTGCTGGCCGAGCTGTTCGCGGCGCACCACCTGACGGACACCACAGTACTGCACGCCTCCACCGTCGGCGTCTCCCCGTTCTTCGTCGAGAACGTTAGCGAACTGCAACTTAGCGCGCTGAAACTTGTCACTACGGTTAGTGTCCGTTATAGTTTTGATGCCGCTAAGTCGCGTAACAAATTACACAATTTTATTTGGCCTTGACTTGTTGTTTTGCATAAGGTTACAAAAATTGTTGTTCCCAGAACTGAAAAAAACATAAAATATATTTATTGCTGAATTTTATAATTTTACAAACTATATTGTAGATTTTTAGAATGGTCCATTTTACAAACTATTTGCTTTATTTTCTATACTCTACATCTTTCTTCTGAAGCATAATAAATATATCATATAATATTATTTTCAGATTTTTACAAAATACGAACAACATAGACGTCTATTATTAGAAGATATATTAGCGTCGATAGCCCGTATACCTAGTTCCAAACACAATTTGCGGTCTTTTCAACTTAGTTCGGACCAACAGATTCAGATGTTGACGGCGCTAGTTCTTCAGCTAGTACAGTGCGTAGTGACGCTTCCCGAAACATTGTGCAAGTCACATGACAAAGACAAAGACCCTGACTCATTGGACAGTAAAAAAGTAAGAACTCATTTATACAAATTAAAACCTTAGAAAAAAAAAATATTTTATCTATGTTGTCCTATTTTGACAGAATGTGGATAAAGATCTCATGATAATATCTAAGTACGAGGCAGCAATCAGTGTGGGTGGTACATTCTTGACGTCATTCCTGAACAAGTGCCGGAGTCGTAACGAGGAAGTCGACTTCAGGCCCCTGTTCGAAAATTTCGTGCACGACTTGCTGACCACTGTGAACAAACCAGAGTGGCCTGCGACTGAACTGCTGCTAAGTCTACTCGGAACTATGCTAGTAAGACAACCTAAATTTTTTTTCTTTTTTAGGTGTCTCGTTAAACAGATGATGAAGGCAACGAATTGAATGGCCTTGCAAAAAATCTCTTACATAATTTTCGTACATTTTGTTTAAACGATCGCTCACTATGAGCGTGCTGCCTAGTATAGCTAAAATAAGGGTATTTGAGAACACCACTCGTGCTAACGGTCATAACATTTGAACACAAAGTATTTATACCGTTTGTTATTTGACAAATGTATGTACTTACCAACTTATTGACCTATATTCGCAATAAATTATTGAAATTGAAAATTAAAAAAAAAATGTTTCTAAATATTGTATAAAACACTGGGAGTATAGCTCGTACTTGATCGGGTTTTATTGCAAGGGAGTTATTTATTAGGCTTGTTTCTGCTAAGAATAAATCGGGTGAAAGAGCGTTTTTAATGATTAATAATGATACTTATGGAGATTCCAAAACATGATAATTTATTAGGTACAAAAAATAAGGATTATTAATATTTTCAGGAAATTAATTCAATAAAATGAGCACAAATCAGAGAGTATGACGTCACACCGTGCGTTTAGCCATCATTGTTGTTGACATTTTAGTAGCTTATATAAAGTCCGTTTCACGAAAGAAGTCCCCGCAGACGCGGCGCCACTCTCATATGACGGACTATTGCTATTTGCTAAACTCTATTTTTTTAGACTCCAAAAATTCAATATTTAATCCCTGTAGGATGAATCTGATTTTATTGTTTCAATAATTTATTGAAATTGATATAAAGTAAAGTTGTCTGAGTTTTCCAAATTAGTTCCACTCATTTCCGTGGGACTTCTTTCGTGAGACGGAATGACGGAATGTTATAAAAGATAAACTAAAATATTAAACACTTTAAAATGTTGTCAACTACCCTAGTCTATAATAAAAAATGTAATGTTTTAGGTGAAGTACATGTCCGATAAATCAATGGAAATGTCGGTTCGGGTAGCGTCGCTGGAGTACCTGGGGCTGGTGGCGGCGCGGCTCCGGCGCGACAGCGTGGTGTCCCGCGCCAAGCTCGCCACCATGGACGCCGTCGTCAGGGACATCCGCGCCGAGGAGGAGAAGGACGGCAACCACGCTCAGGTTTGTGCCATTATGTACACATTGTAGGGAAACTGTACGAGGGCGGGCGGTTTGGTAGATTTTGTTATAATCTTATGTTTCTATATAGTCTTCTTTCAACTCTATACAATTAGTCCAATGATGTTCCAACCTCTTCAACCTATCAAAAATTATTTTTGGTAAAACCAAGAAAAATAATAATGTTTACCCAACGCGGCCCCCATCTTGCTTTTTATGCCCAGTATATCGTTCAAATTATAAAAAAAACTCGTTCAGTCTAACTGTGCACAACATCAGCTATCTCGCGTATCTTCAACCTTAGTCATAGAGTTATCAAACTGCCCTTGAATCCCTACTAATATTAAAAATGCGAAAGTAACTCTGTCTGTCTGTCTGTTACGCTTTCACGTCTAAATCACTGAACTGATTTTAATGAAATTTGGTACAGAGATAGAGTTGACCTTGAGAAATAACATAGGATAGTTTTTATCTCGGACTTTTGAAGAGTTCTCTTGGAAACGCGATATAACCGAACTCGACGCGGGCGGAAAACTAGTATATATATATATACAAACGCGGACTGCAGTGGCGGTGGGCGACAGTTGTAATACTTGTTAGGTAGTTCATAAGAGTGTTCTAACATACGCGGGAATTACGAGATCTGAACACAGTTGGGCGCAAGCGCAAGTTTTCCAATTCGCCCACCGCGCCAGCCTGCTCTACAAGTAACGGCAACCGTCCCATCACCGCTGCTGTTTGTCCGGAGCTTAATTGGTTTTATATTAAAAAACATTGACATTAAGCTTCTCTTTGGCTCAATTATGCAAACTTATTCTGACTTATGCCACACCCAAATAAAATTTCTACCCTTCCTACCTATACATTTTAATATTATGATCTTATAAATATTTTTGTGAATTGATAAGGAGAGCTATAAAAATAAATTCTTCTTCATAGAGCGCAACTTCTGGCTTGGACGAAGATGAAGAGAGAACGGAGTTTTTACAACGCGTGTTACTTGATTATCTTGCTATTAATGGACAAAAAGATCAAGCTTGGAATTGTGCTAGGCATTTCTATATCACTCAATGGTATAGGGATATGGTAGTGCAGCCCAAAAGTACATCACCTACCAAGAAACCGAAGAATAAATCAAAGAAGCGTTACATAAAAGACGAATCTAGTGAAGAGGAATCTGACGCTGACGACGACAGCGACGATGAAGGTCGCCGTGTTAAGGCTGAAAAAAAGCTCGCTTCCAGTGCCCTTGTGTCAGCTGAGAAATTCAAAACTATAGAGCGAAGGAAGCATTTCTTCCTTGAGAAAATACGACCGTTTCGATACCAAGGCGGCACTCAGGTACAAGTGATGCAGTCCTACATCGATTATAGTGGAGCAGAACTTATATCTCAATACTTAGCGTCGAAAAGATCATTTTCTCAGAGTTTCGATAGATACCTAAGGAAAATCCTTGTAATTTTGTGCGAAAACACGATAGCGATCCGTACGAAGGCTATGAAGTGCCTTGCAATGATCGTGGAAGCAGACCCGGCGGTACTGGCGCGGCCAGATATGCAGATCGGGGTCAACCGATCATTTCTGGATCAGTCCACCGCCGTGCGCGAGGCTGCGGTTGATCTCGTGGGCAAGTTCGTGCTCAGTCGACCCGACCTTATCGATAAGTATTATGGAATGCTCTCAAACAGAATATTGGTGAGTGCTCTTCAGTTTCTAACGGTTGTTTTTAATTTGTGATTAAAAAGTGTTGGTGATAGAATTATATATTTATTGCATCTTTTAGGACACTGGTGTATCGGTGCGTAAACGTGTGATAAAAATTCTAAAAGACATCTGTATAGAGTGCCCTGAATTCCCTAAAATACCTGAGATTTGCGTAAAGATGATTAGGAGAGTGAATGATGAGGAAGGCATCAGGAAATTAGTGATGGAAGTGTTTCAAAACATGTGGTTTAGTCCTTGCGCGAACACGGCGCGGCCGGGCGCGCTCGACATGACTGCGGCCGCCGCAGACCCGCTCACCAGGAAGGTCCTCAACATCACCGATGTTGTTATATCCTCCCGAGACATAGGTCTCGAGTGGTTTCAACAGTTGTTGACTAGTGTAAGTATTTTATTCCTTGTTTAAAAAAATAAAATAATCTATCTGAATAATTTCCCTTATCATACGATTTTCTTTTCAGTTGTTCAAACCTAAGGAAGATAAAGATGATTCCACGAAAATTATTTATCAACCGCCGAAATCTCTTTTACTTGCTTGTCAGCAAATAGTAGATTGTCTCATTGAAAGTTTACTTCAACTTGAAGAGACAAGCGCTGATGGTAAACAAGTCGTCAATGCCATATTATTATGTTTATTACATGCAGCATATCACAAATAACTGTACCATAAAATGTATAATGTTTTCAGGAACTGGTTCGTCACAGCGCATTCTGGCTTGTCTCTCCACACTGCATTTGTTTGCAAGAATTAGGCCCCAATTGTTAGTTAATCATGCATTAACGCTACAGCCATACCTGAGCTTAAAGTGTCAGGTACGTTTTTCGTGTTTTATTTGATTATGTAATTCTTGTATACATATATTGTCATACTAGTTTATTATCAGGAAGCTTTACGATATCAGGTGTTCATGTAACGTTCGTGTATAATTCATTTCCATGAAAGTTGCAAAAATAAAATAAAAATGAGTGGTGCCATAAAGATTGATGAAACATTTTATACAGCTTACAGAGTGGGGATACTTTTTTCGCGCCCACTTATCCTAATACTAATATTATAAATAGTGTTTAGATTTTTATTTGACGTCAAATCGCACTAAATTAGCTAAACCAATTTTGGTATATGAAGAAAAATTTACATAAGGCCCTATGCACAGGTAAATGAAGTGAAATGAACGTATAAAAATTACGTCTATATCTGAGATTTCCAAAAAAATACATAAAATAATGGTTTGACGCATTATTGTATAAGAAAATACTAAATAGGTATTCATATAGTTGAATATATAACGCCATAATTATTATCTGCTAAACTAGGCTTGTGATTGAATTGCGTTGTTCAATGAAAGGGCTAGTCGTGCAATTTTACGGCTATTTTAACCAGTTGGCTGCGACATACCAGCAATACACCTCTCCTGCCTTCGAGAAATAGAATGTTGATGGTAAACAAATATTGTTCACTTCTCAGAATCAGTATGAGCAGCAGATAATGTCGACGGTGGCGTCAACGCTCGAGCTAGTTGTGCCGCTAATGGAGCACCCAAGCGAGGTGTTCCTGGCTCAGCTCGAGGAAGACGCAGTGAAGTTAATCCTACAACGAGGACAGCTCGTCATCGCATCGTGCATCGCCTGCCTCGCCGCTATCGTCAACAACCTCACGCACAACTATAAACTTATTAGAGACGTTTTTAATAAGTACCATGGTGAGTTCATCTTCGAGTACCCACTACAACTATAAACTTACTTATAGGGAGCGAGAAATTATCCCTATAAATGTAAGTTTATAGTATGACTTCAACTAACTGTTTATTCTTTATCGGTGACTGGAACTGCATATAATTGTTACCCAGCGGTATTGAACCATGCGGGCGGTCCGATCTTAGATCTTCTATTGAGTTTTTTTTTTAATCATAGGGAACAACAAACAGCTACAAAATACAGTGTTACAAAAAGAGATACACATAAATAAGTACAATATTGTAGCCCACAACGCTGTTCACAGATAAAGCTGTGGAATATGGTATTTAATTAGTAAAACGCTAGGATAATAGTTGAAGAATGGTAACAATAAAAACAGTAAAAACTAGACTAACTTGACTATCACGTCTATCTATCTACACTTTTACACAATAGAATAAAGTAATCAAGAGAGCTCCTTTAATATAAGACCCTTGAACCTACTGGGAGAACATGCAAAAATATCAATGTGTTCGAAAGAAGAGTATTCAGAATAAAACAACTAATCAGCGCGTGAGGTGTGTTCCGTCGCATGCCATTTCACAATTTGACGGTTTTAGTTCGACAGATTTTAATCTACCGAAAAATACGACCATAAATTGTAAGCATATGTTACGGTTCACAATTCAGCGTCAGTTTAACGGTATTTACTTATTTTACGGTGACATAATATATGAATAATATAAAATTGTGGAATGCATATTTTCCGGCATAGACTAATATAATAGACTGGCAACTGACGCTTTCCGATTTTGTTAACGACCAAGGCCCTCTGAACGCCAAGCAATTAACTAAATATGTGTCGCAAAACTCGGATAAATCCATTCTACGTTCTTAGGAGATATTTAGAAAAAAGTTATAATATATTGATTTCTGACATTTATGCGAATATTATACATTGAAATAAAACTACTTTTTACGGATTTTATCGCGTATATTGATATTATTAATCCCGACACTTCGGACCCTTTACAGCGTCCATGGTCACGGGTAGACTCTACCCGGAGTCTACCCGTGACCCATAAGAGGAGAAGACTGAAATAAAAATACGGCAGTATTTTTTTATTATGGCAACAGTATTGAGGAAAACGACCCTGTTTAGTAAATTCTGTAATAAAACCATTCATTCTTTCAAAATTTTAATATTTAGATTGTATTTACCTTCATTTGATATAAAGGGATTAAATTTATCTATCTTTGAAAAAATTCAGTGTGGATTTATAGAATTTTGATTTAATATATCTGGATTTATCTGGACTTGAAAAAATACGATTAGAATTAGGGATGTGGTAGTGGCGAAATCACAGTATAATGTCGACGGTCAAATTATGGTAGCTAACTGAATAAAACTAAAAATAATACAAACAAAATAAGAATATCTAGTTTTATTTTACAAAAATATTTTTTAATTATTTTTTAATTATTTTAAACAAAGTTCAATATTTCTTCTGAGTCATCTTCTTCAATTTCTTCTTCATGCATTGGTCGCCCTATTCTCACTCTGAAGTACTTTTTTATAATAATTTAATTGCACTCCCAGTCTTGGCCAAAATGCGTTTCCAGCAATTTGCGAACATCAATTAGTTTGGCTTCATTAACTGGAACTCCAATTGACAGTCTCTCAGGAATAAAATTTTCAAACGATTGGCCGCGTTTATTGATTATTTTAGCAACACCTGAAATGAAATTCTTTTCTGACATTTACGCGAATATTATACATTGAAATAAAACTACTTTTTACGGATTTTTACTCAGTATACCCGTAACCATGGACGCTGTAAAGGGTCCGAAACGTCGGGATTAACAATATCAATATACGCGATAAAATCCGTAAAAAATAGTTTTATTTCAATGAAATTCTTTATTAAAAAAGAACAGCATATTTACAAAGGTATTACCTAGTTGGTAAAATGCGATCAATAATAATAATCGATAATGGTAGCACAACACTAGTGCCAACTCAGAATTCCAAACGATGCATAGGTATAATTATTTCAAACTTACCGAATTTGCGCTCTTTCCTCTTTCTTACGGCAAAGTTTTATATTAGGCCGCTTGCGAGCTTTACTTGGTGACACAATTTTAATGGAATTATCCATGGGAACTGTCTAAATAGTAAAAAGAAACAATATAAAAGCGGGAGTGTACCGTGCTACTGTCGCAGAGTTTACGTCAACTGACGGCCATGTTGAACAAATGCAATTAGCTGATTGGCTCTCATGGACTTAACTTACATTTGAAAAAAACTAACTCATGGATCTATCGGACTTGATAAAATATTATGATTTTGACGGTTTATTTCTCAAGAACCATGTGGATTTATACACAGATGATAAAATTGTATAAAAACATTCTATTCAACATAAATCCAATTCTCAGAATTGGATTTATCCGAGTTTGAAGTTAAGCGACACAATATGCTATGTATATGTAAACATAATTGTGTATGTATATCTAACTATATGTATATGTATAGCTAAGCTATTTATATGAGTATATTAATATTTATTGTCGATATAAATATAGGTACTACTTACGAATTGCTTTCTGTTTTATTTATATTTATTAGATACTTAAACTGTTTTTGGGTTAGCATTTTTATGGATGTTTTGCACACAAGTTTAAGTATCTTGAGTAATGGCGTAAAGAGAATGAGATTGATTAATAATACAAAATTGTATTACAATTGAATGAATTTATTTCTCAGACATTAATTCCGAAAATGTAAAATAAAACTACACTAAGATATTATGGTCCAAACTGCATCTCCATCCACATGTATGTCACAAACACTTTCACCAAGTCAAATCTACGTTGGATTTTCGGTATTTCTGGAATATACGGACGAACTAAAACTCAACTCAACGTAATAAAACAAGAAAACCAAAATAAAAACTAGAAAAATAGGCACGAGCATGAACACACACAAAATTTTAAATTTCTTGTGACGTATATACTTACAGTTATAGAGTTAGACTGTGTTGCTAACATTTGGTATCAGTACTACTATAGAATCGGTTTTTTTATTAATAATATAAAAATAGAATAAATAAGTTATACTTGAGTGTTTAAATTATAGTTTTTGTGCAACTGCATTAATTTATTTATTTATTAATGCAAAATTAACAATTAGTGTAACTATCAAACATTTCAAGCAAGAAAAGTGGTAACACTGTCGTAAAATGTTCTATAATATGTATGGCGGGTACATGGCACTTTTCACTAGAAAAAAAAAATGTTCTAAGTTACCGGGCATGTTTTCCGGTATTACGTTGAGTTGTTACAATTATGTAGATAGCTTTATATTATCAACAAGTATCATTGAAAAATTATTATATATATATATATAGTAATTATATGTCTCAAAATCTTTATAGGTGTACTTCTTCAATGGAAGCACTGCTGGCAGCGGAATCCAGAAATGACAAGAGGGTTGCATTCAAGGCCTTATTTTCGTCGCGCTTTATTTATTGTAGGACTTCTGTTGCGGTATTTCGATTTTATGGATACTCGGGTCATAGACGGTCTTCCAGTAAGTTATAGATCTTGAAGAAACTTCCAAACTTATCTATTTTGCTATTAATTTTATTATTATTCGGAATAACTAAATGATGATGTTTTTTATAGGCTGATATAAAAGAACAAATATTCTCAACTTTAATGTTTTTCGTCGGCCTTGAAGATGAAGATTTCGTTTCTCACACCCTCAAGGCGTTGGGTTCAGTTTGTGTGAGGCATTACGAGTTCATGTTGCGGCCTGAACTAAAGGAATTCTATCATCAACTTCTCACATCCGATTTAGCTCCTATTGAAATGAAAGCAGACGTACTAAGAAATATTGAAATGTACTTACAAGAAGAAGAGCAAAGAATGATAAGACAGGATAAAGAATGTAAGTTTTTTTTTTGTTTCTTATACAATACAAACTTACGTTAAGCAAACATAGAGGTGGACAGCGTTCACGGCCTTAGTAACAAAATGAATGTTAATTGTTGCCTATATAATAATATGCCTAAGATTATGAGGATTCTATCATCTCAGGGTCAAAGAGGTCGAAACACGAGAATCTCAAGGAAATGGGCGATGTGTCGTCGGGCATGGCGTCGACGGTGATTCAGCTGTACCTGAAAGAGATTCTAGGCTCGTTCCTGCACCCCAGCACCGTGGTGCGCTCCAGCGCCATGAAGGTGGTGCAGCTCGTGCTGGCGCAAGGCCTCGTACATCCTGTGCAGGTACTGTCTATAAGCTCTTGTGTAAAACTTTAATTGAGTAACTTTTGACTACTATTACTAGACTAATATTTCATGTTATCGTCGGCCCGCGATTTCGTCTGCGTGGTAGGTATGAATATCATCTAACAAATCTCACGTGGGAATTAAAAACAATAAAAATAATTATACTATGTATATTGCTTAAATTACAGTTTTATTATACACCGTGACTTTATAGTCGTTTTGGAACCGAAACGTGGTAACTTAGGATAATTAGTAGTACAAAAAAAAAATATTAAGTTGACTGTACAGCTAATAATAAAAAAGGTGGCATTTCAAAAAAAAAATTCACTTGTTCGAGTTTGTTCATAGTAGTGCACGAATATTTCATTCTAAAACCGCCGCAGTCTCAAGCTTGCCATTTATCAATGATGCGCGGCAGGCGGCGCGGGCGCGGGGCGCGGTGGCTCGTTCGCGCGGTACGAGTCAGCTCATCAGCTGGTTACCTACCTACAGCAACGCGAGCGACGGACGACGGTCGGATGATCCGTCCGAGTACCTACTACGCGTGATTTAATAGCTAGTAGCTAGACAAATACATTGTATTATTAAAATAAATTGCATTACGATGCAGATAGCGACGTAATTTGATGTTAGGTTAGTACCTAGATCGCAGTTCAAATACTACAAGCTTTGATTATATACTTGTCTAGATGCCACATTGACACGTACAGAACGGCCCAAATAAAGTCTACTAAAATTGGTAGACTCTCTTCTCACTTACGTCAGTGTCATTTGGATCACTTCAGGGTGTGGAGTTCTCGAAAAATAATTAATTATGTCGGTATGTGCTGTCAAATTGTGTCGCAATTATGTGGGAAAACCGTATAATTACACTAAGATCACATTACATCGGTAAGTTTTGTTATTTAACCTCTATTATTTTATGAAAACATGATTTTTCTATTCGTTAATTTGTAGGTTCGACAGATTAGCCGGTGTTGTCAATTTATTACAAGGGAGATTTGGCGAAACTATGGGAGATACAATGCAAATATCAGTCATCATCTTTCGATCAGGAGAAAATTTTATTATTTTAATAATTACCTACATAATTTATTTGATCAGTAAATGATAACTTGCCTTCACAAAATAAATGAAGTCATTCACTAAATAGTATTTTTGTTAGTTCTTTCTAATATTTTGGGTTTCAGATTTCTTAAGACTGGAGAGACATTATACAGCGGACACGAAATGAAATATAAAAAAAAACTATTTCGAAAACAAATACAAAGAGATGGATTTTGATCTATAAATTGCTGTATATATTTTTTCATTGTACTTTTTGTTTTTATTAAAATAAATAAAACACTAATCTACAAAATAATTACTTTATTCAGCCTATTTCGTTTAACTGTCATCCCATTAAATAATGGAGAAAAGGTAAGTTAATAATTTGGAGCAGGCATCCCGAAACACTCACACCTTGACAGTTTGACTACAATAAGTACACAAGCGGTACTCACACCTATCACGCAATTTGGCCCCAGTTTTCGCGTGTCGTTTGTTTGCATTGCTCCATCTAGACAAGTATATAATCAAAGACTACAAGTAGGCGCCCAGCGAATCAGCTGATGATACGGGACACGAACGTAATACCTACATTCTTACTAAAAAAATTAGAATAAGACTGTGTGTAGGTAGGTTTTATCGTAGTTTTTATTTAAGAAAAAAACCTTGCCTCACACTAGGATTTTCTCCTGTGTCATGGGTGCATTTACAAACATAAATTTTTACATACACAAACACGCAAGCCCAGAACAATCACCTACAGATCATACAAATTGGTTCCGAGCGAGGATCGAACCCGCGATGGCGCAGCAGTCGCTCGCACAGCCGCTGCGCATTGTTGACGATACGATTGCGTGTCGTCAACATTTTCACGCCAACTACGTAAATTGTACCTACTCCAATTTCTCGTTCATACTTTACACGGGATTAGGACCTGCAGAAATACTTTATTTGAATTGAACTTATCTTTATTTACTGTAGGTATCAATAATTAAAAACAGAGAGCCAATGAACTGAGTAGGTACTTAAGGCGTTTGGATTTTTGGAATTTGAGCTATTTACAAAATAAAAACTTATGTAGGTACATAGCTAAGTACTTACCTATTAACAGTTTATTTACAAATTGTTTACACTTCCCAGTACTGCAACTGCTGGAAAGAAGTCTGCCGCGTTCAATACACAAACGTGCCCGTTTTATGCTAGGTATTGTCTTTTAGCCTATCACTTTTCACTTTATCAAAGACGTCCACTATCGCACTGCGTAATTCGTTAAGACTTTCATGTTCACGGGTATAAACGAGTCTTTTTATTTCCGACCACAAGAAAAAATCCAGGGGCGTTAAGTCCGGGATCGGTGGTGGGCAAGCCACGGGACCGCCGCGCGCCGTGGCATATCCATCGATCACGGAACTGATTGTTTGGGTAAGCACGCACAACACTTGCATAATGAGCCGGGCAGCTGACATAGGGCAATTCTTGCCGGTGCATCATTGTTGTTGATGACGTGAGCTCGACGGAACTTATAGGGATGTTAAGCCATTATTACCGCCATTATAATCGCATTGCTTCGCCGCGGAGCCCGCTCGAAGTACCTACTCCAGAATAGCGTCTTCGTTCTACTGCGAGTCATTCAGGCGCCCTCGACCTTGCGCGTGAGCCGGCACACGGAATTGTCCATGATCGAGAAGGCGCTGGGTTGCAGCCAAGTTGGTAGGGCTTGAAGGTACTTGAGGACTTTCAATCCCTCGTAGCCGCAGCGCCTTTAAATGTTCTGGCACCGCCACAACCGCCTGGCCTCTTCCAAATTGTAACTGGCAACAGCGTACAGGTGAACCATTGTCAAGTACCTACTCCGCGTTCAAGTATTTATACTGAAGACTCATTTTCGTGGGTTTGTATCGCGTGGCTACGTAAAACGTAAAAAATGCAACCTTTATCGCGCGCGAGTTGCAACAGAACTGGCGGGTGCGGCCGTGCGGGGTGGTTAACGGGGAGCGGCGCGGGCGACGCGACGACGCGAGAGCGCTCGCCACGCCGCACAGTGGGCTGAAACGGGCCGGTAAAGGACTTAGCATTTAAAAAAAAAAGTTTCTTTTTCTGAAATTTTAAATATTGTGTTGGATTTTTCTATCGATTATAAGTAATTATTTCTATGAGGGTCGTTCAGATAACTTAGTATTTCCAGAGTTATAAATATCCAAAGTAATTTTTGTAAGAAGCAAAAGAAAAAAATGTGAAAATCTCGAAATTCTCAAATTTTCTCAAAGAATTGACTCTACGTATGCATAGTACGTATATTTGTCCTATTTTAGCGCCTATTCTCGGGTTGCGATTTTCTGCGATTTGGTCGCAATTTCAAATTTTGTTCTCTATTCCACACCACCATAGAGGTTAAGAACTAGGCGCGTTTTTTTTATGTAGTGGTCTCCCCTTTAGGCCTAATCCACTAAGGACTAATAAAATAAATAAATAAGTAAAAATCACAATCACTACTGGCCACTGCACTGTTTTAATCTAATCACTGTCAAGGGTATCCACATTAACGAATGCAAAATTTTCGTATTCGTCATCATCAAATGTTTCCGCTTGTTCAATTATTAATAAACTTTGTGCTTCTACTGACAAAGTTTTATGTTTTCTGCGAAGTTTGTGACGTTTCGCTGAGATGAGTGGATCAGAGCTGGTCAATAAATTATTTAAAATGTCTTCATTTGTAGTTTTTCTACTGCATTTCCTGGAATGGTGTTGGCGGTATCTACGAAAGTCTTTATTTCTAGCTTCAGCAGCTTCTTCAGATAGCTTTCCAATTGGTATTAGACCAAAACTTTCAATAATAGCTGCACCATGCATAAGAACTTTATGAACACTTGAAGGCATATAATACCAGCTATATAATTCCAAATACAGTTGCATGGTCACTTGAGCATATTCGTGAAATTTCGCTGTGTCAATGTGGTAACCTGATGAAATTGCCTCTAAAATGATTGCAAATCGCCTTATTAATTCTTCACTAACACCAGTTATCTCAGCAGTCATGTTTGGATATGCAAAAAATCTTCTAGCAGTATTTCCGTCATTCGTGGAGCCGTGCCCTTGTTTAACAACATCAATCAGAAGTCCCATTCTATTTTTAAAAGCGTCTTGTATGTCTTTCTTTCTTCTTTCCATGATGCACTTGTTGTCTCCCTTTACTGTCCATGTCTGTATCGTTAATCTGTAGGCTATATGCAGAATGCATTCCATCATTCGTATCCAGGTATGCAATGATGACAATCCGTATTTACAGAGATCTGGATCAGTCGGTTTTGATGCAATTAAGGGCAAATTATTCATCTCTGTTGGAGTGGCTTTACAAATGTCGCATCTCTGAGATGAAGTATCACATAAAATTGATGTTGCTTTTCCGTCTATCATAGTCATTAATAAAGAGTGTGAAATTTTTATTTCTCCAACTTCTGTTTTCACTAAATTTACAATCTCTTCCTCAATAGCACTTTTTTCCCGCAATATCGTTATTTTATTTTCTTTCACAAATTCGAAAAAGATTGGACGACACCAGTAAGATGAATTTGGTGAATCGTTTTGCCAGATAACTTGTTCGCCGCACACTAATTTTATTGGCACTAAACTACCCATAAATATGCTTGAATCGTCAAGTTGACTTTCTTGTTCATCGTCTGTTTGCATTTTTTGTTTGTAATTGGCTTGATTAGAAGCACCGTCAAATCCCCACTTACTGATTAGTGTAAATTCTTTACAACCACTATCTATGACGAGTGACGTCATTATTCTTGTTGTCGTTATATCCAATAGAGCTTGTAACTTTATTTTAGCTGAGGTTTCTGTCACTGTAATAGCATCTTTTGGTGGATAGCATTTCTGTTTCGCATGTTGCACTTGATAATAAGATGGAAATATATTACTGTCTTTTTCGTTAACACTTTTTCTTAAAGTATTGTATTGCCACTTGGTCAGCTTAAGTGATAAAAATAACCCTAAAGCCTCATCCGGAGAAAACACAGGTTTTGTTTCTTTAACAGATATGCACTTTTTAACTTTTTTTACATCTAGGGGATTCTTTAGTAAATGTTCTAGTATTTTAGCAACCTCCTCATTCCCATCCGCTTTCAACTGCTCAAAATATGCATATTTTATTTCGTCCGAAGATAAATGAAAGTTTTCTGCACGTCTTTTTTTCTGTTTAGGCGCTAATTCACAAAAAGGTTTTCTTGGGGTTTGTTCGGTGGAGACACCGACAGAAACTTTTGATGGTGATACATACTGAGTTGATGTACTCGGTACTGGTTGATCTTGATTACTGCCTATTAAACACTTAATAATGTCTGGCCATATTATGTTTTCTTGTAACCATTCACTATTTTTAGTTCTGAATATATTTTCTTTACGATAAGCGTTTTCCCATCTTCTATTTAAATTATAACAAAATTTTGCACAAAACAACTTTAAGGTCTTTTCGTGATCATCACTTAATTCGACTAAAAATTTAGATCTTATCTCACTACACAAACTGTCATTATTTTTAATACTGCCACTGTTTTTTAAAATAACGAAAAGATCAAGGTTTGTCACTAAATTTTCAAACATTTTCACAAATACAAAATAACAAATAAGTAAGTAATGAATGTGTGGGGGTAGTGCGTCTATTATGGTGGGTAATAGAACACTGAAGTACTTTTGAATGCAACCGAACATTCCGTAGGTACCCTATCATTGTACCAATCACGTTACGACACGTCATAACTTGTTGTTGCGCTCGCGCACTCTTATCCCTTGATTCCCGGAAATAAGTCTCAAAACAAATTACGTCATACCTGCCTATGGTGGTGGAAAATGTCGAACATTGTTTTTTTTTTAAGAACTAAGTAGGTATTGAGGTTTTCAGGCCGTTTAGTATACATTATTTTAAATTTCAATTTAATTGGAATAAATTGCTTAACTAAAATAACATGACTCTTCATACAAATTTGATATGGCTATATCTCCGAAAGTACTCGTTAAATTAAAAAAAGTCAAAGAATAAAAACGTTTTAAATTTATGCCTAGATACCAAAAAAATACATCTGATCTCTTAAGACCCAACCTTGTAATCCCAGCCCACTGTGCGCCGGCGCCGCGCAGCCTGCTACTAGGGGTAGGTACGTAATACATTACAGCTGTGTGCGTGGATTGTAGGCAGCGGGCGCCGCGCCACATCCAATGGGCGGATAACGTGTCTAGGCATGTTTTACCGCTTAGTGTTGTGTGTGTAACATTGAATGACATCGATCGTAGTGATCGTAGTACGTAACATTGAGTGGAGTTATCATGAGTTCTCATTTTTTGTTCGAATATGACATTATTTTTCATAATCAATAAAATAATATATTTTTATTTAAATTAAATTATATTTTAATAGGTTCCATTACTGATATAGAGTCTAAAATTTTCTGTTCCAAAACGACTACAAAATCATCGTGTATATAGGTAATAAAATAATGCCCCCTTACCTAAAGCTATAGGATAATAATATTGATTACTTATTCAACTGTGCGATATTTTACAAACACACATTACTCAAACATACCAAAACTCACTGTGACAAATAATTTATGATAATTTCTCATAAGAATTTATCATTAATAGAGAACTCAACTATCTTGTTAATTTATTTTATTTTGTTGTAGATTGTTCCATATTTGATATGCATGAGTACAGACCTGGAGGTAACAGTGTCTCACACGGCTGACAAACATCTTCAAGAGATTGATAAGAAATATCCGGGCTTTATACACATGAAGGCGCAACTTGGCATCAAACTTTCTTATCAGTTACAAAAAATATTACAAGTTAATGCGAACGAAGGAGTTATAAGAGGGTTTAGGTAAATAATATTATGTAATCTCTTGAAAAAAAAAACATTAAAGTTAAACAATTTCTGTTTGGTTCTATTAAGGTCCTTATTTTCAGGAAAAAGGAACAAGATGAGTTACCTACTGCTCTTAACGGTTTCTTGTATTCATTACTGCGTAATACACGACCACAACGACGTGCGCTGGTTTTGTCACTACTTAAACAATTTGATGACGTTTCTGTAAGTATTGCTTCCGTACAACCAACTATTGTAATGTCCTTTTGCCAGTATTAAAATTATCTCTTCGTTCCAGACTGCTCCACTGGATCAGATGTTGTACCTGGCAGATAATTTGAGCTATTTTCCATTTCAAGTTCAAGATGAACCATTATTTATTATACATCACATTGACATAATTATTTCGACATCAGGATCAAATTTATTGCAGCTTTTTCGTGAGGTAAAATTCGAAAATAATATTTTCATTCTTCATTATTTATATCCTAAAACTAAAAAATATTCACAAATGTTTAAATATTAAAAGATCTTTTTCGAAAATTGTCCTAGCTAGAAATAGAGATCTAGGGTCAGCACTCCAAGGTCAACACTCCAATCTTATCGTAGAAATGAAACAATGGTGATGATTCTTTTTTAGAGACAAAATTGTAAATTCTTTACAGGGACTTAATAAGCCAAGTACAGAAGAAAAAGAGCCACTCGACGAAGAGGAAGACGACGAAGAAGCGGAAACATTGTTGGCGCAGCTACCGGACACCACGCGGCCGCTGCGTGACGCCATGCGCCAGGCGCGCGGCTGTCTGCTGCTGCTGGTCCTCAAGCAGCACCTCAAACAGCTCTATGGCTTCACGGACGCGTGCGTTTCTACTTTTCATCTATAAATCATAATAATTATGTATATATTAGTATCGTAACAGAATAATTATGTTATATACCACTTGCCTCTCTGGCAGTTTGTAAGTGAGTTGGTTTTGTGCTCTCAAGTTAAGCCAGAGGTCTAGATTTGATTCCGAGTCGAGCAGTGTTATTGTATTTATCTTTGAAATTCCCAGTAGCAGCTCGAAGTTAGAGTTTCTGCCCGGTTAATGCCAATGGTTCGCCTACTATTACATACTGAACGTCCTAACCCTTTGGGAATACGGCATGATGTATGTGGTAAAAAATACAAGCTTTGAATCATCACGCGGCGCGTTATGACCGGCAAATCGTGATTGGTTCTCAGTTCTTCATGCTCAAAACCAATCCTCCACTTTCGCCAAGTGCCCAAGATCCGTGCCGGTCAGTAGATCTTACGAGATGTAATTTGTCACGCAGAAAAATTAACCAGTACTCGCCGTCCGAGAACGTGAAGGTTTACGAGAAGGCGGTGTCGCGGCGGCACGCGCCCATCTTCGAGCCCAAAGCTACCATCGGGCAGCTGCAAGACGACGACCACGCCGCTGACGAGCTGGACGAGCGCGGCCGCCGGCGGCTCGTCGACGACTATCTCGAGGTGAACCGCACTCCGACGCAATCGTGATAATAACATAATCAAACCCGTCACCGTACTCATGCGTATCTTCTTTTCAGTTCAAGCAATTGATGTTAAAGTTTGATCCGGAAGAAGAGGAGGATGAAGAGCAAGTCGTGCAGGGCGGCAGCACGGCGGGGGCAGGCGCGGGGGCGGGGGCTGGCGCGGGAGCGGGCGCAGGCGCGGGAGCGGGCGCGGGCGAGGCGGCGGGCCCCGCGCCGGCGCCGCCGCCCGCCACCTAGCGCGCGCCGCCCTAGGGCCGCCCCCGCTGCCCTACTGGAACTTCTTTATATAAGTTGTATTTGAGAAACTCGATTTTGTTTTTATATTAAAAGTCTTGTGTGTAGATAATTTTTATGAGAATATAAAGTATATGTACCTACTCCGCCTCGAGTCTTTGCACGTTCTACCCACCCCCCAACCCGGCCAGACTTAGGTCTTACTCAAAGTTTCTGAATTTTAATAAATAACACCTGATAATATATTTATGATGTTTTGCATTCTACGTACCATTGTGAAGCAGTGGATCCAGTCTTCAGTATCCAATATTCCTCTTCAATCACATAATTTTTACATTTGAGGATTTCAAATACACATTCGTTACCTTAGCGGAATGTCCGAACACGGACATTGCCATGAGAACGTCAAGCAATATCGTTTACGTAAAAATCTGCAATCACTGTAATTTTGTTTTCAAGCAACACTGTAATGCAATTTCCTAATTTGCTGAAAAAAGCAACAGCCATTTTGTTGTCGTACCTAGGTACTACGACTTTTCTAAACGGAGGCAAGTCTCAAAGAAAAGGTACATTGTGCCAACTGGCTTTTTCTTTCCAGTGCAAAGCAATACCTACACTAAAAACTATCATTTTACCTACTGCACCACTCGACGCAAATCCATCGTTTGCAAAGCTTCCGAACATTCAGACAAAATTTGGCTCATTTGAATGCAACATTGTGGTCAGGGTTAGGATGCCCGTTGAAACCGTGAGAGCAAGTGTCTGTCTGTGTGATTCCCTACTTGATTAAGTACTGGAGAGAGCTGTGCTGGTTTTTGAAAGGCTACACAGATGTTTTGATCAGGGTTACCAGTGTCGTCGGACGAGATGTGATGATAGTTCGAAATCGGGCTTTGGCAGACGCTGCCAATCTGCTAGTAGGTTTAGGTTACTGTTTAGGATAAAATAATAGGTACGTATTCAATAAAATATTAATCTTGTTTTATTATTGTGATCACAAGAATGTCTTCCATTATTCTTAATGTTATGTTTATCGCCTAGCATTGGTAGGTAATTTGTGAGGGTTTCGGTTCATTTTATTATTAATTAATCAAATTAAGTATATTATATTAGTAAATATTTGAAAATTCCAAGGAAGTTAAACAAAGAAGCCAAATTTAAAAAATATTATTTAATAAAATCCATGATGTAGATATTTTTTAGAAGCGTACCTACACACGGTACACAATTAGTGGGATGGGTATGGCTATGTTACATAAAAATAATACTTGTAGTTTCTACCGTAAACCTTAAATTAGGCGGTTACCTTTTTTTGCCGATCGTCTGAAATGGAAAATTTATTACAAAGAAAAAATATTAGTGTCTCTGGAGTCGGCTTCACTTTGCCATCGGCGATGAGTCTTCGCAGGTTACGTATGCGTTGCTTGTGTGGATATTCTCCTGACTGCAATTGAGGCTGAAATAAAAAAAAGACAATGGAATCTGCTACGTCCAATAAATATGCCTACCTAGTAAAAAATCACTTATCTATGTACAATCTTTTATTATCATTATAACACAACATATTCATAATGTGATTCCGACTTATTTATGTAAGTAAATAATAATATAATTATGTTTCCCTACCATCTGTTACCTACTCATTCATTCTCCCTTTTCTGTAAAAAGAAGAATATATCTACCTAAGTACTTATTGTATTTTCTTTCTAAGCTTTTCATTAATTGCATGTATTATCGATGCTTATAGAGATGGGATAAAGACTAAAAAACGAGTAGGAGGCAATAGGTTTCTTATATCCGCTGGCTTGGAGAACAAAGCCGATCTGATTCCATAATCAAAAATCAAGGTTAGGTAGGTATAATAGTCATACCGCGAGACAGGCAAAACCACGATACGCAGTATTTGATGTCTAACTATACGCAGTATTTGATGTGTAAGTATAATATTTATGTGCATATTTCCATCAACCTACATCATGACTAACATGTATGAACGTCTTCATAAAACAAGCGTTCTCAGAACACATTCCGATGTATTTATAAAAAAACGATTACTTACTAGTAAAAATTGTATTAGCTGCTATAAATAATGTTACGTATCAAAACAAGCAGTAGGTACCCACCTACTTAATGGTTGATATGTTACTCCGTGATAAATCTAATAGATAATGTTTTTCGATACGACGCGACGTCGTATTAAAAAGGCTAGGAGACATAGCTCGCGCTGAAAGCACGAGACGTGCTGTATTTAGTCGGTGCGAGTTTAAGATACACGGCATACACCGGAATTAGGAGAGGATTCCCTATGTTCATAAAAAAAATTAAAAAAGTTTTGTGTACGGCTTTGATTATATAATAATCAAAGGTGTACGGTAAGGGCATTGGACGATTGCGCGATGCTGAAATTGATTGAATATCTAATTCTTATCGAAATTTCCACCAAAGTACCCTACCTATATCATTGTACAACGGTATTGTTAATTTGACACAATGACAAACCGAGTGAAGGAAGGTAAACACAGAAAAACATGTTGAACTTGGCAGCCGAGATATTAAGGTAGTTATGTAGGTACTGTAATTTCATTCTTGCATATGCATTTTATTTTTATTTAAGTACTTTAGTCATAATACCTCGTCCGACTCCTTGTGGTCTGGTGGAGGTATGCCAATGATGGAGCTATCCCACATAACAGGATGCCACGGGCGACGCACCGGCCGCTCTGGTGGTAACAACGGCTGCGGTGGTCTTAGCGGCAGCGTATTTACGTCCACGTAGTCTTCTTCATCATATTCTAGCGAACTCATCGTCTTTTCTCGTGTTCTGTAAATTAAATCTTACATTAAATATGTACCAACCTATTGGTTCATCACTTATTGTAAGCAGATAAGTAGATTATAATTTATAAATAACGCAAAAGTCGAGAGACATTCGCTTGGCCTGCCGAAATCATATTTTTTTATTTAGGTAGGTAGGTATAGTACCTACTTAAACTTATTGTAGGTTCAAAAACGTCAATTCTCGCGCTGCAACCTATAAATAAATAGATAGGTAAGTAGAAATGAACATTTCTATCCTTGTGTTCAATGATTTTATCCATAGAGATTTAAAAGGGTTATTAGTAGGTATTACCTACCTACGTAATGTAGAGAGGACATTGGGAACATTTTTATACATTTTTGAAACCAATTTGATTTGTTTTCTCTCTTCGTTAGGCTGCATAGGCGGAGACAGCGATTCGTTTCCAATTTATTGGAAAAAGGTGATTTGTAGTACGATTTGTTTCTTGATGTCCCGTCCATCACTAATACCTAGACGTAATATTTAAATGTCTTTGGTTATTTTTCTAACGGAACGACCCAGTACGTAAGTACTTAGAAATTCGGTTCGTATTCCATAGGTCACATACTAAATATGTATTAATAAGTATCTAATTGACGACCGATTGGACTAACATCGATAAAATGTAATGAATAGCTATTATTAGAGTGTACGCAATAGCCTTTGTATGCCCACGTCTTCTGTGACGTCTGATGTGGGTATAAATACGATAAAAATAAGTCTCGCAGCCAGCACTGCGAGCCTCTGATGAAAATCGCTGCGCAATAATATAGCCCCGTTTTTATTCAATTGACTTCTTGGCACAGCGACAATATTTTTTTCGACATCGGTATCCGCCTTCAACATTATTTGTAGGTGCTTAGGTACCTAGTTATTGGTAAAATAGCATAGATACCGGACTTTTGTTTATTTTGTTTTCAGTGAAGACAATGCAATAGGTAGGTAATAGGATTAAAAAATTTGAACAAACCCGAACCATATCTACCTATATCTAAGCACCTTAGGGAAATATTAAATAATTATCTAGGTATACAAAATAAAAATCTATTGCCACATTTTTCTTTGTTGTTTTCGTAATTGCCAGAACAAGGAAAAATTGGAAAATCTCCCACGAGGAAATACGAGATTAGCGCCGGTAGCACCGCGGGGCACAGGTAGTTTTATTATAAAGATAATAATAATGTGAACCTGCGCATTTCTTTTTGAAAAAGGAGTATTATTTGAAAAAAATTTAGTTGGAATTGAACAATTTATTTATTTATGTAATTATTTAGATCAATGGAAGTTTCACACTAATTTTGAACTACTCAAAATTGAACCTAAACTACTTACCTCCACAAAACTTTTACACAACAAATTCGATAAAAATTATGAATCTACTAGTACAGTAGTAGCAATCACCACACAAAACTAATGAGATCTATCCACTATATTATTGGCTTCGGATCTTTCAAGACTTACTATTTATATTGAGAACAAAAACAACACTGTACTGCTGTATGTCCAGATTACGACTAAAGTTAATTACTTTCTTCCCAAGTCTGGTAGCCTGCTTGTGCTTATACCAGACTGTTCCTTAGTGACGCTCGTACATATCTTGGACAATTACCAGTAAAAATAGAAACATTAAAAACAGTATTGACATCTAGGACGCTGACCGAATATCATGCCAACAATTGTGACCTGACAATAGTTTCGATCTAGGATATACGAAACCGGCCGATTTTAAAACAAACACCGGTTAGCCGATAAATTTATGGGTTCATTCCATTACGAATAAATCAAGCAAATGCCATCTAAATGGCAATCAAGTGCCATCTTTCCTGGATTTTATGAATCTAGTGTCTAGAGTTTGTCGACCGTAATAAAGGTACAAGCAAAGCTCGGCAAAGATTTTACTAAACCAACGATTTAAATCTTTGCCGACAGTAAGTCACATATTTGTTGTTGTTCATGAGATACAGCCTGGTGACAGACGGACGGACGGACAGTGAGTGGAGTCTTAGTAATAGCGTCCTGTTTTTACCCTTTGGGTACGGAACCCTAAAAACAAATACTTCTTACTCGATTTGTGTTCCAAATTTCTGGATATATGTAAAATTAAAAATTGATTGTATTTGTAATGGGAGTGCGGCTCAACCTGAATAGAAATAAAGACTTTAGCCTCAAACCGCCTTATCAAACGGAGATCTGAGGCACTTTTCCGAGGTCAATTCGTTTGCTTCTTATTGCATAAGGTTTAGGTTGACTATTTTCACCAAATTGCACCTCTCCGGGAAACATAACTGTCTGTAATATTAATATTAACCACTTTTAACCTTATTACGTCATAGAGTTAGTCAATCGCCATGATTGTGGATTTTAACTTTGTACCTTTAAACTTATCATCAGGCATGGCATGACATACCATCACGCTTAAGTAATCGGGGGCGAACCTATTGCCATTAGGTACCTGAAATGATAATTATTAACCTGTCGCTATAGCCAAATAGGGCTATTAGGCTATACTTATTAGACTAACTACGCATTAGTAGGCTAGGCCTAGTTAGTCAACAACATACGTACATAACAACTAAATAAAAGTCGCATTTTATTGTCTATAAATAGAATAAAATCGAAAATAGTCGACAAAACTCTTTTCTTCGGTTGTCATACAACGCCTGCAGCTTTTTAGAGACAAGGGAAGAAGAAGAGAATGGGTAGTTTGTAATAAAAAACATACTTGATATCCACTACTTACTTATTAATTATCAACCCCATATTCTAGGTTATTAGGAAAAATGTGAATCGCTTTTTCCGCGATAAGGCCAGTATTTTGTGAAAATAAAAAAGACCAGTTGGTAACAATAACATCAAATTTAATAATTTCATAACATCTATAACTAGTTAACAACGTAACATAAGTACTTTAGATAAAATGAACAGTCATCGTACAATGTTCGTCAATACATTCTATAAAAACGTATTGTTGTATTACCTACTACGCCTTACTGCACATTTCTACTACATTCATAATTATATATTATTAATATTATGATAGCCAACAAAAACACTACCAATAATTTCATTTGTTTGTTCGGATTGGCTGCGGATATATTTTCTGTGAAATCTCATTTTACTATTATGCAACGAATACCCGTTACCTTTTGTTCAGGTTTTATCTAAGGCGTTGTACAACCGACACGCTCTACTAATACTGAATTTGTTGGCTAACAAATCAAGCCTTAGATATCTTTTACGCGCTCGCGACGGTTTCATCAAACGAAAGTTCGTGCTCCGACCTTGATAGCATGTATTCAGGCAGTGTGACACCTAAAGACGCGCTGTATCTCGGCATCGTCTCTGCCCAAAAAGCTCCTTTAGAATCGCTTCCCGCAAATTCTTCCGGTTGAGCTATATTTGATTCATCCATAATCTTAGCATTTTGTTCGGCGTCAGCCGCCACGCTTCTCTTAATTTTACGTGTATTAGCAGCAGGTTTCACAGCACTGGGTATGGGATTAGTAGCAGCTGCAGTGACGGTTTGCGGTGTCTTCTTACGCTTTAACTTTTTTCCGTAATTAGTACTGTCGACCACATATGCTGCAGATTTTTGGGCTGGAGGCGAACTAGTAGTCACAGTTATACTTTCAGCACCCTCGTTCCCTTGGTCAAGAGTAGCAGGTTTAGATGTAAATTCTTTGAGTTCTTGATAAGCTAAATGGCTACGTTTAGGAGCAGACTCTGACACAAACATACATTCTTCATTTTTCAAGCCATTTTTGTCGATACATTGGTAACAGGTCATACCATTTTTCTGTACTTTTTTACATGAAGATCTGTCTTTTTTTTTAAATTCCGCTAAAACATGTTCCACATCTTTTTTGGGTTCATTGTCAGTATAAAAACCGGGTAGAGCTTTCTTATAATCGTAAGGCTTGGCTGCAGAGCTGTCTCTCTCTTCTTCTGAGCTTTGTTTGTCATCTGCCGCACGCAGAGCCTCACTTGGACTGGGCTTGGAATTATGAATGTAATAGGCCTTGTACTTTTCTCCGGAATCATCGTTCTTATTCGGCTCAGGGGCTGATAACTTCGCGTACTTTTGTTCGCTACTGTCACCTGCCTGCGTATATTTTTCTGATTTCTGCGCTGGTTCAGCTTGTTGGGGTGCGTCTGCCTCATCAGGCTCATCATTGCTATCGAATTTTCTTTCCTTTGAGTAGGCATATTGGTTGTTTTTGGGCTCTGCGACATAAGAGCACGATTCAAAATTTCCTCCAGTCTTGGGATCTTTACATGTCGTGCAGGTCATGCCATCTTTTTTAACTTCTTTACAGTTTCCTGGGTTCTGCTTAATTTCTGCAGCCTGTTTCTCAGACAACTCCTTAATTCTTTCATATTCTTTATGGTCATAGCCCGAATCATAACTGTAAGGATATTCATACTCTTTGTTGGGATCTTTTTGTTCTTTATAAGCGCTGCTGTACAGTTCGCTGTCGAATGCTTTGGGCTTAGAAATATATTCGACGTTATAGTTATAAGGATCATCGTCCGCATTGCTGCTTTTCTTCAAGTTTTCCCTTTGCCTTCCGCTAGTGTATCGTCGGATACGAGCTGGTCCTGGAATATAAGCATTTGGCTTGTAGTTTTGGTCAATTTCAGTATTTTCATTTAGTTCTTCCTTGCGGTAATTTAATGGATGGGCTACTTCAACATTAGTTTGTGCAGGTTTAAAATAAGCAGCCACGCTAGGATTTTTTTTCAAAGCAGCTAAAATCTCTTCGCCTTGTTCATCCTCTTCGGGTTTGTACACTTTATAATCAGCGTCATGCACGGTACGGATATCATATCTTAAGGGACTAAGTTGTTGCCCAATAGGTATTGCTTGAAGCTGACTTTGTTTTTGTCTTGGTTGCGCAACTAATTTAGCAGATCTCCCCGGTGGTAAGAAGCTTTGACTCGCAATTGGATTAAAACCAAAATGTTCGGCAGAGAATGCATTTTCTATAGGTGCTACACGAGATTGCAAGGAATCGATGGAACTACTAACGATGGTATCGAACAATTGGGGATATTGGCTTTTATCTACTTTAAGTACGGCTGCTGCAATAGGATTTGAAGCCAGCGAAGTAACGCCTGAAAAGACGATAACTATGATAAATAAAAGCTTGAAAAAATTTACTTACGTAATTACTACTCTTAAAATATTATACTAGCGTGCAAGCTTAAGCGGTTAGTGATATTTGTGTTTATAGTATTCTTAAATACTACATGTGTTGCTTACCGGAATCGCCGGAATCGAATAAATGTCCAAAGTCCAATGGTTGTACAAATCCATTTTGTTCTTCACTGGTAATCACTCCTTCACATACCGCCCAGACTAATAACTGTAAAAATCATAAAGTGTAAAAAATATGACTTCCGTTATAGATCAAACAAAAGTAAAAACAATGATATCGTACCAAACATCCGAGTTTGGACATTTTGAAAATGGGTATACACCCAAATAAAACTTTTAAACGAAAATTACTTTTCAGTGAGTCGAGTTGTATTCTTCGTTTGTGTTGGAATGAAAGTAACTTTACATTATTGAAATGACAAGGTTTTATAGGCGTCAATATTGCGAAGGTGAAAGATCGGCGCAACAGAGCGCGCGCACCACTCAAGCGTGTCTTGCCGGACAATGTCCGCTTACTCCATCCGGCGACCGACTGTTGGGGTCACTCTCTGCAGCAATGATTAGTGACCTGCTACGACTGTAGCTGGCTGTGTTCTATCTGCCTGCTACCGGTGCATCTCAACTAGCTACGACACGACTTATTTGTTTTTACAAATAAGTAGCATTCTCTTATTCGTAAATCATTGTATCCACGACTATCTCTGAAGAAGCGAACCCAATAGCAGTGTAAACATTGACACACAATAATAAAAACTGTAGCAGCCCCACACGACTTTGTTAAAATCAGAGCTTAGACAAATGGGGTAAACATAAATAATTTTGCTGTGCAACATTATGTAGGTAGGCATGCATTTTAAGTAAGTTACCTGGGTGTCGGTAGTCATCAATGACGTTTCACGTATAAACGAGTTACCATACTATTTTAGTTTAGTAACATCAAAGAGTTGTGTATGTGTAACTGAGTCTAAAGTCTAAATAAGTTTGAACACTGATTTATTTATTTATTATTATATAAAAAGTTCATTTAACTATTTAAGTAATTATGTGTAGTGTGTTAAACGCTCAAAATAAATTAGTGTCAGTCCTAAATTATTTTGAGCAATGATCGACGTTCGGATGTGAGAAGTTAACATACTTACTATTACAATAACAAGCAAATTTTAATACGCGTTATTGCTGTGTCAATTTTAAAGAGTTGGAAAAAGAAAAGACACGCTGGCTCACTGGATTATATATTTGTATTGGCAGTGAGGATAATAAAAAATAAGAATAAAATAATAATATACTCTTAAAATAATAATAAATAAACTACTTCAAATTTAGAATAACAATTCTATGGAATGATATAATAAAACTATATTATCACTACAAGAATAACATACATCTAACATTACATCTTTTAATCAGCTCGAGATTCAAATTTTATTGGGTTTTTCGCATATCGCTAATTGTACATATTGTGGGTTTATGACAATATTGTTGAGCCAATAACTTCATACCTCCGTAGTAACTATGTATTTGCTTAAAAATCGTTTATATAGTATTTTTTTCTATTACACTGTAGCTGTTAAACTACTACATTTTGGAGTTATTATAGCTATGACCGATGCCACTTTATAATTCTTGTGTAAATGTTCTAGCACAACGACCACACCGTTATGACAGACCTACACGCTGCGAAAAATCTAATAAGATTTGATTTTGACATAACAATAAAAATAAATTACAACACATTTACCACACTATTGTCCGATATCACTATGACAAAAGGTAAATAGAAAATTGGTATTTAGTGCAAATCTTTCGAAATTGGCATGTAGTCGGCGAACTAATTTCTCTTTAAACCGACCAGAGCAAAAAAAAAACCTTGCCATGACGTAGAAAAAAACTATAACTTAAACAAATTACATTCGCCGCGACTACAAACCTTACAATAGCACTGTCAGCGATGGTTCCTCATCTATAACATTAAACTTTATTTTTACAATCATAAATGACGCCAAAAAGGATTACACATTTTTCACGCCTTCTTCCAATTTTTGAAGTAAAAGACGAATAGTCGGATTGGTTTCCGATTGTAATGCTGATAAAATTGCTTTCTGTAACAAGAAATGCTATATTATATAAAACTATTGTAATGATTTGAAAATTCATCTTTCATTTAGAATCAGTACTGGGATGGGACATGATAATTATTATCAGCAGTTTTAGATAGGACTTAGACCAACGCGGTGAAAAATCGAGTCGTCTCCGTAGCATTATTTTTTTTTAAACCAAGTGCTATATTTTCTTTATTTCCAAAACGATTAGTCACACTTACGCCAAGTTTATTATTGGATTCTTGTGTTTTCTGCGACAACATCCACAGGTTAGCAGCTAAGCTCAACATGGGACGCTCCGCTAGCTCCCCGCGCCGCACGACGCGCCAGAACAATTCCAGCGCCAGGTTGTACTGCTTCTTAGTCTCCTTATTGTCACCAAGAGCCTTTAGCACAACTAACAGTTCTTGACAGACATTCGTTGCATATTTGTCTAAGATATCTATGAATTCAGAGTCGCATCCGTAAAGTTCGTCGTTTGAAAGCACTGAAATAAGTGACCGTATATAAATTCTAGAAATTATCTTTTTATAAAAATTCAGCTTTCGTATGTGTCCACAAAACTCGAAAAGTACTCGATAGATTTGAACTTTTTATCTTGCTGAGAGCGGCCGAGTTTAGCTAGTAGGTTCCTATAGCCAAGGAAGAGGAATAACCAAGTCAAAGTTTCATTACAAAGTCTGAGCTGAAAGCCTTGCTTTTTTAAAACTCGTTTAGCGTCAGCAAATAAATGTGTTAATTATATGGAACACAATTAAAAAATAAAACTCAATTTTTTTTCCATTATTTTTTAAAAATATATTACAAGTAGGTATTTACCTGTTTGCACAAATGTTGAGCACTAAGGCTCATATCCAGAGACGAGACTAAGCGTGAACTTACGTAAGCATAAGCTTAGGTCTATAATCGAATTCAGAGACGATTCTATACCTAAACTCGCGCTTCCATAGTATTTCAAAACTTAACATAAGTTTGACTTATGTTAAGTTTTGAAATACTATGAAAGCGTAAGATTACGGTTAGGGCTCAAATAAGCTCACTCGAAAGAAAATATACATTGGGTTCATACCTGTTTCTAAATGGTAAATGTAACTATCCTGCGTCATTTCGCAGAGCAAATCTAAGGTGCGAAGCAATGTAGTGTAATACAAGGGCTCCGTTTTCTTCCAATGTATTCTCTCCATTGTCTTTATAAATCCGCTCAGTATGTACGCTTTACAGTTGCTGTCCACATTGTCCTACAATGTTATATTTTGATATAAATAACAATAACTAGCCAAGTGTGTTTGAACCAGGCACAGTATAGGGTTCGATAGTCTACAATTTCAATTTAAAATACATTTTTTTATCCGTTATATTTTTTAACTTTTGAAAATCCAATTCCGTATTAACATAAGTTGGTCGCTAGTAAAGCCTACCAAAAATATTTATTAAATGAGCAGAATATCTGCATATGTAATAAAAATAATCTGATAGAAACTAGAGCTGAGTTCAGCTAATATGGATCACTTTTTAAGTAATTAAATACATAATTATATTATTGTAAGTTACTTACAGGTAATAATAATAACGTGGACAAGAACTCGCTTAAAATTCCTCCAACTTTTACATGCGTGGGCTTCTTTTGTCCGTCTTCTAATATAAAATCTGGTATATCAGGTATTAATCCGATGAGAGCTTTGAAGTTCGCCTCGGCTACAATAAGGGAATATTAGCACTACCTCCAACTAGAAAAGTTGATCTTTTATTATTTAAAACCGCAGATATGGAGAATGTTGATCAGCATTTAGTAATTCATTTACTTCTAAGATTAGATTTTTTTATTATTATTGATTTGCGGTTGCGGCTATGACCGTAGCCGGTCTATTGTGATCGCCACTCGTTAGAGTGTCGAGTTCGAGTTCACCGCTAAACCGCAGGATAAACTGCAGGATTTTCTTAGGGGTGAACTCCTTTATTTCATCCGGGCTTAAGATATATTTCCCTAGATGAGTACTGCGCTTATGTATTAGCGATCCGCACTTCCCCAGGAGGTGAAGTGGCCTTTCTTCAGCCTCCTCACAACGCCGGCAGGTTCGCGTATCACTCAGCCATGGGCTTGTTCAAGTAACAGTGTCCTATTAAGGCTCTTGTCACAATTACTACTTACTTGTCACTATTCAGCGCTAGGAATAGGTTTGTATGCCTTTTATTATAGGCTTTAGAATGTACCATGCCTGGCGATTCCGTCCAGAGCTTGATGACAGTCTCAAAGCTTGAGTTCGTAATAGTTCTTAGAGCAAGAGTTTTTGGTATCCCACAGAAGGGCTCGGGACCCTGCTGCGTACCTCTAGCCGCCGCTCTAGCGCGTTCATCGGCACGTTCATTGCCAATGATGTCAGAATGACCCGGAACCCATCTTAAAATAACTATTCAAATTGGAGCTGCCCGACTGGGGAAGTACTCCCGCCTTGCAGAAAATCGAAGTAAAATAACACTGCTTTGAGCTGTTTTGTGTTTCTTACGGTGAGTAAGGATGCCAGTGCTCCACGAGGAAACGTTGTGTTTTGGCAGTGGGAGGACTTTGATACATATACTGCCAACCCAACTATTCCTCTTTCAATACAGGGTCGGCAACGCGCAAGTGATACTCCTGGTGTTGCAAGCGTCTATAGGCTACGGTAACTGCTTACCTTCAGGTGGTATTTAGTTAGTAGAATAAAAAAAAAATACAAAAAAGATTCATTATAACCTACTGTAATTATTATTACCGGAGTTAATTGCAGCAATAACGCTTATTATTATAATTATTATTATAGTAACTTTCTCATTCATAAAAAAATGTTTGGAGGTATATTTATAATGTTCATCATTATAATATGTATACAATAATGTTTATGAATACATAAAGAAACATACTATTACAGGTTTATGAGAGGTTTATGGAATATTTTAAAGTATATTTTAAATTTTGCTTACTATACGACAGTTATCCGATAGCCAAGCAGCTCTCTTAGCGCTGGATTCTAACTTTTATTTCGTCAAAGCTAGTGGAAAACTGCATGGCTGGATTAAAATTCTTTGGGGATGAGAAATAGAGTGTTTTTAAAATGGGTTCCTGGTCACGCGGGCATCATTGGCAATGAACGTGCCGATGACGCCGCATCGGAGGGGCTAATTGTACGCAGTACGCAGCATTGACCCGAACCCTTTTGTGGAATACTGAAAACCCTGGCTCAAAAAACCTGAGACTGCCATCAAGCTCTGGACGAAATAACCAGGCATGATCCACTTCAAAGCTTTAATTAAAGGAACACTTTACGTATTGTGACGAGAGCCTTAACTACAGGACACTGTGCTTAAACAAACACATGTTCAACCTATGACTGAGCGACACGCCAACCAGCATTGTGAGGAGGCTGATAGAACGCCACTTCACCTTTTGGGGTAATGCGTATCGCTTTACACAAGCGCAGTAGTTATCAAGGAGATGAAAAAAATATATATATTGTTTCAGAAACTTCGTACACAACATGTAGAATTGCCATACAGTCTTCAAATGTTAGCAAAAACTAGTGTATCTGTAAGCAAACATGTTATTTACAATGTTTGTTTTACGGAAGAAGTAACACATTTTTCATTATTTAAACAAGCCTGCAATTGATAAGCCTTACCTTGTCCAATACAGTTATTCAAAAGCGCGACCTGTCCAGATAGCAGATACAGCTGCACCTTGGTGAGGGTACAGTGCAGCGACGGTACGGTCACGAAGCAGTAGGCGGCACAGGCGCGCTGCAACCACTTACCTCGCGCCGGGCTCGCGCGCGCCGCTAGTGTGTTTACTGCCTATAACATACCACAGTTTGTACCGCTACTATAGCACAGATCATTCTGAAAAACGATTCTAGCTGTCCTGGTTAATATCACTGGTAGAAGAGAATCCGGAGTCTGGAACAACTGGGTTAGGCCAGCCCTCTTCTACTTATGATTACCTATACCCGTATTTAGAATCAAGCCTCTGAATAAAACCTAATACATAACATAGCACGTATCATTGATACATTCTCATTTAATAACGAGATCCATTAAGGACATGAAAAGATAGTTCGTTTCATAAAGCATTCATGTGGGTAGAAAAAAACGATCTACATATTATATACTTACATGGACTAACGTAATGAGTACGGCATCAAGCTTTATGAATGAAGAGCGACATTCCACGTAAAAGTTTAACTGCCTCTCGAGATCATCTTGGTAAGTAACAGCTTGTATGAACTTATTAATTAGCTCCCCACATATTTTACTTTCATCTTCAACAGTAACAGCACTGAAACATAGATAACCATGTAACCAAATGTCTAAATGCGCAATGCCCGAAGGGTGAGACATAGAAACTTGGTATACAGCACGCAAAATAGCATTAGGTATTAAAACAGCTGGTACATCGGTGACTAGAGCACGACGTAGAATATCGTTGCGTAGCATGTCACGCTCTGCGACCTGACTCTTGTAGCACGATAGGTGATGTCCGAAGCTGTCGACAGCCGTATTTACAATTTTGTTTTACGATAAAATTGAAATCTTCTACCAGGAAAGACGGTAGATCATAGACGGAGGTGATAGGTGGTCACCACAAGCTATTCTACTTATATATGGGTAGGGGTCATTGTGTCCCGGACGGAAAGCTTACAATAAATACCTAGTTTGACGTTTCTAAGCACATATAATATGCTGCAGTGTTCAATAAATAATTAACAATATGGTAAGGGCAGAAGGATGATGATGAGGTATTTTCGAAAAAATGAAATATAAATTAATAATAATGACATGCTGTTCGTTGGTAAGCGCATCAGTTGAAAACAGATTAACTGTTTTTTGTATTTTTTTCTATGAGAATGTTATACGAGTTATTGAAATTTGGACAGGATGTGAAGTCGTCTATCAAGTCAACTAATAATATAAAATAAAATTATAATGGAAACCTGAATTATTAAGTACCTACTTTATAGAGTCGTGTAGAATGCAGCAGAGCCTCATTAAACTTGAGATGACAATATGATCTTCGATATGTACGGAATTATATCTTGAAAAGAATATGGATAGTACAGTCTTAGCCATCATGGTACGCGCATTTGATGTTTGCACCAACTCCACCAGAGGCATAAACGCATCCTAGAAACATCACAATTATTTTCTATGTATCTTTAATATAAACTAAGTACCGTCTACACAGTTATATATTAAAGATGACTGGTAATTTGAGATAATCCCGTTCAGAATTGATAAGAGAACCCAAAGAAAAGAGTAGGTACCAAATAGTGATAATTTGGAAATTGCCTACCTGCAACCACAAATTAATGTGCTCACCTCTACGTTAATATCGCTATACATAAAGTTATTTAAAAAAAATCTTTCTGGTCTTGTAAAATTGCAAAAAAAAAAAATTATAATAATAATAAGTATTTATTTCCAAAATAAGACGATTTACATTAGTCTAGTAGCTAGGTATGTGGTAAACAATCTCTATAAATATAAATCACTATAGTTATGGACTTGGACTTGTGTTATGGGTGTCAGGGCTTCCTCTCAACATTGATCCATGATAAGGTAAGGTATATTATCTTCATTGCGTACTAGCTATTTAGCCCACAATAAACAAACATCACTATGTACTTACAAAGAAGGATCAGGTAATTGACAAAATAATAATAATCATTTAATTTAATATCAAATACTATTGTGTGTGTGCATGTGTGTGTGTGTTGTGTGTATGAAATGTGTGTGTTATATAAACTGTTCTGTACTGTCATAGTCAAGATTTATGATCCATTTAACGATTGTGTTTTTACATTCAAATTTATTCAATTAAAAATTTGATAAAATGGTTTTAGAATAACAAAAAAGTTTTTTTATTCGCTAATCCAGTTAAGTGTTTGTGCTGAACGTAACGTTTTATACCTACCGTAATGCGATTTAAGTATATGAAGATATGGCAAAAGTTAGACACATTGTGTTAAAACTAAAAAATATAGTTTCTTCTCTATTTTGCATTTGATTCCTTTTATCAAATTATAATGAAAATACCTTAAATGACCAGTGACTGCTTAATAGTGTATTAAAATACGGATCAGGTGGGTCTCCGAATATAAGCCAGTATAGTGTTGTCGTTACCATTAGGAAGAGTTCCTCAATGTCTGGAATGGATTTCAGCATTCTCTTGATGACAAAATGAAAATTCCCGGAGAACTCATCAGCAGCCTTGCCGCACTTGATCATGTAACGTATGGTGCCCCGCAGTATTACGTTCACATGTTGGGTCTAAAAATAACACAAATTATATGTATTTAATTCCATATAGTCTTAAAATCTTGTATGCTATACTGGGTAAAAATATGAATTTGGGCAGTAAGATCAATATTTACCGATGACGTGTTGTTGTACCTAGTAGTTTTTAGGAGACTATCCATCCATCGTTTTATTTGTAGTGTACTCTGAATATGGTTATAGGAATTTGCCTAAAAGGCTTGTCTCAGTTAGTCGGACACAGTCTTGTGGGAATTATAAGAATCAAAATGTACACGTATTATAAATAGAGAGAGGAGTAAAAATACTCCTATGGCTTGACGTTGAAAATGTTTGGGTGACGACCCAAAAATTTTGTGACGCGATGAGAAGAAACATCGATACGCCAGTTGATGGTTACCGCCAATGACAATACAACACCCATAAGTAAATAGTACACAATATTTAATTCAAGAGGTCTTGAATTCGAGTCGATTCAGGTTATATCGAAATCTCAAATGATAACAGGTGTTATCATTTTCATCGTCATCATCATTTTATTACCCTGCATCAATGGAGAGCTCAAGCTTCAGGATCGACTGAACTTGATGAGATGGACATTCCTATGTTTTTGAAATAATATAATATTTATACTATAAATTACACCTTAATGTGAGAGTATATTTTGTATGTTACGTCGGTAGAAGGTATAAAATAATAATAAATAATAATGTTACGCCGGGGTAACTAATAAAACGATGGAGATGTCTCACGAAGATCCTAGATTTGTCTGATAAAAGATCTGTCATAGAAATACGCAGAAAACTCTCGAAAGAGTTTCGAAACTAATCGGGACACTCGCATAATAATAGTAGTAACAGCCTGAAAACAGTAGACGAGCGAGTACCTACACGTATTATATGGATTTATTGGGATTGTTCGATTTTAGAATCTTCATGCCCTGTATAAATATTGGTCTAAAGAGGGACAGGCAGGGCAGTATATGCAACGTGCCTCAAAGCGCTTTTTTGAAAGTGGGTGCGGAAATATCTCAAAACATAGATTGCTTTTGAAGTTTGCTCTGGTCAGCGCGCCTCAATTATGGGTCCCTCCTGTAACACCGCGTAAATAGCTAGAGATAAATAACCAGCATGGAAGTTTTACCGATAAATGTGTACACGCAAACTGAAGCCAAGGTTCCAAAACTTGCAAGAAATTATTGGTAGACTTCATTGCGCTTGCTATTTTCCACCACGTCTGTATCAACGCTTCGGATGTCACTTGACGATAGTTATCAGCTTTACACAAATGTTCGCCCAAAGAAGTCAAAACTTCGTTCATCATAACTGTAACAAAAAAACATATTACCTATTAACTAACGTGTTAATGTAAGGGGCTCGTGACTAAGTGATAACTTCGCTGATCAATTGACCTGCAATGTTTGCCGCGGTCTATTTTCGGATGTCCCTTCTTAAAACCCTCCGTGCCTTCGAAATCACGAAAAGCCGCTAGTTCCGAGTTGTCTTACGAACACCAATCCCCAAAAATCTTGACAAGCAATCTGAATATCATGAGGATATCGGTAATGCCCAAACATTTGATTGCGAACGTTTGAAAGCCGTTGCTTCTTGTAATATATTCTTATACTCAGCCGCATCTGGGTTACATTTGAATTAGACTCCAATTTATTTGGATGTGATTTAGTATTTCTCCTTTTAATTATTCCTTATCGAACAGATACATACAAACATTCTATGCTTAATACTAGACAAAATATCACATATTTATTTAATATAAACAGTGATTACCTACCCATTTTATTAGCATAGTTGTGCACCATCTCCAAAATCTTAGGTGCTTTTTTAATTACAGTAGGAGACTCAAACGCAGATATGAGACAGCACAGAAATAGTTCGCTGAAATAAAAGAACAATTTTTTATTTATTAACCGCAACATTTAAGAAGTCATAGTACTCGACATTATGAACCACTTTTATTCCCCTCCCATCATTACCAACCCGTAAAAGGAATCAGTTGTTCCTTATATTTTGTTGAGTTGAGTGAAGACTGGGGTTTGGGTCCCGGGACGTCTCATGTCTCGAATTCCTGGGACTTTTCATAATTTTAGTTGTCTCGAGTCCCGGGACTTTCGGGTCGAGACTCGAGACGAGACAAGATTATCGAAATTATTATGTAATCATTTTTATTTTCAAATAATTATTGATCTATTGAAAACGAATGAGTGTTCCCCTTGTCCGGTGGCATTATTACTATAATCAGAAACAGATTGTCGGACAAAGCTGTTGACGCTCTGATTTTTTTAAAAGCCTATTTTATTAAATCAGCAAAGAAGTCTAATTCATGTGTTAGTTGATTATTTAAAAGACTTTTTTTAGTCTGTTTTATTATTTATGTATAGATTATTTAATTATGAAACAAATCATTAATTATGAGAATTAACAATTTTGTATTATGATCAATGATTAGATACTAGAATTACTAGTTAATGAATTAGTATGATTTATAACTAAGTTCACGATTTATAACTATGACACGAGTCAACACCTTGTATTACCATTTTGCTAGTTGAGTAGGGTATTGGAGCAAGAGTAAGAGCTTAAGTTACAATAATAGTGAATGTTGTTGGAACACATACTTGTTTTCCATTTGTTGACATTGCTTTAGGAACTCGTCCAATAGCTCACTTTTACATTTATTAGAGTTGAGTGTTCCAAATAACAGCCAATCAAGTGCCGGTATGTATAGATTCAAATACTTGTCTTGTGTGAGTAATTGTGTTTCATATTTCTTTCGCATTGATGTCAAGAAAATCTGAAATGTTAAATTTAACATAGATTTGGATAAATAACCATGTAGGTATTGCCGAGTCGTAGTGCCCTTTGCTATGCTAATAATTGACAAACAACTTTAACAACAAACAACAACGTTAACTTATAGCAATTGTGGTGTCCCCAACCATGGGGAGAGGGATTAAAAACAGCATACCATATGCTGTTTCGGTACGAGTTCGATATCCCGAGTCGTAAAAAGATTTTCCGCGACATCACCCACCTAAACATACGAAATTCAGCAAATACTAAACTGTAACCACTATTTTGTTACTATTTACAATGAGAACATGTAGTTTATTACCTGCTGATATTCCTCAAGAAATTCTTTCAAGTTTTGATAGAAATATTCCTCACTGTCTTTCCCAAACAATTTAGAAGCCGTGTGACACAAATAGACTCGTAAATATGCAGCTACGAGTGGGTTTCCTATTCCTCTTATCATAGTGGAAATCCTTGATATTGCAGGTTTTATTTCATCTTTAGAAATAAACACATAGCATTTCAACAAAGCCATCTCCATGTACAACCGAGGTAATAACTCCCTAATTGAGGCCATTTTATACATCCAGTTTTGACATGTTTCTTTGGCTGACTCTGGAACTGTTCTTGAATCAATATTGTGAATGTTTATGAGAGAATTGTTACTGAAAATTAAGATCATAACATAAAAATACCATCACGCTCGTATTCCCTGAAAGGTTAGTGAGAAGTGTACTAATGCATACCCACAGTTTGCCGGTATGTTTAGGTCCCATGTAATAGAGGGCGAGCCTATTGCCATTAAACGGGCACAAATCCAAACTCCGAGATGCTACTGAGAGTTTCATAGAAAAACCCAATAACACTGCTCGGCTTGGGAATCGAAGCCGGGACTTCAAGGGTAACAGTCGGTCTTAAGACCACAAGACAAGAAAAAAATATAATATATCTACAATAAAATTGCAAAAAATATTTAGGACATTTTTACACAGGACCATCTAGTCCCAAACTAAGCAGAGCTTGTACTATGGGTACTAGACAATGGATATAATACTTATATACTTTTTTTTGTAAATATTCCGTCTTTTTTATTATGAAGCCAGAATGACTTATGATCAATTTAGCAATTTCTGGTTTAAATTCTTTCAGTAGGTAAGTACTCACCCAAAACTCTTTTCTTTAAGACGGTTAAAAACCAAGTTACCAAATGTGTCCAATGTATCAGTTATCAATATAAACTTGCTAGGATAGAACTGCATTACACTTATATCAGATAAAAGCTTTGAACACTGGATTCCTATTTTAAATGCCTTCACTCTTTGTTCTGAATCCCATGCCTGTAATATTGAAAAACAGTTATAAAATTCCTTCTCTAGAAATATTACTCAAACTGATATTATAGGTATAAGATGGTTAAAGATTGTAGGTAATGGCTGCATACATCCCAATCCCAACCACAATATTACATTAATCCATACAGTCTTGCAACGGAGACATCTTATCAGAATCGTGGGAAACGCGCCAGAAGAGATGGGGTTATTACAAATATCAATTTATCGATTGCAAATTGTTTATTTTTACATAGGATAGACTTGCTTAACTCGCGTTTGACCATTATTTATAAGATTATAAGTGTTTGTAAAAAACTAAATTAGAAGAGAATTATAGTAAACAATATACACTTGTAAGGTGGTACGGCTCTGCTCACGCTGCAGTTTGTCTGGGTGGTACCACGGCAATGCCAATCATTCTTTCGCTAAGCAGTATGCTTACTCACGTTACTGTGTTCCAGTTTGAAAGGCAATTTAGGCAGTAAAATTACTGGGCATAATATGAGGCTTAGCAACTGAGGTCTGAAGATGACAACGCGCTAGTGATACTATTGATGTTGCTGGCTTATCTGTCATCTTATTACAAATAAGATAAGATATACAAGGTCATTATTAGTATATGCGAAACCTGAATATAGTTTGTTCAGAATCAGTAACTGAATCGATTCCAATAATTTTTAAATCATGTTATATTTTGTCCCAAAAATATTTAAAAAATGTTACGAGTAGGACACCGAGCGACACTAAGTACCTATCCGCAATCATATGCGCGCAACACAGGTCACGCGGCATGCCACGTGCCACATGCCACGGTCGAAGCAGGACTGGGCGGGCGCGGGCGCACGCGGGGCAGGGACTAATCCATCCCTTCAGTCGCCCGGATGCTACTGGTCACTGCGCACGTATCGTGCTCCCGGTTAGGTACCTACATGTCCCGAGCGCGCGTCCGGGTAGTTGTTTCGGTTGATCGTGTGTAAAAAGTTGTTGTTTCGGTTGAAAGTGTCATTTGTACAAAACGTGAGTAAAAAGTGTCGTGTGTACAAAACGTGAGTAAAAAGTGTCGTGTAACAATGTATTTCTCATACACAAACATTGATAAGTACCTAAGATATTGTAAACATTGTTGAACACTATTTACAATCAAGTCAATTAGGATAGATTTTAAAGTTATTTCAACAACAAAAAAATTTACGTCCGCGGTGGCTTAGTGGTCATAGCGTCTGGTGTACCTAAACAGAAGACGTCGGTTCGAATCCTGCCCGCGGTCGGATTTTTGCTTCGCTAAAATAACTTTAAAGTCAATCATTGTAAAAGTGATGATTTAAATTATTAAACATGCCATGCCTAGCCAAAACGATTAAATGTAGAAAGTTGTTATTTACACCTACAGCCTGCTGTGGTTAAGTAATGCAATGTTTAACACTATTCATCCACTTTGAACTTTAAGTGGTTGGCATAAGGTGCACTAATCGCATTGACTAAATTTTATCACTTACGGCCGTATTTACGAATAAAGTACATAATAATATCTACCTACACAACCATTGCGGTAGTCCAAAGCCTGCAAGTATGATGAAAAATGTTATCACCAGTTAATTGCAATAAAATCGCCGTATGGTTAGGTACTACTGCCAAATTATTTCTTTCAATGAGCACAAGACGACGCGGGGCGCGCGGGCGGCGGCGCGTGGGCGCCTCGTGCCGCGCGGTGTGCATGTTTTTGCATGGACAACGAGGTAACATAACATGCTTATAACTTTGTGATTTTGTCATGATACCGTTTAGAAATACTGTACATAGATTCTTTACATAAAAATACTAGACACGTGTTTCAGGTTTCGCCTATACTAATAATGACCTTGTATATATATATTATTATTATTATTTTAGTTAAGTAAATCAATCATAAATAACTCTTACAAAAGCAGGCTACAACTTATAGTATTATCTATCTATACTGCTATAATAAAGCTGAAGAGTTATTTTTGTTTGTTTAAACACGCTAATCTCTGAAACAACTAGTTGGATTTGAAAAATTATTTTTACATAAAGATTTGTAGGGTATATAACATAACGTTACGACCTTAAGGAGCCGAGCTAGAAGAAATACGTCAGGGCAAGTGAAATTTATCATAATTTGAACGAGACAACGTCTGTCGCATCGTTTAACTTTCTGACCGCCACGGACGTGTATACACGTCAATTTAAAACTTGCTCACGACGCCAACGACGGCATGGCCGTAAAAAATAAATTTTTTGTTCAAAATAAATATACAAAAATATGTTTATAGTGTTTTTTAACCTATTATTAGATATTAGAATTTGTCGCTTGGCGTAGAGAACACAGCTTTTCGTTATTGACATTAATATAATAAAACTGAAGAGTATGTTTGCTTTTCTTGGTTGAATGCGCTAATTTCTAGCGCTACCAATCGGATTTCAAAAATCTTTTTGCAATTGTTAGCCCAATTCTAAAGGAAGGCTATACACTATTTAATATTATTTAGAACTTACTTAAAAGCTGAACAAAAGAAAATAAAAATAATCGGCGGGTTTAACCACGGGGCACAGATATTATACATAATCATGGTGTAACCATGGTATAACCATCAATAATGGTGCTTTCACTCCGGCGAGGCGAGGTGATGATGGGATGGGCCAGAATTGAAATCTCGCTGATCTTTTCAAGATGGTTTCACACTCGCAAGGCGAGGCGAGGATGGGATGGGCCTGAATTGAAATCTCGCTAAGCCTTTCACAACGAAAGATTGTACGTGCCGTCTCGCACCGACCAGCACTGTCTCGCACCGACCAGCGGTATCTGGCACCGTCCCGCTATATCTCGCGCGCCAAGCACTTTTAAAGATAGATACAACCAGTGCTATTCTCTATTAAGTGGGGGAAAAGTCACAGATTGCTAACGAGTTTGTAATCTGTATTTACCCCCGAGTGAAGCATTCTATCTGTCTATCAGCCACGCACGTCCACTGTGGAACATAGGTCCCCTAATGATCACCACAAAAATCGGACCCACAGACTCACTGCGACCCTCACGAGGTCGTCCGTCCACCTTGTTGGGGGCCGTCCTATGCTGCGCTTTCCTATAATACGTAGTCGCTACTCCAAGACTTTGTTTCCCCAGCGGCCATCCGTTCTTCTAGCTATGTCGGTTACTTTGGTTCTTTTGCGGATATCCTCATTTCTGACTCTATCACGCAGAAAAACTCCGAGCATAGCCCTCTCCATTGCACGTTGCGTGACTCTGAGCCTCCTTAAAAGTCCCATCGTGAACGACCATGTCTCAGTTCCGTAGGTCATCACTGGCAACACGGACTGTTCGAAGACTGTCTTTAGGCACTGAGGAATTTTGGACGAGAAGATAGGTCGCAATTTCCCCAACGCTTCCAGCCGCGTTGGATTCGACGATTGAGCTCCATCTCAAAGTTGGACCTACCTAGCACTTTTTTTCCCAATTGACAATTTGTCCCAGGTATACATACTCGTCTACAACTTCAAGAGCAGAGCCCCCAACAACGATCTGGTAAGGTGGGACATAGTATAGGTATAGACATTTGACACGATTTTCGTCATGTCCATGTTCATTTTCAGATCTACCTGTTGGGAAACTGTGTCGAGGTCTTCGAGCATAGTGCTTAGTTCCTCCAGAGACTCTGCCATGACTACGATATCGTCTGAAAATTGAAGGTGAGTGACCTCACTCACCTTCAATTTTGTATGAACGGACTTGGCATCAACATCAAAGGCGAGTACCTACTCGCCGTTGATGTTGATGCCAAGTCCGTTCCAATCCAGTAGTTTAAAGGCATCTTCCAACGCAGCAGTAAACAGTTTCGGAGAAATTACATCTCCCTGTCTTACTCCTCGCTGCAGTTGGATAGGCTCTGTGCTCTGGTCTTGGAGTCGGAGACTGACATAGTGGCGTTTCAGTACAGACACTTCAGCACTTCGATTTATCTATAGTCGATACGGTATCGCTGGAGGGACGACGATCGAGACATGGGCTATGCTTCACACAGCTTTCATAGTCCACAAACGCTAAGCATAGTGGCCGGTTATACTCTTCGGTCTCCTGCCGCAGTGTATGTATGTGGTTTATGCTGCTAAAGCCTTTTCGGAATCCGGCTTGTTCGGGAAGCTGGAAGCCATCAAACCTGTATGCGAGACGGAGAATGACTCTGGAGAACAGCTTATAAACATGGCTCAGAAGCGAGATGGGCCTGTAATTCCTCAATAAGGTTTTATCCCCCTTCTTGATAAATAACGTCACCACGCTTCTGTTTCATACTTAAGGCGTCGTGCCCTCGAGTATGACGGAATCGAACAACTTCAGGAGGACTTTAAGTACTGGTTTACCTCTCAGAAGTTCAGTCGTAATTCCGTCATCACCCGGTGCCTTGTTGTTCTTAAGCTGTTTCAAAGCCATTCTAATCTCATACAGGCTGATGTCCGAGATATCTTCGGTGTAGTGTCGGGTCAGTCTAGATCTTGGATCTGTATCAAGACTGTTATCGGGCTGCGTTTGTACTGAGGTGTATAACTGTCCATAGAACCTTTCGATCTCTCTCAAAATCGACGGTTTGGACGAAACGATAATGCCACTGTCGGTCTTCAGCTTAGTCAGCAGGGTTTGCCCAATAGACACATCCCTCGCAAGCTCTTTGGAGCCTTTTTTCCGCTCAATGGCATTCATAACACAATAGGTAGGCTTAAATCTAAGAATCAATTATGGACCATGTTGGGCACAGCACAGCTTAGTAGGAGAGAGGGAGACGTGTCTATTTATTATATTATTTTGTTATATTTATATTTTCCAAGTTGAAGTCAATATTATTTATTATTATACATTTTATTTATTATATTTACGTACACACTTTCACTTATTGTCTAGCGGTAGATATATTTTTTATTTCACATAATATACGGACTCGATGTAAACAGTGGCACAGTAGCGCTTGCCCAATTCCAAAATTCCCTACTCTTTGCTCATCACCGTTTCGTTTACCCAGCTTCGCATTAAAGTCCCCCATCAAAACCGTGTATTGGGTTCCAGAAGTCCCATGTATGGCTTTGAAAATCTCCTCATACATAGTTTCCACTTCCGTATCAGGATGTCCCGAAGTCTGTGAGTAAACCTGTATCACCTTCAGCAAATACCGCTTGGTGATTCTGAGTATCAGGTACGTCACCCTCGTCGACACACTATCCATACAGACCACGTTATCATCGACACCGCCTTGGGACAGTTGATCGTCCTCCCGGTAATAGAAAAGGTTGCCAGACTTAAGGATTATCGTGTCCTCCCCCTCTCTTCGGACTTCTGACAATCCTATGACGTCCCAGCGAACCTTCTCTACTGCTTCTTCCAGGCCGTCGTAGCCGACACTACCGTAGTCAGGAGCGGCAGAGCTACCGGAGACTGGGAGCCGTTTTTTTGTTGTGCCTATCATGAGGGGGTTTTTGCCCTTGTGAGTGAAACATTAAGAAATTATTATCTAGTAACATTTTTCCTCGAAATTTGAATTTTGCATTCCTTTGCTTTATCAAAATTTAATATTTTATGGTACCTTTAATATGCTGAAATAATAAAACTGATCATTTAAAAAATCTAAATCAGGTTAAAAAGGCTGTAAAGAGCTACTTTCTCCCCCGGGATTAGTGTACTAATGGGTCACTTTCCGAGTAGATAGGTGAAGTAAAAATAAATTAATAACATTGTTACCTTCTTAATCTCATCATTGAGCATATTAATCTTTGTGACATATTCTTGTTGACTTAATCCCATCGTTTTTCTTACGGAGCCTTCGTCAAAATCATCCAACTGCTCCAACCTATGTTTTACTTTCTCATTTAAATTAGACACCTGTCTTATAAGTGCTGAAAATGTACTAACTTAAAATAAACATAAAACAAAAAAAAACGCAAACATTAGTGTTTATAATTACTACAAACATACAACTATTTAGTTGATAGACGTAATTGTGTATATCAGTTTTATCAAGCAAGAATTGTTATCATATGTGACGAGCAATATGCTATTTCATTCTGGTGTTTATGTTACCTACTTACTTTTTTCTCCACCGGGAAGGTAACTGCTGACAATTGTTAATTTTTCACCTGTTGTGTATTTACTAAGAATACTAGCATGCCTTGTACTCCAAGCTTTAGTATAATTAGCACCTTCAATATTCTCTGTCTCCAGTGGTTGAATATCCTAAATATGTCCAAAGATGTAATTAAGCTTTATTTAAATAAATAATGAAGTCACTGTTCAAAAAAGGCGAAACGACTATGATTAAAAATAATTATGCAGAACAGGCTTCAAGAATTCGCCACAAGCAATTGTATACTGAAAAGTTAGAAATTTGGGTTTAGACAGAATAGTACCACTTCATTGGCATGTTTCAATTTCATCAAACTTAGGGCCCAGGCTATAAACGATGGCTTATCTATTTATCAGTTGCGGCGATATTCCTAGATGTCAAAAAAAAAAACTTCAATTTTGTGGACCACAAAGTTAAGTTGTAATAAGACGTAAAGCGTGCGACTGGTTGAGAGATTACCTAAGTAACAGACAACAATGTGTAGACATCTCTAAAATCCATATTAGATTAAAAATGTTATCATCAAACTACTTATACCATAGGGCTGTGTATTGGGACCATTTTTATTTTAGTAATAAATATTACCATTTACCGCAATGCAGGCATGATTTGTATAAAATCATTCTGACTTGCTTACTGACATAATAAATCTTTGCCACCATTAAAAAAAATAGGATGTAACAAAAACCCTGTCCGATCCGAAAGAGGCGTATTCCTTTTCTTATATACTTACTAATAAACATAAATAAAAATACGATATTAAAGAAACCAGAAAGTATCGATTTTTCTTCTTCTAATAAACTTACACAATTCTCCACTAAATATGGGAAAATTTCATAAGTTGACAATACTCCACCCAGCGGCGAAATCTTTTAATATTTACCAATTTATTTTTCATTTTTACCTCAAAGGATGCCGCCAAGCGGTGCCGCTCCGTGCGCGCTTTGTCGTCGCCGACAGACTGTACCTAACTACCTACAGAGCGGCACGTGTAAGCCAATTGTTGTCCTTGACATGTCAGTCTCGCGTAGAGTTCGCTTCCGATCGGACGTCCGTGAATCTCTTATCACCTCGATTACCCATCGTATCGTGAGTAATGTCGTATTCCAATCTGTTGTCAATGTCGTGTTCCAATGTGCTTATGCTGCAATTATGCAGATGTTCGAAAAGACTACGAGTGAGTGAGAGTATGGGGTGCGTTTTGCTAGGCAAGGTATGCCAGTGCCGTCGGAGCGTGTATCCAACGTCTCCATGAACTTGAAGTTCACGTGTACACGTGTACGAACATGTGTCAAGCAGTGTCCATGAATGAGTACAAGACTCATTACCCTAATGCCGAAAGACCACGAAAACACGAGGTGGAATATCAGTAAGTACCTATTGGAAGTTCACTTAAGGAACACGATCGCAGAATTTTGTAGATATCAAGTTCATGTTTTACAAAATAATTTTAACAAAGCAATACATTTAGTTCATTGTTTCTTGAAAAACAACGTCAATAATTATTTAGGTACCTATTAGGTAAGCAACACATTCCTGATACCCACGCGTAAGCGGAAGTATTGGGTATCACGATGCTTGTACGATACCAGCTGATACCTACGCGTAGGCCCGGTAGGAGGTAATCATCCCTATAACTAATACGTAACAGCTGATACTTATGAAAAACACAAAAGAACGTCAATTATTAGGTAAACATAACTATGCCTAATCGATATCAGCTAATATCTACGTGTAGGCCCAGTAGGTAAGATTCATTCGCATTAAATTTGTTTGGCGGCCATGCGACAGAGCGGGCTGGCGGCACATGACAAAGGATCAAAAAGCGGCAAATTGCTCGGGCGGTTTCTTTGACACTAGTGTAGATCGAATTGAATAAACTTTATTTCGTGGACTGAGTGTTGACATGTAAAAGGTTTAGTTTTTTTTTAAATTATATTTAAATTAATCGGGGAAAAAAAAATATCTCGTATCTAATTATCGTTTACGTGTTTGTGTACGTAATACGACACCTTATACGACCCTTAAGGATCGGACAGGGTTTTTGATACATCCTGTATATAATCAAAGTACTAATACTTAAACCTACACAATTAAGTTCCATTATGCTGTTTCATAAATTAATACCTACTCACAAAGTTAAATAAAATAATATCTAAAGACACAGCATCTTCTGACTGCTGAATAATTATCAACGATATAAATAGTCATCAACACTGCTGGGCACGGGTCTCCTCTCATACTCACGATGTTTTCCTTCACCATTTAAGCGAGTGATAATTAATTACTAATACGCACATGAATTCGAAAAGTCAGAGGTGCATGCTTTGGTTTTGAACTCCAGACTTTCGACTTGATAGTCCAATGGTCATACCACTAGGCTATCACTGCTGCACTGATGTAAATAGTCGAAATATTTTTTTACTTATATATTTTTATTCGATTATTTACATCAACCATGCATATCCTTACTTGAGGCCACATTTCTGGTTCTCAATTTGAGGACTATATTAGATTCATGAAACTTGACAAAGATTAAGTTTTATGAATCATGAAAAAACTAAGTATTTTTTTTAAACTAATTATTGATTTTCTTGGTTCATTAGAGAACTCAATGTGCGGCAGATAATTTACGATACCCAAACTGTGTCATCTCAGGTCAGACAAATGTCTTCTATAGATGCGAATGCTAAGTTAATGTTGTTGCTAAGTCAGGTTCTATGAATTTATAGCATTTTGAATAATCTGGGAAAATACATTACATACCTATTATCATAAACTTCAATAGTACATGACCAGTTAATTATATTTTTCCTATTAATTGGTTACTGGGAGGGATTAGTCAAATTGTTACTCACTTCTTCCAAGTTCATTTGTTCAAATCGCAACAATGGATCCACCTCTTCAAAACTAGAGCTCCATTTATTGATATGATCGATAATGCTGGAGCTGGAAGGCTCCTTCTGCAAAATTAACATAAGTAAAGACACACTAAAATGAAAAACACAATTTTAAAAATGCTTTTTTCACTTTATGTCTGTTTCAGTAAGACATTCTTGGCTATTTTCTTTTCCTTTAGTACTTATTGATGGTATAGTTGAGCATGCAGTCAAAGTGTGCTAATATGGCTCTCCACAGACACTGCAGACTGTTACTGATGATGCAACTATTATGGAATAAAATAATTGTTTACCTAGGCCCATAATGTATCTATATTTTAACTTTTATGATTCCTTGAACTATTTTTTAAACTGGATTCAAGATTTAATATAATGTTATCTTTAGAGAATTTATTTTTGACCTGACAATTATGAACACAACAAAAAACTGAAATTGGTTGAGCAGGTCTCAAGTCATGCATGATCGATAAGATAATTACTTCTTCTGGGTGATTGACTGATCCATCAATAAAAAATCTTGTAATTTATGCCTTTTATGTTGGTAACATCCTCAGTAGTATATAATAACACAGGGCCATAAAATAAATATTAATAAAAAAAAAAATTTATAATAACACCATTTTAAAAAAAAAGTTTTTCTTATGTATTCTGAACAGTGAAAAGTGTGGTAAAAAAATATAATTGTACTGGTGGATTTGTGAACATTGATGTAAAAACTACCTTGACCTGATGAGGCAGAGGTGTACATGTAGTGGCTGAAAACCAAATTTTGCAGTATTCGAACATGTGGTTCAAACAAGTAATGGAGTGTGTATGGTGTTCATAAAATGTAGTACCTACTTATATTTTTTTAAGTGGTATAAATATCTACACTACTCAGGATATCCCAATAATATCCCTATTATTAGATAGGTAATAGGACCTACTGCTTGACATTTCTCTTTGACCCACTTGCCACTTGGTCTGGGATACCTGAATGTGGCAATTGATTTTTATTATAAATTTATGTGAACAATAAAAAATTAACAAATATGTACTCAAGTAAATGTTCACTTACCGTAGTTATTACATTTAATTTTAGGGGATATGTAGTCACTACAAAACTAGGAGAATCATGTCTAGTGTTATTACATTTTTTTTTTGAAGTCCTGAAATTTTTTATTGTGATAAGTTCTTAAGTAGTAAGTAAACAAATAAAATTATTGTTACAAAAAGAATAATGTATAAATAACCATTCGTAATATGCAGGCATGGTTCTAAACAAGGAATATAACTGTCAATAGTTCATTCAATTGTAATAATATATATAGTATAAGTTACTCTATGATAAATAGTCCAAAGACAGAGTTATAAGTAAGTACTAGATATATCACACTAGCAATCTAATCAAAATTCGATGTGTAAAATTATTGTAAGTACTGTCAAAACATTTTTTATAATAATAAACAAGGCTCATCTCTCAGATTAGAAAAACATAGCCAATTTGCCAGGAATACAGTCATTAAAGTGTCAGTCTGACTGACGATAACTTTTTTTTAATTTATTTCATGATCATGGATACAAGTCCTTCAGTCAAACTGACGATAATCTGTCTGCAGTGTGACCAGATTTTTATTTACAAAAATACTGTAGAACCTCCAAAAATACTGACATATACCGACTTACGCAGGGCAAATATACCAATAAAAATACTGATTTTCTTGGGTAATATGTTTAGTGTAATAATCATCATTAATCGTTAGAGTTATATTTTAACATTATTTTCGAGTTTTACTTACTTACATTGATAAAACCTCCTATACCTTGCTATATTGCCTCATATTAAGTTAGGACTTGTTATTGAACAAGATCCCACTTTGCCAAATAACTTTGCTAAAATACAGACATCCTGTCCGGAGATGCGTCAAATAAAAAAATAAAATAAAAACAAAGAAAAAAAAATAAAAACAAAGAAAAAAAAACGCGCTTTATTGTATCGGCAAAATTTTATTAATTTGAGGAAATTACCGATTTTTTGTCAGAACATCCTCAAAGATTAAGTAGAGTGCAGAGCAGAAAATAATTTCACCTAAACAAACCATAGGTATGTACCTATTGGGCGAGTCGATACTATTTGTAATATTCGAAAATTGTCTTATTCGAAAATTTAAAATCTACCTATCTACTAACATATTCATACAACTAAAAACTACGAATCTATACCCATTCTAAGTTTTCAGTTTTATGAATAACTTGTATAAACCTTCTTTTTGTATATTTTTGGCATTTTCCATGCTAAGATTTTAAAGTTATTTAGAAAAGGAAAAATACGACCGCGGGCAGGATTCGAACCTGCGTCTTCTGGTTCGGTACACCAGACGCTATGACCACTAAGCCACCGCGATACCTACCCGTCATGTCGAATTTTTCCACCACGTCACCATAAAGACGTAAATTCAATATGTGAAGGAAAAATTCGACATGACGGGTAGGTATCGCGGTGGCTTAGTGGTCATAGCGTCTGGTGTACCGAATCAGAAGACGCAGGTTCGAATCCTGCCCGCGGTCGTATTTTTCCTTTTCTAAATAACTTTGTATAAACCTTGTTTTGAAAATTATAGATTATTTATTGCATAGTTTAATAATAGTCCTACAATGGCGGTGGCGGCCCGCCTGTCATGTCCTATCTGTAAATTACTGATCTTTGCTCCCAAAGAAAACGTAGACTGAATCCGGGGACTATTTAGAAACTTGATGCTCACGAAATTGCCCATACATTGGTTCGCAATACCAACTTTACCAACTTTTTAACAAAAATATACCCAAAAATACTGACTCCTGGCAATATACCTACAAAAATACTCATAATCGAAAAATTCGTTAAAATATACCGAAAAAGTATTAAAATACTGAATCTGGTCACACTGTCTGTCTGTTGTCCTGTCTGTCCGATCCGGTCCGATCTGAGTTAGGGATGCTCAATGAACATCGATTTTCAATGATCATCGATGTCAAGTAACGAGGTAAACATCGATGTCTTAACATCCATGTTGCAATAAGTAAAACATCGGTACATCGATGTTACCAATCCACCATTGACTAAAAAAATCTACCCCTTTCTAGTTCGTACATAAATCTGACGCACCACAGACCACGAACATAGAAAACTTATTTTCTTTTTTTTTCAATAATAATTTAGTAGTCTAAATAAAACCATTCTGATGATTATTATAGTTGTTTTCCTTACTTATTGATACTGCATGCTTAAGTTCGATTGTAATCGAGAATCGATGTTTAGCTATCGATGTTATCATCAATGTCAACATCGATGTTTTTATAACATCGATCATCTCTAGTCCGTGTTTCTTCCCCCCGGTTCGTGAATTCCCAGAAAACTTATGTAGGAGACCTTCTTACGGGATTTGAATGAAATGTCGGCACACTAATAGTTTGTGATTGGCGCTGGCATATTGAATACTATTTCTTGGAACAAAGCGGGAATTTCCCTAACATTGAGTACTTCTTATCCCATGAATACAATCCAAAAACAATTGTGTAATAAGTCTAGGCGTAAGAAGTCGCGGGTAAAAGCTAGTTCTCCACAATGTATTTAAGATGTGTGAGTGAGAGCGTTACCGTTGGTCGTAGACAGAGAATAGGTTTCTGTCTACGACGCCGCGCTGTTGGTTGATCCAACGGTAACACTGATCCTGACATTTGTGACATCATGCGTCACTGGCACAGAAAAGCAACGTGGTAAGAGAATACTCAGGTACTCTCAGGTATATCCATGCCACGTTGGTTCGCAGCGCATTATACGCCAGAGTGCAATGCGTTTCAAATAAGAATAGGACCGTCAATGACCTCGAAGAACTGGGATTTGTGAAAAACACACAGCTTGTGAAGATCTTTATAATATATTTTTAAGCAGTAATACCAAATCCAGATCTCTTCCAGTTAATAAAAAGGGACAAACCACCAAAAAACTTTAATAAGACAATATTTTAAACTCCGGCTTTGAAGTTGCCACCCTACAATTATTATTGTGGTTTAAATCCAATTGAATATATATTCTGGCACTTCATTAGCGTAGGGTGGCCGACAATAATGTTCAACAAATAGAAAGCCAAATTGAGAATCTAACACTGGAAACTATTGATTCAATTACGAGTGACGATTGGTAAATACCAAAAAAAAAATGGAAATATTTCAAGACGACTATAGCTTTAGGTTTATTATAAACACAGATAATAAAATATCTAATTTTCTTTTAAATAACAGTCGGTGGAATATTTTAAATACCTATAAAATATTATTTCAAAAATATCTGTTTTGCTCACCCTACCTAGCTGGTAAGAATTGATAGCTAATAGCTATAACAAGATGGCTTGAGATCAGTCCTATTCTTATTTGAACCGCACACTCTACCATGATACACAGGGTAAACTGAAGGCTTCCGAACAAAATCACCACTATTTGATGATTAGTCATAAATAACTATGTAATCGCAATGTTGCGAACTTCTTTTTATCTGACTACTAGGTTTATAAAGTTGTTGACAAAGGGCTTTAAATTGGTGGCGTTACTGTAACCTGAGGGTAAATTTGAAAGAAACTCTGCGGAGATTTTCATTTTATTTATTAAATAGATTTTTTTAATTTTGCATACTGCGGTTTCAGTAACTACTCTAGTCACTTAAAAAAATATTTAATATATATCATACCCTCTACCTACACCAGCACTATTCCAGTATTATAGGTTCTTAAATCCATTTGGTTAGTTACTTATCTAAAGGTAAACAATAAAAATGGCGGCGTTCAGGGCTGTTCAACCTTTTATTACAATTGTATCTTATGAATTAGGAGTGAAATGAAAATACCTTTTAATTCTCTTTCTAACAATCTTTGGACCATGTTTTTTCGACATATTTATTTAAGTTTATAATTGTACATTTCTCCAATGACGAAAGAGGCCCTTCTGGAACGTTTATGCTGTCTGTGGTGATCGAAATGTAAGCAAGACTAGTAGTACCTGGCTCGGGATCACTCATTTTAACAATTAAAATTAATAACAATCAATAAAAACAACGAACAAACAGAACAATAACTAATTAACACAATTTACGGCAAAAGAAACACAAAAACGAACGAAAATAAAGTTAGCACAAACTGTCACGAATGGCGTCTGGTTACCCGACCTATGTGTAATTGGGTAACTGTCTTTTTAGGTTCTTTTTAGTAGACACATTATAATACTTTATGACAACATTGTACATTTTAATATAATTAATTGTTCGCAGTTAATTATACTAATAAATAAAAGGCAAAGTGATTTTAAATGATTAAATAATTTATTTTGTTTACGTTTTATTTCGAAATGAAAAATGGTCCTATTTATATAAGAACCTTTTTTATGATTTGTTTACCTTTAGTTATTTAATTAAGTATCTAACCTAAGGAGCTAAAGAATTAAAGTATTAGACTGACTGCTTTATTCTGGACACTTTTTTGTTTTTTAGCTTGTCCATCATGTGATTTTCCGAGTGTTCTATGGGTAAACAGAGAATAGGTTTCTCTGTCTACGGTTCTATGCCTGAGTCGGCCTGAGTCGTAGACAGACAAACCTATGAGTAAATTTTCTGAGTGTTCCGACTAGTTCCGAGTAATCTATGGCATATTAGCTTCTCATCCACAGATTATTAAATAAAAATATATTATTATTAGTCTCGTTGTGCTCGTGCTCTTGCTGTCTGTCTTGCTGGATTACGAATCCTTCAATTTATTGTTTTGTTATTATGTCAATGTCACAGCGTTTCTAATCGTTCGTGCTCGTGGTCAGACAGCTATTACATATCAAATGGTCAAAGTGTTTGTTTTGTATTTCGACCTTGATGTTCTTGAGCTCCTTGCCTTGGTGAGGTTTTATTTAGCACTGAGTTTAGTAATTACAGTGGAAGTGTTTTGTTGTACTTTCATCAAATTTATTTATAGGCGCTATATTGGCATTTTACCAGAAAATTTCTTAGTGCGACGTTTCCTTATACCACTTTAGGGTGGTTATGGAAATATGAACTTATATAACAACAATTTCTTGATCGTGTTTTTGTTATAGAATGGGCGCCTACAGCAAACTTACCAATGCTTTTAAGAAGTATCCTCTTTTAAGAGGTATGGCATCATATAGCATTATCTGGCCTGGTTCTAGTTTAATTCAGCAAACTTTTGAAGGTAAAGCAATTGGTGAGTACCTTTGTTTCTTTAAAATTTGTTGGCCGTGTTGGCCTTTGCTAGTTTGCTAATATATATTCTAATAGTAAAATGCTACTATCATTTTATTCTTGCTTTACAGATGATTATGATTGGTGGAGATGTGCACGATATGGCTTATATGGGTCTTGTTATGTTGCACCCACTTTGTATAGTTGGCTAACAATTGCCAATATAATGTGGCCAGGGAATTCTATACGGGCTGGTATAATTAAGGTAAAGAACAATTCTTAACTAAGGAAGGGTCACAGTAGAATCCTAAATATCGGGACCGATTTAGATTAAGAATGTGTTGACCATACAAAGAGACATGTTATGATGAGTTTATTCCTGCGATTGTAGTGTTAGTTACATTTTCTTTAGGAATGTTCATCTGATAGATTTTTATTTTTGTTTTTCATTGGAAATCTAAAATTTAAATATTAGTTATTTGATTTGACTTTGAAATTGATTATCCAGATTTTCGATTATATTGAATGCCCTGGTTTATTTGATCTGGATAATTAGATATGTGTGCATACACTTTGGGCACTAGATGTATTTTGAAGCCTGAAATTTTCTAATTTCAGGTCAATCTAGTTTGAATAGTTTTATCAAATCATTCATCATAGTGATGCAACCAGTTCATTTGAGTTTAGTTTTCCACAATATCAAATAGTAAATACAAATAAATTGATGTCATACATTGTAGAATGAACATGAGCAGAGGAGGTAATATAGAGTTATTGCTTTTATTATTTCTTATACAGTACTTTATTGGCACTTAAGTATGCTGTGTTTTTTCTTCATAGACTTTTGTGGAAACTATCACATACACACCATTTGCAATGTGCAGTTTCTATTTTGGTATGAGCCTACTTGAATCAAAGCCTTTTAATGAAGCTGTGGCAGAAGTTGAAGCAAAATTTTTGCCAACTTACAAAGTAAGTATGCATTATTATCACACAAGTCACAACCCAAATTTCAGTTGTGTTGTCTTTACTTTGACATAATAAAATATTTGTGTTTCAGGTTGGTGCCTCTATCTGGCCAGCGGTAGCTATGATTAATTTCTGTTTAATACCTCCAAGAAACAGGGTACCATTTATTAGTATTTGTAGCCTTGTGTGGACATGCTTCCTTGCATATATGAAACACTTAGAAAAGGAAAAAGTTGTTGCAACATCTAATGTAAATCCTATAAAATTACTAAAAGCAAATTTATGAATAGGATGATGCCAATTTTTAGATGAATTGATTAACTTAAGATGTAAGACATCATATAGGTATAATATAATTATATAAAATAAAATATTTATATTAGTTCTTACCTACAATAAGTAGGTAATTACATAATTCCATCTCAAATATGTGTGATATTTAAGTAATCTTAGTATCTATGTAAACATCTCATTCTAATTTATTATGTTATTTAAACAGTATCATGTACATATAAATCCCCGTAAACTACAAACGTATGGTTGTCGCCCATTAACCGCCTGAGCACTCCACCAGCACAAGTTGCCAACGCTAAATAAATTCTTGTTATTTTGACATTTTTACATCAAATGTCTCTACCCTCCATGATCAAATGAAGACATGATGATTTGACAAATTATTTAACTGGCAATTACTTTTCAGAATTTACTGCTTCTACCCCGTAGACAGAGTAGTACCCCGTAGACCTCTGTCTACGTTCTACCCCATTCAATTTGTCCTTACGGTTCTCCTTACCTCTACCCTCAAAACGCCAGCAGGTCAAGCTATCCAAAACTGTAAAATTTTCCCAATTCATTATGAACCTTATTTTTTTGTATTAAAGTTGAAAATCAATCAAAGAAATTTGACAGATTGTGGTATCTTGCTGTGCTGGCCTCTGTACATACAATAAAGCATGTTACGTTGATAATATCAACTATCGATGATGTAGTACATACCTATGTGTTAGTTAATATTTATAAAAATAAGATGAAGAAAATAAAAAATATTTTTATTACATTTGTATAATTTCCAATTTATAGTTTCTAAATACCAACCAGCAAAATTATTAACGCACTGTTACGGTTTTAACTTCACACTGACTATGGCAACACTGCTTCATCTGTCACTTCTTTTTTACCTACGTTTATAAGCAAACCATGTCGTGTCCTGTACTGATAATTAATAATTAGTAAATACAAGTGCTCTGATTTTCTACCGTGTTTTCTCTTGGCTACCATGCACCCTCAACACGCACCACAGACCACGAACCGTAGACAGAGGGAAGTATAGACTGCTGGATACATCTATCCCTCTTTAGCAAAAAAAGGATAAATATACACCAGATGCCCGAGAAGAAAAGAGATAACGATATGCTATTTTTTTACCCTCATCGTGTGCGGGTTTTTTCAAGATCGGCACTTCATTTCCTAAACTTTGATTGAGCATTCGTGACAGATTGTGATAAACAGCGTTGCCGTAAATACAGATTTCTCCGTACCTATGTACAGATTTTCGATTTGCGATACAGAATAACATTGACGTAATCTGCTTAAAACGGAACATAACAAAGTAAAGAACACACTCAAATGCGGATGGCATTTGAGTGTGTTATATTTTGATATTGGATATAATTAAAATATTAAAGAAAATTAGAAAATGTTGTCTGCGTCTATTTTTTATGGATAATTTATTTTTTAAGCCGTATCGTTCATTTTTTAATATGGCCACATTACTAGTTTGAAATGGAGGGAATTCCTTAACCAATAACTTTTGTGTGCTCTCCAAGGTACTGCCCTCTCGTGATGCATTTTTCGAAAGTAATTCATATCGCACGAACTTTTAGTAATATTTGGTACCTATTGATTGTGTTTTTGTGAACAACTAGATTAGTGATGAGCCGAGTCGACTTTTTGGCAATTCGAGTTGACTCGCATACCAACTCGGGTTGACCCGACTCGGTCTGCCTTAAGGTCCGTCGCGTCGCCGCTTCATCCGTCCGAGTTAGTAAATGTTCAACTCGGTGCATCGTTGCTCGGGTTGCTAGTTTGCTACGTTTACGGTTCGCCGGGTTGGGTCCAGCGAGCTGCGTGGTACCGAGTCAATGGAAGTTAAATAAAATTGAGCCCGTACACAAAGACACAAATCAGACGTTTATTATTATTATAAGAGTTTACAAACATCAAATCAAAAACGAACTACTTATATAGCGCAAAGAATGGTGACCTAATAAATAATAAGAAACTAAAAGCCGCGGGCTGCCAACCCACCGCACCACTCGCCGCGCGCGCTCTCCGGTTCAACCCGGTTTGCAGATATTTTGACTCGGGCTGACTCGCTTACGGTCTGACCCGAGTTACTCGACTTAGATAACTCGAGTTGCCCATCGCTAAATTAGTTAGGGCATCTTAAAAATCGGAAAAGTTTAATCGGAATTGGATGGAAGAGTCTTCTAGGATAGCAATCTTTTTTATTGAATTTAATTTTTATTGCAAGCAATTTTATTGAACATACCCTATTTTAAAATAAGATGGCTGCCATTCGCGAGATGTTGGGTTAGGAGTTTAGAAAGTGCATTTGTCGATGAAATGAGCATATAATAAGCCCAAGTATCGGTAATCGTTTCCTAAACACTGTATAAACAAATGCTGAGGAGGAAAGACTATTTAGCATGAGTATGGCACTGTCAAAACAGAAATGAGACAGCCAAGATACACTAAATTCTGTTAATTATTGAATCTGGGTAGTGGTCACTGACCTTATAGAGGTCAGTGGTAGCGATGCAATGATAAATATCGAATGTTCGGTAATGCCGTCCTTAGAATATCGATATCGAATTATTGGAAAAAGGTTTGTGCCGTTTGTGGTATTGATTTTTCTTATTATTAGAATTTTTTATAGCAACACTGGTTTTATGATCTTTCAATGTTTGTCTTTGTTTTTAGCAGTTCATATCTTATCATAGTTTATATGCATCATAACTCTGAGCCATCTATCTACTACAGTCGTTATATCCGTGCCAGCGAAACGATATTCTCAAAGGCAGGAGCCTCTGTCTTGGCTAGCAAAAATCTGCTACTCGAAAATAGACTGACTTTCCTAGGTTCCATTGATAAGAGTTATTCTTAATGGGAAATGAATTTGTTTCTTATTTATCTAATTCTAACAAATTTTTGAAAATGTCATCGATTATAAATATTTTGAAACCTCCGATATACTTATCGGTATTTTCATTCACTTGTAACCATCATTATCTTCCAAGCCTTTTCCCAACTATGATGTTGGGGTCCAATTTTTACCAGATCCTGAATTGCTGATTGTAATAGTTTTTATTTTTATAATCTTTTGACTGAAAGACTTGTATCCATGGTCACGAAATAAATTATAAAGGAATAATGTCAAATTGTCAAAAAAAAGAACTTCATCCTTAAACAGATGAAACTATTTCTCTCTCTGTCTACGACTTCAATTCAACCTACGACTTCAACATACACTAGTGGTGGGTCGTTGTCGAATTTTTGACGAACGAAACGCAACCGTTTTCCTGACGACGACAACGGCTGCAAAAAACGGTCGTCGTTGCAACTGGTTTCAAGACGGCTTAAAGGATGAAACTTATCCAACATGGAACGGAATTGCGTTTTCGAGGTTTTCGTTGAGTGAAATAGTTGCAGTTTGTTTGTTTTTACAACTATCAACGCTCGACTTTACTATGCGATGAAATGAACTTTCCTTCATACTTTTCCAGGCTTAGGACTGGCTGGGACAGACTTTTATTTTCATTGTCTTTATCGAAATGCGACCATAAAACACTAGTATTTTTTCGCGCCGCCGACATTACGATCGGGTTTTATTTACGTTAAGTACTTATTAATATTACCTATTCTATTTACTATTTTTTAACACAATATGTACACTACACACACTTCAACACTACACTTAAACATTTCCAAACAAAACAACAACAAAAAAACAATTAAGTACCAAAGTTCTCTACGCGTGCTCAATAACAACAACAGCTGGCCCAAAAAAATTTATTATAATATTTTTTGGGACATTTATAATTAATGTAAACAAATATTATGAACTATTTTAACCACGCGACGCGCTCACCGGCGCGAATTCCAGGAAATTTAGCGTAAATCCCAATTTATCGTTCATGCAGTCGACTTTGAACTTTAAGTCAACACGCATAAGGTTGCACGGGTTTGACCGTCCCATCACGAACGACAGCAATAACCACTGGTAATAGATTATCGACTGTATTGCAGTGACGGAAAGTTATTTTTTGATTGTAAGGACTGTTTTGTAAACGAACGCTAAAAGTTATGGACGACGCGACGCGACACGTCGAACGGAACGAGTGTGATAGATAATTGAACCATTGCGTTCTCGACTGTATTTTCATAGGCGTAAAATAAAAAATCGCACCAAGTAATTCGAGGATTGGTTTGTGCAACGAAGACTGTTTGAACCCAGGACCTAAAACAGTTTCATCGTCGCAGAACACAAAACGGTCTTTGTAAACGGTTCGTCGCCGCAACGCTCACGTCTAACATACACTGCTCTCAACGTGACACTGGCAGAATAGTCGCAAAGGGCTTATTTGTTAATTGCCACAAAAAAAAAACTGCTGAGTGCTGTCACACACCTAACACATTTGACACAGAGTATTAATTATCATTGTATATCTGGCCTGTCACACTGGCTCAACCAACTTGCTTGGTTGGAGATGGAGACTGAGCCGCTGAGCGCTAGGAGTAATAATGTTCTGTGCCGCTGAGTGAGGCACACACTTAATTAATTGAAATCTGTGAATTGTGTGATTACTGATGAGATACCGCCGTCGTAGAAATATCCGAAAAAGTACTCGACTTATTTAAAAATATATTTTTTAAATAAATTCAACATTGAGCGATCTCGATTGATATTCATTACATAAATCGGATACCGCGGTGATGGGGAGATAAGTGGGTAAAACAAAACAAGAAAGTTACCGAATTACCGATCGAACCATGGTTAGAATAAAATACCAAAGTGGTTTGCTTGAATCTGTTTTCTATTCCGTGGCTTTGAACAAAGTCGATATAATTTGAACAAAATCAATAAAATGCATGTATAATCAGTCAACAGGAGCTTTCTTATTTGTAATGTATTTCTTCATAATGTCCAGGTAATACTTCATAATGTCTAGCAATTCATTATTATTTTCTATCAACAATGAAGGCAAAGTTTACGCCTTGTCAACAAGTGGGTCATGTTGGAGAGAATTCATGTATCTTGGTTTGGAATTTAAAACATTATCTGCCGTTCCACATTTCCTGTGGGCTGTAGGAGGTGATCGACAAATCTATCTGCATGTACATGGCTTAGAGATACCGATACGAGTTAAAGAGGAGTCTTACGAAAATGAAAGGTGGCTTCCACTAGATGGCTTTAGTGGAAGACTACTTCCTACAGATAGATATCATTTTTCTTCCCAAGATGGCACAACAGACAGATCAATTGATCGCATTCGGTTACCATCCATGGCTTGGCAATGGGAAGGTGATTGGCAACTTGAATTAACCTTAGATGGTCAACCCTTGGATCATGATGGGTGGACATATGCAGTTGATTTTCCAGCACAATTTGGATCTTCAAAACAATGGAAATCTTGTGTAAGGAGAAGAAAATGGATAAGGTATAGAAAATTCAGTGCTATGAATTCATGGTGTGCAATTGCTCCATTGCATAAAGATCCAACACAGGAGCCTTTTATAGATGTAAGCATAGGTGGTAACCAAATTCCTTATGCATCTCCCGGAACACTATCAGTTTGGGCCATAACTGCTCATGGACGTGTTATGTATAGAGCTGGTGTCAGTACTACATCTCCTGAAGGGTTGAAATGGATTAACATAAGCATTCCTCCAAATTGTGATATAAAACAGATTTCTGTTGGTCCCACTGGGCTAGTGTGGGCACTGTTATGGACTGGCAGAGCTATTATTAGAAAAGGCATAACCAAAGACTGCCCCACTGGAGAAGCTTGGATGGAAGTTAAATCACCTAATGACACAAAACTGTTGTCACTCTCTGTTGGATTTAATGCTATATGGGCTGTGAGTGCTGATACAAGGGTTTGGTTTAGAAAAGGTGTAGATGGCAATGCTGCTGGAAATTCTGAGGCAGCTGCTATGGGAAGTGGATGGTTAGAAATCACAGGAAATATGAGTTATATTTCAGTTGGCATGAATGATCAAGTATTTGCTATAGGTGATTCAGATAAAAGTATTTATTGGCGCAGTGGTATAACCCCTGCAGAACAAACTGGCAAAAGGTGGAGAATGGTTCAAGCAAATATGCAACTTAGCCGAACATCTAGTTCAGCAAGTGTTGTGTCTTCTACTTCAAATGCAAAACATCATAGTCTTAACATGCTTAATGAAACCACAACTGAGCGTAAATCTAATATAAATTTGCATAATTCTTGGGAAGAGTCACATTCAGCACCAATTGAACATACCTTACCTATCAAACCAAAAGAAACTCGCCAAAAAAGGAATGAACAGATAGAAAATATTGATTATACAGGAAAAAGTTATGAAACAACATTAAAAAACCCAAGAGCATGGAGCCCTGTAAGAAGTGTCGGCTCTGTTGTAGGCATGGAAGCTCAACCAGATAGTGACAGTAGTGTATTTGATGTAGACTCAGGAATGTTTTTTGATGATGAAATCAGCCAAACAGCTTGGGGTACCTGTGAAACTACTTGGGCCTTTGTTGAAGCTGGGGCTTGCTCTGTGGATGTTATGCAGGTGCCTCATTGGTTTACTGACTCCCATAATCCATTTAATATGGATCTTACATCGAAATGGCGAATACAAATTTTAGACAATCTTAAAACTAGAAACAGTCATTTGACATTAGACCTTTCTAATTATGGTGTAGCAGTGGAAGAAAAAGGTTGGACCCGTAGTTGTGAGTCAAGACTAATTAACGCAAATCATTCCAGTGAAGACTGCATATTGTCTCTATATTGGCATGACTTAGAAAATATTGGAACATTATCTGTATTTCAACCTGATGGTACAATAAAATTTATTTTAAATCTAGGTGAAGTTACCAGTGTTGTTACATCATCAGAACCTGGAAGTCCCAGGATAACTTTGTCTGTTCCACGGCAACATAAGAGTCCCATTAAAGTTCAATTTTTATCAGAAATGGAGCAAGAAGAATGGTTTAATGTTTTAGTTGATATCACATCACAGATCAATGGAGTAACTGGAAAACCTTCACCTAATTCTGTATGGGCAATTTCAAGTTCTGGAGATATACTTAACTGGGACCCGATGCCTACAAAGCTAAATACTGAAAATAATGGCAAATATATCAAAGAATTCCAAGTTTTTGGAAAAGATATAGTAGCTGGTTTAACAATACCTTTACATAATAATTTTCCACCAGGAAGTACACTCAAAATTGCAGGTTGTTTACATGATGAAGTCAACAGATTTCACATAAATTTAGAAGGACCTGAGATAAAGAAACAAAGACATAAAATTGAAATGGATGTTACTGAAATACCTTTACACTTTAATGTGAGATTTGATGAAGGAACTGTTGTTTGTAACACAAAAATTTTTGGTAGTTGGGGAGTTGAAGAAAGGCATGAATTAACACTATCTCCAGGACAGGAATTCAGTATAGCAATTATATGTGATACTAATCATTTTAAGATACTGGTAGATGATAAAGTCTTTTGCTTCTTTGAGCATAGACTCAGTCCTAAAACCATTACATCGGTTACAGTAAAAGGACCTTTGAAGCTTTTTTCTATGGAATATTCAACAACAAATGCTATCATTGGATCTGAAGATATGTATTGGCGAGTTATAGGGGGATACTTGCGACGAGTTGAATCATCCCAAAATGGAGTTGTTTGGGCGATTTCACATGATCACCGAGTCTGGGTGTATACAGGAGGATGGGGAGGAGGTATTCTTAAAGGTAACTGGACTACAAGTAGCTTCTTGAATAGTAGATTTTGCATTTCATAACTAAAACTTCTATAATTTTAGGCATAGGCAGTAAGGAAGGCATTCATTCCATGACAGATACTCAAACTTACTGTGTTTATGAGAACCAGAGATGGAACCCCCTTTCTGGATATACATCAACTGGATTACCAACTGATCGCTACATGTGGAGCGATGTAACTGGAAAGCACAAAAGAACTCGAGAACATACTAAACTTCTTAATCGTCATTGGCATTGGGTAACTTAAAAAATATTTATTTGAATGCTTATAATAATAAGACTACCTCTGTGGTCTGGTCATCTGGTGGTTCGAGTGCCGGACTGCCGATCACGAGGTCGTAGGTTCGATTCCCACATGACAAATATTTATTGTGATGAATAAATAAATGTTTGTCTGGGCGTTTCTTATGCATTCAGCATTATAAGTATGTATTTACAAAAAAAAAGTATATGTATAAGTATACAATGTCATTATTGTTTATTTATACGTGTCTAATATTTTTATGTAAAGAATCTATGTACAAAATTTCAAAACTGTATAATGAAAAATCACAAAGTTATAAGCTTTTTATGTTACCTGGTTGTCCGTATAAAAACATGCTCTTAACGCAGCGTCCACGCGCCACCGCGCCGCCCCGCGCCCGCGTCGTCTTGCGCTCATTGATAATAATTTGGCAGTAGGTAGGTACTTAACCGTACGGCGATTTGCGATTGTATTGTAATTAACTGATGATACATCACACTCCACATTTTCCATCTCACTTGCAGTCTTTGGACTGTCGTAATGGTTAAGTGTAGGTATAATAATAATAGTATTAAGGTTGAAAATCAAGCAAAGAATTTTGACAGTTTGTGGTAGCTTGATGTGCTGGCCTCTGTAGAAATAATAACTTTCTACAATTAACTCACTCCTCTCTCAACGGCTGTCGGAGGCCGAAAGGATCATAACGCATTGTGAATTATGTTCCATTGCAATTGTGTTCATGTGTGTCACGATACTTTAATGTCAGATTGCTCCTCGTGCCGCACTGCCAGGAATACGTTAGCATTATCACCACAAACCGCTAGTGTACGTACCATTTCTTACACGAACACTATGCCACGGTAATATTATCTATACAGTATTGTAACTCGGCCGTATCTTTGAAATAAATATCTACAGCCGTGCGGTACGTAAACATGCGATAGGGCTACCCGCCTCCAGCGTTTTAATTACATTTGCCTACTTTGTGTTTCCATTTAGTTTTGTGATTGTAAATATACTTTTTTTATTTAAAAAAATAATTTACTTTGCGAATTGAATAGGAAGTATTCAATAAAAATGTGTGTTGTTTTTTGATTGGTAGATTTACTTAATTAAAAAACCACGTTTATATTTGAATACAAAATCTAAAAAAAAAATTTGCGCCTTGACTGAGACCTACGAAATGCTTTATTGTTAAATTTTTAAGTATATAAATCCTCAACGACGAATGACTAATTCATGCAACCAAAAACAGCACAATATATCCTACTCGTCATATTAAATATGTACTTTATGTAAAAAAACAACACACAGTCCGTTCGTCACTGCGGCACAGTCGCGGCGCGATCTGCAAGCCGAGCGCATGCCAAGATAGAGGCGTGTAGGCATAGCTCGCGCTTCGTCCGATTGTATGAAGTTGGAATACTGTATAGATAATATTACCGTGACTATGCTTTTTACATACGATAGATACACGATCAACCGAAACACAACTGCCGCGCGCTCGCGTTATGTACCTATCTAACTGAACGGGACACGTGGACATTAACCTGTAGCAACTGGGCAACTGAAGTGGTTGTTGTTGGTTCACCCCCGGCCCGCTATGCGCCCGTGCTGAGCGCTCAGTGCACCGTGACCTTGACCTGCCGTGACCTGTGTTGCGCGCATATGATTTGGGATAGGTACTTAGTGTCGCTCGGTGTCCTACTCGTAACATTTTTTAATATTTTTGGGACAAAATATAACATGGTGTAAAAATTATTGGTATCGATTCATTTAGGTACATCTGAACAAATTAGTCGGGTTTCGCTTAAACTAAAAATGACATTGTATTACCATTGTCTATGACCCATAGTACAGCCTCTGCTTAGTTTGGGACTAAATGGTGCTGTATAAAATGTCCCAAGTATTTATTTATAATAATAACATTGATAAGCTGGAACTAAAATATTGTTTGCAGATATCAGAATGGATGATTGATTATAACACACCTGGAGGTGTTGATTCTGATGGATGGCAGTATGCAACTGATTTTCCTGCACCTTATCATGGCAAAAAGATATTTACTGACTGTGTCCGTCGACGGAGATGGTATAGAAAAGCTCAAATCATTACAGAAGGTCCATGGATTCGGGCTGGAAGTACTGCTTTGCTAGACATTTCTCTATGGGTAAGTATTTTTCGTAATATATTGCAGTGATAATCGTCATGACTATTATATTATAAATCAGTCCCTGCTGCAATAAGTTTGTATTTGTTAATTCTAATCAGGTTTTCACCAATAGATTACAAAGACAAAAAATAAGGACAGTTATAGACTATAATTTATGAACATACTCGTGGTAAGCCGGGACAGGCTCGCTAGTTATACACATCATTATTAGTATATGCGAAACCTGAAACACGTGTCTAGTATTTTTATGTAAAGAATCTATGTACAAAATTTCAAAAATGTATCATGAAAAATCACAAAGTTATAAGCTTGTTAAGTTACCTGGTTGTCCGTACAAAAACATGCTCATCACGCGCGGGCGCCGCGCGCCGCCCCGCGCCCGCGTCGTCGCGGCGCTCATTGATAATAATGTGGCAGTAGGTACCTAACCGTACGGCGATTTCCGATCGCATTGTAATTAACTGATGATACATCACACTTTCCACATTTTCCATCACACTTGCAGTCCTTGAACTGTCGTAATGATCAAGTGTAGGTAGACATTAATAAGTAATTTATTTGTAAATGCAGCCGTAAGTGATTAAATGTAGTCAATGTGATATGTTGCACCTTATACCAAACACTGTAAGTTCAAAATGGATGAAAAGTGTTAAACATCGCATTACTTAACCACAACAGGCTGCAGGTACAAATAAAAACGTGTGTTCATGTGTGTGACGATACTTTAATGTCAGATAGCTCCTCGTGCCGCACTGTCAGGAATACGTTATCACTTATCACCACAAACCGCTAGTATCCGTACCATTTCTTACACGAACACTATGCTTTTTACATACGATAGGTACACGTCAACCGAAACACAACTGCCGCGCGCTCGTGTTATCACCACAAACCGCTAGTGTACGTACCATTTCTTAAACAAACACTACCTATGCTTTTTACATACAATAGGTACAGATTAACCGAAATGCTGCGCTCGCGGTCGCGCTCGCGTTATGTACCTACTTATCTGAACGGGAGCGACATACGTGCACACTTCCCTATAGCTGCCGGGCGACTGAAGTGGTTGGTTCACCTCCGGGCCCCGCCAGCCCCACTGCGCCCGCGCTGAGCGCTCATAGTGTGTCAGTGACCTGTGTTGCGCGCATATGATTGCGGATAGGTACTTAGTGTCGCTCGGTGTCCTACTCGTAACATTTTTTAAATGTTTTTGGGACAAAATATAACATGATGTAAAAATTATTGGAATCGATTCAGTTACTTATTCTGAACAAACTTTATTCAGGTTTCGCATATACTAATAATGACCTTGTATATGGTACAGTGACAGCCTAGTGATATTATGGACTGTTTTGAAAACTATATAATAATTAGGTATTGATGTTTCTAAATAATAATGTATATACTAATACTTATGTTATATTATGTTTATGCATTTATATAAATGTATACCTACATAATATACTATATTAACTATGTTTATTATAAATGATAGAAGATAATGATATTAGGACGGAGTGGCTGAGTGATCAGCTTTTACTCACAGTATTAAAAAACCATCCAAGAACAGGGTTAGTTTAGTATCATATAACGGTGTACTCAGAGCCGGATTAATCTTAACGCAAAGTAGGCTACTGCCTATGGGCCCCTGGTGTATGTTGCTTAGACGGCCCTGAGAAAAATAAGTATATCTTTGTAGGAAGGTAGAAAACGAGAGGAGCATCTCAAGTCGTATTGCCCCCTATGGCTTAATCTGGGCCTGGACGTACTTAATTGATACAAAAAAAACGCCTCCGTATTCCGTGGGTCATCTGAGATAATAGTTTCTATTTCTAAAGATATGTATACAACAAAGCGCCTGATAATTAATTCGTTTATGGCGTGGTGCTGCTCTCACGGGAAAGTTGCACTCCAGAGTTTAGAATATTTAATGCCTCCGCTACACTACTCGCGAAGTTGCTTTGACGAAGTAGTGGTCGAAATTGAATAAACCCTCGTGTAACCTCGTCAGGACCTGGAACTGGACGATTCGATTAGTCCTTTGACTCGGGCGCAAAAACGGACAACGATCGAAAGTATAATGTGTGATTTTAATACCGGCACTATACTACTCTTGAAGTTGATAGTGTAGAAGGGCACTTCGGTCCACTCCTGGGCGGAGGTAACGGCATTCTTGGAATGAACGCGTAGTACTTTTTTTTCTTTTGCAATATGTTTGTTTTTCGATACTGAACACAACTCAATGAACTTTGGAGGGTAGGTATATTTTATAAGACCTTCATATATGTGTACATAATTATGTATATGTAACGAGAAATAATTGTTTATTGTATTTAACAGGACAATGGCGATGATGTTTCTGTTTGGGCCATAACTTTGGCAGGGGATGCTATTTATAGAACTGGAGTTACAGCTACTGCACCCACGGTAGGCATACGAGTTGGATATTTTGTATTCAATACAATGGTCTAGATAGAAAAAATAATATTAATGTTGCAACATTATTTTAGGGTATGCATTGGGAACACGTTAACAACCCACAATGTCTTATAGCTATAAGCACTTGCAATAACGTTGTTTGGGTTGTTGGACGAAGAGGGGAACTTTATTACAGAGAAGGCATTAGTAAAGAGAATCCATCTGGAAGCAATTGGAAATTGATTGAACCTCCTAAATCTAGTTATCCTTATAACCACAAGACAAGCGCGGGCGCTAAGGCTGTGTCCTTGACTAATTCATCAGCATGGGTGTTACTTTCAAATGGAGCTATTGTCGTAAGAACTGATGTTTCTAGAGTTAAGCAGGACGGTAAAGAATGGAAGCATTTAACAGGTAAATAAGTCCTGATTATAAAGCGAATTTGTTAATTAAAATTGCATTTTTAAGAATTTATTTTTCTTGAATGTGTTGCAAATGTTGCAATCCGTGCAAGACTTATCAGCTCCCTTTCTAAGATTAAAACGCTTTATTGTTTTCAGAATGTGATTTAACATTTAAACATGTATCAGCTGAAGAACACGACGTGTGGGCCGTTACATTAGATGGAGTTCTTCAGCGTCGACTTGGCATAACAGCAGACAACGGTGTTGGTTCGGCTTGGCAGTCAGTATTATCAAGCAGCTTAGTTCACGTGTCGGCAAGAGGAGGTTGCTTACATTAAAATGTTTGATCTATTTGTCTACCGCACGATTAGGTGAATGCGACTTATATCAAAGTATATTAATTAATTTATGGGATTTCTTTGACGAATTTACGAATTAATCAGAGACCACGATAAATCTTTATCGTGATCTCTGATAAATTCGTAAATTATAAAGTGTAATTATTATGGGTTACTTCGTTTAGAATAGAAACGAAAACAAGTCTATTAAAACACTGCTATAAAAGTTCATAATTATACTAATCTTATGTAGATTGTTCACTAAGGGGAGAAAGTGAGAGTATACTAACGAGTGTCTGTTTGAGGCACGGGCTTGCGACCACCGCAAACCACACGAGATTGTAATCTGTTCTTTCCCCCAAGTGAAACATATTACCTACGTTTTACTTCACTTACGAAGAAAATAAAAAAGTATAAACTTACCTTCGGAAAATAATTAGAGATGCCTGTAAGACTTTCAGTTCATGAACCTTGAGTCAACTTACTTTTATTATTATTATTTAAGGGTATACTTGTTTAGATTGTTCAGTCAAGTTATTATTTTATCAAATACAATATTCATTAATAATATAAGAATAAGTGCAAGTCACGACAATTAAAAAAAAAAAAACAAAAGTCCGCGACCGCGCTCAAAGCGTGGGCTAAATGTGAGATTAATACAAATTCCATTTTTGAATTTTCAATATCATCACACACACACACACTTCTCGCATAGGAAGTTTCTAAATAAAGCTCGTGGTGTGGTTCTCACTGAGGCCCGGCCAGATGTATGAAGTAAGTATTAGTTTACTTTGAGAATGTGTTTTAGTATTCAAGTAGTAAAAACCTTTTTAAGTTCTATTGATTAGTTACCGATGGCTTAGTACTGTATTTAAAAATCGTCAAAAATAAAAATATTGGTCTCACAGCCAAAATAGAAAAGGAAAACATTCAAATTATAAAAGGGTTTGTACATGTCACGATTTAGTAAGTTATATAAATCCACAACTACAGATTCATAAGACTTCGGAAAACATTAAAAGGAAGCTAAATATTGCAAACGAAGTTTTGCAATATAAAATCACTATTAAAAAATTGGTGGTAGGAGAATGAAAATTTAGGGTTGTATGTATTTTTCAATGCTGTCTTAATAAAATAAAAATATTTTTTTTGCCAAAATAATAATAATGTCAAACAACTTCCATCCAAATTATATTTCAGTATGTCGTCTAAATTATATTCATCACTGTCACTTCGTCTTGTAAGAAAAAAAAAATAGACCTTTTAGTTTTATGATAATATGCAAACAGACATTCACTCTAAAGGTGGTAAAGCAATTTTAATGTAGACCTTAACCTTAACTTATTTTATTACCATATTCTATTTTGTAAGTCACAAAAAAATATAATTCATTAAAAACCGCCAAATAACTCTCAATACTAAATTCTATTTTTAAATTTTCGATTCTGTAGGTACTGCTTCGGTTGTATCACTACACGTAACACCATAAGGTTTGTTATCATAATTTAATCAAAATTGCATTTATATTATGCATTATTGTAAAATTTTTGTTTGATATTCGAATTTTGCATTCATTTGCTTTATTTAAATTTAGTATTATCAATTCGGACAATGTGTCCCAATATATTGTGTCCGAATCGTCAGCAACTCGTCAAAACCAGGTTAATTATGGATTTTCGTACAACTTACAGCCTGGTTGTAGAACTACTTTCTCCACCTGTGTGACAGTAGTAATTAATGGTCATTCAGAGTAGGTGAAGTAAAAATATGTAATATTCCAAAAAAACTATAGAATAGACTGAAGCTACAAATGTTTTATTTTTAAGGTTAATAACATTCCTAATTAGCAATTTTCTTATTTGTATGATATTAAAATAAGTGATAAAATATTATGTTCTAGTCATTGGTGTTTACATGTTAAACTTTATATAAATCGAATATACCAAAAATAATGCTTACGCTTATATTACACAGGTACATATGAGTAATAAAACTGCTATGTATTTATATTGCCTTTTAATAAATGGAAACCTGGTTTATTGAAGTAAAATGTTTATTTTAGAGCAAAAGCCACACCTACTTAATGTATTATCATTATTATATTTACTACGAATAGATTTTTGAATACAGATATATATTTAGGTTTTTTCAATAAGATCATGTTATTCAATATTATGTTGCATATGCTAATGTAATTTATATTAGTTTATGTAACAATTGAGTGGCTCTTGTTCTGCAAGTTAAACATGTATATCTTTTCACACGCTGTAGAAATTAAACAAAACTATCTCACTATACATACATTAGAGCAAATAATCTAGTTCATATCTTAGATAGTGATTATTTGGGTCGTTTTGTATTCTCGGATATCCCGCGACCAACGCATCTTGTCCTCCGATGTATAGTGTATTATAAATTTTCCAATACACGTCGCGAACTTTTCTGGCTGGATGAAATAGTCCCTGAAACAGATTTTATATCACAAAATAAAATATCAGAAGGTCATATTAATAATAATAGTTTTATTATTAGAACAGTAGTAAGATATGAATGACTACTACTCATGTTTCGAAGTCAAGTATAAATGTTATTTCAATTATATCGTTCGACCGTTAAGAGATTACTTTTGAAAATAAGCGACCGTAGCTTTTAATATATATATAAACACGATAAATACAGAACATCTTGATAAAGCATACCTGTAAAGCATATTGTAGGATCTTAACAGGGCCAAGTGCGACCCTCATGCCTTCTACAGCATCCATGAAGGCTTGTACTAAATGCGGCGAGGTCTCAAATATGTTGGGCCACACATGGTTAAGCAGATGTACTAAAGCATCTTCGCAACCAAATCCGTATACACCCAGAGCCATGTGTTTTATGGCAGCACATGCTGTCTGTCGATGCACCAAATCCCTGTTCAAATGAACATTATTACTATCACAATAATATTTGGTTTATTGATTCGTTTGTATTTTCAAAAGGTAAAGAATTTATGCTACTTTTTCTCAAATATGAGTCGCTCCTGTCAGTTCCTCACTACATTTATTTACCTAGTAAGTAATTTAGAATGGATGAAGGACAGTGTCAGCAAGAGATTTATAGCGAAATTAGACAGGGTTTCAATCATTTAAATTAGACCATTATTACAAACAAGTACTTTTGAAATGTCAGAAACTAGTTGCACAGTTCCAAATAGTAGATCTTGCGGAGAGCCGGCAAGAAACTCCATGGATATCTATCTACTCCTTTAAATGAGAACTATGTAGTGTAAAACGTGAACTATGTTGTTTGTTGTGAAAGTAAGTTGAGAAATCGAGTTACCATGGCATGTAGGAACTGTCTAGTCGCAGACAGAGAGGCTCGACGAGAGGCAATTGAATGACATGCGTCATTCAATTGCATGTTTTTCAACTCACCATTTCACAGGGAATAAAACGATCCGACACACAACGCCACTGTTTTTTTTATTATTATTGAGACTGATGTTCAGACTACCAGACGGCCGGCAGGTTTAGGCAAATCGTAGGGTTAGTAAATGCAACATCAACGTATGGTCAAGGGAACGCTTCCGTGTAAAGTCATCTATGACTAGGTGCTGTGCGGGTTATTTTCACACAATGTTACGCTAATTACACCAAATTTCATGCTCTTGTATCAATGCGCCGCTATAGTTACTTACACAAGAGCATTGCTTATATAAGGGTTTATTTTATTTTAAATCTTCTGACATGGAATAAAGGACTACATTGCTTACAATGAAGTCCTTTATTCCATGTCAGAAGATTTAAAATAAGATTTCCTAAGGGAAATCTGACGTTTCTAACATCCCATGATTTAGCAGGGAACTCTCAACTCATCTAGTGGCGAACTAAAGACCGATTACGACCGCAGTTATACAACAGACACAACATCCACAATAAAATAACGTCCAGACATTAATAGGCCCGAAACTGATACAAGTGGCTGCGCATTTTCATGTCGCATGCTGACGAGTGGTCAAATCTCGTTTAGCGTCGTTTTGTATATATAAATTACGATAGTCGCAGGCCAGGCATTATGTTAACGACGGGCAGACTAATTCCAGGCATCTGCGGCGTCGGAGGGCGTTAACAGATCTGCAGACTTCGGACTGTCCTGGCGAGTCCGTCGCACGACCAAACAATGGCCGAGTAGGTGGCGTGAGTTTGATCTACGCGCGTCTTCAAGTACCTCGTCTTTTGAAAGGGTCTAGCGAACGTGTTGTTTGAATATTTGTCACGGTGGAGGCGAATGTCAAGCATCCCCTCGCCGTGACATAGGAACGCCAAGTACGGTAATAGTCAGTACGAGTCTGAAAAACCCTGCCACCTCCCCAGGTAGTAGACGATCCATGAGAATTTTCCGTAATTAAAAGGCACCTTGCAACTAATTTCAATAATATTACCCATCATTTTGTAAGCCGTAGCAAAATGATACTATTGAAATTTTGGTAAATATTCATTATTCTAGGTACTTAAACATTTTTGAAAATTAAATATATTTATCACATAGACAAAAGGAAAATAATAATACCTGTCCATAAGCGCATCTTCAAGCAAAGGGCAAACAGCATAAATATAATCTTTGCCCATTTCTCCAATATACTCAAATAAGAACGATAATGATTTCAGAACTCCATTCTGTACATTTAATTCGGGTACTCTGTATTCATTCATCAAGGCTGGCAATACTGTGAATGGCGAACAAGTTTCTGCAACTATAGCAATAGCAACTGTTGTACAGACACTGGAAATGAAAGTATAATTCATGAATTCTGATAAGTTTAAAACTGTAAAAATATACGCCTCAATTTAGTCGAATTAACTGTGCACATCGCTTCGGAGATGTAATGGTCATAATGACGTTACTATATCTTTGTGCTTTTTTAATTTTTGTAATGCCGAGATTGGACGACTACGAGAAAGCCAGAGGGACATCTTCCTCCCGTGAGGTGCACAGTTTATACGACGGTATATAACATTACCGATTCTGCCGCTCCTGAACTTTTAAGTTATTTAGCAAAGTCGCGAGTACATCATGGGGACCGATGGCCTTGGCAATATATCCAAAGGTGTTTACAGTAGCTCTTCGGATTGCTTTTTTGTGAGCTTTCAACAGTTCAAGTAGTTCAAAACATATTCTCATCCATTCTCTCGCTGAAACAAACTCGGGTCCTCGATCAGCAATACGTCCAACCAAATCGATGCAATTTTCTTGAACTTTTTCGTGCCTAAAATACGTAATTCAATAATATTATAACAGCGACACGTGCCTACTTAATGAGCGGACACACATCTTGAATATATCTAGTTGCATAGTATATTCATGATGCGTTTCGGATTGTACCTCAGTTACCTGTTTTTAAGAATAGGCGTTAGCCTCGGCAGTAAATCTTTAATGGGTGGTGTCATTTTCGTCATACCTATTACATTTACAATTGCTTTTAAGGCACCAAGAATTGATCCCAGTACTTCCGGATATTCTTCACCCAAGTATTCATAAAGTACGACACCAAGATGACCCATTAGTTTTTCCTGTAACAGTAACTGGTATGAAAAACTGGAACCGGAGAATACTTATACTTATGTTCACCTTTGGCTTATGGCCACCTTTATGGTGCAGATTGCATATTATATATATAACACGAGCCCACCACAGATACAGTGGATGCAGAGAGAACGGATGTGTCGGTGTCCCAGTGATTTTTCCGCACGCATACAAGTAAAATCTTGCAATAAATATTTCTTTTCGGAGACTTATTAATCGCACACCAGACTAATAGCGCAAGAAGACGCTCTAATACACCTATGTTTTTGTTGTTGCACTGATATATTAGATGCTCATTCATAATATGTACTAATTGGAATTAATTTTTCGTAACATGTAAAATAGTCGTTAAGTTTAATTTTAGATGTGAAGATTTTGGTGCGCAAATAGTCTTTTTGATGTACATAGAGTATATTCTATTGAAAAGAAAATCAATTTTTCATATAGGGTAGTAATTAAACTCACATAAAAATTGTTTAGTGGAGTGGCATTCAGTTTTACGTAATACTTACATACAGTTTGACTCGATGTCTAGAAATATTGAATAGTGTGTGCAATTCAAGGCATAGTCAAATTTCAATTAGATAATTAAAGTATGTACATAGGCCAGCACATCAAGCTACCACAATCTGTCAAATTTCTTTGATTGATATTTAACTTTAATACAAAGCAATAAGGTTCATATTCAATTTGGAAATTTTGACAGTTTTGGATAGCTTGACCTGCTGGCGTATGTACATTTTAATGTTCTATTAAATAGAATTTAATATAATATAGAATAGTCAAAACTAGTTGCGCGGTTCCAAAAAGTGGGTCTAATGGAGAAGAACCGGGGAGAAATTCCATAGACACTTGTTTAGTTTTTGAGTTTATTTCAGTTTGATGTATACTATCAATCCAGTATAATAAATAAATAAACAGAAAAAGATTGCCCTAAGGCCATGCAGTAAGAGCTGACTGAGTTACTATATAAGGAAACTGTCCAGCCCGGCTCCCACGTTTGTACACAAGAACGATATTATTCGAGTGCCAATACCTTCTAACTAACATAGACAAAAAATTACCTAAGTGAAAAAAAAATGTTAAATTTCCTAAAAACTAAAAAAATTATGCTGTTAAATATAGTCCCGTTGAAAGTAGATAGGAGTTGTTTTTAAAAATACAAATAAGTGGCTTCATCAAAACACTCTGAAATCGACCTTAAAGTCATAGTGCAGAAAGTCAATTTCTCAAAAAAACTTAAGATAGGAGTTATTGGCACTTCGCCGTCGGTTTGCTTTAATAATAATCCTTTATTGATAACAAAGTAAGTACACAGTTACATAAAAGCACTGGCTCGCTGAATTAGTTTGTTAGCCTGAATCTCAGGAGACCGTTCTCTTCCAGTTTACATAATAAAATTACAAAATTCTTAGTGTTTTCAAATAATTAGAACTAAACAAGAAAGCTGACACTTAGAATGTTGACACATGAAGTGCACAATAATTATGAACAAATATTATGTGTGTGTACTAATCGAGTCCTTCCAGATGAGAAAAACTGTATGTGAATACGAACCAATACACGATATCTATATTCTATGTTATCTAAAATGTTAACTGACCTCTTGGCAAGTTTTCATGACGACAGCAATACGTGAAATGAGATCGGCAGCTTGTTGTCGGACTTTGGCGGATTTGTTATTCATGCGCCATAATATGATACCGCAGATCTGAGGCAGGTAAGGTTTTACTCGCTTGCCCAATTGGTTTACTATAGTGCCGAAACCGTTCAACATGACTACATCCTGTAAAAAAAATATAATATTGAACACATCCCACAGCATATTATTATTATTTTTACACACTAAGAGTGAGTTTATAGGAATGTTTATGACGACAATTTCCGGAAAATAATTGATACCTACTATTTAAAAATCATCCAACACATCCAACCACCATGCCTATATTCCCCGAAGGGTAAGGCAGAGATATACTAAATGTACAGTACACCCACAGTTCGCCGATATATTTAGGTCCCATATAGAAGGGTCGGTCCTTCGGCTGTTACATTTGTATGAGATATAAAAAATACTTTTTCCTTGTAACCGTGCCTTGCTAGTTTTTAATTCAAATTCTTTGATAGTATTTATCATTTTTCAATTGGAAATTAATGTGACTCATAAAATTTTCAATAATACTTGTTCAATACTCATCGAGCAAGTGGATGATTGTAGCCCTTAGTATACATTATCCGAGTCATTTTAAAACAATTATATGTTAAAACTTAATTGTAATATTTTTCATATCCTTTTGACATCTTTTAATAAATGTTCAAATACATAATCGTTACTCAGGCTCATTATTACGAGATACGGAAAAAGTAAACGAAAACAGTTGCAGCTGATTTTAATAATAAATGATGTAATAGATACTTTTCTCACCTCAGTAGTCTGTTCTTGGAATGCATATAATATACCATCAATGAGAGCTTCTTCTAGTTTTGAATCAATATCAGCGGCTCCTAAATTAGCCAGAATCTTTTCTATTGATTCCATTACCATTTTTCTGTATTGTTCATTGTCATCTTTGAGGTCATCAACAATCCTGTTTATGATTTCCGAGGCACCAACCTGCAGATAAATATACAAATGTTTTCAAAGGCTTCTAAATAAAAAAAAATGAATTATTATATATATTCTGGAACTTACTTTGTTGGCAATTTCAACAGTAGTATCTACAAGTTGACGGTAATTACGTCTATCGAGAGCCATACGATGATTCCAGAAATGTTTGAAAAAGTGAGGCAGGATTTCGTCCATAATGTACTGTGGCTCAACACCATCAGTACCACAACATTGTTTTACTACCTGAAAGTTTAACATATTATTAATTTTGGTACTTTATCGCAATCATACTAATATCATTGTGAATGTTTGTTTGTTTGTATATTTGTTACTCAATCAAGCAAAAACGGCTGAACCGATTTGCATGAAATTTGGTATACTAATAGTATGTGACCGGGAATAAAGTATAGGCTACTTTTTATCCCAGAAAAATGTGAGAATATCCCGGAAATCCCGAAAAACGAATATCTTACGGGATTCGAATGAAATTTCATACACACATAGTATGTGACCGGGAATAACAAATAGGATATATTTTACCCCAGAAAAAGGTGGGAATATCCCGGAAATCCCGAAATATATAATTATGGGATAGATTTTACCCCAAAATTATGTGGAATTTCCCAGAAAACTTATGTGGGAGACCTACTAACGGGATTAAAATGAAATGTTGGTACACTAATAGTTTGTGATTGGCACTGGCATATTGAATACTTCTTTTCTCGGAACAAAGCGGGAATTTCCCTAACATTGAGTACTTCTTATCCCATGAATACAATCCGACAACAATTGTGTTACTAAGTCTAGGCGTACGAAGTCGCGGGTAAAAGCTAGTAACCAATAAATGGAATAGCATTCGACTATACCTTTAATACAATCTTCTTCATTTCTTCATCTGGGGACTGGAACTCACGAATAAGAATAAGCATCACTTCACGAGTGTAATAGTTAGCGTATTCGGCGTCCATCAAAGGGATAAGATAACCAATGGCCTTAAGGAAGGCTGCTAAACCTTTGCCTCGATGGGTCCTGATACCCTTCCAAAGAGGCTTGAGCACAGAATCGAATGACTCTATACCGTATGGCGTAGCAGCTTCAGCTAGTGCCGCGCTCGCTAAAGCTGTGATAGTGCGCACTTTCTGTTGTTCGTCCACCAATCCTGTAAGAAGTATTACAGTAATTATGAATCTTTGAATTAACAAAATAAGGCCTCAAAGTTTACATAAAATACAAACTTACCATGTTCAATAATTTCTACTAAAGACTTGAGATGGGGTAATATAGCACAGCCCATAAGAATAGCAATTTGTTGAACAATTTTTATGCCCGTGTGCCTAGCCTGCCAAGATTTCTTTGATCTGCATACAGCCTTTAAAAAGGGCAGTAGAGATGGAATTCCTGTAAAAAGTGGTAGATAATAGATAAGTCTAAATTAACAATATTACTTTCAACAAGATTGTTTGAAACTTGACTAACCCAAAGCAGATGCGACCACAGCAAAGGCTCTGGCTGTAGTATTACGAACATATTCGTCAATATTGTCAATATCGGGTCTCATTGTGGAGATCATAGTGGCCAGACCAGCAGCTTTGGCCAAGTTAGAGATAATCTCACGGCCTTCAACACGGGCGTAATAGTCTTCATCAATCAGCAAAGGTTCTATTACGACAAGTATCTGAAAATAAAATACATATTATTTTAAATATAGCTCTCACACTAGGAATCAATCCCTGTGGCGCGGAGGACTTATATGATGAGGATAAATATATAATTAACGAACATAAAGTACCCAGACTACAAATTGAAGCAAATATCTATAGAAGATAAATATTTCTGTAAATAGATTTTTTAAAGACAACTTTTACAAGTCAATATTTAAATAATACTAGATGGCGCCGGCATTTTCTAACTGACGACCTCTGAGAACAAATGCCGAAACAACCCCAGAGAATCATGGTGTCTTTTCCGGACTATAACAGTATTCATACTTATCTGATATGTTTTACAATGTAGGCAAATCTGAACTGGCCTGGCCTAGTTTTGAAGAAGAGAAACCTTTTTTTGTGTCATAGCAGCATTGAGTTGATCAGTCATAACTGACGGCACACATACGTCAGTTATCGTGTAGCTGAACCAATTATTTAGGAAGCTCAACGGCTGGGAATCGAACCCACAACACCCGGTTCAACCATCTTAACTGCTACGCCAAACGTACAATCATTATCATTTATTTACATTATCAATCAGACTATATATTTTTTTAGTTTATTTTATGGAGACGCATAAAATTAAAGTAGTGTGTAAAGTCTTAGCCTTAGATCTAGGTTGACAATGCTATGCTTCACTGTTTAAACTAGACGACGTCATTGGTCTAGTGGTTCGAGTATCCGACTGCTGATCACGAAGTTTGTGGGTTCGAGTCCCACAGGACACAAATATTTATGTTTGTCTGGGTATTTATGTATTATAAGTATGTATTTAAAAAAGTATACGTATAAGTCGTATTATCTTATATTGTCTAGTACTCATAGTACAGTCAGCGTCAAATAGTTAGTGACACTCAGGGTATTCAAATAAATAGACGCAACCAAAAAGTCAATAATATCGGTACAAACAAAGTTTCCATATTGTTGTCAACATTATAGTCGCTCAAAAGGTCGAGACGTTTAAAACGTCATATAGATAGGTTCAGTCAAACCGTCATAAATATGGTAACAATCATCCCGCCAATGGTATCCAAGCATTCTAAGTGTTCAAAAATATGGAACACATTAGAAAAATAAACCAGCATGTTATAGAAATGAAACGGTTTCCCAAAGATGAAAACCTCTTTAGGCAATGTAGTGTTATTTGCATGTCATTCTATTTATCTATCAGTAATATCAATGTCAAGTGCAAAACTAAAGCAAGCTAGAAATATGGCTACGCATTAGTGACACCACAAAACATCGAATTATATATTTGAGGGAGGAAGGTGTCTCCGTAACAGATATTTCAAATGAACTGGGAATATCCTTATGTACCTATCGTTTTAGATGTTACGTGTAGTTACCTATCGAATTATTCTCATCTCTCTAGATCCTCATTTCTTCATATTCGCACATATATGTATAAACAAGCACACAGCTCGCCTGATGGTAAGCAGTCGAAAACTAGAGAAAATTGAAAAGATGCAAGCGATTATCGACCTTATTGACATTATTTTATTGCTTATTTTTAGTTATTCATCCACTCTATTACCTTGTTTATGTTTAAAATAGCAGTTTTTGAGTAATAATCAATAAGGTTGAAAACTTTGCACCTCTTTTTTGCAAGCACTATCGAGTCTGGTTTTGTCGACGTTCATTGTTAATTAAAATAAAATAAAATGATCATGATATTGAATCATATAAGAGCAAGAGTGCATAATTAAAATTATGCACTCTTGCTCTATGAGATATATAGTCATACTCATTATCAATGAGGTTTAGGTACATCTATTTTCAGTCAGCTGTATATTGCTAAGTATCGTAAACGGCTATGCACGAAATTCTTTAGAAAACAAAAGACATGTCTATGACGTCATGCTTAAAATGAAAAGGACAGCAGTAGTTTCTATTCCTTTCATTTTTGTGTATAAATGTTTTCACATTGATGTGAGAAAGAATATTTAAAATATATAGTAGTAAAGTTCATTTTTCTAATGTGTTCCATATTTTTGACCACTTAGAATGCTTGGATACCATTGACGGGATGACTGTAACCATATTTATGGCGGTTTGACTGAACCTATCTATGTGACATTTTAAACGTCTCGACCTTTTGAGCGACTATAATGTTGACAACAATATGGAAACTTTGTTTGTACCGATATTATTGACTTTTTGGTTGCGTCTATTTATTTGAATACCCTGAGTGTCACTAACTATTTGACGCTGACTGTACAAACTCTGCTTAGTTTGGGACTAGATCATGCTGTGTAAAATGTCCTAAAATATTTGTTCATTTTATTTATTTAATAGTGGTAAGAAGTGATAAGAGGCCTTGGATTTAAAACATGGACGACCATGCAGAAGAATAATAAAGAAAATATCATACCTTATGTACATAGGGACGAACCAAATCATCCAACTTGTACAAAATTCTATCTATGACTTTGACAAGCAAATGTCTTTCTTGGTCTTCTAAAGTAGGGCTCATCAGTAGTGGTAAAATTTGGTTAAATAACGGCCCCGCGCCGAATTCACGAGCCTTATCTGTTATTTGTCGTAGGGCAGCTTTGCACATCGGTGGAGTGCCATTCTAAACACAAAAAATTAACATGATTAATTTTTATACGAATATTGCGGCAATAGGCATACATATAATACTAATACAAAATAATAACTTCAGATTTCATTAGTTTCACACAGGGAACATTTTCTTCTAAGACTAAAATATATTTTATTATTATTAAATGTTTGTTGGATCATTTAAAGAAAAAACCCCACCACACGCCCCAACATTCCATGCCAACTTTTCGATAACAATACCTACCACAACTACATAAGCAACATGACAATGTACCTGCACGCCCAAGTAGGATGATAAATTATAAATGCTATTTACTTCTGTAAGTAGATCTTATAAAGATGCTTTTACAAGTCAATGTTTAACATTTTTTGAAGCTAGATTGCCTTGAATTGCCTGTGCATTCATGCTTATACAGGTGTGCATAGCATGTTATCTTGCTTCGCATTCGTTTGCCCACTGACCCGTTTTTGAGTCAATGCATACTAAAACGAAGTGCAAAAGGGTTGTTTAAAGTCGTGAAGTGGTGGCCATTTCGTACATAGTACTATTATAATATTATTATGTGACCCCTCCCACTAGCCATCCTAAATTCTCTGCATAATAATGTCCTTAATATACACCTTACCTTGATTTTTAATAGCAGTTTCATAATCTTTCTCTCTTTGAGTTCTTCTGGGGAGAGCGTGTCTTCGTCGACATCAATGAGTAGCTTATCAAAGTACTGTGCATCTTCTGGTTTCATGAAGGGCAGCTGTTGGCTACCCTTGGGCTGCGGGTCGAGTAGGCGCGCTGCTGCCGCTGCCGACCCTCCCAGTTCCTCCGTCTGCATGAAAAAGCCGATAGGGGTACCACCCAGTGGAGTGGGAGTTGCGGTCAGCTTTCGGGCTGGGGTCCGAATCGGAACATAACCTGAATAACAATACATCTAGTTATCAAATTGCTACAGTCGCATGCCGTAACAAATAATATTATTTTGTAAACATGCAAAAACATGAAGTACAGAATCAGCAATTGACAAAATATTAAAGCTCAATCTGGCAGTTAATCCAACGGCATGAGACTGTAAAGCCATATTGTCATCATTCATCTGAAAGAAAAATTAAGTATTAAAATGTAGGTATATTATTCTATCATTTTATATAATTTTACATAACACATGTATTATTTAACACTTATTTACGAAGATAGATTTCCACATGTTGTTGGCTTTGTTAATACATGTGTCCTGAAACTAAGTTGGTTATTAATAACTATGATGTAAACCCTTAATAATTGTATGTCTTAAAAATAGCCACTTAATTAACACAGTCCCACATTAATGTGCACATACCGGCAGGGGGCGGCAAAACCTTGTACCCAGGTGGGAACATGGCATCTAACTCTTCATCTGTGTAAGGGCGATTTCGTTCATCTATTTCTTTCTCCCAGCGATAGGCTTGCAACTGTTCTGGGGTCATGGCAGCAACATGGCCAGGTGTAGGGGTGGCCATCGCCATAGCCTTCATTCCCACTGGTGTAGACTGTAAAGCATAAACACAAAGATAATACTAGGTGTGATAGATAGCCCATGACTAAAAAAAATACTATTGCACCTATGTTAAAATAATATTGACTGCGCTGCTTTATGACAGAGTGCATTTAAATAAATAAAGAAAAAACAAACTGAATGGCTTCCTATGTGATTTGAAAGAAATATAACATTGTAAATAAATACGTGTAAGGTACGATATACCGAAAATGTATGGATGCTGTGCTAATCTACCAATAAAATAAAGTTATTTAACTCAAGATGAAGAGAAAGAAGTATCTAATTATCTGACAACTTATAGATTTGAAAAAACTTAACAGTGCTTACAATTTCTCATGACAGAATCAGATATTATGATGAAAATAATTATTATACACTAGATGTTGACCGAGCTCTCACTCGCATTGCAAAGGACTTCTCAATCAATTTAAAAAGAAGAGATAATGATAATAATAATAAGAGAGGTAATAATAATAAGAGATAATAATGATAATTATGATTATTTATTTATTACTATTATTTCTATAGTGACAACTTGATGGTCACAGGGATCATCATGTAATAATAATAATCTATGTGCAAATTCAATATAAGTCATAGAGCTGCTGTGTTTCAGTCTGTTACGCACTCCACATGGGTGGTTCTGAAGAACGTCAAATATAAAATATCATATTTAGCCGGGATGCTATAAGACATAGTTTTGGTCACAGGCTTTCTTATTTTCATTTATTGCAATGAGAACATCATCATCAACCCATATACTGTCCCACTGCTGGGCACTGGTCTCCTCTCATATTGAGAGGGATTAGGCTATAGGCCACCACGCTGGCCTAGTGTGGGTTGGCAGTTTTCACAAACTGTCGAGAAAAATCTAAGGTATGCAAGTTTCCTCACGATGTGTTCCTTCACCGTTGAAGCGAGTGGTAATTAATTATTAATACGCACATGAATTCGCAGTCAGAGGTGCGTGCCTTGGATTCGACTTGAGACATTTGACTTGGCAGTCCAATGGTCATACCACTAGGCTATAGCTGCTGCGATGAATACATAAATATTCATTATTTAATTCTTGAATATTTGTAAATTAAAAAAAAATTGTAGTGAACTCAAAAAGTATAACTCACTCCTCCTGGTGTGAACATGGGGGTATGAGGAGTTGGTGTAGCATGTGAAGGAGTAGCGTGAGAGGGCGTGGCGTGTGTGGGCGTGGCGTGGCTGGGCGTGGGCGTGGCGGCCACCGGCGTGGCGCCCGGCGTCTCGTCCCAGCGCGAGCGCCGCTTGGTGCCCGGCGTCGGCGTCTCCTGGATCGTGTCTACACCTGTGCCACGATCTGTGCGGGGGGTTTCGGCCCAACCGCTATTGTGCCCAGGAGTTTCTATAAAAACAGTAGAGCATTCAAATAATGTCCCCAGGTCAATATGTTGTAATATTTGGCCGTTAATCTAATATTTATTCCTTTTTTGTATTTGAAATAAGGACTTTATTGGTATTGAAATGAAACTACTTTTTATGGATTTTATCGCTTTTACAGCGTCCATGGTCAGTAACGGTCACGCTGTAAGGGGTCTGAAATGTGGGGACTAATATTATCAATATAACCCGATAAATTCCGTAAAAAGTATTTCAATGTCTAATATTCGCTTTAAGTGTCAGAAATGAACACTTTATTCGTAGTAAAAGTAATCAGTAAAGTAGAATTATAGTTGTAGTTAATTACCTCTGTCTGTTTTAGGTGTTTCATCCCATCGGTTGCGTCGAGAAGCGTGTTGCGCGGGGGTGTCCCTGCCGGGCGTGGCGTGTCCGGGCGTGGCGTGTCCGGGCGTGGCGTCCCACACTCGCGCCGAGGGAGTAGCGCCGGGGGTCTCACCGCCCCGCCCCGGTGCACTTGGCGTTTCTTCCCAAGCACCCCTCTGCACCAATCATAACAATAAATCATTTACTAAAAATATTTGAATTGGCTTGGCTTGTCTAAAACTAAATAGATGTCTTTAAAATATTTTGTCAGTTTACAATCTCACTGGATTTATTATAAACTAACTATATGTACTAACAAATTTCAGGTAACATATAACATCATTAATATTAGTCCACTGCTGCCGTAACCTCCCCTAATGTGCCTATAAGGTGAATTAAATCTGAAAAAAAACTGTATTGTTCTGTCAAAAAAAGAAGTGATGGAATGGAATTCGAATTCAAATGAAAACTGCATTTAATGTTTTAATAAATTCCAAGTGAATTATTCTAATATACCTCTTGATCCCATGATGGTGTCGTTTGGGAGGTTGGTGTGGCTGAAATTATTTTTTTAGCCACAGGTGTGTCTTCAGAGCTTTGATCCCAGCGGCCCTTGCGTTTTGAAACTGGTTTCATAGCTTCACCATTTGATTGTGCTACTGGTTTAAGGGTACCTTCTCTTGCCCTTTCCAATAATTTCTTCCTTAACTGTAATAATAAAAAAGACATTATACTTCCATTTTAAACCTTTAGTTAATCTATGGTTAATACAGTTAAATTGTTTATACCATAATTTATACAAATAATTTCCATACCTCTGTTTCTTCAGCCCGCAAATACTGTTCTTTCATAATTTCTGTATATGTCCTAGATCCAACATCTGGAGTTTTACCACCTGGGAAATAAAGTTTAGTAAAAGCATGTCAATTTAGAAATAAATAGCTTTAACAAATTCCAGGTTGTCCAGACTTTCAGTCACCAGAGTCATGCCTGCATTTAAAGTACCATAAAGGTTACCATTGAGCTCAACACCAAGTCATCTATTTAAATTGTATCAGAATGGCACTGAATAACATAAGGATTGACAAATTTTGTAGATAACACTGCCAAAAGTCTGATTTTAAACAATAAAATGATATTGGATTATTGGAACTAGTAAATATTATAATTATACCTTCCGCAAATGGATCTGTACGCTCTGGAGATATAATCATCCTACGCCTTTTTTGACGGTACTCATCTTCTCTATCAGCAATTGTTGGTCTTCTTTTATCAGCAAATGGGTCATAGTCCTTGTCAGTCTGGAAGAAATATTTTGTCAGAAATTGATATTTTATGTTTTAACTGCTAATGATGAACCAGCATTTACCACATGACAGGTCATAAACTTTTAAATAAAGATCCTGTCATTCATTGTAATCCTAAGTATTCTGTAGTTAATTATCATCAATCCACCACTTACTGTCCCAATGATGAGCGTGGGTCTCTTATAAGAATGAGAGGGATTAGGCTATAGTCCACCACACTGGCCTAATGCAGGCTGGCAGACTTCAGACACCATCAAGAAAACCTCTAACACATGCCGATTTCCTCACAATGTTTTCCTTCATTGTTTAAGCAAGTGATCATTAATTATTAACATGCACATGGTTTAGTTGCATGCCTTGAATTCAAACTTGAGACCTTTGATTTGGCATGAACATTAATAAAATTAATAATAAGATAGATTATTTAAGTGTTCCTCCTCTCTTACTTATTTTTTTTTTAATCTGTGTCCATCAAGGTCCAAAATTGTTTCTAATAATTTAATAAACCACCTACATTATGGAATGCCTTTTTGATTGGTTGTCATGAGAAAAGTTTGAGGTGCTAATATCTACTTTAGCTTGAGTTACTTTCCCCATTAACATATTTTTTAATTATTAGTAATAAAACTACCTGTGCAATATCATTAAGCAAAGAAGCAGGTGCAGTATATCCAGATCTCTTCTGAGTAATTGGAACATTTTCAACATCATCATCTTCCACTTCATCATTAGCAGCAATTGAAGTTACATATCCATCATATCTTGACTTTCCACCTTGCCCCGCATTATCATAAATGTCACTGTCATAATAAGTTTCTCCTAAAGATACACCTTTGTTTGACCCATTTTCGGGTAGTTCATTCTTCTTTGATTGAATTTCTCTTATTTGAGCTTCAATAGCTGTAAATATATAAAAATTAAGAATTGTTTATATACAGCCATAATAATACTTATCATTATAGTGACAGAAGAAAATAATTTGTACACAAAGAGACCAATAATTTTCTTTCCACATTTCATTACCTAGGGGACAAGCCGGCTATGAAAGGGATACAATATAGCTGAATATTTTGTATAAAAAAGACACCAGTACAGTAAGCATCAAACACCTAAGTTGAACAGACTGTTCATAAATTATCTAAAATATTCAAGATATTACACATTCCCCTTAAAACCAATGTATACCAGTGCATAAATTCTGAAGTTATCTACTGTCTTGTTAATGTTTCATGTATTTAGTGATTGAAAGTAATAAATCACTATTATTAAAATCCGATTTTTAATAAATAGTAAAAAGAAATCAAATTGAGAACTCTTCAAAAAACATAGAACATATGAATCAAGTCAAGGCGGCATCGACCATTGGCCGATTTCGTCCACTTTACACAAGGCGTGGTAATCATGAACATGAGGGGTATTGAAGTCATATCACTAGAATTTTAGCTGCTTCAGCCTAATGCTGATTATATGTCTCAGCATATCGGTTGGTTATCTGAACTCGCTACAAACAACGTGAATATGTAAGTTACAAAATCGACTGTACGAAAAATGGCTAGCAACAGTGGCAACTGACACGCAAAACAAATCAAATTATCTACCTTCGTGTGTTCTAGGAATCTTGTCCATTATTCATATGTCATGAGGAACGATTACAAAACAATAAATTCAAGAGAGAACGGACGCTCCCGTAATATTTCAACGTTAAAAAATCGTATGATTGTGCGAATTTTAGCAAAATTACAAATTACAAAACTCTTTGACAAAACTATTCGGACTAATTCAGATAGCAATAGCATTCATTCCGATCATAGAGAATATAGATCTTTTTTTTTATATTTTTGGCATGGCTTCAGAGGCATTTGTGCCACTTATAGATCATTATTATTTATTAGAGAATTCCAATTCCTCAGTTCCAATTATAATACAATTTATTTTGGTATTTGGTTTTATTTGGTTATGTGACATAAAAACATAAACAACATAAGAGATTAGTTATATAGTAAAATCACTAAGGGAACAAATTCCAATTTTACCAATTCATCAAGTTGGCGTAGAGGTTACGCTCCCTAGCTTTCCTATATTTAAACACCAGTGATATTCCGAAACGAACATCACGAATTGTTTAGCAAATTAATATAAATAAAATATAAAATGCCTGTGCACCGAATGTCTGCTGGTTTTGGCTTGTAGCCTACAAGCAAGCGTGTGCTTTTAGTGCCATTTTAAAGATGGTCCATCAACATTAAACGTGGCAAAAAAGAGTTGAAAAATTGAAGGCGTCTATATAGCACGTGCCACGTGTGGCAGTTCGATGTAATAGGTCTCAAAGATGAGATACGAGATGTGTAGTTTTATTTCAAGTTGCAGACGATCCATGACGATTCACCGCAACCCAAAAAAGGTTGTAATAATTTCTTTTAACATACATACATCTGCCAAAGCAGTAGTGCACAAGTATATTTTTTAGTTTCTTCTATCTCCGCGTCAAACTATTTTTTGTCATACTACTACGGCCACTTTGTGGACTATGTACTTCAATCATACGTGAAAACTTTGTAAACAAAGAAACGTCAATGACCTTGAATAATTTTAGTAATGTGGTTATTGCATATTTGTTACAAATCTGAACGAGTAAATGGATTTTTTCATTCAATGGAATAAATTTGATTAAGAGTTGTTGTTTTCTTTGCATTGATATTGACCTACGTGTTATAAAACTTATTATAAATATAATATTAGCATACTGTTTAACTTAGAATTTTACTATTGTTATGCTTTTAAATATTGTGAGTTGGGATAGAAAGGAATAATTGTACCTAGGTATAAGGCGTATTAATTATAACATTCCTCGTCGTTGGTTAAAAATGGTGTAACTTGATTTTATTAATGATATTTTATTATTGACGTGGGCGACACTTCAACGAACGACGAAGATGATGATCTCGATAACACTTTAAATTATATCACTTTATCTATTTATCATGTTGTTCTTTACCATGTTTTTTGTTAAAACTTTAAAACGAAACAAAATAAAATACGTTTTTTTTTTAATTAATATAAATCCGATAATGTTACTGTACTATAAAGGATCCAATAAGAAATCTTCAAATTTATCTATTTTTTAACGCGTCAATTTGAAAATGTATTTCTAGGATCAATTTGTTGATCTCATAATTTAATTTACTTATAAATCAAATCAGTAAAAACTCAAAATTCAATGAACATTTTTAATTGGCATAATGAATGGTGTACATCCTTTTTATTTTTTAATTTCGTACAGATCAGCACTTCACTAAAAAATATGATATACAGGGTGGAAGGGACATCGACGCGCAACGGCTTACCATAACTTCAGTATATGATTCGGGACCCCCTCACGTTGTAATTTTACGTTTTTTTTGCAGTTTTTTCAACTTTAAACTGTATAAAATCATTATTTCTATCTAACCCAATAATAATTTTAATTAAAATGTCATTAATTCACTTTTTTCACTAAAAACAGCATTGTAGATTAAACTCAAAAGATCTTCTGGTCAGCTGTTTCCTTAGAGTTTACTTGCGAGTTGTAAAATTTAAGAAAAAGCCGACGAAAAATTCCAACGCAGGGGCGTCCGGAATCATGTACTGAAGTCATGGTAAGCCGTTGCGCGTCGATGTCCCTTCCACCCTGTATATACCCTATTCCAATCAGCCGTGAAAACTTTGTAAACACTTGTTTTTTATTTATATTAAAACAAAATATGTAAAAATTCTTGAATTTATAAAATTTGTATTAATATGTCATTTTTTTAGTGAAGTGGTGAACTTGTACATACGAAATTGAAGAAATACGAAACAGATTAAAAAAAGTGAAAAGGTAAAGGAGTTTTGCTATTATGATAAATGTATTGTCGGTTAATTTTGAGAAATTAAGAATATTCATTTAATTTTCAGTATTTACTGATTTGTTTCAAACGTAAATTAAATTGTGGGATCAACAACTTGGTCCTAGAAATATATTTTTTAATTGACGCGATAAAAATAAATACATCGATGGATTTTTTATTGGTTTCTTTATAATGATTTATATTATCAATATCGGTGTGTGATAGATATATGTATAATAATAAAAAAAGCAGCGTATTAACATTGTTTTAAAAAGTTTTGATAAAAAACATAATCGAAGTTTACTTATGGTGACGAATGACAGGTGATATATCATAAATGATAACTGTCGGCGGACGCTATTTATATTGTTTTATAATTTGGTTTGAAGGCTTTTCGGATTATATTTATGATAAGTTTTATTACAAGTAGGTCGATATCGATTCAAATAACCATCGTCATCACCATAAAGACGTAAATTCGCGTTCGGAGTCGCGATGGCTTAGCGGTCATAGCGTCTGGTGTACCTACTTAACCAGAAGACGCAGGTTCGAATCCTTCCGGCGGTCGAATTTTTCATTCGCTAAATAACTTCAAAATGTCTTGTAGGTACATGTTTATAGTATTATCAATACCTTATTTGACCTATTACTTGTCACTTACAAGTAATACCGTAAATATAAGTTGGTTAATAAATAAATAGGTACCTCCTAATCAAATTTATTCCATCTAATGAAAAAATTCATTCACTCATTCGTTCATATTCGTTACAAATTTGGCATTTTGGCATTATGGACATCACTCAAGCTATTTAAGGTCATTGTCATTTCTTTGTTTACAAAGTTTTCACGACTAATTGGAATAGGGTATAAATTCGATTTTTTTTAAGGGTTAATGTATAAAATTGCCGATTTGTACTGAAAAATTGAAATTCGTTTTTTTTTTAATTTAACATATTAATTTATTTAATCAAAATCTTTCTGCAGGTCAGTTAAATCATGAGGCACTCATTTTTCATATTTTTTTATTTTATTGATTTGACGCAAATGAGTCAATATTGTTGGTAAGGTAACGTTAAACTATGTCGCTAATTCCTGGATGGATTGGCTCGGATCGGCTTCCACCATTTCTTTCAATTCATTGTTATTCATATGAGTGGCGGTCTTCCACGTTCTTCAAATCAAAGTTTCCATCACGAAAGCGTTTAAACCAAAATCACGCGGTGCGTTTATTAGCAATGAGCAATCCCCTCATTGGATCAGTCACCGCGTGATTTTGGTAGTTCGCAACATTGATATTGCCAGTTGTTTTTGCCGCGTTAGTTCCGCGTTGGAACTCGTATTCAAAAATCACTCGAATTTTAGAAGTAAGTAACCTTTCTTGTCTAAGTTGAAGAAAAAAACAACTGAAAGTCGATAATCGTATGTTGCCCATTTTTTAAAAGAAGAACTTCATAGGTACCATGTGAAAATAAATTCACTCAAAAATCTCAAACCATGAAGGTTCTATGTCAATTCTAAGTACCCATTACTATAAAACGGCAATTTCATACCTTAACCCTTAATATATTTTTGTATAAATTGAAATAAAAACGTGTGTAATATGAAAGCGACAGTATTTTCGAAGATTCCGTCATCAAAATTTAATGCAGTGAAAACGAAATAAATATGAAATCGTCGATTTTATGTTGAGTGATGGTTTGTTTACAAAGCTTTCACGTTTCATTGGAATAGATGGAAGTTTGACGCATTATATGTTGTACACACAACTTCACAAATAAAAGCATTGTATCAATCTTTACATTTTCTGTTTAAAATATAAACTTATTGAATTCGCATTGTTTATGTGTTCCGTATATTGAGAGGTCAGTTTATAACGAGAATTATAGTTTGATGCAGCCGAGCGCTAGGGTTGTTAAAATTACAACTATGTTGCCACAATACAAAAATATTTTATTATTTTATGTTATCTGCCCTTAATGCATAGTATTTGTAAAACCTCTACCTTACCTTCATTCATAGTCTGTGACATATTTCTCTCGCTACTGCAGCTGGGTACGTGTGTCCGTCTACTAAAATTTTATTTTTATTATTTTTACTATTAATTCTTTAATTATTTATATTAATTTCTGCACAGGAGAATACATACTTGATCGTGGCGACTAAAGGATAATCGTCTAGATTGAATAACTACAGTACTTTCGGTGAGTGTTATTGTATTTTGTTGAGACGAGTTCCACGTCAAATGTGCTGGAAGGTGACACGTATTATCAAAATCGGGATGCCAATTTGTAAAGTCTCGTAAATTTGGTTCTAATTATGCTCCAACAATGTCATTTAGGTTTCTAAACATACATTAATTTGGCTTAATTTTGGTTCCATGAATGATAGAAAGTTCAACTTCTATGCACTCCCTTCCTTTTACTACTGTGTTAAGAAATAAAAAATTTAAGGCTTTTATTAGATCGTATAAGATCAAGTATCAATAATGTACTATAGTTTGGATTTAATTCTTGATACTTGCAAACTTCTGTGTATTAAAGGCATTTAAATTATATATCCTGATCAATTGAGTTTAAGTAACTTATAAATCATAGATACTGGACTTTATCATAATTCTAAGTAAAATAGTGTATTTGTATTATTATATTAGTGCAGAATATTTGGGGTCAACTCTTAATACAAAAAACCATTTCCATTCCATTATAATGAAACCCTGATGTTTAAAGGTTATTTTTAGTTGAAGAGGATATACTTCTGAAGACAGTATATTACTATCAATTTATCATAAATTATAATGATGAATTATATAACTAAATAAAAGTAAAGTAGATATAATAAGCATGTAACTTGGCATGCATTGGAACAGGGTATGTTACCATTTATTTTAGTAGGTTGTAGGCACAAATCAAAATTATTACTTCTACTTTACTGTGAGTAAATCAAAAAGAGACCTGGGTAGTTACATACTGTTGTGTAGATGCAATAACCTAATATAAAACATTTGAGTCATGTTTTAGGTATTTTTTGAAAAAATGTAGTACTACTATACAAAGAAAATTGATAATAACTTCTATTTTATTTTTAATAAATTTAACAGCAGAATTAAATATAACTGTCTAAGTATCCAGTACCAATATAAATAGCAGTAAGATATATTTTAAATATCTTCTATAGAAATTCTTAACTAACGTAATACTATTAAATCGGATCCAATCTTTCAAATTGTTAATGGTGTTAATTGGATTGCAATTAATGTACAAAATATATTGTAGATTAATATCAACAAAGAATTTTGTATTTAGATTGTTGCTCGAGACATTCATAATGTGTCCTTCATTATACTTAACAGTACAATCAATGTAATTTTGTATTCAATTCAATTTCAATTGATGGATATAATGAATGGTATTGAAACAATTGTTCAAATATATGGTAATAATGCAAATACAATGATGTAGGTATTGAGTGAATTGTAGTAAATTCAGACTTCATTATCAATAAATTTATAATATGTTTTTTGATTTAGTACTGTAACGACTTGGCGCGAATAAGGACTGCTGGAGGAGACGAAAATGATGCATCAGCAATCCATGATGGTTGGAGATATGATCCCTGTTCATTCTGAGATACCCGTGCACGTTGAGGAGATGAATAATGTTAACTATGAAAATAATGCTTCATATGCATATGATGACCTGTTTCCGGCACTGCCACACTCGCAGCCGCCTGTCCAACGCAGTATACAGCAAGCAACCAACAAACTACGTGTTGGATCATCACTGCATACCCAGGTAGGCATTACAACAACTGATAGAAATCAACTGCCCCATTGATATTTGATGAAGTTTCTGTTTGATTCAGTGTTTTGCTATCCATATGGTCAATTTTTTTCAACACGCCACCTGTCTGCTTATGTATGCTTTGTAAACCATAACTTAGGAAAATACATGTGGACAGCACATGTGTGTTTAAATTTTACGTTATCAGTAATAGCTAGTGATAAGTATATGTTGTGTAATAATGTTATAGTTCTTTTAGATAACAAAAACAAATTAGTAGATAACTTACATTTTATTATCACTTACTCGGGAATTTATTTGTTAAATTAATTTAGTTTTTTAGTACCAGTCAAGCTAATAATTACAGCCACAATAGAATACATATCCACTGTATATAATTATACTTTGCACCTGCTGCCTGCAGTTGTTTGCCACTTGACTAGTTTATTTATATATATATAAAGTATATATCCCTCTCAATATGAGAGGAGACCCGTGCCCAGCAGTGGGACAGTATATGGGTTGATGATGATGATAATATATATATCCCTACCTACTACTATATTATAAACACGAAAGTAACTTTTTGTCTGTGGTACAGAGATAGATTATACCATTATACAAAAAGTCCTTTGCAAACGCTTTTGCCCACAGTTTCACCTGAATTCTGTATTATATAATTTCCTACACTTCAAATCAAACTAATTTATATTGACCTGTTTTTAATTTTGGCTATTTAACACAATATATCTATTATACCTCAACTGCCTCGTTAGTCTAGTAGTTCTAGTCGCGACTGCTCTGCTAGAGGTCCTGGGTTCGATGTAATTGTTTTTTTTTATGAAATTCTCTGTAGCAGCTCAGAGTTAGGATTTGTGCCTGGTTAATGGCATTAGGTTCGCCTCTTATCACATTGGTACACCTCTGCCTAACCCTGCAGGGATTAGAGTGATGATATGTTATTTTACAGAATATAATAATAAATAAATCATAATTCATGCATATACATATAAATTGATATGTAATTGTTATCTATCACTGATAAATCTAAGTTATCAAAAATGCGCAGCGCCAAAGTCGCAGTGTTGAAGCCTACAATCACTAGGCGCGTTTTGGAACGGTAGCCGATATTTTACTGGCCGTAGGTGAGAACGGGTAGGAAACACGTGTTGGTATCGGAAACTACCGATATTAACTTTACAATAACTATAAACAGTAATAAATGATTACATTCTTATTTTTACATCTTGAACTGTCCTAAAAGGTATTCCATGTGCCATATGAGGAAAGAAAATTGGATAATGCTAACACCTTTGGCGAGGGCGAGTCGTTGAGAACTTGTCAATCAATTACTAAGGATACTGGAGCTCACATCGAAATATCTACCAGCAAGGATGGCAGTTTGACTTTCCTAATAACTGGAAAACATAGCGCGGTTTTAGATGCGAGACGACTTATTTTAACCCATTTCCAGCAACAGGTAAATATAGCAAAACAAAACTTTAAACAGAATATTATATAACATAATAGATACTAAAATTGATTAAAATTTAATAATTTGTATTACTAGGCAAGCAAGCAGATTAACATACCCAAGGAACATCACCGTTGGATATTAGGAAAACAAGGTCAGAAATTAAAGGAATTGGAAAAAGTAACTGCTACTAAAATCAGTGTACCTGGTATTGCAGACAATAGTGAGACTATTACTATAACTGGTACTAAAGAGGGCATTGAAAAGGCTGAACATGAGATCAGAGTATGTTCTGAAGAACAGGTAAAATATTAATTATTTTATTTTGACATTCTTTGATTGTCGCTTTGTAGTTTCTTTTCGACAAATCATCGTGTATAAAGTATTGCCAAAAAATCACTAACGATCTCCAAGGAGAAACATATTGTTAATTATGATGTGAGAAGAACAAACACTATCTGCTTTTATTCTTTTTCAGTCGCGTAAAGCTTTGGAGCGCATTAAGATTCCAAAGATCTACCACCCATTTATCCAGGGACCTTACGGCGAACGTGCGTCTGCGCTTAGCGCGGAAACCGGTGCGCGCATTCATATCCCCCCCGCGTCAACGCAAAGTGATGAAATCGTCATTGCTGGCGAGAAAAATGGCGTACTTGCTGCCAAAGCGCAAATTGAGCAAATTTATGAAGAAATGGTGAGTACATATTACTACTGCATAAACCGTCTTATTAGCATGTTAGAACTGCCTCATTAGTCTATCGGTCGTGAGTGCTACGCTAGAGGTCCTAGGCTCCGATTCCATGTCGAGCAAGTGATATTGGATTTTTCTATGGAATTCTCAGTAGCAGCTCGGACTGGATTTCTGTCCCGTTAATGGCAATAGACTCAGTGCATCTGTGTTAATGTCAACAATTTATGTTTTCAGACTTGTTACTGATTTTTTTTAATTAAGTGGTTTTTGTTAATAGGTAAAAAAATGTTCAACCGTGCGTGTTGAGGTACCTAAATCTCAGCACAAGTATGTGATTGGAGCTCGTGGAACAACTATTCAAGAAATTCTGAAAGAGACTGAAGTGTCTGTGGAGATGCCACCTCCAGATTCTCCCACTGGCACCATTACTCTGCATGGGCCACACAATAAGATTGGACTTGGTAATAACTAATTCTTATTAATCACACAGACAAATTTGTCACTTATGAACATTATAATAGTTTGAATAATGGATTTTAATGGTTGTAACATTTTTCTACAACAGCTCTCTCAAAAGTATGCGAAAAAGCAAACTCTGTGAAAACTGCAACTGTTGATGCACCTACTTGGATCCATAAATACATCATCGGCAAGAATGGATCTAATATTAAAAAGATAACTCAAGACTTTTCTAAGGTATGGTCATGACTAGCAATTAAGCTCATTATTAAAGATTTGGTTCAGGTCCTCAAATATAATATGGGTGCCACAAATATGAAATTTAAATTTATCTGCTTTTGTAGCTTTAATGGGTAGATACTTGTTAAGCAAGTTTCACTCAAATAAAAAATATACATGAACTTTGAACATCTTTATCTGCTGATTCTATGAATATGATTTTGTTTTGAAGTATATTCATTGGTTCACATATTTATGGTACATAGGTTCACGTTGATATAACTCATTCTGAAGACAAGGTGAAGATCGATGGTCCCCCAGAAGAAGTAGAGCGCGCGCAAGTAGAGCTGGATGACTTTGTGAAGAACTTGCTTGCTACGCTAACTTACGTTGAACTATCAGTCGATCCCAAATTCTTCAAACACATTATTGGAAAGAATGGAACTAACAGTAAGCCTTGACTTTTATTGCACTTTCAATCACATGGGTTAAAATTTTATATTTAAACAAAATATTAATTTAATTATTTTTCTCCAGTTAATAGACTGAAGGATGAGACTGGGGTAGTTATTAACATTATTGAAAACGAAGGCAACAATATTATACGCATTGAAGGTAGTCACCAAGGTGTAGCTGATGCCGAAAGGGAATTAAGAGAAATGGTAATGAAACTAGAAAACGAAAGGACAAAGGAAGTCTATGTAGACCATAGATATATAAAATCTCTTATTGGAGTACGAGGAGAAAAAATTAAGGAACTTCGTGAGAAGTTTGAGCGTGTACTTATTTCTCTACCTGATCAGGGACAAAAGAGGAGTCCAATTAAGCTAAGAGGTCCCCAAGAAGATATTGAAAAATGTGAAAAGTACCTGCACAAGGTTATAAAAGAAATTGCTGAGTCGTCATATGTCCAGGAAGTACCGATTTTCAAACAATTTCATAAGTTCATTATTGGCAAAGGTGGTGCCAATTTGAGAAAAATTCGAGACGAAACTCAAACGGTTATTGATCTTCCAGCAGAGGGTGATGATAGTGATGTTATAACTGTACGAGGCAAACGTGAAAATGTGGAAGATGCCGTTAAAAGGATTCAGCAAATACACAATGAGAAAGCTAATGTTGTAACAGAGGAGGTCACGATTGCGCCTAAATACTATAATTCATTGATCGGAGCTGGTGGAAAACTGATTCATTCTATTATGGAGGAGTGCGGTGGAGTCTTGATTAAGTTCCCGCCTGCAGAAAGTGATAGCGACAAGGTTGTTATTAAAGGGCCCATCGAAGATGTTGAAAAAGCCAAACAGCAACTCCTTGCGCACGCATCGGAACGCGAATTAACGTCTCATACAGCACATGTTCGCGCTAAACCTGAACACCACAAGTTCCTAATTGGGAAAAATGGTGCTAATATTAAAAAAATTCGAGAGCAAACTGGCGCTCGCATTATCTTCCCAACTGAGAAAGATGAGGACAAGGAAGCCATATTTATCATTGGTAAGTTGTTTGTGCTTTCTAAACACTATTTATCTTTTAAGGACCAATGATGATAATTTAATCTTACATTTAAAACATAGGTCGCGAAGAACAGGTAGAAGCAGCTCGCAAGCAGCTGGAAGCAGCTGTAGCAGAAATCAGCAACGTCTCTGAAGGTGAGATGTCGGTGGCACCGCGTCATCACCGACACTTTGTGGCCCGACGTGGCGAAGTATTGCGTCGCATCGCCGATGACTGTGGCGGCGTGCAAATCTCTTTCCCGAGGCAGGGTGTCAACAGTGATCGCGTTGTTCTCAAAGGCCCTAAGGACTGTATAGAAGCCGCCAAAATACGTATCAACGAAATCATTGAAGATTTGGAAGCAAAGGTCATTAAAATTTTACAAAATCTACTGAAAACTTTTACAGTTGCAACTTAGCTTATACCCCCTTATTTTTTTATTACAAAACTGGAAGCCCCACAGACGCGGTGGATTGTTATAATACTTGGTCGTACAAACAGGCGTTGGTCGTACAGTATCCAAGCATATGCAATCGCGCCAGTCTGTACTATACGTGAGCGCGAAGCCAGGCTTTCATCGTGACCGTCTCGTGATCCTGTCAACGCTGCTGTTCGTGGGGGCCTTTAGGGGGTCATTCTACTCATATTATGAACAACTTTTACTATAGGAACAAATCACGAAAAAGTCGCGTTTTCATAATGATGAGTACCACCTTAATTTTTTAAGGTAATTCACAAATACCCCCATGCACACAGTCATGTGATATGGACATCCGTGCTAACGTTTTGAAAAAAACATCGTTTGGATTAAAATGTTGCTGACGCCAGTATTCAATATTATCTATTGGGTCCTTACTACGAAGTTGCCTTTTTTATAATGGAAAAAATATACCTATAATTTTTTGTTAGTGAAAAATATATTATTATTATATGTATAATATTAGTATCGATGCACTTTTTCCATTTAAGCGAAATTAAAATATGTTGTTGTTTATTACACAGGTAACAATAGAGTGTGTGATTCCTCAAAGGCACCATCGTACTGTGATGGGTGCCCGTGGTGCTAAAGTAAAGGATATCACAGCAGAACATGATGTGCAGATTAAGTTCCCCGAACGTGACACAACTGAAGGCGCAGATGTTCCTGTTAAAGAAAATGACGAGAACACCGAGCCCGGTCTTAACGATATTATCAGGATAACTGGTCGACCAGAAAATTGTGAAGCAGCTAAGAAAGCTTTACTTGAACAGGTAAATTTCTGTATAAAAACAATCCTCTTCTCTTCATACTCATTTCCTAAATTTATCACTAAAACAAACAGCATCTTTGGGTTATTACATTACAGTATCCGATAATATCGCTAATAAGGATCAAATTCTGGGAAGTAATGACATAAAATGACGAACTAAAGGGAAATGTTTTAGTGTCCACTGATATCGGACTCGAGACTTCTTTGAGTATTTTTCGATAATGCCGATAATGGATTCCGATTTGGCCATCCAGGCCCAATTGAAAAAAATATTAATTTAAAAAAATAAGATCAGTATCAAATTTAAAATTATAGGCAAGTTTCGGATTGTACAGATTGGGAAACATATCGTAAGCCCAGATGAAATAAAAGAGCTCAACCCTAAGCAAATCCTGCAGTTTATAGTAGCCGCAGGGTTTAGCGGTGAGCTCTAATGCAACAAGTGGCGATCACAATAGACCGACTGCGGTCGCAGTGATACTTAAGCCGCTATATATTAATAAAAAAATAAAAAAATGTGGTATAAACTTTTCCCAGGCGACTACAATCTACACCTACAGGTGAGGTGCTTAGCACCTAGAATAGATATACTACGGAAATCACGTGTGTTCCTCGTAGAATGCTGGATGCATATCTAATAGGTAGATAATTAACTATATTTGTAACTGAAGACGTCAAACTTATGGTAGTTTTAAGATTTTAGTATTGTTCTCAAGTAAGTAACATTATGTTTTTATTGAGAATTAAGTATCTTTAAACCTAAACCTATATAGCTAACCTAACCTATATATTACGGTCGGCTCGGGCAACGCGACATGCGTCTGAGTCGATTGACGGCCGGAAGCGAGAGCGAGCGCGCGATCCGAAGCAAGCACGCTCCGCCCCCATCCACAGACAAACTCTGTGGTATTTTTTTTGTCGTTCAACTAAAGACAACAAATAGTTGAAATATTAGAGGCGTGCCGATACGCCACACCACCCCCCCACGGAGAGGGATAAATCACTTAAACAACTTATTATTGGGTACTATGTTTAGCATGTGAATTTAGGATAATATACAAAGAAAAATTAAGAATAATCCTTAAACCTAACGCGTCTGCCAGATCGTGTGGTATACGGTTGTTTGGGAGACGCGGAATTTTCAGTAGATTTTTTTATAGTCGCTGCGTTAGGCGGGACATTAATTGGCGGCGGAGTTTGTATGACCGGAAGCGGAGAGAGCGAGCGCGCGATCCGAAGCTCCGCCCCCATCCAAAAACAAACTATTTTTTTAGTCGTTCAACTAAAGACAACAAATAGTTGAACTATTAGAGGCGTGCCGATACGCCACAAGTACATTATGGCACAAGTGTGTAATGTTGGTGATTACCGCTGAGGCGCCATTGAAACCCGAGCCGTTAGGTGAGGGTTTTAAGAGAGTCGAGGACGGTAATCATTAATACACACGTGTATCATACGACGTTTTTCAACACACTTGTGAAGAAAAGAACTATAATTTCAACTGTGAAAACGAATTGTGAAAAATTTTTCGCAATGGCGGGCGAAAATAATCAGCTGTTTTCCTAAATAATGGCGATCGGCCATAGGCTAAAAGCATGAGGTTTCTTTTTTTTTGGCTTTTCGCGGATAGCGTTTTAGCCACATACAAAATGGGGAGTTCAAAGTTTTCTTTATTACAGAGAAAACAAAATTTATGTTTGAGTGAAAGTTTTATTTATTAAAAACGTACCAATTCAAATTATCTATTTAAATACGAAGTTGCATGAAATGAGCAAGCAATAGGTACATTAATTTATTTATTGTACACGATCTTTTTTGAATCGAAACTTTTTTTAAAACAAAGCAACTCAATTAATAAAATAAAAAAAAACCCTTTAACTCTCTTGTGAATGAAATACTTGCAATGAAACAGTCACAGTTTGATAACAGGTGTCATTATGTGCCTAATTGCGGTGAAATTAGAGCCATTTTATGAGCAAGATTGTTGAAAATGTCATTTTTTTTCTTTCTAGGTGCCGATTACAATTGATGTTGAAGTTCCAAATGAATTGCATCGATTGCTTGCTGGTCAGAAGAGAAGGGAACTAATGCAAACATATGATGTACATATTCTACTACCGCCAAATGATGATACTAGCGACGTGGTTAAGGTAACTGTAATAATTTGGTCTGTTCTTACATGTTAGACTAATTGGGTCCACTGCTCTTTTCATATAAGAATATTTGATGAGTAGCGCTTTCGTGTATTTATCGTCATTAAACATGATATGACACTTCACTTTGGGACACTGAGTTTGGTTTACCAAACATATTTCGCACAGAAATTCATACGAGTCTCTATGGAGTTTAAGTTATACAGATTGAGTTATTTAGCAGACATCTTTTCGTGATGCTTTTTGCATCGGCGTTTAACCATTTTTCAGCTGCATCGATACGGCATCGGGTATTGGCCCAATAAGTATTGGCGAAATAACATAACATATGTTTAAGCTTCTATACTGTTAAAAACATAATTATTATTGTACTGAATGAAGATTTTTTTTCTTTTTTTTTTTTCTTTGGTAAGCAGACACACAATCGACAGATTGTGTAAGGTTTAAACTATCTTAATGATGATTACTTATTTGATTTTATGTAGGTTACCGGCACCCCTACAAATGTTGAAAAAGCTAAACTTGCTCTTGCTGAAAGAATTGTTGACATGGAAAAAGAAAAAGAAGATAGAATTCTAAGGTAACATTGTGCACAGCACATCCCACTAAAAAGTTTGGAATGTGTGTTGATAAACCAATTGTATAATATTGAAATATATTCATCACACAACACAACATTAATTAACTTTCCAGATCATTTGAACTGAAATTCAAAGTCGATCCCGATTATCATCCTCTCGTAATTGGCAAGGGTGGTTCTGTGATCACAAAGATTCGCACCGACTACGGAGTACAAATAAACTTGCCAAAACGCGGCGAGCCAGATGATGACATCATCACAATTCAAGGTTATGAAGACAAGGCATTGCAAGCAAAGGAAGCCATTATGGCTATTGTGCATCAGCTGGTGAGTATTTTTATTTTAAAAAGTGATTTGTCACCGAGTTTGTTGTTTAATTAAGACTGAATCTATAAAATTTAATGTTCGAAACTGCGCTGTTATGCACATATAGTTCATAATTATAATGTTCATATTATACGCAAGTGGCTGTTAAAGTCAAGTCCATTTAACGATTAAAATGGTGGGGTGCATGCATGCGCAGACAGGAGAGCGCGACCGTCGCCTATTATTTCACTCCCTTACATTCCGTTAATACATCATTACGAGCTGGGGTTCGGGGTAAATTAAATAACACCAATTTAATAAAAAGGTTTGATCAAACGTGTTTACATTCACTAATAAAAATATATAGAAGAATAATTTTGATTCAAAACCGTCACAGGATAATCAATGCAGAGAGGAAGTTGATATCGATCCAAGAGTTCACAGGAGGCTTATCGGCCTCAGAGGTAAAAATATAAGGCGCATTATGGATGACTACAAAGTTGACATACGATTTCCGAAACAAGGCGACGACAGTATTGTCGTTATTACCGGTGACGAGGATAATGTTCTCGATGCAAAAGACCACCTCCTCAACTTAGCTGAAGAATACGTAAGTATTGTATTGTGGACGTAAATATTCAAGTATTTCGAGTCGATAATACCTTTCTAAATAAAATATTTTATTATACTGCAGATGCAGGACGTGGCGGACCGCTACACTCGACCGGCGGGGCCCTCGCTGGGTGACTTCGGCGACGTGCTCGGCGCCGAGCGGGAGGCTGGCGGCGCTGGCAGCGCTGGCAGCGGTGGCACAGGCGCCGCCGCCCCCGCCGCGCCCGGCGCCACGGGCTTCGTGGTGAAGGGCGGGCCGTGGGAGCAGCGCGCGCCCGACACGGCGTCCACGGCGGAGTTCCCCACGATGCCGGGCGGGCCCCGCGCCGCCACGCCCGCCGCGCCCGCTCCTACTGCCGCCTGGGGCCCGCGCCGCTAGTGTGCGCCGCACCTATCTACCTCGCCCTATGTACTCGCATGCGTGCATACTTTTTAAGCCTAGTGTATAGTGGAGTGTGCCGCGTTTATATTTCAGCTGTTTCGCCGGGCGACAACCATTAAGCGTACTTGGATCCAATTACTCGCTTTCACCCGCTACTCATCTTTGCAATCATAAAACTGAAATATCTCTCGTACTCGCTCATGCTGTTGTGAAATTGGGGGGCTCGCTATAAAACGATTAACTTGTGATTTTCGTGGGTTTGCCGCTGTACGTGTACGTGGCCAACTTTTCGATCGAATTATAAAATAACGTCGGGTCGATCCGAACGATTTTTATTATTATAAGTATTTGGTTACGCCATTTCGTTATTTTTTATGAATTATTATTATTGTATCTATGAGTATAAATGCCATTCTACTAAGTTGTTATTTACTTTGATATTTATAATAAAATACACCATGTATTCTTAATTTATGCGTCTGTATAGTATGCATAATAAACTGATTCCGTGTACTTATTTAAAATTATAATGAAATTACTATTTTTCTTACATAAATAGTATTCACGTTTTTTTATCATGTTTATAAAAATAATGTTGCCTATAAAAATAATGAATCAATAAATAATAAGACAAGAATGAATATTTTTACATAGTAATGTGTACATAGTAAATTGTGTTTGAAAATATTAATAAAATCTTTTACATTAATACAATTCTATTTATTGTTTTTATTTTTGTTTTTATGAATCGATTGAATTCATGAAAAACCCTTTACCTATTTATGGGGTCCGTTTGTTTTTAATTTTAAAGTGGCAGATGAACGCCTAAATTCGGTTCGGATTGGTTCGGCGGACTTAAGGAAGTCCGACCGTCCACTCACAAGGCCCGAGCAGGCGACGCGGTTTGCAGTTTTCGCGCCCCGCTCAGCGAATCGGTGAAGAAGGGGAGGCAGAACGTTTACGTCTCTCTCCCCTTACGCGTAGGGGGCCGCATGGGCTGCCCGCCACTTTGGGTCTTTGCCGGTCTACGGACGAATGCTACAGCGCTCCCGTAGTCCCGGCACTAAAGTAGTGAAGCAAAACGCCGAGGTTGGTTTTAGTCGGTAGCTAGCTGTTTTCAGAGCGGAACCCGACACCCTACCGGTGGGTAGTGCCTAAAGTATTTCCAACGCCTTCAACAAAAAATAAATGGTGACACTGCACTTGGACTTTTAGCCGTAACATACATAATACTAGCTGACCCTGGTATGAAAAATAGATGTTGGCCTATTCTCAGACCTCCCCGATAAGCACAAAAAATTTCATCAAAATCGGTCAAGCCGTTTCGGAGGAGTATGGCAACGAAAACTGTGACACGATAATTTTATATATTAGATATTGTATACTTTCGGAAACATTGTACATTTTGGACCAAACGCGAATTGGACGAACCGCGAAATAGATTTTTTTTTAAAACATTGGACTAATGACGCCTAAAGGGTAGCTCGCCTCAGCTAATGAGCTACGAGTACTTTCATGACTTTATGATACAGAGAAGTTGATAAAAAAAATTAATCAAACATTGTTTAACGTTATCGGAACGTTATTTAGGTTGGCAACCTATTTGTGATGAATCAATGACATACACAGGCCATATTTAGGCCCTAGGGCTATCCGGGCTATGGCCCCTGGCGGATTGGCGCCCCAGGCCGGCCGGGAAGTTACAAGATTTAGTAAGTAAATCATTTGAATGTCGAAAACACACTTGTAAGTTAAGTTTCGCCAATATCTACGGAGCGCGTCTGTAAGTAAATAGGTAGGTACACAATAAATAAGTAGGTACCTACTGCTCCGAATATAACGCGCACCGAGCGAGGTGGGGGCGGCGTGGTGGCGAGTGGGGCAGGGGCGATCAACCTTACGAACAAATACTTCGGTTCTTGGTATTTGATCATAGACTATGACGCCAAAGAGGAGTCACGCCAGATGCAATTTTCTCCTCGACTTCAATTTGAGGATTGAATGACTATTAAGTAATGGAGTGACGTGTGTTCTATAAGGGATCTGGTAACAAAAACGAGCGCAAGTATTCTGTGCTCTTGGGATAAGGCGATCGGTTCGAGCCAATAAATGTAGGCCTTACACCGTGTCGGCATAATTCAACCTTGACACAACAAGTGTTTCAACGAGTTCTTCAGATAGATGGGGTCTTATTTTATAAAGGACCGTAATTCGGTAAGAACAGCTTTGTACCGAGTCAGATACATGTTTTTCAAATCTGAGGTTGCTATCCATGAGCGGCCCAAGGCTCAATAGGTTTTCCTAACAGTATTATATTCAATGACAGTGTACCAAAATCAATATAAAATAGAATAAACTTTATTGTACACCACCACCACGATATGATGTAACATTCTGGAATTCATAAAACTAAGGATTCAGAGGCCAGCACATCAAGCTACCACAATCTGTCAAATTTCTTCGATAGATTTTCAACTTTAATACAACAGGATAAGGTTCATTTTCAATTGGGAAAAACTCTACTGAATATGGACTAGGTACTTGTAAATAAGTTTTTATGTAGGTATGCTACAATATCGCATTGGGTCTAGCCTGTAAGGATATTTTTGTATGTAAGGAAATAAATAAATATCTGTTAAAAATAAGATTTTTTTTTAAGTTTTGTTTTTTATATTGGAGATGGTATTTTATTTTTAATAAATTGAGTATTTTCCTTATTAAAAACGGAAAGTAAATGGACTTTGTAGTGAAAAAGTGGTCACTTTGGTGACGACATAAAAATCATTCTGTTGTATTATTTTAAGTAATAAGACTCAATTTTTATTTTCTTTTGCCACTGAATATTAAACAATCCATCGAAAAAAATAATCGTATTTCTCTAAAATGAGGTTTCAACTTCTGTTTTGTGACAAGTGACGCTACGAAGATCGATTTTTTATTAATTTACTTGATTTTGAAGTGTTTTTAATAAATGTATTTTGTAGTGTTCAATATTGCGACAGGCTTAAACAATATTCAAACAAATATAATGAAACAATGAAACAAAAGTTAAGTAAATATATTTTGTTCACATACAAATTGGGACAGTCACCAAACTGACACATTGAAAAACCTTAAACTGAGATTACATGGTACAAAATAAAATATAGCGTAGGTAATTAAGTCTTTATTCTTTCACATTTCTATTAAAGGTATTTAAAATAATATTTTTATATCTGAGGGCGGATAGGCTGTGTTAGCCCGCAATCTTAATTTTGTACCATCATGGTTTATCGTTAAAGTTGAAAATTTATCAAAGAAATTTGACAGATTGGGGTATCTTGGTCTGCTGGCCTATCATGTACTTATTATTTCACTAGTCTGTGGTTATTCTTATTTTAGAATTTATATTATCTATGGCATAAAAAAAAAAACACATCTTATTTTTATTTCTACAATTTAGTTTACGACGGATTGATGCGTAGCATTCGCAGGGTATATTGATCTATGGCATTAGCATTTTCTCTTATGGCTTGCCTGACCATAAGTGTTTAAAGCATGGATATGTGAGTTTAAATTTATTTCTAAAAACATCCGTGTTCTGTAAAAACTAAACTCATATTTTTTTGTTTTTTGGCTAGAGTATTTGTTTCTTGTTAGTACTATGTTGACATTGATTTATAATTTTAATTACAAACCAAATAAGCTCTTAAAAATTATTTTATACCTACCTGAAGCAAAAATGCATCCATCTCAAAATTAATTACTTGTTGTTTAATAGCAACTACTCTTATTTTGTAGTCGTAGTTGTAGTTTTGTAAATTAAATAAGTAAGTTTTATTCATCACATTTTATAATGTATATTGCTTCATGCAATCTTACTTGTTAATGGGTTTCAGATGTGTGACTATCCCCTTTAGTACTCCTGAGTTAGCTGCCTTGGCATTCAGTGTTCTAAATGTTGATAAGGAATTAAAGAGAAGTGGAGTCCAAAGAAAAATAAATACTAATGTAGAAAATCTTGTTGTGTAAGTTTGAATTCCTGTCTTGTAGTTGAATATACTCGATCCAGGTGTTTTGTATCAATATTGTGGATTGCAACATACTGTTTTCTGTAATAAGTAATGCTAGCATTACTTGATACATTTGACTAGTCAAATAATAATAGGTCAAATACATTATCATGCTACTATATGTACACCAGTCATTAGACCACAAGTATTACAGTGGCATTATGGAGTAACAATTTGAATAGCTATAGAAATTATAAACATACCTATGATCATGGATGTTGTTAAGGGTCCGAAACATCAGGATTAATAATACATACATACCATCACGCCTGTATTCCCCGAAGGGTTCGGCAGAGGTGTACTAATGTACACCCACATTTCGCCGGTATGTTTAGGTCCCATGTAATACGGGGCGAGCCTATTGCCATTAACCGGGCACAAATCCAGACTCCGAGCTGCTACTGAGAATTTCATTGAAAAACCCAATAACACTGCTCGACCTGGGGATCGAACCCAGGACCTCTAGCGTAGCAGTCGCGCTTAGGACCACTAGACTAATGAGGCAGTCTTAATAATAATAATATTAAAAGTAGTTTTATTTCAATGTCTAGTCTGAAATCAATACATTCAATGAAATGTCATTGTTTTCACTTGAATATTTTTTGTTACAGACATTTCTATGGAGAGGATCTTAAAAAGCTACGTGTGGTTGTAAATTCATTCATAAAGAATATTTTACTAGTTGTGAAAACTATAGAACAGTTTTAAAACTTGCTTTTAAGCATGCCAGAACACACACCTGCTCCAACTCCAGCAAGATCCTTATATGGGTTTTTCATGTATTTGTTTAGCAAAACAATGTTGGTCATATATTGCATATGGGCCATCATACCTGATTCATACTTGCACTACTTTAATTTTTATTACTATCCACAAAAATATTGGTCCACAGCCATTCCCATACAATGCTTGGTTGCATTGACAATTTTTACATTTTTTATATACCCTAGTTCTAACTTGATATTAACTGTTAATATAGATAGTATAAATACAATTTGTGATCCACATGCTCATTATACATGTGAAAGAAATAAGACTAATAATGATATACTGGAAAGCTGCATTTGTTCAAATGCAAATCAATGTGTTAAATACAGTCATGTGACATCAAAAGAAGAGCTGGAAGAGAATACAGTGCCACAATTGCATGATTTGAATATTAGATTAGTTTGTAAGAAGTTGTATTTAACCAGTATATTGACTAGGGACTAGTGTTGTTTCTAATAAATGTATTCATAATGCACATTTATTTGAATTTAACCGTGGGTTCCTTGCCTTTATGTAGGTTACGGTAGTAGTGGTAACAACGGACGTTAGTGGAGAAAAGTCGCAGGCAACAACCTGTTGACTTCTCATGGTATAAATTATAAATTAGTATCGAACGGCCACCAATTTTATACTACATCTACGTAGACGGAATCGGTCCCAACGACGACTACGACGGTGAACGTATTATAAAAACTAAACTGATGATAATTGTATTTGGGGACAGCGCCTGGAATCTTTAACACAGGTTACCCTGTAGATCTAGCTAAGATATCAGTTACGATCCGTACTGTGACGATAACACCAAAAAACACGCATAAATTGTATTTTGTAATTCTATTTTTTTATTGTGTGCCTAGTTGCTTAATATAGTATTAATAATAAACAATATTTTTTTTCTAAACACTAATAATAATGAAAAAAAAAATGTGTAATAATGTGACCGATATTTCGTTAAGCTTATTCTGAAAAAAAATTAACAACCCTTGTACAATAATATATTTCATTACGAGTGTGGAAAGCCGTCTCGACTCGTCCATCTACTTCGTGATAATTCATCAGATCCAATTCCATCAACTAGCAAACTAGCGATGGGCGATTGTTACTAAAAACAATCGAATGTGATATCGATTGCGCGCTAATCCATAAAGCAAATGTTCGAATGAATCGAAACTTTCATCGATTTTTATTCATTCAAACTTAAATTTGGTTTGGGTACGGAACGATTACCTAACTACGTATGTTTATGTACTACATAGTGTGTCGTAAATCTTTAAGAATTTGTAAACAACAGAATAACGAGAATTACTAATATTCATTTATTCTTTTAGTAAACAATTGAATGGGGCGTTTTATTTTTAAGTAGTCTTTCAAATTGATAGTATTTTTATGATAAAGTGCAGTAGATATGGTTACAAAGCATGCACCGAATTTTGTATAGGCCGTCTTCGTTTACTTTTTAAAAAAATCCACACTACCGAAATTTCGGCATTTTTACTAGAAGCGAACAATCAACAAAAAAAAAAGTCAGCAAAAACGCAACCTACGTCATTATTTCAATAATAAGCATTGCGCGCAATCTTGACTTACGAATTACGATCGACCGGGATCTACTAAAACAAAAATTTATTCGTTCGTAGCGCTACGCAAAACACGCATGTAAAATTCATTCGATAGTTCGATTGTCATTCGATTGTTTTATCGTGGCAACGAATAAATCGACATTCGAATATACGCATCTTCGATTGTCGATTCATTCGATAGATTATTTATGAACAATCGCCCATCGATTAGACGTGAGCGTTGCGGCGACGAACCGTTTACAAAGACCGTTTTGTGTTCTGCGACGATGAAACTGTTTTACGTCCTGGGTTCAAACAGTCTTCGTTGCACAAACCAGTCCTCGAATTACTTGGTGCGATTTTTTATTTTACGCCTATGAAAATACAGTCGAGAACGCAATGGTTCAATTATCTATCACACTCGTTCCGTTCGACGTGTCGCGTCGCGTCGTCCATAACTTTTAGCGTTCGTTTACAAAACAGTCCTTACAATAAAAAAATAACTTTCCGTCACTGCAATACAGTCGATAATCTATTACCAGTGGTCAATGCTGTCGTTCGTGATGGGACGGTCAAACCCGTGCAACCGTATGCATGTCGACTTAAAGTTCAAAATCGACTGCATGAACGATAAATTGGGATTTACGCTAAATTTCCTGGAATTAACCGGTGAGCGCGTCGCGTGGTTATTATTTCATATTATTTGTTTACATTTTTTGGGCCAGTTAGTTGTTGTTATTGAGCACGCGCAGAGAACTTTGGTACTTAATTGTTTTTTTGTTGTTGTTTTTTTTGGAAATGTTTAAGTGTAGTGTTGAAGTGTGTGTAGTGTACATATTGTGTTAAAAATTAAAGGATAAGAATAGGTAATATTAATAAGTACTTAACGTAAATAAAACCCGATCATAATGTCGGCGGCGCGAAAAAATACTAGTGTTTTATGGTCGCATTTCGATAAAGACAATGAAAATAAAAGTCTGTCCCAGCCAGTCCTAAGCCTGGAAAAGTATGAAGGAAAGTTCATTTCATCGCATAGTAAAGTCGATCGTTGATAGTTGTAAAAACAAACAAACTGCAACTATTTCACTCAACGAAAACCTCGAAAACGCAATTCTGTTCCATGTTGGATAAGTTTTATCCTTTAAGCCGTCTTGAAACCAGTTGCAACGTCGACCGTTTTTTGCAACCGTTGTCGTCGTCAGGAAAACGGTTGCGTTTCGTTCGTCAAAAATTCGACAACGACCCACCACTACCATCGATAAAGCAAACGCCATTGTTTATCACCTTTGAGAAATATACATGAACAATCTAGAGGTGAGTCGTTCACGAATGAATACTTCAAATGGACTACTTCAGTTGGTCTCGTCATTCGTCCACTAGTTCAGTTGTACTTCAAATAGTTTTTATCAGTGGATATTCTAGTCCACCGGCCGGGAACGAGAACAACCCAAACGAAACACGAAGGAGGAGGATTATGGGAATTTAAACTTTATTCCAACAGCATAGCGATGTTGTCACCGGGTCAGAAGAGTTTGTAGCATTAGCATAGCACTACGATTTTAATTACGATATTATAATTTACAATCACGTTTGTTCTAGTTGGAATGTGTATCAGTCAGCCTGGTCAAGTATGAAGGGAAATCTGTGGTATAATTTTAATTTTTAACGTGTGCGTCGTATCTCAGCTCGTTTATCTAGCTTGCGATAACATGATTCAATGAACTGTTGAGTTAAAACCTATTCCTTATCTTTAGATGAAATAGTGAATGAAAACCGAACCATAAAGTTTGATGAGCTACTGAACTATTGAACTAGAAGAAGGATATAGTTCACTGTAATGAAAAGACACATTTATTATATACCTTTTCATTTCACTGACACATTTTGCGCATGCTTAGAACAATCTTATGAAATGAATAATAGTTTGTCTCTCAAACAGTAAATATGCAACCTAAATGTGTATGTGAATTAGGTATAACTTTTATAAGAAATAAATGATTAGTTAGTTGAGTTTATTGTGTTTTAATTATTTTATTAAATTGCTTTATTTTTTCGCAACTGTATTAAAAATAGTTGTTCAGTACACGTGCGGAACCGTCATTGCAACTTGTTCCGACTCTGTCGGAACTCTTTGCAATGACAGGCTTTCCGCACTCGTAATGAAATCTATACTATTATAAAATTGTAAAAAACCTGTGTCTGTACATTGAAGATATTAAAAAAAAAACAAGTGGGATAGACTTTAAATAAAGGTCTCCAAACCCAAAAATTACATTTTTAAATTTTTTGTCTGTTTGTTAGGGGTTGGAGCAAAAACTACTGAATAGATCTCAATTTTGTTTTTATTATTAGTAAGCATATGCTCCAACTTAAAAACTGCAGTACTTTATATTTCAATTGGATGAAAAGATCCTGGGGAATTACTTGACCTCTCCGTTGTATGCAGACCCATGGAAAGAAGAGATCATCACTGATGGTTTTCGATTTAATTCGTTTTATTTGAAAGACTGTTGTTCAACTAAGAAACTGAGGTAAGTATGTCTCATTGTATTCCGTTGATTAGATCCAGAGATACAGCTTGACCTCTCTGTCGTAAGAATTCCGGTATAAACAGGGGATCATTATTGTTGGTTTTGTTATTATGACGTCAAATGCACTTGATGATTGGTACGTCAATAGGTAGGTAATATAAAAGTTCTTGTCAGACCCTATGTACCAAAAATTGCTAAAAGAGAACAGTTTTAAGAATTATTACGACTAAATGAAGTTAACGTTTTCTATTGGAGTAGGTAATATTTAACAACACAACACAAACTTTCACAAACGGCATCACTTCAGTATCTTGGAGAGTTTCTTAGTACCCAGAAATTCCGTGCGGGAATCGAACCTACTCCCCATAGTGCTGCAAAACAGTTGTTGCGCAAAAGGTGGAACAAAGTCGTAATGATAAACGTATTGGTAACTAACATTGTATTAGGGCGCCGCACTCATAAAGATCAAGATGCCTTTATCAACTTGCCATAGAATATGCCGTGATGTTGGTTGCACAATCCTGATGAAGTTCATTCGTATCTTGAACTCGAGAGGGAACTTTTCACATCACAGCATGGAGATCCAGAAAGGAGGCTCACAGCCTTAAAGGAAATATCATAGTGTTACCTTAACTTTCGATCACGTAGCTTCACATAGTCACAGTTCACTTTAGGCCGTCAAGATGTTGTTACATAGTTACTCTGTTTGTACTTGAGCGGGCTTGAACGGGAATGAGGCCTCCATTAATGTCGGCACCACCACATTCTATGTTTTTATTTTCTTTTTTTTTTCTAAACAATGTTGCACCACACTAGAAATTTCTCCTGTATCGTGGTTGCGTTTACAAACACAAACTTTTCACATGCACAAACTCTCAGACCCGGAACAATTACATGTAGGTTCACTACACAGGAACAACTAGATGTTGTTGTTGTGGGGATCGAACCCACAACCCGTGTCGCAGAAGCCGATCGCTCAGCCGCAACGCCAAACGTGTCGTCAAAAAGTTGGAAATAATGTTTAGGTATCAGTCATCATAAGAATATGTTGTCAACGATGGGTTGGTTAGGCTTGGATTTTATGTTGCTATGTTGTTGTAAACATTAGTTATTAGTCAAACTTTGGTTATAGGAGCGTGTCATTGTAGCATCTGAAACGTTGAAGTGTCGGATATCCATAATTTATCTGTGTTATGAAATGTTTGAAATACAGCTTCAATTACGTGTTTTTCCGCCCAGTCTATTGTAGATACGAGTATCTAATGAACATGCTCTTAGCTTGATTTTCAGTTTCTAAGTGTTTTAAACGCGCGCCTTAAATTTTCTTCAGAAGGCAATTGTAACTGTGCAATGGGGCCAGAATTCACTTATGTTTAAAATAGTACCTACTCACATAACCGTAACATACCATCACGCCTGTATTCCCCGATAGCTAAGGCAGAGTTGTACTAATTAACACCCACAGTCCGGTAGTATATTTAGGTCCCATGTAAGTAATAAGGATAAGGGATGAGCCTATTGCCATCAACCGGGCACAAATCTAAAATCCGAGCTATTACTACTGGAAATGTAATAGGGAAACTCAATAATACGGTTTGACCTGGGAATCGAACCCACCACCTAGACTAATGAGGCAGTAAAATACTACTTATTCCTTCACAATAGGTATGTATGATTCTTAAAAATGAACACTAAAACACTAAGATAGTAATTATTCAATACTAAACCGTGGCAAAGAAATAATAAAGCTGATCGGAAGATCTACGAGGTTAGGCTGTGCTTGCCATGGCCTGTCTACTGATAACACATTAAGATTCCTTCCTGCTTCGGGGACCACATAATGCTGTCTGTCCCGGTTTTCATATGAACACCTATTGACAATCATTCGTGGTAGTCAGAAACCCAAAAATCCTCACGACCTTATTTTTATTTGTAAGTTATCAGTAGTATTAACCAGATATTGGGTGAGGAGGTCTGATGGTAGCCGCTTCATGGAAAATACAGATTAGATTAGAAACCCTTTCCAACATATATGGGAACAGGCCGGGAGCTAAATGAAACTGTGAACGTGAGTTTCTTTGTCCAAGTCACACAACATTAACTATAAATAATAAATAAATCGCAGTAAGGAACCTTAGACTTGGCACGACTAGTTGTCTAGCTAGATTTCATTACATTTTAGAGATAAACAAGCAGCTCCATCGAGACTTGGCTAGTTTTTTACAGAATGTTTTTGATGGGATTTCACTTCTTTTTGTAGAAACGTGGGCTTATTATATGTCGATATCTCTAATAGTTTGGTTGGGCTCTTGTGTTTTCTAATCAGGGTCACTAGGTACTCCAGCTCTCTGAGTTAATGGGAAGTACCTACTAGTTCTATTTTGATGATCATGAGTGAGTGAGCGAGTGTCGTAAATGCGAAACTGTGCTTTTGCTTAACTTCGGAACTAAATGACCTACAGACTTGAAATGTTGGATTTTAAGTATGTAATTATACCTTACTGGATGATGAAAATTTCTGCTTTCTGGTTTTATCTAGAGGTTCTCAAATAGGGGCCTGAAAATGCGGCGAAATGGTTCCAGTAAAGGATGGTACGGCAGTGTTTGCTTCGCGCTCGTCTTGGCGGGGGCACTGCTGTGCCCCCAGATCAGGCAGTACCTATATAGTATACTAGCTTTTGCTCGCGGCTTCGCTCACGTGGATATAGAATCAATATAAGAATCATAAATTAAAGAAGAAGAAAGGACACAGAAACTCACCTTCACAGTTTCATTTAGCTCCCGGCCTGTTCTCATATATGTTGGAAAGGGTTTCTAATCTAATCTGTATTTTCCATGAAGCGGCTACCATCAGACCTCCTCACCCAATATCTGGTTATTACTACTGATAACTTACAGATAAAAATAAGGTCGTGAGGATTTTTGGGTTTCTGACTACCACGAATGATTGTCAATAGGTGTTCATATGAAAACCGGGACAGACAGCATTATGTGGTCCCCGAAGCAGGAAGGAATCTTAATGTGTTATCAGTAGACAGGGCACGGCAATCACAGCCTAACCTCGTAGATCTTTCTTTTTTCTATCAAATAAAAAGTACTTTTTATTTGATCTGAGATAATTATATAGAGAATTATTTTCTTGGCTGCGCATATTTTTTTATATTCAGTTTGAGTTCCTGTCTCATTTTTTGTTACAAGTGGTGTATGTTGCTTTTTTGATATATTTGTAGGACTCAATTTCAAATACCTAGCCGTGCCTGCAACTTATCTTCGGTATGAGTATTTTCCACAACAGGTCACATGCTCAATGATAGAAGAAATACGTTGCGCACTTGCGACATTATTTCGTTTACTTTGTATTTTCTAAATCACAATCAGCATTTATTGTCTTTGTATACTTAAGTTTTTAATAAAATTATGAATGAATAAAAAAGTGTGTTTGATGTCCAGTGATGTTATTAACATAAAAAAATATCGAGCATCGCGCTGTCAAGTAATTTGATTGAGCTTTTAAAAAATAGGGCTAAATTTTCAGACGCTTCATGACGTCATAATTTAGTACAGAACCCAGCCAGCAAGTAGCCAGCACATCAAGCTACCATAAGTGTCAAATTTCTTTGATAGATTTTCATAACTTTAATACAACGCAATAAGGTTCATATTCAATTGGGAAAATTTGACAGTTTTGGATAGGTTGACCTGCTGGCGTCTGTACCTATAACAATGATTGTCCAAATATTCATCTTTTATATAAGTATATAAATATTATACTTAATTACTATTTAAGTACAAATATAAACGAATAAGAATTACGCGTTAGAGCGCAAGTAGACCATATTTATAAGAAATTATTAAAGGCTTTATTCTCCGGTGAATTCAATCGATGCTCAGAATTTCGCTCAGTGACGGTGCAAATCTCTATTAGCCTTTAAAAGGGAGTACGCTGTTTTCTTAAAGGTTTGAAGGTCATATTGGTCCGGAAATACTGCAGGCGACAGTTCCACAGTTTAGCTGTGCTACTTATTACGATAAATGTATTTTACTTATTCATAAAATAAAATTAACACGATAATTTTCAACAACAACAAACTAGTACCGTCCGAAGATTTGGTTTCGGCTAGTTACGGTTTCGACCCAAAAATCAGCCGAAACTCACTGTTCGTTAATTGTCACGTCAGGGGTGAGTTCGTGTCTCCTTTGGTGTAGCCAGCTAAAGTTTGCGTGTAGGTAGAGAGGCCAGCACATCAAGCTACCACAATCTGTCAAATTTCGAACTCGAACACAAATATCGAGTAGTCGAGTCAAATCAAGTGTTTCGACGAAGGTAGGGGTAGACACGACGAACATAGTTCGACTCGTGTCACAACTGGATTAAACTGCCTCTGTAGCCATATTACATTTGTTCGGTATTCAAGAATGCCCATTCATCGTTGAATTCAAACCTCTAGACGGAACTGAAACGGTTTGGTTGGTCACCCCCAACCTCCCCCACCTGGCTGTGCGCCCGCGCCCAGTGCCATGGATTCTTCGCGACCCGGGGTGGCGGCAGGGTATGTCGGACTCGTACCGACTAAAACTGAACTTGCCTTATAGTCATGGCCATGGGATCCGTGTAATTCACTAAGACCAGTGCCGCTATAACCTGTCCTGACCTGTGTTGCGCACATAATTTGCGGATAGTCGCTCGGTGTCCTACTTGTAACCTTTTTTAAATATTTTTGGGACAAAATGAGTGTAAAAATTATTGGAATTGATTCAGTTACTTACACTGAACAAACTATATTCAGGTTTCGTATATACTAAGATTAGTGTTGTTTAAATTTTAACATGTCTGAATATATTTCCTTTTCAGTCGATACGGAGGCTAAAGATTCGAATTCGGTTTCGGCTGATAATACTGCTCGGTCGGACACTGGCCACTAGTGACTGATTGTGATTATTAATTACTACTTTACTTGCGCACCAGAAGCACTATTAGGTTCATATATTATTAAGCGTTTCAAATAAGAATAGGACTGACCTCCAGCCATCTTGTGACGCCATAGCTGTCAATTCAAACCAGCTAGGTAGGGTGAGCAAAACAGATATTTTTGAAATAATGTTTTTTATGTACTTATTCAAAATATATCACCGATCGTTATTTAGAAGAAAATTAGATATTTCATTACCCGTGTTTATAATAAAACTAAAGTTATCATCGTCTTGAAATATTTCCCTTTTTTTGGTATTTATTTTCGATTGATTTGACGTGGTTAATTTCTTTTTGCCAATCGTCACTGGTAATTGAATCAATAGTTTCCAGTGTTAGATTCTCAATTTGACTTTCTAATTGTTGAACGTTATTGTCAGCTACCCCACGCTTATCAAGTGCCAGGTGTATTCAATTGGATTTAAATAACAATAGGGTGGCAGCTTGGCATCGAGGCAGAGGCAGCAGAGTTTAAAATATTGTCTATAATATAGTTTTTTTTGCAAATTGTGACTTTTTATTAACTCGGAGAGTTCCGGATTTGGTATTACTGCTTACACATATTTTATATAGTTATAAAGATAAAATTAATTGTCTTTGCAAGCTGTACTTTTTTGACAGATCGGGGTCATTCGAGGTTATTGACGTTCCTATTCTTATTTGAAACGCATAGTACGTAATCGTTTATTTTACAATATACAGTCCATGAAAACGAGACACCTGCTTTTCAATCAATCAAAATCAATACTAATATCATAAATACGAAAGTAAACCTGTCTCTTACGCTTCCACGCCTAAACAGCTGAACCGATCTTGGTGAAATTAGGTACAAAGATAGACTAGACATTGGAGAAGGACATGGGTTACCTTTGTCTCAAATAGCCTTTTGGGATCCGGGTGAAACCCCGGACAACAGCTAGTATGGTATAATAATAATGCCATACCAGCATGTAATCAATTATACATTCTTGTTATGTTATAAATTAACGTGAATTGATTTTGATTAGGTTAGAAAAGGATTGTGTGCAAAGCTAGATAGTTCACGACCTGAATGATTTTTAAACATTGATAAAGGGAAGGCTATCAATATGAAAAAACTGGTTCGCTATCTAGTTCCGTATAATGTACACTGTACACATAGCATTTTTATAGAATTACTGCTTCCGCACTTTTGAGCAACATCTGATATTATTTTCAAAAAATATTTAATGTATAATAAATACAATACCTACCCATAATTTTTGCGTCCCATTTCATTATAGTTATAGAATGTTATTCTTTTGGGACTTTATAGTAGTTAACCTTTTAAAAACTGAAAATAAACCACAAGTGGTAAATGGTTCTTCTAAACAAATGGCTAGATATCTAATAAAAAAACAGGTTCTTAAAAACAAAGTTATGCGCGATCATACTTATGAAATGAAAAAATTACCATCCTGCTAAAATAGTAAATTAGGCCCTACAGTAAGGGCACTATTTACATTTTCTCAGCTTGATCAAAAATATCAAATAAAACCATACTAATAGTAAAAATAACAAATGTAATGGCTACAGACAACGCGTAACATAACAACAGTCACCATCGTCAAGGTTAAAGCGTTAAGATATTCGCGCTCGCGTAAAGATCGTTACTGTCCACGTTGCTCGGCGCGGTTGTTAACGCGAGACATCGCCCGATTATGTTAACGAGTCACGATTTATGCTATAATTATTACAATATTCAAACCTAGTACAAAGATATTTCGACTTTTCATATTCCCTTTGGGTACCTCTGCACCAACTAACTATTCCTCTTTAGTGTAGTCTGTTTTTCTGCGAAGGACTTATTGAAACCATAATATTATGGAGCTCAATGTTAATATATTTTTAAGGATAAAACAACACTTCCCATGATTAGTACAAAATAAAATTAAATATATTGTTAGTTTTTTACATAGGTAAAATTTATTTAAAAGTACAGAACATATGAAGGACTACACACTGAATTGAGATAAAATACTTAGTACTGACTTGAAAATGATGTAAGCCACTTTTAGTATTCACAATATGAACTTATTGCATCAATTAATGATTATTTGGCAGACCAAAAGAGATTTTCCAACAGTGCATAGGTCATTATACCATATTTATAATTATAATTATTATATTATTTAAGTGAAATTTGGAATAGAAGCTGTAAGAAAATCTGCAATTAGACCAGCCACTACACCTTATATACTGAAACATTATGGCTAAGAAACTTTAATATGTGATGTTCCAGCATACAAGTTCAGCTGCATGCAGGCAACAAGGGGCCAGCATACACCCAAATATTATTATAAATTAATTTTAAGTAATATTTCATAGATAGTAATTTAATATATTTTGTACAGTAAAATACAATTAAGTACAACTTGTAGCAAAGATATTAAAGAGAGTAATATTTATCTCAAGTGTTAAAGCTGCAATAACGTGTGTGTACGCACAAGGCATATTTACACAGCACACACGCACAGCAACAACACACCATGTGCTGCACACTATAGTACATAATTAATTTATTACTTAATAGAATATAAAGACACGCCCAAGCTGAGAACTTCTCCACTTATTTTACAGATTTCAATGCATGATTAGCCAATGAACATGTCTGTACTCCACTAGCAGTTTGCTATTAAATAATACATTGATCGTCGCTTAATATCACAGCTAATTATGCTTTGAAAATTATAGACATGTCTAATTTTCACTAATGTAGATAACAATGTAGAGTATAAGTAGACAATCTGAATTAATTTACATTACAATATCATGTCTTTTCATATGAAAAATTTAAAATTACATTACCAAAAATTAAACAGTGCAGCGCATTATAAATAAATGTGCATACCTTAAATTTAATTGACTAAATAAATTTGTTGCCTGCAGATCTGACATATTTAAATATCGAGAGGTAATATCTTAAGAGAAATTTTAACTTCAACTATTGAAAAAAAGTTAAATCCAAATTCCAAATTTAAAAATATTTTGTATTTATTACGACAATTCCCTTCAAATCCACCTAGTTATTATGAATGTGAAATATCATTCCAAAAGCTGAGTCTCCTTCACACATATTTCACTACCACTATATTTGTGGATCAAAATGTAAGGATCGAAGAGAAGTAAAAGCTAGCACTTCACGAATGTGCATTGCTGTTTACATGGGGCTTCTTTTCCTGGGCATCAGGTGTACGCTGGCCATCACGCCGTGGTGGCATACGTTCATTGATGGCATCCAGCCCCTTTGCTTCAGCAAATGAAGTAATCTTATGGTTTGGAGAAAAGCCTTGCAAAGCATTCTTGAGAGAAGTTTTACCACCAGAAAGAGCACCCAGTGGCAAAGCACCAGTTGGAGTGAGCCCTTTGAGCTGTAGAACAGATTCACTTTCCTCACGAAGTACAGAAAACACATGCGCCATTTTGCCTATAGCACGAATCTTGTTACGGATGACTTCTTTCCTGAGATTTGCTTCCTCCAATGCATCATCTCCCTCAGACATCAATTCATCATCAGAACAAATGTTCAACACATTGACCAGCATTTCTGTAACTTTTTCACCAACAAATGGAAGAGACCAGGTAAAGACATCCATGAAGTTGGGCAACCAGTATGGGTGAGGAGAACAGTTGAACTGTCTGATGTTCATTACATTGTTCTCATATTTTAAAACAGCAGCCTTGTTGTTATAGACATCCAAGTAGTTAGGTGCAGAAAAAATGGTGATGAGACTGGGAAAGCCTGTGGTCTGGCTTTTGCGATACATCCGGTAACCTGCATCTTGAGCTTCATGAGCACGTATGATGGAAAGTAAATTGTTTCTTTGTAGAAAATCACAACAAGCAGCATAGCTGTAGAAGTAAGAGCAACCTCTCACTGAGTTGTGCGAGAAATGTTCTGCATTTTTCTCATTTCCAAAATCTTCCAATGGATCAGACCAAAGAAGGTCACACATAGCTCCAAATGCAGGTGGTTCTTTGAATCTATCTAGTTTACGAATATCATCTAAGTTGTTGATCTCAGGAGAAAGACCACCATGCACACATAGGAACTGCTGGTTCATAAGAGCAGCAAGAGGTAGGCAGTCAAACGCGTCCATACATGCATCATACACCTTCTCAGAATATTTGATTTTGCATTCTTGTTTAAAAGTGAAATATTCTGTCAAATGTCGGCATTCGTGATTACCGCGTAATAGGAATAACGTCTTCGGGTAACACAATTTCAAAGCCCAAAGGTAAAGAACACATTCTATACTGAAATAACCTCGGTCGACATAATCTCCTAAGAATAAATACTTGGTACAAGAAGGAGAGCCTCCCACCTCGAACAGTTTCATCAAATCATAAAATTGGCCATGGACGTCCCCGCACACAGTCACCGGTGAATCGATCTCAATCATAGTTTTTTCGGATCGTAATAAGGTGGCACCATCTTGGATGATTCGTAAAGCTGCATTTTCCTCGATACGACCTTCTAAGATAAAATGTTGCTTCAACACATCAGGTAGAGGCTTTCCAGTTTTTTCATCGAATACTTCCGATACAGTGAGCTTGCGACTGGGAGGGAAAGCAACACTTTGAATCATACGCTGCGTAGTCGACACTTTATCATTGCTCCCGGACATATTTGTCACATAAAAAACACTAGGTCTAATCCATACACGCCACTATTTTCAAAATGGCAGAATAGATATAATACTCAAACAGAATCCCGATTTCACGACAGAGAAACTACTGCGCACTGGAAAACAATGCGCAAACATCTGGCGAGTGGTCAATAAAATAAACAGGGATATCGAGCGCGTTTTATTACTTTTGAAAATATCATTAAAATAGTAACACTGGCAATTTAAGGAACAGTTGCCAGTATGATCTTTAAATAAACCATAGCAGGGACGTTAGGTTTATGTAACAAATTAATGTAACCGCATTCATATAATTCTTTAAATTAGAAAAATAAATAACTATAGAAAAATTGCGAACATTTGTAATTTAGTATTTGTAAATTAAGATAGTTGAAAATTAAATATTATTTTTAAATTAGTAGTACTCATGTACTGTTTTGGATTTTTTACCAGGTCGCTCCAACACTACAAAAATGAACGAAGTTATATTGCAACGACAAGAAGTAAATTTAATTTGTCTTAATTTTTCGTGCTAATTAATGGTCTAGCATTATTCAATACTAACATTCTTTGATATTATTGAGTATTATCTCAGATGTCTTCGTTAAGTCCATCAATCATGAGATTAATTTCAATAGGTATCTCGTCGCAACGCAAGGCTAGTAAATTGAAGCCAACCAAGCCACAGATGGCTGAACTGAAGCTGTCATTCAATTGCTATTCTGTCCTGTCATTTTGTTAGTAGGTACTATTAAAATGGAAATGCATGAATGTAGTTATTGTTATCTTTATTGTTAAAATTATATGCCTATGATTGTTTTTTTTTTAACAGAGGGGGTAAACGAACATTTGAGCCGCATGTTCGTTTACCTGTTAAGATACTCATAGATTAATATACCCTTTAAATGATACATATTAGTTGATTGATGGTAAGTGACACTGACTGTTGAAAAAATGCGAGGGAAAATTGAATTAGTTAAACGGAACTGACGTCACCGTCGTCTTCGTGTATTTCGTAGTTGCTGCATGTAAAAAAGATCTCTCTTCTCCCATGTTCTGATTAGCTACCTATTTAGAAAATTTATATTATAATAACTAAGTTTACTAAAATAAAAAAAATTATAGTTGATATTATTGGTTGTAATGCCTAACTCAAAAAATACATTTTTTTAAATTCTTCCACATTTAAAAATTATAAAGCTACAATTACAGGGAGTAAAACTAGGTCACAGAAGACGCGCCAAGATTTAAATATCTGATTACTGTTCTATATTTTTAACACTAATTATTAATATTTTTGTGACGACCAGCGAGCTATTTCACACTTAAAATGAAGGGCATTTCGTGAGTACTTCGCAGGGTGAAATATAAATTCTCTTGAGGGAGAATTACATAAACTAGATAAATAGACAAAAACCTCACATAAATTAGATAAATTACTAAAATTATTATTTCTGAAAATGTACGTAATTATGAATCATCATCATCATCGACTCGACAGAAATACTGTTCCGTTATTTATTTATATAAATTGTATTGGTCAAAGATCTACCAGAAAGATTTATCGACTGCGTTTTATTCTTCATCAACCCATATTATAGGCTGTCATCCTGGGCAAGGATCTCCTCTCAGATTGAGAAGGATTATGCTATAGTCCACCGCACGGGCCTAATGCGGGTTCGCAGATATACACTCCGTCGAGAAAATCTCTAAGGCATGCATGTTTCCTCACGATGTTTTCCTTAACCGTTTAAGCGAGTGATAATTAATTACAGACATGATTTCGAGAAGGTAGTAAGATAAGGTGCGCCTTGGACTCGAACTCAAGATCATTGACTTGGCAGTCCAATGGTCCTATCACAGCTTCCATAATTATGTAGGTGTAGCATGTGTTAATTCAAAATTCAATAAAAAAATAATAAAACAGTACAAATTCAGTAAAAGTGTAAGGCAACATTGTTCGGCATTGCATTAAAAGAATTATGACGGCTGAAGGACATATTCCTACCATGTTCTTCAACCAACATAATTTTCTGCGGACATGGTAATGTGTCATCAGTAGATGTTACTGACACCACTTAGAAATTCGAAATTACAGGTAGTGGTTTCGGTAGCTTAGTTAGCTAAAGCGTAGGTACAGTGTATGGAACCGGAACCGGTGGACGCACTTTCACTAAAATTTTGGTATTTAATATACTTATCCATAAAATAAATAAGTTACTCATCGCTAATTTACGGTGTCATTGTAGCAGTACAGGCAGATAGTTGAGATAGTACAGACCGCGACCCTACGGGATCCATTATTCGACAGCCAATCTAATTTTTCAATGGATCACGACTGTTTAGTTGTTAATGTTCCATTATTAAAATATATTTTATTTTCTTCAATAGTATTCATTCAATAATATATTATAGAATTCTAGGCTACAAGGGGTCTACTCCCTAAGCACGAAGTCCGTAGTTCGACCTTAGTTACGGGCGTTTCCTACTCCGTATCACCTACGGATGGATGATTCGTTCGGAGCCCGAACTAAGAATGAATGACAACAAAATTTGACAGCTGTCCCTACTCTAGATGTGTTTTTACCCGTTCGAAAAATTGAATTTGACACTAACTTGTTTTATCGGACTTCGAAGTTTCGGAGAACTTTCGAACGGCTCGTAACTTCGTTGACGGAGATAGGGAGTAGGCCCTCTGGACATCTAAGTGCTTGTTTTTTCTTTTCAGTTTTTTTATTATGTACGTAGTTTGGTTCACTTTTTACGCACTTGTCACACACCTTTACAATCTTAATATTATTTTGTTGCGAAAACTATAAAGCGCAGCAGTCCTCATGGCCCCACTGCGAAAACAGGCACACCCGTAGTTTTGTTTAATCAAATAAAAATATGTGATGGATTGTAGCTCCTTAAAATACTGATTAGTTTTTGAAAAATGAGGTGACGATTTATTAGTCATTACCTACAGTACTACAAAACCAACTGGGTGTTGACTGACAAAACATAAAAATGGGGACCGAAAAACAATAAAATCAACTCGATTTTAACAAATGAGGTGTTTTTGGACAGGCGTTACAGGAACTCCAATATAGCAAACACTTTCTTACTAACTACTAGGTACCTATATAATCAACATACCATCACGCCTGTATAGAAGGGTTAGGCAGAGGTGTAGGTACTAATGTAGGTATGTACACCCACATTTCGCGGGTATGTTTAGGACCCATGTAATAGGGGGCGAGCCTATTATTACCTTTAAAATCATCATACTAATATTATAATCTTATTAATATTATAAATGTGTTTGTTTGGATGTTTGTTTTTATCCCAGAAAAATGTGGGAAAATCCCGAAAAACTGATTTAAGAGAACTACTAACTACTTACAAAATTTGAATGATGAAAATATTGGTACACTAAGTTTGTGACTAACTAATATTAAACACTTCAAATCTCGGAAAAAAGCGGGAATTTCTCTAACATTGAGTACTTTAATCCTATGAAATCAATCTGACATCAATTGTGTTACTAAGTCTATGCGTACGAAGTCGCGGGTAAAAGCTAGTAATTATTATAAGTACTAAGTATTTGCCTGCAATGATTTGAATTTCTGAAGGTGGCGGCAATATTTTATTTCGTGCCTTCACTATTGTTTTGCTGCAGACGGGTTTTAGCCAGACCATTGGTTTAGAAGATTATCCCAAAAGTCATGTTTCTTTTCTTAAAAGTTCATTAGCTATTTTATAACAGAAATTATACCTACCGGTGGGCCTAGATGTTCTTTAAATAACGGAGGTAAATACCAATGACGGTATTTTGGGAATTTATCACGGAATTGGGAGACAAGAGATCATCGCGGCTAACACTGCAGATACACAGCTAGTTGTATTATAAAACAGACTATTGATACTGATTCTATAATGTGGGTCAGTCTGACTGTACTCAAACTATACTTAGTTATCGGGCTGCTGCCCAAACAACAGCTAGATACATATATAAACATAGTAATATTATTTTTATCGCTGTAGCGACTATTTTTACTTTTTATTTCAGGGGTATGTATTGCATGTTCCTAACAATTGTTTTGTATTATTAACTGTCAAAGGTCTATTTTTGGTGCTGTACGGGTTAGGAGGCGACATTGAATTACTAAAATTAGATTAAGATTAGCAGTTGATAAATTGTTTTGTTTGTATTATTATATTCCGAAAATAATAAACATAATATATTTGATAGGTGTCATCATATAATTTCACATAGTTTCGGATCGACTTTAATGGTGCAGATATATTATACTTAGGCGCCTGGGCCCTGGCGATTTCGACCAAATTTCTTGGCTAAAGAAAGTTATAATCTATGCATTTTTTTTCTTATGCCAGTTAACTTACACGTCAAGTAACAAAATTACAGTCAAAATGTATTTTATATATGGCACTTCGATATTTCCTAATTTCTTTAGACAAAGTGCGTGAGTGGTTCTTCGTTGTAGTCTTTTGGCTTCGGGTATCCGTTGCCGAGATGACTCATCTGTTTCGTCGCTAGGACGTCACAATCACACAAGATGTGCTACAGCACATCTTGTGTGATTGTGAAACAATACATTCAGGGAAACAATACATTGTTTCCCTGAATTCACCACAAGCTCTACAATCATTATTCAAAGCCAGCTTCATTTTATGGAGCACGTCATTCGTTGCGAAATACCCTGTAAGGGCTCCGATAACAGTTCGGGCTTCTGTTATTGTGTATAAATTTGGAGATGCGTGTGGTGCTGCTGCCGAAAATTTTTCGCGAGTGTTCTAGCCCTAGGCTATTACACCACTTCTCTTTGTGTTGTACGTATATCGCCACAGTCCTGTCAGGCCTTTTTGATGGTGCATGCTGGTAGTCCCATACATGGTTCTGGTCCAATCATGACATTTGCCGATTCTATTCTAGCGTAGCATCGGCCTTCTCATTTCCTTCGATGCCCTGGGACTCAAACTAGTTGTAATTTGTTTCTGCGGCCTAACTCATTAAGAGTTTTTATGGCATTTAGAACCAACCTGGTGTTGACTTTGCTGTTGTCAGGGACTTAGGTGACGCTTGGCTGTCGCTTAGAATGTATAAAATGTGTTTTTGCTTCGGCAACTCTAAACGTAATAACAAAATATTTAGTCGAAACCTAACACTGCTTTCTTCCTGTGGGCTTTGCCACCAGTATGTTTTATCTTTAATAAAAAATTAAATATCCAAGGTCCATAATTCCATGCTGCATACCAGACTAGAGGCACTATGCCCTGTGTACCTTATTTTTGTATACGGGGGGAATCCTTCGAAAGGCTACCGGTCTACGGGGGTTAGACCGGGGAGTCTGGGATTCGTACCCACTAAAACCACCCCGGTGGCGACCATCAACACATCGATGGGGGCACATCCCATAACCCCCCTGTGGAACGCCTATTAAGGCACATCCCTACTAACTTTGCAAGGCTAAGCAGAAAAATAATTTGCCATTGTACTTGCCTAATAAGGTAGCTATCTACTTATAATGTAATATTGGTCATTGCATTAATTATTGGCGTACAATAAAGAATATTCTACCTACTTTAGTACCTATCTAATTTACATAAATTTGTCTCATCTGAAGTAGGGATGTAACGAATGTTCGATTTCCTACATTCACGAATGCGAACGAATATCGGGGAAGCTATTTAATTAATTAAATATGGTAGCAAAAGTATGCAATTACTACCTTACATTTTGGTCGTGAGTTACGAACGGCCATTTTAAAACCGAAATTAGTCAATACTGCACGAAGTAAACAATCCGTGATTTGTAACTTATTGAAGGAAGTTGGCTGCTATACTCTTTCCAATTGTTCATGTTTGTTCCACCAAAATAATATATTTTGTAAGTAACTTCTTTTTTACAACTAGATGGCGTTGATATCGATTTGAATCGCGCTATGGTTTCGTTACAAGCGTTTAGTTGGGTGCAAAATTCTATAGCAATAAATTGTCTTCGTTCTGAGAAAGTGTGTTTCTTTATTCTTGGATATAGCAATTTGTACTGAAATTGTACATGGTCCATCGAGCCGAAGGACGGTTTTTGGTTGAAGAACCTAAAAGTAGCGCTAGTAGTAGTACTAAATGACTAAGTGAGTGTGGAAAACAACGGAACTAGAAAATCCGTATATACAAGCTATCTTCGTTGGACTGGTGCTTGCAGAGAAGTCAGTCACTTAGAAAAATTGTGTGGTTAAAGTGCAAGGCAAACTGTAAGTACATTCATCTCTGTGTAGTGTCAAGAACTTAGAAAATTTGCGAAGATTAGCTAGAGTAGAAGACTTAGAATAATTTAAGAAAAAACGACGAGACGGGGAACCTATGCCCGATTTCACAGCGATTTTAGTAATAAAAACACTTAGAAAATTTCTCACTACATCGGACTTTGAAAAATTCTCCTTACACGGGACTTAGAAAAGTCTCCTCTTCAAAGACTTCAAAATTCCTGTTTTCATTGAAATCGTACTGCAGCTAATGGTAATAGCAGAAATGGACAAGGAATTAAGAACATTGAAAGAACTTAAAGGTCAGATAGAAAAGGGCCTGGTCAATTTCAGGAAGTCCCCTAGAGAAAGGATATGTGAGAACTATATAGACGCCCGGCTGGAGATACTGGAAAATCAGTTCATAAATTTCACAACCAAACATGAGAGGATTGTTGGTGAATATGGAAGTGAAGAATTAATCGACTATTTCAAGGAAGATATTTATGATAGTGTTTATGACTCTTACCTTAGCTATAAGGTCGATCTTAAAAATGCTCTGTCTAAATATAAATCTGTCAAAGTAGATAGTGGTGATGTTTCATCTGATAAAGGAGAAAGGGGATCATTGGTTAAGTTACCAAAAATTGTCATACCAACCTTCAGTGGTAGATACACTGAATGGATACAATTTAGAGATTTATTTATTTCTTTGGTCCATAACAATAATAGGTTAGATGATGTACAACGTCTTCATTATCTTAAAACGCAATTATCGGGTGAAGCAGAACAATTGATAAGACATGTCCCTATAACTGCAAATAATTACAAAAAGTGTTGGGAAATGTTAGAACAACGATATAACAATAAAAAATTCATGTCTACTTGTATTTTGAAACGATTACTTGGTCAGAAAAATATGTCATTCGAGTCCTCGCATGCTTTAAAAGAACTTTTGGATGTCACCAATGATTGTTTGCATGAGTTAACAAATCTTGGTGTTGATATCAGGTCCTGGGATCTCATTGTGATTTATATCATAAGCTTGAAGTTGGACGTTGAGTCTAGGAAACAGTGGGAACTACAAGTTAGTAAATCCGCCGAGGATTTGCCGACATATGCCCAATTCACCGAATTCTTAGAGACTCGTTTTCGTGCACTTGAGTTTGTGGAGCCAAAGGGAAAGCCTACAGCCCAAAGTGTTTCATATCCCAAGGTACTATTAAGCACATCCAAAATTGTATGTCCTTACTGCGCGGAGGATCACAGGCTTCCATATTGTAAACAATTCTCCAAAGAAAACATTGACAAACGTCGTGACATTGTCCAGTCTTTGGGTGTATGTTTTAATTGCTTGGGTGGTGGCCACATTACTAAATATTGTCGAGTCTTCACCAAATGCCGGATATGTAACCGAAAGCATCATTCTCTATTGCATTCCAAGAACCAAAATAGTAGTACAGTTCCGAATCCAACTGATTCAGTAACCACAGACACACATAAAAATAAGGCTCAGAACGGGATCACTATAGCAACCCACTTTTCGAATGTGAACATGCAACAGCAAGTTTTTTTACCCACAGCTTTGATTAAAGCTGAATCGAAAAATGGGTCTTCTCAAGTTTTGAGAGTTTTGATAGACCAAGGATCACAGGCATCCTTCATATCCGAAGCAGCTGCGCAGTCATTACGGCTAAAGAAGATAGCCACAAATTGTGCTATCTCAGGTATAGGAGGCAGTGGTGGCGATATTACCTCAAAATATAGGGTAAGGTTTCGTATGCAGTCGCTCCATGACCACTCTTATACCTCAGAAATAACTGCGCAAGTTTTAAGCAAGCTGACATCGGTTTCGCCTGATAGCAGTTTTGAGATCAATGATTGGCCAGAACTTTTCAATGTGCAGTTAGCTGACCCATATTTTAATTCACCTAACAAAATCGATGTTTTGTTAGGGGCTGAAATATACTGCCACATTCTAAAAGAAGGTCTCATTAAAGGTCCCCGTGGCTCAACAATTGCTCAAAACACCCAACTGGGATGGATTGTGTCTGGTCACGTCCAGGGAAATGGCGATCTACAAAACGAGCATAGTGTTGTTAATAGTATGCTCACTAGAATTGACGAGGCACAACCTTCTCAATTTGATGCAATGTATCTTCCTCATCACGTCGTGGTCAAACAAAAGAAGTTGACCTCTAAAGGGAGAGTAGGTTTTAATGCATCGTGCAAAGAAACAAATGAAGTTTCAATGTACGATACCGTCATGGTAGGTCCTACTCTAAATGCAAACTTACGTTTCATTGAGATGAGATGGCGACAACTAAGGGTTGTCGAAGTTCAAAGATACAGTCTAAAAGCTGAAAGGCTGAAAAATAACTTCTGCATGTATGGCATGATGACAGGATGCCGATCTGAAAGGGAAGCTACAAAGTGTAGAAGGATTATTAATCTTACTTGTTACCAACACGTTGACTCCTCTGTGGAATTAGCTCCTTCTCCGGCACCTGAAAAACAAAGAAGATTATTTTTGATTAGTTTACATAGTTTTAAAGCTGATTTGGTAACAAAAAATACAGCTTCTTTATACAGTCCACATTTCAATTTTGATAGCAACATATATCTCTACTCAAACCGTTCCAGATTCATAAAAAAGCAACGGTTCAAAGCTATAAACGTACTGTGTCTTTCGCATGAAAGCCGTACTCATATAACTAATTTCAAGCTTAGGAAAAAACGGTTATTATTAAAAGGCTACTTACCTTTATTTTGCTGTAGATTCTTAGTGAAATGGCGTGGTATAGTCCTATCGTACGGTCACTAGTTGTTGTCTGGGCATTTGAATTCAATATCCAACTTCAAGGTTATAATGTGTTACCACTCATTAGTGTTAGATTAATTATACACACTTATAATTTTGTTTGTTATGCTTGTTTTGTATTCGATTTATTAATTAACTTTACTTACAATATACAAGCCGCACTGCCTTCTAGCGTATGAAATTGTTTTGTTGGTTAAGTCTGTTCATGGTGGGCGGTGTTAAAAGGATATCCTTGTGGGACAATCCTTTTGGTGGGCGGTATGTTCATGTTTGTTCCACCAAAATAATATATTTTGTAAGTAACTTCTTTTTTACAACTAGATGGCGTTGATATCGATTTGAATCGCGCTATGGTTTCGTTACAAGCGTTTAGTTGGGTGCAAAATTCTATAGCAATAAATTGTCTTCGTTCTGAGAAAGTGTGTTTCTTTATTCTTGGATATAGCAATTTGTACTGAAATTGTACACCAATATTTTTTATTTTACGTTTGACAGCCTTCAAGTCAACGTAAAGTAAAAAATGTTCCAAGATTCGTAGAAGCAAACTTTAAAATGCGTGGTAAAATGAATATAATAAATAAACTATCTAATCATACAAATACCCAAAAAACCGGCCAAGTGCGAGTCGGACTCCCGCACCGAGGGTTCCGTACAAACCTGTAGGTATACTTTTGATTGCGTTGACATAGAAGTTTGATTTTGTTAAAGCTTAAAGGTATTATAGACCTGAGTATTTGATATGAATTTCAATTTAATACCTCAACGCGTTCATGAGGAAAGGGGTAGTAACTGTAAAATTAATAAAAATATTTTTATTATATGATGTAACTAAAAATGTACGGTTTTCGCAATTTTTCCTTTATTTGTGCTATAAGACGTTGCTTCGTACCAAGTTTTGATTCCTTTGCGAGTTTCGAAAATTTGCGGCATAAACGGCTGTATCTTTTGATTGAGTTGGCTTAGAAGTTTGATTTTTCACAGCTCCAAGGAACAGTAGACTTGAGTTTTTGATATAAATTTTAGCTTGATACCTCCACGCGTTCCTGACAAAATTGGTCTTGACAGACGGGCGGACGGATAACAAAGTGATCTTATAAAAGGGTTCCGTTTTTTCCTTTTGAGGTACGGAACCCTAAAAAGACATTAATATATCTAACACGTCTCCGATTAGTAAAAAATCTTAATAATTCATTTGTGTGAGGATAAATAAAGAGTCAAGGGCTATTATACCTAGCGGTGGGATCGAGCGTATTCGCTGCAAATTAATGAATCGTAAGTATTCGTTTACAGTTTATTTAAATCGGCTAAAAAGTTTTAAATGTAAGATTTTAACGTAAATCAATACAGAGGTAGAAATTAATACTCGACTATGAAAAAAGTAAAGGAAACGCAGTGATTAGCACGGTTATGTCGGACTCGTACAGACTTTTATTTGTACACTTGCCGTCCCTTACCTTAGTGATAGCCATGGGATTCGTGGCATTCACCGCGACTACGATGGGTCTGATTATCAAGCCTAAGTACTGGCAGAATCTTTCAAGGCTTGCATGAGTCCTCATATGATTCCCTCATGAGTTATCCTTCCCTTTTAAAGCGAGTGATGATAATGTCCCTAGGCTTCTGATGCCAAGTAGCTGAAACACTGGCCTGATGTATACTGTGGACAGTGTTTGAATTCTGGGAATGCAACTCTTGGGAGTGAACGTCTTTCTAAAATTTAAAATGTATAGAAGAATATGGTCGTTGACTGATGTTGGATTTATTGAAAATAATAGAATTAGTGAAAAATTCAGTTTGTATTGTAAAATTGTTTTTTTTTTAATCGACTAGGTAGGTACAGAGGCCAGCACATCAAGCTACCCCAATCTGTCAAATATCTTTGACAGATTTTCAACTTTCATACGATTTAAGGTTCATGTTCAATTGGGAAATTTTGACAGTTTTGGATAGCTTGAGCTGCTGGCGTCTGTACTTCATAAAATATATTTAAGCGTTCAAAGATTTTGTTGGCGATTAAAACGAGTGTTAGTACTTGACTTAACGTCATCTATAACTATAGCTTACAGTTAAAAATTTTATAACTTCTTTATTTTTGAACAGATTTCCTATCCGTCTATGTTTGTCAGTTAGTTCCAATATAAATAATGGCAGGGCACGCATGTTTATAATGTGTGGCTCAAACTGAGCATAAGGGGGCTCAATCTCTTATTAGGTATTGTTCTTTTAAGCCATCTGAGCTGAGCTGAATTGCTTTCTCAGAAAAAGACTTTCTTCAATTGCTGATTGAGCTTAGTTTAGCTGCTTAACTTAGCTCCATCCATGTCTAATTTAACATTTAGAGTTAAAGAAAAGGTGTGAGGAACTTCGTTCTTCACAACCCACTACTCAATAGTTAAATTTCAAATGCCCAGCAATTTAGCTAGCTACAATAGGAACACAATAGAGTTACCACATTATTGTTTGACCGCAGAATATTTGACAATGCAGTGGTTCCACCCCTAACGAACTCTGCAGCTTGAGCAGATGTAGGTATTGAAAAGTACCTACAAACGATTCCGAGTTTAGTATTTTATTCAACAAATAAATTACACCGCCGAAAAACTGAAAAGCAAAAAATAATAGTAAACGTTTCTTATTTAACTTTAATAGCGAAGTTCAATTAATGTTAGTGTAACTAAGTAATTTTGAGTCAGCGCCAATTTTTTTGGAATGTTAATGTTTATCGCTGGAAATTTCACGTTTCATTGTTAGGTAATTTGATTTGGTTATTTCTTTAAATTTAAGGTAATTTAGTGATCTTTGTTCATTGATTGTTTGGCGCAGACTCAAAATTACTTAGATATACGTTCTACATTAGTTCGCGAAAGTTTGTGAGTGTGTATGTTTGTTATTTCTTCACGCTAAAACTACTGAATGGATTTTGATGAAACTTTACATAACATATAGGCTATAATTTATAACGATTTTGAGTTAATTAGCTAAATTACAACTATAATTAAAAGTAATTTTTCCACGCGGACGAAGTCCCGGGCAGTAGCTAGTTAAGGTTAAATAAGAAACGTTAATATTTTTTACTTTTCAGTTTTTCGGCGGTTTAATTTTTTTGTTAAAAATATTTTATTTTATAATTTTTTGATGCTATAATCTACTAATTACTACATGCTTAATGTATGATTACTTTTGATTTAATTGTAATACCTACACAACTCAGCATTAAAATCTGTGAGTGAACAATAAATCACCCCTATTTTCCCACTCTTAGGGTTTACTCCAAATTTATACGGGACCAACTTCGAGGTATAAAGTTATGCGTGGTCATACCTTACAATCAGTGAGCGAACCATCAATCATCCCCTGTTTTCCTATCCTTATGGTTGTATTTTTTTTTTCTAAATCTAGGGGACCAACTTCGGTGTATCCACTGACTGCGGACTACACTGTAAAAAGTTATGCATGGTCATACATAAAAAATATATAATAGGGGTTAAAGTATGAAATTGCCGTTTTATTGTAATAAGTATACTTCGAATTGACATAGAACCTTCTTGGTTTGAGATTGTTGAGTGAAACTTTTTTCACACGTCAAATCAATAAAATAAAAAAATATAAAAAATGGGTGCCTCATGATTTGACTGATCTGCAGAAAGAAACGCGTGTTGAATCTTGTGTTGCCTTGTTGAATTGATACAGAAATTAAGGAATATTGGATCGAATTGTGGCATGTGATGAAAAGTGGATTCTTTATATTCGTAAGCGAAAAATGCAATAGCTCACCCCAGGTCAAACGCCGCACAGTATCCTAAAGCAAAGCTTATCAATAAAAAGGTAATGGTAACTGTTTGGTGGTCTCAGCATGGTGTTATTCACTATAGCTTTCTCCGATCTGGTCAAGCAATAACGGCAGATGTCTACTGTGCCGAACCCCGAACAATGATTGCAAAGCTAGCAGTGAAACAGCCCCGACTCATGAATTGATCTTCACCATTATTGCTCCATGATAACGCGAGACTTCATACAGCACGAGAAACCGTTTTAACTCTACAGGAACTGCAACTAGAAACCATTCGTCACCCTCGGTATTCGCCAGACCTAGCTCCAACGGACTACCATTTTCGTGATTTGGACAATTTTCAACGTGATAAAAAGTTTTCTTCCCAGGAGGCAGTACAAAATGCTTTCACAGTTTATTGAATCTAGATCACCAGATTTCTATCGCAAAGGCATATAATTATGACCTTCCTTTTAGATGGCAGCAATGTATAGATAATAATGGTAATTATTTTGATTAAATAAATATGTTAAATTAAAAAAAAAAAACAAATTTCATTTTTTTCAGTACAAATCGGCAATTTCATACTTTAACCCCTAATATATTGTATACGCGTTTTTCGTCGGTTGAAAAAAATGATAGTTTTGAGAAATTTGACAGCTTGAAACAGAAAACCTCTTGATAGGATATCGAACGAATAAATGTTATAGTTATGTTGTATTGTAAAAAACATATATTATTTGCAAGTGACAAATCATTTACTTAACTTAGTTAGGTATATATTAAAAATAAACATGAGGAAACATACAATAAAAACTGTATTTCTAGAAATATTTGCATACAACAGTTTTTAAGTTAATATTAAACTAAAACTCTTCAAGGTTCTCACTTTTATACATAATGGTATATCGTCAGTTCACAGTAACTGTAGAGTCAACAGTTTTGTACTTTGGTTTGCTGTGGGTAAATGGTAGGTACCGGTACTTGATCATATGCTGTGGAAAAAAAAATGTATTAATTTATAATGAATGCTTAAAATATAATTCTGGGTTTGCCTTGTGCCCGGTTTTAAATAACATAAAAGTAACGTGTCTCCCTATATTTTTCAGGGATGACCAAGTGATAAATTAGATTTAATGTTTAAAGTTTGAGTGAGGATAGAAACTATCCTCTCCAAGCACCTGCACAGATCGTAATTTCAAACGTTTTAAAAGTTTTAGATAACTGTGTTTGAAATGACGATCTGTGCTCGCTTATAGATGATGCTGCTAGAGCACCACTAACCACTAGAATATAAGCCTAGGTAGTCGCGATCTTAAGTCCAGTAGCAGTCATAAAGAAATAGATTGATACTGTGGTTTGACTTACGACCTTTTTATATGCAGTCATTTATATCAGACATTCAAAATTCTAAGTACGGAAACTGGATATACTTAGTTGATAATTTCAACCTGCCTTCCTGTTTCATTAGCACAAATTGTAAGATGTGTATTAACATGCTACTGCAAATATGGACTTATCACTACATAGTATAAAATAAAGTCGCTTCCCGCTGTCTGTCTGTCCCTATGTATGCTTAGATCTATAAAACTACGCAACGGTTTTTGATGCGGTTTTTTGTAATAAATAGAGTGATTCAAGAGGAATGTTAAATGTATAATACACGTATGATTACTATGTAGGGACGTTTGGGGATAGTTGGACTGATACTTCTGCACATGTAGCTTCTCTGGAACCTCTGTAACGACGTATGAGTATATCTATTAACTAATCCCAACTTAGTCATTTGTATTTTATATTAAATATCATTGTTTTTGACTTGATACTTACATCTAATTCCATAAATCTTGGTGACAAGTTTTGTCAGTTGCTTTATTAGTTTATTAATTTCTACCGTTTGTAAATGGAAGAACTGTTTAGAACTTTCGAATTGTAATCTTCGCAACATTCATAAATTGTTCTCTCATGTAAGTATCCAATCCCAATTTATAATCCATCATTGTACAATTAGACCAGGGTCGATAATTTATGAAACCAAAAAAAAATATAGTAGGATGAAACCCATCGGAAAAGGAAGAGAATATAACAAAAATTAAAGGAAAAATAATTTACGGGCGATCTGAGGTCGGGAAGTGGATGGGTGTGCGTTTTAAGGGTAAAAAACGGCTTATCTCGATTTCCGGAAAAACTACAGGTCCTATGGAAAAAAGTTAAGTGGCAAAGTTGTAGGTAATAAAAAGATCTACAACTTTTGTATTTTTCACATACCTCAACATTCATGTGAAAAATTCAAATAAGTTTTTGGTTTTTTATTTTTATCTTTTATAAAAATTCTTTTTTTAGTAGAAATTAATAAACTATATAGAGCAACTGACAAAACTTGTCACCAAGATTTATGGAATTAGATGTAAGTATCAAGTCAAAAACAATGATATTTAATATAAAATACAAATGACTAAGTTGGGATTAGTTAATAGACATACTCATACGTCGTTACAGAGGTTCCAGGGAAGCTACATGTGCAGAAGTATCAGTCCAACTATCCCTTCGGCCCTGGTCTAAATACAAAACGATATTTTAAAAGAGTAACCATGGAGTTTCTTGCCGGTTCTTCTCCATAGGAAACGACTAATTTGGAACCGTGCACCTATACTCTACATTTCATAAATGCATGTGTATGGTTTATATGAAAATAAAACTATTTTGATTTTATGTTATTAGTAAAGTGCGAAGCGGGGGCGGGTCACTAGTACTGTAAGTATATATTCGGGTTTATGCACTTCTTAGCATTAAAAGACTTGTAGCATTGAAAATGCCAAAAAATAGAAAAAGATAATTGGTTATCGTTATAAAAAACGATGATAGAAATCAGCCATCTATTCATTCATTGTCATCTAACTCTAAAAAAGATTATAATTTATCTTTGATATTAGAAATTAAGACAAAGGTCCCCCAAATTCGAACTTTGATTAGTTTTTCGCAATTTGTAAGAGTATAATATAATATGGGTTCATGACAAAAGTAATCGCGACAATAACCATACAATATATTAACTAACCTTTATAATAATTATGTACTGTGCTTAAAATTTAAAACTAAAATTTGCTTAAAAATCGTTATTATAGCTACATAACTCTAAACACCGCAATTCCCAATTAAATCCTTTCCTGATTTTATTTTCAAACAAAGGTGAGATACCTACTTTTTATTAGTGTTGTAATTATTTTTAAATATTTTTTAGTTATTCAATAAAATCAAAATAGTTTTATTTTCATATAAATCAAATACAGGCACTTATGACTAGTCGAGTCTAGGTGCATATTTAGTTGGACTTAATTTTTATGACGAGACGAGACGTAATAAATATGTATTTTATAAACAATTTTATTTCACGTTATGTGGCAAGCACAGCTTAGCAAGTTGCATATTTGATTTAAATAGAATTTATAGTTTCGCGAGTTTAGGGGTCTAAATTATTTACGAAATAGTCTTATTTTATTTCTTTGAAGAAAAAATATACTAGTCTGCCAAACATTTATTTTTACAAAAATAGGCAGTCTAAAAATGTGTACCGTAAAGAATTTTTTTCAACTATTGAGGAATTTTAAGTATTCAGGATTATTCTAATTCTGAATACAATGATAAGGCTGTATATTTTGTAGTTACGACAAAAAAATAAGGGGTAATTAAACTCAATTATTACAACTTATATTATAGGACCAATCCTAAAAGCGAGAGAAAAAATCAGCGGTTCCATACATTTATGTTCACTCAACATGATGACACACAATGTATGGACACTCGAATGATTAAGTATTTTAAAATAATAGGGTATTTATAATAATTTATTACAATCAATGTGTTATAGACTTACAATTTGCGAAAAACTATTATGGCTAAAACTAACAACTTAGAATCTAGTAAAAATGTTTCGCATTCACGGTATATTCCTTAATAATTTCGATATTTTTGCATAAAATCACTTATTTAAGTTATCTTAACCGCGCGACCGCTGGGAACGACTAATCAGATCAGCACAGTTATTTCGTCCGAACTGTACATAGGCAGTGGCCTATGTACAGTGAACACCGATAAACAATAGTGATTGTTTATCGGTGCAAAATGCGGCGCGGAGAGCGGAGGTGGGAGACGGGCGGGGCGTTATGCTTCCGCTATGCTAGTAGCTAGTACCGGTAGTAGCCGAGGTGGAGACATTTAGATGGGCTTTATTGAAGGCAGTACTTATTTATAATAGATTTCAAGGACAACATCACAGCAAATTGCAAAGGATACCAATAACCTTTCTTTCATTGCTTAAAATTAAAATAGGAGTTATTTGAATGCTTACCTTGATTTGTCTTTTCATAGTAATACAGAACAGGGTTATAAAATACATGACTAATATCGGCCAAAATACTGGAATATTGAATGCGTCAATGAATGTACAGCAAAATGCTATTAATGAACTTTTAGTAACAGATAGCCAAAATTTAAACTCTGGCAATCGTCGTATGAATGGTCTAAATTCTTCAGTAGCCCTGGTCGGCAAAGCAGGACCGTTATCATCGTCACCTAAAAACATCCAAATCATTAAGTTTAGTTTATACTAAGTAACTATACAGGATGTCCAAGAAAATGGAAGACCAGCTTATATGAATGAAAGGGCATAATATCTACTAATATTCTATTACAAAAATATGCTTTGTAAAACAAAACTTCCATTTTAGTTATAATCATTTAAAATTTTGAGTAAAACACCACAATTTCGCAGAAGCAACTGGAACCTTTAACATAATTTTTTTACAGATTTTTTTATTCCTTTCGGTCTCATTTTGATACCTTCCCCTTGACATTTAAAAACCATCCAGGTCATGAACTATTTACAGTGCACAGTATAACCAATATCAATCTTTAAATAGGTGTCCCGGTTTCATGGACACCCTGAAATATAAACTATCAAATATTTTGCATTTTATAAGATCAGGTTCTCCCAACTGCTTCAAACCATGGTAACAAAAAGCTTTTTCCCAGCAGTGGGACCCCAAAAGGGGCTATATAAATTTATAAAAATAAATCTTTACTAACACAGCTGCTTCACATACATATTAAACAATTCCCTGGTTGCTGTGCTAATATGCAAAAATTTATTATTTTCTGAGTCATAGAAACATGGCGGCCAGGTAGAGCAAATACTACATTATATATATTTTTAAGGTGGTGAATGAGTTCCTTTTTTATGAATGGCTGCTCTAACTCTTTAAAGAATTAGTAGTTAATTAAAAATATTACCATCAAAGTCCATAGCAGGATCAATCTTCGGTGTCAGGAATGCAATAAACAAATTTAAATGATAAATACCCAATGCATATGTGACAATATACCATCCCTGGAACATAAATACATGAACATTCAGGTTATTATAAAATTAGTTAAACCTATTTATAGTGAGTGGAATAGTTTACTAGTTTCTATATATCTAATAAAAATACTCAAATTAAAAAATGTTAAAGTGTGTTTAACATTTTAAAGTTATTTAGGAAAGGAAAAATTCGACCGCGGGCAGGATTAGAACCTGCGTCTTCTGGTTAGGTACACCAGACGCTATGACCACTAAGCCACCGCGATTCGAATCCTGCCCGCGGTCGAATTTTTCCTTTTCTAAATAACTTTAAAATCTTAGCATGGAAAATGCCAAAAATATACAAAAAGATATGTGTTTAACATTTTTTAATTTGAGTGTGCGGCATGCGCTTGCATTCCAGGCTGCGCGGCGAACCCGGGAGTACTTAGTGCTGGAGAGGCTGCTCGCCACAGCTCGATTCGGCCAGTATACGGTTAATGGTTTCAAACGAGAACTAAGTCCCAATCCACCACTATCAAATGAAACTCACAATACACTCTTTCAAAAGCAACTATTCGACTGCGTAGTCGCTAGTGGAATAATCAAATCACGGCGAGCAGTGGCTACTCAGTGGATAGCGCGGCATTAACGAATGCCGCTGTACATTGGCGGATGTTCTGGTAGTCGCAGAGGATTTTATCAGTGTGCACTGTTGGATAGAGGAATGCTCTCCCCCACCGTACGCCATTGTGCGCAGGCCATTAAGGTGCCGAAAAACATTCCTAACTAGAGATGGGACTATACCCGGTAAAAACCCAGACTTTGGGTAAATACCTATTTATACCCATTTCTACCTTTCCATTTTTAATTTATACCGGGTAAAATTACAATCAGTTTAATTTAAACTAATTGTTGTATTTTTAATAGATACTTTGACATACAAAATTTTATAATTGATTTTTGAGGCTGTCGTTAGCACAACATACGCGTATATTGTTTTCTCATTAGAACAAGAGAAGAGTATAGCACTATAACTGTGCAATAGGAACGACGAGGAGAGGAGGGTGCATTTCAACAATTGGCTAGAGCTCCGCCATTTTGATGTGCAGACGCGCTCCATTTATGTTTTCGTCTAACGTCTAAGTTATTCTTTTTTAATAAAAGTTTATTCATTTACAAGTTTATTTCAACGGAATTGTGTGAAGTTTTGTTCATAAGTTACTATAAAAGAAGGTAAGTCAATTTTAATTCATAGTACAATAAATCTATTCTATCTATTGTAGTTAGGTATATAAAATATAGAACGCACACTACCGGCTAAGGTATACAAATGAAAAATCTAAGTAATTGTTACTCATTGACTTGTTTTGAAATGTTGTCATGATATATAGACATAATTATGTTACTTATCTATAAAATCTTAAAGGTAGTGTGCAGCATTTAGTTAACTTTATAACGTGCAATCAGTACAATATTCAACGCTTGTTTTTATTGTAATTCGTTTATTTCATTTGAAAATTTATGTTTATTAAAGTTTTAAAAGACATTTAACTTCGTTTTATTTAAAATCAATACTTTATCTTTAATGGTCAAGGTCAAAATTAACATGGTAGATCGTAGTATTGATGACAAAGTCAATTAAATAATATTATGACAGTATTCATTTCATGACAAAGCCATTTCAATAATATAAAGACAGTCCTCATTTTTTACCCGGTATTTTTAATTAATACCCGGTAAAAAAGGGTTTTTATTCTATTTTACCCTTTCCTTCCAATTTTTACCTTACCATTTTTTACCCACCCGCCATCTCTATTCCTAACAGGAGTGATTTGAATTTAAATTACCTTTTTGAATGAGCATTTAGAATGTTGTCTTTCTTGTAAAATGAAATATTTTACAAGAAAGACACGTATTTTTCTCCAAATTAACTTTTTGTAAATTAAGACATTCATTTATTATTCGACACAATAATAAAAAATTAAATACTACTATAATCAATTAAAAAAAAATCTACTGATCACATTAATATACATTTTATCAGCTTTGGTAGTAATAATTTTGAAACAATATTTAAACAAAGATAAGATAAAAATAACTTACTTGTTTTGTGAATATTCGTAGCATAAATAGCAATAGAATTACACAACTTCCAACCCATCGAAATTTGTAGTGGGGTGTCCATCTATCTAATGTACCTTGGTAAACCTGTTCCAAAAATAATTATAAATAAGTAGGATTTCAACTTTCATTATACTATATTGAAAAAAAATTATCACATGTCATACAAATGTGCACATTGAATCACTTAAGGATGCATGTATGAATAGTTTATTTCATCTATTATGTGAGTAGGTAGATAAATAAAATAGTAGGCCACCATAAAAACATAAAAATAAATAAATAATAAATGAATAAGCCGGCCGCAACGGAGATAGTACCTACATTTTTAAATAGAAGAAAAAAAATGGTTAGCTTACCAGAAATTTTGTTAGCAGTGTTAATACTGTTTGCTTTTTGCTATACTGTTAAGTTTCATTTAAAAAAAGGAAATTATTCACTAGAATATCCATAGTAGTAGTATAATCCATCCTGCAACTATACACTAGGGCTGCCTTATGTACTGGAAACTATACATAAGTGTTGTCCCCGTTGGTAAAATTGCATTACCCCCATATTTATTTGTCAAAGACAAATATGGATTTTTTTAAATGATATTCTTCATTGGCAACCAAAATAAAAGGAACAATACAATAGTTAAATGAAATTTGTATATACTTATGTCAAAACTATCATAGTGTATAGAATTAAATGAACTTGAAACAATTTATTGGATATGAAAATATGAATTAGGTAGTAATGGCAAAAAAATGGATATCTTTTTTTAAACTGGATATTTAAATATTTTTACATCAATTAATTTGTGTAAATAATAATAAATAGTACATCTTTTTGGGACAATTACAGCAAAATCTAGTCCCAAACTAAGCAGAAGAGCTTGTACTATGGGTACTAGACAAGAGATATAATAATAATTTGATATACAGTAGTAACTAGTTTGGGTCCCAGCATTTGAGTAATAGATTTTTATTTACATAATGCCTGTAATTTTACTTGGGTGGTCAAACATTTAAGGCAGGCCTCAGCCAGCCACATTTACACATAAATATTATATCATTTTTGTCCAATAGTGGTTCCTGCATACAATGCAATAGATACATTCCTGCATAATCTATGCAAATCAAGTTCCTCTGCCTATTACACAAAAGAAGAAATAAACTTTTAAGAAGCCAAAAAGCTAATGTTTACTGATATTAAGCAGCACTTGTTAGATCTAAAACTAATAGCAATTGAGGAGCGAGACTGGAAGAAGATACTGATTTTTATAATAATTTTAGAGACATTTTTATAAATTCGCGGCATCAAGACATGACAAATAGATAGCAATGTCATCTAATCTACTCAATTAATGGCATGTGTATTATTCATATTCGTCTGCTATTAACCCGAAAACGGAAATTACCTGAGAAATCCGCGTCCAGGCTTGTGAAATAATACCTCTTCTTGAAGTTTCAGTGCCTAAATCATTTCCGTCCATCATTTTTACCCGTAAATTTACTGTATCGTAAACTAACACTCGATGTACATAACTGTTACATTAAATTATAGAAAGGCAGAATGATGATATTTACACGTATTGTTAATTTACAATTTGTATTTACATCAAAAACCTGTAGGTTTATCAGTAAAATTAAGTTTTCTTTTTCCTATCAATCAATCTGAAAACTTGAGGAAGAAGACTAGTTGGAACATAAACTGTTTTCTCTGTGGTCTGTCTAGTGTCTGTGGTGGTGGCAGTGCTGCCATCGCTAAAATAACAAGTATATTATACACATCAATAAATTTATCTAAAGTTCCGTAAATTTCCTTATTTTTATGAACAAAACACTATCGCACGGCTATTATATTTACAGAACAAGTCCCAGAGTATATAATATAAACTACTATTTTAAATTAGTCTATGATACAGATAAACTACTTTATAGGCTGACTGAGAAATCAGCTGATAGCTGTGACATGATTTTGTACAGTTCAGTGTTGCCAGACGTTTTGAACGAGTGATCGTACGATGGGTAAATAAAGTCGTATTCCACATGAAGGTATAGATAAAAAAATATTCCATAGGGTCATAAAAATAAAATAGTAGGTTTTAAAAAACATTTCTTAATTTTAAAACTTTAATAAACCAAAATCATAAAATTAACAATCCTTATTAGTGAACATTTCTCATGTTGGAGAAAAATCAACACAACATCCAAAGCGATATAACAATATGATTTTTTATGAAATGTCATTGACGATGTGTTTTAGTAGAACACAAAAAACCTGGGAAAAGTCTGGCTTGGATCATAAACTGTAGTGAATTTTTTATAATAAAAATCACTCAAATTAACGGAAAACGGACCATAGTGCACAATGAGTTACAACCAGTTTACTACAATAAGCCGATCGCTCAGCCACTGTGTCAAACGTGTCGTCAGAAAAAAAATCGCGGGAATCGTCGAATTTGGCGGTCGTGATTTTTCTTTCGGATTTTTTATTTATCACAAAAACTTTTGAGATTGCAGATAAGTTGTGTAGATTTATGTAGATATTGATTAGACTAGTTAATTTTATTGTCTAAGTGTTTAGTTTTCCACATATAGGGTAAGTTTTTTCATTTTTTATTTTATTGTCCGATCATCCGATGGACAACGAACCGCCTGATCCGGGGGGCACAGTCCCCTCAGTTGGGCTTAATATTATTATTAAAGATGAATCCAGTATGGATACTGTCTCGTCCATAACCAGATCGGAGCGGAAAAGGGCTAGAGCACCACGCAAAATGTGCAAACACTGCAATAAAAGAAGGAGACATGGTCACTCTACAGCAGGGCTACAGGATCTATAAGGAATCAGATTGCCGTTGCGATAATGACTCGGTAGTAGTTCATCCGGAAACCACTCCACGTCCTGTGGATGGTGTACAAACTGAAATTGGTTCCACCTCAGAACTTCCCCAGATGGCGCCCCAAGTTACTAGGGCTTTGTACGAAGCCTGTACAGACCTGTCGCCATAATATGTTGTATGTACATATACAAAAAATTGATACAGGAAACTGCTCAATCATTACATCCAATTACATTAGGACATTTTTTTAAAAACGTCGATATAATAATATTGTCAATGGTTCTTTAAAACGCATTGGTCGAAATAGGATTTCAATATGCTTCTCTCATTACCTAGATGCAAATTCCTTTATAAGTGACCCTTGTTTGTTGAAAGAGAAATTAAAGGCATTTGTTCCATCTATTAATGTGTGTCGTATGGGTATTATTAAAGGTCTACCTACCGAATGGTCTCCCGAGGAAATAATGGCAAATGTGACTGTTCCCACTGGATGCGGGAAAGTAATTAAGGCGAGGCGTCTTAACTATAAAGTTCACGAACCGAACCCCGTTTAGAAACCATTCCAAACAGTCGTGCTCACCTTTGACGGTCAAATTTAGGGGTATTTAATGTATTTTCCCTATGTTCCTATTTTTGATTCCGAGTTGAACTCTCTCTTCACACTAAGTGAGTTGAAAGGAGTCCTTTCACATGTTAAGAATTCAGCTCCTGGTGAAGATGGTATACTATGTTCATTTATAACCAATCTGTCTGCCTCTGTTCTTTTAATATATTTAGATCGCATCAATGTAGCGTTAATATCTGGCAATATCCCATCAAGTTGGAAGTCTCAAACAATTATTCCTATTCTGAAACCAAACAAACCCTTTTCTAAAGTTACTTCTTTCGACCAATTGCACTTTCAACAGTTCTTGCTAAAATTGTTGAACATCTCATTAAGAATTTGAAGTTTGGAATGGTTTTTGGAAAGCAAAAACTTGTTGGACGACATCACAGTTTGGTTTTAGGAAGGGTAAGAGTACAATTGATAGTCTTAGTGTGTTCACAAATGATACTCGCTTAGCCTTTTCTTCCAATAACTCTGTTATTGCTGCCTTCCTGGATATAAGCTCAGCTTACGATAATGTCCTAGTATCAGTCCTGGAACAAAAGCTGAATTTATTACAAATCCCAAAAATGCTATCTAATTTCATAATTAATATGCTTTCAGAGAGATCGTTAAATCTAGATATTGAAGGGTGTAGGTACATTTAGCCGTTTAGTATGGAAAGGTCTCCCTCAGGGTTCTGTACTTAGTCCACTTCTATATAACATTAATTTACACTTATGATTTAGAATCCTCTCTAAATGAGTCAGTACAAGTCCTTCAATATGCAGATGAGTTACTTCTTTAATTATCGGGTCATTCTGTTGCGAATATTTGTACTTCCTTAACCTCTTCTCTAGGCTTACTGAAGACTTGGTTGGAAACCAATGGTCTACACCTGTCAATTGATAAAAGCAATATAGTCTTATTTACTAGAATGCGTAAGCCTCCAGCAGATTACAGTATCATATAATAATATCTCTATGCCGGTTAAAAATCAGGTGAAATTTTTAGGCCTTGTCTTGGATACACATCTTACAGGTTTACCACACTGTGACTATATAGCTGCTAAATGTGAACGAAATATCAACATAATTAGATGTCTTGCTGGTGTTTGGTGGGGAGCACATCCCTTTTCATTAAAACTAGTGTACAACAACTTGATTAGAAGTGTATTGGACTATGGGACCTATTTGCTGGAACCTGCTAATGTTGCTGGTCTTGAAACTGGAAAGTGTTCAGTCTAAGGCACTTAGAGTAGTTTCAGGTGCAATGAAAAGCAGTCCTATTAATTGTCTTCAGGTGGAATGTAGAGATGCCCCGCTTCATTTGCGACGTCAATTTTTAGCTGATAGATTTATGACACGGTGTTTACAATTTACATATCATCCTTTGCGAAATAGACTTTCCATTCTCTCTAAAGAAGTTACTTCATCCACTTACTGGAGGCACAAAGATACTCTGTGTTTAGTTAAAAGTTTTAGAAAATACAATTTAATTGAAGCTCCTTGCCACCAGTCTCAATTTCTTCCTATATATCATTGTAATAACTGTTCATTAATGATGTCACCAAACATTCATTTTAACCTTAAAAACTATTTAATATAAATATTTATACATATTATTACGTTTGAATAGCTATATCATTATTTACAAGGAAAAGTGTTTTATAAATATCTGAATTAAAATTAAGTAAAATACATGAGATAGAATTGGGAAAAGGGACTCGGAGGGAAACAAAGCTTAGGAAAAGTGAGTAGTGGTCATAAAGGGGGCAGGCAAAAATAAAGTGGTTCAGATCTCCCACCTCAGAATTAACTATCTTGTAATTTCAACTGTTTTACTAACAAACTACTAACACCTTTTTAAATTATTATGTGTAATACTAACAACTTTACTAACACTTACTATGTAAGTACCAATTCTATGGACTATACCTATGTCTGAAAATAAAGAATATTATTATTCTATTAAAGAATATTATTATTCTATTAAAGAATATTATTATTCTATTAAAGAATATTATTATTCTATTAAAGAATATTATTATTCTATTAAAGAATATTATTATTAATATGTCCTTTATTAATCTCTTTTCTTATATTTTACATTTTTAAATATTTTTATAAAATAAATTAAAAAATGAAAACATTTAAAAATATGAAAATAGAGGCCCACCGGTATCGGGAAGAGGGTCCAAGCTACCGGCGGTCAGGGCTCCAGAGAGAGGAACCTCCTAACAATACGGGCCGTGTCCAGCAATACTGCTTTCTGGATCAGGCCCTTGACCCAGCCGCCTAACGAGAGCCTCCTGAGGTGTTGGTCGAGGCTCGTGGCTATTAAGCCATTGGCTGACACGACTATCGGTACAATGATCGCTGTGTCCACATCCCACATGTCGACAACCTCGCGAGCCAAGTCAAGATACTTGATTTGCTTATCTTTCTCGGCTTTCACGAGGTTCCCGTCATGCGGGACGGTATTGTCAACAATCATTGCACGCCTCTCGATTCGGTCCACCACCACAATATCAGGCTTATTGGCTACAATAGTCCTGTCAGTGGTATGATGTATGGACCGATCCCAGTACAGTGTGATATTGCCATTTTCGAGAACTGGGTCGGGCACATACCTGTAGTACGGTACCTCCGATGCCACAAGAGTGTATTTCAGAGCAAGTTGCTGATGGATAATTCTGGCTACAAGGTTATGCCTATGCAAGTACTCCTCGTTAGCTAGACGAGAACAACCAGAGATAATGTGGCGGATCGATTCACCCGGGCGGTGACATGCCCGACAGATGTCAACCGCGCCATCCTTCACAATAAATCTCCGGTAGTTATTTGTCATGATAACTTCGTCCATAATTGCACAGACAAAACCTTCGGTTTCCCCAAAGAGGTCACCGAAACGCAGCCAGGCTACGGACGCTGCTTGGTCTACATCGGGCCCATGTAGGGCCCCGAAAAAGCGTCCGTGGAGCTCTTTACTCTGCCATACCTTCCTGCGGTCGTTAGTATCAAGGCTTGCGCCAGTTCTCATTCGCCAAGGAGAGCGGGGTGAGTCCCTTGTCCACTGCTACTACATCTCGATGCATTCCCACGTCGGCGTGTAGAAAATATTCCCTGAGACTGCATATCTCGCGGTTGTGGAGGTTTTTAGCATTTAAAAAGCCTCGGCCTCCACACTTCCGCGGGATATACAATCTCATGACCGACGATCGTGGGTGGTGCATTCGATATGCAGTCAGCAGTGTACGAACCCGCCTATCCAGGCCATCAAGTTCCGTTTGAGTCCATTTGAGTATGCCAAAAGAGTACGTCAATACCGGCATGACCCAACCGTTGAAGGCGCGCACCTTGTTTCCGCCCGAAAGAAGGCTATTGAATACCTTCTTCAGGCGGCCAAAGAAACGTTCCCTCAACGATTGCTTCATGTCAGTAGCGCTGATACCTAACGCTTCCGACATACCCAAATACTTATAAGTTTCGTTTGGAGAGAGGGATCTCAGGTTTATGGAATCCGCGAGTTGAACTCCTACTGATTCCACAATCTCCCCTCGCTTTACATGTCCACACCAAACTCCATCCTGATGGCGCTACTAAAAATTTCAGTTACCTTCAGTAGCTCCATCAGCTGAAGATTGTTGGGGGCAAAGAGCTTCAGGTCATCCATGTAAAGGAGGTGAGATATAACCTGTCTTCAACCGATAGCCTAGCCCTGAATTCTCCAGCAGCTGAATCCTCTAAGCATTAGAGGATTCAGGGCTAGGCAAAACCAAAGTGGACTCAAACTATCGCCCTGAAATATACCTCGCTCGATCCTCACAGATTCGCTATTCCTCTGGATATTTCGACATCCTGGATAGCGAAGGAGTGTGCTCCATTGCCTCATACACGACATCAGGAAGGTGCGTAGAGTTATATCTATTTTATACAACTCTAGCACCCTCATGAGCCATGTATGAGGCACCGAGTCATAGGCCTTCTTATAATTTATCCAACATGTCGACAGATCCTTTCGGGAACACCGAACCTGTTGGCTAATGGCCATATCTATAAGGAGTAGCTCCTTAGTACCGCGGGACCCGTTCCTACATCCATTCTGAGAGACCGACATGATGGAATTATTGTCGATGTGTTTATTAATTTTAACTCTCAAGATGGATGTAAGAACCTTATAGACCGTTGGTAAACATGTAATAGGTCTATAATTTTTGGGTTCCGCGGTGCTACCAGATTTGTGGAGCAGGTCCTGTTGTAAGGAACTTGGGTAGCAAACCAGACTCCAAGGCTGCCTGGTACTGAGATGCCAAACGAGCGTGCGACCTTTGTACCCACTTAATCCAGAAGTTGTGCAGCCCGTCCGGCCCTGGAGATTTCCAGTTTGGCAACGGACGGACTGCACGGGCTACATCTTGGGGGCTGATCGTGATAGCCCCCATTTCTTGTATTGGATCGCACGCTCGTTCGACCTCCCGAGTCCATTCACCTTCGGTGTGACTGACAGGCACCGACCAGATGCTGCGCCAGAATGAATACATAGCGTTATCATCCGGCAGGCACGTATCAGTCACACCTTGGTCGGGTCGCTCCCAAGCCCGATAAACCCACCTTTCATTACTTTGGAATGTACGATTCTGGGTGTATCGCTCCACTCTCCGCCTGTACCTACGAATACGATTTGACCATGCAAACACTTTTTGTTTCAGGAAGTCGATGCGCTCTGTGACATGGATATAGTCTCGGAGGCTGACATCAGTCCCCGAAAATGCCCGTCTCACAAAGCGCATCACTCTTGGATGAGTATTTCCCTCCCTGAAACAAATTAGTTTGCCGATGAGTGCTCTGGCCCCACCAATACGACGCTCGATCCTGCACTGCCAAGCCGGTACGGCTGGTTTCGGTCATGTAGCTCTGTCATCTGCAAATTTGACGTGGGCTACACGACATGCAGCTACAGCCGCGCAGTACATGATCGAATGTGTATCTGTGAGGTCTTCGCAGTCATCAAAATAGTTTGACAACTGCGAATCCAAAACAGCCACCAGCGCCCTATTTTTGTTATGCATGGGCAAACGAGGTAATCGTGGCCTAAGTTCGGGCGGCATGTAGCGATATTCCCGAATAGCACACTCCAAAGCACTGCTTAATTCCTCACTGCACTGGGTACTTACGTTTGTAACCCTGTCACTACTCTCCTCGTCAGCGTGGCTAGAGGTATGGTTGGGCTGTGGTTGGGCCACAGCTTGCGACGATGGGGCAGTGACAGGGTTACACATTTCTGTTCGGGGGCGATCAAGCGCAGTATCATCCAACATATGATTACGCTGAATGACCCGCACCTGATCCGAAAGTCGTTGGGCCGAAACGACGGCTGGCTCAAGCACCTGAAACAAAGAGAGCATCCGGACACGGTACGCGGTCAGGTTGTTTCCTCCCTCTGTAGCCCCAAAGTATGCGCGCATGACATTTTCATTGATGGATTGTGACCATCTCATGCGCTGCACACTTCCGCCGGGTGCTGGGACCCTATCAGAGACCGGTGGGCCTCGAGGTCCTAAGCGATCCGGCGGCCGGCGCCCTCCCCGTCGACGCGCAGGTGGTGGTGTCGTCGGCGGCGAGAAGTACTCGTCGCTCGAGCTCGACGCAACTGCCACGGCCGGTGTCACATCACTCACGATGGGGCTGGGTTCCGACGGCGGCGAGGCGGAGCTGGGCGACGAGGCCGGAGATGGTAGGCGTGCGTTTTGTCTTCTGGCCTGGCTTCTTGTCAACATTTTGTGTTCATTCCGCAAAAATTTGGTTTCTTTTTTTTTTCTTTTATGCAACCACGGGTAGTACATTATTTATGAATATATATATATGAATTTGCTTTTATTTCGATTTTATATCTTATTTAAAATGGTTTGTATTAATTTAATTCCTTAAAATTATTGGTGAAAAATTTTTTACATGTCAATCTTGACAAGTCAGACCACAGATTAATAATATTAATATTATGTATCACCTTTTTTGGATTTCACGGCATATCTCCTGCGAGGAAGACATCCGGTCCTTTGGCAGGCCTGCGCGGGGACACAGGTCCAACGCGTAGAGGCCCCTTGGAGAGCTTTTATCTAAATATGGCATGGGACACCAACCCGGGACACTCCACACCTGCACTATAGAAGTACAGACATGGAGTATCCCGGGCGGGTGCAGGACTATTGTAGAATATGGAACTATAAATTACTGGGATTATGGATGTGGGGGTTTGGTGGACTGATAACCTCTACTGCCAGAGGGATTTATTATTAGGGATGGCAGACGGTGACTCGCCAACTCGCTACCCCCCGAAAAGCTGCCAGTGCAGGCAGAAGGCGGCAACAGCGGTGTGAGTGGCCCTAGCCACTCACACCGCAGTAGAGAGGTGCGGCCCCGGTTTCACCGTCACGAGTCTCCACGAGACCCGGATTGGGTTTCCCCGCTATTACGCCATTAGACACTTCCACCCCCGAGCATATAGCTCTGGCGGCCCCCCTCTGACCGGCCAGTTAAGGCAAGACAGAGTTGAGAGTCCTGCGGGCGCTCTTCAGGTTCCACTCCAGCTACCCAGTATGGGCAAACTGGAGACGAGGCCCTGACCGACTCTCTGGGGCAATAAGGACCGCAGTGTCGCCACTCACCATCAGCTCGCCACAAGCTGCCCTGCGGTTTTAATATTATTATCTCCTTTATTTGTCTATAAACTTACTAATTACATTTTTAAATATTTTTATAAAATAAAAAAAAAGACAAAAACATTTAAAAATATAAAAAATAGAGGCACTGGTATCGGGAGCAGGGTCCAAGCTACCGGTGGTTAGGGCCCCAGAGACAGGAACCTCCTCACAATACGTGCCGTATCAAGGAGTACTGCCTTCTGAATCAGGCCCTTAACCCAGCCACCCAGCTCGAGCCTCCTGAGGTGTTGGTCGAGGCTCTTGGCGATAAGTCCATTGACCGTAACGACTATCGGCACAATGATGGCCGAGTCCACATCCCACATGGCGACCACCTCGTGAGCTAAGTTGAGATATTTTAACTGTTTCTCTTTCTCAGCCTTCACGAGGTTCTCGTCATGCGGGATGGTGACATCGATAATCATTGTGCGGCGCGCTGATCGATCTATTACCACTATATCAGGCTTATTGGCTACAATAGTCCTGTCAGTGATAACAGATCGATCCCAGTACAACGTGACATGGTCATTCTCGAGAACTGGGTCGGGCGCATACCTGTAATACGGTACCTCAGAATCCACAAGGCCGTATTTTAAAGCAAGTTGCTGGTGGATAATCCTGGCCACTTGGTTATGCCTGTGCAAATACTCGCCGTTAGCCAGACGAGAACACCCAGAAGTAATATGCCTGTTAGACTCACCGGGAAATTCCCAGAAAACTTATGTAGGAGACCTACCTACGGGATTGAAATGAAATGTTGGTACACTAATAGTTTGTGATTGGCGCTGGCATATTGAATACTTCTTTTCTTGGAACAAAGCGGGAATTTCCCTAACATTGAGTACTTCATATCCCATGAATACAATCCGACAACAATTGTGTTACTAAGTCTAGGCGTACGAAGTCGCGGGTAAAAGCTAGTTTTGAATAAATCAAAGACCAGTCAAATACCCAATTTTTAGGTCATACAAATATTTTTTCATGCGAGGATCGAACACAACCCGTGGCGCAGTTACCGATAGCGCAGCCTCATCAACCTGAGCTGCGAAATACAATAAATTAGCGGCAAAATAACTTTTTTGAAAATTTTATGGTATAGAATTTAAGTAGGTATAGTTTTTTACCTTTTCTAAAAAAAATACCCACATTAGGTTTAGGTATGTAGGTTTCTTCATGTTTAGTGAGTGCTTTTAAATATAAATTTGACATGCACAAGTAACCAGCATGCAACAACTATCTATAAGTCGTACTATTATTGTTCCGTGATCGAACCTGCGCCTTCTAATAGGAAGCGAGGAGAGGCCTCGTCCTTCGAAGGAGTCCAGCGAGCGCTGGGACGCAGCCTGCCACGGTCGTGGTGAATGTCACGAATCCTATGACTCATGGGACGGCGGCCCTACCCAAGCAAGGCTTCGTGCATCTTTGAGAGGCACTTCTTTGCGTAAAATATATGAGAGGCCTAGGTCCAGCAGTAGGTAGATTTAAGCTGTGGATGATGATGAATATTACTTTGTATACCGAACTTATTTTGTTTACTGTCATGACGCAATATGCTTTACATAAATAAAGAAGTCTGAACTGCGTTTTAATCTTTTCAAGGCGCCCATGTTATTTGGTTAAAAAAAAACAGTATCATGCTGTTTAAGAAATTTAATGGAATCACTTTTCTAATTACAATTTATACATTGTTATATTTTACACATTTTATCTAATTATGGTATTTCTAATGAGACTACTAAATAAATAACATGAAAATAAAAAAGCCTTATGTAGTCTCTACTTCTACGCCTATTATTGCGAGTGTTTATTTACAATTACATCACTATATTATCATAGGTATTGGACATACAATAAAACATATTTTATCTTAAAATATTTATCATTGCTTTGAATATAGTGAATATAAAGAAAATTTTGGTCCAGCTAAATCCTATCATACTAAACGCAACTCCTAGAGAAATGGGTAGATATTGCTATTAGGTTCATAGATATAAATTTACAATAAAATATAAGATTAATTTTAACTTGCTAATAATAACCATAATGTTATTGCTAAGTTTACGAAAAATACGATAAAATCATGAAATTTATCGTCAATATCCCTATTATTATAATATCACCTATCCACCGTAGGTTCATATTTTTTAATCTAATTCGTCGCTTGCTCTATAGCATCAACGACGAATTTCATAGTAACGATTGCGATTTAAACGTTTTACAAGAAGAATAAATGCTACATTTAAAAAAAATATTTTATACATCAACAATACTGCAAATTAGTAAACAACGCTTTTATAATGTATTAAAATGCACTTTCGTTCGGATTTCCGAACGACTCATTTAAGTTATACTACATTTTAGAGTAAATATGAAATTAATGGAAGTATTTTTTAGCACGCGTCAATGACCGTTATTGCATAAAGTTCACATACTGATCTATTATAATGTAAGAGTAATATTTACGAAACAGAGTCTTAACTAACAGTCCTTTATATAAATATTTAGAGCTACCCATAAGTCTCGCTAGTTTAAAAAAATAGATGGCTTTACTACATTGTACTTTACGTGCAGTACCTTTTTAAAAGCAGTTACCCGTTAGAGGAGATTCACGATGAGAATATTTTAGGTAAAATATAATGCAATAAAGCACTGCTCATGAGATAGTTTTATATTGTGATACTGTCCGAGAGCTCCAAATAATCGGAATAATATTGAACTTAGTAAGTAAATAAGGTTTGATAAATTCAACAAAATATTTGTTCTGTAATAATTTACAAAAAAAAAAAACAAAACATACATACATTTTATTATGTTCTTAAGGACGCTTTTACATTTTTCTACAAATAACAGTGCTTTTCAGGTACCATTTTAATATATAAGCAATCACAAATGTGAAGATATTATGGTCTCAATTTAAAAGTAATCTATTCATCTCCCGATTGGAATCATAAAAATTGTATGACATCATACAAAATTTTCGGATAAATCCGTTTTCACCATCACAATAATCACAGAAAATTTACAAAAATGGGGTCTGATTAGGTACCATTTTAGGTAAATTGACTGCATATTTTATCTTAAAAAATAGATTAGATTGCGGCATATATAGTCCTCTATATGTTCAGCTAATTATTTTGTACCTAAGTCATTACATTTTTCAATTATCAGCTAAATAAGAACGCTTGCAAATTTCTTCATACATATTTCACTCGCGGTGCATCATTCCGCGCTCAGACGCGCCTGTGGAAGGACGGGTGTATCGCTCTATCCCAAAAAATAAATTACGAAAAGTCGCGCGTCTTCGCGTAGAATCGTCGTTTATCGTGACCGGCAGGAGTTGATACTTTTTCGAACCGATATAAAAGTAAGTACTAGTTTCATACTATTATTAATATTTTTAGAATGTAATTTAGAAACTGTAGATCGGGATTTGGATACGAATGGCTATGCAGTTGTTGATAAGGTTAAGAAATGGATGGGTGGCGTTATGCAGCTCTTAGTAAAGTTTAGATTTAGATTAGGTCGTGGGGCTTGAAAGTAGATGGGTGGTCTTAAGCAGCTGTTGGTAAGGTTAAGAAATGGATGAGAGAGGTTAAGCAGCTGTTGGACAGGTCAAGAAATGGATGGGTGAGGTTAAGTTTTACTAAATCAAAGTATGAATAAGTGGGGTTAAGCATCTGTGGGTGAGTTCAAGAAAAGGATGGGTAGGGTTAAACAGTTGTTTACATGTTTAAGAAATGAATTGGTGGGGTGAAGCAGTTCTTACTGAGATAGTTACTTAGTTTTGAGTATCATATATATATTAGTGATGGTTGATATAGCATAAAGCATTATAAAGTGGCATTCTTATTGTATATAGCATATGGCAAATGATATCGTGGCTCGCACTTAATGCTATGATGGGAGTGTCGCGTAAGTCAGTACGATGTTTTGTTAAAATGTTCAATTTGTTTTTTTTAGATGCCCCGTATTCGGAAATTTGGTTATAGACCAAAAAAGACCTGCAAACTTAGCAGTAAATAAAAGTAATGTATGTAAGTACTTTCACTATGGAGTTTATTAGTTATTTGGAGTGTTAGTTTAAACATTTTTTTTTTATCAATTCCATCACGTTTCGTCAGGTTACTTATTTTGATGTATTTTTTGTTAACAGGGAGAGCAGCATAAATGTCTCGTTAGACCATGACGAGCAGTGTGAAATTTTATTTGAAAGTTATATAAAAGTAATCATAGGTTTTAATTTTTTTACCGTACTACTAATATTGTCGTTTTATTTTCAGGAGCTTTTTGCGTAGTACAATTTAAGGCAAAAGAATAGTTGACATTAATTACCTATTTGAGCAGATGATTCAAATAAAGTCACATTTCTCTTTTCGATTGCGGTATGAAGCATTTAGGTTTAGGTTTAAAGAAATTTATTCTCAAAAAAGACATAGTCACTTACATGAGAACGTAATTTAAAAGTAATTTGTAGTTCATTGGTGTCGCACTATTAACACATTTCATAAAATTTTTATATTTATGCTATAAGTTAAGTACTACTAAGTATACTATAAAAGAACCCACTCAACGTATTCATTTCAAAGTTTGTCATTAATTAGATGCGATATACTGAGCAAGTTTCTTCTTGAATACGTTAAGCGAGCTTACATTTTTTATATGTGAGGGTATTTTGTTATTTAGCGATAAATAAAGAAAAAAGAGATGGCAAAAACGTAATAAGTGAACAAAATAATGCCTAAAAGCTCAGTGTAAATAACACTAATGCTTGTGTACTTTTCTTACATACCTATATTAAATTTATTATACACTTTTACTACTTCCGATGTTTTAATTTTTACTCCCAGGCTAGTATGTCTATGTCACTTAAGTGTTAGTTATGTTCAAATGAATACCCAATTCAAATAGTATCAGTAGTTTTTGAGAATATCTCGGATATAAAAACGTACACACGGGTCGATGAGAGCACCGCCTTCTTTTGAAGTCTGTTAAAATACTAACCTAATTATCACGAAAATAGTACGGTCACCAAATGCGCTTTCAAAGTTCCAACTTAATTTGCTAAATAAATTCAATAATTAATTTAATAAATAAAAATTAATTAAAAATTATAGCAAGGACCAATATTATTTAAGCGATGTATAAACTCGAGCGCTCTGTGGTTTCAATGTGTGCGTACGCGTAATGTTGCTGTGCGCGACTCTATTTACCTAAATTTGAGTTCGTCGAAATTGTAACAGCGTCCTTAACAATTGAATCTATGAATTGTATCACAAAATATATAATGAATGCATGATTTAAAGATTTTATTCCAGTGTTAATACAAGTTATTCAATTTGATATGTACCTATATATTTTTATTTTTATTTCACTGCTGAGAAATTTTGAATTTGGTTACTGTTATTGGATGCCACCCACGAACTGAAGACGTCTCTGCAAATTACAAAGAAAATATCAACATCAAATAGTATTTTATCATATTTTACACATGTGTTTATTAATTTTATTTTAAAATCAATAAAAAATACTGTCATTTTTTACGATAGTTGCTGTTGTTACTGTTAAATAGCCAGCGATGCTCTGAATGTGTGATGATTTTGTCGTAAGCAAGTAAAGCTAATTATATTATTACCTGCAGTGGCTAACAACGCATTCATTGGAGCAGTATTCATCTTCCCATTCGCTGTTTGCTATAGCCGGGTTAGTACATCCCTGCCGGATGCATGATTGCGTACTTCGGTTCTCATTTTGCTGTAATCATTATGATATTGTTAATCTATCAATATTGAGATTAAGTTATTTGTTTACAATTTGGGTAAGAACACTAAACTCGTACGGAATTAAAGTTGTCAGATCTGATAATGGTGGTTTTACTAGAATTATGTACTAAAACAAACAACATTTAAACAGTAACCAAATGGGACAACTAATTGGTTCAGGTTGATATTACGCAGTCAATTTTCAGCATCTTCATCAGCTACATATTTTTTGAGCAGGGGGCATATAAGTAAAACCAATATGTAATCTTATAGTCCCTTTGGGGAATTGTGCTGATTAAGAATTGTAGTTTAAATAAGTATTAAGACATGTTATATGTGAAAGTATGTAAAGAGAATGTATTTACATCAGATGTTTGTTGTGGAACACCAGAGTTTCCATTACTATTAGAAGAATGTTGATCAGTTTTTGAAACTTGATTCTGTGACTGTTGCTGCTGAGGTTGCTGCTGCTGCTGTTGTTGCTGCTGCTGCTGTTGTTGCTGCTGCTGCTGTTGTTGTTGTTGCTGTTGTTGTTGCTGCTGCTGTTGCTGCAGTTGCTGCTGTTGTTGGTATTGCTGCACTTGATGAGCTTGTTGCATTTGTTGATGTGTTTGTTGCATGTGCTACAATTTCAAAATTGAAATTTAATTGTCAGAGATCACGATTATATTTTCACCACAGGCTATTTGACAAGGGATCACCAACAAGTCAAAATTAACAAAGCTGTTAAAATACGTTACGTTCCATGGCGAAAATGTAACATATTACACACAAAGCATTCATATTATTATGAACTAATCAACGAAAAATTTAAATAAGAGAAAATTAAGGATGAAATTACAACTAAAAATTAATTTGAATGAAAGTTCTTGGTATTATTTTCGATTAATTTGACGTGGTTAATTTATTTTTACCAATCATTACTGGTAATTAAATCAATAGTTTCCAATGTTACATTCTCAATTTAGCTTTCTAATTGTTAAACATTATTATCAGCCACCTTACGCTTATCAAGTGCCAGTTATATACAATTGGATTTAAATCATAATTGTAGGGTGGCAGCTTTAAAACTTTAAAGCCATGGGAGTTTAAAATATTGTTTCTAATATAGTTTTGTGGCAGTTTGTGCATTTTTATTAACTCGCAGTGTTCCGGATTTGGTATTACTGCTTATAAATATATTATAGTTTTATAATTTCAAAAGAAGAAAATTAATTTTCTTTTAAAGACGTTTGACAGATAGTGGTCATTCGAGGTCATTGACGTTCCTATTCTTATTTGAAACGCATAGTACCTATGTATATTAATTTTACAATAAGGTCCAAGCTACGGCGGTTAGGGCTCCATAGAGATAGAGAAATCTCCTCGCAATGCTTGCAGTTCCGAGGAGCTTTATGCATCAAGCCCTTGATCCAGTCAACTTACGGGAGTATCATAAGGCTCTTGACTATTAAGCCATTAGCTATAACAACAGCTATAAGCACAATAATTGCAGAATCCACAACCCACATAAGAGGATCGACAACCTCAAGAGCTACATCAAGTTATTTGATTTCTTTATCTTTCGATGAGATCTTACTATGTTGTCTACATCATCGAAACTTTCTAGATCTTCAATTTCGAAAATAATATGATATGACGTAATCCATTTTGATAGTTCAAAACATGTTAAAATGTAGCCAACTTGCAGAGCAGTGGTTAAATTTCACAGCTGGTTAAGAAAATTGATCAACTGCTAGCATGTGGGACACTCACTAAACTTAACAGTCTGTTAAGCTATTCAGGAAGTTAAATAACAAACAGAGGATGGTGAAATTGGGTGACATTCAGACACGTATCTAAGCTTACGATTACCGTAAGTTAAATTCCAACACAAATTTGATATTTATGAATAAGGTGAGTTTATGCTTAGACTCTTTTCTGAATATTAGCCTAATGTTTTGCACTAGGGAAATATGAAACTTACTGAGCTATCTTTCTTTTTAATTTAACGTTGTACGACTGCAGGTATAATACATACTTGCTGCGAGTGATGATACTGCATTGCCGCGTGCACAGAACCCATTGGAGGCGACTGGGGTGACACTTGTCTATATCCGGGAGGTGATAAGGGCGAGTTAGCAGGGTAGCTGGTGGGGGACTGCGCGGGTTGATAGTTCCTTGGCGATTGTGCAAGATTAGGCTGACAACCTTGAGGTGAAGTAGATGGGTTCACTTGGTAACCTTGTGGCGATTGAGCTGGAACACCCTGATTAAACAGAAAAATGATTATAGAAGACCATTCAAATTAAAAGAGGTATTATGGTAATATGGAAAAAATATTCCGAGGAGAATTATTGATCACTTTTTTTTATGAAATTGACAACAATTAATGGAAATTAATTAATTAGGTGGTATACGCGTAGGTGGTCACCTAACTAACAACCTCCGCTTTGCAGATGATACTACTCTTGCATAAAATCGAGCACATCAGCCATGAGTATGGCCTCAAAATCAACAGGAGCAAGACCAAACTGATGTTTGTTGATCGGACTGGTACGGTGCAAAGAAGCAATGAGCTACGAGACCTGGAAGCTGTACATAAATTCGTATACCTGGGCTCGCAAATAAGCGATGACAGCAACTGCGATCAAGAGGTGATCAGAAGATCTCAGATGGCCAAAGCTGCGATATAAAGACTGGAGAAGATTGGGAAGTACAGGAGTATTAACCGCAAAACGAAAATAAGACTGATGCGAACCCTTGTCTTCTCGATCTTCTTGTACGCTTCGGAAACCTGGACGTTGAAAACTCGCAACCGACAAAGAATAGACGCGTTCGAAATGTGGTGTTGCGCAGAATGCTCCAGATTTAATGGACTGAACGTCGCACAAACGAGTCTATTCTTCAAGAACTTAACATAGGAACGCGGCTCTCGACCATCTGCACACAACGTGTCCTAAACTTTTGGGCCATCTGGCCAGGTCTGGTCCAGATGGTTTAGAAAAAGTGATCATCACAAGCCGCATGGCTGGGAAAAGGAGTAGGGGTCGTGTGCCTATGCAATGGGTGGACACAGTAACAACAGCAACTGGAGCTACGTTGCAGGCAAGCGTACATCAAGCCCAAGATCGTGCAGCCTGGCGAGCGATGGTGAATGGAGCCCACAGTCGTCACGTCCCTCAGCCATGAGGATACGACGAAGAAGAGAAGAGAATGGAAATTATTGATACTCAATCTGAAAAATACTAAATGCATGGACAGAAATGATTTAAAACTATCAAATTAGTCCATGTAGTTTAGGGGAAAACTAATTTAATTTTAACTAGTGTTTTTATTACAAAGAGGTTATATATATATAGCTTGACCGCGATTAGAAGACCGCTATAGAGCTACTAATGCAGTACTACTAGACCTGTTATATTTTTTACAAGCTTTTACTCACAGCTTCGTACGAGTACCACTAAACCATACACCATCATTGATGCATAGAATATATATGTTCCATATAACTGTGGAGTGCTTAAAAATAAAGGCACCGTTTTAACTGTAGACTTAGTAAGTTTTTTTCGGATTGCTTTCATGGCATGAGGACATTCGGACATTTGGATAATCAGTACTTGTCAGTAATTAACGAAAACCAGTAATTGACAACAAATATTTTTGTGATGAACATAAATGTTTGTTTGGCTTTATAATAATAGATAATTTATTAATCAACTTTTACAATAGAAGAGTTATCATCTGTCATCAATTCAAATAATAAATTTAAAAAATATAAATTTAATATTAATAAATAATGGTCAAGTTAATACTTATACATAACTTATAAAATACTAATGGCAGGTACTTTTTTGTTGAATTTGGGTCCCTCTACCCCTCCTTCTGGGAATATCTCAAATTACCATTAACCCTGTATATGACATTATATTTGAAGACATGCTCACCTGGTATGTTTGAGTTGTGAGAGTCATGCTACCTTGGTAGTTTTGTGGGGGTTGTTGAGGGTTAGATGGGTAACCCTGTGGACTCTGAGCAGGATAAGGAGCTTGAGTTGGGCCTCCTGAATAATTTTGTGGAGAATAGCCCTGTGGTGCTGGATTTGGCACATAACTTTGAGGTGAATGACCATTACCATATGTTTGCCCTTGGTAATAATTACCATAGGATGAATTGGCACTATTGGTATGATTATACATAGGTTGATTGTCCTGTTCTCCTCCCTAAAATAAATAATTTAAAGATATTAAAAATAAATCTAGAAACATAAAAACACTTAAATAATATTTTTTATGAGTGTTAGACAATTACAAAAAAAAACAAGGTGTTAATGCATACAAATGATCGAAATTTCTGCCACTTCAGATAACAAAGTATTCCTTTCTTTGAAAAGGTCATCATCAACCCATAATATATTGTCCCACTGCTGGGCACGGGTCTCCTCTCATATTGAGAGGGATTAGGCTAAAGTCCACCATTCTAGCCTAGTGCGGGTCGGCAATCTTCACAGAGTCGAGAAAAATCTCTAAGGTATGCATGTTTCCTCACAATGTTTTCCTTCACCGTTTAAGTGAGTGATAATTAATTATTAACATGCACATGAATTCGAAAAGTCAGAGGTGCATGTCTTCAGTTCGAACTCGAGACCTTCGACTTTGCAGTCCAATGGTCATACCACTAGGCTATCTCTGCTTGAAAAGGTAAATGGATATATATTTTTTACATTATCAACGCTTTTTACTAATTACTCTTTATTCAATTATGAATTGGTTACAATAAAATAAAACAATACATAAGCAATTTTAATCTAACTAAATACATAATGCTAAACAAAAACAATTTTGAATACTGTTTAAATAGTATTTGTTTGTATAATACTTTGTAGCCCTTGCTTACAGTTTGAATTTAAGTTTAGTGGTCATATCTTTGCACAAAAGATTATAAAGTTAATATTCTTTGTCTTTATTATCCTTTAATGCATAATTTTTATTCCTCTTTTGTGCATTTGAGAATAATTGAAACCCTACGGAATTTTATATATTATTAATTTAAATTATTTTCATTTTTCAAAGGGTTTCTCCTGTATCATAAGTTTCTGGGTACTGATTGTACCTATTTATTAAAAAGAATCTCTGAAACTTCCAAATCAGATTCATGACCTGCTAGTATTTGCAATCATGTTCATTATTTTTTCCTATGAACCTTTTGTTAATTTTCATATTTTTATTATAACACATTATGTTAAAACTAATGTAGCTCAAGTAGTTTGTGAATATTAAATAGCATACAATCATGCCTGTATTCCCCGAAGGGTTAGGCAGCGGTGTTATAATGTACACCCACAGTTTTCCGGTGTGTTAAGGTTCTATGTAATAGGGGCAATTAACCGAGCACAAATCCAAACTCCAAGTTGGTACTGAGAATTAATTGGAAATACCCAATAACACTGCTCAACCTGGGAATCGAACCCAGGACATCTAACATAGCAGTCGCGTTTAGTACCGCTAGAATAACCAGGCAGTTTGTGACACGTCAAATAAAATTATGAAATAATAACCAATAGCTTGTTAGCATTGGTCAGTTATGCTAACCTACGTATATACGGAACTTAATAATTTACATTGCGTTGTTCAGAAACGCACTTTCATAGGTTATCAATCCAATAGCGGCATTGAAGAGATAAATGGTCGAGAAAAGTACCTCAGAAACCGGGCATTAGTCACTCTTCACTAAACTCTACATTCCTTTGTTTATTATTATTGTACACAAAAGCTCACATCATAACCTCGAAATCAATAACTAAAGCTTTGACAAAATATTCGAGTTACATCTTACCAAAGTTGAATTAGAATTATTATTAGACATTGAAATTTTATGCAGTCTAACCACTGTTTCAAATTCCACTGATTTCAAAAGTAGTAATTAATCAAATTTATGAAAAGTTCATGCATTAAAATACCTTATGACAGACAGACGGAATTTGACTGAACTGAATGCGTGAGAGAGACTGAAAGCTTCGATGACATTAGTCATGTCAACTGTCAAATGAATATTTGTATAAAGCGCCATCTACAAACTGTTGATAGAACTTTTATCAAGGTTTAGCAGAAGATAATGGGAAGATGAGTACCTATCAGAAATTCAGAAATTTTATGAGCGAAAGTGACAACACGAACCAAATCATATTCGCCATATCCATGGCCACATTTACAACATCCGCTTACAGACAAAAATTTTGTAAATCATAATCATTCATTTGGACATGGACAAATTAATATTTTTATGTATTTGTAATAACTATTGAAAATTGAGTAAAGTAGCAAGATACTAGATACCTTAGATACTAGGCTAGCTCTGTAAGCAGCCAGTGCTTTGAGATATTCTTTCTTGGCTACTTCTGTTTTTTGTTTATAGACCTGCAATAAAAAACTTATAGTTATGTCGCAATTTTACAATAATTGAATCTGAATACAATAAAAATATTTACTACTGATACTAACACTTTTATGTTCAGAGTCTAATCCATCCCACATGGACGCCACAATTTTGGAAACTTCACCAAAACTTGCATTTGGGTTTTGGCCTTTAATGGCCGCTTGAGTGTCCCGAAAGAATAACGCGTATGCTGATACAGGCCTGTAATATACATATTTTGTTTTTAATAAAGATAGGTGGTGACTTGCTTTATAAATTCATTTTTTTTCTTAATACGTGTGAATGCTCAATAATATAAAAAGTTAACTTACTTTTGTGGTTCATTAGGATCTCGTTTTTTCTTCTTTTTCTGAACTTTAGGCTTTTTTTGCATCTGCCCACGATTTATACCATTGTCCATTGGTTCTGGAGATGATCTTTTTACTGCCATGTTACCAACACCCATCTATAACAATATTTTCAATTACTTGTTGGTATTTTTAATTTAATTAAATATTTCATATTTAATGAAAATTACCAAATCAAATAATATGATTTTAAAATACAGTTCATTGGCAACATAAACGTACAAGGTAACAAAAGTGTGAATATGCGCCTAAAGATATGTAGGTTATGTAAAGCGATAAAATTTGCCTATACCTGATGAAGCGTAGTTTGTTGCTGCCGGCTCGCTGAGCAATAATGGATAGGCAGAAGGCTTTCCGCATCACCAGGCAACTACCAACAAACAACCAATTCATTAGAATTTAATACTAGCATTACTACTGTTTAATTCATTTATTTCAACTAAGTACAAATAAAAATGTATGCCAATGAACTATATTTCTCTAATTAAAAAAACTACACAATATCTTGTTTTAAGTGTTTATATTTCCTAAGAAAGGCAAGCTTCAGTCTTCAAGTAAAAGAGAATCTGTATAGTTTGCTAAGTATGTTTAGGTTAGAACTTGCCAAGTTGCCACATTGGATTATTATCTTATTCACCATTAACAATAATTAGAACTTAGGTTTAAACTTGAATTTAGCTCATGCACATTGCTGGATATATCATATTAATAATCTTTTTCGAGGATTCAGTACACTCTTGGTGACAAAGCCAGCCTCTTAGGAAAAAATATACAATGGCACAATTAAAAGCATGCTTTTTGCATTACTTAGGTTTTTAAACTCTGGGATGTTTTAAAATTCCATTGGAATCTATTGGAAATTCAAATAAACTTTATTTTTTAGGTAAAAAATATACTGAAATTACATTTATTTACATTGGAGTCTAACGATAATTCTATACTTCTTAATTCTACTTCTACAGTAAAGACTTTTTGAACATTGAAAGTATTTTAATAATCAAAAAGTATTTAAAGTATTTATGTGCTACTTTGATTAATTATGGAGGAGATAAAGGTAAATTGGCTTCATTTCTAATAGGAAGTATAATCAAATGTGATAAATATGTACCGAAATAATCTATGCTTTTTGTTATGCATTATTGAATATTAACTAAGTTAATATAGGTATAGTAGGTAACAGATGTATACTTGGTTTTATGTATATTAACCTTTTCAACGCCATTGTCACATATACGTGACAAGCGAGCGCGTGCCATGGACATAAAATGTGACAATAAATGCGGTCCACTACAACACGAAATAAACAATAAAATCATTACTTTTATGTGTTTTATTTATACATGTTAAAAATTTGGGCTTCCGTTGATATTTAATTCCATGAAACAAATAAAAATATGCCATGAATATTGAGATGAGACGTATGATGGAAAATATAATTACAAAATTATTAAATTAATGTGAAACTTTCACTAGAATTTGTATCTCTGGTTATCTGGATAATTATATAATTCGGTTTTTTGTACACAGTAGCGCAGCTATAGAATCAAAAATAAAATTAGATTAGATTGAATTTCGATATTCTCAACCCCCGTAAATCCCTAGTGCAGCACTAATCAGTCCCTTGTATGCCATAGTCACAAATAGAAGACAAAACCCTGACGTCATAGCCGCGGGCGATCATTTTTAGTGAAGTCCATTAAATATTTTATTTGAAATTGATACAGTCATAAGTGGTTACAATAATGAGTGAAAGTGTAATAAAAACTGAAGAACTTTTTGAAATAATATTTTATAGGTACTTATTTAAAATATTCCACCGATTGTTATTTAAAAGAAAAATAGGTGTTTTACTACCTTTGTTTACAATAAAACTAAAGTTATCGCCGTCTTGAAATATTTCCCTTTGCCGGTTTTTCGATTAATTTGACGTGGTTAATTTTTTTCTGCCAATCGTCACTGGTAATTGAAGCAATTTGGCTTTCTAATTGTTGAAAATTCTTTGCCACTCTATGCTTAATCAAGTACCAGATATATTCAATTGGATTTACATCCCAATTGTAGAGTGGTAAAATTGCAATGTTATGAATATATTTTATTATACAATATTAGACGAAAATAAAAATTCAGTTGATTATCGATGAAGTATTGAAGTTTTGGAATCCCTATTTTATTTCTAGGTATTTTTTGTGAATTTGTGCTTGGCGCTGAGGGATGCTTTTATGCTTTGGCATTTAAAAGGTTAATGTACAATTTGTTATCAGATGATGGTGATGATGCATGATAGCAGCATAATATTAAAGTTCAATGAAGCACAAGATAAAACTTAACCAAAATAATATCCACATGACAATTATGTTATCAAGTTCTGTAATCAATACTTTTTCACCCAGGAATTTAAAGGTAAAAAAGAATTTTAGTTAAGTTGCATTTTGGTTACCTGTATATTATAGCTAAGAGTTTATACATTTAAAGCAATGAGATAGTTTGAATAATAATTGTTAATGTGTTCAATATTATTTTAATACTTGTAATATTTTTAATATTAATAAACTTATGCAAGTTCATATTCCATCTAAAAAATAGCTCATTAACAATTTACATCGGTAAGGAGTCAATTGTAGACGAGTGTAATTATCTGGAAAAAACAAATTTGGCCACCACCCTATATTGGAAACAGTATGGAGTTTATCCATTCTATTCGCGTACCTATGTACCCATATCCAACTGGAAATAAGGGGTGATGTGTCACAAGCGGAATATATATTTAAGGCATTCCAGGTTAAATTAAAAAGACATTAAGTTATTTTTTATTGTACATTGGGAGAACTTATAAAGGTGAAAGCATTTGTAAGCAAATAAATATTTGACTTTGACTTTAGAAATTCTCAGTGTATCTAATGAGTACTCAGTAATAGAGTACCTGTTTTTGTGTGTAAGGTTAAACTGCTTGACAATATAATATCACATTGAGATATTATATTGTCAAGCAAGCCTTTTGGGTTATGTTGATATTGTAAATAAATAAATATTAACATAGATAGTATCATTATCAAGCAGAAATTTTACTAGTAGTAACTACAAAATAATATACTAATTATCTAGATTACAATGTGTTTCAAATAAGAATAGGAACGTCAAGGACCTCGAATGACCGCGATCTGTCAAAAAAGTACAGCTTGCAAAGAAATAATTTTCTTCTTTTGAAATTTTAAAACTTTTTACTATATTTATAAGCAGCAATACCAAATCCGCAATCGCGAGTTAATAAAAAGGGACAAACCGCCAAAAAACTATGTTATAGACAATATTTTAAACTCCATTGGCTTTGAAGTTTTGAAGCTTCCACCCTACAATTGTGATTTAAATCCAATTGAATATATCTGGCACTTGAAATAAAACTGCTTTTTACGGATTTTATAGTGGTTTATTGATATTATTAATCCCGATGTTTCGGACCCTTTATAGCGTCCACGGTTACGGGTAGACTGTCTAGTCCGTAAAAAGTAGTTTTATTTCAATGTATAATATTCGCGTAAATGTCAGAAATCAATATATCTGGCACTTGATTAGCATAGGGTGGCTGACAATAATGTTCGACAATTAGAAAGCCAAATTGAGAATCGAACACTGGAAACTATTGATTCTATTACCAGTGATGATTGGCAAAAAGAAGTTCATCATCATCAACCCATATACTGTCCCACTGCTGGGCACGGGTCTCCTCTCATATTGAGAGGGATAAGGGTCGATTTCAAATTTCGAATTAAAATGATACTTTTTTGTTTGATTTTTTAAATACCCGTTTTTTTGGTTATTAATGGTATATCCCTACTACATGAGGTTATATTAATATAAGGTAAATAAAAAATTAAAGATTTTTTAATGAAAACTATTGAAAAATTAAAATCAGAGTGACACGAATGAGTGATGTTGTTCCACTAATGAAATTATCTTAAACACTAATGAGATTAGATGCCTACTAATGACAATTAAAAAAAAAAAACTGTAATCACTCATTTTAATAATTTTGCGATGTACTCTTTATCAGAAAATTAAAATAAAACAAACCCAAATGGATTAAATCAGTTTAATGTCTCTTAACAATCATAAAAATATTATTTGGATGCATATAATTTTTCAGTCTTCTTAGAGGAACTTTAGGATTAAAATTTAATATATTCGTTTAAGCACAATCTTCAAACAAATATAGGTAATTATAACAACTAATCACAGTCTAAACACACAAACTAAAATTATCCATATAAATAAAACCCGTAGTTTTCTTTAAACTTAATAGTAAGTACTCAAGTATTGATTAAATTTTGAAGTCTTCCATTTTACAATCAATATTTTTGTTTTATTAATCTATCCATAATTTTGCTGATTTTCGTCTTGTTTTTCTTTGGTTGTAATCATTATGTATACAAAATTTTCTTCTTGATTTCTGCTTCTGCTTTCCTCAATCATATCTTCAACAGAAATATTCTATCTTAATCGTTCAATCAATCTTTGGTTGCTTGATGTTGATTCAAAAACGTAAGAAATTCTTGTTGATGTTTTTGCCCAAATTCAGACGCCATTGCTTCTGTTTGAGTTACTATGAATGACTGATTTTCCCAAGTACCTTTAACTTTAGCAAGTGGTGTAACATTCTGCTCTTTGCGAATTCGAGAAGTTGGAGCTTTATTAGGCTTATTGGAGTGTTTGATGGTGATATCGCTCAATATTTTAATCTTCTTACTAGGAGGTGTAATTTTAACATTACCGACTTCTGAATCTATTGCACTTTTGTAAATTTTATGCAATTGCATGTGCTTGTCGTGCTTACAAATGGTGTCAACACACTCGTAACAACTCAATTTTCTAAACTCAAGGAACTCCGATTCGGAGTTCCAAAGCACCTGATGGACTAACATAGTTCCTTTAAAAGGAGCTATGTTTTTGGGGAGAAGAATTTCTTTTTGTCTAATCTCATGTTCTTCTACAACCCTAATCTCGACATTTTTTATGTTTTCCCGCACAATACCAACAAATGTTGAGAAGTCCCCCACATCACGCCCGCATTTTACTTGGTAGTCAGCCGTCCTTTTAACTACGGTGCCAACACCATCTGGAGCACCTTTACCGTGGCCGGCTTCCTGATAGTTCCAAGTTACTGACTTTAATGATGAGAAGACATTTTGCAGCTGTGTCATAATGTAAAATATATACTTGTTGCGATATTGACTCGAAGGGCTATCTATTAGTATATGCACAGTAGTAATATTAGGAGATTTTTCAAATACAAACTCCAGTGCTTTTTGCAAATGAGCCCATACTGCTGGTGAATCGTGTCGAGTGCATTCACTAACTGTGCATAAAGAATAGTTAATGATTTCCCTTCCCTTTTTAATATAAATTAAAGATCCAAGAGAGCGAAGATCTAATCTTCGCTCTCTTGGATCTTTAATTTCATTTGGTTAATGCTTTTCACCTTCTTACTCTCTTTTCGTTTTAGATAAGCTGCTCTTTTTTTAGCTCTTTCAGCGGCATATTTTTCCGGGTCGTTTTTAATTTGTTGATATTTTTCTCTCCTTGCTATTCTTCTTTTTTCTAACTCATCTTCACTCATCCTTTTCTTATTCGGCATAATGTCCTAAAACAATAGTTAATAAATAACAGCCAATAAGCCCTAGCCCTATAATTCATTATTATAATATTTCATTAGTGTTATCATTAATATCATTAGCGTGACTTGAAAAAGTGACACAAATGACAGTAACACTAATGATATTTGGAACGCACATATAATTTTTAAGCTTGTGAACTTTCTAGACGGCAATCGAATACATTTAAAATATCCATGTTCTTGTTAGCTATAAGAAACACTGTGTTATAAAAATTTGATTACAATACCTTTTACAATTATGGTTAAGAGACGAATGAGTCGAGTTTCGTCCACGGCACTGAAATCGGTAGAAATGTGAATATCTCGCAAAAAACACTAAACGCACCACCGCTCTGAATAAACGCTGCAAGACCACTGACGATGTGCTGGCGGGTGGTGTGAGGCGGGGGCCCGGGAGCTCCTTGGATTTAATATTATGACGGTATTAACTAACGCTACACTAATGATAGATAAACCATGATCAATGTTTGAAACACTAGGATAAGAGTATTCTATTATTCTCAAATGAAAAATTTATACTATTTTTGAATGCTTGCACATCGTCATGATATGAAATATTAAATAAATCAAATTTCTACGAGTAACTTCGTTTTTATTCGACTTTATTTCAACGTTAACGGAAAATGAGTAATATTTTCTTATGGGACTAAATGTTATAGTTTTAGTTTTCTCGCAAATGGTACACTTTTGGGTATTGTTTTGTTTTGGAACGTATAAAGGTAAACGAAGACTAAAATATTTAAAAAAAAACAAAAACAATCGCAATAAAAAATCAAAGTAATTAGAGATGTCAACATTTTTAGCTATGTTTGAAATCGACCCATAAGGGGTATAGTCCACCACACTGGCCTAGTGAGGGTTGGCAGACTTCACAAACCGTCGAGAAAAATCTCTAAGGTAAGCCCTCTAAGGTTTCCTTCACCGTTTAAGCGAGTGATAATTAATTATTAATACGCACACGATTTCGAAAAGTCAGAGGTGTGTGCTTTGGGTTCGAAGTCGAGACCTTCGACCTGGCAGTCCAATGGTCATACCACTAGGCTATCATAAAGAAGAAAAAGAAGTTAATCACGTCAAATGAATCGAAAAAAAAAAGGGAAATATTTCAAGACGTCACAAGATGGCTAGAGGTCAGTCCTATTCTTATTTGAAACGCATATTCTATTATACTTACTTGTAAATACTTTAAAATAACATTCCAAAAATGTAAAGGTTATGAATATGTTACCTGTGAATGATGTGAGGGTACACTGTCGTCAGAATCGTCACTGGTGGTACCAGGAGGTGACGCCCTCTGTGGTGATCCATACACAGGACCTGAGGGCTGTGTGGGTGTGCTAGGTGTTGGTGGGCCACTCATGACTTGAGTTGGTTGCATCATAAGTAGCCTTTGCTGTCCTCCAGGTTGTTGCTGGATCATGTAATTACCAGCTGGTGCACCTGCTCCACTGTAGTTAAAGATTATTATTTTAGTATTCAGTTGTATTCAGATGTTTTTGGTTATGTAAATACCACGCTAATAGGGAATATGCATAATTATTTACATATTTATAATGTAGCAAAGAATATTAATAGTCTTGGAAATGTAATTTTTTTTTAATAATATTTAGAACACAATAAATTTGTGGCGTTCAAACGCCGCCATTTTTGGCGGGCTTTGGATAACATCACATGACGCGTCCAGTATTCGTTTACTGTAGGCATTTCAATGCAATGTTGTGTCATGTGACGTCACACTTCGTTATTTTCAATTTCCCTCGCTTATTTTGCACTTTTTATCGGTTTATGAAGGAACGAAATAAAAAAAAACCTTTCAGGTATAATGTCACAAGATTTGGGAAAGAAATATTTCAGACAAATTTAAGCTTCATGCATATTCTCTATTGATCCATTGGTAAGGTTAATCTGTGTTTGCCACAGTAAAGAGGGGTAGCATTCCTAACACATCAAGCCTGAGATTCAAAGAGGAAAATCTAAGCAAACTTACATTTTCATACTTATGTCAAATTTCAACACAAATATGATTCATATCTGAAATAAGAAATATGATTCCAATGGAATTCCATGATCAAAACCCTTCTATGCATTTAAGAGCATGTTAAGCTGATGATATGTGTTGCCATAATATGAAGACTAATGACAATCTTTACAGGCAGTCAGCCTTTTCATAAGATATTGGCTTATAGAGTAATGGCTGTCACTTTGTCACACATCTAATTAAACTACACCTGACTAGAATCAAACTGCAACATACTTAAAAAGGCTTGGAAAAGGCTAAGAAGATATTAGTTGTAGATATTAGATAAAAAAATACTGTCTGCAATAGACAATGGAATAATTTTAAAACATTTAGGTATGAAGATCTGTACACTTACATTTTAATCATGACATTGTCTGTGTGTTTCCATGCAGATCTGGGAATTAAAGAAAAAAACAGAGTGTACCTGATACATTAAAATATTACCTTCATGCTCAGTAGAATATCTTAAGAAATATAATTATTTTTTATGGGAAGCAGTCTTTGGCATGTTTTAAGTTATTTGCACTAAATGTAGGGATGTGCAGTAAGTAAAATACAAAAGCAAACAGATGTAAGGAACCACTGACAATATGAAATAAGCTCTATATTACATTAAATGAAAACCAATTAAAAATATTTTGTAATTTAAACTTATTATTAGGCATCTGGTTAATTAAGTCAACCAAAAAAGCTTTGTTTAAAAAAGATTAGTTAGGGACTTGGTAACCTTAGTAAGATATAGTAATACATCTTTATGTAAATGTTTCTCATATTATGATAGATTCGATAAAAGTTATAAAATTAATAAAGACCTACATAGACATATATTAATATAATTATGTTTTACTATGACATATATAACTCATGTTTCACTGAAAGATGCACCTATTCAAGGGTTACACAACAGTAGTTTTCATCATTCACCATCCGTTGGTGCAGTAGAACTTTTAGTTACATATTATGTATCTCATCAGCTGTCAGCTCCTTACTTACTTCCTTCTGTACCACAGTAATATTGTTATGTCCATTACATTCATTAATTGTGGATTCTACAATGAGCTGGCAACACCAGCCTATTAGGTACACCCTACCATATACACATTCCATACTAACCTTTACAAATTACCCAGAATTTAAAGTAGGAAATGTCAGGAGGGTTTTGTTCTTCAGAGTAATCAGTAAATATGGTATAATCCTACTGTAAAGTGGAAAGGGAGTGTTTATAATACAGCTTAAATTTTACGGAATGCAGCCTGTTAATAATTTTCTTTAAGTCCCAGATCACTAATGAATTATAACACAGTGCATGGATTAAATGTGAAGTAAAACCACAGAGCAAAATGGTGAAACTCAAGACAAATCATAAATTTAGACACAAGGTTGTCAATAATATACCATACTGCTTCATTCAAGCACATTACATGCTATAATTTGGCTTTTTTGTGGTACATATTCACAAACCAAACTAAACTATGTAACTTTATTTTTATAGATAAAAAAAAATTGCTTGCCAAATAATAAGTTAAATAGTTAGCTAAATTCTTACCTATGTGATGTAACTGGCGTATGTGGTTCTTGTAAATATAGAGGCTGTTGATACGAGGGGGCTCCGCCTGGTGGTGCTAAGCCATCTTGTGCTGGATTCATCATACCAACCTACGATAAACAATGATTTTTATTTTCTTTAATTCTGTAAGCAACATATTCGAGTTCTTGAGAGTATCACCCAACGTAAAGTCATTCACTGTTTAAATATTGCGACTGCTCTTTTAAATTTTCTTTGGATCAAATAACTCAATAGTACAACAATGTAAATGAATATGAATTTAACGTAAACGAGAATACATATTAGAATAATCGTCACATTGTTCAGATTCAATAATGCGGTTTTAGAAATTATTCAAGAAGAAAAAACTAAAATGAAAGAGATCATAATAATTTGGATCACACACAATCAACCATTTTCCAAATGAATTGACATTTAGACAGCAACGATAATGAATGAATGAAATGTCTCCTGAACCTGAACTCAGATTTCAGAAAATCAGAAGTCAGAACGTTGCAATCAGTCATTTGTCATTACCATGAATGAAATATGAATATTACGGAAACAGGATCGCTTATATCAAAGCAGGAAAACGAACCCGAAGAGATTAAGATAGCATTTAGGAGGAGTGTGTCCTTGTCTAACAAGTTGCCGACATTAAATAATTTATCTTTAGTTGTTTTTGAATAATCAAAATATTGTTTTTGTCTTAATTTTCACTGGATTCTTATCATCAAAAAACTTGTTAAATACATAATATTATGTCCTGTTCTGAAATTGTGTCACCATTAAGAATCGTATCCATTATGGAGCTCATCTTTCCACAAGTAAATTGTTGGGTGTAAGTTGGTTGTAAGTAGGTAAAGTTAAAGTTTTATTTAAAATTTGTTGTTTTTATTTTTTGCATTGAACTAAGTATAACCAGGAAATAAATCCTATTAATTTCTTGGTTATTATTCAATAAACAATACAGTTTTAACAAATATTGCCAAAAAAGAAATATTTTGCCACAAGTGCAGCCTGAAGGGTGAATTAAATATAAATAAGCATTTATATCAATATTCTTGGACAATTTTAGACAGTCCCAAACTAAGCAGAGCTTGTCCTATGGGTACTAGACAATGGATATAATACTATACTTTTTTGTAAATACATACTTAAAACACATAAGAAACACCCAGACAAAATTAAATACAAAATGTTTATCACATACATATTTGTTTTCTGTGGGAATCGAACCCACGACGTCGTAATCATCAGTCCGATACGCGAACCATTAGATCATGGACGTGAATTTAAATATTATTTGGACACCCCATTAGACAGACAAGAGATAAACCTCTTCTCGCGGATCTGCTCGTTGTTAGTGTTAGTGACGATTCTGTATGTAATATCATGTCTCAGGCACTTGGAGTAGGTGCTTATTATTTCAGCCACACAGCCACTAAACCTAGGCATTAATCATTAATTGTTCGTGACAGACTGCAGCATTAGACAAATTATAATTTTTTTCCAACAGAAAAACATACAAATACAAATTCTTTATTGACAAAAAAGTAACATTCAATGGATACGAGTAACAGTGAGCCGCAAACTAAGCATAGCTTGTGTCTTGGGACTCGGGAGTGCTATTATGTACAAAAATAAAGTAAAAATTGTTACTAATATGCTTAATAGGAATTGCTAGTGGATACAATAAAAAATAGAAGGGATTTGTGTGTAGTGTGTACATTATTATGAGGTGAGCATGAGCTGATATGGTTTGTGTGCGTGTGTTTCGTGGGTAGGTTGAGTGTATGTGCGAGTGTTTGTGTGTAGGGTGGGAGCTTGTGCGAGTGAATGAGAGTGGGGTGGTTATATGTGCGAGTGTTTGTGTGTCGGAAGGGTCTTACAACAAGGCTTCAGTATCATCGTATGATAATTTTAGAAGAAAAGAAGTGAGTTTCTTTCTGCCTGTAGTAACTGTGCAGTCTGTAAGGTTGAATATTTTAATATGACGTAGTATGTGTTATTTATATATTTTAACGTAACATAACATTGGTACTATCACGCCTGTATTCCCCGAAGGGTTAAGCGGAGGTGTACCAATGTACAGAGGCCAGCACATCAAGCTACCCCAATCTGTCAAATTTCTATGATGGATTTTCAACTTTAATTCCAAACCATAAGGCTCATATTCAATTGGGAAAATTTGACAGTTTTGGATAGTTTGATCTGCTGGCGTCTGTACACCCACAGTTCGCCGGTATTTTTAGGTCCTATGTAATAAGGGGGTGAGTCTATTGCCATTATGCGGGCACAAATCCAACTCCTAGCTGCTACTGAAAATATCATAGAAAAACCCAATGACACTGCTCGACCTGGAAAATGGGCTAAGGACCACTAGATTAACAAGGCAGTTTCTTATAATTGTAGCTTTATAATAATAGAGTTTTAAATATATGGAACTGTACATTTTACATTAATTTCATTATCTAAGATGCAGTGCATGCAGTAGAAATAGCAGAGTAGCATTAGGCCTTTAATAATTATAATATACATATCGTAAAATGTAGTGTGGAGTTTGTCGATAGGCAATGCAATTTCAATAGAACCGATCCAATCCAATAATTAGGCCAAATATTGAACAAGCATGATACCTATGTAATTTTTGTAAAAACTTGTGCTTTAAAAATGGTGGTATACTATTGAAATAATTAAGACCTACCTACCAAAGAAAATACTGCTTTATTATTTAAAAAAGAATGGTAATAATATTACCTACGATTTGTTTAAACTGGTAAAAATTCTCGTCTTCCTTACGGCATGAGATTGTTAAAAATGCCGACTAAAATATATGGGTGTATAACTAACAGTGATCTATGCGTCATAAAATATTACACCTAGAGATACAACAGCATTAGATACTTTTCTTTTGATAAATTACAAATTCAATAATCATTAAGTACTAACCTGAGGAGCTGAATGGTGTAATTGCGTATACTGTATGTGTGAATTTTGTACGCCGGCGTTTGCTGCATGCTGCCCATGAATTGGTGGTATATCAAATTCTTCGTCGCCAAAGGATGGTGTATGAAATGTCTGAAACAAAGAAACGAACACCATTGTGACTTATATAACTGAAATCATCTATCAGTTTGTGTATGCCTTACTGACTTGAATGATTCAGGTACTTAACGTTTGGTTATTAATGGTCACGGTTGTTGAGTGATATTTAACATTTACTAATGACACACAACTAATTCATAGTACTATTATCGAAATTTAGTAGCTGGTCTTAAGATGGTATATTCATTTTAACCCTCGGTTTACACATCAGTACACGCAATTATACCCACTCTCAAAGTAAGTGCTCCAGGTAGATTTCTATCTTGAAGTCTTGTTTTAAAACCTGGTCCCACGGCTGGGCAAAAGCTTCTCTCCTAGTGTCTCGCTTCACTTTTCGTTTTAGCAGCAAAATAATAATTTAAGCTGCTTGAATTGCAGTGGTAGATAGAGGTACTCCTCCTAGGTAGGTACGGCCTCTGCCTATGAGGCTATGCTAATTTATTTGACTGATTTCGCGTATCTACCTATAGTGAGGCACAACGTGTTAGCCAATACATGTACTAGATTGATATTTTTAATTAAATCTTTTATTTAGAAATTTCGATTATAGTCTTAGAATAAGGTCCTTTATACAATACAGTAAAATTGAGTACTTAACTACGTGTAGTTCGTTCGTTCGTTTTACTCAAAATAATGTATTAAATATATTTATTTATTTTATACTGTTATTCTATGCTATGGCATTATACCTACCACATTTTTCTAAAAAAATTTAACTCATTCGAATGACTTTTTTTCAGGCAAGCCTGAGTTTCCCGGTTCGATCCGATTCGATTATTCGCAGGAAATTCTCAATAAAAGCCCGAAATTCGATTTTTTATAAGATTTGACTATTTCATGTACCTAGATTAAGTGCACTGCTTGTCCTAGGTATTATGATGGTACCAAGAATTCTACCGTGAAAGTTAAGTACTGAATGATGATATCATTGTCATATAAGAATTACGGGTTCCGGCACAAAATTGAACTAGACGTCTAGACTGCACATTCAATGTCCGCATAGTGTAGAAACGCACATGTTACTCGTTCCAATTTCCATAGAAGGTTTTGTGGTCAAAAATGTAGAAATAGAAATTCATTGATAACCAACCTGATCATTCATAATGTATATGCTGTTCTTTGTGTCGCGAGGAACAGGCAGCGTAGACTCGAGGTTTTCTGGTCTCTGAAACAATAGACAACGCTCATAAAAAAAAAAGCATTTGATTTGATTTGATTCATAAAGATGGAAAACTTTTCTAAAAATACATTTTGTGGGATCGTGTAAGTTTAACCTACCCTACCTAAGTTGTTTTTTTACATATAACGAAAAGCACGGCTCACTTTCAATTTTATAATAGTGTTTAGAAGTTTAACAATTTTATGATATTATTTTTAGCTGCTTTCTGTAGACTGCCAATTTGTTTCAGTGCATACAAGTACCTACTGCTGCTAAGCGTGAATTGAACTCAAGACAGGTTAGGTTAGAGCTAGTCCAGGTCAAGCAAAGAGTTATTAGGTTTTTTGTAAAAAAGTTCAATGGCAATGAAAATTCAAATATTCAAGCTCGGAGTTTGATATAGGCTTAAAAAATAAAGTGCTTCAGTAAAAGTTTTTTAAAACATTTGGTTATTAATCTTAAGAGCTGGTTGGTATTGTTAACTATACAAAATTGTTGAGGGACTCGTGACTAAGTGATGACTAAGCTTATCAACCGATCAGCAAGGACTGCGCAGCTGTGCTAGTCGCGGTTAGTCTGTGGATGTCTGGCTATTCGAGACCCCGCCGCGCCTAGAAGAATATCTAAAGCCATCGGTCTTGGTTGTTACACGAACATCTATGATAGTCGTTAGAGGTAGTCAGAAACAAGACAACCAAGTCTGGTTGTCTTGTTCCTGACTATCTCTAACGACTGAGGATAGTCATCCTCAGGATATCGGAGGACTGAAGACAGTCGCTTCGTGTAAAATACATATGTTTAGCCACATCTTGTTCGACTGGAAGCCGACCCCAACAAAGTTAGGAAAAGGCTTGGAGGATAATATAAAATTGTTATTTTATTAGTCATTTAGATTAATTTGTGTATTACGCAATTGAAAAAAAATGATTTATTACCCCGTACGCTTTGTACACAAATTTAAACAATTAAATAAAATGAGGACATTAGCTTTCTACAAAGTTGTCAATTCGCACGCAAATAAATTGTCTTCGTGCGAATCGACTACTAAAAATATTAATTTTAATTCGCTAATTCGTGCGAGTAAAATTTTGTGAATTAACCAATAACCCACAGTGTTGACTTGTTTTACCATTTGGTTACTGAACCGCAAAAACTAACGATTTACTTCTAAAGTGCCTCCTATTTAAAGCACAGTCTAGTAATAGTAGTAACTTATCATAATCATAATAGGCTATTATAGAAGTATGTTGTTAGACATTGGCCTCAAGAGATGGTTCCTGTGTTATGATGAGCGGGGCGGGAACAATTTTGCGATCACAAGTATAATACCAATAACCATAATATACAACAAGCTTGTTAGCTTCCCAGCATGATAGTTACGATCCATTTTATTGCTTTTTACTTTTTAAGTAAAATTAAATTTCCTGCGGCCTCTTTCGGGTAAATTGTTGATTATAATCTGTAGTATGGGTTCCAGAAAATAAATTATTCTAGAGATTGAGATTGTGGTGTAGAGTACTGGGCTGAAATTCCTCGGAGAGCATTATGTAATGTAACTGAACTCAAGCTCTTAAAATTGTTATTTCAATATGTAGGTATGGTTATTTTTTTTCTTGATAAATTAAAGCGTCTTGATAGCTCAAGCCGCTTTAGTTTTTCTTTATTATTCGGATACTTAAAATTGACCCGAAGAGTTATACTTCATAGTATTAATTTCGGATTACTTATTGCAAGGCGGTACGCCAATTCTCGATCCAGTTACTATTTCTTAACGTTGCGATATTGAATTGCGAGAGTTGCGCACACAAATGGCATTCTTTAACTTGAAGCATTGGTTTGAGCTGTAACCACTCATTTATTATTGATAGTGTTTTTATTTCGCAAGTAATAATGCATCTCTTATAGGTAATTATGTACTAATCAAGGTGTTATTCAGTAATAAACACTTTGATTAGTAGACGCGGTTTGAAAGTGGCATCAGTTACTGAAAAGTTGTGTTGCTTGCGTAGAAAAGAAGAGCATGTAACATTATAAGGGAAGACGGTTACAAATGCCAAAGATATGATGAAAGATTTTTGTCAAAGATGATATGAAATTTGCGTTGCGAAGATAGTAAATGACAAGATGATGGCAGATGAATGTAAATAAGACTGCATACTGTGCCGCACGATGATTTTAACTATGTTTGCATCAACATCCGCAGGTATAGTTACGTAAGGCTACATACCGTTATACCTGTATTCCCCGAAGGGTTAAGCAGAGGTATCAATGTACAGACGCCTAAGTAACAGAAGACTAACGAGGCAGTTTACTTACGGTTGTTTATATTATTGACAGTAAAATTCAGACAGCCTGAGGTAGCCTATGTCCTTCTCCAAGGTCTAATCTACCTCTGTACCAAATTTCATCAACATTGTTTCAGCGGTTTAAGCATAACAGACAGACATACATACAGACAGTTACTTTCGCGTATATAATATTAGTAGGGAGATACCAGCAGTTCTAGTTTTAAACGTATCCCATTCCGGGTACAAATCGAATAATTGTTTATCAGTGGGTTAAAAAAGAATAATGAAATAGAAACGCAGTCTGACAAATTTTCAGGAGTGCTCCTGCTGCTAGCACTAGTAATATATTACTTTAGTTGTGCTGTCTAGAAGTACATATAGAAATAGGTAGTCCTGTCGTCCATTAGCAATCAAGAAAGTTGATCACGACGTTTTATTTCTTCGAATTCCTTCGAAGAGACGACTTTTGAGTGTCTATGATAGTTATTTTATGTCAAATGAGGACCCGCATTTTAAATAAAGATTACGATATTCCATTAATGTTTGTGATACTCACTAATCAGTTAACCTAGTGGTCTCGTGTCTACAAACGTGACTGCTGTGCGTGAGGTCCTAGGTAAGATTATCATCCAAACTGTTATTGGGTTTTTCAATGGTAGATAATACTTGGACTTGCTCGGTATTAAATGAGAATGAGACCTAAAACCTACCAGTGAGCTGTGTGTATACATTATTACACTTCTGTCTAATACAGTTTATAATGCATTGTATTAAGTAATCAAATAAATTTACTTTACAGTTAATAAGTAATCTAATTACATATACAATTGTATCAAGACATTGGAAGTTCTATCTTTAATAGAGATTCTTAATATGAGAACCGTTTAATCGTTGTTCCAAAATGCGATTGATCAACATTGTATTAGTACCTTGAGCCACAAGTCGGTCTCATGCCTCTCGGACCGGTTTCTGTAGCACTCCGACGGCGGTCCCACTGGGCATACACACACTATCAACAAGTAAGTGAAAGGACACGCGGGTAATTGCTTTCTGTACGATTGGATTTTGTAACAACTTAGTGGTTAGTAGGTATACTAAAATATTAATTTCCCAGCCGGTGACAGTAACTAAAATAATTTGCTTTTTATGTTTCATATTAATTGTTGTAACAATTCACGCCAATTTTATACTAATTAAGTAAGTAACTTATTAAAATAATGTACAAATTATTGAACAATTTTCTAACTGATAGATCGGAATGGTCGATTATAATGTACCATCTATAACGATACGATGTTTCTAATATGTTTTTAGAGCGTGGAAAGTAGAAAGTTTTAAAAGTAGGCAAGAAGTTATTACAGTTCGGAAAGTAGCAAGTATATTTGTATAACATATTTTATACCTTATCAGGGTATAAGATTTATACAAAATTTTGGTGTTGATAAAGAAAAAAAAGAATTATGTTAATATTTTCAGATAAAACATTACTAATTCCAAACGATGAGTTCTTGGTTTTATTTACATTTATTAATATTGTCATCATCATCAACCCATATATGGTCCCACTGCTGGGCACGGGTCTCCTCTCATATTGAGAGGGATTAGGCTATAGTCCACCACGCTGGCCTAGTGTGGGTTGGCAGACTTCACAAACCGTCGAGAAAAATCTCTAAGGTATGCAGGTTTCCTCACGATGTTTTACTTCACCGTTTAAGCGAGTGATAATTAATTATTAATACGCACATAAATTCGAAAAGTCAGAGGTGCGTGCCTTGGGTTCGAACTCGAGACCTTCGACTTGGGAGTCCAATGGTCATACCATTGCTATCACTTTTATATTACACTACACATTACATTACATTAATATTGTAGTTAATAAATATTAATATTTAAATTATCTACTTCTAATTATAATAGTAAAATAGTGCTACTTAAACCATTACCTACTGTTGTGGAATGGACGAGTCTATAAGAGGACGTAATTGTCGGTCAGTGACCTCGTTTAGTTCCTTCCACTAAAATAGCGTTTAATCAATTGATGTTATTACAATTGGAACACAGCTCTCATGATAACTTACAATATGTGGGGGAGACACTCGTCTTAAAATAAAAAGAACAGGTGGATGTTTTCTGATAAGGTCTAAAATAAACAAGGTTTAGTTCTATTGGTTATTTCACAATTATAATAAATAAAGTAATTCGCTTTGTAAAAGTCGGTACCTATTCAGTTTACGTCATGTCTTTTGAGTTTATACAACGTGTAGAACTTATACGTACAGGTATTTTAAATTTCTTGACAATCTCTAAACAATTTTTAGTTATCACTTGCCGGTAAATTGCCGTTATTTGACTCGCTGACGATGTCTGTCTTCGAAGGTTTCACCATCGTCGTTCATTGCTCCGGTTCTTAGGGCAACAGCTCTGTATTATTTTAAATTTTTACCGTCCATAACAAGATCATGTTGTTTCATAAGGAAACCCTTGAGGAGGTCAATGCAGATTATGTGAAATCTCAGTCTACTTAATTAAAATATATAAAAATTATGACTCCTGGTGAAAATATTGCTTAATAATGTTGGTATTATGTACTATGTGTTTTTAGGTTCCATACCAAAAGATTAAAAGCGTAACTCATGGTGATGGCACTTCCTCTTTAAAACAACTAGGTATGCAAGGTCTGTGTTAGAGCTGAAAAGTTCAGAATTGAATAAATTAGCATAATTAGAGTGAAGCTATGATACATTCATTAAAAATTAGGGGAGTTTTAAATAAAAATGATAAATTAATATTTATATTATTGCACTGCAACTGCTGCAAGTACCTTTATATTTTGTTCTACTAATATTTAATATCTAATAAAAAAATAGCCAAATAAAGGAAAAAAGTATTCAGTAACATCCTATTCAGATAGATGCCTACCTAGCGAGGTTCATACCACGGTTTTCTCAGCCCTTTGATCTGTTTTGTTTTAGGGACTGGTCGACGGTCGAATCACAAAAAATACGAGGTCATTGCAGACTCAAGTTTAGTTTTCTTTTCTTTTTTACTGGTTTCACTCAAGTTTGGTTCTACTTTTAAAAATTTCTTAGGTATGCACTGTCCTTAAAACTTTCTTGATTTTATACTTATAATTTTGTGTTTAAGTAATAAGAGTCACACAGTTCTTCAACAAAATAATTTATATTTAAATTATATTATAGGTATTTTAATTAAGAAACTACCCACATAAAATAAAAGGTTGATTAGTTTGGGTAGGTACAGTTAAATATTATTTCTAGTGTTGCCACGTGCTGTTTCACTTTATTGATATCAAAATGAAAGGACAGATATTAATATATAATACCTGTATTATTTTAAAAGTATCATTACTTATTAAAGGTTATGTACGCGTTATGTAATAAGGTTTTAATACTCAGATAATTATTATGGCTGGTCGCTATTTAAGAGTACCCTTGCCCTAAAATCTACTAAAAGGAAATACCTAGTAATCTTGCAATTTACAGAAATTCTTTGAAAACAAAAAGACATAGGTACCTATATTACAATGTTGAACATGTGTCATTTAGGTATATCGTTCTGGTATTTGTAACATAATTCAAGGCGTGAAAGTTGTGTTTATTTGTATGATATTGAGAAATATTATGTAGGTATAATAGCGCCAATACAGTAAGCAATTACAGAAAGAATACGAAGTTTTACATCAATTTCCATTTTAGAATAATAAAATACTAGTTATGAAATTAAAAGTTAAATATTTTATTTTCGTGCGTATACTTCGCACCTAAAATTTATTTTTTAAAGGATTTTAACAAAAGTAATTTTTCATCATTAGAGAAAAAAAAATATCTTCAAAATGACGTAAGAAACATTAATTTTGATAGGCATTAAGGGAGATATTTCATACCGACAAAAACATATCTGAGAAATAATATGCAATAGAGATAGGTAGGACCTACTCATAGACTCATAGTCGAGGTTCGAGCTTCGAGGTATGACTTGCACTACACTTGTTAATATTAAAATAGGTCACAAAAGTAATAAATTAAAACAGCAATAAAAGTAATTTAGACGGGTTTAAATATTGATATAAGTATTATCCCTACTAATATTATAAATGCGAAAGTAACTCTGTCTGTCTGTTACGCTTTCACGTCTAAATTACTGAACTGATTTTAATGAAATTTGGTACAGAGATAGAGTTGACCTTGAGAAAGAACATAGGATAGTTTTTATCTCGGACTTTTGAAGAGTTCTCTTGGAAACGCGATATAACCGAACTCGACGCGGGCGAAGACGCGGGCGGAAAACTAGTTAATTATAAGTATGTATTTCAAAAAAAAAAGTATATAAGTATTATATCCATTGTCTAGTACCCATAGTACAAGCTCTGCTTAGTTTGGGACTAGATGGTGTTGTGTAAAAATGTCCCAAAAAAAATAAATATATATTATTATATTATTAATGAATTCAGTCTTCACGGGTAGACTGAATTTATTAATAATATATATTATACTATGTGTGACTATTACTGACTATAAATGCTGTCTACAGGATCCGAAACTTAGGGATTTAATAATATCGATATAAACTATAACGCGATAAAATCCATAAAGTAGTTTTATTTCAATAACTAATACCTAGTAAGTAGGTAGGGGCAAGTGCTGTTCCTATGGACGCTTGTACTTGTGGACACAATCGATTCAGACGAAACTAGAATCCCTAAAATTCTAAATTGAATGCGCACGTAATGCTTTGTCTATACTTGACGGTTTTGACGAGTCGCAATCTTTGTTTTCTATGTAGTTATTAACATGCTGGATACGAAAGTTTTTTTCGCTTAAAGTTACTTATTTTGCTCAATTTAAATGAGTTTTGCTGTGAACACACTACTTACAAAATCGGTTTGGTCGTATTTGCAATATGATCTGTGTTGTTTATTGCTTATTTAGTGATTTTTTTCCATGTCTGTAAGTCTTTTTTATTCTCAAAATTAGATCAGTTTTATTTTTATGTCTGAATTTGTACCCGTGGACAAAAATATGAGTATACCTGTGGACTGTCCATAGGTAAAAAAGTGGCATAGTGTTTATTAATATGTTCCGTGGTTTTCTTTAATTTTTAAATAAAAACACTGAGAAACCTAGCGTAAATAAATTAAAAAAATTCAACACGAGAAGTTATCGTTTGTTAGATGTATGAAGTATAAAACTTATCCCAAAGATAAAAATCAAATGGTCAAATGTAGTTTTTGCAATCATGATAGCTATGATTGCAAAAACTACATTTGAACATTTATCATGTTTCGCAGTCACACAGAGAAACCTTTGAGTCTGATGATGATCGTGAAGGCTTCGTTTGGGTGGTATGGTTCGTATTAGACAATAATGACAATAGCGATGAATCTGTTCAAAACTTGGATGATTAGTGTCGTAATGCATACAAATAAGCAACTATAATAATAGTGTATAAACATACACTTACGTTTGTTTAAAGTTTTTCGGGATATCCTAACACAAGCATAAAATATGCTTAAAAGGATATCCCAAATGTAACAAATGTACATTAATTATGTCTTAAGTTAATGAATAAACGTTTTTTCATTTAAAGTGGTTTTTAGAAGTCTATAGGTAACTGTATTTTTTGTATTTTATTGTCTAACTAATGTGAACTGTCCCTGGGTACAACACCGTCCCCAGGTACAATTTTACTGCCCATAGATACAATCGTCTGTTGAACCTGTGGACAAATATGGTATTTTTAAAAAACCTGATTATTTTCGTAAGTGATAAGTGATATTGAGACTGGAATTTTAATTTAAGAAAGGCTGATTATCCCTTAAAACATGCGATATGATGAAAATAAAAAACTTAACTAATTACCGATATAAAAATGTTTTATGCCAAATTCTGGAAAGTGTCCACATGTGCCGCACTTGCCCTTACTATTCGCGTAAGTTTCAGTTCAGAAATCAGTAAAGAATGTTTTTTTTACATTTTCTATATTTCTTCTACATAAAAATTTGTCGAGATTTCTTGAATAATCTTGTGATAAATATCAATGTTAGTTAGCTATAGTTATGAGTATCAATACCTAGGTACCTACCTACATTATATTTGGCTGCGTCATAATATTTTATACCTACTTCATGAATTTTGAATGCAATTCTGCCCTCTGTCGGTAGTGGTAGAGTGACATGAAAGAACGGTCTATACGATTGTCTTACACCTTTTCCAAATTTTGCTATCCGTGTTATTTCAAAAAGGTAAAATTAATAAATAAATATTCTTGGACAATCTTACTCAACACCATCTAGTCCCAAACTAAGGAGAGCTTGTACTATGGGTACTTTCATACGGATGTATACTAGATAATAAATATAATACTTATATAGTTTTTTTTGTAAATACAACATAACGAACACCCAGACAAACACTAAACACTTTGTTTATTACATAAATATTTGTGTCCTGTCGATTCCCACAACCGAACTCCGAACTTACGACCTCGTAATCAGCAGTCCGACACGCGGACCACTAGACCATACACGTCGTCAAAGGTAAGTACCGTCTATGCCATTTTTTTGTTAAAAATAGAGTTATCGGCGAAAGCAAAATAATTCGTTTATCACAAACTAGGTATCTACTACATTATATGTTTCGTAATATCATCCATCTGCGAGAAACAATGCAACAACAACTCAACAGAAATGTCGAATTAGTCCCATTCGAAGTGAAGCAAAGTAAAATAAAGGAACATCATTAATTATTATAATATTTGGTTAAAGTACGAGTAGGTTGCTAATCCGTTTCTTGCGAGGCGTAACGTTACCCGTTTTTCATTAAAACTACCGTAAAGAGTTGTGCATCCCAAACACTAGAAGCTAATTGTAACCTTAAATAACTTATCTAGTATGAAATTTAATTGATACAACATTAATTTATAACTACATTTAAACTGTTACAATAAATAATACATAACAGATATGTATGTAATTAGGAACGCCCCACAGCTCTATCTTATCTTTATATCAATATCTATGCTCCAGTTAGCTACAGATAGTGTAATTTATCAACCACAAACGAAATGATCATAAATATTATGGATTGTAATTTACGATAAATTATTATATATCTTCCTTAATAAAACTTGGTATATAAAATTTTTGGTAAAATAGCGTCATTACTTATAAATGTGATATATCTTAGCCAAACCTCGTCAGATTTACGAAGGATTATGATTTTATGGGTTGGATGAAAGTATTTTTTCCTATTTATTAATATTAAACCTTTAGAAGCCTTAGAAATCCCGGAAAATACTATCACTACAAAGGTAATACAATACACGGACAAACAAACTCTCTTTTTCGTAATCAGGTTATTCTAAAACAGGCTTCGCTGGTTACGATTGTATCAGATTTGAAATTACTTCCGCAATCATTTAAATATCTAGGTCTGTACTACAAACGCACGATGCGATGTTGCAATTTTAATTATCTTAAATAACTATAAGGCACAATTTTATCATACATAATTATTATTACTTAGTCAATTATGAATTATCATAAACATGCCTACATTATTTTACACTTCAAAATCAGTCAAAACTGTATCATTTCTAATAATCTTAATTTAGAAATCATATTGAAACAACTTATGATAGAAGATTCACCACTTGGAACAGTACATACAATAGTTATCAATATACAATAGTCAGAATAAGTTATAAAAATTATACAAGTATGTACAGAAAGTTTTTACCCACCATTTAAATATTTAATTAGCAGCTGTAGACATATTCCATCCAACGAAACCAATTGGGGTTAGTACACGTACATTAATATATACGTTCCGGTCCCATGTAAGATCTAATTAATCTACGGAGGAAATAGAAAATAATACAATTTCAACTTTAATTGATAGAGCACTGAAGTCATTCATTTATTACACAGTAGATACAAGTTTAAACTACCGGAAGAACGTCTTGTATTGCTGGTCCTACACGAAATAGAAACACAATCAATGTCTGTTAATATTAATTTGTTCCACTTGAATATAGACCTATTTCGACTTCGTACGGAAACATTTAGTAGAAGCACGATAGAAAGGCACGCTAGACGCACGTGCGGACCGCGCGGGAAGACTGCGTGGCGGTCGTGGCGCGCGCTGCGGTGGGGCGCCGCGCCGCGCCTCGCCTCCACCTAGTTCGAGCAACCGCCGTAACATACTGATGGCGCTATTGTTCATCCTATTTCAACAACAACAGCTTTTAGATTTTAGTGATATAAGGAACTAAACTCAAAAACCCGGTAACTCATACCTATGCAGTTATCCTGAATGCGCTTATAAAGTAAGTAATAAAAAGGTTATAAATATAGTCCCTTAAATAATATTTTATTGGTATCAAACATTGTTTTTTGATATCAACCGCCATTGAAGTTCCATCCAATTACAATACAGATAAGTTACAACTCAGAATTCTGTATTTTTTCAAATAATGGCGATAAAGTTCATAGCAGCTAAAACGTATTGTGATCAAAATTTAAAATTGTTGTTATTTTATTGGGCGTACTTGTCCAGGAAAAAGGTGTGACACGTCATTTTACATAACGTGAAGCAAATACTAAAAAGTTCTTATTGCAATGTCATTAATAATACAGGGTGTTACAATACTACCCGTAAAGCCGAAAGGAGGTTAAATGGGGCCTATAACGAGTCCATTCACAATATATAAGAATCGTAGTAACGCTGTATAACATACCCCAAAAAAAGGAAAACTTTTATGAATGAAAAATAGAAAAACTATTAAAGTAGACAATTATAAGGAAAAATAGGTACGTAGGCCTTTCCGTTAAATAATCTGGTTCCCTGACATGACAGCTGACAAAATTTTTGGCTTTGTTAATTAAATATATTTGTTACGGAGTATTTTGTAACACGTATATTTATATTTTTACAAAGCCGCAGCTCTCTGAAGACAAATCTGAAGGTGTCAGGGTTATTTCAGTCCTCTCATATTCATTTGCGTTTTCAGATTTTTAACGGCAGACACAACGTAAGCTAGCGCCAGGCACAATGTACCTAATTCCAGTTCCTGGAAATCTCAAATGTCTACTATAACTGATCAAAATATTTAATTTTATGAAGTTTTATATGAAGAATTTTAAGAGAGGTAGGGGATAGTGGGAGTACTCCACTCAAACTGGAGCTGCCCGACTGAGGAAATACTTCCACCTTGCAGAAAATCGAAGTGAAATAAGCAAGTGCGCAAGTGATACCCTTGGTGTTACAAGCGTCTATAGGCTACGGTAACGCTTACCATCAGGTGGGCCATATGCTTGTTTGCCACCTTAGTGGTAAAAAAAAAGGTTTAATTATAGTCTTCTCTTTTTGTTTATGTTTCTACTTCTTATGGTGATCATAGTTATGAAATGCCATGTTTCGCCAGTTTCAATATTCAAAGTATAATGAAGCGTGTACCTACTGATAGTAAGTGTGTGAGACACGTGGCATTGCTATTTAATGACATATGAATATATATGTAGATAGATACATAAATATATGTGCATATATAATTATATGTTTCATATAAAAATAAAGGTGTTTAAGTATACCTACTTAGAGAAAAAGAAGAGAAGCAATAGGTATGTTGCTTCTCTAAATCCGAAATCCCTTCTTTTTCTTTAAATAGGCTATTGAAGTTTGTGCTATGAATAGGTCAGGTTTAGTAACAGTTAAACAGAACTGGAACTTTTACAGTCTTTATTACTTTACATAATACCCTTCCTCCGTGTACACTCTTTATTTAACAAATTAAACAGAAGAAATCATCAAAACAAAATAAAATTAATAAAGAGGTGGTGTGCGTGTGTGTATGTGTGTGTGTGCGTGTACGCGTGTGTGTGTGTGTGCGTGTATGTGTGTGTGATTGTTTAATTTGTTAGTTTTTATAAATCACTGGTGAAAAAAGTTTCAGTTTCATTATAGGTTAGCTTAACTAAAACTAACAAGTTAAACAATCACACACACACACACGCATACACACACACATCCACACACACACACACACACACATACACACACACACACACGCACACCACCTCTTTCACACTCATCACTTTCCTACAGAACAAATTGTAACCTTTCTTTATTTCCATAGCAATTTTACTTTTATTAATTTCTATTCGCTAAGTTTACTAAAGCATTGACATCTTCATTAAGACCTGGGCCTGATTGACGAAAAAAAGGGAATTCAAATTCAAATGTTTATTTCATAAAATAGTAACATCTTAATTCTACCTTAACAAATAAATATAAAAATACGAAATTTAGTATCTCATAAGTAAAGAAAGAGTAAACGGTGGTACCTGAGATAGTATGAACTTTGCAAACAGCAGGCACCAACGGCTTCCTCCTACAGGTTCAGTGTCCTTATTGCAACAGTAAACAAAATAAAATTAATAAAAGTAAAATTGCTATGGAAATAAAGAAAGGTTACAATTTGTTCTGTAGGAAAGTGATGAGTGTGAAAGAGGTGGTGTGCGTGTGTGTGTGTGTGTGTGTGTGTGTGTGTATGTGTGTGTGTGTGTGTGTGTGTGTGTGTGTGTGTGTGTGTGTGTGTGTGTGTGTGTGTGTGTGTGTGTGTGTCGTGTGTGTGTGTGTGTGTGTGTTTGTGTGTGTGTGTATGCGTGTGTGTGTGTGTGATTGTTTAACTTGTTAGTTTTAGTAGTTTGTAGGTACAGAGGTCAGCACATCATTTTTAATTGGGAATATTTGACAGTTTTGGATAGGTTGACCTGCTGGCGTCTGTACTTAAGCTGACCTATAATGAAACTGAAACTTTTTTCACCAGTGATTTATAAAAACTAACAAATTAAACAATCACACACACATACACGCACACACACACACACGCGTACACGCACACACACACATACACACACGCACACCACCTCTTTATTAATTTTATTAATTTTATTTTGTTTTGATGATTTCTTCTGTTTAATTTGTTAAATAAAGAGTGGTGTACATTCTTTATTAATAAAGATGTCAATGCTTTAGTAAACTTAGCGAATAGAAAACTTTTTACTTCTAGGCCACTGTTAACCGCTACCAGTATTAAAAGCTTGTTAAAAAATCAGCTTCTGATTGTGTTCGCCACAAATCATTTGACATTTAGAACGAGGCCTTGAGGCCTTTGAATACTAGAGTTAACATTTTGTCTGTTATTATATAGTTTTTAAACGAATAACTCAGGCCATCTAAAACCCCCACCCCGGGGGAGCTTATAGATGAAAATAACTAGTACTGAAACTAAAACGACACAACTGGTAATGAGCCGTGATACACACGGGGCATTCTTATGATTTTGATTTTACTATTTATCGTGACAGGGGAAATATTTTCCAAAGTCTTAGTTTCCTCGGGATTGTTGGCGAAATTAAGTGGGCTAAGTTGTGCAATTTTCAGTGAGCAATTTGTACAATATGTGACCGACTGAAAAAAGTCTGTATCTTCATCATCTGCGGAAGTATAAGTAAAGCTTTCAAATTTAATATGAGGTAGAGGTATGTTCTCTAAACACATAGAGAAAAGGGAATTAATAGAAATTATTACAAGTGTGGGAAAAACCAGATCAAAGCAGATAAAACTAAGGAGATAGCTACTTAATTTTTCTGAAAAAACAATTTAAGTCAGTGACATACAAATAGGATGATAATTTATATTTATTTCTGTAAATAGACCTTTTTAAAACACTTTTACGGTCAATGTCTTAGATTTTTAGTATTAGATTTGAACCCTCAACCGTGATTAATGATTCGTGTAAAGTATATAATAAAATAATTTAGCCGCATCTGTTTAGACCAGAAGCCGACCCCAACATAGTTGGCCCTAGGCTCGGAAGCTGATGATGGAGATAACTATTACCTTGATGAAGATGATTATTATACCTGCGCTCACAAAGCCACAACGTACCCCGCAGGAACTTACTGCCAATTACATTTGACCTAAATGTACTTGGGAACTGTGGGTATACATCAGTATACCTCTGCCTAACCCTTAAGGAAATACAGGCGTGATGGTTTGTATATAATTTAAAGGCTGTACAACCGAATGATGTTGAGGGCTTGAGTTTGTTGAACTAACGTATAAGAACAATGGATCTTTTTGGTAATGGCGATAAAAGAGGTCTAAAGACCTTTGCAAAGTTTGACACAGTCATCCAGCTATTCACCCATTAGACATTAGACAGAGCCCAGAATTCGCAACATGCTTCATGATGACTGGAAAGATTGGTGGTATTCCAAAACATAACGGTTTTTGATACAACATACATAACTTGTGTTATGTTATGATATGTTACGTGAATGTACTGGAAAACTCTGTCAAGCCTTTTTATTCTCCGTACCACAAATAGACATAAGTATATATACAATAAAAGCATTGAATGAGAGCGTTCAGCAATGAAGGGGAAACGTGGACAGTGTCGTAAGAGTACTTACTAAATCTAAAGTTGTACAGCAAGCTATGAAGGAGGTTACTCAGGATACCTACCTGTCTGAATGAGATAAACTGCCTGGCTTCTGATGACAACCGAAGTTACGTGAACCAATTACAACTGAAGAAAAGAGTTCTTGAGTGATTACCGCATCTATTGTTAAACGCAATGTAAATGTTTTTTTTTATTATACCACTATATGGTGGCAAACAAGTATAAGTACGACCCACCTGATGGTAAGCGGTTACCGTAGCGCTATAGACGCTTGTAACAAACACCAGGGGTATCACTTGCGCGTTGCCAACCCTGTAAAATGAAAGAGGAATACTTACCGACACAACCTTGCTCACCGTAAGTAACACAACATAGCTCAAGGCAGTGTTATTTCACTTCGATTTTCTGCAAGGCGGAGGTACTTCCCCAGTCGGGCAGTTTGACGGGCCAATTTGAGTGGAATTACCACTATGGCCACTATACCTTTCTTACATAATTACATATACTATAGTGTCATTCCACAACCACTAACAGAAAGCGGATGGCAGTAACTGGAAGTGGAGAGCCGTAGATTGGGCTCTCTGGCATTCCCTAGGAGCTAGAAGCCTACGTCCAAACACTGGACGAGTCGGGCACACTATGCTGTCTCTAATTTTTATTCGTCCTCTTCATGATTACGCCACTTTGTCTATATATAAGCATATTTATATAGTAAGCATGCAAGCAATGTAGTATTTATATAGTCTTTGTTCTTTTATATATTCCTTATTTGCTTAGCTAAAAGATCCTTCTTAGATTTCCTTTAGAGCTAGCAAACCTACCACGTTTCTCTGAAATAAAGACCCAGGTTTCATAATCCATTATTTCAAAACGATATTATGTACTTTTAATGGTTTGTATATTTGTTAAAATGTTGGTAGTGCCTGGTATGTCTGCCTGCTTCCAAGCGTTCTGCGTTCTTAAATCTTAAAAATCTTCAAAGATACAAATATAATTATGCTTGTATTAACAATTGCAAAGTAGACGTTTAACATCACATTATACATATTATGTACCTAGTGACTGAACTAAAACAAGTTTGTTTTTATAAAGCTGCAAAAACTTTCAATAGTTGTAGAATGTAGATTATACTTTAAGATAAGGATTGATTAAGTATTAATAATACAAAATGTAGAGACGTTAAAAAGAGGAATACGATCGTAGTAAAGGTTTCACTTTACTTTATATAATATGACTAGCATAGCATTCCGCGTTGATTTAGTTTTTCCAAATCCCTAAATGGGAATGTGGAAATTAACCGTTTCTTAGTGGATCGCTATAACCTGTAACGACATTCCTGTCAAATTTCAAATTTGCAGGCTTGGTATTTTCTGAGATTGAACTGATTAGTCAGTGAGTTATATTTCTCTTTTAATATTATATTTTTAAGGCTATAATTAAGAGTAGATTTATGTCCGTAATTTCATCGTTGCAGATCAGCTAAGCAGCTACTCCTAAGCCGAAGTTTATAAAAACCATAGGGTTATGCGGTGAGGAGACTAGGGACTCGCTACACTTTGACAGTTTCAATGTCACTGTCCACCTCATGCGCAAATTATATACCAATTTTCATTTACTCAATTTGAGCAGCTGCACCTGCATGATCATGGAACATGTTAAAAGTAGGGCTGTCCCTTTCTGACTGCCTTATAGTGGGAAAAATCTCTTCAGAACTTCAAATGAGATCTATAGACTTTAAAAGGAATAAAAATTTAAAGAAAACGTATTACATTCGTCTTGTCTGACTGCCATATCGCAATAAGGTCAATAACTAAAACTATTTCGAGCAAGAAATTCAGACAGAATTTGTTTAGATCTGGCGATCAACCCGGGTCTTTAGAATGTCGTTGACCCGAAACTATATTTGTCAAACGTCATTGAACCGTTTATAAATCAATTTGGGCATATATGATATCTTTTATTTTAGCCAATTTATAAAGTTCCGTTCATGTGGAGCTAATAAGATGCTCGCGTGCATAGTGATGTTCCGCAGTGTAACCCGCGATGATCTCCTTTTTCCCAATTTCATGGGAATTTCTCATAACGTAGTCTTATTGCAATATTTCTTCCAAATTTCAAGCTTCAGATCCTCCAGTTTAAGCTATGCTCCTGTTATGTGTGATAAGTCCATCGACTGACGTGTTTAAACTTTACTAATAAAATAAAAACATGAGCACTTTATAAAATGCTATTAACCACTAGACTGCATATTCGTAGTTAATTACAACTATATTCATATTCATCGTCGCCGTCATTCATCGTCATATTCATGTGTAAGTTACTACCACGAAGTTAAATGTAGATTTATTCGTTACTTACCTTGTACATGTTGTAGAGTCTGCAGGCTCTTTCTTGGACGTCCGGTATAGGTTGGACTGACTCCATTCTGTCTCATAGGCTGCTGAATTGGGCACTAAATCCAAAACGTTGTTATGTCGGTCCATTTACTGTTTTAAACAGATTAAAGTATGAGCACAATCGTTTTCGTTCTTTCGCTCTGCAGTATTTTCCTTAAATTATTTATTGCCAGTTCCCAAGTATAAGTATTTAGTGATAAAGGCCATTAGCATTACCTAACAAAAAACGTTACTTTTTAAAATGAATACTTACAAAGAATGTGTGTAATTATGTAGATAAAACATTTGTACAAATTAATGTAATCTAATTCTAATTTCTATATTAAAACCTAATTTACATCAATTATTAATTTAAACTATGTTAAAATACTTTATAAATTTTAATTGTTTAGGCCAAGCAAGAATCAGTGGCAAAATGCGTATTGGTCATGTAATATTTATTGCCGCCGGCCACTTTTCCAAACTTATGCGTTGAACTAAAGAAAACCTAAGCTTCGCGGTAAAACGAATTATAATTCCTTTAAATTCATATCAATAACTTAAAAAGTATTTACATTTTTCAACCAACTTGCGACGGTTAAAGTAAACTTTTAAAAATGTTTTAAAAAAAGACGAGATGTAAACTTCTTTTGATGTGATTTATAAATGTAATATAAGTAAGTACATTGAGTAGTACCTATCAAACTATTACATAATATGTTATTACGTAATAATGATTATACCTATTAATTAGCTACTTTTTATTTATAGACAAAAAGATAAAAGTGCACTTAAGTAGAAAACGTGTGGCTTACTTTAACAGCCGATACTTAATTAGAAGTATTTTATCAATGGAGTGCGTGCAAAAAAGCGGGTGTCGCCAGTAGGTGAGCGAAGGCCACGTGGCCGGCACGCGGGCCCGGCGCGGCGGGATACACTTGCGAATCCGCGAGGGAGCACCCGCCGGAAACCGAGGTGTACCGGGGCTCCTCGAGTACAGAGAAGTGGCGGCCCGCGGCGCGCTTGCCCCGCGCCCGCGCCCCGCGCACCCCCGCGCCACACACCCGCACATGCACTGACTCCGCAGCCTTCGTCTCCACACCACCACTCACCCCGCGCACTATGTTTGCCTTAATCGCGAATTAAGGTTCCAGTAATGTTTTCTGTTAAGCTTAGAGCTTAATTTGACGTCATTCATTAGAGATCCCGTTTGTGAAACAGGCGAAGGGATTGCGGTACCTACAGAATGTATTTCCATTTCTAACTCTGTTTCAATGTAAGATGATCAGGAGTTGTAAGAAGAGAGAGTGGGACATACTTTATTTTGTATACTTAGGTTTTTACATTATAAACACACCGTTCAAGGATTTAAATGCATGGAACCCACCATAACAAGTAACTATCTCATAATATGTATTTTTCAGCAATATTACTTAATTACAACCTGTAAATGCTGGTGACAGCATTATGGTAGGTTTTCCAAAAATAATTTTCACATAACATTTAACTAGCGGGTATTATTAAGACTCTTCTTATTTATTTATACATATCTACACTTTTTTGAGACAGTTCACATTGATATGGGACAGAAGCGGTTGAATAAGAAATTCACTATACTGTAATGTATTATAATTCGATATTCGTATTATTAGTATAGCTGCCTTGTTAGCCTAGTGTTCCTAAGCGCGACTGCTATGCTAGAGGAAAATGTTATTGGGTTTTTTATGAAATTCTCAGTAGCAGTTCAGATTTCCATTTGTGTCCAGTTAATGGCAATAGGCTCGCCCCCTATTTCATGGGACCTAAAACATACAGGCGAACTAGGATTAGTACACCTATGCCTTACCCTTCGGGGAGTATAGGCGTGACGGTATGTAATTCTTATAAGGTATTTTACAATATTAAAATACTATCTAACACTAAAGTTTCCTAAAAAGAAAAGTGCAACTTCAGCGGGACTCAAACCCACGAGTTCTCGAACGTTATGCATGTGGTTTGATCCATCAGTGGCTTATAAGCTGCTATGGGTCCCAGTAGGAATTGCCTGTGGTTTAATTTAAAAAAAAAAGATAAATGTTATTAACAAATTGGAGTAATGTCTGATAAAAATCAGCCATAATACTTAATATTTCTAATACTCATTTCATTTGACCTTTCTTTAGTGGCCAAGAATTGATCGCTTCCTAAGTTAGCGAAATCCTCAGTATCCTAAAGCTTTGGTAAAACTTTATGTAGTTCGTAAAGTTAGCTTTGTGTTTTCTTAGTAGTTAATCTTTTCTCTTCTGAAATATCCTCCTATGTTTCACTTAAAGAAAACTAGAATAATTTTTAAATTAAACAACATGCTTTTTGCTTATTAATTGTCTTCCATCCTCTGAGCCTTTTGCCAAACTATGTTGGGATTCAGTCTAACCAGATGCGGCTGAATATCGGTATTTTACACAAAGCGTTTGCATCAGAAAATTCCTCTACCCAATTTTTGGGCTTTTTGGGCTTCCGACTATCACTAACGATTGTCCTAAGTATTCGCATGACAACCGGGACCGACGCTTTACGTGCTCTACGACTCTACGAGGTACGGGTGGTCTCGATGTATTAGAAATGGTCACTGATCCACAGAAGTACCGTGGTAAGCACATTTAACCTTGAAGATCGGTTGAACAGCATAATATTAGCCTGAATAGTTAGTCTATTGAAATAAGTGGTTTCATTTTTTCTACTTATAAGACCTTTCATAATTATTATAATAAGTAGCATTGAGAAATGAAATTTCGATCAGTCGAATACTAGATTTGGTAATTTTAAAGTGAAGTGAATTTAATTTATTAAAATTTTCATTTAGAGCATGAAAAGAATATTACCTAAGAAAGTAATGAAACGTTGCAAACGTTAAGAGCATTGAAGAAAATTAATTTCCCACGGGCATGAAGATCGTAATTATGTAGCAGCTTATCAAGTATATACTCACCACAGTATTTATGGTTACCTACTATAAAAATCGCGATATTCTATTGCTGATTATATACTATGGTTGTTATATAGATATAAATATGTTCCGAAATAAGGTGACCATAAAACATATGAAAAATTTAATAGGTAATATAATCAGAACTACAAATAAGATATTGTGTTCTCTAAACTTACAATGTGTAGCACTAAATGTATATTTACAATATACTACACAACAATGTAGGTAAGTTTTACCTTCTGTGGTGTGGTGTTCTTCACTTCCCTATGTTAACTACATAAAAGAATTTCATGAAATTGATTAAAAAAATACACGAATAGTGTAAAGTTTCTGACTCACTTGTACATATACGAACCTATTATAATAACGTATGATTACTCAGGTCCATGTAAAATGAACTTATATAAACTGTACAAGCAAATAAGAACAGTGAGACGAATATTGCGTATAATATTGGCACGAGTAGGTACCCATTACGTAGCCATGAAATTATATTTTATAGATCAAAATACGTTAGGAGCTTGATATCGAAATTTACTATCTTACAAATTGAATACGACTACCTTCGAAATGTTGTTTGATCACGCTACGAAAGGTAACATTACAATTTCTTGCCTCCTACGCTAAAAAATGTTGTCCGATGTTGTGGCCGCGCCGTAGCGGGCTCGTGTCGAGTTGTTGCGGTAGATCACACTGGTGTACGAGTAGAGTAGGTCGGTCTATTTGTGGTGACAGGAGAGGCGTGGGTGCCGCGTGTACTGAGCTGGAGTAGCATTGACCTTGACACTAAGCGAGTGGCCTTGGGTAGCACGTGGCGGCTGACACCCGCTGTCTGTTGTCGGAACGCCGCCGCCGCCGCCTTTCCCAGGGGAGCCTATTGTGGACATGCCCTGTTACAATTACCGTTATTTGCTACTAGATTTGTCGCACACTTTTTTAATAAGAGTAAGTAAACTTCATGCATTTTTTTGTTTCTGATTAAATATTAGTATTGGAATATCACATGAACAATGAACATCTATAGAAAGTTAAACTATTTGTAAATCTGTATTTACAGTAAAACCTTTATTATGTTGTCTCTTATACTGTAAACGGGGTAAGTATGTAGAATTATAAATAGTAAATAAATGGTTTAAATTAATAAATAATCTTACTAACGCATTAAAGCTTGTTTCTGAGTGTTTAAGATATGTGTAAGCATTTGTGTAAAATAACAGAACTTCCATTTACTCAAGTTCAATATTTTTTTTTAAGAGTCATGATAGCCATATAATTTGCAAATGATTACATTTTAATTCGGGTGTATCCATTGCAAGATAACGTGTGAATGGGTGCGATTCAGAGCGTCGGCGACGTGCGGCAGCGTGTCGAGTGCGGTCGCCGCGGGGCGGCGGCGGCGGCGGCGGCGGCGAGCGTTCAGTAGCCCCCGCCTGGCCGATACGTTTACGAGCCGACACTAACTTTAAGTGACCCCGCCCGCACTCGTGCGCCACAGCCTTGTTTATATCCTATCTCAATGAAAATAAAAGCGACGTCATTTCCTTGACTTTTCGTAACACCGAGAGATTTGACGACATCCATCAAGCTTTTTCGAAGCAACTGCGAAAGTGTTGGTATTTCTCGGTAGTTCGTGCCTATACTTACAAGGTATTAAGACTCAGAACTACGTGTAATATTATGCTTGAGGTGCTATATACGATTGACTATGACAATATCATTCAAAAGCTATGAAATTTGTAAAGCATTTTATTAAGATTTGAAGAATCCGATAAATATGAATACTGTAATACTGTAGGAAATATAAGTTTACCCCTAAATCCACTCAATTATAGCTTCAACTCATTGTTAACCACCACTGAATAGCGGGCGAATATAGATACTAATGGGTGCTGGCATTTGACGGAAAGAATGCAAGGGTAATCGACGAGGTAACTGTTGTCAAAGAATGCGTGTGACGTGACACTTTGTGTGCATGCGATGACGTTGGATGGGCACGCCGCCGCCGCCGCGCCGCGGGCTCGCCCGCGCCGCGCCTGCCGCTCCGAACATGAATGAACGTGCTAACTTGCTTTTTATCGCCGTTTTCGCACCGAAAGTGACGATTTAGCTGTGTCAGACACCTGTAATTCGCTTGTTTGTATATGCCAATCATTTTGATTGACGATTATCGTTAGCAGCTTTATTATTATTAAGTCATTTAACATTTTTTTTATTTGTAACAGCAATAAAATGCAACTGTATACATATATATGTATTTGACTTTTATTGATCCTGCCATAAAACGAAATTCAGTGTTTTTGTTTTTTGCATATACTTAATCACATCTTTTTTCTTTTTTTTATAGTACGGAAAATCCTCATGGATCCTCCGCCACCCGGGGAGGTGGCAGGGTATGTCGGCCTCGTACCGACTAAAAACCGCACTTACCTTCACCTGCCCTATAGTCATAGCCATGCGATCCGCGAAATTCATCACGACCATGACAGGCTGTGGTCAATTAGTAAGGCCTTTCCTCGCATACTGATACAGCCATAACCACATCTTGCCAGATCAGCAAATCTTTTACTATAATGAATAATGGAAGTTGGTATTGTTCTTAGTACTATACATTTTAGTTTTTACAAAATATAGTTTTGGCTAAGGCCTAATAAAAATATTTCCATCACTGTTTAAAAAATCCAGTTTAAAACCTGTATTTTTATTGTTCTGCAATTTTGGTGGGTTTCATTAGGAACAGGTACATCGATAAGCAAGGTTTAGATCACCACCTATTCAACAACAACAACAACAATAACAGCCGTTAGTGGTAGTCATAAGCCCTTTCAGCCTGACTAGGTCTATCTTAGGATAGACTGTTCTAAGGGATAGACCGGTGGTCTGCTGACAGCAGTCGCTTCGTGTAAAATACTGATATTCAGCAGCATAAAATTCCACAGTCATTAAGGGAACTACCTGTAAGATTATTTAAAATAAAATTGAAAAATTGGCTTACAGAAAAATGTTTCTACACGATACAAGAGTTCCTCGATTCTAAAAAAAATTAAATTGTCTCATTATAAAGTTCCCTTATTCAGACTAAATATTATATTTTGTAACATTTCCTAGTTTGTATTCTATGTTGAATTATGTAATAAATTATTGTTTAATGACTTGTAGTGACATCCCAAAAATTTGTGTGCCATTACCTGGTTAGACATGTGAGACAAAACCTAATTATTATAAGACCACTTATGTACCATGTTTAATATAAATAAATAAATTATTAAATTATTATTATAGCATCTCGTTAGACTGGAAGCCGACCCCAACATAATTGGGAAATAGCTCGGAGGATAATGAGGATGATGATTACATAGTAAATAAAATATATAAATAATATAAAGAATTTAATTACAAAATGGAGTCTTAAAATAAAAAATATTTCTTAGCACATCGTAACAACTTAGTTTTTTTGGTTCTACGCCGTGCTACGAAATTGCTACGCCGTAGTAGCGGTCAAGTTGGTCGTAGTAAGTTCTTTTTTGTATTTTTATAAATGCCATAGCAAAGAACATTCATAAGTATTTGAATAAAATAAAGTATTATTAGAATAAAAAATAACAATAAAAATGTGCGTGTAATGTATTTTAAGCGTTCTGTTCTCTTCCCTAGTATTGTAGCGCAACCGCCGTCAGACAGAGGCTTCTTACTTTTTAAAAGATAGTTCATATAGGAATCGTTGTCTACGAAACAATCACTACATTATATAATACTTTTAAACTATACTCTTGTCTCGGTGACATCAAATGTAGGAATTGTTATCAACGATTATAAATAAGTACCTAGAACTTTATAGTTTTACTTTAATATTGTTATTTATTAAGGCAAGACCCTAGATGCCTATCAAGACGATTGACAAGTCGAAGACACGCTTGTCTATAATTTAAAAGTTTACTAGTCTTGTTTACCGGCCAGCTATATACCTTGCACCGGTTTAAAAATAGTATTTGTTAAGTGAAATAAAGATATATTTATATTTAAAGGGATAAGGATAAACACAAAAAGTCAGATTTTTATAAGTCTTCTTTACTTTACTTTAGTCTAATTACTTGTTTACTTACTGTGTACGCGAATAAGCATTGCAGTTATGAATCTCATAAGAAAGCTCAGGGTCACTCACCGAGCTAGGCTTGGTATTTCTCTAAGTGACCGAATCAGTTATAAGGAGATCCGTATAAGAAACAAAGTTCTCGATATAGCTAAAAGGATTAGCAAGCTGAAGTGGCGGTGGGCGGGCCACGTCACTCATATAACTGGTGGCCGCTGGATCATAAAGAAGGAAAGCGTTGTGCAGAATAGGACAGCCTCCTACGTGATGGACAGACCCTGGTAAAGGTTGCTGGGAGTCGTTAGAAGCAGACGGCATATAACTGGTTCCTGTGGAAGTCTATGAGGCTTGTGGCTCATGTGATGATGATGATGTAGCTTATTGACGCTAGCAACACCAGGGGTATCACACCCGCGTTGTGATATAACATACCATTACGCTTGTAAACCCCGAAGGGTTAAGCACAGGTGTACCAATGTATACCCATAGTAAGCCAGTATATTTCAATACCATGTCACTATTACGCTGCCCGATCTGGTAATCGAACCCAGGCCCTCGCTCGTGTAGCAGTCAAACTTATGACAGCTAGAATAATAAGGCAGTAACTTTGATTTCTGACATTTATGCGAATATTAGACATTGAAATAAAACTAATTTTATTTACAGCTTTGTCTCGTTTATTGACATATAATCCCAACGTTTCGGACCCTTTACAGAGTTCATGGTCTCGAGCAGACTGAGGTGGTGGGTCATCTTGATGGTTAGTGATTATTACTAACTACTACCCTAAATGAAGGTTCCGGGCACTGAAAGATAGAAGGAAAATTGTAAAGAAACATCTTGACACCAGAACTCAGACGCTATACAATTGCCCAAAGATTGTAACAAATTGAAAGAAACGCACACACTCACGATGCTCAGCAATGAGCAAACGACTGGAGGAGGAGGATAAAAAAGTTCAAGCAGGTGGTAAGACCCAGACATCTTCTCTATTGAAATTTGGGTGTTTTTTAATTTCAATGGCTTCACTAATCATCCTGCGTAAGTATCGGTTTTCTTTTGCCAAGCCTCGTGGTTTATCAAATCTGATGTAATCCTAACGGCGCCCATAGGTATGGAGCGGTCTTGTGTTGTACATATTTGTTATAATAAATGGCGTTGGTGTGAAACGTTAGGTACATATTTATGCTGCCAATAGAATTACGCAAGCATAAGCCACCAGCTTAGCTCAAATCGCCATTGGTTTCGGGAGGCCTCGATGTAAATTGAAGTTCTATGCAATTTTATTTTAATCATGTTTCTGCTCTATCGTCAAAGGTAATATTAAATACACCTACACAGTTTTATACGGTAGCAAATTTGTGACCAAGCATTGATCGATCTTATTTTATTTATGAGGAGTACACAGAAAGACATTGAAATATAGATTACTCTATATAACGATATCTAATATACAATCAGGCATAGCGTCATCCTCTGAACCTTTTGCCCAATAATGTTGGCTCAGCTTCCAGTCTAACCAGTTGTGGCTGAATATCAATATTTTACACGAAGCTACTGCCATCAAACTTCAGTAACTCAATTTCTGGGCAATGCTGATGCGTTGAAGGTAGAATGCTCGTTAGGCTTTTTGGGATTCTGACTACCACTAACGATTGTCATAGCTGTTCACATGACTACTGGGACCAACGGTTTTACGTGGTCTCTGAAGCAAGGGGGGTTTCGATCTGTTCAGAATGGTCACTCATCTACAGAAAGACTGACGGCTAGCATATCTGTAGTTATAGCTTAGCCAGGAGTCCCAATCGCGCTTATATTCTCTGACAAGTTTATATTCAGTGATGGACTGGTACATCCACAGCTCGCCGGTATGTTTTAGATCTCTAATGCAAACGTGTCACTTATCCAAACTTCAAGATATTAAAGATTTCATGATATAAAACCCCATGACACCGCTTGATCTCAGAACTGTCACGCACTTGGCAGTGTTTTGGACAGATACTTATACGATAATTATTATTTTTATTACCTATTAATTATTATTACATACATACATACCATCACGCCTATATTCCCCGAAAGGTTAGGCAGAGGTGTACTAATGTACACCCACATTTCGCCGGCATGTTTAGGTCCCATGTAATAGGAGGCGAGCCTATTGCCATTACCCGGGCACAAATCCAGATTCCGAGCTGCTACTGAGAATTTCATAGAAAAACCCAATAACACTTTGCTCGACCTGGGGATCGAACCCAGGACATCTGGCGTAGCAGTCGCGCTCAGGACCACTAGACTAATGAGGCAGTCTAATTATTATTACCTATACAATATTAATATTTTATTCACCTGTTTTGCCTAATAAATTCAGCACACACAATGAGTTTATACAGTTACACACAATTAGTTTATTATTATATTAAACACAATACAAATGAATTAGCCAATCATGAAAGTAGACACGTTTAGTATTGAAGTAAACTACTTTTTTACGGATTTTATCGCGTTATATTGATATCGTTTCGGACCCTTTACAGCGTCCATGGTCACGGGTAGACTGTATCATGGACACTGTAGTAGTTTTATTTTAGGGTCTTATATTCGCATAAGTGTCAGAAATAAATATATACATATATGTACCTATATAGAAAACATGCGTAAAAATAATGTATGGATAAACTATAATAGGATAAACTCATTGGTAAATGTTTATTAATATTTTTTACTTATACTTCATATACCCACTATTTATAGATTAAATCTCAAAAAAAAAATAGTTTGGATGTGTCTATCTTTGGCCTTATGACCTGATTAACATTAATTAGCCTCAGAAGCACTTTCAACTAAACTGAAACTTACGAGTTGCTCTTAATTCTAGTGATTCGAAAGTTTTGATGGATATTGGCTTCCTAAAACTTTGCTGCTGCTCTATGCTTTATAATCATCTTTCTTTGTCTCCAGTATTAGTAGTTTTTGTCTCTGAATTACTCTAAAGTTGACTGGGTGCGAATGCCTAATGGCATTCAGTCCACCTGTGTACAACGATTTAGTTTTGTGCGTCAAGTATTAAATACATAATTATATAGATTTAAGAAGATATTTATTGACCTTTTTCTTTTAATTTCGACGTCTGTCTCCAATTATGGTCTCTAGGAAGGAATACGACATACATTTCTATTCTATTCGTACCTACTAATATTATAAATAAGATAGTAACTCTGTCTGTTTGTTACGCTTTTACGCCTAAAACACTGAACTGATTTTGTTGAAATGTGGTATAAAAATAGATTGGACCTTGGAGAATGGCGTAACTTACCTTTTATCTGAAAATACCTAATAATACCATATATTTATCATTTATTTATCTATTGTCATCCGAGCAAAAAGTGTTCTCGGCCGTATAATTTATAAACCCAAAAAGGAAAATTCCCGGTAGAGCACTAAGCAATAACGTTGATGAAGCTCAACTTTTAGAAGTAGGTACCTTATGCCCAACTGTGGACTATAATGTAATTGCTCATGCTGTAAACTATATTAAATAACAATTTAATACATAAATAGGTAGGTAATCTCTTTTATTATCTAAAATATTGTGTTTACCAACTTCCTCTTGACTGAAGTCGTCGGGAAATTGTGATCTTTGCAATGCAATTGAATTTAATATTATTCCATTCCACGTTGAGAGCTTTCAATTTAATTACATGGGGACACAACAGCTATGACGCAGACTGGGCAGAAGGAGACCAAGTATTTGTGATATTTGCTAGATATACTACGCTGATAGATATACTACCTTATATTTGTCAATGTAAGGAACTAATAGTTTGAATGAAAAATTAGAAAACATAACAACGAATTCAATTCATTAGTTATAGAGACATAAGTAGTTACCTATTACCTATTACGTGTAGATACGGCCATACACATACAGAGCACTCTAAATGTGATACAGATAATATAATAAAATAAAATTGCGATACGAATTCGTGAGAAAATTTAAATAAATGACTTTTCTGTTTGCACATAAAAAGAAATATATTGCGGCACAATGAATGTTGGGGGGTGGTGTGGGGAGTGGGGACAGTCGCGAGGCGGACGAGAGACGGTGCCGGGGCAGGGGCCGGGTGGCGGGGGGCCAGGGGGTGACCCACTTTAACGGGACAAGTAATATTACTTTTTACTTTTAGGCAACTATTTCATGTTTTATCGCGATAATAACATGTAATATTATTACCTATTGTATAAACCTTAACTTATTCGTTCGAATTAAATTTAACACAATTGTTACATCACCTTACATAGGTAATTATGACCAATGAAAAGCGTTTCCCGATTGCAACTAAAATGACTGAAGTGCATTTTCATTTTCATTTTTTGATATTTGGTTTCTGTTCATATTGATAATATTTATGAATATTTATTATTTAATTGAATGTGGCAGTAGTTAAAATATGAAGAGATTATTTCAATAAATATCAAACCAAACGATCAAAAATCGAAACTAGCAACGCGCAGGAAAAATAAGAAAGCAATGAAAGCAATCGTTCGTGTGATCTAAACGAACACAATGCCTATACAAATTGTACGCTTACTTATACGAGCTTATGTGTTATTGACGTAGCTTGTTTTCATACATACGTTGTATAAGGCGAATGTATGTACGAGTATGTATGTACGTTCGTTATTCCACACTCTCTTGTTTTGCGTAACAGGATGAATATTTGTTTGAATTAATTAATATCAATTACCAGCAATCGCCCACGGTTCCGCCCACGGATATTCAATTTTAAACCTAATTTGCTGTGGAATTGTAACTTGGTTTTAATTTGAACAATTATACTAGAAGATAAAATATAAGATAAACGTTGTCAGTGAAAAGTTGTCAGTGTATTGAACTAGATCCAATTTTAATAGTTTAAAAGACGTTAAAAAAAGATATTAATTTATAATTTAATAATGTATGTATTAATAAGACCTATGTATTGCCTACGTTTCACAAATAAACGATTCTATTCTACTCTGATTTATTTTTTTACAATCTCATTTTTCACATTTGAAAATATCCATAACGTTACATAAATTCAGTTTATGTACCTACATTATAGCCTTGTATGGCGTAATGGATTCAGAGAGAGGTCCCTTGGGTCTAATCTCCAAGTCAAAACTTTAAAGCAGCTTTTAATTTTCAAACATTTTTGACGAATGGATTTTAGCAGCGATATTTTTCATTATAAATACACGAATTAATAAGCATTTACTTGTAGATCTGGATCTGGTTTTTCTTTAAAGTACCTATATTTTTAACGTCCGATTAAAAATAAGGATGTTCTAAGTTTGATGCCTTTGTCCGTCCATCTTTCTATATAAACTATTATATTTTTATATATGTATAAACGTAATACGACAAAATATATTTATGGCTAAATTTTTTCCTGTCCTTCTAAAGGTTTACCGAGAGTGGAATGTATAAGCTCCAAGTTGAACTTAATTAACGATATTGTTTTATAAGATCAATGCGTTTTTTAGTTTCAAAATATTTTATTATAATATTAATTATCTACCTACGATCGAATTTTGATGGATTAAAGTTATCCGTTACTATAATCCTATGCTATCCGTTCCTTTCAAACCACTGAAGGAAACAATATAGATAAGTAGGTGTCGTTTTTACTCGTATTCCGTTGTAGTTTTTTATTTTATATGAAAATAAATTAGTTAATACTTATTTAACATTTTACAGAAATATATTATATCGAAAATATAACCATATTGGCACATATTTTAAACCAAAGAAAAACACAAGGAGGTGGTTCACAATTCGACTGTATGTTTTTTTTTGTATGTGTGTTACGATGACTCCTTTAATTATGAATGGATTAAAGATTATTCTTGCATTGGGTTCGGTTTAGCACCAAGTTGGTCACATACTAATTTAATCCTTAGTGGACCTTGCGCTTAGGTGATACACCTAGGAACTCTTAAAAATCAAATAGAAAATGTGAAATGATCTAGTTATTGTTAAATTTATGGCAAGCGTATAAGTAATAAGGTGCATAAGTACACCTTATCCTGGACCTGGCGATGGAGACGGAAGACAATCGAGGGTACTCTTCAACAGTTTACAGCAGCTACCTCGTGTTTGGGCTTATTACGTTTGTTGACGTCTGTGGTCTAGAGGTTCGCGTGACAGATTGCTAAGTGTTTGTGTTTGTCTGGGTGTTTCCTATGTATTTATTGTATATATTTCCAAAAAAAAGTATATTAGTATTTATATCCATTGTCTAGTACCCATAGTACAAGCTCTGCTTAATTTGGGACTAGACGTTGCTGTGTTAAATTGTCCAAGAATATTCAAGAACATTTATATCATCTATCTTGATGAGAACTAGACTTAGCTGTAGCTGAAATAAGGCAGGCAAGTACATACGTTTAAACCATCACGTCTATATTCGCCGAAGGGTTAGGGAGAGTTGTACTAATGTACAACCAAAGTTCGCCGGAATGTATAGGGGGTGAGCCTATATTCACAATCACTAATCCAAACTCCGAATTTCGTCGAAATCATATTGGAAACCCAGGACTTCAAGCGTAGCAGTCGCACTTACGACTACTAGGCTAATGAGACAGTTTAGTAAGTAAGTAGATCTTAAGCACAAAAAAATAAAATAATAATAACTTTTTAACAAAAAAGGGAATCGCGAATAGTCCGTATAACGTCTACGGTGTACTTCAGGGTCTACGTTATCCTGAAGATTGGTTTCAGGAATTGGATTGCGGACGAGACGGTGATAGCCCCGTGTAAAATAGTAAACATTAGATAATAAGTATAAAAATAAGTTGAAATTATGTTTTATACGTTTAGCTTAAAAGCTTATCTTAAAAGTTGAATCTTATATACCATCACGCCTGTACTCCGCAAAGGGTTAGGCAGAGGTTTAGGCACTAATAGGCCATTCACAGTTCGCCGGTATGTTTAGGTCCCGTGTATTTATAATAGGGAGCATGCCTATTTGTTGCTACAGAGATTTCATAGAAAAACTCAATGAAACTGCTCGACCTGGGAATTGAATCTAGGATCTCTAGTGTAGCAGTCGCGCTTACGACCACCTTAGGTTGAATTGCTAACTAAACGAAAGGAGGTATAATATAAGTATTTTTAAACCAAATTTTATTTCGCTACTACAGCTATAATCATAGAGCAAAAATATGAATCCCTTTCCCTTGGTCACGACATCTTTACCGATTTCATTCATATTTTTTTTAGTTTTCTAATACTTTGTTGAAAGTTCTTACGGAAAAATAAAAGAAAATTGTATAGTATAGTTTTCTAATACTTTGTTGAAGGTTCTTACAGAAAAATAAAAGAAAATTACGCAGGAAATTGAAAAATTTCAGAAAACCACGCAGACGAAGTCGCGTGCAGAAGCTAGTACCTAATATATAAAAATCTCGTGTCAGTGTTTGTTATCGAACTCCTCCGAAACGGCTTGACCAATTCTTATGACTTTTTGTTAATTTAGGTAGGTCTGACAATAGGACATAGGCAATTTTTTACACCCCTAGGTGATAAGGGTGGCTAGAAATAATTTATATGGCAAACAACGTTTGCCGGGTCAGTTAGCATATACATAAATTTGGGTTGCAACAGATTTTCTATTGTGTATCGCAGCTTTGACATGTTTTAATTAATTCCATTCAGCTCGATTAATAAGATCAAAGGGTTTCGTTGCTCAGATAATCGACATCAAAATAAAGCAGCGTATTTTGTCGGTACAACATTTATATATATTATATTTATTTATTGTAATTATAGTGTTGCTCTGATATTTATCTCACTATTAAAGTCTCAGTATACTAGTTCAATACAACTTTAAAGCAATACAACTTGGTAAGCAGATTCAAACGCTATCAAGAAAATCACACAGAAATAGATTACTTAGACTTACCTCAATTTCTCCACCGTTAAAACGAGTGATGTTAATTAACTTATAGGGAAATGATTTCTAAATGTCGGATCGTGTACCTTTTATCCGATTTCGAGTCCTATAACTCATTGGTTCATTAGGTGATATCACATTGATAAGTTATATTGAATGATAATAGAAATATAATTAGAAAACGCCGGTGCCATAAAGTACTAAATATATAAAACATAGCTGCCCCCCGCGCTGTCACCTGCAGTTTTTCCTTTTTCGGCTCCTATTGGTCATAGTGGCATGTTATATAGCCTATAAAATTTCTCGATAAATGGACTATCCAACACAAAAATTTGTTATCAATTCGCAGTAGTAGTTCTTGAGTTAAGCATGTTCAAGCAAACAAACAAACAACTCTTCAGCTTTATAGATATAGGTATAGATTTACAAGTTTATTTTAAATATCTATTTACATAATTATAATTTAATTGTTAAAAAATGAAAAGCACCTTATTAAAAAGTCAACAGAGCCCTAGTTTGCTGCCCCCAGGGGAACGTTTACTCACCGAGAAAAAAGGATTAACCTACTTACTTAACTTTAGCGTTTTTATAACTAAGTAATACTTTTTCGTCTGTTTACTGGCCGTTTTATAGATTTATAACTTCAGTGTTATCGTTAAGCATCAACAGATTTTTAATTGAAAATATTTTGAAACCAAGTAGACCTTTATAATGATATGCATCAATATTTCAAATCAACAATCTTTAAAAATTGAAGGACACTTGAAAGCCGAAGGGCATGAGGTATTTAATGATGGTTCACATACATACATAGATTGTCTAGTTTCACATACATCCGTGGTGCGTAGATAGCCTAACTCATGTTTTTGTCGCTCGCACCCAGGAATTTTAATGAAAACTAAACTCGTATACTTGAGCAATTTCAGGAATGAAACGAAGACGAGTGCTCGTTTATAAGCGTGATTTAACAACTCCAGCATATTGATTTTTACGTCGCCGTGGGCCCACCCCCTCCCCCGCGGGAAGAGTTGTGCACGGGGGTAATGCTAAAATGCTTGTTCCCCTATTTGAGAGTACATGCTGGAGGGACGTTCAATTGCGTCCGCGACAATGTTCTGTTTTTCTTATTCATTTTTTTACGCATTTTTTACTTTATCGTGAATACTTTACGTAAGATTTACGACCGGATGCGTCTTCATTGGAACGTGAATGTGACACACTTTCTATCGTATACTCTTATCTGTATTGTATTTTAACAACTAGTTTAGTGGCGCTATTGTCATGCTTTGTTTTTACTATAACTGTATTTCGAAAGAATACTCGAATTGTTATTAGCTATACAAGATTAGAATGTGTTAATGATACAAACTGTAAATACTTATTACTTACTGTAAATACTTACTATAAAATTGTTTAATTTACTCTAATTATTATATTTTTTGTTGTATATTTTACTTCAAAGCTTCATTTTATAACATAAAATAGACAAACCCAATAATTCCTGTGGTCGAACGTGAATCGAACCCAGGACCTCTAGCGTAGCATTCGCACTTACAACCACTAGTCCATTAATCTTATAATTAATATGATATATTCCTACATAGGAAATCATATTCATTAGCGATGATTCACTGATAACATACTCATACTTTAAACACAATTTAAAAGAATATATATTTTATGCATTGATTTCAACTGTGTAAGAAAATTTGAAAGTCGGCAGGCCGCAGTTGTATGTCCCCGCGAGTTTGTTCAGCCCCACCCGCGCACTTTTCAGTGGGCCGCCCCGCGCCGCACCCTTCACTGCACCCCATGTGTTATTCTCCACTCCGTCCCGCGCCGGGACGCTCCTTCATTTTACTCCAATTTACAACCAAAAAAATTCAAACAAACATTCCCTAAATTAAATTTAATATTAGGCCTGGGATTGAATCCGGATTTCAATTGTAGGATACTTGAATACAGTGTTGAGTTTAACAGGAGAATTTCTTTAAAACCTCCTTATCTGTAGTCTTTCAACCGTGACTAATTACTGGTGCTGTCAAACTTCATTTCGTTCCGTCAATATGCTTGAAATTTGTTACCACATTTGCGACACTTGTGGGATTTATGTCAAGTTATAAAATTGGCCAGCGAGCGGTCGCTGGTCGCTATTTTATTTAGTACTATTTCTACCTACGGTATTTTCTTGAATTGTTATCGTTTACTTTTATCGTTATTGGCATGTAAAACTGAACGGTTTTCACCTATTAGTTTAAGAGCCGGGGACATTTGATTATGAAACTATCGAATTAACTTGATGAAGAGTTGAAGTAAGTAGATAATATGTTTAATTTTATCAATCAACTAGTATGATGTAAAATAATCGATATCTATTGTAAAAATAGGTTATTCGATATAAGTAAGCAATAAGTAGTACAACATAGACGTAGTCGGAATGGGATATATCTACATAGTTTAGTTTGGCGGTATAATAATTGAGGGGCGCCACCCCAACCCTACCGAGTTTGAAAAGGAAAGCTTTTAAGAGCTTTTTGTTTTGTAATTAATTATATTTTTGTATTTATATTAATAATGTTTGTTTTATTAAGAATCGTAATCATAAAAGCTATTTAAATGATGTAACGGAAGTATTGCTTATGTTGTATTTTCATTTTCTTTCGTATCGTCGGGATGTCGCTTGTTTACGGCTTAATTTATAATCATGTTTTTGCTTGTATGTAGATGTATAAAATATCCACGTTTTTATATACTTTTATCATTATGATTTTTAAAATTCTATTAACCAAAGGATAAGTAGTTAATACAGAGCTATTTTCCTACAATTTATACGTACGAAATCTGATATACATTAATTTAAAAAAAAATGAACTTTTGACTCCCTGTCGAAATTCTTATCATAGATGGCTTCCGCTGCCGTGATAGGTGAAGGGTTAAGTCGGACTCTTATCGATTTCAATAACACCGTGTTCTTGGTGTTCCACTCTGCACATTACTACCTTTTTACAATTAAAGGTTTTACTTCTAAACTAATATTATAAGGACCTATTGTAACGAAGGCTTTGTATTTGTGTCATTATTAACACAAATACAAAGCCTGAAAAAGTTTCAAAGATTGAAAGTTATAATTATTTTTATTACACTTGGGAGTGTCCCACGTAATTATAATATTCAAAGTAACTCTACCACTATTCAATTAAATTAATCATATTATTATGGCGCTAGAATTATCACGAATATGACTTATTTATTGGTGGTATATATTGTAGTATTTGGACTGATAAACAGAGAATTGAAGAATTAACATAAAACAGACGAAGAGGTCATTACAGGTCACAGGAGCGAAATTGTTGCTGCGCTTGCTGCGTTCACTCCTTGGCTGGGGAGAACCCTCCATGTCTGGGAGAGTGCACCTTCGACTTAGTTGTCATACGAATGCCTATGATATATCTTTGGTAGTCAGACGCCAGAAAAGTCTGAATACTAGTTTATCCCTAGGATAATAATAATCCATACGTATCGATCGATCGATCCCTGAAAATGTGTGAATATTAATAAAGGGAATAATAATAATATTATATTATATATAATATCTAGTACCAAACTAAGCAGAGCTTGTACTATGGGAACTAGACAATGGATATATATAGAACTAGATAATGGATACATACTTTATACTTTTTTTGTAAATACATACTTACAATATATAAGAAACACCTAAACAAACAAATATTGACACACACATAATGGTTTTACATTATCTGGTAATGTGTTGCGGAGGTCTTATAGCAGTCGCTTTGTGAAAATACACATCGCACCTGGTTTAACTGCACCGGACCCCAACATAGAAAATTTCTAGGATGATGATGTCCGATGATTAAGATGCTGCGCTAGAAGTCCAGGTTTCGATTCAACAACAACAAAGGTAGAACAAAGTGTTTTTGGGTATTTCTTTGAAATTCTCAGTAGCAGCTCCTAGTTTGGATTTGTGCCTTGTTACTGGCAATAGGCTCGCCCCCAAAACATGGGATCTAAAAACATACTGACTATATATATGTGCGTTGGTACACCTCTGCCTAATCTCGGAGATCCCCATCCAACCCTAATCGGGGAGTACAGGCGTGATGGTATGTATGTACGTATGAAAGAAATGAAAATTGAGATGTTTATGAGAATTTAAATATCTCTGTTAATGTTATAGTATACTATAATTTGTTGAGGACCAGATATCACAAATCAAATTACGATATCAGGCACATAGAAACGACATAGCACTTAGTTGGCTAATTGACTGACTGGTGTAACGGTTCAAAGCTTGCTAGAATTGAACATCGAACGGAGCGAACTTTTATTTCACTGTAATTTGTATCTTTAAAAATGTTTAGCAATTATGTTAATGCAAAATACAGATACATCTAAGGCGAGCAACACCAATAGCAATGATTTCAGTCAGGAATAAGTATGTTCAATTGTTCATGTTTCATATATTTTTGATCGCAGACGGGATTTAGTTTGTTATTATTATGTTATTTTTATGTTCATTAGTGTGTACGTGTTAATGTTATATTTTTTATACGTAAGCCTGTTATATAAACTGCGAAGAGCAGTTTTATTTAATACACGTTTTGTAGTCAATTTCAGCATCACTGTTTTTGTATATTAATAAATTTCATAACTTAAGTTTAAAATCTGACTAAAAAGGTTTTCCCAAAACCACTTAACTTTAAGAACTTACATTATAATTATGATAATAAAGTGCACAGAATATAAAATTAGAAGCATTAAAAGCATTTTGTATGAGCTCAAGCAATAAGTTTATAATAGCATAAGTACATTTCCATTCATCATGAATCGCTCATGGGCCATCTAAAGAAAAGGTTTTAAATTGTTTCTCGATGTTAATAAATTTTAAACAGATAAACCTGTACATCTCGAGCTCGCGGCTTAAAAAACGAGTATCGTGAGTATAGAATCCAGACGAAAAAAGTAGTCGTGCAACATTTCACAAGGCACAACGGCCCGCTGCACTCGCATTGTGTGCCTTAACAATATCCACAGGCCCACAGAACACTACACAATAAATACAACACGTCTACGACGTCATTTCAACAAATCAAATACCCTACGCAAACAAACTCAAATCGACAATTCCAGCCAATTTAAATTTTATGCTCTCCCTATAAGCAGGCACAGCGACGGGAATAACATGTTCATATAAACAGATATAGTTGGACATTTTGAAATATATTTTTGTATCGATGACATTTGGTAAAACCTCACATAATCAAATGACTAAAAAAAAAAATTGTAACGTTTCTATAACATTTTCGGAGTCCTGTAAATATTTTAATTAAGTTAAAGAAGTAGATAAATTATTATGTGTTAATAGTAGGTAGATGCCCGTTTTATAAATTTTGTAGTAAGAATATGAATATAAATATGAATATTTTTGGGACATTTTTACACAGCACCATCTAGTCCCAAACTAAGCAGAGCTTGTACTATGGGTACTACACAATGGATATAATACTTATATACTTTTTTTTTTGTAAATATATACTTATAATACCTAAGAAACACCCAGACAAACACAAATACTCATGTTTTACCCACACAAATATTTGTGTCCTGTGGGAATCGAACCCACGACCTCATGATCGTGACCAAGAAAGTATGATAACATAAGTAATTTCTTCTAAATTTATTTTTTTCTAGTTTAAAGGACGACACACTAAAGTAGGTACATCGGTTATTGGTGTGCAACATTTTTATGGTTGCACAAAATTTTGGAATATTTACAAAATTATTTAAAAAAAATGTGTAAAATTTAAAAAGTTTTTATGTAGGTTTTTTTTTCACCTGTCATTATCATCATCAAACATTTTTTAATACTTTTTTAATTATCTTACAAATTTATAATTATGATACTTAATAAATAACATGACCGTAGCAATAGTCGCCATCGACTCAATTGCCACAAGGTAAAAAAAGTTAAATTACTTTATGTATTGTATGTGTAATTATTGATAGATTATAATAATTTCCGTTGAGTTTAAAAGGCTTCACGAGAAATTATTATTTTGATTGTTCACCAATTGGAAGCCGGGTCACTAGAGTACACGGAGCGGCCGTGGTCCCACAGGGAGGGGTCGCAAACAGGTTATGACCCCGACAAGTTACTTGTTCGAAGCCTCGAATGTAGCCACGCTTAAAAACCTCCTGCGTCTGTGTCAACACCCCCGGCGACGCCCGCGTAGTTCGGCCCGCGCGGGGCGCGCGCGCTCTGTCTAGCCTGGCCTTAGCCGATCCTTTCTGTCCCAAACCAGGATAAGATAAAAAATATCTCGACGTTAAGTGTGAATTTCTGTCATGTATGTATTTGATTAAACAATTAGCCTCTTAATCCATGTACCTGCATGATTAAGATACTTTTCGTCAATCTCTATAAAAAGTTAGAAAAATACATTACGTCGATCATGTCTTTGATTAGAAAAAAAAATGGTTTGAAAGAAAGGTATATTTATTTTGATACGCATTATTCACATGTAAGAGTATAAATGGTCCCGACTCTGTCGCGTATAACAATGCTGCGATTTGTTTAGATACTTTTTTCCACGCATAAGCAAACGAATATATTTCTAATATTACCACATAATACTCCATTGTTCTCCAGTTCGTTGATATTTCTCCAGCATTTCCAACGCTTGGGCGCTATTTAAGTGATACACATACCTAGCGGAGCATGAATTCCATAAAACAATATAACAGTTTGCAATTAAATATATAGTTTTACAAACAAGTACATCTGTCTCTACTTTGTTAGCATTTTTATTGTTATTGATCATTTTATTTCATCGTACAAAATGATTTAGATTTTGACCTATACTATTTTTAACGATGACTCGCGTCTTAGCCGAGTCTGCTTGGACTTTCAGATGAGGCGGAATATCTATTAATAAGGAATAAGAATTTTACACGATGCTACTACCATCAGACCTCCGCAATCCAATTTCTTGGCATTACCGATATCTAGTATAAACTGGGTAAGGTTTTGCGTCCCGAATAACCACTAAATCCAAATAGCTAGATATCATTACATACTTATGTATTGTCATTATTTTAGTCAACACTCCATTTATTATAACACTAAACAAATAACATTTTAATTCTTATTATTTTGATGTCTGTTGTAAATAGGTTTCGTAATGAATAATTAAGAAGCTTTCAATTAAATTGAGGTATCACTTCATTCACTACGTCTAGAATAACGAATGTCTAGTTAGTCTAGTCTAGTCTGGTTCTGTGATGAGGAACCAAACCGTCACTTTGGTCATTCTACAAGATTCGTCCGTTCCATTACTTCGTTATCTTGTACTTCGTAGCAACCGTCTAGGACCATACATTATAAAAAATATTAGACAAATTTTCGGATTTTTATTTGTTACCCAAGAATTGAATTGATAGAATTACCTAATGACCATTATTATACGATTTATATTTTTTCTAGATCCGTTCATATTAAATGTCAATACATCAGACATGTACGCTACGAGATTTCAAGAGGCGGCGGCGGCGTAGACTGTACGTAGCAAGTACTACGACATTTTTAAATAAATTAAATTACTAAATTTAAATTACAAATTTATAAAATTTTTTTTTGAATAAGCTGGGTCGTTTCATAATTTAGCCTATCAACTCCTGACCTCCAATGAGAATGTGAGGGAAATCTCGATAGATTGTCAAGCTAGAGGAGGGTGACAGTCGTGTTTATGAAAGGAATAAGGGTTTTCTTTTTGTCTTTTACAACCTAAATTATATAGCCACCGTTAAATAAGTACATAACAAATATAAATACGTAGCTCACATTGTTCGAATGGGGCTTGTAAGATCATTGTTTACTTTTATTGAACAAAATGTTTCACCGAAGTTGGTTTTACCTTGTGAGGTAATGTAATCCGCTGTAACCATAATTGTGTTTGATTTACTTATTTAATATAATTCGTATAAATTCTTACTTACATAATTCGTTCGATTTAGTTACATAATGTAATAGGACAAGGTAACATTTTTGGATTGGCATAATTTCTATTGAAACAGCTTACAGGACAACCTCAGTATAATGTCAGTGCTATGCTATGAAAGCATTTAAATTTGTTTAAAGATTAAGAAGTTTGTTGTTGAAAAACAATAGTTTGAATATTGACGCTTAAGGTCTGAATAATTTAAATAAATCCACTTTTTTGCTGTGGTTTTAACGTGATTTCTGGACGAAAGTTAAATTTTATATGTTATTCAATGTTGTTATAATTCAGTTCTTGTAAAGAGAACGTATTGATTGGCATTAGTTTGTAGATTTTTTATGGGAAGTGGATTAATTTATATTTTTCTTTCCTGATCGTGTAAAACAAGAGGGTTTTAATGGTAAATAAGTCACCGTAAGATTTTTGTAGTTTTGGAAATACGAAGTGAAAATTTCTGGCTGTGAAAACTAAAAGGGTACCATAGTACCCTTTTAGATTTCACTAGTACAATTAAACACAAATCGTCATTAAATTAAATACATTAAATACATAGACTCTATGGGACCTAAACATACCGGCAAACTGTGGGTGTACATTAGTACACCATTGCCTGACCCTTCGGGGAATACAGGCGTGATGGTATGATATGCGTCCTAATCTACTTATTATTTTTTTAAAGCAAAATTACCATAACACGATTTATATCTAAAAAATGATTAAATTCATGCTTTGAAACCTTTGTATACAGACAGCAGTATGATCCTTAAGACTATAAAATCACACGAGAATGCTAGAAACAATGAAAAAAGTGTAAGTAATTATCATTTCTACCATTCCTATGTTTTATCGGGAAAACCCCACAGCAATCTTAACGACTACATTTGTGTAAATTGTTAGGCTATTTAAAGTCAGTGTGTGTGTAAAAATTCCATAGCGAGAGACGAGGGTGCCATGTTTATAGCTGTTAAGAAATGAAACCATACAGTACCCACGGCGTGAACACACTGAACACTATAGACACGCCATCTGGTGGCCATCAAACATTCGAGAAAAAATAAACTTTGGGTAAAAATAAATAAACGCCGTAGCTATCATAAATAGACAGTGCTGTTGAATTTAAACAATTTATATACATATTTGATTTATTACATTTACGAGATTAGTTCATACGCAGGAGAGATGTGTATTTTGTTGTTACCATTAGATAAGCGTGCTTTCTTTTACAGGTAGTTAAATAGAAACGTAAATTGTCTTTATTAAAATATGTACTACTAGATATTATTGATTAGTCCAATCATGAGCAAGTGTTAAATAATTCATATAAGTAGTAGATATTTTTTTTAAAGCTGGACTAAAATCATTATGTTTTAATGAGGAATTGATGCTCTTTAAATTATATTTTAACATTGGGGTAATAATATTTAATGTTTAGTAGGTACAATGTATTCCATTTTAAACTCAATAACATTAAAATTCATATTAAATTATTTCAGTTGACCGCGCAGTAAAAGTTAATTCGATGCTGACTCGTATAAACATTGTTTAGTCTCAGCGTCGTGTATACAAAAATGAAAATAAAAAGAGACTAAAAATTGTAGAACCGGTCCCCGGTATCGTGGCTCGGAGAGCGTCGGAGGACTGACCTCACTTGGCCTTGACAGCTGCGCTCACTCCGTCCAACGTGAGCCTCTCGGCTGATTCAACCACTAATAACTTCACTATAACATTATAATGCTCTCGATGCAACTATGCGTTACATTATATTACATACGCTCACATCCTCATACGCGCTCGGCGACTGAACAGTCAACCTCTCGTCTAAACATGATTTGTTGATGTTCATTTGTCTTCACGATAAACTATGTGGTGTTGCATTGTACCATGGCGATGTACCAGCTCATATGAGTCTTTTATCTGACTTGCTAAGGCACGTTTTGTTGTTAATGTTCAGCATTACGTATACATAATTATGCTTATTTCTGTTTATATTTAGGAACTTAGTCATTTGTCTACGTCTATTGCCGGAGTTTTAAAATATTCTCTAACTTTATAACGTTTCCTAAGTTTCCAATTTTTTTAAAACCATCTGTAACTTTTAATATTTTTTACTAAGTACTTTATTTTAAGGAAAAATATAAAATGACTCATAATAGCACATAACAATTATTGTTTGGACTGTATTAAATTAATGTGTTACTCTTTTCTTATTCTTGACAAACTTACCAAAAGTTTTAAATAAAACAAGATTTTTTTACAAAAATGTAAGATTGGATAAAATTTATAGTTCATACAAACAAATGTAGCTATTGACATAAGTGGCCTGGCAATACTTGGCATAACATCATATCGACGGGACAATGGGCATTCCAGCGCGGGCGGGCAGGGCCCGACAGCGGGAGGCGCGGGGCGCGGGGCGGGATCGACGTGTCCCGTCCTATCCTATTGTGCAAGTCGACGTTTCCCGGACACCAACTTATTAATTAAGTACATAGCCGTAATGTTAATAACAACAACGTTTGCCTTGATTATCTCTAGTCGCACACAGAGAGATGACAATGCTGAATAAAAAGAAGCTCACCCTTATAAATCTGATTATTATACAGTGCACTATCGTTTCGATTTTTTATTTCAATAAAGAATTACAGCACAGAAAAGCTTTTTCAATGCGCTCAACCGAAGCTGGCATAGCGGTGGGAATATTATTTTTTCCACAAACTATTGGATATTCAATTAACTAATTTCAGTTTGTTGAAACTTCTAAGTAGATACAACGATTGGGAATTTCAACTCGTAACGTTTATGTGACATCCGGCAAGACTGTGAGCAAGACCTTCGTTAAAGCAGATTGTCGTTTATATTCCTATTAGAATAAAATATATTCATGTAAACAAAGCGTCGTAAGTACGCCAGCTACGAAAGTAAAAGTCGATGTTTAGATTTTTTCATGTTATGCTGAACTTACTTTTGCTACGAGATGTTCCAGCCGCAATATAACCGCGCAAATGAAAAACTATGTTTCAGGAACACTTATGATTTTTTTTTCATTTTAATAAAGTATATATTACATAAGTTTGTTCAGTGTAATCGTGCATAAAGTACAATATAGGGTCTAACAAGACCCCATGTCGAGGGTAAGTTCAGTTCTACAGTCATCATTATCGACAACCACAAGCCAACTTTGCATTTTGTACTGGTCGCCAAGTTCAATTTATGCTCATCAATACATTGTAATTGAATATAGGTACTTACTTGAAAAGTTTTTATAATCTCAAAGGTGGGTCAACGAACATAATAATATTACTTATTTAAAATTAACCAGAGCCAAGTCATAAAGCGTACATAAGTAAGTTTGTTCAAACTTAAGAACCGGTCCGTAAGAGAAATTGTTAACTGTACTTGATGACTTCGTAACTAAACACATATTATGGAATATTGTATAAAGATTATATAGCTCAATGTTTTGTTGTATTATTCATTTTATAGACTATAACGTTAAATACAAATTGTTTTTTTGAAACAGGTAATGGAATGATAATACCTTATCCCTATCTACTTGTACTATTTTCTGTTTCTTGTACTAGGTACAAAAACTTGCCATGAAATGACATTATTGCCAGTAGATACGTCTATTTGTAAAGACGTGTTGTTTACAGATGGTTTTTTATGATTGATACATTTAGCTCATGGTAGAGCTATATGTATGTAATAATGTAGACTAGTGATTTAGTACAGGTTTTGCTCGCGAGGATCTATATTTCTTAGTTCGCATCGAGGGAAGACGTTATGACTGAAACTTAAATCGCTGGAATAGTGTTTTAGTGTTTTTATTTTAGGATGTGTATTGGTATTACCGACATCAATTTTTTTACCTAGATACCCAAGTATTTGGGCTAGGCACTTAAGTTTTTTTGGGCATAAACAATAAACAATATCCTATAAACTTCTTACTACACCACTGTACCATGTACCTACGTGTGTAGGCATGTGTAGGCATGAAAAATAATCACCAAAATATGATTGTGTAAATGTGTAATGAGTAATGTGTAGGTATAACTTATATTTTCAAAATTATGTTGGCAAACATAAGCTTAAATTACCTAAGGAATAAGTTCTGAGTCGTTTTATATTAATATTTCATGAATCTCCAAGGTTTCCCTGTTCTCTTTGCAAAAGTAGGTTTACTCACACTACAGAAAATCCAATTCGCTGTGTCGTGTACACGCCCGCACACAGCGGCGCGTGACTTGAGGGAAAAATAAAATTTCTCGCTAAGTTTATAATGGGAAAACTTTGAGAACCACTTAATTATGTTAATGTTTGAAACAAAATTTTAGAAGAGACGTTTAAACAGGACAATGATTTCATTTAAAAATAGTTATGTATTGATATAATATAATGCTTTTATGTTATTAGGTACTTGCATAGAGGCATAGAATATAAATTTCGCGTTTCGGCTAATTTACATAGCAAATGTACAGTTTTAAATATTGGTACGTAAAACATAAGAGTATGCCTTTTTTTGTTTTTGAAGGCAACCAAACCACCCATGTATGTATGAGTATGTTGATACTAACTTTAATATAGTTCTCGGTACAAACCTTGACATAGTCTCTTTTTATAATTCTAAATGTCGTTTTAATAACATAAAAGTTGCAAAGTTACTAACATACATAAAATAGAAACACATCAAGTGTAAATAACATTGCACAGCTTTAATTGCATTTTAGTATAGGTAGGAAATTAATATCTCGAACTAATCAAAGTGTAGTCGGTGTTACTGAAGCACGAACCGTGTCTAACTATCTGCTTGTTTTCTTATTTCTGGTTACTTACCTTCTGATCCTTTTGTTTTTTTTTTTGTAGAGACTAGTTACATTAATTAAAGTCTGTTGTTGTGTTTTGAATGCGTACCTACTGATAAATATCATACTATTAAACAAGATAAAAGTGACAACGTTAAGTCCTCGTTTCTTTGCAATCACGAAGATGTTGTAGGTAGGTTTATGTAGGTATCTCTTTCAAAATAAATAAAACAAGATAACGAAAGCTCATTAAGTGCCATGTCTGAGAATGTTTAAACCTCATATGTTTAAAAAAAATCATGAACCTCATTTTCATTTTAATGAAAATATCATTTCCTTCCAAGGAGGTATATCCAAAGTTTACATCCGTCATTTTGCATGGGCCAACGGTCGAGTGGCGGTGGCAGGGGTGCAAGGGGGTCGGCGCGGCGGGTGGAGCGGTGCCACCCCGCGAGCACCCCCTGCCCCCTTCGCGGGATCGATACGTCATTTGAGCTGGTCGCCATGGAGACCGCGAACGGAGCGGGGCGGCGCCGCGGCTTCGGGATGGTGGGTGCACGGCGCTCCACGAAGCCCGCGAGCCCTCGCCAAATGAAAAAATAGATACAACCTTATTTGGGACAAATCCCTCTATAAAAATTGCCATTCTGGATATTCCTTTAAATTATATCTTATGTTTGTATTATTTCATCTGGAACTTATTAGTATTGCACAAGCAGAAATTTCTGCTCAGACGTAGTTTCTACTTAGTTTAAGTACACTGAAAGTTATTAAAACTTATTTTCAATACAAGCGGTGGTAATTAATTTATTTGTTGGATGTTCCATAAAATCATGTTGGAAATGATTTTGGAGAGATAATGAGGAAATAAGGAATACCCATGCAAATTCATATGTTCAAATACGTAATAATTACTTCAATCCTATGTTACATTAACTTTAATTATTAATCGTGTTTTTTATCCGTGGTCTATCACACATGATGGGGATATTGGTCGAAGATTTTAAGAAGCTTTCCGTAATGGTTTAAAGTTTTGTCATTTCCTCAGGAAATATGGTGTAAGCAAGGGAGTAGTTTGTTAAAAACTCGCAATTTTACGTCAATTGTTCACAATTTTATACAACACAAGTGAAATATTGAGTAACTAATCAGCATTTCTTTTGCTTCATACTTTTACTCGGGAACGAGTGAACTTTATTCATAACTTAGTTATATTTGAATATTTGCAACGGTTGTGCTATTTCGTATAATAAGTAGTTTAAGGCAATAAGAATTAAAGTTTATAATTATGTCCCGTTTCTATATTTGGCGCCATTTGTTGTTTTTTCAAAAGGCGTTGCACCCAATGCCCTAACATGTGTCACTTATAGATTTACACCACATAAATTGTTAAATGTGATTTCTTTTTTTAAAGCGATCGTCAGATAGGAAGTGTTGGCTCCATCTAGTTACTTGAAATATAAGTTTGTAGTATAGTAGTACATATAAATAGCCATATGTATAATATATTTGTAACCGAATAGTATTTAAGTATTGTATTTAGTGGCATAATATATTGGTGTATCATACGGGTGACATCTTTCATTTCATCTCTCCCGAGCCCATCCTTACAAGGTAACTACAGAAATTATAATTATGAATTATCTGTTACTTAATGTAGATGAACCAGTTATAATCATGCTGTAGTTGTAAGAGTTACGATTCAAAATAAGCTCATAAGTAGCACAAATCCTACTTTGCGTTGGGTTCAGGATTAAAGTATTATTCAGGACCAAAGGTGAATAGCTTAATATGAGCAAAATACAAAATATCTACGAATCGGATTGTCTAGACATTTTGGATCATAGGTTATAATTAATTAATTTCTAGGGTGGTCGATGCTATGCTAAACATAGCATAATTCTTTAATTCTTTCTTTAAAAAATAACCGAATTGTCTTATTTGTCTGTTTTCTCTAGGTTGGCTATGAAGAACATACATATTAAATGTACCTACTATATTTTACCTGTGTTTCAGGCCTCTTATACAGAGGGTGAAAAAATTAAGTTAACTTTATTATTTTAAATTATCTTTATTTTTTAAGAAAAGGACACCTTATTTGACTTTGGCGCTTTTTGTGGTTTTGTTAACTTTTGTGTACCTAGTATACGTACGATGGTTACAAGTTTACAACATCATACTGAACATTATTTACGAAATCTCAAAAAAATATGGTTTTAGAATTCCTCATTTTTACAACTAATTTAAAGGTAATTGAATTATGTATTCCGTGGAATATTAAATTTTGCTCGTGGTTTCATCTCAAAGGGAGATGAGAACTTATTTGACAAATATAGTCCATATTCTTTTAATCGTCCTAGTATGTCCTTCTTAAACGTTCAATCTATTTAAATTTCAAAAGTCATCAAAATTAGTTCAGTTGGATAGAATATTTATTTGTGTTACCTTGATATTTAAAGCTTACTGAAAGATTAGACAGATCTTCAGAGCTCGTTCAACAGCAGGTAGTAAGCTATCAATACGTAATGAGGGAATAAAAAGCAAAGGAGGGAACTGAATTATAACTTGCTTATTTTTTCATGTGAACTTTTCGTAAAAAACACTGTAAAACTGTTTGTTGAATAAGAAAAATATATTAAATAAAAGAGGTATACCTATTAGTTAAATTAAAGATCTTCTTTATTCCAAATGTTTATTAAGTAAGTAGGTACTTGATCTTGAGGAAGGTTTACTGATTAAACACATTAAATACTAACCAGCCTTCTGTAATTTTACCTTATCGTACATGCAAATATACTAATTAAGCAGAATCAGATGGTCTGTAGACTCAGGCATCCCTGTCGACATGGTTCAACGTGGTCCCTTACTGTTAGAATATACTAATAAACGATCATAATCGGCCCATCTATCTTCATCTATGTTGGGGTCGGCAATCCCAGTTATAACACCTAAATGATTTTATCCAGTACGTTGACGACACTAGACCTGACCTTTTGAAGGGATGGGGCCAATCCATGCTTTGACCGGAGCAAACGCTAACGCTCCAAAGCGCTTTAAGCCTATGCTTTTTATTGAAGTCATAATAAAAGATTAGGACAAAATAGTCTAATAAAAACATTGAATTCTTTAAAACTTTACGCACCAACATCTACTTATCATTGTACAATACAATCTACAAATATACAAACTTTCAAATACGTGTATTTGCTTATACAAACAAGAAAGTTAGCGAACAATATAAAAGTAATGGGATAGAGTAAGACGGCATGGGTAAGCCGACGTTTGTGCAAGAGAGATAGAGTTATTCAAATTGAGGGTACATATTTCTACATAGGTAACAAATAGCTTGTTGAGAAAAATATGGATATTCCGTTTGCGAGCTCTCAATCTGAATGAATAATTTGTAAATTAAATAACCTACATTTTATTATTAGCTCAAGATGATTGTTATAGAGTCCTTTTTCCTTTGAATTAATATTTTGATGATCGTTTTTGCTATTACAATTGACTCTTTTATAATGGCTTCAATAGTTTAACTAAATTTGTTAGGAGCAGATATTGAAGATAGAGTATGTAATAAGTAATATAGCTTAATATAGATAATAAATATTTTTTTCGAGTCAACATTAACCATCACATTAATGCGGCGGAATAATAACCTATTATCACGCGGAATGAGCCCTCCCTCCGACATCATCTACAAAGAAAATATTTATCAATGTACTTTTATGGCTTTACTTGTATATACTTAATCGATACTTATTTGTAACAAGATTGTGAAAAAGTCTATCATGTAATAATTATTATTTTAAACGTAATCTTACTTAATATCAATCAGGCAATATATTATGTATTGCTTTTTAAGTATATTAAGATTTTTTTTATATAGATAAATAGATAGTAAAGATTACGATATCTTTTTAACTAATAAATTATATTAATCATTACTGTTAGGATACCTGGTATAAGTTACAAAGTCGGTGAACATTATCTGTTACCAAAGCTTGGGCCATAAAAGTCAATCACCATCTAAGCTGCCAGCGTGGTATTTCCACGTTATGATTATTGAACAAAAAGTAGAAAAGTTGAAGAGAGTTGCAGGAGCAACTTCAAGAACAGGTATTTACACTGTTTGAATATGTAGGTTGTGCAGGTAGTTTGAAATTATTTTCTATGAATTTGTCAAAGTAAATGAATAATTATTTAATGATTTCTGTTTTGTTTGTTACCTATATACTTAGGAAAAAATATTTGAACGTAGTGTATGAGTGTATTTAAATTTCTCAGTTGGCAGTTACATAGAAAAACGTACAGACGCCAGCAGGTCTACCTATCCAAAACTGTACAATTTTCCCAATTGAATATAAATATTTGTGGACTCTGTACCATAGATATTTATGGACGTTTATGGTGTTTCAAGACTGCACCGGTAAAATATACAGTGGCCAGCACATCAAGCTTCCACAATCTGTCAAATTTCTTTGATTAATTTTGAACTTTAATACAAAACTATAAGGTTCATATTCAATTGGGAAAATTTGACAGTTTTGTATAGCTTGACCTACTGGCGTCTGTACTATAGGCAGGCCATTAAAGTGGATAGTTACCTGAAAAGAGATTTTCTCTCAAAGTAATTTTACTTTAGTCCATCACCAATCGGTTTTTATTTTATATATTTTTTTATTCGTTACATGGTTTCATTTCATTAGGTTTTTAAAACGTAAAGTTACTAGCGAGCCTGGCAGACGTTGTCCTGCAATCCGAATGCAGCGCCACCTACCAGGTCCAATTGTGAATCTAAACTATCAAGGGACTCACTCAAACACACACATAAAACTTCATCAACATCGGACCCGCCGTTTAGGAGGAGATTTTAGAGGAATTAAACAAACACACGTACAGAAGAATTATTGTAAAGATAAATTTGAAAGTACAAGAGATAATCATAAAAGAAATTCATTTACCAATATATAATTTGAATCTTTGATGAATTTTCATAGGCATGGTAATTTGATGACTGCATTAAATGATTTTATTATTGCAATTGGGTGAAACTCTCTGGTACTTATAATACAATTTCAAATACAAATGATCTATTCTATGAGCTGTATCGGATAGATAAATTTTGTAATTTAAAATTTAACTTAATTTTGAGGGGGTCAGCCGCACTTGTGGTATTGAGAGACACCTACCGGCGACTTTGGGTAATGGTCCGGGAGAGGGCCATTTGGTAGAAGTGGAGCCATCTATGATATATATGTTACATTCTTATGCATTTCTGAATTCTTATGCACTACGGGATTTCAAAAGAATGTATGTAGTTCTTCGTCGGATAAAATGATTAATGTTTGTAAACATAGAGTACCTAGTCTCATTTCCAAAATGATGTTTTGTTTAAGTTTAAGCATTCAAAAGAATTTTTAATTTATACTTAGCTATGAAAAAGACTAAGCACAAAATTAAAAATTTTAAAAATTAGAAATTTAAATAGGCCCAATTTTATGACGACTTATGAATAGAAATGGTAGTTATTAAATATACTGGTTATTACTCTGCTTTAAGAGGTCAGTAGGTAAGTGTTCTGAATCGGAATATGTTTCTACGAAATTGGTGCAATCCTAGTCCAGTGTATAACTACAGTAGTTCCCGGTTGGTTAGGAAATATACATCGTCACAAGTAGGTACTTTCCCAACCTAATCCAGAAATTTATAAACACTCCATTCAGCCCCTCGAGACAATGTGACATTGATTGACTATAAAAAAGTATGCGATATTATTTTGCAAATGAACATATATGATTGTGATAAATGTCAACATTTGTACAATTTCGACGACGTGTTAGTGCTTCAATTCTGGAGGAGCAATTACATCGAAATTGCTAAAAAAAACGAGCGCACAGATCAATGTTACCTACTTGTCGGTTTTGGGTCGTTGGGTTTATTTGTGGGTATGGTTAGCCCCTTGTAAAAGTGTGTGGATAGTTGAGCGTAAGCTTCTTGCTCGAGCAAGTCTTGCAGGCGGAAACCGCTAAAACACTCGTGATTTTACTGTGTATGTAATGATTCACTAGAAAGAGACTAGGTAATAGAAGATATGTAACACTTTAGTATGTATATGTACCTGATGGTACGAAGCAGTGATAGCCTAGTGGTACGACCATTGGACTGCCAAGTCGAAGGTCTCGAGTTCGAATCCAAAGCACGCACCTCTGACTTTTCGAATTCATGTGCGTATTAATAATTAATTATCACTCGCTTAAACAGTGAAGGAAAACATCGTGAGGAAACCTGCATACCTTAGAGATTTTTCTCGACGGTTTGTGAAGTCTGCCAACCCGCACTAGGCCAGCGTGGTGGACTATTGCCTAATCTCTCTCAATATGAGAGGAGACCCGTGCCCAGCAGTGGGAGAGTATATGGGTTGATGATGATGATGATGTGCTTTTTAACGTAACAAGTTGCAAAATCTTCCTCCATGGACTTTCTTGTGTTATAAATAATGAGGCAAACTCATCAACAAACAACTAACACGCCTTTTACCCAGAATTTGGCAGTAACTACATAACGCCACCTGCTTCAATTATTCTAGCGTTGCGCATATAAATAAGATTAAAACTATATAATTGCAGTGGGTTCCATCTCATATTGGTTTGCTGGGGAACGAGCAGGTTGATGTTAGCAAAAAATGCAGCTATAAACGGTCCTGCAATTGATGTGAAACCTTGTTATTTTGAAGTTCTACCTAAATATAATTTCGATTTGGAAAGAATATTTTGATAAAAAAATCCCTTGACAAAGGTATTTGAGAACAATGCAGTGTAAACCTTTTCGTATCCCTTCGTTTAATAATGTTCGTATTAGTAAGACACTTATAGTTATTGCACATAGATTAAGTTCCGGACACATGCCACTGAACAAGTTTGGCTTCTTAATGAAGAAACTTAGCAGTCCTAATTGTGAACTGTGTGGAACTGTGGAAGATGTCCACCACTTGTTGGTGGAATGTGAACGATATAGAAGAGAAAGGGAAACATTAATGACCGAATTGCATATTAATATTTTGGAGCTAGGAGTTTTTCAAACAGTATATCTATGCCGTTCAGTACAGAAGCTATAAAGATTTATAAATTTGTATGCGCATTATTAAAAAAAGGATTTTTAATAATAACAGTATACGCGATAAAATCCGTAAAAAGTAGTTTTATTTCAATGTATAATATTCGCGTAAATGTCAGAAATCAATATGTTCATCAAAATTTGTTTAGTGGTTTAGGCGTGAAAATGGGCAAAGTTTAGCAGTTTTTTCGAGCTATCGTACTTCACCTCCAATAAACACAGATTTCCCACAGCGAGCGGTGAGTTTCACATATTCTACAGTAGCACTAGGTTGAAGCAATTATTTTATCCATATTATTTTAACATATCGAAAGTCGTTTTTATTACGACTTGCACTACGAATTAAATTAATTGTTACTTAATCTAGACCAGTTTTGTGGGAAGATAATGCTGGATAAATATAAATAATATTACAGACATAGGTCGGTACATCACTATGACTGCATGCTTATTGTCATTGGTCTAGAGTAATCACAAGCGCAGCTACTAACCTTTATATTTTTCTATGATTCTCAGTAGCTGTTCGGAGTTTGGATTTATGCCTGAATGGTTAATGGCAATATGCTCGCCCGCTATTAGGTACCCGTATAAAATCTAAAAACGTACCAGTGAAATGTGGGTGTACCTACTCCTCTCCATAACCCTTCGGAGATAGCTGCATGATTGTATATTATGTTATGTATTATCACGTCAGCGAACTTGGCAGATCATTGTCCAGCAGATCCAAAATAAATGTGAGTTCTTTTCACATGCACCAGAATTCTACAGTTCTTTCTTGATACTTTTCAAGAATAGTTCTGGCGTTTTTCTATGAGAAAAATAATTGACAAAATGATCTGCCAACTTCCCGTAGCATAGATCATTGTCCAGCAGATCATAAACAAATGTGGTTTTCTTGTGAATACAGCTGAGTTCTAAAGATTCGGACACTTTTCAAGAATAGTACAAGCGTAAAAAAACTGAAATGACAGGACGATTTACCAAGTTGTGTCGAAAAGACAAAAAATATCTATTTCAATCGTTTCAACGCACTCTAGAGGCTAGAAATCTTTCCATTCTAATAGATTCGTATCAGAACTTTAACAAAGAAATCGAATAAAACTATTCTAAACGACAGAACTCCCTCGTTTTTCATTGATCTCTATCATAACTACAAGTTACAACAAAAAACTAGATTCGATACTAGAACTCACGGTAGAGTCCCAGCAGATCATGGTATTTCGGAGAAAGTATAAAAACGGTTTTATCTCAAAAATCTCAAAATCTGACATAAGGACTATGCACGTCATGGGACTACAAAGTGGAAGCCAATTAATTAGTCTTTAATTGTGGAATATACACCGTTATTTTAGCAACTACTAATGCTTTTCTCTTCTAACTTTTACACCCCAAGATGTAGAACAAATTATTTTAAAAATCGTTTCATTGCAAGAATATCATGTTCATAATAAATCATAATTATAATCACATTGACATATTCAGCAACATTCAAATTAAGGTAGTCACCGATTCACCCCTCCAGTACTATTGGAACGAAGTTCCTTATCGCGCGTTGTGAAAGGGGGCTAGACGGAAAAAATTCTTACGAAAAGTTGTCACGACACTTTTTGCTTGTCAACAATATTTGAATTTCGAATTATTGAGTGAATGACAATATTTGAATTTCGCGCGTTGTGAATTGTTGAGTGTATACAGGTTTTTTTATTTTTATTTATTAAATTTTAATGAAAGGAACTTCGTTCCATCCGGGTGTCCCTTGACACCTCTCAAGTTTTTATTTTTTGTTTTTTAATCAGTTAAGTCTAGATATTGTCAAAAACTTACTTCTGTATTTCTCTTATTTTTTCTTTCCTTTGTTTTTACGTTGGGTACGAATGGTTGATGCCGGCTTTGCCGCCATAATTAGGAAAAGGTGCGCCTCCCTACTCACTCGCGTTCGTGGCATCACCAACACTATACTGAGTGTCTTTGCTGATAGGTGGTCCCCATGCTGCAAAGATGGGTGCGGCTTCATGTTTAGTGTAAGTGCTGTCAATACTAACATTAGTTTTTTAAGTCTATTGTTACTAACAAAATATGGACCTAGTTTGAAATAAATGTTTATTATTATTATTTTACATAATTATGTTAACTCCATGTATACAGAGCTTGTACTATGGGTACTATACAATGGATATAATACTTATATACTTATTTTTAATAAATAAACGCTTTAAGAAACCCACAGATCTGCTAAAGGAACTCGGCATGGTATTTTTTTGTATATAACTCCTAAATAGTTCCATAATAGGTCTAATACAGCACCATTGCATTGCAGGGTTATGAGGGTCAGAAATTAATGTAAACAAACTTTTCATTTGAAATATTTTATTCAAAACTCATTCGCACAGTTGTACAGACTGCAAGATCGTCGCTAGTCTTGGTAAAATATCATAAACAAATAAAATATGATTTTAATTATATACTTTGTTGTGATTGAATGTATTCCTTTTCTAAATCGGTAAAATATTCAACTCACAATAAAATTTTAGACCAATACTTCTATTGCTACGACTTTAAATAAATAAGAAGAAATATAACTACAACTTGCGTACAGATAAAGGTTGGTACGAATTAATGCGATCTAGCGTTTTGTACACCTGCTTACGGCTCCAAAAACGGTCGCAACAGTCTAGTAAACTTTCGTACCCATCTCGATCTGCTTTATTTATAAACCTACCAGCACTTTAATATCAAAAGTTACAAAAGATCCTACAATATGTTTTTCATGTTATCATATTGTAAAGTTTTTTTTTACAAAACGATTAAAATATTGGCCACTATCACTGAGTAAGTGCTAGTAAAAATCACGCGTCTTCCACGAATTAAAGAAAACAAGGACAGTCACTTTCTGTAAAACGTGAAAGTAGGAAAAGCACCGGCCAAGGATAATACGTCGACCGACGCTTTTCTCATTTATAAACGGCCTTTTACTTCTAAAATTATAATAGTCACTGGTCTCAAAACATGGCTTAAGTACTATACACCTAAAATATATAAATTATTACAAATTAAGTAAGGCATTTACAACATCAGGGATCCTTAAGATAACTTTATATTTACACGATACTAGATCGCTTTCAGTAACATCGTGTAAAAACAAAGAAATTGACTAAGCTTAAATCGGTAAAACAATTAAGTTTACATTTAAAATGGTCAAGATTTCGGCGATCTAAATGACCTAGAAGCTTAATGATGTTAGTTGAAATTGATTTATTTGAGAGTATATTAGCTTCGTTTTGGTCAATACGAATTTAAGTATGTGAAATTTGATAATTTTGAACTTTTTATCATATAGGCCCAGTCGTTTACAACTTAGCTCTATCGTTTGGCACTGACTTTTGTTAGAAAAGATAAATAATATAATAAATTAGCCCTAAAATGAAGACTCAAAAATTTTTTTTTTTTAGTTTCAGAAATTAACATATTTAAATTTAATATTTTAATCACAGTCATGAACAGTTATTTCCTTTATAATTGAGTTGTGCGTGCCACGACATTTTATGAAAGTAAAAAAATCAATAACATAGATTACTACATATGACACGAAATCTTAAACTACTCCATGGGGATAATTTGAGTTGAGCATTATTCTTGTGCATAGAAGAGTAGATGGAATTATTATCACATAGGCGCTTCATCCATGTGATGGCGTGTTCGAGACAGTCTTATCTGTCGCAGGGCTTCACCTTCGCCTTTTGGCGGACACAGCAGCTGCTATCATTTGTCTTAACATTGGCTCTGGTGTGCACGCCTTAGGATCACATTTCATTTGGCCGTCTCCTCCACATCTGTAATAAAAAAATACTATGTTGATGGGGACTTTTTGCATTTATTTACTTAGTCATATAAGAATAATTAAATACCTATTTAAATTTGACTGCATAAGTAAAAGATTTAAGTAATAGACACTTACGTGCAGTGTAAACATGGTCCTGATGATGAGCGTACGACTTCGCCTACTTTGTACGTGTGTCCTTTTATTTGACAGCCTCTTCTTTGCGCCGCGCCTTTGTAGGAGTGGGTGGGGAAATGAGGAGGCAGTGTTGTCGTTGTTGTGGTGGTAGTCGTTGTAACATTGACTGTGGTTGCCATTGACACAGGACACTCGTATCGTGGACAGCAGAAGCCTTGAATTGGTTCTTCGTGGCATCCATGAATCGGAGGTGGGCAGCTCTGTTGTAAACAGATAATGTCGCTTCTAAAGCAAAAACAGAAGTCACATGGGTCATCCCTCGGTATCTGTTGGGCTGAAACATAAACTTTGCCTCCATAGCGGCAAGTTCCTGGTCCGAACGCTTGATCTTCTTCAACATAGTCAGGTTCAGGTTCACCATATCCACTAGTTCCACTCGGTGGGAAGTGTCCTTCTTCTTCAGGAGGTGGTATCTCATCTGTAGGTTGCATGTCTGAAACACTTGGTTTTGAGACTTCAGTTGTTGTACTTGATGCAGGAACTTCGCTGGTCTTAGTAGGCATTGAGTCAGGTTTAGATAACTTATCATCTGATACAGGTGTCAAAATTTCTTCTTCTTGTCTTACAGTTGTTGTTTTAGTGGTTGATGCAATGAACTCATCTTCTGGAGTAGTAATTTCATATGAGTAAATCGGATGTAATGGTTTTTCAGAGCTAGAAGTTTCCTTTTCAGTTGGTACTGCTACGTGTGATGATTGCGAAATGGGTAATTTTTCGGAATCGGTAACAATGATTGGCGTAGATTCCTCACTGATTTGTGTGGGTGCGGAAGTTGTATGTTCTTTATCTTCAGCAGTGTATTTATTGTCTATATCATGTACAGCAGCTTGTGTTGTGCCTTCTACAGATGGCGATGTGGAAATCTTTTCGGACACGTCTTCAGGCACAGACTCTTCAATCGGCTTACTGGTAGTTTCTGCTTCCTTTGTTGTAGTTCCGATGTCTTCATCGGTCGCCTTAGTGGTTAGCTCAGAGATATGTGGTTCTTTTTCAGTCTCCGATTGCACGGTAGTACCTTTTACGTCAAAAGGTAACATTGTTGAGGGATACTCCTCAATTTTGGAGGTATGTTCTTCTGCAGCAGGTGCTGATGTTGCAACATCTTCAATCGGTTTAAACGTATGTTCTTCTTCGGAAGGCGCTACTGTTGAGATGTCTTCTACAATCTTGTGAGTGTGTTCTTCTAATTCAATCAAATATGGCGTCGTTTCTGAGAACTCAGCCTGAGGAGAAGAATATTCCGTAGATTTTATGCCTTCTTCAATTTGTTTAACTGTAGTAAACTCTGTCACCTTTGTATGAGATTCTGGCGACTCTGTTATTTCTTGAGTCACTGCGGGTGTTTCACTTAACGTTGTTAGTTTTTCTGTAACTGCATCCTCAGGAACTTTAGTTATTTTGACGTCTTCTTCAGTAATTTCGGGTTTCGTTGCTTTTGTACTTAATTCTACAGAGTCAGTTACGTGAATGGGTGTTTCTGTTTGCAGTTCCTGTTCAGGAATGTGCAGTTCTGTAGGTTTAGGTATTTCTTCAGATTGTGTTGTAATCAATTCTGGCTTTGGTGTTAATTCTTCTTTCGCTACTGTAGATTCTTGATACTCAGTAACAAGGGACTGAGGAATTTCACTGGTAACATGTACACCTGGCGTTTCTGTTCGCACATCTTCAGGTATTGGTAGTTCAGTTGACTGGTTTTGCTTTTCCGTGACAGATGGAATGTTTATGTCTATAGGATGCGGCTCGGTGTACATAATTTCTGGTGTTTGAGTCTCAGGCTTTTCTTCCTTAACCGATGTTTTTGGGATATCGGTAGTTACCATTTGGGTATCGCCTTTTCCTGGCTCGACTTCTGGTTTTGTGCTAGCTTCTGAACTTTCAGTTGCATGTGGTTCTGTATTATATGATTGAGTAGCTTCAGAATGTTCTTGAGATACAGTGACGTGATATTGAGGAACTTTTGTACTTGTTTCCTGCTTTTCTGTATAACCTTGTGTTATGTCTGGGATGCTTGTAGACATTTCTTCGTAGCTTGTAACGTCCTTATCGGAGGTATGTGCGACTTCCTGACTCTCTGTTACCATAGAAATTGACGTGGCAGGTGATTCAGGTATTTCAGGTTTTTCCTTTTCATCTTCCGTTACCATAGAAGGCTTATCAAATCCTAAAGTCTCTTCAGGTAATTTTGGTAATTCCATATCTGTAAACATTGATTCCACTGAACTTGTTGTAATATCTGTACTTTCATCTATTTTTTCAGTTACAGAAGGTATATGATGCTCTGTTGATTTTTCAGGATACCCAGTTTCAATACCTTCCTGTCCTGTAATAGATGGGTCTTCAATTTCTGTAAACCTTCTTATAGGTTCAGTGACGGAATATGCGGGAGATTCTGTTGTCATCGCGTCGGAGTGATCTGTTTTAAACTCTTCTTCCTCTGGAAGCTGAGTGGTTATTTTTTCTGGTTCAGTAATATGTGATTGAATAGGTAATTCGGGTTCTATCTTGTCTTTCTCTTTAATTTCTGGCACTTCGGAGCCAGAAATATCAGATTGTTCAGGCGCTGCAGAAGTAACTTCAGTAACATGTGATTCTGGAACCGGCTTAATCTTATCTTGTTCGTAGAGTTTAGTTGAACTTTCCTCTTCTGTCTCACCAGTTATTGGTAGGTCAGGTCTTTCTGGTATAATACCTTCTTGTGGTTCAATTAGACCAACTATTGGTGCTTTAGTAGTTGGTTTTTCAAGGTCTGATGTATCAGTAAATACTTCTTCTTGTTCACTTACTTGTCCGCTTTCTGTAGTTTTATGGAACTCAGGTATTTCATGTAACTCAGGAACTCTGGTGCTCTGCATTCCTTCGTCGATGGTTGCAACTTGTCCAGTTGTTCCGCTCTCCTCTTTGATATCTGTAGTATCTAACGTGGAGCTTGTAGTTTGAACGTCTAAATCAGATGTCGAAGAAACTGTAACTAGTTCTTTTTCTGGTATAGATGTATCAATCTCCCCAGGTATGGGAGCAGACAAAGGTATCTTTGTAGATAATTCTGGTGCTATTATAGACTCTGTAATGATTTCAGGAGTACTTGGGTGTTCTAAAATTACTGGCACCTTACTTTCACTGTCTTCTGCCTCTGGTACCTTTATAGCAGGCATTTCTGAAGGTAACATGTCTTGTTGTGATGTGCTTATTTCAATAGGTTCTGCAGTATTCGATTCTGTGCTGTACGCATATTCAACTTCTTTGACGAATGTGGTTTGTGATTCATAAATGGGTGTCTTAGTTATTTTTTCTAAGTCACTCACTGTCGTTTCTGTAGTTTGTGCTATTATTTCTGGTACCTTTACTTCTTTTTCGGCTTCGTCTGTATGTACTTCAGGAATTAAAGTACCAGATCCTTCTTCTTCTTCAGGTTTTTCTGTACCTAGCACTTGAACAACAGTAGGTTTTTCTTTAACTTCCACATCAATTATGGCAGGTTTGTCTTTGTCTTCTTCATCAACCGCCATCGGTTTCTCCGTACCTTCCTCCACAGCCGAAATAGGTTTATCCATATCGTCTCCTTCTATGGAAGGTTTCATTTGGCCTTCCTCATCAATCAGAGGTTTCTCAGTGTCTGCCTCTTTAACGGTTGTTGGCATTTCAGTGTTTTCTTTTTCAATGTAAGCAGGTTCTTTCGTGTGTTCCTCTTCATCAATAGTTGGTTGATCGGAGGTTCCTTTTTCAAAGGAAACTGGTTTCGTCGTGGCTTCATCTTCAATAACAGTGGGCTTCTTAATGTCTTCTTCGTCCAACTTAGTAGTTGTTTGAGCTGTCTCATCAATTAAGCTTGGTTTTTCTGTATCTTCTTCGCTGACGATAGCAGGTAGCTCTGTGCCTTCCCTTTCAACGTAAATTGGTTTCATTGCGTCTTCTTTTTCAACAACAGGAGGTTCTTTAGTACTTTCGTGCTCAATTATAGCTGGAATTTCAGTTTTGTCTTTTTCAGTTATCGATGTTTCTGTCCTTTCTTCCTCTTCAGTAACAGTGGGTTTCTTTATGATAGCAGGTTTTTCTTTGATGTCTTCATCAATTATAATTGGTTTCTCTGTACCTTCCTCTTCAATAATAAGAGGCTTCTTCGTGTCTTCTTCTTTTTCAGCGCCGAGTTTTTCATTACCATCCTCTCCAACCATGATAGGTTTCTCTGTGTCTTTTTCTTCAATTATAACGGGTTCTTCTGTACCTTCTTCAGTCAATATAGATGGACTTTCTGAGCTCTTTTCTTCATCCACTATATTTGGTTTTACTAGGCCTTCGTCAACAATTGGTTTTTCTGGTATTTCCTCATCTATTAAAACAGGATGCTCTGTAATCTTTTCATCGACTAATTCAGGTGTTTTCTTTATATCTTCTTCAGTTATAGGTTTCTTAATAGCTTCATTATCAATTTCAGGTTTCTCTATTTCAACTTCACTGCTAACAGGCAACTCAATGTCATCTGCTCCAATCACGGTTGGTTTTTCTGTACCTTCTTCATCAACTACTGGGTTTTCTGTGCCCTTATCTTCAATAGCAGTTGGTTCTTCTGTTGTTCCTATTTCACCACCGGTCAATCTTTCTTCATCTATATCATTTATCTCAACAGGTTTAGTTGTACCATATTCTTCCAAAATATCTGGTTTCTTTGTAGGTTTTTCATCAATGACAGAAGGTTTTTCTTCGCCATCTTCACTGATCATAGCAGGCTGCTCTGTGCCCTCCCTTTCGATGAACTTCTCCGTAGTTATATCTGTACCAGGTTCTTCTGTAAGTCCCTCGCCAGTGAGAAGTTCGTCTGTTTCTATATCTTTCTCATCAATAAGAATGGGTTTATCTTTTCCTTCGTTACTATCCATGGGAGGTATTTCCGTACCTTCTTGAACGATAGCAGGTTTCTCTGTTCCTTCTTCATGAATGTCAGTGGGCTTCTCTTTAACTTCATCGTGAACTAATGTAGGTTTTTCTAAGTCTTTTTCTTGGGTTGCTACGGTAACTTCAGTACCTTCCTTTTCAGTAATAGCTTGTTTGTCTGTGGTTTCAGCGTCAAAGATACTTGGTTTGGTTGTACCTTCCTCTTCCACGATAACTGGTTCTTTGATTCCTTCTATAACTGGTTCGTTTACGTCTTTCTCGTCTTCTTCGGCAGGTTTTTCTGTAGCTACCTCATCAACTGGTTTATTTATATCTTTCTCATCTTCTGTGGCAGGTTTTTCTGTAGCTTCCTCATCAACTGGTTTACTTGCATCTTTCTCGTTTTCTGCGGCAGGTTTTTCTGTAGTTTCTTCATCAACTGGTTTATTTACATCTATTTCGTCTTCTGCGGCAGGTTTTTCTGTAGCTTCCTCATCAAATGGTTTATTTGCATCTTTCTCGTCTTGTGCGGCAGGTTTTTCTGTAGTTTCTTCATCAATTGGTTTATTTACATCTTGTTCGTCTTCTGCGGCAGGTTTTTCTTTAGTTTCGTCATCAATTGGTTTATTTACATCTTTCTCGTCTACTGGGGCAGGTATTTCTGTAGCTTCCTCATCAACTGGTTTATTTACATCTTTCTCGTCTTCTGCGGTAGGTGTTTCTGTACCTTCACCTGTGACAGTAGGTATCTCTGTACCTTCCCTTTCAATAACAACAGATGTCCCCGTGATTTCGTTTTCACTTATAGTAGGTTTCTCTTTATCATCAACCAATACCGAACCTTCAGTACCAATTTCAACAACTGCCGGTTTCTCTGTACTCTTATCTTCTACATCAATAGGTTTGTTTTCACCATCTTCAACTACCATATCAGGTTTATTTGTTTCATTTTCAATAATAGCGGGAGATTTAGTTATATCTGTTTCAATCGATGTTGGTTTATCTGTGCTATCACTTTCAATAGTTGGTTGTTTTTCATCACTCTCATCAATTATAATTGATGTATCCGTGCTTTCTTCTCCATGTATGGTTGGTTCTTTAGTTGGTCTATCTTCAACCAGAGATGGTTTCTCTTTATCAACTTCTGTAATGGCTGCGTTAATTTGACTTTCCGTTGTATAAGTATCTGTTTCCTTTGTGTCAATTGCAGGAATTTCTTTATCTTTGTTGTCGGTTGAAATTTGGCTTTCAGGTGATTCGGTAGCCTTTTCATCCAAAGTGGGTCCTATTCCCTTTTCTGTTACTTCTTCGGAAGGTAATTCGGTACTTAAGTTATCAAGATTTTGTACGTCGGTAAACTCTGATTCATGTTTACAATTAGAACCTTCACATTCAGTAGGTAATTTTTCGTCACTCGGTGTAGTTTCTTTCCTCCTACAAGGTTCGTCTCCGGTACAATCTTGTACTGGAATATTCTGGGGTTTGCAGCCATCTTCTTCTTTACATTGAACGGGTAAATTCTCATTATCATGAGAAACCACGTCAGAAATACAATCACTATCTCCACAATCAATTTTACACGATTCTCCTTCACAGGGCGTGGCCTGAACGATAGGGATTTCCAAAGATTTGCAATCTTCTTCACTTTTACATAGTTGTGGTAATGAAGGATGTGCAGCTTCATGGACTGCCTCACAATTTTCGCCTTCACATGGTTTGATTGGTGACACTTGCATGTCAGTTTGAGATAATTGACATTCACCATTCGTACAACTTTCCGGTTCACATTTACCATCTTTACATTCTTCGGCTTTTTCTACAGAAGGTAGCGATGGTTCCGGCTTATGTGCAAGTTCTCCGCAACCTTCTGGACCACATTCAATATGGGGTTTATGATCTTGTTCAGACAAACAACTGCCAGAAGAACAGACTTCAGATGGTTGTTTCGCTGGTTCGCTTATTTCACACTGATCACCGCGGCACTCTATAGTTGGCGTAGGCATAGGAGATTCTGTTCCAGACATCTGGTTATCCGACTGAGGTGGTACCGTTTCCCTTGGATGATCACAAACATATGTAGGACAGCAAGAATCAGGAGAGTCATATATTGACTGGCAGTTGTCCATGTAATCGGGCGGTGGACTGCATATAATGGGGTCACACTTGATAATACTACTGGCACACCTACAACCAGAATGGCAGTTATTTGTGCTAGGTACAACTGAATTATTTCTATATGTTACACCGTTCAGTAGACAGTCTCCTTCACCTGGTATCCTGCTAGGTTCTTCAGTAGTTTCAACATTTTCTCCAAGAGAACCAGTGACATCGGCTGTTTTATCTGTACTTATTGATACTTCACCATATTGTTCAGATGAAGGCTCCGGAACTTTGCTAGGAACATTTTCAGTTACAACAGATGTTTCTAAAATCGATTGGGTTGTTATGTATTCTGGAACTATAGTTGTAAACTCTTCTCCGTTTGACGGAATATCAGAACTTGTTTTCTCACCGTGATCAGATGTTGGAATTAACCCTTCATCTACAAATTCTGAACTATCTGTGCTGGACACAAATTCTTTTGGTTTTTCAGTGGAAACACTGCTTTCATCTTCTTTTCTAAACGATGGTTCAGTTGTGATAGTGTATTGATCGCCTTTGGTAATAATACTTTCTGGTAGTCGTGTCACCGTTTCCGAGACCGTTGTTGGTTTTATCTCAACATAATGTGTTTGCATTTCTCCTGTTATAGACGATTCAGTTGCTTTGACTTCTTCAGGAAGTGTGGTTCTTTCAGGAAGAGACGGCTCAGAACTAATCTTCTCTTCAATTTCACTTGGAATAGTATTTATTTCCTTATCTGGTTTTGTAGTAGTTAATTGGCTCTCTTCTAAAGTAGGTGCTCCAGTTGGGACGTATTCATGAGGTTCAGAAACATCATCTTTAATAACTTTATCGGCTTCAATATTCTCTTCAGGACTTGATACAGTTGTCCTTTCTTCTTCAACTGAAGGTAAGGCAATTGTAGTCATTGGAATATGTAAATGTGGATGAACAGTGTCCTCTTCCGCGACAGCAACAGTGTTTTCGGCATGATCGGGTTCTGTAGTTAATTTTTCATTTTTATCTAGCGGATAACTTGTAGTACTTGAAGCGAACTGTCCGGGTTTGGAACTTTCCTTTTCTTCTTCAGTTTCTTGTGAGGCTGGACTTTCAGTTTCTATCATTGCAGTCGCACTTGTTGTGCCAGTGATATCTATATCAGTATGATCTTTTTCAACTACGACTTCCGGAGTGACATTTAATATTTCAGCAGACGTGGAAACTTCTTTTTCAATTTCATTTGAAGAAATGGAGATAGGTGTTGTATATTCATGCACTGAAGATTCTGTATGATCACTTATGGTGATGTCCTGATCTTTTTCGGGTGAGAAAGGTTTGATATTTTCGCTTTCTTTTATTGGGCTTCCACTTTCTTCCCCTAAGGGAGCGTTTGTCGTACTTTGAGCATATTCTTGAGGTTTAGCGAGTTCCTCTTCTGGAATTCCATCAGGAACCGTATTTAGTGCTGCTCCTAATTCCGTGGTAATTCTTTCTGGAGCACTTGTTGTGGGTACATGTTCATGCAGCTCTAAAATTTCTTCTTCTAAAATTCCGCTAGTTGTGTATTTTTCAATATCTTCTTTCGGTGGGACAATTGACGTTGTAGGATATCCTTGTGGTTCGTCTGTTTTTTCTTCTATATCGGGGAAAACCTTCTGGTTGACTTCTGTTGTATGATCATGTTCTTCTAAAACTGGAGCCTTTGTGGAAACATACATATATTGTTCCCCATCTTCCGACTCAGGTATAATTGCGTCAGGGCCAAGCGGTTTCGATGTTTCTTGTTCTTCACCACTGCCCTCCACTTCAGTTTCCATAGTAGGCATTTCTGTATACGGTGCTTCATCAGGTTCATTTCTATACCCACTGCCTTCAACACCGGCTCTTCTTGGAGGTGATAGTGTTGTAAGTTTTTCTATTATCGACTCTGTTGTAGATTCAGAGGGGATATCAGAGGTAAGCTCATCGCCTTCACATATGTAAGTGTCTGGGCAACATTGACCTTCACGGGGTGGCAATGAAGTACAATTTTTGCCTTCATTTTCCATAGGCGCCCCACATTCCTGCACGACACAAACTATATCACCTTTCATACAATAACAATGTTCGCAAGCTTTTTCCGTTTTTATTAATGCGCCATCCGCAAATGTTTGATCTTCGTGAACACAATCCTGTGTCATTTGTGTAACTGGTGCAATAGTTGTTGTCGTAAGCAAAAATCCTGGTGTCGGTCGTACAGTAGTTGACATGTCATCCAAAAGAGGGACTTCGTCTTCGGGATGATCTGAAAATATTACATTTTTTAATTAGAATCTCTGAAAAATAAAATAACTAAATAAAAAAATAATGATATCGTATAGGATTCTAGCTGCCACATTAACCTATTATAATCGTAAGCGCAACTGCAGCTATACTAAAGATTCCCAGGTCGAATATTGTTGTTGAGTTTTTTAATGAATTTCTGAGATCGGAGTTTGGCTTTGTGCCCGATTAATAGTAATAGGCTCGACTACATGGGACCTAAATATACCAAAAACACAGGGAAATGGTTACTAACGGCTAAGCAAGTTTTGGTATGACATTTTTCAAGTAATACAAGGTAAGCTTGTTCGTAGTGCTTAGTTACTAGGAATAATTTATACACTATACCCAGAATTAGGCACACTTAATTGATAATAATAAAAAGTAACTTACCACAAGAATAACGAACCGGACAGCAAACGTCTTTATGATAAATAGGCGTACAACCATCTACATGTAGAGTACATTCTTGCATAACGCAAGTCGTCATATTTCGAATACAGTAGCAATGTTCGCAAGGTTTGTTCGGTGTCGGGGGCACTTTAGATCCTTCGGGGAAATATTTTCCATTGATACTGCAACCATATTTATCCAGTTTGCCAAGTCCAGTTGCTCCATATTCAGCTGGAGACGTGGTCGACGTAGATGTGAGTAGGTCAACTGGAACTGTTAACAATACATATATTAAAATCCTTCTTCATTTCTATAAACACAAAGATAACGAAGAACAGCACAATTCAATAAATGTTTATTTAGTTAAATAATAAATTAATTCAAATGTTAATAATGATTCCAATAAAATTATTAATGAATGCTGCCATTTTGAGTTTATGAGGATCTTTAAAACAAAATAAATGTTATAAACTTATTTATATTGTTTAAATGTATATTGGTCCATTTTGTATTTAATGAATAAAAAAATCAATTAATCCTACAATATGAGATGAGAAAAAGAGAACATTGATTTTACCAATCAACTTACCATCAGGGCATGTTACGATAGGACAACACTGGTCCGCACGTTTCTCTACGGTGCAGTCCTGACCGATGGCTTTAGTGAAGGGACAAACCCTTAAATAGCACATCAACATCCGGTTGTGACAGGTGCAGTTAAGACAAGGTTCGTTGGTCATAATTCGGTCACCCTCGCCATAGTGCTGGAAGTTGTAGTAACAACCCTCTGCAGAGCCTGAAATTATAATACATTTTAATTAATAATTTTAAGTAACAAAGTCGAAAGTAAGTGAAGAGTTGATAAATTAATCTGCCATCTTTATATAATATAAAAATTCCGTGTGTGTGTCTGTAAAACTCGAATTATATTCGATGAATTGACTTCACATTTTTACACAACGTTGCGTACGCGCATGTTTTAAAAATATATAATTATGAACATAGACTGAGCCACAGCGAAACGTGGTTTTTGTCCGAGTTTAGCGAGTATAAATAAAAGACATGAGTACTTAATTTAAAACCAGACTAAAATTGTACAAAATAATAAAGTATGTATTTACCTTCATACAAATCTATTGCTGTCTGATTGCTTGCTGTAGGAGCTGAAATAAAAAAAAACACATTTCATTACATTCTTAAAACAAATATTCAAAATGTGAAGGCAAATTTCGACCTGGCGATGACGGGAGGTTCAAATCCTGCCCCCAGTCGAATTTTTCTTTACATTCAAAAATTTATTTATAATCCATAGTAAAAAATAGAAGTAAGTTTCTGTCCTAACTCTATGTCAATTAAATTTTTCAGTTTCTCGTAATTTTCTTATCGGATTTTGCGGTAAAGTGACTCGTGTAAAATATGTTCCGCCTGCATGTTGCAGGATTATATTTTTCTTCAATCATTTTCAATGTCATGTTAACTCATAGTGAGCCCATGTTAAAGTAACAATCTTATTTCACGTGCTCAATGTCGATTCCCCAATTATAAACCTTAGTTATGAATCGAATGCTCGATTATTGTTGCAGTAATATTTAAAAAAGATAAAGCTTCTTTATTGTTCAGTTAAATATTTTAATATTTTTGGTTGGGTATCAACTGTTAAGAGAAAAATATCGATACAGACATTAGAGCCAGAGTGTTCTGAGAATGTTTTACTGCTGTTTTTACGACTGACTTATTAAGCACGTTACAGCTGGGCAGGATATTAGCTGCAAATCGCTCGAGACCCGTGATCGGTCATCGTCTTAAAGTCGTTTTACATATCCGTTTTACTGCGTATAATTACTGAAGCTGAGCGGCGAGGCGACAAAGCCGTAATTAAACTAACGGAGAGTGTCGTTAACATCGAAACCGTGACTTCTCTGTCGTCTAAGGGCAAAATCATAACACTGAAATATAGGAAATGTTTATACGTAATCTTTTACCTAGGTATTAAATGTTTAATGTTATCATTATCTATTAGTCCAGCTTAGCTAGCTTAGCGTAGCAAGCTAAGTAATGTAGCAGCACGTAACAGCTGATTACCTAACAATTGATTTTTTTAAGAAAATTTAGCATCACTAGTAGCTCAAAACTTTTTTCTTTTCTTTAAAAAAAACGTTGTCCTACACTAGGTTTTTCTGCTGTATCGTGGGTGCGTTTACAAACACAAACTTTCACATACACAAACACTCAGGCCCGGAACAACTACCTTTAGATTAAACAAATATTTGTTCCGAGTGAAGATCGAACCTACGACCCGTGGCGCAGAAGCCGATCGCTTAGCTCCTTTGCCAAACGTGTCGTCGAAAACCCGTCAAAAACTGCAGTTTACTCGATATAAAAAAAACTTAATTAGACAGGTATTGATGTTTACACCGAGTGTGTTGGATTTCAAGAGCCAACTCGTATAATTGATGATGTCGGCTAATGCAATAGGTATGTGGTGGACGTTGGTGTTATCAGTAGAACGTCGGCAGTGGGCACCGTTAGGGCGTGCGGGCCGCGCCGCGCCGCGCCGGTACGCGGCGGGACGCGGGTGCGCGGTGGCGCCGCAGCCAGATCGTCCACCTAACGGTCACCAGGAATGTCGTTAGCATCCAGTTTTTGCTAACCGAGATTTCAATTATACTATTTCCACTCTCACGATTAAAAGCAACGGAACACAGACGTAACGGATTAAATCAAATATCCTGCCTTGAATATTTAAAAAATAATATTGATGAATAATTATACCAATATTGCCTGACTATTAACAAAATGAACAAAGTGGGTTACTCCCACGTAGAGAGAGTAGTGTCGGTGCGCGACGAAATGTCCAAATTCCAAGTGACCTGACTGAATAATAAGTACCGAATCATACCCGAGTTTTCGAGTAGGTACGTGACGTAGCATCTCTAATTCCCGTGATACCTAATGAATCGCTTTTACGTATAAGTGTGACGTTATAAATGGCTTTGCATGAACAAAAAACTACTTAATGCAAAATCGTGCGCTTAGGAACACGGGTCGAGGCAATCGAAATGAGGAGCCAGCATGAATTTAAAATTTGCACTACATTAATATGGATTGTTGTTTCAATGAATGAATGTCGGCGTGGTCGCCATGCCTGATGAAGTTCACACGGGTAGACCTAAACATTGTAGGCCGCATTTAAATATACTTCCTATGTATAACATAAATTCAATACGAATTCTTTGAAGGAGCCGTGCTGCGGATACTAAATCTGCCCGGACCGAAATAGCCTCTTCTAATAACATGCATCGCGAAACAGACACGCACAAGCACAGCCAGACCTTTGTACTGTTAGCTGCGGGCACGGGGTGATGGCGCGCAGCCTTCGTGCTGGAGGGCCACGAAAGGACCACTACTGGATGTTATTAGTCAGCTCACAGTTAATTAAACACTTCGTATTTACCTGTGCAGCCACAGTTTGCTGCACTTTTTTTTTGCAATAGCTATTAATATGCCATAAATTGAGGTATGTTAACAATTGTATAGAACCGTATACGGTTTTCCACTCTCATATTCTATTACTTATAACAGGAATATATGTAGATTCTATATATCAAAATTATTATGTGAATAAATTATTAGGCAGAGCCAATAACCTTTAAATGTTTTATAACAGAGGAAATATGTGATTTTATAAATATATTGGCAGAAATTCAAACTAAATCACTTTTAAGAAAACTAGAAATTTAAATTTTAATACATCTTGGAATACAAGAAGAAAAAAATACCCGTTCATTGGTCCGAATTAATGCAGTTTTGGAAAAAGATTAGACTAAGTGTCGAGAATGAAAGAACCAACGGAAGTCTCGCGATATCTCGAGTACAATCGTCTCACGATCATACTGGGTCGCAGACAGCGCAACGGTAGAACTTGATTACCAGCGCCATCAAATATTATAAACAACAATTAGTTTAACACCGACCAGCACATGAACATTACATTATTGGCTGTTGCAATAAATGTTTTTATTAGCAATACCTTCTATATTGTCATATTCGAACCTCAACATTGTGTATTTGCAATTCATATATGTTTACAGGCATATAAATAACTAGGTGTAGATACTATAAATACATACATATTAATGAATAAGGAGAAAGGAAGACTAAATAATGTCGTGGATTGCATAATGAGTGTATGTACATGAGTGTGTCCACTCTTTATAGTTAACAATTAACTGATTTTGTAACATTACGTTTTAATGAAATTAGTACAGGCCCAGGCCATTTTAGGATATTTTTACAACATAAACAAATACCTACAAGGCCTAAACTGAAAATAGATAGCTGAAAAGTAATTCTATTTTTTCACTTGACTGGACAAGTAGGTATATCGGGAATTTAAAAATTATTTGTACAACTTTAAGTAAATCGTTTACATTACATTTTGTTTATTTCATATTACTTTTTTTATTTTTTATTTCATATTGTTGAAGATTGGATATCTTTGTAATTTGATATAGGTATTGTTAGAACACATCCTAATTAGGGTCTGAATTATCAACATTTTATTCAAAAAATAATTTCGAATTTACTGAGAAATTTCTTCGCTGTTATGTATATTAATTATAATAGTTCCTAAAGAAATTACTCAAATAAAAATATATTACATTAATTTTTGCTAGCAGTGATAGCCTAGTGGTATGACCATTGGACTGCCAAGTCGAAGGTCTCGAGTTCGAACCCAAGGCACGCATCTCTGACTTTTCGAATTCATGTGCGTATTAATAATTAATTATCACTAGCTTAAACGGTGAAGGAAAACATCGTGAGGAAACCTGCATACCTTAGAGATTTTTCTCGACGGTTTGTGAAGTCTGCCAACCCGCACTAAGCTAGCGTGGTGGACTATAGCCTAATCCCTCTCAATATGAGAGGAGACCCGTGCCCAGCAGTGGGACAGTATATGGGTTGATGATGATGATGATGACATTAATTTTTAAAATAATTTTATGTCATTGATGCTGTCATCCGGTATGTTGGAGGATATTTAATTTGTTTTTCTTTCAACGATTTAATTAGGTGTATTTAAGCGCTCTTAGCTTAGCATGTGGTCATTTTGCACTATAATACGTATAAACATTTCCTCATATTTTTTCAAATATTTCTTTGTTGTTGTCCTAAGCTAACTTGAATTGTCCTCCATCTGGTTGTAGTGGGTTTGTTCAATCAAGAGAACAATGAGAGTATCCCCACGGTAACGTCAACCCTTGTATGGAGTGTGGAAGGGACTCACCCGCAGCCGAGCTCGCGATGCACGCGGCCAGCGCTAGCAGCGCCCCCGCCGCGCGCCACCGATCCATCTGACCCCGTCCTCTGTAACAATCACACAATCGAATCAATTACTGTCGCATCGCATCGTATCATCTCCACCTACACCGCCGTCACTTGCTACAATCACATTGTGGGGATTATTTTACGATTCAATTTGATCGTGCGTGCGCCGTATTCACCAACAAACGGCGCTCTGATAATAGAGACACGCCAAGTTATATTTAGTTAGACTATGCAAAATCGTTGAAAGCACCGACTTTGTAAAAAAGAGCTTCCCATAGTTAAAAGCATTTTATTTTGAAAAAGAACAAAGTAACAGCCGAAGCAAAGATGCCTAATGATGCGGAAAAAAACAATTATTGTATCTCCATAACGCGGACTACCAATAAAAACGATGGTGAATCAAACAATCTGACTGGACAGCAGACAGACACATTTAATTTGCTTTTGCTTTTTGCTAAAGGTTCTTGATTTGTGTTGGGTATATTGAGCGCGGAACTGATACACTTACGATTAGATACAAGTCATAAAAGATGGCATAAAATATTATTATGCATCAACATTACATACGTGGTACATAATAATAGCCATGTACAGTACATACGGACCAGGAGAGTCAGTATTTAGTAACACACGAAGCGGCGCCGACGCGTGCTCGAGTGGGAGTAATGTTGGGATTGAGAATCATTGCACATGTACTAACATATACCTACCTACTCATTTTTTTATTATTTCTCTATGTTAAGTTATTGAGTTAGGCTTTAGTATGCTATAAATAAAACAATTGCAACAGGCAATATCAACATTCACCGATATTCCACTGCTATCTTATCTAAGTTTATATTGTCGATCATATAAAACGGCAATTATGAGTTTAACTTAGTATTGTTGAACGGTACACTTTAGCCCGGAGCTAGGTTAAAGAACGCGGAAACGTGAGGTTCGCACAAAAATGTGCCCATTTAGCTGTGAGTGAATGGGAACTTTAACTGTCCATTCAGAGTGGCTGGAACGACAGCAATTCAAAACAATGTTGGCAGTGGGCAGTTTTAAAGGATTTTCAATGAAATACAACTATGTACTGACATATTTCTAGAAACCACTGTGAATATTAAATAGGTACTTTCTGGTACCTCGAACAACGGCAAAGACGACAAATAACTTATTAGGTAAGTACCGTTAAAATACCCCGTTCAGTTAATTTAGAACTTATGATTTTAATATCAAGAAGACTAGAGCTTTCTCAAATTTTTTTATTCTAGGCTATCAATTCTTTCTTATTTTAGAACAATCTTTTGTATTTTAAACTACTAGCTTCTGCCCACGACTTCGTCTTCGTAGACTTTACCTGAAAGTATATAGTTGTTAAGTTTTCAAAATTTTCTAATTTCCTGCACAATGTTTTTAATTTTTTCTTTCATAAGAACCTTCTCCTAACAATAATTAACATAACAAAAAAGAATTAGCGAAATTGTCCCATCCGTACACACGTGATGCGATGACCAAGGGAAATAGAGATTCATTTTTATATAGTATATAGATGATGTAGGAATTATTAGATGAGTCGATGAGTAACGGTCTCACTTTGCAAAAATATAACCGTTTATAAGAAACAGTATGGTAAGTATTTGCATTTACGGTTCATGGCTGAAAGAGTGGAGCAAATTATTGTAACTCCAGAGTCCGTAGCGTAAGGCGAGCGTTACCGTGGGAACGCATCCGCGCCCGCCGACTTCTGCACACACGCCCATGCACACACACATACCTATTCATTACGCATATAACTTTGCACGCATTTTTCCCTCAGGCTCCCTTCTACCAGTCGTAGGGGAGCTTTCTATATTGTGTTGTTATAAGAATACCTGTACAAATACGTGACTGCAGTCATATATATTCATTACTTGTATTTGATTGCGTATCTAATCTTAAGTTTCCGGTATTTACTTCTTTATTTTCTAGTACTTCATATTTAGTAAGACATTTTATTTCCTTCAGATTATAAAATACCCTCTTAGTAAAAGGTGCCCAAATATCTATAGTTATAATCTATATGGTTTTGTAGGGGTCCCTCCGTCTAGACACTCTATGCAAGTCACCTCCGTACCTCCGTCGAGAGGGTGAGGGTGCGGAGAATTCACCACTATCTATTTATTTGCTTTGCTAAAATACCACGTGTTCCGGACGTTGAGAGCCATCCACCTTGGCAGTTGCATATCTTGTTTTGATTTTTTTCTTTCTATTCAGTTTCTTATTTACAAACTATCTTTTACAGTCAGACGATCATTATCACGTAATGTATACAAGTACCGAAATAATTAACTCCAAGCTAATGTTGTGATTACAAGTATTCGTGTTGGGGAGCTCCAATTCTTTCATCGTACACAATAGGAACCCACTTCTCAAGCATAATTTGGCATACCGTTTTTTCCAGCGCCGTGACGTCAAGAGTAACAGTTAATCCGATTAAAATAAACCAGAATTTAAAATGCACTCAGATGGAAAGCCACAAAATATGTGCCGCATTTAATTATTTTTGTGAACTCATAACTGTAGAGCTTGAGACGACCGTCGTCGTCGCCACCACCATCTCTCACCATAAACAGAACTTATCTACGCAAACGTTTGAAAAGCTAAGAGGTGCTACGGGTCTTTGTAGACTATAATAGATCAAGTTAGTGCAGCTTTTTTTTTGTTTTGTCTCCCGAGTGATATGAAGAATACAAATATTCTTAAATAATTTATAATAGTTAGTTAGTAGTTAGCTCCAGATTAAGTAATGTTCCCTGCATAAGCAAAGCTATCATATAGTATTTGGATCGTGAACACATTGCATCTGTGATGGCAATAAGGAAAACTATGGAGGCACTATTATTATCTCAGCAAATAAGTAAAGTGATTGAATCAGATCGGAAGGGCGTGTTGGGCATACGGCTATTGGGCGCAGAGCGGCATGTCCGCGTTGCGATGTTGCCCAACACATAATTTCGGAACACTGCAACCGCAGCGAGCATTGACACCAATTTCTTGAACATTGAACAACTGCTTTGGAATTGGGAAGTTTTCTTATTCATTATTATTAGAATTTAAACCGCTTAAAGGGATCATAATTTTGTTATTTTATTATTGGATTAGATCCGTATTAAATTGTATTGGAATAAATATCTACATTCACAGTTATATGCGGAACATTCATAACAAAAACTCAATATATACTTAGCCATAAATGTCGCTGCATTGTGAAATAACCTAAGTCTCCTACCATCTCGACATTGATTATCTACCTTATAAGAAGCAAATATTTGGAGTTAGATGTGTGTATAATAATAGGTATCTATTATATAATATACAAAATTGAAGATTTATGTACTTAAAATATTTGTGTATAAGAGTGCTTAGCTAGACCCGGACCGTATACTAAGAGGCAGCGTACTAGATGTGAGACGCGATGACCGTGGGGTCACTCGGCAGGAGGGCACAGAGTCACGGAGCACTCCCGCCTACTCCGCGAATGCGGCGCGCGTATCCATACTACTTTTATATTCTCGGTTTAGATAGCAATCTAAAACCTGAGAATCTAAAATTATTTTGCAGCATAGCTGTATCGATTTGTAAGTTCTCACAGGACGTTCTCACAGCTGTATGTTCGTAAGTGCAACAACATATTCGTGAAGTACTCAGTTATCCAATGCGCGCGCGTCGTTCGCACAATGCGCTCACGTACGCGTGTCGCGATTATCGGTCGTCGTAAATTACAAGTGATTAGCATAGAAGTCGTGTACACGGCGACGGTGAGACGTTATTAGATTCGGCTACAAGGCGACACTACGTCGTTATTAGGCGATAATTGTCACTGAAGTGTAGCGGTCGATTAACGGCAGACCCGGGCGGGCACGCACATACTAAGTAGCGGCTGCGTGCACACGTCGCATACCACTGTGTAATGTAGAGTAACTCGTTTATGGCAATTATTTTATATACTTAGCCAAAACGTAATTACACACTTTGCTTAAAAGATAACATTGCAAGTATCTTTTAAGCAAAGTTTGACGACCTCTGTGGGCTAGCGGTTGGAGTGCCGGACTGCTGATCATGGGGTCGTGGGTTCGATTCCCACAGGACACAAATATTTGTGTGGATAAAATATGAGTATTTGTGTTTGTCTGGGTGTTTCTTATGTATTATGTATTTACAAAAAAAAATATATAAATATTATATCCATTGTCTCGTACCCATAGTACAAGCTCTGCTTAGTTTGGGACTAGATGGTGTTGTGTAAAATGTCCGAAAAAAAAATATATTCTGCCAAATCTTTATCACCTATAAATTAAATAACAACAAGTTGGGTTGGTTGTAATCATGGAAACACGATGAGTCTGTCCTCTCTATAAAAGTAGAAGCACAGTGTAGTGGAAGTAACTCAACGTGGCAGGGTTTGTGTGCCTCAAGGGAACGGGTGGAAGATGGCAAATATTAGTTTCCTTCATGAGGTCCTCGCGGTTCGTTGACCCGTGGAAATTTTGTGTTAGGATATACACGTTTAAATCCAGACAGCCTCAACAAATTCTAAAAGAGCTTTTTAGAAAAATAATTGAACTTAATGAAAACATTACGGAGTATGCGTATAATTATATATAACCATTATAAATAAATACCTGTCTGATGTTATTAAAGACATTGATAAATTTACTTAAGTAGGCAATTCGCACTATAGGTGTATAGTCTTTAAGTGTTTCAATAATATATACAAAATATTTGTAATAAAATACCATAAATTTTATCACCGGAAAATCGAGAAGGCAAGACAGAAATTATCGCATTTTTTCACAATGATTTCAGTATTTTTATTGGTGCCTTAGATTTCTCTGGTAAAGTACATGTAAGTATTATATTTTATTATAAATTGAAATAGAAAGAGTATATTGATACGTAAGATAATATGTAAGTACACTCCAAATATGTTGAAGCCACAGCCAGCTACAGCAAGTTCTGCAATTTACAAATTGACTTTGGCAAATTACTTTAAATGTGAAATTTTAAATAAACTATATACATTGAAAGACAAAATCAATACTGCATATCTTAAAGGTTGCTTATGCAGAAAACAATGTTGACAAGAAATATTGTTATATTTATGAAAACCCAAATCATGTGAGGGGTTGAACCGAAAGCTATTTTAATAGATTATGGGATGGTGCGTGGAGGCACGCATTCATCGCAAACGTAGTCCGAATTATTTAGGTAAATCCGCTCTAGACAGCGCCGTCACCGTTACACACCGCGTTAACATTCAGTTCAGGTTCTCTTACGAATTATCTTATTTCCATGCTATTCCGTGATTTCGATTCGATCTACAATAAATATCCACTTATTCGCTGTGAATTTTTACTAATCATTATTTCGAACGCATTCAAGCAATGTTCGAGTGATGACTCGACGACATAAAATCCGCAAAATGTGTTCACAAGATGTATTTTACGAGTAAAGCTCACTTATAATGTCACAAAGACCATCGAAGCTCAAGTCTTAAGTACATTCCATGTCTGTGTGCTCTAAGAAAGCCACCGTTAATGTGAGTGGCTGTTGCTAGGCATAGCTTGAATTCGCGATTGTTGGTCCGCGGCCGCGTCGCTCACACGATGAGCGTTGCCCCCGTACGTCGCCTGCTGCTTACTTAGCTATAATTCCACTCAGCTAGGTTCCAGGTTGCCGTTTACTGACACCTCTTACCATGAACTAAGGTACAACGTTTTTATAATTACAATGTTACTTCTCCTTCAAGTTCTAGGTGTTCTTACACCACGATTTTCATTATGAAACCTACTTTTATTGAATATATTATTTTAGAGCTTGTCCCACAATTTAGAAACGTGATTGTTTTATAAGATACGTAAAGATAAAAGGAGCAAGATGATAATGTGAGTGACGTGTGATGTCGATGCACCCTCGCACTTGACGTACCGTGTGCTCCGCCCTCGCACCCGCCGCGCACCGTGTGCCGCCCTGCGGGACCGACCGCTCGCCGCTCTCTGACTCAAGTTATTAGGGCGACTGCTGACCCGTGCCGCTCTGCGCCCCTAACACGTACGAGGAAACCATGTCTCATTGCCTACTAAATCAGTGACCTTTGAGTTCCTTAGGCTTTCTATGTAATAAAATTAAATTGCACTTTTTTATGACATCTTCACTAAGGGTTTGTGAGCTCCGTGGCGATGGCGTGCGGAACACAACGGTCAGGTACTCGGACCAGGAAGTGAGCGCCCTCGGCATGATGTCTATTGACTTGTATTCGCAGTCATGTTCAAATGCTTCGTGTCGACACTGTTTACGAGCGTCTGGCCGATAGCTGACCGACCGGCCAGTCATTACCGGCCATATCTCTATGTAAGGAATGAATGGCAAGTACTTACAAACGAACGTCAGAGCTTTAAACGAGTGAGCACAGGCACGTAGTACGGTTTAAAGTCTTCGCCTATTTACCCGTTAGCCGTTTTACTGCTTAAAACATGATTTTCAAGAAAAACTTGACAGCTTTTGTTGTTAAGGCGAAAATTCTATGAGAAAATGATTGGTTTAGGCGAATTATATGTTACATTTATGTAGTTATTTGCTGAGAGCTAGATGCCTAATCTAATTTCTAAATAACCTGCTTAAGTGCCTGGAATGCACTTATACTAACTTACGTAACGCGCACTGAGGTGACTGCAAAAATAACAATAATAGCTATAGTTTTCGCCGTGGAGCTGCATTGTGGAGAACTGGTTATTGCGCAAAAACGAGCCCTAGACATGAAATATTTATACATCGCATTATCATATTACACGGGAATCGTGGTCATCATTTAGAAAATTATGCTATTCGTTTTCACTTGGAAACCACAAGAACAAAAACATGTCTGAATAAAAAAAAACGCCGAGTTGAAGCAGTGGCTACAAAGGCTGTGTAACATGACCCCCGTCCTATTTTTTCGCTTGGATAATTATCATATACTTACATGATAGCAAATGTTAAGTTGGATATTATAACTGCTTGATGGATGTGAACATGTTACGGCACTGAACAATGATCGTACCGGGTAAAATTATTAGATTCACGAACTCAAGTAGCTACTCGGAACTATGACCTTAAATACATCGAGGTTGATATTTCGAACTCCACTGTGCTATACCTGTTGAGATGTGCGATCAATTTGAATGAATTACCCTTCAGCACAGCATGGTCGGGGTCAACTAATGCGTGCGGCACCGACCCACATTTGAAGGATTACAAGTAGCTGCCGAGAAAATTTACCGCTAACATTGCCATATAAGCTGTATGAATTTTAGGTCGGTACAAGCATAGCATGCTCTTGCGCCGACATCTGCGCAAATATTGATTTAGTAAGTGGGAGCCACAATGGCGGCGCACAGTGGGCTGGGATTACAAGGTTGGGTCTTAAGAGATCAGATGTATTTTTTTGGTATCTAGGCATAAATTTAAAACGTTTTTATTCTTTGACTTTTTTTAATTTAACGAGTACTTTCGGAGATATAGCCATATCAAATTTGTATGAAGAGTCATGTTATTTTAGTTAAGCAATTTATTCCAATTAAATTGAAATTTAAAATAATGTATACTAAACGGCCTGAAAACCTCAATACCTACTTAGTTCTTAAAAAAAAAAACAATGTTCGACATTTTCCACCACCATAGGCAGGTATGACGTAATTTGTTTTGAGACTTATTTCCGGGAATCAAGGGATAAGAGTGCGCGAGCGCAACAACAAGTTATGACGTGTCGTAACGTGATTGGTACAATGATAGGGTACCTACGGAATGTTCGGTTGCATTCAAAAGTACTTCAGTGTTCTATTACCCACCATAATAGACGCACTACCCCCACACATTCATTACTTACTTATTTGTTATTTTGTATTTGTGAAAATGTTTGAAAATTTAGTGACAAACCTTGATCTTTTCGTTATTTTAAAAAACAGTGGCAGTATTAAAAATAATGACAGTTTGTGTAGTGAGATAAGATCTAAATTTTTAGTCGAATTAAGTGACGATCACGAAAAGACCTTAAAGTTGTTTTGTGGAAAATTTTGTTATAATTTAAATAGAAGATGGGAAAACGCTTATCGTAAAGAAAATATATTCAGAACTAAAAATAGTGAATGGTTACAAGAAAACATAATATGGCCAGACATTATTAAGTGTTTAATAGGCAGTAATCAAGATCAACCAGTACCGAGTACATCAACTCAGTATGTATCACCATCAAAAGTTTCTGTCGGTGTCTCCACCGAACAAACCCCAAGAAAACCTTTTTGGGAATTAGCGCCTAAACAGAAAAAAAGACGTGCAGAAAACTTTCATTTATCTTCGGACGAAATAAAATATGCATATTTTGAGCAGTTGAAAGCGGATGGGAATGAGGAGGTTGCTAAAATACTAGAACATTTACTAAAGAATCCCCTAGATGTAAAAAAAGTTAAAAAGTGCATATCTGTTAAAGAAACAAAATCTGTGTTTTCTCCGGATGAGGCTTTAGGGTTATTTTTATCACTTAAGCTGACCAAGTGGCAATACAATACTTTAAGAAAAAGTGTTAACGAAAAAGACAGTAATATATTTCCATCTTATTATCAAGTGCAACATGCGAAACAGAAATGCTATCCACCAAAAGATGCTATTACAGTGACAGAAACCTCAGCTAAAATAAAGTTACAAGCTCTATTGGATATAACGACAACAAGAATAATGACGTCACTCGTCATAGATAGTGGTTGTAAAGAATTTACACTAATCAGTAAGTGGGGATTTGACGGTGCTTCTAATCAAGCCAATTACAAACAAAAAATGCAAACAGACGATGAACAAGAAAGTCAACTTGACGATTCAAGCATATTTATGGGTAGTTTAGTGCCAATAAAATTAGTGTGCGGCGAACAAGTTATCTGGCAAAACGATTCACCAAATTCATCTTACTGGTGTCGTCCAATCTTTTTCGAATTTGTGAAAGAAAATAAAATAACGATATTGCGGGAAAAAAGTGCTATTGAGGAAGAGATTGTAAATTTAGTGAAAACAGAAGTTGGAGAAATAAAAATTTCACACTCTTTATTAATGACTATGATAGACGGAAAAGCAACATCAATTTTATGTGATACTTCATCTCAGAGATGCGACATTTGTAAAGCCACTCCAACAGAGATGAATAATTTGCCCTTAATTGCATCAAAACCGACTGATCCAGATCTCTGTAAATACGGATTGTCATCATTGCATACCTGGATACGAATGATGGAATGCATTCTGCATATAGCCTACAGATTAACGATACAGACATGGACAGTAAAGGGAGACAACAAGTGCATCATGGAAAGAAGAAAGAAAGACATACAAGACGCTTTTAAAAATAGAATGGGACTTCTGATTGATGTTGTTAAACAAGGGCACGGCTCCACGAATGACGGAAATACTGCTAGAAGATTTTTTGCATATCCAAACATGACTGCTGAGATAACTGGTGTTAGTGAAGAATTAATAAGGCGATTTGCAATCATTTTAGAGGCAATTTCATCAGGTTACCACATTGACACAGCGAAATTTCACGAATATGCTCAAGTGACCATGCAACTGTATTTGGAATTATATAGCTGGTATTATATGCCTTCAAGTGTTCATAAAGTTCTTATGCATGGTGCAGCTATTATTGAAAGTTTTGGTCTAATACCAATTGGAAAGCTATCTGAAGAAGCTGCTGAAGCTAGAAATAAAGACTTTCGTAGATACCGCCAACACCATTCCAGGAAATGCAGTAGAAAAACTACAAATGAAGACATTTTAAATAATTTATTGACCAGCTCTGATCCACTCATCTCAGCGAAACGTCACAAACTTCGCAGAAAACATAAAACTTTGTCAGTAGAAGCACAAAGTTTATTAATAATTGAACAAGCGGAAACATTTGATGATGACGAATACGAAAATTTTGCATTCGTTAATGTGGATACCCTTGACAGTGATTAGATTAAAACAGTGCAGTGGCCAGTAGTGATTGTGATTTTTACTTATTTATTTATTTTATTAGTCCTTAGTGGATTAGGCGTAAAGGGGAGACCACTACATAAAAAAAACGCGCCTAGTTCTTAACCTCTATGGTGGTGTGGAATAGAGAACAAAATTTGAAATTGCGACCAAATCGCAGAAAATCGCAACCCGAGAATAGGCGCTAAAATAGGACAAATATACGTACTATGCATACGTAGAGTCAATTCTTTGAGAAAATTTGAGAATTTCGAGATTTTCACATTTTTTTCTTTTGCTTCATACAAAAATTACTTTGGATATTTATAACTCTGGAAATACTAAGTTATCTGAACGACCCTCATAGAAATAATTACTTATAATCGATAGAAAAATCCAACACAATATTTAAAATTTCAGAAAAAGAAACTTTTTTTTTTTTTAAATGCTAAGTCCTTTACCGGCCCGTTTCAGCCCACTGTGCGGCGGTCGCCTGCTCGCGCGCCCAGCGCTTCGCCCGCGCCATCTCCACCTCTGTCACCGTTCTTTCACTAACGTACAACTGAGATAATCTATGTAAAGTCAATAATCAATGATTTTTCTCACGGTTATCCACTAACTTATATAATATTTATTTAAGAGCCAAGAGCTTATTTTTACTGCGGAACGAGTATTACCGTAGATGTAGCCATGCCCATTTACTGTAAATGGTACCTACTTATACCTAAATACAATATTTTTTTAAGAAAACCTCAATTTGAATTTATCACAAACCGAGACGAGGCTTTAGCATCAAAATCAGTACAATGACCGCGTCCGGAGACCACCGTGAGTATCGTGTTTACCCGTCGATTATATAGTTGCAGGCATTTCAGACGCTTTGAGTCATCATCACTTAACAATATATCGATTGAATTCACTTAAAAAGCTGTTAACTTTCTGTTACTTGAATTCCGTAAACTTAATTTAGAATGTTTGGGCTAAATTTGTTTATGTATTAAAATCGTATAAAGTTAAAGGTGTCCACATAAAACGTGGCAACGAACTGTTATGAGCCTTACATTAAAATGCTTAAGACTGAGATATCATGAAAAACTGAGTCCACTGCAGGAAATTAGCTTGTTTTCCTTGCACAGGTCCGAAATTGAGGTAGTTTTGTACCGTTACAGCAATCGCGCAGTTTTAAAATAACCACTTATCGAGACGAGGTGCATTTATGTGTAATAAGTGTTATTTTTGATTCGTATAAACGAGAGAAATTGCTAATCGAATAAAATGGAATTGCTGTACTGCTAACATAAAAAGTGTAAATGTGAAATTTTATTTTTATGCAGGATCTTAATTGACGTAGCATAAATACTCGTATGTATAGCAACAATAATATTGTTAAAGCGCTCAACCTATCATCACTATACTTTATTTATTATGACCAAATTATATTCACCTATTGTATTTAGTTTCTAAGAAGCAAAAATGTTGGTATAGGTACGAAACGTTTACACAAAGAAATTCAAGGGTGTAAGCACCTTTAGTTTCTATCTTATCGTGTTGGCACCGTTTCTATCACTATTATTAACGATCATCATTATAAAAAGATTTAAGTTTAAAAATAATTTCATGTAACCGATAACCAATGTATTGTATCGGATTCTAAGATAAATGAAATCAAAGTAAGGAAGCGTGTAAAAGATTACGTCAGTACTATATTTATCATAGTTCCATAATCACCATCAGGCATGATGATTTTTTTAAACCTTATAAGAACAGCGATGTTCGTGATTAGCTCCAGCATCAAGATATTGAATGAATACTTCTCAAAATTATCATTATTGGCATGGAAAAAACAGACGTGAAAAAAATGCCTATGTTCTTTCAAGGTGAAGATGTCGGCGCACGAATGTTTAAAAGCAAATTCAGGGAAGCGCCACGAATCAGGAAGTACTACGCCACAAATAATCCTAATAACCTAATGATCATTTCAACGCGTAGACAGACACGAAGCTACGTTAATAAATAAACATGACAAATACTTTGTTGATTCGTCACATACATTAACATGTAAATAAATAATTTTGATTACTTACATATTTTTCAAATTTGTACAGAGGACATTGTGGTCTCTGAACGAAACTACCTACATTTCAACAGGAAAATATGCCAAAAGTAGTATACCATTTATGTTGAATAAAATTGATCTTTAGTCAAGTTTGCTATGCTTTTCTTTTACCTTCTTGGAAAATTGTGTGTTTCTTTTTCTAAAGAATCTTACCCCCACGAACTTATCCCTCATTTTATGTATGATTTACATAAAATATATTTTATGCGATCTTTGAAAAAGATATTTCGTATTGACTTTTAGGTAGGTATTCATTTCCTTTGGGCATTCTTCTAATGTGAATAATTCATGCGGGGCTTTCGTTGACATATTACTTTCGAGACCCTCCCAAGATTAAAGGAAAACAAAGAACGTAAGTAGGTACATGTAGGTATATAGGTACTTACTTCATGCAAATTGGAGGGGGTGAATATCTCAATCTAAGAATGCCTTTTAAAATATATAAACTATGTATTCCTGTTTGCTATTTCTTGCTTCATCGCAAAAACTACTGAACCGTTCCGATTGGATTAACATAAACACAGCCTAGAATCCATTTGAGCGTGAGAGAGTAAAAAATGCTGAATTATCAGGATCATTTAAACATCATGTACGTAGCACGTTTAGAGCTTATAAATATATTATGAAATAAAACTTAATGTCATATTCTATTTCGACAGAAACCGTGCTAGATGTTTTAAAGCTATAAAAAAATAACGGCTCCGAGTTGAACTTGTAAAAATGTGTAAAAGTTAAGGCGCTGAGAGGCGCTCGCGAGCGACGCTGGTGGCGGCGCGGCGGCGGACCGCGGCGGAGGTGCATGCGCCTTACCCACTCGTAGGACAATGACATCGCACGTTCCGCACCATAAAACAACCTGGACATTATGAAGTGTTGCCTGAGCCTTTTTATTAGCGTAAAAATGTAGACACAATTTATAATTGCGTCATGAAACTAACACACTCGTTTTGCGAACACTGAACTATTACAAAACATTTACCGATGATACACAGGTTTTGCGGGCTATGTCTGTGACTCAAAGGTGATAAAAGTTTCAAAATACTTATGTACCTGTTTGCTTGTCACGAAAAGAGGTAAAGGTTCTTTGAAATGTAAGACGCGAAACAGCAATTTAAATTTAAAAAGGCGAACGGTCTTCCACCGTTTTCCTCTATAGCCAATGCCGTATTTAGAATATACGAGTTATCTTCCAAAAAAAACCTCTGTGAAACTCAAATGACGAAAAGTTTAATGTTTCACATGAAAGCTCAAAACGTGTGGTATTTGTACATCAACAATGGGCTGTTAGTGGCCGAGCCTTTATGCTCTCACACTTTAGATCGGCACGCAAGGGTCGCGGTCACTACAGAGTGCTCCGTGAGGGCAACAGACAAACCTTAACCGTCATATCGGTCGGTATAAATACTAATTGGTAAAAGACCTATTCAAACAATACATGGGAATTTTTACTTGGTAAATGGTAAAGTGGACAAGTCTATTTGTCTTGTTGTTTAGAGTGTGGGTGCTATGAGCGTGGGCATTGAACAGACACTCTTTAGGGAAGGTAGCTAACGCATCGCTTCACGATTCGAGCCCCAGCCGGTATATCAACACGATAAATTTTAGTTCTAGTTATAAATTCTGTCAGTAGTATACGTCGACTCCATTCTTTATTGTTAACGTGAATTTAATAGTCGATACTCGAAGGGAAAACGCGCTCGTGGAATGAAATGAGGAGTTTTGCAAGCGATATATAAACATTTATATATCGACTTATGAGTAGGTGTGTCAGCTTGACAAAGCCCGAAGATGTGAACAACTGAGTCTTTGGCAGCTCTTTTCATATATTGTATTATTTATAAATGATGTTCTGTATATAATTTTCTTTGAACCTGAGTTAGATTAACGTAGCATTAAGTAAAGGTATTTCAATATAAAAAATTAAAGTATGTTTTTATTAAAACTATTTGATATTGTTTACTGATCGTATAATTTATTTAATAACTTTACTAGTTATTTATTGTAATCTTCTTATTGTTTCAATGGTTAAACAATTTGTTGTATCCAACTCAGTAATCTCGTAATTTTATAAAAAAATATATATTAATAACTTAGTAAGGTTATCACAACAATCATAGATCTCGGAAATAGATCATACTTTAAGTTGAATAGCGCCTAATACTATAATAGTTAGTTAAAAGACCTCAAAAGGCATGATCTCAATAAAATAGCCGCAGGTAACATCACTTGAACAACACAAAATTTAGCACAGTGACGTCAATACTTTCACGCCTTATATGAGATTGATTGGCATGGAAAGAGATAACTATTACTTATTGTAAGTAATAAAAACTTGAGCCGGCAAAAAACTTGGGCTAAATAACATCATAACCTACATTCCGATTGGTGGTACCGAGCACCAAGTGAAGTGGTACCACTGAATGTGAATTTTAAATAGACTTAGTGTAGGGCCATATTCGTGTGTTTCTCTTTTATCGGTCATTGTGACTGGCATCGCGGCTTGGTTATATTCTGATATTGATATTCTGCCGGCAACGCGTCGCGAGGTTTCTTACACGCTTGCACCAGTGCTGTGTAGGTACTTCGGAAACCAATAAGCATCCTGTACTAAAACGTTAACATGCGATGTTATTTAATGTCAACGAACAATATACTTGTTAAACTAATAAGAACTATAAATAATATAATTATGATAGTTACACAATCGAATATTTGTGCTTCAGGATTTCAATGAAAAACATGTAATGAAAAGTCCAGACTATGAATTTTACACTAAACAAAATCACGAACTACACGCTTTGATTATTGCATAATAGTACACGAGAGCTGTCTTTTGTTGATAAATTTCCTTAAATATACCATGAAATAAAAGTCACGTCACAAAATTACAATATAACAAGTGAAACAGAAACGGTTTACGAGCTTTTTTGCGACATTTTTGTGGTCCGGTAACGGTTTCAGCTCCTACACCGGCGACGGCGGCGCGGTGGCGGCGGCAGCCAGACTTGACGGACACATTGCGCTCGCGCCGACAACCGAGTTTCGATATCATCTACAAAGTTACCGCACCATTAACATACAACTCCATTTTCCTACTCTTGATTTTAATATTAAAGTGCCACTGTTATATTTCTATTTCATTTAAATAATTGCGAATGATTTTGTGTCAGTAAACATAAAGCATTCAAGAACATGAAAATATACGTTTTTGTGAAGAATCGATCCACCGCAGTCATTAAAACCATTGGCTATTCCGCTCCATTGTGGCTTTAGATTCTTAAGAGTCTATAAACCTATATAAAGTGGAGGTATGTGGGTAAATATTAAATGTGAATGGCAACACATGTGCGTCGAGTGTGGCAGGTTGCGCGGGTCAATGGCACCTGCGAGGCCCAGATTCAGTTCCCCATAAGTTGCCATTTTCTCAGGAAGCGGCAGCAGCGCGTGGCACGCAGCTCTGTCGACGAACGCCGCGAGCGCATTCTGTCACGGCGGGACTGCGCGCGCGCATATTGACGCGCTTTCATTAATGCGGAGTCACTGTAGTCGTCCAAGACATTGCTAAATTTTAAGGATGCTTTATTTTATAGCTGCCTTCTATATAACGGCTATGTCTCAGCATGAATGAGAAGAATGACCGTAAGTTATATTACACCAGCATAGTTTCTGCTTGGTAGTTAAGTAATTAGTATAGACATCTTCGTTAAGATCCATGAACCTAAAATGTTAGAACATGTATTGTTTTTTTTTATTACCGCTAAAAAACTACATGGTCATTAAGTATATTTAAAGGACGACCGTCATCCAGCCATTTAGCTCCCGTCAACTAGGCGTATTTCCGCGCTCTGAGTGTGAAACACTTAAACAAAAGAATCGGAAGCTTGCCGACCTTGTGGCTCTACCATCATCAATGATTGCGGCTATTTACTTTTGATTTGCTATTTATGTTCGTCAAGTATGCAAATAAATTTTTCTTGATGTTTCCTTTGCACGTTTAACACAATCATTACCTCCATAAGTAGCGTTGAGTTGTATTGTGTGTATAATGTTGTGATACTTACTAACATAATAATACATTAGAAATATACCTAATTGATGCGATATCTTTTCAGCGGCAATATAGGAAAGTGATTATGTAAAGTAAGCTCTAAACTGCATTTTTATGATTTAGGCTTTAGGTGTTTAGATTCATTCAGCTTAAGATTTGACATAAGTTAGCTGTGCCATTATTGTGAGTCTATGTACTAGACCAACATACACGCCAAGAAATACTAAAGGCAAATGTTAACAATCGTCTATGAGTATAAGAAAAATATCATAAATATAATAGAACAATATCTAGGTATCTCATGAATACTTTGTACATTCAATGGATAGAAGAATTGCAAGTAGATACAGCTGTATGGCTGTTAACTAAAGCGTACACGAGGCCGACGTAGCAGCGGCGGCGCGGCGCCCGCGTCCGTCGGTAGCCGCGGCGGAGCAGCGCCAGCCGCGGAACCTTCACCCTGCACTTGAACTCGAGGCGGGCGCGCCCGAGCCCACCCGCGCCGCCCGCCGGCGCCGGAGCAATCGACCGAACCAAAACCGACAATTCGTACACCACGTTCACTGACATACGTTACAAAAAATACGGAAGCATTATGTAAACACTACATGAAGATCTCTTAAAATGTGCCGTTGCATATGATAGATAAAGTTTAATAGCAAAAAGAACAGTCAGTATCCACAGCTTCTTAAGCTAAATTTTGCAACTTCGAGTGAGATTTACTGCAGCAAATAACTACCAAAAACTACGTCAAATAAAATTAACGATCAACTTCCGAAAGTCTACGCCGCCGCCGCCGCCGTTCCAATCCTGTTGATGTGGTTTTATTATTCCAACAAGTGTAACTTCTGAGTCACAATTCGCAGAGGCAACACACTGACCCCGAATAATAAATTTCGCTGCTAAATGAGCCCCGAGGGGGCTCGGAACCCGCAACGAATCGGCTCAAGATAAACATGAGCAATGGGAAACCGCCCTCCTAGTTCCCAACTTTACTAAGACATGAACAAGAACGTCGAAGGTATAAAGTACCGGAACTTTCTTAGAGAAGGAAAAGGAGCCATGAAATATCAGATAAGCACAGAATCTTCTATTAACTTGCTAATATGCTTTATACAGCCTAACCAAAGAGTGTCCCGCTGCCAAGCATGATCTATCTTCCACACTACTCTTGGAAATTTTATGTTAGGATTGGTAAAGTAAGCCTGTTGCAAGTCATTGTCTTTAGTTAGTTCTTATATTAGCTGAAATGTTTAATTTCACTTTTTATAAATATTGGGCTAGTAATATTTAATTTTTCACTATTCAACAGCGAAAAATATCCTTAATGCATCAAGTGCTTGATTTGATTTCAATCTACTTTGTAAGTACAATCGTGAATGATTAGTGGTGGTGACTGTGAAATATTGAATCCGCCACGCTCGTTGTTGTGGCACGCGGCTGTATCCGATTCACTCACACTATACTATGATTTCACCTTTATTAAATTATAACAATTCGTCTATTAATGATTCAATAAAGTCACATTACGATACTACCCTTATTATTATTTCAATAATTTAGAACTATTGTGACATATTTATTCCTGAAAATAGTTATTGTAATGAATAAATGTGTAATGTATGTAAAAATTATACGAACTTTTATATTTTTATAAAAAAATAATTAGATAATTTGTATAACCATTACTTAAATATTGCTTATCTTCTGTGTAACAAAGCTATGTTTCATTATAAATTAGAGACGTTTTTCCTTATCCTTATAAGTGATAAATGCACCGTGGAAAATGAATTATTAAAAACATCTACAAAAATATTCAATAACGAAATTGCAAAAAGCCAATTAAAGTTTACCTGTTACTGTATATATAACATTATTTCCAATTTCCAAGACTATATATTTATTATGTCAATTTTCCTAATGCAAAATGTATCAACTAAAACATACACGATAAACATGTTCTTTCGGTCTGAACGAAGGAAAAGCTCTCGACCGGCTTTTTCAGACGCCGCGCTTGTGCGCGCTGCGGATCATTGTATGATATCCGAGTCTTTCGATATTCTTCTTTAATTAAGATTAATGTTTTTTGAAAAACACAAAGATTTGCAAATTCTCAACAATTAAAAAAAATATTTTTAAAAATAAATAAAGAAGAGAATACTCACCAGTCTTTCAGAATAAATATATTCGCGTACACTAGACGGCCGGCAGGGTATAATTCAAAGTTGTTGATACAGTGTGTGTATCACTGTCCAGCAGTTAACAGTTAGATCGTATCGTTGCCGGAGCGTGGTGCTTTCGGCACGGCCGGGCCGGCACTGACGCGAAGCGGGCGCTCGCGAGATGCCGCCGCTGTCGGAGGCTTCGCGGCGCGAGCTTTCAGCGACACAAGACCCGCACGCACTGCACACTGCACTCGCCCTCGTCTACCCACGCGTTGCGATTCTCTCGATCGTCTACTGTTCCGAGCGCCCGACGCACGTTTGAACTCTTAGCGGCGCCCGCTTTAGCGTATAAATATGAGGCCCGGTGGCGGGGGCCGGCGTTGGAACCCGACGCATCGCGAATCCACATCGGCATAAATTGAAGATGCAGCCGATGTCCTCCCCATTGATTTCATTGCTTATCTATTTGATATAGCCAATTAGCAAAATTCTCACCAACGTTGTTGTAACCGTTTCTTTAATCAATGCGCATGTTGCGTATTTATTTATATTTTTAGATAGTACCGGATAATGAAATTGAACATAGCCTACGACATTACATACCTTAATATTGTCACATAGCATGAATAAGAGAATACATATATGAATCATTGATAAAACTTACACGCGAATCCATTGCAAAATATTTCACATTTATTTTCTAATAAACTTAAATTAAAACATTTAAATAAATTGTTTTCTTGCACAACTTTAACACTAGTCAATCTGAAATAACTGAAAAATGTTTTATTGTTTGTTGATATGTAAAGTTGATTCGTGTTTCTATTTGGACGCAGATCACACAAATATTTACAACTAATACTCCTCTGAAACTATTACTTATATTATGTGGAAAATGTTGTTGGTTATACATTTTATTTTTAAGCTTTTAACCATACTGTAATGTGTAACCGTTTATTTTCCCAAATAAAATAAAATTACTCATAAACTCTAATTACCAGTAACTAGACTGAAAAAGCGGCGTAAAGCTTTTTGGGTCGCCTTAACGACTTAACTAAATGCCTCTGATTAGTAAGAAGGAGAGAGCCTTTGACCTGCAGTCGAACAAACTAATAATAATCACTTTAATATAAGAGAATATTGAACAACCTGAGTCTATACGTTGTTACGTAATACGTTAACGTATGACACAGTTCGCTGATAAAATATTCCTCTAAAATATTTTGTGTAATGATAATGAGATATAATGTGCAGCGAACGACGAGAGCAGCGCGGGCGCACGGAGTCTCACGTACCCACAACATGCGATGCAGCACTTGTTACGCATGAACATGACAATTACCTGTTACTCTGTCATATAATTTTATAAAAAGTACCTTCTCAAGGTATCGCATCAAAAATTTAAATATGCACAGAAAATAAAAGACAAAATTAATCACAATAACAACTCAGCATGTTTATTTGCTATTTATAAATTATAATGTAAACGTTGACAAAAGAGGGGTTATTAAATATGTTTTGATCTATGTTGGCACAGGTTGAAATGGTGAAAAAAAGAAGAAATAAGTGTTTTATGCTGATAAATAACCGTTCATGAAAATTTATCACGATTAAAATGGAAAAAAATGAGCAGACGTAGTACGCGAACTACGTACGGTGTCTAATGGAACACGTGTTCTGAATTCACCGTGACATAAGAACTAATGCATTTAATTATGCAATCAATTTCAGTTTATTACGTAACAGCCTCAATATAGCGCAGTCGTACAACTTCGAGAGTCAATAGAAGTGTCATATGCAGATTTTTATTAGGTACCTTTCATTGAATTTAAAGAAATTTAAGTAAAGGCGTTAAAGTTTGCTACTACATTTAAACCTACATACTATTGTAATATGATAATCGCGGTGATTTAATACAATGCAGGAATTATCGTTCTTTAAAATATTGTTTGTACAGGTGATTGCTTCTAGATCTGTCACCTTCAGGGAAAATCACGTAAGTGACGCGTCACCGGTGTATACTCTCCATAATGTAACATAATTATGAGTGTGATTGTTATGTTACATACCTACTTCGTTTTAATATGACTGGACAAATTTGTTTATTTATGTTTTCTTAAATTTTATTTGATAATAATGTAGTTTTTCCTTTTTATAATAATATTGCTCTTTTCTCTAGATTGTATTAAATTTATTGTAATTTGTAAAAACTTAAAACAAATATTGTATATCAAAGTTATATTTTTTGCATTTTTATCTGACTACTTTACTGTCCCGGTGGGCACAGATTTCCTAGACTCAATCACGCTTGGCTAATGCGAGCTGGCAAACTTCTTCAGTTGCTTCATAATGATGTTTTTACCATTTAAGCAAGTGATAATTTATATATACTTGGATTAAAACTTGATACCTGGTAATTCATGGTCATATACTGTTGGCTATCACTGCTTCTACTTAATTTGCTATAACTTCATTTAAATCATCATCATCATCATCTTAACAATTTGTCGTGACCGTAATCGAGGTAAGTTATTACCGTTACAACTAAGAAATGTTTCTATAATTAAGACATTTATGTTTTCCGGAAGGATCGTAATTAATTTCTACAAATTTCTCATTAAGCAGTCAGGCAGATCATTATCAAATTTAAATAACTCGTTTTCTATCATCAAGTTAGCAAACAAAATGATTTAATGATTGAAATATATCATGAAACTGATGTTGAATGAGAAATAATCGTATATGAACTAGAAATTGTTTTGATTCGCCAACAATTTGTAAAATCGTATTGAAATAAATTTCAAAATAGGTATATACTGACCGAGCCGCAAAACTAATCACATTCCTTAGAGGTATGCCTAGTTTTCTAAATTATAGTTGACAAAGACTATTTCATTTTAAGAATGACTCAAAGCCAACGTAATGTTTATTTTGTGTGCTCGTAATCTGGAAATTCAACAAAAACATATCGTGTTTAAGCTACTTACACTCTCGTGATAATAGTTAGAGTCAACTGAGGGAAGTGGAGTAGAATGGAGGCAGTGGGCGCCAACTATCGAGCTATCTGTACCTGTGCGGTACCGGTATCTACAACGAGTATATCTAAATGCTATATCGCTCTTATTATCCCTAACGGGTTAACGGTTATATTTAGTGCCAAGGCTCTACTTGGCACAATTGTGGAAAGCTCAAGGATGAATAAAAATTCGGTTTGTGATTATGTTGCCAGCCTATCTAGATACTAGGCAGCAGTTAGTACAGTCTTCGCACCAGTCTTAATTAAGCCTTTTCTTGTAGAGTGATGCTACATCTTTCGTATTTAACGCTATATTTCCGGTTACGGATTAATAGAATCTGTTGGCTGAATACGCTACTTACGGTATTCCAATATACATTTGAAAGTGCATTAAAAGTCTTGTGTATATTAATAACTGCTAGCTTTTTTATCTTCATTTCAATACGAGATATGGTTAGTGTCAAATCGGCTAAGGCCAGTGACACTCCGAGGCGCCGTTTTTTATATTAATTAAAGTGGACTCGATCCTAACATAACGGCCGCAAACATTACTATGCTAATTTATTATTAGGGTATTTTCTTGGCATCCGCAATGTGACATACATTTTTTTAAGACGTAACTGTAGTGGAACTATGATTGATAGTTGACCGCTCCAGTAAGCTTCAGTTGTCCGAATCCGTATGTCTGCTCTCTCTGCATGCTCATTTTGTGTACAAATCTTAATCTGTGTGCCTAATCGTAGAGGGCCAGCTGCCATAGCCAAAATATTTATAGGTGACACGACATCTTGTCTGTATAAATAATAAGTATACTTGTCTATTGTGATGTCTGTTTGTTTAATTTCTGGGTTTACGTGATCAATACTGAGGTGTGAATTACATGTTAATCTCATTTATTTTAAAAATGACCTATTTCAAACATAAGTTACAAACATAACATAATTTAACTTGATGGTATTCCAACGTTATGCGTGAAAGTAAAAGCGAAGGCCCAAAGCCAAAGCCTCTTGTAAAGACTCATAAATACGCCACCCCATGCTGATGTAAATTTATAAAAATGTGCATACAAATGGAAGCCACAATATTATGGTCATGAAGAGCGGCACCTGCTTGAGAGACAATCACTTCGGGTGTGTATTCGGGGCGGATATGAGCCGAATAAAGAATCGCGATGTGTGCAGATTTCGCGGGTGTAGTGGTAGCTATTCGTAGGTAGCGACTATTGATTTTGTCCACCCCAGAGCCCAGACCGCACACCCGCCGAACTGCATCCAGTTCCGCTGCCTAACACTTAATACCCGTCTATTATTATCAATTTATTGACTGCTTCCATAATATTATTAGCTTTGAGTTCGAGTCACAGACGGTAAACCTTTTAGAATCGAATGTATGGAATATTGTTAAGGCCTGTCGGGATAAGAGTTTATTGAAAGTTTATTTTAGTTTACTTGTATCGTACGTGTAACAGATCAGGATTAGGCTTTATATCAATATGTCTTTGTATAAATGTAGACCGTATGTAATGTTTGTTTAAATAACTCTTTTACATAGTAGTTGTTACAATGTAGCTATACGTATGTAGACCGTAATAATTTTATTTGGGGTTAGGTGAATATCGTTAAATCCTTTGCTAAACCATATTGCACATCTTACTTATCTAAGTCGGATTTCTCACTGTTATGTCTTCTGGGCTTCTTGTATTCCTTTTTGATCTTTATGATAACAAGTGTGCCAACTAAAAATCCAAAGCTATTTTATATGTAATTTAATAAGCGTCCTTACCAAATTTTTTTTTTTGTTTTTATAAAACGTTGCCCAACACCAGGATATTCCCCTGTATCGTGGGTGTATTTAGAAACACAAATTATCACATACAGAAACACCCAAATCTGAAACAACTACCAGTAGGTCATACAAATATTTGAGATCGGGGATCGAACCCACAACCCGTGTCGTAGAAGCCGATTGCTCAGCCGCCAAACGTGTCCTCATAATTATTTAACAATAATAAATGAAGGGAACATAAATTTGATTTACAAAAACACCAAAAGCTTTCCTGAAACTGAAACACATGGGAAAGCAGGCTCTACGCACATGATTTTCGAAAACCTTTTTACCAAAATATCACGCCATCAATAAATAATAAATATAATTCGAGGAGTCTCATTAATTTGTTTGGAAAAAGGATCGCAACCAATAGACCCTTCAGTTTCATGGGAGTTTTTTTTTCTGATTTCTTTTACTTGGATCAGGCATCTTTAGTTTTTTGAGACGTTGGTTTGAAAATCAAAATATTATGATAAGTAATTTTAGTATTGATTACTTATAAGGATTGATTATAAGTATTGATTGTGACTTTCTCACCAGTATAAACCACGACCCTGCTATAAAAAAACAGAAGTCACAGGTTTGCATACAATGTCGTGCAATCGCAGAAGAAGTGTTCACCAGTGAACTACTATAGGCTGACACTCATCACGACACTTATCATGCACATTACTGAAGTAATTGAGAGGCACTTTATCATTATTACATAGTTCAACATTATTTTTTATTATCATGTGAATAAATATCCTATCACTGTAAGTATATTGGAAAGGTAAACACACATACATATTTATACCTCTTAAAATTTCTGCTTACTTCATTATGGTAAACTGTGTGAGTAATAAACACAGGTACTCTTATGTATTAAATACGTATGTAAGTATTACACGATGGTTTTCCTCGCTGCGCGCAAAAAGATGGCGTGTCTGAAGAGACTGACCACTTGGACTCAAGCGGGTCACTACCGCCGCGAGCTTTCCACGAATTTCCCGATTATAAAACCGGTCAAGCCTGGGAATGTTTCACTGATGTTTCGATATAACCTGAAGCTGATTCGAAGTTCGTTTCTGAAAAACAGTTAATGCATTACCTCCGTATGAAACGGCCTAGTAATTCATATAGTTAGCAATTTCTTTGTTTACATTGTTCGTTCAAATAAGAATCATATTTGCGTCTCGATACGAGGGCAATGTAACCACGATGTGTTCCGTTAATCTCAAATGAAGCTATGTTTACTCTCCACCAATGATACGGTTTTTTCTAGTGGATACTTGGTCCAGAGTCGAGATCACATTCGCTACGATTCCAACAGTGGTAAAATCAATGATACTGAGGTAAATCGTTACATAAAATAAATAAAAAACTATTTGATTACTTAGCTTAACCTTTTACGGATTCAAAACCAAGTAGACTTGGATATTGATTTCTGACACTTACGCGAATAGTAGACATTGAAAAAATGTTTACGGGTTTTAAGTCGTTATACTGATATTCAGGTAGACTTAGGTTTGGCCCCAAAGACTACCTGGAATTACTATTGATTTCTTATTTGCAGTCGATTTAGTCATCAACTTACCTACCGTTGAAATACAGAATTGTATGCTCCTTCTGCAGTGTTCTAGGTACATAACGTTAAATTATAACGGGTTTCCTTATTACTGAAGCAAAATTTAATGTGTAGACACCCAATTCACAGAAAATTCTCACGCTTTGCATATGCGACGTAACTTGTAGAACTGGAATATTTTTATTATGACTATTTAAAGTGTAACACCGATGTGGGTATCTATTGACGTATTAATATACGCCGATCGCGAAACATAAATTTTATCGACTCTTGTATTGATAGTACTTGTACTTAAGTACTTAGGTACAACGCTACTGAAAATAGGCGTATAGCGTTGTACCACAATGTATTTTTAATTAATTCGTCCCTATGCCAACATACAGTACCTACCTGTAAATAGAAAGCCCTCTAACATGCTTTTAATTATGGATTAAAATAGGTACGGCCTAATTAAAAATTTTCTTCATTGAAACTGCTTTTTGTAACGAAAACGTTTTACGTCTTCTGGGGCAGTTGGGTAAAAAGTAAAAGGTATTTAGGAACCGGGTTCATAACCTCCGGACCACTTTCGAAGGCCTCCATTAAAACATTACATAATAGATAATTTATATGTATATAAACCAGTTATGGAAGCTAAAAATTAGCAAAACAAATATTGTAGACTTATAAACTTGAAACACAACAGCACATAACAATATAAATATTTACATTCTTCATGAGAAAGAAGACAATTAAATTTAAAAAAATTACTGAAGTATTCAGTTTTTTTCAGTGTGGAGTAGGTTCAAGCTATACGCTCACTTCCACTTAGGTTTTATACAAATGTGTTTTTCTTTTATTTAGATTTTGTATTGTTTATAGTATAGTCAGATCATTGTCATACAAATATCATAATATAGATACAGTGTATTTTGTAGACATAAGTCAGATTTTGTATTCTATTAAACTGATATCATTAGTCTAGTGGTCCTAAGCGCGACTGCTACACTAGATGTCCGGGGTTCGATCCCCAGGTCGAGCAGTGCTATTGGGTTTTTCTATGAAATTCTCAGTAGCAGCTCGGAGTCTGGATTTGTGGCCGGTTAATGGCAATAGGCTCGCCCCCTATTACATCGGATCTAAACAAACCGGCGAAATGTGGGTGTACATTAGTACACCTCTGCTTAACCCTTCGAGGAATACAGGCGTGATGATAAATGTTATGTTAAACTGATACAGACAACATTTAAATTCAGAATCTGTATGAAGGTACAGACGCCAGCAGGTCAAGCTATCCAAAACTGTCAAATTTTCCCAATTGAATATGAACCTTATCTATTTTGTAATAAAGTTGAAAATCAATCAAAGAAATTTGACAGATTGTGGTAGCTTGATGAGCTGGCCTCTGTACATACATTATACCTTTTTTATATAAAATGCAGAAAATCCTCATGGATTATTTGCCGTCCGTCAGGGTAGTCGGTGGGGTAATTATGTCGGCTTAAACTCGTACCAACAACAACTAAAAACTGCATTTGCCTTCCCTTGCCCTACAGTCAAGACTGTGATAGTTGGTAGGTACCTACCAACGGAAGTAGGAAGGAGTGTGGTATACTGCTAGCTTCCATTCGTTCAGTCGTGATTTGTGATTTGTTATTTATGATAATAAGCTTGATTACCTACTAGCCATATCCGTACGATTACGGTACCATATTTAATTTGATGTTTTTTTTATTATGTGCCAATTATGCTAATATCCGTTTTATACAATCATAATAAAAATAAAATGAATTAGTATACTTAATTATTTACATTATTTCATTAGTATAATGAGATTACCAACTTGTTTATTCTGTACAGTAATAATTAGTAAAGTTAAAATTGGATTTCACAGTTAACTCGGCCCTTATGTGCTTCGTGAGCTTAGTAAGCATCCAATAATAATACCTATTCGCGAATTAATTGGCTTTTCAAAACCACAATGTTCATACTAACTTCTTACAACAGATTCCTAATGAAACATTGCATATAAAACCTGCTATTACAGTGACCCACCAAGATGGGTTCGGAAAATTGGATTGGAAAATCAGATTAGTTACTTTTACTAACGAAGTTTATTTATGTGATTTATATTGTTAGAGTAGATTCCCGAGTATGTGAGTCCCGTCACGTACCTAAAGTTCTCCCTAAAATAAATCCTGAAGAAACTAATTCATCAAAGAATGTCAGAGCGGTTTCTAAAACATAAAGCGGGTAATTAAGTCGTTTCCGGGTGTAAGCAGGACTTTATTCAATTATCTCAAGATATTTAAATAGTTGTTTATTCGTGTCTGAAGTACTTTATATTGCCATGGGATAAGATGTCATAAGTTTTTATTATGGATGCAGTTGGTATATTGCAGGGAGCAGTCTGGGCGAGCGAGGCGCCGGCGACGATTCTCGTTTGCGCGATGGCTATCAGAAGCGCAATCCCCTATTCCTCGCAGTGCTAATCAATGAATAATTACTCTGTTTAAGGGGCACCTCTATAAATAGCCGGCTGGAGCGCTGACCTGGAGCGACGGGTTAGTCCGGCCTGACAGCCGCGGACACTCGCAGCAGCCTCGCTCGCTTCACCCCCCGCGCCTTGCGCCGCACCACCGCCTCCGTCGCAGCCGCCGCCGCGCCGCGCGCTTGCACAGGGCTGACACCACGCCATTATAAAAGATTTTCATAAACTCTAAGGAAAGGAGCCCAGATAACGAATGTTTTTTTGCTATTAATTATAATTGTGTCAAGTTTTATTAGACGTGCCGCATTCTCTTCGCCTAACATTCGAAGTAATTTATAGCTCACATATTGATAAGCTTCTTTTCGAATCGATTAGTTTTCAGGTGGCTACTAATTGCGCTAGAGCCTCTCTGTTTCAACCCTACGTCGTCGCCGCGCTGCTCGACACGCCTTCAACTCCGCATCCTGCCGTTTTTTGCAAAATTAACTACAAAGGAATCTTTGTAGACAAAATATGGATACAGTTTTTCCAAAATGATTCACCTTGATAGTCACTGTAGTTACATTATAGAGCATCGACTTTTAAGTCGAGTTTTATTTAACACCTGTATATCTATAATTAGAAATAGAATTCCCGATGCATCGATGGCTGGTTGGTAAGCGCCGCAGCACAATGCTAGTAGGATTGTGCGTGTGATTTTACAAGTAACGGCAGTTCTAAAGCTCTAACCGAGCTATCGGCTCAGGTACCTACGGTGCCAAGAGGTTATCGGTTATCGAGCTGTCTATAAAGAGATAACCACATATATGGTACCTATAAGAATTTCCGATTGAAATTGCTTATGGATAAATAAATATTACTATTGTCATTGCTCGAGTGTACTGTGAGGTTAAACTTCGGAATATTACACCATTATATTTTAGTGTAGTTGTGATGATAGTGAATGATGATAAACAGAACACTAAAACTTTCATGAAGCTAGGCACTCAACTACGTAACGCACCGTAAGCACGTAGGTATCGTGACCGATTCGGGTTGTTAAGAATAAACAATTAGCTACTTTGTACTATGAATCAAGTTGTTATTTTTTTAAATTGTATTACGGATTTACATTTACACGTGCAAGTATAGTGTAAAGTTATATTATATAAATTTTTGTAAAATATATATTCGTCCGCGGGAAGATTAATTCCTGTGTCCGTTTAGTATACAAAACGTGTGGAGTCGAATTTCTCTTCTGCATTGTCCGTCTTATGGTGACTTTCGGCAATACTATTGACGAATTAGTAATCGTCAGGAGTTAGTATAGTTACTTACTATATTCTTCAAATTTAGGCATCAAGTTATTGCTTAGTTTAGAGAAACTACAATGACTTTGGTGATAATTATGTCACAATCACAAGGCTGAATGTGTCGCGATGTGGTCCGTGCGCGGCGGCGCGGCGGCGCGGAGGTGGACCGCGCGGCGACGTGGAACAAATGCACAGACCACGCCAATTTACCACTCGTCTTGACATTCATGACTCTTCAAATTATTTGTGTAACGTTAACTTACTACACTAAAACTTACATATTTGTTGAGAACTCAATAAATAAGTACCTACCTAGGTTTCACAGTATTATTTTTTTATTAATTTTCAGCGTACCAATCATACGCGCGGCTACTGAGCGGAGCGTGAGGTCCCGGGTTCGTTCTTTAGGTCAAGGATGTCATTGGGCCATTCTTTATTGAAATTATTAGGTGGTTTGGATCTTTCGGTTAATAACAGTATATCTCAGACTTTCCCTACTATGTAGGTACATTGGGTTCCAAAAAATATTCCTACCAATGATACATACCCCTTATCCCTTTGGGAATTCGTAATGTTATGTTAGTATTTAGGTATATTCAGATACAGACAAAAATATGTTTAAAAAAGTTATATCAGTCTAAGAAGACGTGTCGCTGCTTCTATTAAGACGTCGCGCGTCGATGTTGATGTTGACGCTGTGCACACGTCTAAGTAGACTCCGCCAGGACTCCGGTTAGGTGGAGGCGACAACAAGCAATTAATCTGTTCGACATTATTATATATGCCATTCCTGTCAAGGCTCCAGACCGTCCGTAATTAAGGTCGCCAAAGTGGCCTTGGGTATAAGACATGATAGAACCTGTAAGAGAAAAAATGATAAAAATGACTGCTCAGCGATTAAACTTGTTGTAATGAATTACGGCATTGCAAGGACGCAGTAAAGTTGAATATTGCATCAGTGGTTACGAACACAGGGAGGCAACGATCGCGTGGAATGTTGGCGCGCGGCTGCAGGCTGCGCGGGCGCAGGCCGCTGGTGGCCGGCGCCGCGCTCGCACCCGCGCCCGCGCCCGCGTCCGCCGACGCCCGTGACTCACCTCTTCGACATCTCACCACATTTTAGTTGGGGAAATACGTGCCCCTTAGGTCCGATCTTTTTTTGTAAATAAAACACTAACCACTCATAATGACGTCACATATATCTACGTAGATCATCCACTGGGCCAGGTATTTTCCTCTTGTACATGATTCATAGGAAGTAGCACAAATACTATCAAAACCATTATTTTATTATTTATGTTTTAGAGTTCCGTAGTCCTTTGGTCCCTGTTTTTTACAGGTTATTCATTTTATGTAGGTACTATAATAATTAATGTAGACTCAAAATAAATGTTAGCGCATTCCTCCTATCAAAACTGCCTGTATCAAGTACCTAATCAATAAATGAAATGAAAAATATTGAGTGTAAGTAGTTTTTTTTTAAACAGTGCGTCCTCTATAGTTATTATGAATATATGGCAAAAAGATAACCTTTTCTGTTTGACAAAGAAAGAAACATTGCAGTGTTGGTGTTTTTGGCACAGTCTTTGTGTCAGTACGTCCTTTCGAAAGGGGTGTGAAATTTTAATCTATAGAGTAGGTATCTAATTTTGTAATTTTTATGTGCCATGTTCTCTTTTTGTATTTTGAAAATTGAAAATACAAAAATAAACTTAATTGATTTGTAAGTAGTGCTCAATTTTAATTAAAATATTAAGAAGTACACCTACCCTGTGAGATTTCATTGCATTTACATAGAATAAATTACACATGCATTTTTTTTTCTCCATTTTTTCATGAGTAATCAAAAGGCCAGTTACTTTGGAGCTGCTCACGTGATATATGAGGCAAGTACTCGTCCACTTCGCTAACATGTCACGACTGAATTCAACACACTCTCTTCCAAAAGTTAATCAAAGAACTTTACGAGCCACTGACCTGAGTAAAGTGGTTAGAATTATTTAGAGGCTGGGATCGCTAAATAATGCAACGGAAAGGCATGCTTCATACAGATATTACTTAGGTAGGTACCTAAATTGTATCCAAATCGGGTTAACTTAGGAATAATTTTTAATTTTATGAAAAACATGTATATTTGATTTCGTTTATTTATAAAGTTTTAATTTTAGCATAACAGATTGCAGCCTCCTGGGCTCCAGTAACATAAATAATGTATACCATCGACATGAAAAGAAGAAGAAGATTTTGCATTGTTGATATTTTTTTCAGTGAGATAGTGTAAGTAAAACAGAACTGAAATAGTTTCTAAGTTAAAAAAATATTGATCGGCAACAAGAAATGTATTTATTTGAAATGTTCGAGGGTGCTAAACCTAAGACAATTCTAAGTATTCCCGTCGGGTAAAAGATTTTGATTGAGCCTCATTAACGATAACAAATTGGGCTTAAACCATACACAATAAATTATCATGACAAATAAAAAGAATATCCAAAGTGAATTAGTTTTAGGAAAAACAAAACGGTAAAGAATTGCCTAGTTATATATTTTGTATCTTTTACTTGGTCATGAATTTTATACATGTTTATGAAATCAAAGCTTTTTTAAGCGTCCTATTACATGGATCCAGAAACATATACCACCGTACCTAACAAACCTCTGACTAACTATTACGTAAAGGCTATACCTACTTAGTATGAAAATAAATTACTAACAGATTATTATTTTTTGTTTAACACTAATAAGGAGAAAATATCAGTCGCTAAAACTTTCGGCTCTTGATTAAAAATAGGTTGTGATAATAATGATTAATTCCAACTTATAAGAAATTATTGATTGGCATTGAAATAATAATGTGAAGAAACCTGTAGGAATTTTGATACCTATTGAAAAAGTAGTTTCATGTTAGAAAAAAGATCATGTTTGCTAAATGCCAGTCAAGGATTTATTCACTAATTATTAGACGTTCCTAGTTCCTATACAAAAACATGATTGATTTAAACCTAGAATAAAAACATATGAGACTATTTAGTTTGAATACAACACCAAATATAAAGTTAGGTATAGTTACGACTAGATGTATTTTATAAATTATTTTAATATTTCTTTGCGCTGCTGCTTTCTTGTTTCTTCGCGAATGAACATTATTCAAACATCCATTTATTGCATATTATAAAGAAACAAGGACTACCTACCAAATGTTCAAGAAAATTTGTCTATTCAGCACGAACAAAAAACCAAAATTAATAGTGATAATAAATTCAAGGAGACACATTCTATGTGACACGCTACCGATACCACTTACAGAAGCTATTTGGTATCGATAAAATGTCATTCGATGTTTTATTTATGCTAAAATCTATGTAAAGAAGCCCGCTAGTGATCAATGCGAGCAAAGAGTGTGTGTGCCGGAATAACGCCAGTCTATATCACCAATATATCTCTCAGCTGCTAAATAATATCGATTTTATGGCGCGGCAGATGGCCGGCTCTGGAGGCCGGCACCGCCGTCTGCGACCCTCCCGCGCGCTGCATCGTATACTCTCTTCACCCCCGATTGAGATTTATCCTCCCAAAACATCCCCTGCACAAGAATGGATCATTCGATTTATATTAAGTTTCCACAATTTCTATTTAGAGGGTTCCCAAAGCGAGGTAAGCATTTGCGCGACGGATTTGGTGTTCCTTTGTAAATATTTCGAAGGGCATGTCACCGAGCGACGGTCATTAATAATAACAATGGGTAATGTTAGTGGACTAATTTCCAATCGGTCCCTGTCCCATCTGCCATTCTCTGCTTACTAGTAAACATTTTTGTTGTTGTTTTGTTTTAGGTACTCTATTTGACTTGTCAACAAATGAGGACAATTTATATTGGGATCATAGGATCTACCTAAGTACTTAGTTACATATTCAAAAATATAGGAAGTTCGATATTAAAGTCAAAATCAGATTATATTGAAGCATATAAACAAAATCAAAGCTAAAGAACGGTAAAAATACCTTCCATGTTTAATTCAAAGCGGAATGCCGGAATACAAACATTGGAACAAAAGCAAGGGTATTTCAATATGTTACCGAGCATAACTCCGCGGAAACATACCAATAAAAATAAACGAGTGTCAATATCCAAGTTTGTAATGCAAATTTGCTATTGCGATAAAAGGCTGTGAAAAACGAATAAGCCTTATATTCCATTTTACATAATCTCCGTCTAGACGGAAGCTGACCGCTTCGCTCCTAGGTTGGCGTTCTCTTGTTGAGTGCAGTGTGCGGGCTCGCACGCCGAGCCTGGGATTTGCATCCCACGTTTGTTTGTGAACTACAGATGAATTACGAGCGATTTTCACAGCTTCATAAGTACTTTTCATCCAGGTGGGCTCGTAAAGTTATCTCTACGTTAGACTTTTTAATTCTATTTACAAAGGCACTATAGGTGTATGGAGAGCGCTTCATGTCGTAAATTTAACATAAAAATATTTCTCTCTTTTATGTTGAATGCCTATTATATGTACTGATTTAAAAAATAAAAGATAAAAGTACAAAAAGAAACTGCGTCATTGATTAGTGGCGGTAAGCCAGTAATGTATCACGTTTCCTTGTCAACGGCCGCCTCTGTCCATTTCTCATTAATTCTAATTACGCTGAAATGTTTAGGGTTTCACAGGGATCGTTACACAATAAACCCTTTGAGCTTAGAGACGTTAATTTTCATTAATTATTACGGCTAAAGATTAACAATAAAATCTTTTACGACTTGTTACTTTGTTGTGGCATGTTGTAACTAGATACTTATATCTGAGAATAAACGTAATATAACGTAAGATAATATACGAACACATACTTACTTAAAGTGTATACATAAATTTATTGATTATAAATATAATTATTCTTGGACAATTTTACACAGCACCAGTTCCAAACTAAGCAGACCTTGTACTATGGTAACTAAACATTGGATATAATACACATTTACTTTTTTTTGTAAATACATACATACTTATTATACATAAGAAACACCCAGACAAACACAAACACTTATGTTCATCACGTAAATATTTATGTTCGAACCCACGACCTCGTGATCAGCAGTCTGACGCGTGAACCACTGGACCACAGACGTCCTCAAAGTAAGTGTGTCGTCAAAATAGTAGTTAGTAAGTGTTATATAATTTTACAAACTCACGGTCTGTTTCTAAAGACTTCACAAATTACAAAAACATACCAATGTACAATTTGTTTTTTATTAAAGAAAATATATTACCTCATCTCAGGTTCAGGTTTCAGTTACTGATAAATTTCTATTATAGGCAGTTCTTGCTTGCTTGCAGCTGCACATATAAATACTTAAAGTTATTTAACTTATGTTTTTGTTTTGTACAAAATCGTTTATTTTTAAAAGAAAGCAATCTTCAGTCGCTCGACGCGGGTACTAAAAAGTTTTATTCTGGGACAATATACACAACCTGTTTACCTACACAACTACTGTTTACTCTAATTAATTGAGTGTAAATCCTATCATACTATCGTGGGGTAGGTACTAATATATGCAATTCATTTTAAGTTAAAAGTTTTCTTAGACAAAGACTAGTTTTTGTTACAAGAAAATAAATACAAAAAACATGAACAATAAATTGCGTCTGCAAAAAGTGTTTCGCCGCCAATCAAAACAAAGATCGGCTTCTGAGAAGCATGCCAGCCGCACATTTGGTAATGGTTTGCACTTCCGCTTGTTCCCATACGCTTTTTAGTCAGCCCTCATGCGTGGACGCAGTTCAACGAATTAATTTAGCCAATGAAAAACGCCACCAGTATGGCAACACCGCGTCTCATTATATCGCACGATACAAACGACCAGTGTTCAACTTGTCACTTGTACAATTTGAATTTGTTTTTCTCCACTTTGGACTCACGAGACATTAAATATGAAATTTATTGTTTTCAATTACATATAGTATGTTGGAACGGCTTATAGTGACCATATCATAATCTATTTATGTTGAAGTAATAGCTTGATCATAAATAAATACAGTTTTCTTATTTAAAACACACAGCAAGTTCTTCATATTTAAAAATTTTTGCCTAGACGAGTATTATTGTTACTGGTTTTCCCCAAACGAAGTGCGCGACCAAACGGTGTCGTCAGTATTTTGATAAATTTGAACTATTTAGATCCCAATTTTCTGGTTCTGAGTCGCAGGCGTTGCAGCTGTGGGTCAGGATTTAAAAGATCAAATAAATTAATAGAGGTACTCACTCTTCACATTCAATATTTATTCTACCATACACGAAAATGTACCCTGTTTAGTTACTACTTAATTCAGAAAAAGTCTGCGCGCATGCCTTCCGATGAATCTAGCGGCCTTGCTATAAATGAGGAAATGACTACGTTTTAACGTAGTTTTTTGAGTTTTTACTGGTAGTAGGTAGGTACGCTAAACTATCGACTTTAAAAAAAATTGTATCAAAAGTTATTTACTATTAAATTAAGTTATACAGCTCAGTCACCTTAACCGCCTCATTAATCTATGGTCCTAAGCGCGATTGCTATGCTCTTGAGTGCGATTCCCAGTTTGAGAAGTGTTGAGAGAGCAGACAGCCTTCATGAGCTGTGTCCTGCGGGTGGCTGACTTGGGGATTCCGCCGCCCGAACAGTCAATGGTCCCAGTAGGCGGCGGTTGATCCACACGCGCCTTACAGTAGAAAGCTAGGAGAGGCCTCGTCCCTTTGAAGGGGTCCAGCGAGGGTTGGACTACAGCCGGTTACGGTCACGCGAACGTCACGAATCCCATGGCCGTGACACATAGGACAGAAAGGCAAGTGCAGTTTTTAATCGGTAGGAGTCATACCCTGGCACCTCCCCAGGTGGCAGACGATGCATGAGGATTTTCCGTCGGAGTTTGGATTTGTGGCCATGGCATGGAATTTATTACATGGAACTTAAACATACCGGCGCACTGTGGGTGTACATTGGCAAACCTCTGCCTAACCCTTCGGGGATTGTATGTTATGTTATAATGTTAAGACCCAGTGGGTACTAAGCCATAAGTGTCTATTATTATTTTCGCATAAAAATCAAAACTCAAACCCCTAATCCTTACGGCTACAAATGCTACACCAAACCATTTCACCTGCCCTCTGCAGCGAAATATGACGATATAACTCGTTTTCTCCAATATAACTCATATATTTATATCAATATACAAACTATATCAGCTACGAATGCTACGCGGAAAACAATGCGTAGCAGATACGCTCGGTCTCGCTATCATTGACAAATACATAAGTATACACTATATAAATGACAACTAGACAGATATACGTGCCTCAATGCTGGGAAAAGTATAGAACATTTTCCCTCTATATGTATTCAGTAAGTACATATATCTGAATATATAAAATATACAATCGATCTTCTTCTTGTTATCGTATCAATGGCTAATCAATTTTCGAATAATATAGCCTTAAAAACGCATAGAGACTATATATAGAAATCAGGAATTTTAAAGAACTTTGACTTGCGAAACAAGTTGTATTTCCGAAACTACAGGTTCAAGTTGAATGCAACTTGGGGATATACCTAATCACATAAGTATATCGGTCTCTTGGTCACTGAAAATTCTGGCTTCTATTTTTATTCATAACGAAGTTACAGGGGCTAGAAAATCTTCTGAATATTTCGAGAAAAGGCTGGTACGTCTATGCCTTTATTATCGATCTTATACCATTTTATACTCTAGAAAATTTACTATAAAAATAAATTAATTCGCGTAGGTACCAATTTTCTTCAGCTTATGGTGGTTTAATTTTTTGAGCTTCATATTATGGTCCATTACCCCATTGAGTTAGGGGTCGCAAGGTACCTTTTATCTCTAGTCTACTTTCAAGGACTAAAAATAGCAGGGACTAAATTAAGTGTTCAATCAGCGTCATTTTGTATTTACTTCCTAAGATGTGTTCAAACAAAGTAAGTTCAATTCAGTTTATCGATACCAAAACTCAAACGCATGCCCGATTTAGTCACCTGCTGATTTTTCAACGATTGTAATAAAAAAAGCTTTGACAAATTGTGTCACAATGAAAGGACAAACAAGGGGATATTGTTTTTTTTTTATTTAATGATTTGCGATGTTGTGATGACATCATTGTCACCCAGCGATTCGTGTCGCTCATTCTTAAGGTTCCATATCTAAATGGAATAAGTTAATTTTAGTATAAAAAGTTCGCAAAGTATTGAGAATTTGCTTAATTGTTGAATTGCACTGCATATTCTCTTACCAGTAGGTAAGTATTTTGTTACAATATGTAACCAAAATCCCATTGAAGTGTAAGTATACAAACTGGCCGTAAAAATAAATAAATAAATATTTAGGAAATTTTTACACAGCACCATCTAGTCCCAAACTAAGCAGAGCTTATACTAATACTCTTATTTTACAACTAAAAAGTATATAAGTATTATATCCATTATCTACATGTAGAGCATGTAGATAATGGATATAATACTTATATTTTTTAGTTGTAAATACATACTTATAATACACAAGAAACACCCAGACAAACACAAACACTTAAGTTCATCACATAAAAATGTGTGTCTTGTGGGAATCGAAACCACGGCCTCGTGATCAGCAGTCTGACACTCGAACCACTAGACCACAGACGTCGTCAAATGTATCTAAATAATATTGGAAATTATTTATTACAGGTAAATGTTATTAAGTTGATTACTTCTGCGAAAGCGGTGACACGAAGGTGAAGAAGCGCTGCACCACTTTAAGTACCTACAACATAGGGTAGTGAACTGGGTGATGAGGTAAGAGAGTTCACGGTTACACCATTTTGGCTGTACTTTACCAAAACTTCTTAAATTTTTATCGATTTTGACAAGTAATTTATTTAGATTATAATATCGATTCTGAGTTTTGGTTTCAATTTTGTATTTTTTACCCGACTGCGCGACACAAAGGAGGTCAATGTGTTTATCATGTATGCATATACATTCATACATATACATGCAAGCGTGTAGGCTGATGTTCCTATCTATTATTATTTACTGTTGGGAATTGGGAGAATCCGGTCTAGAATTATTTATTTATTGGACCCGACTGTAAAAGGTGCTATGTTCTGATATCTATATAGTTTTTTTACTTTTCAGTCGGGTTTTTTAAAAATGTTGAATTAACTTTTTGTTATATATTTTTTGTAAAAATACAATAACGACTGTCATAGCTATGACAGTTACGACGTTAGTTAGCTATGACGTTAGTCGCCAGAAGCCCCAAAAAAAAAGCCTGACTACCCAGTATATCCTGATGTTCAGCCGGTGGTTAAACTGGAAGCCGACCCCAACATACTTGTAACATACTGTTGTAAAAGGCTCGGAGGATGTCTTTTTTAACGTGTTTCCTCTTTGTAATGAATTACTGAAATTATTCAGTGTTGCAGGGTCAAGACATACCATTTGACACGTCATTCATCAAATTCAGTCAACGCAAACTTTAAAGCTGAGCAAGTGTTCGTACTTACTTGTACATTTACAGAATAATAAACATTTTAGTTACTTTGCATTCCAAAGCATGCTAAATTCGAAGATAAATGTAATTTTTATATTAATATTAAATTTAATGAATACACTTATGTGATTGCTATAATACAGTTATTATTAATACCCGTGGACTGTGATAAAGTCTCCAGGGCATTAACTTCATAACGCTCGTAGATTACATGCTATTACGGTGTAAAAGAAGTTGACATTTGTGTTACCAACACACTTCGTTTAATGAGTCGGTTTTATTTACATAGGTACACTAAGCTTGGCAAAATATTGAGACAGAAAGAGATATGAGTGAGAGGCCGATGCACAACAATGGCCAGGCTCAGGTTCCAAAGTAGCGAGTGAAAATAAATGAAAAGAAAATATTTCAATTTTCTCAAAACCAACAAAAATATAACAAATGTTAAACAGAGGAGGTTTTATTATACCTAACAAGCAAATTATACGAAACACAAATCCCACGATCCACGTTTCGCACTTGACTGCCTTATTCTTAAGAATTCTAAGCCGATTTACATATCAAGCTTAAGATTCAAATCTGTTGAATAAGTTTAACCTGTGAATATAAATAAAGCACTAGGTATAACGCTTGCGGACTGCAAAGTTGTCACCGAACTGCGCAACTAACTGTACCAACCAGGTACCCAAATATTTAATGAGATTAAACGGTAATGCTCTGCAATCATTATTGGTCTGCTCGTAATATCCGCCGCTTTTCTGAATTCGTGTGCACGTTTGAGACCATTGCATGTTTTTAAATGACTCCCAACGAGAAGGTTGTGTATTTATATATCCCAGCTTGGGAAACAAAACACCAAAGACACCTAATCTAAATAAAGATTGTTACACATCACTACATAATATTAAAATATACGCTTTTTAAAGGGAGCAGCAGTTAAATATTATAGATGGAATAAAATGGCAGTCTACGATCTATCGTCAACTGTACTCGGAGCACATATTGTGCTAAGGATGGAGGTACATAGCGAGTCTAAACACTTACAGCTTACATGCCTAGGAAGTACCGTAAGCAACTGTGGGTCATTGGCTTATGAAGATGTCAAGAAAGTAATAAAATTTATTCTATCAACACGACAGCATCGTTAAAATTAACAATACTGCATTTCAGTCTGGGCAGTATAACGATTAATCTCGACGCTAGGCTAGCGTTCCGTTGGCGCGCGATATGCGCGGGCGCAGGACCGCCGTAGCATACCAGCTGTTGGAAGGAACCATCGATAGTGTTAACCACTAGTAGCCCTGCCAGCTGATAACCTGACACTACCCAAACTGACATGACCCCCACTTCAAAATTAATCAGTCTATATCTCTACTCTCTTCACTTTTCCTGCAAGTGACAATCCAAAGAGTAAAAGGTATTTCTTCTTTTCTTTTCCTTGTGGGCAATTAAGTCCTTGGCGATTCAGTCGGTTATATATTTACAATTGAATCAAGATAAATAGTAGGGACTACCAAACACCAACAAAACACCTACAAAAACCCCACCTACAAAAGTACCTGTCAAAAACCCAAGTGTAAAAATCAATAACTATGCGACCAAAACAATTAGGCGCATCACAGAAAACGTCATTGGAACTAGAGAGGGAATACCAAATCACCGGAACAGTGATACAGTAGGCTCTTACCTAGTACGTACAGTCAGCAACGAAAGTCGCTGAACATGTTGCAATTTTCAATATGATTTTTAATAAGTGTGAAGTTACTGACCTGTGAAGGTTATGCGAAATAATTGCATAGACGACCATTCAATATTCAGGGTAATAGAAAAAACCTCTGGACAAGTTTTGGAGCTGTGATGTTTTCAAAATTTTGTTATGTTCAGCGACTTTCGTTGCTGACTGTACATACTGGTGACATATATAATTATGTTCAGCATTATATTTTATTGGAATGTAGGGAATATAGGAAATCATTATACTTTCATGCGCCTCATTGTTTTGGTAAGTAGGTACCTACCTAAGTTTATTGCATAGTTCTCAAAAATTATACGCAACTTTTGAAGGTTGAGTTTTCTAATAAAGTTAAAATACCTAATAAAATACCTAATAAAATAACCTTATTTATTTCCTATGTCATTGAAGTATGAGAGCATTAGTAATCAGCATGAAGCTGATTTTCAAAAGTCGTTTTTTATTTATTGAAAATCAAGAACTGATATGACGACTTTTTTATTTTCGTTTAAAAAATAATCCTTTATAGATATATAATACATAAATAGAGACTATTGAAAAGTCGCCTCTTAGAAGGTTTAGTTAACTCAACGTTCGTTCATGTAAATGCGTAAAATAGCAGCGCTGCGCTGCGTACGTCTATAAGTTGTACATCAATCCGCTGGTCGCCAGTTTAGTCTTCGGCGCGAGTGATTTATTACCGCTCACAAGACGCCCCATTACCGTGTCACAATCAATAACCACAGACGACTGATGAATTCTGCTTATTTCTTCCTTTTCGCCAGCAAACACCCGGCGCAGATTCACTATTATGGCGAGAAACGCTCCAAGTGTTCAGAGGACGTGCAATTACAATGCTTGTCTAAGTCACATGAATATTATATTTTATGAACTTTTACAATAACTGATCCTCAGATGCCTACTCTATGTGGTAATTAGGTACTTCAGTGTTGCATGACAATAACCATGATGCGAAATATTTACCTTAACTCTTCGAACAATGAAAGCTAAATTTTGAGGTGGTCATAGGAAAATTTGATTGAAATTATACAATATAATATATTTAATATTGTTACGTGAAAATAAATTGCTACGTACGATAATATGATGTTCGTCGTAAATCCAACTCAAAATTCGTATTGATATTATTATTTTCGTACTGCTGCGTTATTGCTAATAACCTATTAGAATAAAATTACATTCTCAACTTTTAATTTTTCTCGTTCGCGACAAACTGCAGTGCATTACTCGCTCTGCAGTGTATGTGAATTAAAAAAATATATATGACAATGTTATTTTATTTCATTTAAAGAGTGTCCCCTTTCCCCTCTTTCGGCATGAAATTTTAAAAAGTTCCTCCTCAATACACCTCTCAGGTACTTAAGACCAAAGTCCTTTAAATTTCAAATCTCTAGTTCCACCAATTAGGGTGTGTCATGTCAAGTCAGCCAATGTTTATAGGTATAGATTTTATATAATAGGTATTAATATCAATCCAATATCAGTTCACCAACTTAACGTGGTGATTAGGGCATTGCCCCGACCCTGTACCCAGAACCGGTCGTTTTAGTAATTTTTGGCGAATATCCATAATAACAACAAGGTCAAAGTTTTATGAAGGATACTTGTATACTTTTTGGGTAATCAGCAATACCTACTAGGACTGAGAGGAAAATTACTATAATTAGGAGAATTTACGTAAACGCTTTCTAAATAGAGTTCAAGTTCAGAGTACCTAACAAGAAGCATTCTTAATTTAATTTTACCAACCTAGCCATTTTCCAACTATGTTAGAGTAATTTTCCAGCCTAACTAGATGCAGCCTATGTATTACCAGTATTTTACACGTTTTCAATTTCGAAATACAAAAAATGTTTGTCTTCTCAAATTGAAAAATTGGAATGAAATCGGAATTCAGGTAATAACCTGAAAGCAGAAAGTTCATTTATTTTATAAGAAGATTTATCTGTACCAAACAAAATACTTCTTATTTCATGAAAAGCCGAGTAAAACTTCGACGTTTCTGTTATTTTTTTACATTCCATACATGAGTTTAGCCTGGGTTTTACGAGATAATTCGGTGTAAGATATAAAAACTTTTTATTAGTTAATTAAAGGCATTTTGTTGGCATTAAATATATAAAAGCAGGTATATTTTAAGTGTATATTTAATGAAATATTGCAGATAATATCAAATTTATAAAGTATGCACTTCCGGTAACGTGTCCAAAAACGGTAGCTTTTAAATAATTTAGCATTCATTGGTGCTACAATGAATAACCGCAAAAACACAAAGAATCCCTGACTCACAATTTACATGCGCTAATAATATTATACAGACAATCGATCATGTAATGTAGTTTTAAACTAGTGTTCATTGCACTAATAAAGTAATCGATACACATCGCTTGATAGTTAATCATCATGTGTATTATCATTACTACTATCCGCCCACTAATGTATTTATCAACAAAAAATATGCAAATATAACGCAAATATATCTGAATGTTATCTCTTCATGCGAGGTAAGCAAACTCCACAACGACGACCACTTCTCCGCTCAACGGTACTTGACATAATACCTACATTTTGATCGCTGCAGCCCGCTTTCTTCTTTCGTCTTTCTCACCAACATGCATGATCCGTTTATTACCTAGAAACGAAGAGTCGAAAGTAAATGTTTCATTACAGAAAGTAAAACCGAACGCACTGAATAGTTTTCATAAAAAATCAAAACTATTAACAATGGCTTTCAGATTACAGTTACTAAGTAGGTAAATGTGACTTTGTGATGAATAAAAAAACGGCTCTAACTTTATAAAAAGGAAATCAATTAACTTCCTTTCACTAGTTGCCTATATAAGAAACATTTTTCGTATATAGTCAGTAAATAAAGACATTTCCTTAAAATTTGTTGCTATGGGCAGATGAACATGCGAGAACAGTTAAGAAATAAAGGTACTTACATACTTGCTTACAAGAATTCCGTATTTACCCTCGGTGATTATTTACATAGAAGTTCTCAGGAGGTTTGTGGTCGTATAGGTACTTGCATACACTCGTACATGGTCAAGTGAACGGAGGTCTGTGTCAGCACCGGAACCTCTATTTGTCTTAACGCAATACCTGTCAATAACCGTCTTAAGTTCATTGGCACTCCCGCTTTGGCGCATCCATTGCGTAGATTTGTGCATTGCGCTCGCGCACCACCATTTGCTCAATAGGAACCCATCAAACTGGTACTCAGCGTTGTAACGTGATCTCGGTATGCCATTAACTTGTTGACAGAATAAATACAAAATAATTGTAGGTACTTGACTAGAACTCTAAAACATTTAAGTTATATGTTCAATTTTGATATTGATAATTTGGATCTTTAACGATAAGTGAACAACTTATTTCCCTCAACGTCATATTTTTATATTATGAACTCCTCACGTTTAGTTTTCATAAAATGAAGAGCTAGACTAGCCTGCTAGTCAACTTGATGTACCGGAACTGCCCGAATAACGTGTTATTACTATAATTTAGCGAGCACCATTTATTTTTTTACGAGCTCCATCAAATAATCTAATTTCCCTCCTCAGATTGTTATGAACTGCGCGAAAAGATACATTTATGTTAAAAATTTATTCTGCATACCGACAATTTATTGAACACCTAAGTCAAAACAAAACTTAAAAATATTGGTTTTTAAGGTATAAAATACAATATTTTCCGCAAGTAGAGTAGATGTGTCATGTATTACAAAGCATTTTATTTAGATACCTATAATATACTTATAAATAATTTCTCACAATCTGTTGAGCTGAGGCTCGTTTTCCTCAACTTTCGATCTACCACATACCACTTTGTAAACAAAATTTTCTGCTAAGTTTTCGTATTAATTACGTGTAACGCTTCATCTTCTTCGTAATTAAAGTTCTTAGAACATGAAGCAAATGTTCAACGTGTCGACGTCTATTTGCTCAATAATGTTCTTCTGTTATCCTATGTGCACAGGTACGGGGCTTAGACAAGTGGCAATCTGACAATCGAATCGACGAACGAATAGGAACAAAACGTATGGGAATGACATCTATGATCGCCCGATTTGTCGAAAGCTTATGTCATTTCCATACTTTTTGTTTGTATTCGTTCGTCGATTCGATTGTCAGATTGCCACTTGTCTACAGACGCTGATCAAACTATCTTACTCACCTAATCTACAACCTAAAGTTCGTTCGCATTTCCACCTGAATCATTTAGTAACGATTCGTAACCTCTTTTTGAACATGAACGAACCATTGCTGTCAATACATGTCATAAGCAATTTGAAAGTTGGTGTTAAATGAAACGGTGTTCAATATTTTGTAACAAAACAAGGAACACAAAGGGCGTTACACTCTTTAGGCAAACAGAGAGCAATAAGCGCAGGCACAGACACGTGTCTAACATACTCACACGTCAAACCACCGCGACAATCAACTAATTATCACAAAACTCTTACACAAAAGAATAGAGCAAAGTGCTAATACCTGTAATAAATCGCTAAAAATACAATAAATGTAATTGGTCAATTATACCAATGTTTGGGAATTTAAGACAAATATCTAACGTATAACTGATGTTTAAATAATTATGAAATTTAACATAACTATTATTGGAATCAAATTTTAAGAAGGAGTTTCAAGCCATAAAATTTAAATTTCAATCGAGAGGTATGCATCGAGTGTTAAATAAACATTGATGCTTGTTTTATTCTTGTACGTACAGATAATTATAGGCACCTACTAATACCCACATATTATGTCAACAGCTAATGTAACGGTGATAACTACGCAAGGAACTAAAATTTTCACACGTACTTAATGAGCAAAGAAAATACAGACGACACCTAACAAGTACTTTCCTCTCCGAGTACTGGTTCTTGGCCCACCATCGGCAACGAATCCTATTTGTAAATTTATAGGAAATCATTAAAATAAGTTTATAGCATAGGAAATTACCAGTCTTTGATTAGACCTTTGTAATTCTAACTTACCGTAATAAAGTCCAGACTTTTAATTGATTTTAAATTGAAGTTCACTAAGAGTTGCCCGCTGAAATAAAATGCTTGTCATTATACGTAATAAACCGGGAAATATTTTAGTATGCATTCAAAGTAAATGGTTACAATGTTTTTGTTTTGTTTGCGGTTTAATAATATACATGATAACAGCTATTACTCACTTTCGGATTTATGTAAATTTGATTATGTTGTCAATTTAAGAATATTAATGATATTGTTAGTCACCTTATAATCATATCAGATGACATTAGGAGGTATTACATACTATACTAGAAGATATGTTATTACAGGCCAGTATTTAAAAAACGTTTATTGAAACGGTTTCGTAATTGAACAAATTAAGATAAAGCTTAATTTGTGAAATCTAAAAACGTTTTTAATAACTGTATCGCCTGTAGCCTAAATTTTTGTATATGTTTGAAGATGGTGGTTGGGAATTTCTTTTTTATAAAATATTGTAACTGTGACCACGCAGAGCTTATATTTTATTTTTTGATGAACTGGTTCCAAACCTTCCTAGTAGGAATAAGATAAATATGAATAATGCATTCATTTCATATTTAAACATAGTTATTATAAATAACGGGTAGAAATTGAAACAAATTATAGAATTATTGTTGTTCCGGTGGTTATATGATGTAGTGTGAACGAAAGTTTTGGGATTTTAAATAAATCACTCAAACGGACTATAAGTACATTTGATAAATATACCTACGTCGGTTGGCTTAGTGGTCGAGCAGTAGCAGCTAGGGATAGGGGGTTCAATCCTCAAAGAAATATTGATATACGGATCATTTTTCCTGTTCTTTTATCATGCAACACGTTAGTGTTTGTAAACACACTCACTATTAAGGGGACAATAGTATATCTTCACGTAGCAGCCGCGTAGTCTTCGCGTAGCGGCTGCGTATTCTTCGCGTAGCGGCCGCGTGTTCTTCGCGTAGGAACCGCGTAGCGGCTGTGTAATCCACGCGTAGCGGCTTCGTAGTCTTTGCGTAGCGGCTGCGTAGTCATGGCGTAGCAGCTGCTTAGTCTTCCGTAGTTTTCCCGTAGCGGTTGCGTAGTCTTCACATAGCGGCTGCGTAGTCATCACATAGCGGCCTCGTAGACACCACGTAATGTACGCGTAGCCGCATATCCAACGCGTAGAATGTGCGTAGTTGCCCCGTAGAATGTGTGTAGAAACAGTTTTTTAGTTTTAAAACATAATATTCGAAAATTTCACCCAAATCAGTAGATGTCTACGGGTCCACCGATGCCATTGCTGCCCCGAAGTGTACATTTAAATGTTTAGCCAATTAAATTTTTCATTAGAACATATTTAAATATCCTGACTATTTGAAGTTAATACTCTCTTTACGGTCATTTATAGCTTACGATACTTAGCTATTCCTGTTACTAATATATTAATTTCAAGATATTAATGTACCTGCTTTTATAAAAAGTGCGTGGAGAACATTAAAACATCCTTTACAACAGCAACTTGATGCGTCATATCAGAGGAATCAATCAGATACCTATGTGCTATTAAAATTTCTGCCACTTTTTACCATCATCAGTTTGATCGGATGACATCATATCAATTATTGTAATTCTCAGTTCCTTGGCCCTGAATAATTTGAGCAATTAACAATTCAGGATATGATTTCGGGGCACTGCACGAGATAAACATTAAAACTAAGTAGTGCCGTACTACCTACGGCACGTTGTTCAATTGATTTTCTGTAAAACATACTCTATTTCGTAACAATTGTTGGATATAAACGAATTAAAAAACCTTTCCATAGAAAGGGTGATGTCATTACTTCGAACAGAGGCAAAGTAGAGCAAAGTTAAATGGAGGAAACTAGCACTTCCACGACGTCACGTGCTTTTGATAAGTAATCACTGACTATGCAATCAAATTTAAAAATTGTCCGTCTATGACCATCATAATGCCTATGAGAAAGCTGTAAAAAGACAGAAGGATTTTTCTCATTCTCTCGTAGTCGTATCGTCTCGCTGCGTTGTCGCAAAGCATTAATTTAAGTCAAATTATAAAATTCCAAACCAAAATGACAACACGCCAAAATTCACGCAGCAAAACTTAAGCGTCACCGTTCGAGATCTTCACCCTACTCGACCTCTAGTTGTATTAATAAGAATAATCAATGTACTAAGTACCTACATACTAAAAAAACGCATCTTCATCAAAGCGATCTTAAATAAACTGAAAGTCTGTAGTTGCATTGACACCATTCGACAAGGTAATAACCCCTAAAAGAACCAGAAGCAAATTTATAAATGATCGTGGTTATGATATTTTCTATATTGTGATATTATAAAAATAATAATAAAGTTTGTATCTTTCAATAGCTGTTTCATCCCTACTTATTCTTTTAAACGTTCTTTGTAAAAATAATACCAACTTCGTTATTTTGCAAAATTAGCGAAGCGGATGCGGTCGTGCAAGATACTTAATTAGTATACGTAGTGGCCAGTGACCAGGTACCCGCGCCATCATTCGGCCAGTTGCGTGTGACGAAGCGCAATCCAAAGGCCCGGTCATTGCTCGGCGCCCACCGTTTGGAAGGTCGCGCCGCGGCCTTCTTTCGGCCAGCCATCATCGTCTAATGTGCCCGCCCGTGCCCCACACCCTGTATTTATTTCGATACACTAACAGTTATGAGTGCTCTTGCATGTTATATGTAGGTTGCTTATCTGTGCCAACGTGTATTTTGATTTTAACACGAATAGCTTCATTGAAACGGATAATTGGACTAAAAACGGTCGCTGAGAATTCTAAATTGCATGAAAGAATACCATATCAAATCTAACACGTCCATCCATCACTTTACAGCTCATTTAATATTTTTAGATCTCACGGTGACATTTATTATAATAGCTTAATAAGTTTTTCCTGCGAATACCTTTGTGAGAACGTCAGAGCCTGAGGACTGACTCACACAACACTCATTATGCGCGAACCCTTATGTTTGCGTAACGTACGAGAGCTTCATATATAGTGCCCGTGAATGTATTTTTGATTAGAAGGTAATATTGGGATCTTATTGTGAATAATGTTTAGTAAACATTTTTGAGGTGAGTATAAAGGTCAACCGATGCATTATATCCATTCTATCTCTATCCTTGTATACGTCAACCCACATTGCTTAACTTTATTATTTATTTTAGTTTACAATTAAGAGTTATTCAGTAGATAAGAATATTGCAAAAGCTTTACTATTTAACATACCTATACAGTATACATACTATGAGACAGTTCTGTTTTTTTTTGCCAAAAATATTCAAATCATGATCTACCTAAAAAGCATGTAACATGCTTTACAAAGAAACATAGTGACCTCGAAATGAAAATCATGCAGTGCTCCTACCGTTACAATAACGAGGTCATTTATCAACTCTGTTTTTGTTTATCTTAACGCATTAAGATACCCAAGTACTCAATTTAATATTTACAAACTATTTTATGTGTGCCTAGCTATCATAAGCGAGTCGTCCGTTGAATGTTTACCGTGGCATCGTGATTGCTGCTACTATAATAGGTATAATCACGATAATAAACATGTAAATCGATGTGTATGTATGAAATCAAACGATGCTGACTGGTCGGGAGTCGTCGATAAATCACGAACTCTCGACGTCCTTGCCTGAAGAGGAAGTGACCGCACAAGTATCTCCTCCACTATCATGATTCTGCAATTGAACATTAATCAAGTAAACTCGTTAACATAAACACTACGTTCACGTTTTTACTTAAGTGCAATTTTTGAATGATATGTAATCACATAGCGCGGAAAGGAAGACACAGCCGCGGACCTCAGTGGCTCATAAATACACACATCAACAGAATCTAGGGATACCTTAATCCTAAATTATTTACGGCTATATAGTTTTAAATCTTATTAGTTTCTATAAAAAGTTTATATACAGGCTGAAATCTCTTTTATTCTATTTCCAAAATTTGAAAAAATAAATAAAAAAAACAAAATAGAAAAAAAATACGGCGGCAAAATTGTTAAGTTTAGTTGTTCGCGGCCGGTGTCGGCAGCTCTCCGAGACCGGGATATTCAAGTTTTGGATTGGCCTCCACACTCGCCCGACTTAAATCCTATCGAGCATACCTGGGACATGCTACAACGAAAAGCTCTGAGAGATTTCCCGCCAAATTTGACAACGGAACAACAACTTTACGAACACTTGCAAAGAACATGGGACCTCATACCACAGCAACACATTGACAATTTAATTTTAAGTATGAACAATCGATGTCAATGTGTAATTAATGTAAGAGGTGGCAAAACTGATTATTAGTAATTAGATTTTATAAGATTTTTTTCATTAAAATTAATGATTTTTTATGAAGAAATGAAGTTTTTTTATCATACTCATTTTCTATGGCGATTAAAAAATATTTTTTATTTATTTAAAACAATAAAATAACGAAGTGATTTTATTTTTTATTAAAGACCTTAAAATAACCTATCATTCTTCCATACCCTATATCAGAAAATTCTTCATAGATTTTTAGATATTTGATGAAATATAAAATATCCCTAGACTTTGTTGATGTGTGTATAATATAATAATATTTGGTTGATACACAAACACATACCCACGTACCTATTATAGTAGGTATAACATATAGCAACAGTTTTGGTTGTCTTCAGAATAAAGAGACCTTTAAGGTAAGCTGCTAAAATAACAGTAGATAATTATGGCATAAGTATATACAATACACTTAAATGTGTACCTTTCACTGAACAATTAATGATATTAATCATAGAATATACATAATATGTTTCTTTCTCGCATAAGTAAAGAAAATTCACATGGAAAGGTCATTAACTAATTTTCATGTACATAGTTACTTCAATGGGATATAACAAGATACATTGACAAATTCACTACAAACTGGATTCTTAATACACCTAGCTATGATCGTTATGCAGTGAATGTAAAAAAAAACAGATTCACTTTAAAGTTTAATGAAGACAACACGATTAAAAGTTTTAAAAGGGGATTGTCTCATATAAAATACTGCTAAAGTACACAAAACTCAAAAAAGATCACAGAGGCAAGATCAAGGCACTGAACGAGCACTTGAGGGAAATGGGATTCAGGTAGGGAAGTATTTGGCAGAGCCGCGGACGCGGGTCCCACGCCAACGCACCGCCACCGCCATCGCCACCGAGGGGGACTCGACGGAAGGGAGTGTAATGAGATAGGTAGACGAGACGCAGTTAACAAGTGCCGCGGTGAAAATTGCTTTTTTAACAAGTTTATTTTACTTTAACTTGCAGTAAATTACAAAAATCACAATTAACAGTTTGATGTGATAATTTGTTCACGCATTGGATTTTTATTGAAGATAAAACATCCTAAACGACCTTTTATTGCGTCCTTGTGAAGGCCGATCATTTGCCTATTATTACTTGTAAGTAAACGGTGTACAGCGTATAAAATCTGAACCGTAGATACGTGACGAGGCTCTCTATTACGCAAGCTCAAAGCACGAAGAACAAGGAAGTAACCTTTAACATCTGAAACTGTTCAAACAAATATAAGTATTACATTACCTGTTAGATATGCACGATTTTAGTAAATGAATAGACGATTAAGTTAAATACTTATCGGGTGTATTTGTTTATTATCCAAATAAAATACCGTGAACAATAAATCATTGGATGTAACTGTTTCTTTAGTTACACTTGCAACCGAAATAATCTCTTTATCCTTTTTTTAATGTCTTTATATGTTTGATATCGTGGTAATAAATATTAAATAGTGCAATAATATAAATAACACATACAGTAAGTTTATTAAAATTTGAATTATCCAAAATGCGTTAATTCGATTTATTTACGTTATAATTACGTTCAGCAGGCAGGGCGCGCCCACCCCGGGTGCAGTGCTGCGGCACCGCGCCGCCACCGCCGCCGCACCGCGCGCCGGCCGACCTCTGCGCCAGCCGCGACGCGCGTCGCGGTCTCGCGCGACAGCCGCGCGGTTACAGCGTCTCACCGCGAGCGATGATTGATGTTAGGCGCAGTGAAAGCACTTGTATATGTACAAACATCTTGAACCTTAGCGGTATCAAATCCAACCACAAAAACAGCGTGCCCAAAACACGCGTTACAATTTGTCTCCTACATTGCACAATACGAATTTGTTAACGGGAACCGGCCATCTACATTCAACTTTTTTGTTTGTGCACGGGCGAGTATAAATTGATAATGTTGGTAATTTGGCGCCGGCCCGAGTGCCGTTGCCCGTTACACTAATGAGTTTATAATGGACACTATAATATAGGATGATAATATATTTTCAGAATCAATGTCTAGGTCCAGTACGCACTGCACGTAATAGCCATAGCCAGGTATGTAACGAATATTAAAATTTGATATCCGGGTGAAAACAGAAAAAAAGGTACGACTTGACTCATCTTATACCTACTATAGATAATATATGTATAGATATACATACCATATACTGCAGTATAAAAACAACTTTGTTTTTCCGATCTAAGAGGGTCAGACGAGGATTGACCATTATAGGTATCTGTTATTAAATTCTTGGTTATAATATTAAAGAAAATGATACTGGTACAGGATGAAAGAACATGTAAAACTACCTTTTTATTACGTATATATTGTTACATTGCTCAAAACATTCAAACTATCCAAGTCAAAAAATAGGTAGATGCGACAGAAATAAGTTAGAACTCCGAAGAACATTTTCGTTTAATACTTCTACCGAAGTTTGCAACTTTCCTAATCAAGTGATCAGAACTTGGAACATAAATAACAACTGAAACGGTAGACACAGTCATCCAAAACAATGATGTAACAAATGAGGTAGGCACAAGGCAGCAACTGAACGAACCCGTAAACAACCCAGACCATATTATCAAATAAAAACGTCTAATAAACCAGGACATCTACCTACATCAATATTTTTGTAAAAGCGAAATAGTGTGTGTAATGTATGAACGTAGACGATAAAAATATGCAAGAATCGTAGCAAGTGATGTTCTTTATTTTCTGCCTGCTCGTAATAGTAAAAAGGCAAAGTATATAAGTACTACTCACTCACATTTTACATTAATTACGAAATCTCAGAAATTATATACTTAGCCCACAAACAAAATATGGGATGTAGGTTTCTTATAACCCCTTATATATAAGCCCATATAGATATCTACCTAAAAAAGGAATTACGGATTTTCCCATGGGATTGGAAAAGACAAGTTCAATGCCGTTAGCGCAACGGGGCACAGGTAACTAGTTAAAAAATTACCGTAGAAAGAGTCAATTATTACTCTATTTCAAAATTATCGCGTTTATACTGCGTGAGGCGCTAGCGAGAACACTTGATTTGAGTAACAAAAAATAATTGCGCAATTTAGTTACAGGAAATGTTTAGAATAAACTAAAATTACCTACTTACAAAACATTAATACCTTATCCCTGTCATTACTAAAATGTTTATATTAGAACGGTTCTAAGAGCTGTGCAGATTTGTGTCACGCACGAACAATAGCGAGAAATGCTTGGCTTGGGATCGTCCAGGGCCCAAAAATAAATCAAGCATGACATCACAACACGCAGCAGAGGTACCACCGCCGCACCGCCTGTTCACCTTCTATGAAACACTGTTATTAATAGATGTGCTACATATTTCTTAAAAAATAACCACCACATAGGTTAAGACTTGCCCTTCCTAGAAACACATATTGTATCCTTCAATATTTTTAACATAATTCCAATTAATGTGATATTGTTATGATCCTGCAGTAATAATGGCAAATAAACCTTCAAACTACTGGACTAGACTGGACTATAGCCTAATCCCTCTCAATATGAGAGGAGCAGTAACCCGTGCCCAGCAGTGGGACAGTATATGGGTTGATGATGAAACCTTCAAATCAAAATAATAATAAATTAGGTGTGGAAAACTGATTGATCAAATCCGAGAATACGCCAATGTTAATGATATATAATTAATGAATTTATATTCTTGTAAACGTCGAAACGTGAGCTTCGACGGCAGCGGCGGCGGTGGCGCGGCTGCAGATGACGGCATTGCCTACTGATCTTCCTCGTACTGTGACTCATCTGCTGAGCGCTCATGACCTGCTCCGCGGATTTCGTTTTCTGGCCCCGACTCCGCTGTTAGCGAAATGACTAAACATTAATCGAATTATTCGTAAAGTAAATATGCCTACGTCGTAGATTATGGAAGTATCGAAATCATCGGATCTAAAAAGGTACGCAACTTATTACAAATAAGCCATACTTAATAAAAAAGCGTGAGATCCACTTTTATCTACAGTGCTACGCTTTATTAGATGTTATTGACCTTTGTACTCAAGCTAGGGTAGTGTGAAAATATATTGTGCCGGGTAAAAATTACAGCAATTACTGCTGTATTTTTTTAAAACGAATAAGAAAATTTTAAACGCGGTATGTTATCACTTTAATATTTACGAACTCGCAACCCATCATAAAAGATGTTAGCAGTCGTTGAAGAGCAATGTACATAATAAACTTATTTTTGTTTTTTAGTAGACATCGTATATATAATATATAAGAATAGCGAAGTTTATCGCAAGCCATACGTAGTAACTGGTCCGATCCCTAGGATTGCACATGATATCAGGCTATAAAATGCAAATACTGTACATCCGGCTCTGAACATCTTGAGATACTATTTAATGTATGATTACAATTATGAGTGTATCACATCGGCTCGACTCGTACCGGCCAGTGTTAAGTGTGACGACATTTCATCTTTAGCCCTTCATTGCCTTTTATACGTAACTTCGCGTGGATACTACACGTTGCAAATATGAATAAACATTACACCATTACGTCGTCTATCTTTATTTGCATTGACCTTCCTTTCATTGACGACGTTTACGGTGAGAATCAGTAGTTGGTTATATTATAAAATTGAAGGTTTTTTTTTACTTTCTGTACAACGTCATTGAAACCGATTTTATCATCAATACATGTAATAAGAATGTTATTTACGGGTCTCTGTACATTAGTACTCAGTACAGTATTTGCAATAATATTTATTCGGGAGACTGAAAATAAGGAAAATCAATACATTTATTTATCTGTCGCATTGAATTATATATTTATCTACTGTATCTTTCCGTTTCTAAGCTTTATTTCATTACAATCGCTTCACTCTATCAAAAGGTGCTTGAATTTAACCATTAAAACTTTTGAACTTAAAAAGTAACCATTGAAGTAAATTTCCTTTTTAAGTAGGTACTAGGTACTGTACGAGACTAGCACAAGGTACAAAAATAATTACTATATGAAATATCAGAAAACATCATTGAGATAAAACATAATAACTTAATTCACATTAGTAGATACAGTTATTCTACCTATCCTACCTTAAATATAAGGTACGTCACGGGATAAAATAGTAGAGTAGGGTATAAAGATGTTATCACAGTATGACAATTGACAATTTTTTCTAGAAACTAATAATTAGTCGTCGTCGTTGTTATTACCTCAATGAAACTAGATCTTTATGTATTTCAAACTGACAGAAATCGTAGGGGCTAGCGAACACAGTTTATTTAGAAACGAAATAGTTTCTAAGGGTGTATCAATAACATAGAAGACGGTAACGAACCAAAAACGACCTACATTGATTTTATTTTAAAATAACAATTGCAACGCGTGTAAAGAAAGTCTTCTATCTTATAAGCGTTGCAATTATTATTATTAGATTAAATCACTATAGTTGATGCCGAAACAGTTATTTTTATTTCTGTTATGTCCGAGTTTCACGCCTAATTTAGCTAGTTATTTTTTTTCAATAATATCTATTCTGACAAAGGGCGGGTTATCAGATAGAGTATAGTAGTAGGCACGCTTTTAGAGGACAAGTAATAAAGGATTTAGTTCTGAAAATATGAGTACGTGTCCCTTTGTGTTCATGATAATTATGTAGGTGAGATATTTTTACCAAATCTATCTATACTAAAGTGAAATACGACTCACTCACTGATAAACACACCTACTCAAAAATAATAAAAAGAATTACATAAACTAATTAATTAATTATATTTATTGGTTTTACCTACAAAATAAATAAATAAACCACCTATGCATCTAATATTCATAAGTACAGGTTTATTTAAATTTTATCACGATATAAGAGAGTAATTAGAAAATTTTATAAGCTGTATATAACTATAACTAAACATTGCGCATACCTAACGGTCGCGGTTTAAAAGCATGCCTTATTCAAAAGCATACCTTATGCTTTTAAACCTTTATTGTAGGTATATTCACGAAATAAATAGTTTTTTTTTTCGAAGCTAAATGGCTGCAAACAAGGATTTTCCTCTTTCCGGAACTGGGTAGGTATATTAATAATAACCACAAATTAAAGGATGTCGGTTACAAAACCCAATGGGCTAGTTGGTTTACACAAAAGCTCAATATGAGTTGTTGGTTGGCTATTGATTTCATTTAACCTAGAATAAGAGTTCCATCTATAGAGTCAAATCACATCTGTGATCGTTTTTAATATGCTTAAATAAGCTATGTCGATAAACACCACTATGTGTACGTATAATGTTAACGATTATTATCGAAGAACATTGTAAAAACTTGTAATGAAATAATAACAGCGAGGCAACACCGAGCCTGTTATGAGACTATAAGAAATAAGTACCTACCCGTTGAGATTATTCAGCGATATAATAATGTGTAATGTGTATCTCAATATGTACATCTACAGGTTTTCTTGTTACCTACATTGATACGGTGTAGGATCATCACTTGTCTTATCGACGTAACGTCTAAACTATTCACTTCCGCCATTTGTATTTGTAATGTAGTCTAGTACTCACTTAAATAATATGTACCGTTACCGCTTAAAACTTTCGTGAGAAGGTAGAAACACTAAAATTAGTTTCGATTCAGTATGCGAATACACGCGGATTTAACAGAATTGCATTGCAAATACATACAATCTTGTATACAGTAAATAAAGGAAGCTTGGAGCTTTTCATTGCTTGTGTAGTGGTAAAGAAAGTAAAAAAAAGTTATATTAATAGGTAAATCGAGTGCAATTTAAGTATTAGGATTGAGTTTTTGGTTGAATTTTATATAAATTATTGGAAAACTGCTATCAGCTTCAAATATATAAAGGAGTAGGTAGCTAAGTGATAAGAAAGTTATCTGCGGTCCTAAAGAAATCTAAATTAAATTTTATTAAATCAAGCAAGAACCTATTTTTCTAAAATACTGAACCGACTGAATCTCCAAATTTACGTTAATAAAACTGGCATAAGTTTTGAAGCCTAGTAATGTGGTGTGTTCTACTTTTGCGATATTGCTTAAAATTGACGGTGGCGTGGAGTGCACTGCAGTTAGTGGCAATCTGGCGATGTGGGCCGACGGTGGCGATCGGATCGTGTTAAGTAACGGCACCTAACTAATTATCTATTAAAGGCAACAATGGTCTCACGTCGGCGGCGGCGGGCGCGCGGGCACGTCGTGTCGCACGCACCACTCGGAGCGCCCCGCGCGCCACTCCCTCGCTGACCACTCCAAGTTGCCATCGCCGCCACCGTTTCTGCACAACTTTTACGTCATAGTTTCATAGATAAAATGCCATCTCTTGATATACTGACACGTTTTATAGCAACAACTTCTAGAAGGAATAGAGGCTTAGCCTGTATTTAATCGGTGTCAACTGGAATAAAAATGATACTATATCCTTTCAGACATTCCAATTCGAGTGTTTTTGAGTCTTCATTATCCCTCATATAGAACATCATTGATATAATAAAGTATAATATTATTTACAAATCTGGCCCCGATACGACCACCCCGCCACGTTAATCAACATTAATCGACAATGTAACAGTTGATTAAAAAACTTGGGAACCCAACCGCTAGATCGCGTTTCAACTTTTCAAATTTTTATGATTCTTTTTTAGTATTTGTGCACAGTCAGCCGAACACAGTGAAACTATTCAGGTCAAATTTTTGATCTGTAGCTTCGAAAGTCCATCAAATAAACGCTAGCCTTAAAAAACCTATCGACCTAAGTTACTCACGTTTTGCGAGTAAACAAAAAACTTTTTCTAACTTTAAAACTGCCTCGCTGTTGCTAATCGCTGATTTTGTAGAATTTTATAATGGGGAAATTTTATTCGTACCTATGTAAATCGTCGTCTACATACTGTTTTTTAAAATGCACAGCTTCATTCGTAGTTGCAAAGCGTTCCGCTTAAAAACTCTAAGGATTTTCCGTAACCGAATGAGAGCACTATCTGGCTGAGCTATTCCCAGGCCGCATAAACAAATTCTGATCACACCGGGCGGCGCGCGGGGCCGCGGCCGGGCCGGCGACGGCGGCGCGGGCGGCGGCGGCGAGGCGTCGGTCGTGGAACGCTACCTTGCCCACTTTAGATAGTTCGGTACGTGTACACTTATCTCTCGGTCATCACCACCAAATTAGTTTGCTGAAACGACTAAGTTTCCTATGCTGCTTCTTTAAACGATCTTATGAATACTAACTTTTTTTCTGCCTCGTAAGCGTAGGCTACTACTGCTGCTGTCTAGTGCCTCAGCGCGACTGCTGTGCTTGAGGTCCTGGATTCGATTCTCAGGTTGCGCAAAGTTTTATTGAGTTTTTCTATAATGTTCTCAGTAGGAGCTTGGAGTTTAGATTTGTGCCCGGTTAATGGCAATGGTATCCGTATTACATGGGATCTAAACATACCGGAGCATTGTGGGTGTTGGTACACCTGTGCCTAACCCTTTGAAGAATATAGTATAGACGCAAAGAGTTTAAACTTATATAAATTAATTTGTTGCTTTCTTTTGCTTATTTATTTCACCTTTATATAATTGCATAAAGATGTAATAAATAATTATGTTATCAATTCATAGTTTGAGGCCGTTCGCTTCTTAATGGTCACTTCATAAATGTTACAGTGTGAATTATTCAAATATGACCTATTTTATTTTAATGCATTTAGTGACCACTAACCCACAGATCACAAAGAATATTTTGAGGAATTTTGCGTGAGAAAATCAAATATGCTCGTCATGTCACTCAAATTGATGTGTTTGCATATTTGCACCCCACGACTCATACGTCAGTAGGTATATAATTTCAAAGCTGTAATTTATCCTTATTCTATGATCAGTCACTTCACACTCAGTTTATTTAATCATATCGATATTCATAGTAACAAATTCATAAGTAAAGTAATTCATAGTAATCATAGCAACAAATCTAAAAAGTGTAAATTAATGAAGTCGAGGGCAGTTTTTGAGCAAAATCCAAAGTTCAGGAAGTGTTTATCGAGTATGATGATTAATGAATTTCTTGTGTATGTTCACCCGTCTATCTCGTCATATCGTTGAGTGGACATAAGATTCAGGCGCTTGCCCTAACGGTATCCCGCTGGTGGCTCTGCACACAAATTAATGGTTGCCGCTCAAGGCCGCCTACAAGCAATCGACATAGATACATCGTTTTGTCGACTATGAGAACACGGTGCCTTCCGAATCATGGTCAAGAATGGGGCCGAGAAAGCGGTCTCAACACAAGCAGTCAACAGCGAAGCCGCTCCCGGCACCGCCGCCGCCCGCCGCCCGTCGCTCTGCCAGAAACGAAAGTGCTCTTGATTGTTTGAGTAATTTGATGACCAACATGCTAATTGGATTTTGCCCAAGTTGTAATTGAAAAGCTCAATTCATTGCTTAGTCGTTCGTTTTCAATCGACACAGACTCTCTCCATCATGAAGAAAAAATAAAAACAGAGAACAACATGTGTCCAATACGGATACGAGTACGTTGTGCTAATGAAATCCTTATCATTGACTCGAGACATGTATTTGTTTGGCGGCCCATTCACTATTTCCGTATCATTAAATCGAATAGGTGGATCACAAAGGTGCTGGTCGGTGTAAGTCGCTCTGGGTGCTCAGTTTTTGCGTGGGTGTACTGTTACTGTTAGCCGAGTTTCGGTCGCCCCGCCAGCGACTAACCTTGATACTTTCAGTTACGACGTCTAAGTCTATTTCGCACTCCTCTTGTTACCGCTGTCATCTTATTGTGGCCGAGTTAGCTGACAAAAAATATCAATCAAAATTCTGGCACAAAAGCCCGCGGCATTCGCGCTGTCTCTTGCTCAACATATAAACGAGAAGAAAAATATTTTAACAACATCACTCTTACATGTATAAGTGGTACCGTGATCACTACGTAGACCTATGAATAGAGTGCTTTATTTGAATTTATGGTACACTCCGTGTTTTAGACTACCATGCATGTAATTGCTATGCACCCACAAACTAATAAGTACTCATGTTATATATTGCTACTTCACTTGGTGCTAACGGTAATTCTGGAAGCAAGCCAGACAAATTACTATTTCTCAACCATTTTAGTAAGTAGATAGAATAGTAACTCGCACACTTCATTTAGGATTTGTTTCACTTATAGGTAGTAAAAGGTGATCGCAAAAATGTTGGTACCAGAATCCTCACATTGAGATCTCGACCACTTGTGGTGGTCTGACGTAAGACGCATGTAAGAATAAACAACAAGCAAACAGCTCTATAACTATGAAAAATTAAAACAACAGAAACACTAAAATGTCAAGTATTCACATCAACTCATTTACTGTCTCAAGGCTGGGTATGGCTCTCAGAATGAGAAGAGTTTGTCTTAGGGTTAGTCTTAGGTTAGTCTACCACCGTAGTATGCCGTCGAGCAAATCTCTCTCCTCATGGTGTTTCCCTTACGTTTAAGCAAGTGATAAAATTAATTATTAATACGTACATAGTTTTGAAAAGTCAGAAGTGTGTAACTTGGATTTGAACTCGAGTCGACTCGGCAGTCCGATGGATAATATCACTAGGTATCAACTGCGTCGTGTTATTACTGGGGTGGTAAGTAGTAAGTTCAAATATAGAATAAATATATATATATAGAAATACATAGAAATTCGAGTATATTATAGTATATAATCCCGGATTTTTTTATATAAGAGTTGAACAAAAACCAATTTTATAAACAATATAGATTTATGGAAATACTTTACTACTATACTTTTCAAATGATTTCCAAATCGTTTGCAGGCTGCTTGGTATGGTGTCTCCTGACTAACCAATATTGATCAGATCACACTTCTGCCTCCTACCGATGCACTCTGTATTTTTTAAACTGGTGTACCGTGTACGTGACGCCATGTACCTACATATTTCTGCCATCATCCACACCATCAATCTACTAACGTTTAAATGTACCATTTAACAGCACGTTAATAAACTTCCGTTCCATCACAGACTATATTATTTTATAGTAATTAAATATTGTCACTCCTTTTTGTTTTACTTATACCTAAAATAGTATTATAATCTACCTATTTGAAGATATTTATAGTAATTATTTTCTATACTTATAATTTTCTCTCGGTGTAAAACTCATAATGCATGTGCCATAAATCGAAAATACATCAAAGGTGTTTTACTCGCTTTTGCAAATTCTCGTCTACCTTTATAATAACAAAGATATTTTACAATCACAAGAACTATGAAGTAAGGAACGAGATGTACCATGCGACGCGCAAGTTCAGTGACTTTACCTTCCCTCCGGGATTGGCAAGAAGCGGCATTCGCGTTCCCCGAACCTGTTTATGTATCCCAATATTGTCGATGTGGGGATTTTGGTAGCCAATTAAGAATACTTGCAAGTACATTGAACGAAAATTGCCATGTACTGAATATTTAAATGCATGGCGAACGATGCACGTAACTTTTCTCTGTTACATAACAATTAGCGAGCGAGTTGGTCGCAGCGCGGCGCGGGCGCCTGCGTGCGGGGTCATTGGCAACGCGGCCGAGAGCTGCCACTTTAGGTTCAAGGGTATCTAGAACAGGCCTACATGCCATCGCGTTCGGCCTGCGACTGCTCGACTGATTCACTGACCGTACTCACCTTTTACCCTATAAAAATACAACAATTATTTTATATTTTTCCCAAACAGCGTGGCATTAACTGTTTTCCAACGAAAGTACCTTTCATTTCTATTCCCCCACTAAATGAAACGGTAAAAAAATGTTCGTCATTCAGTGAATCGTTATTACTCACGATATGTAGTGTAAAGTTTACAAAATTACCTACATTGTACTTTGTAATTTTAACATATTTTTTATTTTAAATTTAAAAATGAAATATTTAAATTTACACACAAATTGTAATAACATTGTATTGTTCTTGTTCCTCGTTGTAAAACCTGAGCCTAAATAATTCTTTACACAATAAATATATTTTTTCACAGCCGTTTTGAGTCTTATATCAAATTAGGTTTTCAAACGGTAAAATGTCTGTGGCATCCAAGTCTAATTTCTGAAAAATTGCATTTAGTATTGGCTGCTCGTCAGAAACGAGTACGAAACGGTTAGCAATTTTATTAACTGATGTGTGCAACTAAACAAAATTCATTATTATATTTTATTAGGCAGTAATATATTGTCTAAAATTTCAATCTCAGCCTGAGCGTCATGTAAGCCGACCGTGCGTTCGCTGTTCTTTGTCATTAGCGTGCTCTCACGTCTAGTGCATTAGCTAATTTGTCGTCGCTGGGTGCGCTTCGCTGATCGATTTTACATTATTACAATAGACTCCTTTATTTCACACTACGCTTCACAGAACGGAAAAATAAATTGTATTAAATAAAGTAAAGTAGGTATATTCAGTTACTACAAAGTAAGTTGCTAAGTACGATTATTATTATTAAAAAAAAATAGTAATAGTTGAACTATAAAAGATTAAGTATTAGTATTAAGAAAGAATGAAAAATATTTAAATTCATTAAGGCTGTGATTTTATTCTTTTAGCAAAAATATGTACCAACAATAAAATTTAGCTATTACTCTTTTTTTAATAATAATAATCGTACTTAGCAACTTACTTTATTTTTAAAGCAATATATATATAAATGTTTATCGACAATGCTTAATAATTCATTTTGATAGAATGATGGATTACTTTTCTCTGATTGTCCATAAAATTCTAAATTGCTAAAACGGTTACATTATTCAAATTGAAATCAATTTTCATAGGTCCATTTCGACATATCACACGAAGACGTCATATATTTATTATACGTGTGCAATAAGTTAATTAAAAATTTCAATAATAGAGTGCCGATTCCGTTAACTTTATTGACCACGCTTAAATGAGAAACTGCAGGAATTTTATTAATTCAACAACATTTTAATAAAGTAGACTCTAGCGAGGTACAGTTTTGAGGATTCCGGCGACCGGGACCGCAATTAACTCGAACCGCGGTCCCAGTCGCCGGCTCGATTTATTTTAATATTTTTCTTCCGGCGACCGGGACCACCAATAAAGCAATACTAAAATCTATTGTCCAAATGTCAAAAACAGTACAGTCAAACAAAAAAGTGTTCAAAGTAGTAATTTAAGAAATAAAATTCCAATAATTGGGCAATGTTTGGTTCAACGATTGAAAATATCAAATAATTGTGGTTGTTGACTGTGGTTATAGTATTTTTAATAACAGGGATGATAACTCGTTTAAGATGATTATATGAAAATGTGGAAGCAGTGATAGCCTAGTGGTATGACCATTGGACTGGCAAGTCAAAGGTCTCGAGATCGAATCAAAGGACCTCTGACTTTTAGAAATCATGTGCGTATTTATAATTAATTATCACTCGCGTTAAACGGTGAAGGAAATCATCGTGAGGAAACCTGCACACCCGAGAGATTTTCTCAACTGTGTGTGAAGTCTGCCAACCTGCATTAGGCTGACGTGGTGGCTTATAGCCTAATCCGTCTCATCCTGAGAGGAAACCCGTCCCCAGCAGTGGGACAGTATATGGGTTGATGATGATGATAATGTGAAATTGTGAAGCTATGATTGTCATTTTTAACTAATTGTGTGTCTAGTATCTCCTTTTTGGATACCATGGCGTATTTCCCGTGAGGAAAACACCCGGTCCTTTGGAAGGTTTGCGCAGGGACACAAGTCCAATGCGTAGAGGCCCCTTGGAGAGTTTATCTAAATATGGGATGGGGGACCAACCCGGATACTCCACACCTGCACTATACATAGAAGTACAGGCTTGCAGTAACCCGGGCGGGTGTAGGACTATTGTAAAATATGGAACTATAATTTACTGGGATATTATGGATATGGGGGTTTGGTGGAATGTAACCTCTACTGCCGGAGGAAAACAGCGTCTGCCTTACAACCTTGAACATACATCCTTAGGGATGGCAGACGGTGACTCACCACCTCACTAGCTAGACCCACCGAAAAGCTGCCAGTACAGACAGAAGGTGGCAACAGCGGTGTCAGCGGCTAGGGGTGTATAGAGGTGCGGCCCCGGTTTCACCTGAATTGAGTTACTCCGCTATTATGCCATAAGACACTTCCACCCCCAAGCATATAGCTCTGGCGGCCTCCCTCTGGCCGGCCAGTTAAGGCAAAACAGAGTTGAGAATCCTTCGGGCGTTCCACTCCACCTACCCAATATGGGAAAAGTGGAGATGAGGCCCTGACCGACTTTCTGGGGCAATAAGGACTGCAGTGTCGCCACTCACCATCAGCTAGCCACAAGCTGCCCTGCGGTTTAAGCGTTTTTCTTTTGACCTTATGACACATTTTTTGTTTTATTGTTATAGGTTTGTAGATAATCTACCTTCCAATTTTATAGTTTTCAAGTAATTTTTAAATGACAAGAACGGTACGGTGTTTTTCATATTAAGTATATTCTATATGTAGATGTTATTTATCTATCGGATTTTTTTCTTTAATTATAACTTTGAACATTTTTTTGTTTGACTGTACTTTTTGTCTTGAACAATAGATTTTATTATTGCTTTATTGGTGGTCCCGGTCGCTGGAAGAAAAATATTAAAATAAATCGATCCGGTGACTGGGACCGCGGTTCGAGTTAATTGCGGTCCCGGTCGCCGGAATCCTCCAGTTTTTGGGGGTATCCCTGATATTTATTTCTAAATTAAAATGTACCTACCTATAGGGAATAAATAGATTTCGTGTATACAGAATCAGTGTTTAGACACATACGTGTACCTATCTATCTTTTATTATTTAAATCATCTTTAATAACATTAAATCCGTGGAAGTAAATACCTATTTTTAATCGTATGTGCTTTATGGACACCACACGCAACAGGCATGGATTGCATCACTTGGCAAGCATTTTTACAAACCTGCAAAGCCCTTCTCGTTTATCAGAGGCTAAGGTAATTCTTGTACGAATGATGCACGACTATGACGCATTGTCTGCAGACGTCCATCACGAACTGTACTCGTGCTTCACAATTCTTTCAGTTTTGCCTATAAATAACTATTAATAGATACCGACCACGAAAAGCAATCTCGCAGGATGGCAGTTAAGAGCCCTCAGCTTATTTTACAACGAAGCTCATTAATGAGTGGCGCGCGCGCCTATGGGAATGTGCGTCCAGCTGCAAGTGCGCTAGGGTCGCTTCTTACTTGATACGCACGCGACGCCTTGTCTCGACAACATTGTATAATTATTACTTAATTGTATAATTGATTGTAATACATAAGTAGCATCTCGTCCGCTTGCTTCGTATATCGACAACTACCTAACAGTAAAACATAAACATTCAAGTTTAGAAAGACTAAGAAGAAGTAGCTGTGGGGAGACGAGGTGTGTTGCCCCTCCGACGAAAAGGGAGGATCCTCCAACCAGGCGGGTGTTATGCCTGGCGGGCCACGGCCCGACGGTTAATGTCGGGCGGTTGTATATAATGCAACTTTTCGTTGCGAATGTTACTTGCGCGATTCAGGACTTCGTAGTTCTACGTAGCGCGGTAGATGTCGCTACATCACTCCCCCCCGAGACCGGAGGTCGATGAGTCGAATACCGTCGCTTACGCAAGGTGCATGTCGCTCACGCCTCTGTCGTTGCATTCGACACCACTGATCTGCTATCGCGCGTATAACTTCCGTCCTAGCTTATAGTGCTTAAGTTAATGTTTGCTAGTGCCCAATCGAACTATAGTGCTTCCTCTCTCGCTCAATTCTCCTTCTTTCTTGCTACTCTAACGAACTTGTGACTGTGCTTTTTATCTGTGAACTATCTGCAATAAACTACATTCTTCTGTAAGCTGTGTTTACTTCATTTCTTCTACACAACGCTTCATAGCTATTCTAATTATTTGTAACTAAAAAGTAAATTAAAACTGAAATAGACATATAACAGTACTTTTGTTAAAAAGCTACGTATCAACTACTTTGATTAAATCAAGATAATAATATTATTCGAGGCAATTTTATAAACGTATTATTAATCCTTGATTCCGCGTATCTTCGTGGAACAATTTAGTAAGGCGCACGCTGCGTTGCGCTAGCGTTGATGTCTAATATAAAGAACGTTATACGCGTGCGCGTAATTCCCATTCAACTATTGAACGTGACATTATTATACAAGAACGTACTACCTTTACCTACAACTATATGAATGAGCATCATATCGCAAAAAGAACCTTCCACTTAGTGTAAGGTCATTATGTTGTATAATAAAATTATGTACCTACTGAGCAAAAAATACACAAGTGACATACCAAGTTGTAATCATGTTATTTACTTATTTGTAATATAAAGCACGTTTATCAAATAATTACTTACCTAATACGCATTACTGTGAACTAAGTTCCTTAGTCTTGCATTAGTCTTGTTTTTTCAAACACCGTGAGAATTTTTCTACATTCTGGCTGAACGAGAGATGTTACCTACACTAATAATTTTAAGTTCCAGGCCCACTGATTTGAACTGTGTTTATCATGTCAGTCAGTTTCATGTTTCTGACAGCTATTTAATTATTTATCCCCCGATCGCTTAAATTTATAACCAAGGGTTCAAATGTAGGTCTTAAATTATCATCAAGTTTATGCCTCAGTAGATACGAGTAATTACGTGTTAATAAATACTTGTTAGTAAAAGCACCTCCTCTAATCGGTCTTAGTTATGCCGTCATTTGTTTTTAAAAATCGTGTTTACCGAGGCCTTCCTCGCGCGGCTTCCATCACAAAAACCACCAAAATGTTTGGCGGATGAGCTAACCCGCCCCGTCCTAGCGCACGACTCATTGATTACCTTGTAAAAAATTCAATCATCGGTTAAAATTAATATTCCCAACGGAATCAAAGATTTCAACTTAGTAGCTGCGCCACGCCACCGCTCGATGTGCGGAACTCAACGATCTCAGCTCAAAACTACGCAGTACACGTTTAGTAATATAGATTTTCCGTATATTTAAGTAATTCCTTATAATTTGAAGTCCATAAATCAGATTATACATTTAAGTAAAAAACTTCATCATTGTAATTCCGCCTTTGAACTTAAGATTTCAAATAAGTTATAGGCAAATTTTGAATAAAGTTTTACCTACAATAATGCGGCCAGGAACTCACAATGTAAATATATAATAATTATATTTATTTATGTAACAATCGTCTCTCAAAGAGTTTCCATCGATTTATTTTTTATAAATAGATGGAACTCTAAAATGAATGGAAATGATGATTCATGAAACCATTGCGGGATTAACCGGATATTACTGAGATAATATAATAAGCTGATGTCAACGGGGATGACGTCTTCGAAGAGGTTAATCTTCGCAAAAAGCACGACTATCATGATAGTGCGATAGTTAATACAAAAAATGATCCCTAGATATATCTATACCTCTTTATTAGTCACGTATCGACACGAAGTGTACGGAGAACACGGGTCAGCTATTCACACGATTCTATCATGGGTTTTTTATCAATTAAGTAAGCTTAATATTTTTAAATAATAATAATATCTGTTTCCATTCTTAACACATCGAGCCGCTCCTTGCCTTGAAGGGCACGTAAAGCCGTCGGTCCCGGTTGTCATACCTACGACAATCGTTAAGGTAGGTAGTCAGAAACCCAAAAGGCCTGAAAACCAGTCTATGCCCAGAATATAGGTATTGCCTAGAAATTGGGTTGCTAAGGTCTGAGGGTCGCTTCGTGTAAAATATTGTTATTCAGTTTGAAAGCCGATCCCAACATGGTTGGGAAAAAAGGCTAAGCGGAAGATGATAATGATGATGAGTAACATTAAATTTAACATATTATTTATCGCGTTATTTTGATGTTAATCCCGACGTTTCGGACCCTTTTCAGCGTCCATAGCCACGGATAGACTGAGGTGGTGGACGTCTTGATGTTATAATTACTGGCAGCTACCCTACTTTTTTTAATTATTGGCATTCCGATTTACGCAAAACAAAGTCACCTATCCATTGGTCTTGCAGGCCTGGATTTTATTTAATAGAATCTATAACAGGATTCCGAGCAGGTAGTAAAACCTAGCTTGTATTGAAATTTGGACGTTTTTTTAAATTTCAATAGCCTGGGTAGGTTTCCACTTTCTTTCGCAAGGATTTGTGGTTTATCAAATCTCATGTAATGCTGAGCCTTGTCAAGTGTATGTTCAAAAACTGCTGACTTCTTGGAACGGCAGTGCTTGCATCACCGATTTGTTCTCTTACGCAGGTCCCTATGCTGCTTTTGGAGACCGCAATGACAATCAAGCTTGTAAACACCCGCATGTTGTAGAGGTATGTGACACTAGACAGAGGGTAAGAACTGACTGATCTTCTTCAGCGGCTTTGGAGTATGTTTTGATTGAAGCACGCTTCAAGATGTAGCCAATCTTGTCGGTGACTCCTCTAAAATATGGCAGTACGGCATGTAAGCGCTCGACTGTGGCACGTTTCACACGGCTTCTGTTGAAGCTCGGTAGCCAGGTGTTGCTCATCACAGATCGCGTATGCTCTCTGAAACTGCTGGAAGTGAGATTCACCATTTAGGTATTTGTCTGTATGGTCTTCAGTCTAGTCTTCCGTGACCATGGACGCTGTAAAGGAATATTATCTGTTTGTATGTTCTGGCGTTACGTGACCAAGAATGCGCAGCAAATCTAATAATAAAAATAAATTTGTTCCAAAACACTTGAAAAGACGATATTATATGACCTGCCTTTCACGTAGCTCTAGTGAAATAAAACTATATTTTACGGAAACGGTCACGTTATGTTGATATTGATATTATATGTATAAATCCCGTCGTTTCGAGTCCTTAACAGCATCTATGGTTACGAAGACTGAAACCTGTATAGCTCTAGCTTCAAAAGATATTATTACTCTATCTATGTTTAGCGTACAAGTACTTGTACTAATAACAAGTTGCCTAGATCTATTAATAACGCCGTGCTATTTTTAACATCACACGATACACAACAATTTTCTCTGTGTGATATGTACTTATGGTCGTGCATGTATAACGGTAATATTTATGTAAGTACATGTAAAATAAGTGAAGCTAAATAAAGTCTTGTAAAAATTACCTTAACTTTTTGACAGTTTTCGTGCCTCTACGATAACAATGATCGGAACCAAATAATTATTCCCGAAGTTATTGTAAACAGTAGGTAGGTACCCCGAAGTACTGTTTTAATCATTTCTGGGGGCCTATACATTCGAATTATAGAGCGAATCGAAAGAAAATGTATGGATATGACATTTTATGAACGCCTAATCTGTTGGGAGCTTTCTCATTTCGTTTCTATTCTAAAAGCCCAGACTATTCAGTAACTTACTTTTTCCTTGATCGACATCACGAGCCTTTTTCATTACTAGCGATAAATTGTTAGTGAAGTAATAACTTTTTACAGCGCTGGAGTTGATAAGCGGGAAGTACTAAGTGATGCCAATAAGAGATCTATCATTGAATCTGCCTGGTATACAGTTAATGCCGGTTCTCCACCCCTATAAACTCGGTTTCAAACATTAAATAAGCCCATAAAGTTGCAATCAATTAAACATCTTCACAATTCTGACGTCGGGAAGGGTTATATGCCTGAACATAAATCAATTGCTGTCTATAAGGAAATTGGCACGTTTATGTTTCGAATGGGTACAATCTACGTGTGAGTACAATCAAAATCATTGGGTATTCTGCATTACTATATCGCTACTTGTGTACATCCGGAAGAAGGTTTTTTTTATTATAATAGGTATTTAAAGTTGCGATGTCTCTTTTTCAAATGTTTTTGTCAGAAATCTTCACGAGCGGCGTCACAAAAGTTTTATCATTATCCGATAAAACATCAAACGAATAACCACTTTTATTATTAATACAAGATAATAACGTTTATATGGAAAAAAAACGTATTGCAATCTTTCTTGGCAGTGTCAATACTTTTTGAAAAAGTATTTTACTTTTATAGGTTTTTTAAATTATTTGACATTTTTGGTCTAGTGCTTCGAGTGTGCTGGGCTGCTAACCACGAGGTCGTATTTTCGATACCCACAGGACATCATTGTATTTATCTGACTATGTTGTTGTATGTTTTATGTAACAGTATGTAAATTACAAATTGAATAGCAGTTTTTAAGGGCATTAGAACGTTGAACCTAGCTCTAAATATTACCTACGTAGGTACTGCGAGACCTCGAGTATCTAAGACAGCGATTAAGACAATACAGAGATATCTATATAAGACGGGCCGACGAAACTAGTCTTAGCGTCGTATCAGTTTAGCTCATCTTAAAAATTCGTATTGAGAAACATAGTTCATTTCAAACTTACGTCGCTCTTAACTAAGCTTACACTATGTAAGGAAGGTTGTGGAAGGTTTAAGGGGCATCTTTACAGGTTTTTTAATATTCAGTGCAGCCAGGCGTTCATAAAAAAATTAAGGATAGCAATATATGTATAATGCTATTGGAGTGAGTGAAACAAAAATATCTGAGATGGAAACCTTTTTTCATTGTATGTTGCAACATTGTTACAACAAACCGCAGAAATATATCAATTTGTAATGAAAATATCTTCGTGCTTCATATTTAATAATGGTAATACACGAATATTTATCTACAGTAAAAATGCCAGAACGTGCGTAGGAGGCTAAGAGATTAAAAGTTTATAAGCCCCAAACCACACGTTAAAACTGTTAAATTTTTCAATGGCCCCAAACTAGGCAACCCTTCTTCTTCAATCATTTTAATAATCACAATTAACATAAACTCTGACTAGAAATATCTATTATTACTTTCAGTAAAAGTGACTAAAGTTGGGGAAAATAACACACGGAAACAAATAACCCGACGGCGTTAAAAAATACTAACTAAAAAACGAAAAACAAGCTGTGTAAGAACTAAAACTGAAAAAATGTATTACAGGCTAATTTACAAGCAAAGAATCAAAATATAGGTTTGACGACCTCTGTGGTCTAGCGGTTCGAGTGCCGGACTGCTGATCATGGGGTCGTGGGTTCGATTCCCACAGGACACAAATATTTGTGTGGATAAAACATGAGTATTTGTGTTTGTCTGGGTGTTTCTTATGTATTATAAATATGTATTTACAAAAAAAAAAGTATGTAAGTATTATATCCATTGTCTAGTACTCATAGTACAAGCTCTGCTTAGTTTGGGACTAGATGGTGTTGTGTAAAATGTCCCAAAAATATTATATATTATAGGTACAGGACCTACATATTTGTTTGTAATTTAAAATTACCTGTGGGGGCTGCAATACATTTTCCAACATTCAAGTTTTATAGTTTTTATAGAGCTTGTTTATCGGTTTTTACTTAGATTAATGTTATGTTATTGTAGCTTCAAATAAGCTGAGGTGAGATGTTGTTTGTGTTGTAATAGTAGAAAGATGTCCTAAACGATGTTGAAATAGCATTTGTAGCTATTTAGATATACTCAAATCAAAAGACTGAGAATATTATCTACATTGTTTATTCATCGATCGCTGTTAGAATATAGGTACCTACTGAGGGAGATTTAAATGTCCTTAAAATTCCACTAATATTGACTGGAAACTTCAACGTCAACTTCAATATTCAATAGGTAATAAAGAACAATTATAAGAACTAACATCCTTTTTCATCGTATACATTTCATTTGAATATAGAGTAATGAAGTCTACAGGGGAGTCTTTTGTTCAGCAGTGGGCCCCTTGTGGCTGATATGATGATGATGATAACGAGGAACCGGATTTTATAAGGTTCTGCTTCACCGTTTAGGCAAGTAATAGTGATTTTCAAGCTACATCTCAATTTTGCTGTGTATTTATTTGTTTCATTACAGATGTCTACATACCTACCTATGTATTTGCATTCTCTAATCTACCTTCTATAGTTACCCTATTGTCCCGCTCTCGGAAATACTTTTAAGTACCTATTTATTAGGTATAATAATCCGGTCATTTTCTACAATATCTTAGGTACCTATTTTACAATAGGTAATATACGTAGAGTATAGATATGAATATTATAATGATGTCTTAATCCTACAATGCTAATTTGATTCAATATTTGCCGTTCAATAATGACATACGAGGGTCATTGACTTTAGTAAATATTTAAAATCTCTTTTCCTTTGTGCAAAACCTGATAGGATTATAGTAATATACATCGTACGTGGAGCTGCCAACTGCGCCCGCGCATTCGGAAACGACGATGCTTAAACAATAACGCGCTCCCTACTAATTGGGATAGGCTGGTAAACACTCATTAGGAAAAGCTGTATACGTGAAGGCCTTGTAACCCTAGGCTAGAATAAAGTTGTTTACTGTGGTTCAATATTTTCTTGTGGAATGACTTGTTTTTATTTTATGTTTAGTAACGAAATCGTTTTCTATTGAGGCTTATTTAATATGGGTATAAAACCTATGCACAAAGATTTCGCACCCTTCGAGAAGATGAACTACCATAGCATCGCCAGAGTAGAGAGACTCCACGTCCGGGAAAGAAAATAATAATATATAATATTTTTGCGACATTTTACACACCACCATTTTAAGCAGTGATAGCCAAGTGGTATGACCATTGGACTGCCAAGTCAAAGGTCTCGAGTTCGAACCCAAGGCACGCAACTCTGACTTTTCAAATTCATGTGCGTATTAATAATTAATTATCACTCACTTAAACGGTGAAGGAAAACATCGTGAGGAAACCTGCACACCTTAGAGATTTTTCTCGACGGTTTGTGAAATCTGCCAACCCGCACTAGGCCAGCGTGGTGGACTATAGCCTAATCTCACTCAATATGAGAGGAGACCCGTGCCCAGCAGTGGGACAGTATATGGGTTGATGATGACACAGCACCATCTAATCCCAAACAGAGTTTACTATGGGAACTAGACAAAGGATATAATATTAATATACTTTTTTTTGTAAATACCTACATAGGTACTTATAATACATAAGAAACACCCAGACAAACACAAACGCTTATGTTCACTACATAAATATTTGTGTATTGTGGGAATCGAACCCACGACCTCGTGATCAGCAGTCCGACTCTCGAACCACTAGACCACAGAGGTCGTCTGATAGATAGAATTTGATCAATTATCAGAGGGGGTAAAACAAGGGGTAAAATCACCACTACATCATAAATGTGCCATACCTACATTCCAGTACTTGCTCACATTAAGTGTTGGAAAAGCTTATAAAATGCGAGGTCAACTTATACTAGAAAGAAATGTATCTATGCCCCGTTGTGTAGTCATGTGGCCGTGGTTCATCAAAAGTGATCATTAGCTAAAATGATCACTGTATGTATTAAAGGCCGACTTTTTATGTTCATAGACAGTACTTCACAGACTTGATTGGTTATAAGTATATCGATATGCGTACGTAATCATGGCGCCATCTTGTAATAAAATTTTAGTCTTTGAAAGGTCTATTAGCAGAAATTAATTTATGAATATTGCCCGCCGTTTCACTCCCATCCCAACTTTTTAAGACAAAAGATAGCACAAGTGATATGCCTATACCTAATATTTAATACAATAACTAAGTAATCGTGTAAACTAAAGTTAAATTTAATAATTTAAAAAAGCCTTGCAACACCCTTACTTATAAACTAAGTATATAATACGGTTTACATATGTATTCGAATTGTAAAGTAAAAGTAAATAAAGTAAGTAAAAGAATACGAACGTATCGTTTCACTTACTTAGATAAACATTAACTTAATTGTTAAAACGTAAATATAAGGAAATGCAGGTAGGACTATACATAAAATAATTGTTGTTACGGCTATTTAACGATATGCAGGCGCCTACCGCCACCAACCTTCTAAGTATCACAACTCAATTGCTATCTCACCTGATAGCTCCGCTTTGTTCCGTTCTAAACAGAATCTTCCTATCATCATCGTATGGCGCTACTGCTAGGTGTTATATACACCGTATTTTTTTGTCGTCTTACAGTCGAAAGGATATACTTCTACTCATCATGATCAACAATTTCACGTATGGGATCAACCGTGAAGTGCAAAAAAAAACAGCTACATTTTGTCGAGAGATCTGAACTTTTTTCTAAGAAACGGCTCTTTTTTTTTCAAGAATTCAGTTCTAGTCCCATAACTAGTATAAATAATATTTAGGTAATACCTAATGGTTTCCTTTCGGCAGTAAGATGACAAACAATACACGGTGTATCTATAGGTATTTGTGCTCATAACTTCGGATGTAATTTCGTAAGCTAGACCTTGGCACCTGGCACAAGTTGGTCCAGGCTCTCCAGATCTCCTCAGAATTTCCTGAAAGGGCGAACTCTCCTTCTACAATGTGTTGTATGTTTTGGATGGTGGCACTACAATCACACTCAGGTGAGGCTGCTATGCCCCAACTGTGCAGTTGGTAATTGGAACTGGCGACCCCTGTACGGATCCGGTTAAGGGCAAGAATATTTCTATTATGATAGCGCTGTGTCTATAGATATAACAATAGGGATATTAGTTTTTTTATAGTATAGAAAGGCCTTGAATCGGTATGTTGTTCTTTCGCATAAACCTAATTACCTACTGAATGATTTTGTGATCTGAATGAAATACCTACTCGTATAACTGATCTCTTTACATGATGACAACTAGGTACATTGATCATCATCTTCCGAGCCTTTTCCCAATTATGCTGGGGTTGGCTTCCAGTTCTAACCAAATGCGGCTGAATATGAGTATTTTACACGAAGCGGCATGGAGGTCTGATAGCAATCATCAGACCTCCGCAAACCAATTTCTGGGCAATAGCGATATCCTGACGATAGACTGGTTTTTAGGTTTCTCGGGCTTCTGACTAACGATTATCATAGATGCGTCATCAGCATGACAACCGGAACCGACGGATTTACGTGCTCTCTGAGACACGGACTCGATGTGTTAAGAATGGTCACGGTCCGCCTATCAACCTGAGGATGGCCTCAGGTTGACCGCGCCTAGCGCAGCTTAACCTTCCAGATCGGTTGATCAGCGTAGTTGTAACTTAGCCATGAGACCCTCAATTATCAATGATGAAAACTACATGATGCTATAAAAAAAATATGTCCTCCAAGGTATCTTTATACCAAAATTCATGAAGTTTGGTTTTGGTTTAGGCGTGTAAAATGTAACAAACAAACGGACAGACGTTACGTTACTTTCTCTTTTAAAACCTAACTAGCTTTTACCCACAACTTCGTACGCGTAGACAAATTAGTACCAAGGTAACACAATTTTTGTCAAATTAAATTCATAGGATTGAAAGTACGTACTCCAAAACGAAACTAATGCAATACAGACCTTTCCAAAAACAAAAACTAGATATAAACTATTCATACAACAATAAAAAACTAGAATGCATAAACCAGTTTACATTGCTAGGTCTCACTGTAGATACCAACATAATTTGGAAAGCTCACATAGACACCCTATGTAATAAACTGGCAAGATTCACTTATGCCCTAGGAGAACTAAAAAGAGCCACCGATTTTAAAACTGCCATAACACCATATTATGCTTACGCATACTCGTGGCTAAATTACGGAATCGTAGTGTGGGGAAATAGTGTGGATATTGAGAGACCCTTTCTTTTACAAAAGAAATGTATCTTAAAACGGATCTTAGCAAATATATACAACCAAGAAAGCTGCAGGCCACACTTTGTGCAATATAAAGTACTTACACTTACTAGTATATATATATTAGAAGCTGGCAAATTTGTGAGAAAACACCCATCTCTGTTCCCACTAACAAAAGACCAACGCTCACAACAACGCAGTACTAGAAACCTAAATAGATTAGCCTTACCTAGCTCAAAACTAACAATGTTCCATTCCGGACCCTTAGCCATGTGTGTCAAAATATATGTATAAAAAGCTTCCAAACTCTATAAAAACACAGATTACGACAATAATTTTAGAAATAGCCTACAAAAATATCTTATATCAAAGTCATACTACACCCCAAAGGAATATTTTGATGATAAATAAATAGCTGAAAGAATGCAATTTACATTTGAAAAACATACAAAATTGAATACGCCTATACCAGACACAACTACTACTTATGTTACCAATATAATGATCTTAATTAGCAAGTATTATAATTATAATATATAAAATATTATAAATAGATAATTAAATAATATAAATATGTTATAAATATATAAAAAGAACAACGCCATAATTAGATTGTTATAAAATGTATTTTAAATAAATAATATAATAATGTTTATAATTAGATGAAAGAAATTATTAATTAATGTTATAAACTAATGATTGTAAATAAGTACATATTGTTGTGCCCTAGTAGGGTCATGTATGAAACATTTATATTTATGTAACACCTTTTTACTACATGAATGCAATACTTAAATATAATTATGATTATGATTACTAGGTACTCAAAAGTACAAGTACCTACTACTCAAAATGTTAGTGCTGGTCACAAGATTAAAGCCGATTTTAACGAACACTGAAAAAAGTTTGTAGAGCAAAAATAGCTGTTTTGACAGCGACCTGAAAAATAGAAGACCTCTTGCCTCAGTGGCGCCAACTGGTGACTGAAATTTTACTAAAAACCCTCATTAGTATAGTTGTCGTAAGCGCGACTGATAGGTACGCTAGAGGTCCTGGGTTCGATTCCCAGGAGCAAAGTAACAGCTATGAGTTTGGATTTGTGCCCAGACTGCCCCCTATTTGATGGGACCTAAACATACCTACGCTCGAACTGTATGTGTACCTACATAAATACATCTTTGCCGAACCCTTCCGGTAATACAGGCGTGATATTATGTTGTTATGCTAATGTGACGAATTTAATACGTGGTTTATAAAAACGTGCAATTACAAAATCTTTATAAATAAATCGTAAATAATAGGTTTACACATACTCGTACATAGGTACTTACAATCCTTATCAGAAAAGTACTACACATTATGGTACCTATAGTTTTCTAATAGATGTCCAGCTTCCAAACTAGTTACGGTAGGTATATCCATGTAACCTTATCAAATATACTCGATCCTACATGGTATATCAAAATGAATTGATTTAAAGTTACATCGTCTGAGACGTAACATACTTACAGCATGTGCATCTCGTATATATTTTAAATAAGCTAACCAGTGCCTAAAGCAAGATGCGCACGGTAAATAAGTATAACGGTGCTTTTACAACCTCCGCACCGGTGCGCGCCTAGCCTCGCCTCGGAACATTGCCAATTCCCATTGCTCAAGTCTTAACATTGGAATTTCTCACCAGTAAAACATGAATAGATTTACTGTTTATTACATTATATATGAATAATATGAGTTTGAATATCTTCGGAAATTTATTTCATAATCAAAAGATTTAATACATATAAGTATCCACAGCAACGGCAGGACAAAACGTTTGAAGGGCCTTGGAAGGATATGTACCCTTTTTTATAAAGTAGGTACGGAAAATCCGAAAGTCAGTAATAGGTATTAGTAATATTTGTATATAGTAGGTACCTAAACGATGTTGAAATAGTTATTGTAGCTTTTTATATATGTGAGTTCCTGCGTGAGACGAAAACTGAGAACGCCATCAGAGGCGTCTTGACCTAATGTAATGGTAATGCAGGGCGCAGCGGTCCTAGGGGGCGCCCAGGGCACACCGGGTCGAGGACCACAGGGCCACGGAATTCTAATACAGTCAACAACACATCATGGCATCCAAAACTGACAAATTTCTATATATCCATTAGGGAACTGACTGTTTGTGGGAATGTGCTATTAATTGCACCCATTCCATTTTGACCGCGCGCTTACTATAGGGCGCTAAGGTAATTACCTTAGCGCCCTATAGTTATATTGCACACGGGCGCTACATGGGCTAGAAACGCCTCTGAGCGCCATGGCGCCTCTCTAGCTACTCCTCCATTATCCTTACCACCGCTTTCGTGGCGTGGAAGGGCATAACCTGGGCTCGTCACGAATGTGATACACTAACGAAAGTGAGGACATCATTATGTAGGTGGTATGAGTCCGACATACTTGTATAATGAATAAAGCATTGCCTTACATTAGGATTTTCTAATGTATTGTGAGTGCGTTCAACACAAATCACACAAACACCCCGGTTTATGTTTGGTATACTACCTACCTATAATATGGCGGAATCAAACCCGCTACCCGTAACGCAGATCGTTCGATGGCTCAGCGTAGATGTAGTTCAATAGATACATCTATAGCTAAAACGTATACTGGAAACTAATACAAAAACATACCATACCATCACGCCTGTATTCCCCGAAGGGTTAGGCAGATGTGTACTAATGTACACCGACATTTCGCCGGGATGTTTAGGTCCTATGTCATAGGTGGCCAGCCTACTGCCATTAACCACTCACAGACTCCGAGCTGCTACTGAGAATTTCATAGAAACTAATAAGTGTAAGTAATATCATTCACTATTAGGTACTCCAAATTTAGCAAGTCTTCTGAAAAAGTAGTAAAGGCCTCCGCCTTAACTCGAATCCGGACGTGATATGTTCCATCAATAGATCCTCCAACAAATCTACACGAGTGTTCTGCAGGAATGTCCCGAAATTCTTTCTGAGCGGATGAAACCTTCCTGCAACCTTCCTGCCAAATTTCAAGTTTTTAAGTTTCATCATACGAGATTTCGAGGTTAGTCAAGTGAGTGAATGGAATTTTTCTATGACTATTACGTATTATAATATAAAGATTATCTACCACATAAAACATATTTAAAAATAAAACTTTAATGTAAACTTTATCAATATAATACTTTTAGAAACTGTGAAGGTTGGCGTAATCATATAGACATGAACAACTCACATGTACATAATTGACGTAATGATGTTCACTATCCATCATACAATTGTGAGATTTCTTTTGACTACAGTAAACACGGCCTTAAGAATATGTATTTTTTATACGTCAATGGTATGACCAGTAGACTGCAAAGTCAAAGGTCTCGAGTTCGAATTCAGGGCACGCACCTTGGAGATTTAGAGATTTTCTCGACGGCATGTGAACCAAGTGAAGTGTGTGTCTGTGTGTGTGTGCATGTGTCTGCCAACCCGCACTATGCCAGCGTCGTGGACTATAGCCTAATCCCTCTCCTTCTGTGAGAGGAGACCTGTTCCCAGCAGTAGAACAGTATATATACGTCAATGATTTGATTTGATACGGTCATAAAATATACGCCTAGAAGAAAAGGAAGGAAATATAAAACACTTTTAAATTAAGTAATTCAATGTTTAATTAAAACGTCATGATCAAGACAAAAGTAACAGCATCAAATGTTTCTAAAAAATGAAAAACTTTAGTTACAATAGTTAAGTTAACGATATAGTTATCATTATAAATCTTTTTATACACAATACTTTTATCTACATGTAAAATTATAATCTGTGGTTAAAATTGAAAGTTTAGTTTGTCCGATTAGTTTGTTGCAATATATACAACAAACACAATGATAACTATGCATAGCAGGTTTTTTTTAAATAGTTAAACCAATAAACTGGCTTCTTTAATATGTTTCCGCAATAAACACACTGCTAAAAATAATATGTAGTTATTGCATGCAGAACTTATCTAGTAAAATAATTGAAACTATTCGAGTGTATAATTGCATTTAAAGATAATTCATTTCGATGCTGATAATTATAAAAGTGATGAAATATTTGTGTCCGTGTTAACTATGCTAGTTCTATACAAACCTGAATAAAAACACCAAGTTTCCTCGTAATGTCAAACATTTTGTACTACATTTTATTATAATATTATCATGATGCGGTTGCTGATTTCAAGATATAAAAGTGTGAAACAGTAAACGCGTTGAGCTAACCGAACTTTATTTGTTTGCATAAATTCGTCTGTTATTATTTTTGTATAATAAGCAAAGGTCATCTCGAGCCGCGGAACGAGAAAAAAGCTATGAATGGCACGTGACATTTCGATGGAACCATACAAAATCGTATTAAAGGTAATAATTATAATGTATGTACTTAAATTCATTTAAAATTATAGTATCTAAAAATCAATAACATGCAGACATGCAGTCATATTAATTCATTAATCATAATTAGATCAGTTGATAATATTGTATACGAACGATATTACATACTATATGTCCTGTACTTGATGTTAGAGATAGATAATACAATACATTTTGTTTACTATCACCTAACTAGAAAATAATAAAAAATATAATTGCTATATTACAAAAAAAAAGTAAATAAAAATAGATCAGCAACACTGAATTTCCGATTTATCTAACACCTTACAAATACAACGGAAAATACGTAAAAAAATAACAAAGTAAATGTAGCCCAGGAACACTGAAGTAGAATCCTAAAGCCCTTAACAAAATCTATTTATAGTTTAACCATCCATTGGTGTATTTAATTTTACTTATTCTATTCAATTCCTATTCTATAATGAGGCGCAACCATAAACCTCAGATCCATACAACGCGCATGCACCCGGGCCAGAATGCTATTATATCTTTATTAAGCTAGTATCTTTGCAACATTAAGTCACCTCGCTTTCCACGTTAACAATAAAGTAAAGTATGAGCTAAACGTGGTCTCTTGGACTTTTTGCAGGAGCGCACGTCAATTACATCCGGCATTCGTGTCATCAGCTGATGTCGGCTGCGTATTCTGTAACAGAAACCTAAACTTAGCCGTATTCCCGTTATCTCGCAGTCTTTTGAACCGGAGAATTGCTTCTACGTAATCAATGGCTGTATTAAAAAGACGTAGAAATTCACAAATATAGGTAACTATTTGAAACTATAATAGGATTACGCTAGCAATTAATATAATTGCTACAGTTCGCCGGTATGTTTAACTCCAAGCTCCGAGCTACTAATGATAATTTTATAGAAAAATCCAATAATACTCCACTGACCAGGCAACCGAACCTAGGACCTCTAGTGTAGTTGTCGCACTTACGACCACTAGACTAATGAGGCAGTATATTAATCTCTCAAGCTTATTAACTGGATAACTGACACTTACGTATTCGTATTATTACAATTAGTTACCTATAACGTTCGGTAACAAGTCATGTCTTCTGAAAGTTCACAATACTTCACCTGCATTTGTACGAGGCGGGTACAAATGAAAGAATTTCTATAATTTAAGAATCACTGTTATTAACCACTGATCATTTTTTACCATTGCTTAGTGGAACTTCTTATGACGGCTCGAGTTTAATATGTGGTTGTAAGTAGTAAATCCCAAAAAATATTTACCGAAGCTTCCTCGCGGTTCAGACCGGCCCACTGAACGAAGGAGGGTAGGTCCCGCGTGGGTAGCTCCGCGGCCAGCGCCTTCACGCGCAAGTTTCTATCATCAGTCAGCAGTACCACCTCACGCACTTGACGGACTACCTTCGTGGTCTCTCTGCCATCGTCTCCTCGGGTATCTGCAAAATTTATTGAATTTAATTCGAATCACACTTTAACGGTACGACGCTACACCGCATACCTGCTAATTTAATACATTCTCTCGGGTATCAGACGCCTATTAAGGAAGCGGTAGTAAAACAAATAATCCACGGCGCCAGTTAAGATAAAATCACCGTTCACGCGAGCTGAGATATGTACTGACGGCCGCCGCCGACTAGATCGGCAGACTGGGTCGAGTCAGCGACACATCCACCGGGCGCTCGCACACTCGCACGCACTAGAAACACGAACCAACAAATATTTGCTTGCAGCGACCTGGAGTGCAGGAGCACGAGGTAGTGGCAACGCTGCGGTCCTTATTATACTAGTAATTCAGGTCCCTGTTCCAGTTTACCTATATTCGGTACTATCAGTGCAAACCTAAGAGTGCTCGCAGGACTATACTCCCAAATCTAAAATCCACTTTACAATACATACATCGATCGCATCGAGTCGCATTGTATCGTCAAAAGGTACCATACCATTCTGAAATTTATATTGAGCTCTGTAAAAAGTTTCACCTTTTACCTATTGAAAAAAATAAAAATATGCACATGTAAAAAATGTATAGGTATATTTTTTACGATTTCTGACGATATATCGATATTTTCGCCGTGAGATCGCTGATTGTATGTATTTTGCAAAAGCATTGTCTGGTGACATTGACTGTTCCGAATTACTGAGTAAAATCTATTTCAATGTCCCAAGTAAATTTACTAACTTTTTTTCATACAGATAGGTACGAGTACTTATTATAAAATATTGAATGGCAAAGGAATGCAAAATTCTAATTTCGACCAAAAATCAAGTGCAAGTTTGGTTATATTATCTTATCAAACCTTTATATGGTACTGAAAATTCAAATATAGAATTTGTATTATTGATTTTTATTTTTCGATACTTGCATAATATCCTTAATTAATTAATAATTATTGTATTGAATAAGATCTCCGTAATATCATAAAAATAATAAGTTATTGACTGAAAAATCTAAACAATTATGTAATTATTATAAAGGAATATTAGGAAGTATGTCTAAGTAAAAGTATGAACTGAAAGTCTTAGAGAGCTGGAATCTCTAATTATGTTCGATTGGTTTATACTTCTTTTTATTTTCGGCTGGCACTAAGGCTATAATGAGTCGTGAGGCCGTAAAGTTTTAACAAAATGTCGATCAGAGCGCGCTGTCGCGGGAGTTTATTGGTTTTTATTTTTCGTAACTTGTATTTATATTAATCATTAGGAAAAACTCACTACAATAGAACAATTCTATGAAGTTCTTGATTTAGTAAACATGAAATTCAGATATAAGAAACATTCAGCGCACTAGTAAACAAAGAACTAAAACACGTGGCATATTTGTGACTTTGCCGTCCTGCCGATGCCGTCGAGCAACCACAGTACCAGCGTCGCGCTCACGAAGCGTCAACTACATGGCAAAATCAACCGTTTTTTAAACTTTATCACTTCAGAATTGTGTCTCCATCAATATTTTTGATTAAATTTATTTTTTAACTAAGAATTTAATTTTTAAAAAGTGCGATATTGCCGATGGTATTTCAAATAAATGAAACGCGACGCCATTTGTCAAAGCATGACGTAAAAGTCTAAGACTAAATGCCAATATCACTGATTGTGAGGTGTTTGTCTACAACAAATTGTTGTAGGAGTGTTTGTATGAGTAGAAGCGTAGGAGTAGGTATTATTTCTTATTTTATTGTAGAATTGTTTGCGATTTGTCATAGACTATGACGTCACACTAAGCGCGCCAAAATGGTGTTGGTTGGTTATTATTAATTATTTTTTTTAATACTTTATATTATTTTGGTTTTGAATATTTTTTTACTTTTTTAAAAATCATGCAAATTTCCCTACAGTAAGGCGATGTGCTACGCACCAGCGTCGGCGGCAATGTTGGCGTGTAGGTTGAGCGCGGTGGCGAGCACGCGGTCGTCGTTGGTGGCGCGCGCGGCACTGGCTCGCTCGGCGGTGCAGGCGCGCGAGCGGGACGCCAGCAGTGAGCCGCGCGACGTGGCCAGGCGCAGCGCGGGCCCGGCGCACGTCACCCAGCCCAGCGCCGCCAGCGCCGCGCCGCCCACGCGCACGCACCGACGCAGACCCTCCAACTCGCTCATCACTGTCACAACAGGTCAATGCCAATGTCAAACAACGCTTTGGACTACACATCATATAAAACCAAAATAACACAGTAAAAGGAGAGTGCCCATGGCAGTATACTTTCACAGAAAAAAAAATTAGCACTTCACCTTTAAACCTCCTTAACTCTTAAATTAAATGATACCTCTACATACCTCCTCTAAAATCTTCTCAGATTCAATTTATATACACACAAATAAAATTACTATTTATAGACATTAGATTCGACCGATACTGATTTAAAATTTATTCGAAAGGGTTCGTAAAAGTTTAAAATACACTATAATTAGTTATGTATAAGCATATTCAACGCATTAAAAACTAAGCGGGTCTCCGCGATTATAAAAATGGCGTTATTAACAGCCGAAAACCTAAAAGTAGTAATAAAATTATTCTGCAGTTTTAATTTGAGATTTTTTATACTGATTAACTTTTTAAGACGGAATACTTTTATCAAGAATACTGGCCATGAGTAATCTCCTTTAACGCGAGTTACGGTTGTTGTCATTTACGAATATCCATCACGTGACTTCTATTCTGAGGTTCAAACTGCGCGCTTTATGTGCAACGATTATACCTCTCAACATTTTCGGTGGTATTTATTTATGTATATCATATATACATACATAAATACCACCTAAATAAATATCATAACTCCAAACTGATTCACAAATACATTCATAGAATGACACTAATTATTATAATTATATTAACGTAAACTTATCACTTACAGGTGTACACAGGTTTTACAATTTTATGGTGGTCGTAAGAATAACATGACAAAACTGAGAAGCAAAACTAATTAACTAAAAATTGTATTAGAAAATGTACATGTCATAATTGACTTAGGGCTTCTTTCACCATCTACAAGTAAACCGTTGATTAGTTACTTATTAATTAATTAATACTAATTGGCAAGTAAAAGTTATTAGAACTTCTGTCAATAATAAATAATCTGTCAAACGCTCTAAATAAACGCTTCAATTTTCCAATCTGGGTAAAACGAAATCAAATTTGAATAAAAAATAAATCCATTCGTTCAATATTTCTTCAAAGATCACTTGTAAAATGTGTGCACGCATCTGCAGTTTTCTTTTTGTGTTATTTAATTTGCGTGTGGTTTATTTTTTTTAATATTATGTGACGAGAAAAGTACAAGGGATAGAAGTTTTTTACGTTAGAAGAAATACTTTACGTTAAGTGAGAGGGCAACAGAAAGCTTGATTTTGATGAAACTTGTTTTTTTAAATAAGAAAAAGATATTACATAAGTACGCACTAATTGACTTAACTTTAAAGTATAGAAGCAGTAGCAAGTAGGTACTTAGGGTTTAATTACTAGGATTTCCATACATATAAACACTCACGCCTTTTCCAATGGGGGAAGGCAGAAGCGCGGGTTGCGACTACTACGCACCTGACCTTTTTGAAGAACCCCACCAATAAGGTCGGTGTAAGTCTTTCTAGGGCGTCCCCTCCCGGCTGCGAGTGGTTGCACTGGCATTCGCCATATAAATCCTATATGTTAGTCGCCTTTCATCCATTCTCTCGACTTGCTCAAACTATCTCAGCATATTCTTCTCAATTTTGTCACTACTTTACCTTTACTTTTGCCTTTTTTGACACTGACTCTTTACTTTATTTCCCGCATTCACTCTTGTTTCCACATCTGCATCAATCTTACCATCTCTTGTAAACATTACGTCCTCAATAAAAAAACTCATTCACTTGTTCAACATTCTTACCTTCAATCTTTTTATCGCATACATCTTTATCTCTTTCAAAAACCACAACTAAGATGAATTGTTTAAATTTTTTTCACAATAATTTCCTGATATTAGGTAGGTTTCCTTGATTAGGTAGGTAGTATTAGGTAGATAGGTAGGTATTAGGTTGAACAACACGACGCTACACATCCCTGTCTGACACCTCTGGAAATGACAAACCATTCCTTGCAGGCCCTATGACCTGACACAAGCATTGGAATCCCTATCTACATAGATACATAGTGTCGACCACAATTCTTCCCTCTACACACTATAATAGGCTTTCTTCAAGTCAATGAAAGCGTAATATTGTTGTACTTTGCCAGATGTTTTTCGGCTGTCATGTTAATGAGACGTTCTGGTCAGTACATCCCTTCACTGTCTGAGCATCCCATATTTTCTCATCATTTATTCTACTCTTACTCAAAACTTTTGCAAAAAGTTTGCCGACAACACTCAAAATGATGATGCCTCCGTAATTTTTGCACTCCCGGTGTGATCCTTTTCCCTTATATAGATAGAGGTACGATAATAGTCTTGCACCAGTTTTCCGGTACTCGGCCATATCTCCAACACATAAGATCCGGTACAACAGGCTTGCTACCACCCCGTCACAATTGGGAAAGCACCGTCTGTCGAAATGTGCCGTTTCGACAGACGGTGCTTTCCCAATTTTCATAGGTACTGTTCAGTGCTTCTATGTACAATTTCATCCATACCAATTTCATCCTCTTCATTTACATTCGAGTCCCTTTCCGGACCATTCACTTCCGCCTAAATCACCTACTTTTTGTACAGTATCCTGCCATCTAATTAAACTTTCAAAATATCCTTTCTAACGATCCAAAACCTTACATTCATCACTGATCAAACATCCGTCTTCTGCTCTGATCACATTCGTACTTGATGCTCTTGAAACCTCACCTATTTTCAAAACAGTTTGACTATAGCCCGGAAATTATTCGGGAATCTCCTATTATTCTTTTCCTCTATTACACTCTTCTACATTTTTACTGACTCTTGCACTTTTGCTTTCGTTTCGGTGTACCTTTTCATCACTCTTTCCGAATCAGCTTTCAAGTGCGTTGCCCGATTCATTCTGGGTTTGGCTTTACAGGATAATACATTAAGCCCAGCCTCTTTTTTCTTTCGCACCATTTCTTTGACTTCGTCATTCACCCAACAATTATTAGATATTTCTATTTTCCTTTTTACTATGTGCTACAATGCATACTTGTGACTACTTGCATCATACAATTTATCACTACATTCCGCGCTTCTTCCAGGCTGTAGTCATTGACACCTTCAATTATATTTTTTGTTTTATCTTATATCTTTAATCTTTTACCTATCTCTTTCACTTTTACCTCTTGTAGCTTCTCTGCTTTTACTCTCTCTAGTGCAATTACCCCAGATTTAATAGGTCAAAGAAAAACCAATCGATTATTAAATAATAAATATCATGATATTTATTATTTGCGTTTAAGAAACTATTTTGTTTTATATTATTTCTAGCTGTTGGCCGCGGCTTAACCCGCACCCGAAAGACTTTTTTGAGACAAAAGGTAGCCTATGTCCTTCTCCAAGATCTATCACAGTACTCAATTCTCATTAAAATCGGTTCAGCGGTTTAAGCGTGAAAGCGTAACAGACGGCAGACAGGCAAACAGACAGATTTTACTGCATGCTTCTATATGCGAAGTATAGCAAATAAAATCAATTTCATCTAGGTCCGTTAAATAAATAATCAACACGAAATTTAAATACATGAATTCTCGGCAATCGTTGCATCTAAGAATATTCTAATTGATGATCAATCCATTTTTTTACTACCTCTTATCTTTTAAAATATTAGTTGCCAATGACAACTGTAATTTATTTTAACCGTCAGTTAAATACGCTAATTGGCAGATAAAGTAACAAGAAAGTTACGATAGTTTGGCTAGTTTATCCATTGGCCATCTATAGTGCTACTCGAACATCGTAAAATTCGTACAAACAGTTACCTACCGGTGAGTTTAACCGGCGATTAGCCTACTTGACACTTGCAGATAGTGAAAGAAGCCCTTTCAATACGACATAAATTATGTAAACAGTGTATTACGTTATGTTATTAAATATAAGTCCTTCGTTCGCTACTCACCTATGACGGGTACTGCCAAGGTGTAGGGTTGCTTAGGAGCCGCGACGATGGCTTGCAATAGTACCAGGTGATCGATGAAGCAGTTCGTATCGGGCACCAACAACCGAGGACGAACTTCTACCTCGATGCCGGCAGAGCCGCTACGCAGAATTTCCTAAAAACAGAAGTTAATAAATATATTTTTTATTATATTTGGCATTAACACATGCCATGCGTTGGCATGCGTTTGGAATAAAGTTATCCAAGATATAAATGCCAACGAAAGAAAAATGCAATCTTAGGCAGGATTCGACATTCCACATTCTACGTCTTATAGGTGACGTCATGTCTTTGACAGATGTCGCTGAAATTTATATATTTAAAAATGTCTAGCCTGCGTTAATGCCAAATATAATAAAAAAAAACTCGTAAAACAGGTAAGGCAACATCGTTCGGCATTGAACTAACTGTAAAGTAAGTCATGTCGGTTAAAGATCATAGTAATATGACGTAGAATGTGGACGAGAAATTCGACATCCCGGGCAGTGGTATCGGTAGCTTAGTGGCTAAACGTCCAATGTACTTAACCGGAAGGACGCAGGTTGGAATCCTAAATTAATAAAAACATATAATTTAATATACTTAATAAAAAAAATCTCTGGCATGAGATCAGATTTTTCTTTCGTTAAAATATACATATATCTTTAGAATCTTTAAAAATATGTATAATTATTAGTAAAGCATTAGTCATAGTGTGCTACAGAGATTCCACGAACAAACGAGACGACGTCTGTGGTCTAGTGGCTCGCGTGTTGGACTGCTGATCACGATGTCGTGAGTTCGATTACCACAAGACACAAATATTTATGTGATGAACGTGGGTTCGATTACCACAAGACACAAATATTTATGTAATGAACATAAGTGTTTGTCTGGGTGTTTCTTATGTATTATAAGTATTTATTTACAAAAAGTATATAAGTATTATATCCATTGTCTAGTACCCATAGTACAAACTCTGCTTAGTTTGGGTCGAGATGGTGCTGTGTAAAATTGTCCAAGAATATTTATTTATTTATTATTAAATATTACATTATTATTGACGAGAAATTACTTCTTTAAGATAAAAAAATAAACAACTACAATTAAAATACTAAATAAAATTGGTTCAGGAGTTCAGGTATAATTTTATTGCTGTAATTCCATAGCTAAATTATATTATTAGCATGCACTCGCCACCTGTGATCGCCCGTATAGTAGGTATTTTTTTTAATACAAGTGATTATTGACTGTACACCTACTTGCATACGTTGTCGATGTTTTTCCAACGTTGCTTTCCTAGTCTCGAGTTGTTCCTTGCGTCGTAGAAGTGTGCGGGTCGCTTCGTCGGTCCCTTCCGCCTCAACGCCTTCTTCAGTGTGACTAAGTTGTTCGCTCGCAGCACCGCTAACATTACTCTCGTCCTCCGAGTTTTCAGACTACAAACAAAGCAACATTTTCACTCCGAGCCAAACTCCGACAAAAGTGTACAAATTCTCATTCAACATCTCTCTTTAAATACAAATTTCAGTCGAATGTTATTTTAACCTAACGTAACTCATATGATAGAATGGACTGTCTAGTCCATAGGTCTCGAGTTCGAATCCCAGATACGACGATCATTTAATAAAATAGAAAAGAAAATCCAGAAACACATAATAATATGTATTATAAATTATACAAATAGGTACAATGTAACATAGATAGGATATTATTAAATACTGTCAAGCCTGTATTCCCCGAAGTGTTAGGCAGAGATTTACTAATGTACACCCACAATTCGCTGGTACGTTGAAGTCTCATGTAATAGGGCGCGTGCTTAATGATGATGACGATATAATTAAATAAATAAATGATATCATTAAATAAATCAATGTAGATGCTATCGTGATTAGAAATGTTTCGCGACGGTAAAACATTATTTCCTAGAGTCACATCTGTTAAGTTGATACAACATGTTACCAGGTGATGCAGTGGTGCATGCAGCGGCTGCGCGCGCTGCACGGCGCTGACGTAGCGCGGCGCCGCGTCCGCCGGGTACTCCAGCCGCAGCACCGGCGGCTCCACGCCCACCAGGTACCTGTACCATCCCATCATACACCTTAGCTACGCCGAGATACATATTTTACTACATCAGCCTACTTACCGATGTGCAACTAGTCAATACCTCATCGCAATATTATTACTTACTCAGTGCCGAAGAAGAGCAGTTTACTGATCCTTAGCGCGTGTTCCGCAGCGTGGTGCTGGCCTAGCTGGTCAGCCCGCACCCAGGCCACGGCGGGCTCCATGTACATGAGCGGAGTGAACCCGGCCAGCGACGCGTCCTCGGGCAAACGCACGCACACGTAACCTATCGAACACCAACTTATTGATATGTCAAAATATAACATGCACTAGAGGCGACCCTACTGCCAGCCACCGAGCACAACCAACTTCGAGATAGTATTGAGAGTTTTATAGAAACGCGCCATAACATGGTTCAAACTGAAAATCGCCCCAGAACCTAACGCTCATTGGCCGCGCTTACGACTATAATACGAGGGTGCGTTTTTAAGTTCGCGGAATGAGAGGGTTGGAGGGGGGTAATTAGGCTCATTAGGATCGTAACGTGTTCAGTTACTCATAATTAGTATAAATACAAGGTTTCATTGTTATTAGACAATTAGTCTTTGAGCTATCGTCAACCAAGCAACATAAGCGGGAGTGAAAAGTAAAATATGGAAAAATCGAATATCGTGCCGTTATAAAGTTCCTTACCAAGCAAGGAAAATCTGTTGCGACCATAATGAATGAGATGTCATTGGTTTACGGCGACTCTTGTCCAGGAAAAACCATGGTGTACAAGTGGCACAGTTTATTTAAACAAGGAAGGGAATCCCTTGAAGACGACCCGAGGCCGGGCAGGAGCATCGAGGTGACCTCGCCAGATCTTATCCAAAAAGTCGAAAAAATTGTACTCGACGATGCTCGACTAAAGAAGAAACAACTCGCAGAAATGGTTGGAGTATCCGATACAACCGTTTTTAAAATCCTGCACGATCATCTTGGCATGACTAAGGTCAGCGCAAGATGGGTGCCGAGAATGCTCACGCCACCGCAAAAGCAACAGCGCGTAGAGTGTTCACGTGCATTTTTGGACCTCTGTAATGAAGACAAGGATGGTGTATTGAGTCGAATTGTTACTGGAGACGAAACTTGGGTTCATCATTATGAACCTGAGTCGAAACAAGACTCCATGCAGTGGCATAAAAAGGGCACAGCACCTCCCAAGAAGTTTAAGGTGTCACAGTCAGCTGGGAAACTCATGGCGACGGTCTTTTGGGACTCAGAAGGAATATTATTAATCGATTATAAAGATAAAGGTGTTTCTATAACCGGAGAATACTACGCTTCAATATTAGAGCGACTAAAAGAAGCCATTAAAGTGAAAAGACGGGGAAAATTGACGAAAGGTGTGCTGCTTTTGCACGACAACGCGCCCGTTCACAAGAGCCGCGTTGCGTTGGCTGCCCTGCATAAGGTGGGCTTCGATATTTTAAATCACCCACCCTACAGCCCAGACCTGGCCCCCAGTGATTATTACCTCTTTCCAAAAATGAAAAAAGAGCTTCGTGGTAAAAAATTTACCACCGATGATGAAGTCAAAGAGGCAGTTTCGGCGTATTTTGAAGACAAAGACAAAACATTTTTTATGAGGGTATAAATAAACTAATTGAAAGATCTGAAAAATGTATCCGTCTTGCAGGTGAATATATTGAAAAGGAAAAATAATTTGGTTTTTTAATTTCCACCCTTTACCCCCCATTCCGCGAATATAAAAACGCTCCCTCGTACTAATGAAGTACTTAGGTACTTTTACTCCAGTTCATTGTAGTCAGTCAACCTTACATTAAATGTGCAAGTTTTGTCCTAAGCTACTTTTACAGCTACATTTGAATACTTACAAAATACATTTGACATCAGCATCGTAGACAAATAATAAAGTTATAATATAGTTATATGTGCGAAACACAAAGTAATATTACGCAATCCGCAGAAGACGCCAAATTGATTACATTACAAAACAAATATCTTAAAGGCCTTAATAGCTAAGTTTACTTGAAGTGTCTGCTTTCAGCGAATACCTTGGTAATGTGCAATGTACATGAGAGGTGATATACTAGTTATAAACATGCACTATATTTGTCTGTATCCTTATGGGATCTGTAGAACTCACGGCGACTACAACAAGAAATACAATATACCTACGGGCTAAGTTATTAATGCGACGGGAATGTATTGCGGTCCATGTAATTTACTTTTTAACAATCTCAGCAATACTAAAGAGAATTTAGTTCTTATTGTTAGAATCCAAAAAGACGTGAACACACAGTACCTTGCACACTGTAGGTACCTTTCACAATAAAACATATTATTATAAATCCTAATAATCAATCTCAGCACCAATTATGTTATGACGTTGATGATCTTAAAATGGCTGTATAAATAAGAATATATCAATAAGTGTAGCCAAAACCTATCCGATTATCATCACAGAAGTTCCACATAAAGTATGATACATATCATAAATTCACAAGCAAATAATTATATTCAAAACAAACAATAATGAATCTTACCGTCTTTTAATTCGTTTTCGAATTCTATCGATTTGTCATCGAGTCCTTCCAATATGTTCATAAGTTTGGCGAGGCAATCCCATGGGTCGTTTTCGGCTCTTAAGAAAAAACATATTTATTTTACAATAATGTCATATTCACAAGAACATAAATCATAGAAAATATATATACATACTCAATTTCAAAACTGTCAAATGATGGTGGTGGGTTCCATATACTACTATGGCATAACATCCAGTCAGACCATACCTTAAAATAAAACATAAATATAACTTTAATTAATCAATCATAATTAATAAATTATTATAAAATTAATACACGCACACGGTTATTTTCTTAATAACATGTTACAGAAGAGTTCCAAAGAAATTGGTGTTATTTAACTGTACATTAGATAAAAAAAACAGACCTTACGGCATTACAGTGCAACAAACTTTTTTTCCACAACAATTTATACCATTCACTTAGAATTTATGTCACTCTATGATTATGAGCCCCCTAAACATAATAGTGATATGCCATGATCGTACCAAGTGGAAATATATATTCTATATTCTGTCTACCCTAATGGTAAACAGTCGTGAAAATATTATGTATGTTAGAAGGGGTACATTTCTTATTTGTGGTTTACTTGCTTAGAAACTAGGTACCTCATCTATTTTACAATCTTGTTAAGCGATATTGTAATGTTATCATTTGGTTCATCACCATCATCATAATCAGCCTGTATTGGTCCACTGCTGGATGTAGGCCTTTTTTAGTCCAAGGGATCATTAATGCGAATTGTATTACCTTGATAGCAGGCAGTAATAGCAGTGCGTCGGTGTGATGTTGCGACTGCGGCGCTTCCGGCAGCAGTGCGCAACATCTCTCAAGCATTGCACCGAACATCAGCAGGGACACGCCCAACGCACACTCTAGCCATGCCGAACGTTCACCGTTGTTGCCCTCTGCCGCAAAATTATACTATTATTAGGTACACGTCTTACAATTACAACATAACTGCAGCATTGTCAGAAAACAGCGATAGTCGAAAAAAGCTGTAAAAGAATCCACTGTGTAACTTTATTACACCTGCGGAAGTACTACACAGCGTAAACTCTGACCAGCCAAGCAGCTCTCTTAGCGCTTGATTTAAACCTTATTTCGTCGAAACTAGTGAAAGACTGCATAGTTAGATTAAACTCGTGTTCTCAGTAAGCAATACAGGTATAGAGAGTAAGCAGAAAAATGAACGAACGTAGCCTTATGTAATATATTTTTCTTACAGTTTTTAATTTTACAATGATACAAAACGGTGAATAACATAATGGTACCTACTAAGATAGCAATATGTATTTGTTGTCCTTTATACATAATGTGCAGCTGTTAAAAAAAGGTGTTACATTCTATTGTAGGTAGAATAAAAAAAATCAAGTGATGGAAGCATTGGGTGCATTCATCTACATTGAATCATCCGCAGACAGCTCATCGTTCATTTCAAGCCGGTCGGATATAAATAGTAGGTACCTAATCTAAAAATACACAGCATGGATTGCACCTGCTAACGCCACAGACCTAGACTGCCTAACAAATAGCTGGATAAACAATCGCTAAATATCATTCAGATACATTATTTACGTTGATCTTATGAAATAGAAATTCGAGAAGCTAGGATTCATATAATAAAGTTTATATATTTCCACTATTAAAATAAAAAACCACGAGTTCACGTACCCAGGCATAGCAAATATGTTCCTTTTAAATGAATCTATCCCGACACTCGATACTTTAACGTACCTACAACGAGTAGGTAGGTAAAACCGAAGCCATAAAATATTTATCCAAAATCTAAGTTCGACTGATTTATGAGTATTTTTCCCTAAGTACAAGACATTATCTCATATATCTTTCCAGGAACTTTTCTCGTCACAAGCACTGCCTAAGGGCATCGTCTTGCCGAACGCCGTAATTAAGGGTTTTGAACAACATAATTATTCTATAATAATTCAAGACAACATTAAGAGTAATGGCGTAAAAGAGTGGTCGTCACTGCACCAACGCCAAGTCAGTTTGTTGAACCTGTTGCCGTCAAATGTGTACATTTTGTGCGGAGCGCGGGCGCGGCGCTGCGGCAACGTGGTACGGTGCATCAACCTCCAATAACTTGTAATTACAAACCTTTACTGCGCCCGGACGGAGCCGCAGGAAATAGCCACGTTTACAGCTCACGTTATATATTTATTTCGTAAATTGAATACCTATATAAGTAGGATCCGTTGTTATTCCGTAACTTGTGTAATGTATGTGTTCTAAATTTCATACAATTATATAAAGTGCACTATAGACGTAACATACAAATAGTAGTACAGTAGCTGATAACACGTTTATTGGAAAACAATACTATCCGGGACAGTACCGAACTCGTCTTTCCCTTATGACTAAAGAACGAACAGAACGGGGACATTTAGATAATTAGTATTCTACATGTTAATCATCTGGGCACGGGTCTCCTCCCAGAATGAGAAGATTCAGACTATGATCCACCACGCTGGTGTAATGCGGGTTGGCATACTTCACACGCTGCCGTCGTCAAGAAAATCTCTCAGGCATGCAGGTTTCCTCATGTTTTCCTTCACCGTTTAAGCGAGTGTATTTTTCGGGTATAAATATTACATAATCGAATCAAAATTTAATTAGTAACTAAGCTTAGATAGTAATAATAGGCCAAATAATTCCGCATTTTAAATAATAATCCAATTTCCGTAATGAATAGTACTCAATATATTTTGTATAATAAGTAGTTTTCTTGTAAATATCAGTTTTCCGACATTTCTAGGAGAATCTCGTATTATGTCGGGATAAAAAGTAGCCTATATGTTATTCCTGGTTACATACTATATACGAATCGGTTCAACTGTCTTTGCGTGATTGAGAAATAAATAAACAAACATCTAAACTTTCACATTTATTATTAAGAAATTAACCTTCTGTCAATCGGTTATATGTGATTAAAACAGATTTCCGAACAGGAAAAAAGGTCATTACGTAATGTGTTAATATGTATTACATTATACGATTATTATTTTGTATGCACAAAAAAACATTATTATTTTAATTCCTTTGTTTTTTTTAAATATATTTTTTTATTAATATGTTCTATTAATATGTTATGTTGTATATGTTATGTATATGTTATATATATATTAATATTTTCTTTTATATATTTTCTTTTATGATCGAGTCGTTCGTTGTTTTCTTCTTTGGTGTTCATCTAAAGGTGGTGTGTGTGGTGAGATTTGGGTGTCTAGTGTTTGATATGTGTCTTGTATTATCGGCCGAGTTTCAAATTTCTCTATACCAGAATACTGCAGAAACTCGATCTGTACCTACAGATAGATTAAGGTTACTTACCTTTATTAAGCGATGCAGCAGTAGTTTCTACGGCAAACATGTTGAGTGCTGTTAGTTGCAAAAGACGTGCAGCTGGGGTTGGCAGTGGTTGGCGATGCAGGAGAGAACGAAACTGACGCAACATCAAACTTGCGCTCTCGTAAAACGTCTCCATTCTGAGAGAAAATAGTTATGTTCTATATGTATATATTAGGTATACTTAAACCCTTTTATTTTCAAAAAATCTTTTCCTTTTATTTTACCTACAGGGCCTACACATCACAGATATAATATAGTTTGATATATAGCTACACATTATGTCCTCTCTTTACAGGCAAAGAAAAAATGTTATACATTGAAATAAAAAAGGTAAAGGGTCCGAAACGTCGGGATTAATAATATCAATATACGCGATAAAATCCGTAAAAAGTAGTTTTATTTCAATGTATAATATTCGCGTAAATGTCAGAAATCAAAAAATGTTATACTTCTATGACACAACACACATCGTGTTCAGACGATCTTTATTTTAGATCTGTTTTATTTTGGGCTTTTTAATGATGATGAAATAAATATAGCAACGGAACAATAAATAAGCTGTGATGACGAATGTAGGTTTAACATATCAACTTATTTTTCATTGAATTAAATAATCCTACTGTACACAAGTTTTTATTACACACCCAAAAATACTTAAGTAATACAAAAAACAAAAAAATGTGTGTTTGTGTGATGTCCCGTCTATAGCTCGTAAAAAATTTATAAATGTCTTAGCTCTAAACTCAAAATAATTACAAAAACAAATGAAATTGATCGCAATTCACACGATCGTCCATGCCAAAACTCTGTAGGCTCGTTGTAATACTACAGTTATGACGCCCGGTGGCTATGTTCGACCGGAAATCCGGCGAATATCCGGTATCTGGTATTCGGCCAAGCAGTTAATATTGAAACCCTTTATGGTTTTTTTTTTTTCAACTATAAAACTAAGGCTCTAACTAAGGAACTAAGCACCATTGAGAGACGAGTTGAATTGTAAAATTACGATTTCATATATTTAATATGTCAAATTGACGCTAAACAATAGGTACTGTGTCGAAATTAAAAGCAAAATGTATGTTTCGGTGTTTGATTGACACATTATTGCTTAACAGTTTAAGTTTACCCATATTCGTGTCTGAATCTTAAGCTAACAGTCTGAAGTAAAACAGCTGATTACGACAGACGAATTAAAACCATAAGGCCCGTTGCGCACTAGCGAGATGGCACGGCAAGGGATTTTTAGGTGACGCTGAAGAGTCATAATAAACTAAATAACGTGTAAGTTGGAATTTCAAAAAAACTATTTCAACTGAGGTAAGATTAAATTTTAATGATAGCCTCATCACCTCATGAGACCATAATTATAATTATTTATGTATAGTGTGTTGGGGTAAGATCGGCGCTGGGGTAAGAACGTATAAATCAAAATTAAATCTACGTCTTATTCGGCTATAATTTTTAATTACATTGCGCGGTCTTCATGTTCCGCCCCGCGTACAATATGATATCTAGCTAGCATTAAAAGTAATAGCCAAATAATATGGAAATTTGGTTTATACGATCTTACCCCAGCGCCGATCTTACCCCAACACACCTTACATACTTAATATTATTATTACAAGATTAATATTTACTTACTTATGTTTTCCTGACCATTTACGATCCGAATGGTTATCGCTATTAGGACATGAGCACTCGAATCAATTTGAGTAGCTAAATATAATAAATATTTATAATAATAATGGTGGTTACCATTATATAAATATTGCTTACCCTATTTTGGTGATGAGCTTCCCATGAACGTGTAGATAACTTGTAATGAAATTTTTGTTTAACTGTAACAATATAATAATAATAGAATATAATTTATTCGCTCTTCACAAATAGTTGTATACACACATAAATATATCATGGTTGTATAATTATTAAATATATTATGATAATAGACATAATATATTTACAATATTACTATCCGCATAAAAATTAAGAGCATATTCAGGAAACCTGCATGCCAGAGAGATATCTCGACGGCGGCGGCCGTGTGTTAAATCTACCAACCAGCACTAGGTTAGGCGTCGTAGTGGCAAAGTAAAGTTGGTTGATAAGGGGTGGTTATTTTAATTTATGTGGATTAGTTCCAGGTAGTATGTATCATTATGCCACGTAAATATAGAATTAATTCTTAAACCTAACATAATTTATTGTTTCTACGCTTTACCTCGACTGAGGTCATCGACGCCAGTTGCTCGTCCCTGGAGGCTGGCCGGAATGTAGTTGTCCGATGCCCGCTGGGCCGTACCCACACCTCTCGCTTCATGCCCGCTGTATTCTCCGTACTGCCAGCACCGGCCGTTCCCGACGTCCCACTTTCAGCGTTCTTTGATACCTCTAAAGCAGCTCGACGTTTACGTTCCGCTGTTTCGTACTACAAGTACAATAGTTTAGAGTAAACAATTTCGTTAATATATAAATAATGACTTAAATGACCAGTGTTTACTTTGTGTATGTGTGTATGAAAAAGAGCCATTCCACCGCATGCCAGGGTATATCTAATAATAATTAAGCACAATTTCCAACCTTTTTCCTATTTTCGTCAAACAGTGACAGTAAACTTTCTCGTGCTGAATGAAATGGATTGGACGACATTAAACTTCTCATGTAATAGTAAACTGCATCTAATTTTCTTCTCTGAAAATAACATAATTTACTCATTAGAGTAATGAATACGTAATAATCGTGAACCACAGTACATTAAACGCAATACTCACCGCATATATTGCTAATATAGCCAGCTGGTTATATGGTCTGCCATTCTTAGGATTGATCTGTTGAGCTTTTGTGTACCAAAATTTACTCTTAGCATAATTATTAGTTTCATTCACTTGTTCCTTATATCTTGCTAAATCCCCCAAAAATACATATACCTTTTGAACTGATATTAAAGCCAAGCCCACATACCCAAGACCTTTAGGTGGCAAGACATGATTGTCATTTATGTAATCATCAACATTAAACTTATAAGTTTTCTCCAACATTTGCACTAGGTTTTCAAAAAACACGTTGCCCTCTTCGATAATAACATTTATCAACTTCACTATTTTGGGTTTATCTTCAGGCGTCATTTGAGTAAAACTTTTTCTTAAAGGCTCTATGAAGTTGTAATACAAAATTTTCCAAAAATGATGTTCGATATTATCAGCCTGACAATACTTGAGATCTGACATGAGGAGCCTGTGTAACGCATTTTGTAAAAATACCCTGAAAATAAATATAATTTAGGATATTTCGGTACCGATAGCCTTACAAACTTTAGCTGCATTGCTATGGATTTGTGGATTCATAGAACAAAAATTGCCTACATCGATTCCCAGTGAAAATGTTTTAAGTATATACATAATTGTGTATTTAGATATGTATAATAATAATTACGTATCGTAATATTACAGTAACCATGTTACTACAAGGATCCAAATAATTTTTCATTTTATCAGTAACTCTGTTACGTGTAATTAATGTAATTGTACAAAATCCTGTGCCCCAGCCATATTTTAGAAGTTAGTGTGCGTTTTGGATAAATCATTTATTTGTACTGGTTATGAATGGATAGGATATATTATATTACAAGAAGAAGACAACAATTTCATATTTACAACCAAAAACAAGGACATCTCTTTATTTTATACCCTCCTTTATTTCATACTACAGAACCTTCAATGCGAGTCTAATTCGCAATATACCGTTTTTTTTAACAGTAAATTAGACTGACCTTGTCTCTGTGACATCAGGCCAGTGTTCTGCGAGTCCGAGTGGTCCCCGTAGTATATGTGTCTGCAGAATAACGTCGGCGCGGTCTACCTCTTGTAATAGAGCGCGGTGACGAACGGCACGTGCCGCGTCATTTGCCTCATAGCCCGCACTCCCGCGAGATGAACTCTCTTTCATTCCTGCCAAACACACTTATCACTCAGTATGATTGGTAAAAGTTATGCGTGAGACAACTGGCACAACCATAGATGTAGCATTGAACTGACGTCCAGATGAATTGGCAATTCGAAGAAAATATAACACTCAATTATATCTATGGTACCATCATGGACACTGCGTCAGACTGCCTCAACCTTATTATTTGTAAACAAAACGAATTCTGCGTAAATATCGAAAGAATCTCTGGTTTTGGTATATAATTGTAGTCAATAATAAATGTGTTTCATCATGATGACTTGTGTAGTACATGAATGTAGCTAGTTCATCTAACGAAACTCCAAGAATTACTCTTTTCAAATGTACCTTTTTATACATACCCTTGATTTGTGTATCTTTCTAGATGTAATATTTTAAGACTTTAATAAAAGTTTTATATAAATATGAAATTGATTCGATTTAGATAATGTTATTTTTTTGTAAATACGTGAATATTATCTAGTGTATTTCTAAGAAAAATAAAAACTCTTTTTATAGAAATTGACACGTTCAATTTCAAATTATCGATATTTAATTGGCAAAGGTTTGAATGCTATACGACCTCACCTCATTTGTCTTTGTATAATAAACTAATTGAGAAATTGTTTTGGAATATGGATTCCATAATATCAATTTATATTATTGTAAAAGTTGGTTAAATAATAAATAAAAAAATGGAAGCGGTCATAGTTGCCTTTTTTGGTGTGTTGTGAAATAAATTTACAGAGTCTACTAAGTTTAGTACTAGTTTCATAACAAATTTTCAAAGATATTTTTATGTGACCTATCCAAGTGTTTGGCCCATCTGTTATCGTCATGCAATAGGCTGTTGAGGACACTACAGTATGGTCAAACTACACAATGAGTGATGCATGCGTGCTGTCGGCTGAGACTGAGTTAATCAAAGTAGCTACTTATAAGACTCTTTCTTTAGAAGGCTATTTCAATCACATATTTGGTACTATTATGGACTTATACTGGACTTTCAAGAGACCATGAATAGTATACAATATTATTTCAGATTTCTTTAAAAAATTATGCTTATCTTCAAAAAATCCTTCCAAATTGGTTAAGACTGGAAAACTCAAAAATATACAACCACATGCAGTAAGCATTTTCATCAAAAAGGTTTTTGTGAATTCGTTTTTATTGGGTGGTTAAGGTTTTTAGTTAACATTTATAATAAATGAATCCTATTTGGAGCAAAGTATTGAAAAACACGGTTTAAATATTACCTACCTTGTTCAATAAAAAAATCTTTATCAGATGCTACTGAAATCATTTTAATATCGATAGTCGATATTAAAGTTGAGCGAGTACTTGGCGCAGCACTATCTGTCACTAAGCACCCTGGCACATTTTACACACACGAGTAAATGGATTTTAGTCTCACCGGAATTATTCCATTACTTTACTAATCTATCTGGACGTCACAAGTTACATCTATGGATACAGCAATAAATAAATACATGATTATACCTAATCTGAACATCAATAACAAAATTAAGGTAAATTCGGGTAGTCCACCACTTTTCACGCTTATTGATAAGGTCAATGAAATGGTTCAGTCAACCAACGTACTTCATCATACGTACGTGCGAGCCATAAATGACACTCGGCAGGTCAGAGCTCTAACAACTAGCACCACTACTAGATTATTATTGTGCTTACCTCTTTCCATTCTCATGTCTATTTTAGTTGGACTTGTTTGTACAATTATAGGTTTGGATGGATTCTGATGATCAAACAAGGTTTTTTGTGTTTCGACTGAAGCTCCCCTCCTGAAAAGTTGGGTATTTATAAGATACCTTGACGGCTATTGCTGCAAATTACATAAGCAAGAAACTCACCCCAAATCTTTTTGCATGTGTGTTATTGAACCCTGTGGCAACATAATTAACCCTGGCTGCGATGTGGATGTGTCTGTCGGTTTCTGGCGTGTGTTGGTATTCTCTGAATGTCTATAATGGAAAGGAAAGCTTTAATTATGACTACTTTTGAAGGCAACATTCTAAGAAGATGTTTTATTCAAAATCAAATTCAAATGTTTTATTTCAATTATATAAGAAATATATAAAAGATAAAAGTGACTTACTTCTCATGAGATGTTAACTTCTTGGACTCTAGAATTTCTTCTCTCCAATTAAGAGATCCTGTGGTGTTGGAATGATGGTGCGTATGCGAGGATGCAGGCGGCGCTGGCGCAGCGGTGGGTACATGCTGAGGATTTTGTGGATGTTGCGGATGTTGGACATGTTGTGCGTCGGAGTTTCGTCCACGACGCCGCTCTATTTAAAAATAGTAGAACAAATCTAGTAAACAGTATTGGTTACCACAAACTGGATCTCTATACCCAGTTATAATTTTCAAAATATATAATATATACTATACATACATGTTTTCAAAAAAGTATTTTTTAAGAAACTTGCCTCGATTTTCCATACTGCGCCTGCCGGAACGTTTGCGCGAACGTCGTGCTGAGCCGCCCTCGGGTGCGGGCGCCGCGCCGGCTACACTAGCGGGGCCGGGCGCCGGGGACTGCCGCCCCCGCTCGATACTAGACGTGCGACCGTTCGCCCATGAGCCATTATTTTTCTTCTGAAATAAACGGACAAGACATATTTTCAGACTTGACAAACACCGTAAACGATTGTAACATAATTAACACAGTATTTAATTTTGAAATAAATTTAGTGCATTTAATAAATATGTAAGTATTACAAATTCTATGTTGGACTTTAGAAACAAAATTCCAACTTGGTAAGTATAGTGAGCTGTTTTTGGACCTCCATAACAAAACGCATATTTTGCATGCTATACTTAAAATCTTTTATTTAATGATTCAACATCAAACTAAATTTCTACATATACTTTATAAATCTTAGCAGGTAATTGTTATTCCAACTGTTCCGTAGATAGAGTATTATACTGTTGATACCACAAAGAATGAAGAAATCACAAGGAAAAGAGATGCTCCTATATAAATAGGCATAGGAGTAAAAGGGACAAAGTGATGACGTTTTATCCCTTTCAGCGTATACCCTAGCTCTAATGGGGGGATTGTTGAGCACCAGCAAACTGGAGCTAGTCAATTTAGTGAAATAGAAATATTTTGGTAACTTGTATGTCAGCCTATTCTGTGATAAATTTTGTTCGACTTCATCATACGTTACAATGTATATTATGCGTTCACGTCATTCTCCTAGCCTTTTCCTTACTATGTTGCGGTCGGCTTCCAGTCTAACCAGATGCAGCTGAATATCAGTGTTTTACACGAAGTGACTGCCATCAGACCTCCGCATCCCAATTTCTGGGCAATACCGATATCCTGAGAATAGACTGGTAGTCAGGGTTTTTAGGCCTTCTACCACTAATTATTGTCATAGGTGTTTATATGACAACCGCGACCGACGGCTTTACGTGCTCTCCGAGACATTACGTTACACGACTTACGGGGTCTCGGATGTGAAGAATTCACGTTATGCGTACGCGTTAACAAGGTTATTCCTGTAACGTATTGAAACTTACTGTTTTCGAAAAACAAATACATAATAATATCTCTAAAAGTACATAAAAAATCAATTTATAATTTACCAAAGCAAAATTATTTTGTTATATGTATGGATATTAGGTTTAAATACTCGAGATGCGTTAAACTGCTAAGTACGGAATTAGTAGGTCTTTACACGTCTCGCTAGAAAGCTATTCAAAAACCTGTTCCAGCATATACGTCTCACCTTTAGGTCAAACAGACAGGCAGACCAAAAAACTGACAGACAGATAAACTGATAGACAGACAGATAAACCAAAAGACAAACAGACACTTTTTTAACTGTCGAAAGGACCATGGGGATTCCGTATGGAATTGTATACATCTCCACCATCCAACAGCCATGGGCTGCATTTGAATGTGATTATTATGAACCATAAAAATATTAAAAATAGGTTTTAACTGCGAAATTAATAGGGTTCTTCAATGATATTCCTCTTGCCAGAAATGCATATAAAATTCTTAAAGAAATGGCTTTCGAACTGCAAAACATACTTCGTCTTCTTGAAACTCGCTAGGTGTTCCGGCTTCGCCTGCACCGCGCGGAGCATAAACGGCAGATAAAACTAATAAATTAATATGAAGAATAAATCTCAAATACCTACCGTATTTGAGATTTATTCTTGTGTTCCCCGGGTGTAACAAGTTTATCTTTAAGAGAATGTTGTTTTTTGACAACATTCCTCACTATTGGACATTGAGAAAACGTAAATCTAATATATAAAATTCTCGTGTCACAGTTTTCGTTGTCATACTCCTCCGAAACGGCTTGACCGATTTTGATGAAATTTTTTGTGCTTATCGGGGAGGTCTGAGAATAGGCCAACATCTATTTTTCATACCCCTAAATTTTTTTTTTATGGCAAAACAACGTTTGCGGGGTCAGCTAGTAATAATATAAAAAATCGAAACAAAATACCTAATATTTATACTGGGTGAATATTTGAAAAACGACATCATAATAAAAAAAACTACTAACTAGTTAGTAGTTTTTTTTAAACTAACTAGTTAGTAGTTTTTTTTAAACTAACTAGTTAGTAGTTTTTTTTTTCCTTCTTTAAGTTAGTAGTTATGAACGACTTTTCGATTGAGATGGTAAAAGTTTGGTAACGTTGGTAAAGTATATGTATTTAATACAGTACCTGATTTGTTGACAACCATGCTGCAGATATGTTGACTGATGATGGAATCCGAAAACCATCATTATCCCTCGGACTAGCGGCACGATTAGTTGATGCATCTCGGCTGTTGCATTGTGATACTATTCTCCTTTATGACAAAGAGTAACATATCAATTTTAAATATCAGTCCAAAAGTCAGTCAGAGTGCAGTATCTACATAATATAAGTCAACATAAACTTGCAAATACCATTAGATTATAATCTATCTCGCGAGATTGTAAACTGTCGACAGATTGTTAACCGTTATACTGCTTAAAATTTAACGTATTGTTATTTGGTACATTATAATCTATCGAATTGTAACCGTCAAATTGCGAAATAGCAAGCGACGACGAAATAGCAAATGAAAAACCGGCCAAGTGCGAGTCGGACTAGCGCACCGAGGCACAGTGGGCTGAAACGGGCCGGTAAAGGACTTAGCATTTAAAAAAAAAAAGTTTCTTTTTCTGAAATTTTAAATATTGTGTTGGATTTTTCTATCGATTATAAGTAATTATTTCTATGAGGGTCGTTCAGATAACTTAGTATTTCCAGAGTTATAAATATCCAAAGTAATTTTTGTATGAAGCAAAAGAAAAAAATGTGAAAATCTCGAAATTCTCAAATTTTCTCAAAGAATTGACTCTACGTATGCATAGTACGTATATTTGTCCTATTTTAGCGCCTATTCTCGGGTTGCGATTTTCTGCGATTTGGTCGCAATTTCAAATTTTGTTCTCTATTCCACACCACCATAGAGGTTATGAACTAGGCGCGTTATTTTTATGTAGTGGTCTCCCCTTTAGGCCTAATCCACTAAGGACTAATAAAATAAATAAATAAGTAAAAATCACAATCACTACTGGCCACTGCACTGTTTTAATCTAATCACTGTCAAGGGTATCCACATTAACGAATGCAAAATTTTCGTATTCGTCATCATCAAATGTTTCCGCTTGTTCAATTATTAATAAACTTTGTGCTTCTACTGACAAAGTTTTATGTTTTCTGCGAAGTTTGTGACGTTTCGCTGAGATGAGTGGATCAGAGCTGGTCAATAAATTATTTAAAATGTCTTCATTTGTAGTTTTTCTACTGCATTTCCTGGAATGGTGTTGGCGGTATCTACGAAAGTCTTTATTTCTAGCTTCAGCAGCTTCTTCAGATAGCTTTCCAATTGGTATTAGACCAAAACTTTCAATAATAGCTGCACCATGCATAAGAACTTTATGAACACTTGAAGGCATATAATACCAGCTATATAATTCCAAATACAGTTGCATGGTCACTTGAGCATATTCGTGAAATTTCGCTGTGTCAATGTGGTAACCTGATGAAATTGCCTCTAAAATGATTGCAAATCGCCTTATTAATTCTTCACTAACACCAGTTATCTCAGCAGTCATGTTTGGATATGAAAAAAATCTTCTAGCAGTATTTCCGTCATTCGTGGAGCCGTGCCCTTGTTTAACAACATCAATCAGAAGTCCCATTCTATTTTTAAAAGCGTCTTGTATGTCTTTCTTTCTTCTTTCCATGATGCACTTGTTGTCTCCCTTTACTGTCCATGTCTGTATCGTTAATCTGTAGGCTATATGCAGAATGCATTCCATCATTCGTATCCAGGTATGCAATGATGACAATCCGTATTTACAGAGATCTGGATCAGTCGGTTTTGATGCAATTAAGGGCAAATTATTCATCTCTGTTGGAGTGGCTTTACAAATGTCGCATCTCTGAGATGAAGTATCACATAAAATTGATGTTGCTTTTCCGTCTATCATAGTCATTAATAAAGAGTGTGAAATTTTTATTTCTCCAACTTCTGTTTTCACTAAATTTACAATCTCTTCCTCAATAGCACTTTTTTCCCGCAATATCGTTATTTTATTTTCTTTCACAAATTCGAAAAAGATTGGACGACACCAGTAAGATGAATTTGGTGAATCGTTTTGCCAGATAACTTGTTCGCCGCACACTAATTTTATTGGCACTAAACTACCCATAAATATGCTTGAATCGTCAAGTTGACTTTCTTGTTCATCGTCTGTTTGCATTTTTTGTTTGTAATTGGCTTGATTAGAAGCACCGTCAAATCCCCACTTACTGATTAGTGTAAATTCTTTACAACCACTATCTATGACGAGTGACGTCATTATTCTTGTTGTCGTTATATCCAATAGAGCTTGTAACTTTATTTTAGCTGAGGTTTCTGTCACTGTAATAGCATCTTTTGGTGGATAGCATTTCTGTTTCGCATGTTGCACTTGATAATAAGATGGAAATATAGTACTGTCTTTTTCGTTAACACTTTTTCTTAAAGTATTGTATTGCCACTTGGTCAGCTTAAGTGATAAAAATAACCCTAAAGCCTCATCCGGAGAAAACACAGGTTTTGTTTCTTTAACAGATATGCACTTTTTAACTTTTTTTACATCTAGGGGATTCTTTAGTAAATGTTCTAGTATTTTAGCAACCTCCTCATTCCCATCCGCTTTCAACTGCTCAAAATATGCATATTTTATTTCGTCCGAAGATAAATGAAAGTTTTCTGCACGTCTTTTTTTCTGTTTAGGCGCTAATTCACAAAAAGGTTTTCTTGGGGTTTGTTCGGTGGAGACACCGACAGAAACTTTTGATGGTGATACATACTGAGTTGATGTACTCGGTACTGGTTGATCTTGATTACTGCCTATTAAACACTTAATAATGTCTGGCCATATTATGTTTTCTTGTAACCATTCACTATTTTTAGTTCTGAATATATTTTCTTTACGATAAGCGTTTTCCCATCTTCTATTTAAATTATAACAAAATTTTGCACAAAACAACTTTAAGGTCTTTTCGTGATCATCACTTAATTCGACTAAAAATTTAGATCTTATCTCACTACACGAACTGTCATTATTTTTAATACTGCCACTGTTTTTTAAAATAACGAAAAGATCAAGGTTTGTCACTAAATTTTCAAACATTTTCACAAATACAAAATAACAAATAAGTAAGTAATGAATGTGTGGGGGTAGTGCGTCTATTATGGTGGGTAATAGAACACTGAAGTACTTTTGAATGCAACCGAACATTCCGTAGGTACCCTATCATTGTACCAATCACGTTACGACACGTCATAACTTGTTGTTGCGCTCGCGCACTCTTATCCCTTGATTCCCGGAAATAAGTCTCAAAACAAATTACGTCATACCTGCCTATGGTGGTGGAAAATGTCGAACATTGTTTTTTTTTTAAGAACTAAGTAGGTATTGAGGTTTTCAGGCCGTTTAGTATACATTATTTTAAATTTCAATTTAATTGGAATAAATTGCTTAACTAAAATAACATGACTCTTCATACAAATTTGATATGGCTATATCTCCGAAAGTACTCGTTAAATTAAAAAAAGTCAAAGAATAAAAACGTTTTAAATTTATGCCTAGATACCAAAAAAATACATCTGATCTCTTAAGACCCAACCTTGTAATCCCAGCCCACTGTGCGAGGGTTCCGTATATTGTTGAAACTTTTTTCACATGGTACCTATGAAGTTCTTCTTTTAAAAAATGGGCAACATTCGATTATCAAATTTCAGTTGTTTTTTTATTCAGCTTAGTCAAGAAAAATGAATACTTCGAAAATTCGAGTGATTTTTGAATACGAGTTCCGACACGGAACTAACTCGGCAGAAAGAGCTCGCAATATCAATATTTCGTTTGGAGAATAATAGCTAATGAGAGATAGATATTTGCTAATGAATGCAACGTGCGATTTTGATATAAACACTTTCGTGATGGAAACTTTGATTTGAAGAACGAACCACGTGGAAGACCGGCCCACACAGATGAATAACAATGAATTTAAACATTATGACGCAAATGAGTCAATATTGTTGGTAAGGTTAAACCATGCTGCTAATTCCTGGGTAGTTTGGGTCGGATCGGCTTCCACCATCCCTTTAAATTCCTTTAATTTAATTAATGTGTGTAGCTTTCATACTGTTCCTATTCCTATTCTGTGACCATGACGTTCAACCAATCAGCACGCAAGGTTTACGATTTGACTTCGATAGATTATAATCTACCGAAAAATAATGTAGTATGTTCATAATCTGTCGACAGTTTACAATATCGCGAGATAGATTATAATCTAACGGTATTTACGATTTTATGGTGACATATAAAGTTACAGTGCCAATTGTAGCTGAAAAAATAATGATAAAACACTCACCCTTCAGTACTCTGTTCTCTACTATAAGAACGTAAAGACCTCCACCGATCCAAATCATCTCGACTGTTACCAATTGTAGATGAGCGGTTACTTTTGTGGCTGTCCCGCCTCTCCCGCTCCTTTTGCTTTAGTCCAGAATGTATAATTTCGTGTTGTATGCTAACATTACTGTCCTTTCTGCCTCTCTCTAGTTCATGTTGAATGCTTGCTGTGCTGTCCTTCCTGTTGCGTTCTGATTTATTTTCAGCATTTCTAAGGCCCCTGCTTGAACTTCTGTAATAAAAATAAAAAACAAGAAAACACATTTCTCTGTGATGATTGATTAATTTAAATTACATTGATTAAAGAACTAAATTGAATTATAAAACTATCATAAGTATTCCCCATCTAAGCTAAATTAGTGCCGACCCCTGTTTCCACTTATAATTTAGTCCTGCAGCAGGGTAGAATCCAGAGATTAAAAGGATTTTATTTTATTTATTTTTTATTATTATATAGCGGCTTAAGTATCACTGCGACCGCAGTCGGTCTATTGTGATCGCCACTTGTTGCATTAGAGCTCACCGCTAAACCCTGCGGCTACTATAAACTGCAGGATTTGCTTAGGGTTGAGCTCTTTTATTTCATCTGGGCTTACGATATGTTTCCCTAGATGAACACTGCGCTTGTGTATTAGAGACCCGCATTCTCCCAGGAGATGAAGTGGCGTTTCGTCCGCCTCCTCACAACGCCGGCAGGTTCGCGTGTCGCTCAGCCTTAGGTTGAACATGTGCTTGTTTAAGCAGCAGTGTCCTGTTTAGGCTCTCGTTACAATGCGCAAGTTGTTCCTATTTAATGCTAGGACAAGGTTTATGTGCCGTTTATTGTAGGCTAAAAAGATTTGATGCATCAAGTAGCCATACAGAATAACATCTGTGACCATGGGACGAGACTAATGGGTGACCTAGAAATTACCTTCGATCTTTACGCCGAGGTCTCCCACTGCGTTTTGATTCTCGTACCTCAACAGGTTTTATGTCATCCTGAACGGACATCTTTAGTTGTTGTGAAAAACTAGTAGACGAGTCACACATGTCATCTAGTTTTATGTTCTTTTCAACTTCTTCTGTCCAATCCTAAAAGTTAATTATTTATGTTATTATTATTACCTTATAATATATTATATCACATACTCTCAATACATTAGATTTATATTATGATTCATGTCAATTTCAGATAATATCATAATATTATTGTTAGTTACATGGCTTTTAATTCATTTATTGATTTGTACAAATATGAAAGGATACGCACATGAATTCGAAAAGTCAATGGTTATATCACTAGGCTATTACTGCTTTTAACATTTATTAAATTACAACAATTGCTCAAACAAATTGTCGCCAAGGAGCCCTAATACATGGTCTACATCTCCGCAAAATTGATCTTTTTAGTAATCTAGCCCAGCCTTTGCTATTTATTTTTCGGCAGCTTCATTGATGAATGTCATGTCATCACTATCCATATATAGTTTCATAAATAAACAAGGATTTTTATTTGGATGACATACTTTTAAATTAGGACACCTACCGGAATAATAGGTTATATTTTTTTTGTTTAACGCAAAAAATGTACATGTCATAGCATTTTATAATCTTGGTGAAATGGGCCAACTTTTGGTCAAACTTGCCTTGTCAGCTTAGTTCAGTTTTTTTCAATATGAGCAGTCAAAGTTGAGTGATAGTAAATTAGAAATACTTTAACCAATGATATTTAGTTTTTTTTTTTTCAGAAAATTATTATTTTTGGATCTGATTTGATTTGAAAATAATTAGCGTAGCTTCCTTCCGCAACAGTAAAAAAAACAAATAATTGAAAACTGTAGTCACTATGCCAAAAATTTTAACTCAGGATGGTATTTTGGTGATTTTTTTTTAAATGGCTGATACTTGGGAACTATAATGAATAAATCGATGATTTTTTTTTACTTGGCCCGCCATTAGTAGGCCTTTCTCCTGTTGCCGGCTTATCGTCACGTTTTGAGACACCCTGTATAAGTGTTTCAAATATAAGGTTTCACATATCTGGTCATTAATTAAGGAAAAGAATAATAAATTAAATACAATAATTATGTTTGTTACTAGTGACTGTTATTTATCTCTTGCTCATTGCATTCAATATTAAAACTTACAAGAATTTTAAGATGCTGTAAAAAAAATTCTCACAAGACAGTTAAATTTGAGTCTGATTGACTGACATGATTTAGTTTTGATTGAAAATTTCAGTAGACTTCTGAACATACAACTTCTTCCAGTGCTTACATTTAAACACCACCGAGTATCCATCATATAAATAGTAGAAATTGGAGATAAAACAACCAGGCTAAGTGGAAATAGACCATGTCACTAGAAAGCAAACAGAATGAGCAAACATCAACAGAGATTCTGAGAGGAAAAGGGGGTGGACTTAGCACAGCAGTAGGACACAATTTAGGCATGGTTTGGTATGTTTAGCTCACCAATCAGTTGTAAACTGTACATATTTACCAAATTAGAGATATCCAATAAAGTTGCAGAAATCTGAGATGTAGTTTCACTGTCATGTTCATTATCTGTCTCTTGCTTTTGTTGCTCCGAGTGGCTACTTGAGGCATTATAAGCCATACTACCTGTACCATTTTGGGATGCTAAAATAGAAGGATAAATGATAAATTTACTGTTCAGTAAAAAAGGTTGATAAATGCAATTTTAATAGGTGAGATAGTAGTAATTCTTATATTAATCAATTTATTAAGCCATTCTTATATTCCAAGTCATTAATATTAGAAATCCATCCATACTAATATTAGAAATGCAAAAGTGTGTCTGTTACCTCTTCATGCTTAACCCACTGAACCGAAATCGATTCGATGAAATATGGTACAGAGATAGATTAGACTATAGAGATAGATTGTCTCAAAGATCCCTTTGGGATGCAAGTAAAACCACAGGTAACAACTAGTTACTTCAATAAGGTAATAGAACATAATTATCTACAAAATAATAGGAAATATAACATAATTTTTCATTGAAAAAATGTTATATTTCCTATACTTTTATTGCATAAAAAAATTGTACTTAGTAGCTTACCATCATAAAATTCTTGACTTTCTGTACTACTTGGTCCAGTATTAGCATTCTCATTCATATGTTTGTTCTCAGGTGAATTTGTATCATATAAATTCAAGTATGAACTACTAGGAGTAGATTTTCTAGAATTTTGAACATCATAGTTTTTCAAATATGTACTGATGAATTTTTCTCTGTCAAAGCCTTCATTATCTCTCAATCTACCTCTACCTCTTGATGGCAATGTTTGAGACCAGTTAGAAATGTTATAATAAGTATCCTGATTATATGTTGGCTGTACAGAATTATTTGAAGAATATTTGTCTCGGCGTATTTGATCCACACTATCAAAACTGTGATGACCAGATTGTTCTAAAAATTTCTTTCTAAATCTTGGAGGTATATTATCTAAATTTACCATGTATTTAGGTCTTGATGAATCAGATGTATAACCTGAAGAATTTCGTCGACCAGATGGTGGCTTGCCACCAGATGATGACATATGTCGTCCTGCAGATGTTTCCATACTTCTACTATCTCTATTTCTGTCTATAGAGTTTTGATCCTTTCTATGTGTAGGTGAAATGGATCTTGTTTCTGATGCTTGCCTATAATGTCTATTATAATTAACATCATTGTTTGTATCTTTATGGTGGTAATCTGCAAAAGCTCTGTCCCTTTTGGAGGCACCTCTAGAATAGGACCCTGAACCAGTGTTTACACCTGGTCTGTCTGAATTATCAGAAATTCTTCTATTATTGTACTGACTAGAATTATCACACCTCATAGGTACTTTAGATTGTCTACCACTATCAGAACAGGAATCTCCTGACCTAGGCACGTAAAGCTGCTGTTCAGGTTTCTTATGACGAATATTCATGCCTTTGTAAGTGTCGTTTATATCATCGGCAATAGAGTTTTGAGATCCATAATAGTTTTGATTTCTGCTTTTAGAACCTCCTTCTATATCGTTTGTATCCATTTTTGCGTCCATACCATAACTTGATCGCCTCAATGGTCCACTACCAGGTTTGTAAAACTTCTGTTGTGGTTTATTCCTTCTATATTCTTTAGAGTCATCATCCATAGCAATCTTATTTCAATTCATTAAGTAAATATCTATGCTACAATCATATTGTACTATGGAATTTTTAACTTTATCAAAATACCAAATAATTTTCTACGAATAACACATTTAGGTTATGTTAGAATTACCACTTCGTTATATTAATGAATACGAGATAATTCAGCAACTGAAAAATGATTCACCTTAAACTAAAACAATATTACAATACCAAATTTTGTAAGCTATTGAAAAGATTAACACATCAGTTCATTCACTGTTTTTCTGACGAATTTCTGCGTTTATTTTCAATTTTCAAACAGTCAACCCTACATTTTCGTTAACATGTTCCATAGACAAATTAATATAGATTTTTAATAATTATTTTGAATTAATTATTCTGAGGGTAGCACATTACAACTGCATACAGTGCCCCACTGACAGCTGTTCTGCACAAAGAAAGAATATTATAGGCAGATTGAGATTCTGCACGACACCATGCAGGCACACACCGCCAATCGCCCCCGGCCGCCGCCACCGCTTTCGCTCGCTACCGTACGCCTACCACTTGAGAAATATGTCAAATCCTTAATCCTTAAACTTTTGGAGTTTTGCAAATTAAACCACGTATATAGAATTAACTGAACTGTAGTAAATGGTAGGCCTATATGCCAGCTAGATACGTTGCACTAGCCTGCTCCATACTAACTTATTCATATACTCGTAAGGAATTAATACCCTATCTTACCTACATATATTATAACTCGACTGTTTTTATTAACTTCACCTAAATGGAGCTTGCTTATTTCAAATTGCGGGTGTGGGGTAAACCACGGAATAGATAAATAAAGAAGGTTGGAAAGGCCCTCGCTGCAATTTTGTATTAGAACCAGCCAGCGTCGCCGCTCGACGCCCTCCATTTTAATTTCAAACACATACGCTATTGCGGTTGTTGTTCTATGTGTTAGAAATTAAAATGTGTTAGCTTAGGTATATCGCAATGCAGCTATTCGTTTGCACACTAGCACGCGCTGTGCATCATGGCCAATCACGGCAAGCGGCGAAGCGTGCAATGGTTGAAGTGTAGCGGACGTAATGCATGCATTAGGTACATTGCAAGCAGATTCGGTACATTTCAGTGGTCAGTACATTTTTATGTTTTTACTAATGATATAGAATTAAATGTTATTTTTACTTACCGATGGAAAGATATAAGTTTGTACCTCCTCGCTCTATACTGGAGGTCTGAGTATTTGAGTAATAATTTCACAGCACAGCGTTTTAATGAAAGCTATGTTCTTTAAAATAGTCCAAAGCACACAGAATGGGGTAAAATAATAAATCAGTCGAGTTATGATTGTCGCATCATAATAGTGGCGCGCCGGCTACGCCCATATTACCATTCCAAACTTATTTACCCAATTGACAGGCTATTAATTCCGACTAATAGTCGTTTATCTTTTTAACACCTACGATCACACACATATAATAATAATAATATTTTTGGGACATTTTACACAACACCATCTAGTCCCAAACTAAGCAGAGCTTGTACTATGGGTACTAGACAATGGATATAATACTTATACATATAATTTTGTTTTTTTGTAAATAAATACTTATAATACTTAAGAAACACCCAGATAAACACGAGAAGATTATCTTTAATCTTGTTGATACTCTTCACTGTTGACACTGATCCCTTTCTGTCTGCCGAACCCATTGAAACTAGAACTGTGTTAATTAAAGTTCTTTTTTTTTTCGTAATATGTAACTTTTAGGGAAATCTGAAATGTTAACGGCAACATTGAAATGATGTAAAACGTCAATTTTAGAAAGTTGTCTATTACTATAGCATGATCACCATTATTTGACACTTGTAACTCTGCAAATTCCCTTTGATTCCACCTCTACGATAGATCAAAATTATTTAATCGAACTATGTTTTCAACCTGCAAATTGCAATGGGTTTATAACCCGTAGGTGACGTTAATTAATTTTATTTATTTAGACATAAAAATTGTACATTTGTATAGTGATAAGTGTAAAATCTGTGTTTATTTTTATTAATATTGTTCATGAATAATAAATAATGTCCTTCGAGTACTTGCCCGTGGCTGAAGACGAAAATGAAGAACCCATAGAATTACCAATCGAAGAAGATGGTACGTTGATGTTAACAACTGTATCGGCGCAATTTCCGGGCTGCTGTGGCTTGAAATATCGTCACCCCGAAACTAAAAACATCAGGGGTATTAGATTAAGAGATGGCAGATTGTACCCTCCCCCAGAAGGTTGGGGCAATCATTTATACATATGTAGCTTTCCTAAAGAAACTAAGCGTAAACCGGGTGAAAACTCTGAATCAGCTGCGATGAAGAACAAGCGAAATGACAATCTATGCTCTGATTTGATTGTGTTGGGGTTGCCTTGGAAAGCCACAGAGCAGACTGTACGAGAATATTTTGAGAAATTTGGAGAAGTTTTGATGGCGCAATTAAAAAGGGATCCCAAAACTGGAATGTCGAAAGGTTTTGCCTTCATAAGATTTGCTTCATATACTTCTCAAATGAGAGTACTTGCTCAACGGCACATGATTGATGGGAGATGGTGTGATGTTCGGATACCTAACTCAAAGGAAGGTTCAGTTGCTTCGATGCCCTGTAAAGTGTTTGTTGGTCGTTGTACAGAAGAATTAACAGCTAATGATTTAAGAGAATATTTCTCTCAATTTGGTGAAGTAACTGATGTGTTTATCCCTAAACCATTTAGAGCATTCAGCTTTATTACATTTTTGGATCCTGAGGTGGCACAAAGCCTTTGTGGTCAAGACCATATAATTAAAGGTGTCTCTGTCAATGTATCTAATGCCTCACCTAAACAAAACAAAAGTGGTTCTAATCAACGCAACATGCCAGGCAGGAATTATGATGATGGACACCCCCATAATGCCTCAAACAATAATTCCTGGAGCAGCCGTAACATGGATATGGTTAACATGCAAGCGTTAAGTATATCAGGACAACATGGACAAACTGCAGTTGCTGGAGGTGGTGGACAAGCTCAAGGTGCTAGCATGCCACTAGGAATGGGAGGATTGCCAGTAAATCAGGCTCTGGTAGCAGCTGCCCTAAATCAAGCAGCAGGCTGGGGTCTCATCAACAACATACCATCCGGTGGTTCTGAGCAGGGTGGCTTTGCAGGTCCAGCATCCTCTGCACCACCAGCTCCACCAAACTTCCTCTCCTGGATGCAACAAGGTAATTCTGCCCAGGGACCCTCTAGTCAGTGGGGACAAAGGCACCAGTCCCAAGGCCACTCTGTTTGATCCAACATTTGGTTGACCGCTCACAATAATTTCTGTGATTGTACCAACAATTAGATAATTATTATCAATTGTTTTTATCTATGCAATAATAAAAGGAGTTGTTTAGTTGGTGAAAGAGAGTGGTTTACCATGTATAGTTTGCTACTGATGTTATTTATTTATTGTGGAATTGCTTGTGTTTTGTTGGTTTTCTTCAATCTTATATAATTATAATGATATGATATTCAATGAAGTATATCACAGTATCATGGATCAGACATTGCAAATTAGATAAATTATGTTATTATACTTTAAAATATAAATAAAAAATATATATTTATTTGTAATGAAATAATTGTTGTTGTACTTTTTTTTATAAATTGGGATGATTAAAATAACCTACTATTAAACACAATTATATAAAACTATAAAAAATTGTACTATTCATTCATTAGCAGCCAGGTTCCAGAATAATAGTTATACAATTATTGTGTCTGCTAATTACTTAGCGCCTAAATTCCAATTTTAATTTATGATTAATAATATCAGTGCAACAGTTATTTCAACAAAATCCTTGTTACTACTAAGCTTGATTAGTGGCAAATCCTCAAAATGACAACAAAATGCTTTACAGCTTAAATACATGTACAATACATTTTGTGTATAACAATACACTTTTTGTGTATTGTTATACACAAAAAGGGTTATTCAACACCATAGCACCTGTACTGCTAGTCTCAAATGCCTTCAACATAATTTATGATATTTGAGGTATGTGACAGCGACATACATATCCTTATCAGGTTTAATTTCAATGTGTTTTTGGTAAATGCTATAATTTAACTAATTTACATACTTAAACCTAAATACATTTTTATTGTTTGTCTTAGTACCTATGTATATAAAAAAGGGTATTTAGTCTGAACGGCCCAAAGCGAATGGACCGCGGGCCATTCGACCGTAAACAAAAATCGTCTACGTTCCAAGGGACAGGTGATAAAAAATTGTAAACAAATTCAATTATTTTATTTATTAAAAAACCCTTTACCAGTTTTACATGAAACATCAAATAACCTTGAAAATGAATATACCTATTTGATTGCCTGCCTAATTTAACTTTTGTAAACATTTTATAATATTGTTACTTATTTGTTTTTCTAAAGAAGATAATACAAATCTAAGAAAAAATATATACAACTTTTATTTCAACTTTTGCACCCGAATAAAGTTTGTGTTTGTGGGGTGCAAAAGTTGAAATAAAAGTTAAATTTGGTAGGCAATCAAATATTTTCATTAAATTCAAGGTTATGTGATGTTTCATGTAAAACTGGTAAAGGGTTACTTTTGGTTTTTATAGTTGTGTGCTATCTTTGTTCTGCCATTTCCAGTTATATTCTTATCCATCTCTAAGTAAAAGGCGACCACCTTTACTAGATGTACCTTCACTTGTACATTGTGACGCAAAGGACTGTCCGTCATCCATTTACTTTATGATTAAAAGCATTAAAAATGATTATCGTGTTACAAAATACACCGTAAAAAATATAATTAATTAACAAAGCCAAAAATTTTGTCAGCTGTCATGTCAGGGAACCAGATTATTTAACAAAAAGACCTACGTACCTACCTATTTTACCTATTAATTGTCTACTTTGACCTTTTGACCGCCACGTCAATAACGAAAATCCGTGTTCTCTATGCCATGCGACAAATTCTAGTATTTAATAATAGGTAAAAAAAACAAAAAAAAATTGTATAGGTATGTATTTTGAACTAAAAAAAAGTGGTATTCTTGACGTGCCATGCCGTCGTTGGCGTCGTGAGCAAGTTTTCATTTGACGTCCATACACGTCCATGGCGGTCAAATGGTTAATAGTTTTTCTATTTTTCATTCATAAATGTTGTTGTTTTCCTTTTTTTGGGGTGTGTTATATAGCGTTACTACGGTTCTTAAATAATTATTGCGAATGGACTCGATAAAAGGCCCCATTTAACCTCCTCTCGGCTTTACGGGTAGTTTTGTAACACCCTGTATAGATTTGTATGTAGATTTCTTTGATATGTTCTGAAATCTAAACCCAATGACATTTTATATCATGTTACGTTCAAACTAAAATGATGTTGAAAATCTGGTCGCTTAGTCTTTCGCTATTGATAATTTTTCATACTTATAATATGAAGACAGAGTGATATGTATATTATATTTAGTCGTATTCATAGTTAGAGTGAAAATAAAATAATATTAAATAATAAACAGATAATAAAATATGTAATATGAAACACATTTTACTAAAGATGCATTTTTATATTGAGAAATTGACTGCGCGTTTCCGACCCTGTAAAACGAAAGAGGAATAGTTGGGTTGGCAGTATAAGGGTCAAAGTCTCTCCACTGTCAACACAACGTATTTTGTATTCTGGTTATTGAGATTATTTCAAATAAATAATATTTAAATTGTTAAAATTCATAAACTATGCGACTATATACATCACAATGTATGCGACTGTTCCTTGAAATCATTTTATCACTGGTCCTTTGGAACGTAGACGATTTTTATTTACGGTCGAATGGCCCGCCAATTGGCAATTTGGACCGTTCAGACTAAATACCCATAAAAAAATACAAAAAATAATTAGCTTAGGATTTGCCATTGCCCAGACTTTTTTGGTAACATCTACAAATCCAGATTTTGAAACATTTGATGAATTAAATAAAATTTCTTAAATGAGAAAATATAATTTGGTAAATTATTAATAAAAACATACCATCACACTTGTATTCCATGTGTTAGGGAGTTTTACCTACCACTCTACACTTGCAATTACCTGGTATGTTTAGGTCCAGCAAGCCTTTTGCCACCTGGACATAAATCTGAATTCCGAGTTGCTAAGAATTTCATAGAAAAACCCAAAAACGAATTGGTCTAGGGAATCAAACCCATTATACTCTAGCTCAGCATTCACACTGACAACCACTAGACTAATCAGACAATTATTATTAAAATCTCAAATTATTAACATAACATACCATCACGCCTGTATTCCCCAAAGGGTCGGGCAGGCAGTGTGCCCTAGACCATTTCAGGTGGCAGTAAACTATTTAAGTACTTAAATCTACTAAGTTAAAAGAACCATGGACATGATCGAAGTGCCTAATTTTCCGTAAATGTTTCTAAGCCCGGATTTGATTTTTTTTTGTTCTATGTTAAATTTTATGGGTCAAAACATGTAAGTAGAGCCCATGAAATATTTAATATCATAAATATGTTGTAGTTGGCTACAATTTTATTAAGGATTCTATTTTCATAAAGGACCTATAAAAAGGCCTTTAAAAAATAAAGTTACCATTACCTAGAATTCAAGCTAAGAAAGCTAAGAAATAAATATTTTTAACTGGTGTTAAATTTGCTTGATTCTAAGAACAGCAACAGCATTCAGCGAAAATTTGCTTATAATTTAATATTTTCATTAGTTAAAGTGAAATTTATTATATACCTATTAATAAAAGATTAAGGAACTATTCACGTTTAAAAACTGTATTCAAATCAAATACTTACATTCGTGTTAGTAATCTGTCTAGATTTTACAATTTCGACAAAAGTAAGTTTAGGGGTAATTTTTTAAAATTTTGTTTCAATGAAATTGATATTGCAATAAATCAGACTAGCTTTGAATTGAATCTTACGCAACTTCAGTGCTATTATGAGTGTAATAGAAAATAAGTGTACTGTGCTTTTGTACATTAATAGGTAATGACGATATAATTTAACGGCACGCTGTTGAGAGTTCATACATTGTATAGTAAAAATAGAAATCTATTGATTGTTATAATTGTTTAACAAATAATGTTGATTATTATAAATTTATTGTGTATGTTTCCTCAGGTGGATGTGGGTATGAAAATTGTAGACAGATGTCTATTTTTGACGAAATAAATAGAATATTTTTGTTACTGAGCATTGTGGGATTGTTTACTGAATGGTTATACTTAGAAGTAGCTGTAGAACACTGATCCTATAGCCACTGTACTATATGTATAAATAATATTTAGAAGAAATTGGAATGATGTTTGTACAAATTGCAAGACTGTGTAATATATACCTAAATGAGATGATAATACACTCTCCATAGAGATCTCTCATCATGATACAGATTCTATCCACGTCAGTACTATTGATATATTTAATTAGGTACAGTATCGACCAAAACTTTCCGGGAAATCTTACACTTGGCTATCTGATAATTGCACAAATTTCACCAACTCAGAGTAAGTTCCCCTTAAATTACTCGGCAGTTAACTTCATACAAATTCTATTCCATTTTTAATTTATTCGGGGAATAGCGGTTACCAGGTGAAATAAAACATAATATAAATAATAAAAATTGTGTAAAGCAGTCATCATCGTCTGGGTTGATGATATACAGTCCCACTGCGGATGGGTCTCCTCTCAGAATGAGACGGAATAAGCTATAGTCCACTATGCTTGCGTAATACATATAATACATGCATATTGCATAGATACCTATTATCAGTAGGTAGGTACATTGAACCTGTGCCAAGCCGGGACGGGTCGCTAGTAATACATAAGACGAACCTTTGCTTTTTAAATAATATTTATAAAATCGACTTCTTTTTTTGAAATAATAATCAAAACTAAGACCAATTTATTATTCGGTACTTGTACTTAGTTAAATATTTGAACCTCTTTATATTCGACAATATTATATGATGTTATAAGTAATATTCAATTCTTGGTAAATGAATAAATCTATTGAAGCTTGGCCCCTCTGAAGTTGCATATACTTATTATGGTATCGTTATAAGCCCATATTCGTCCACTGCTGTAAATAGATAAATCTACCATGATTTGAAAGCAGAGTAGGTATTGGACTAACTTTGCCTACAGTGATTATGGTGAGTAGTGAATTCATAGGTCGCCATAGAAAAAGTAGATCAGAATCATAGCACGTGTACCTAGGTATTGTCATTGTGCATTCTTCTGTTCTACTTGTTCTGTTCCACAGTTTTTGTTGCGATGGTACGTTACAATATTATGATACGATTTGTCATAATATGATATATTTACAATGATCTAATTCCTAAGATTTCCCGGTGGGTGTTTTTAGATAGGTAGGTACTGTACATACTTCTCTGGTCTTCGGTTTTAACAAAAAAATATAATTATGATCGTTAATTCAATTAATTTTATCATAACATGTTTATTTTTAAATGCGTAACTCATAATGTTCTTATTTATCGATATGAAGTCATCTACAACCCTGAAACTGCCATCAGCTCTTTTCGTCATAACTGATGAGCTGGTGAACACAGAGAAGTATACATACATACCTACGAGTTGAACTGTAATATTTATTGCACCGAAAATTTTGGCAATTTTAATGTAAGCGTCCAGCTGGGGTCGTAATAAATGCCATGTGTCAAAGGATTTTTGTTAAATAAGTACAAAAAATATATCTACTCCTAAAGTAATAATTATTCGAACATAGGTACTTTCCAAGTTTCAGTTTTGACATACTTAACATAAAATTTAACTAGTAACATAACTACCTAGTTAAAAATAACTAAGTAATTTTTACCAGTTGAAAGTTAGTTGTGATCAGTTATTATTTATTTTTCATGAATATTTTGAGAAACTGATTTGTACGAAGCGAAGCGAGTCGCTTACACAAATAACAATACACAGCGGGGGCTGCGCAGAGGCAGTGGTGCGCAATCGGTTTCTGTTCGCGTATCAACGGAACTGGTAAATTAATTCTACCAGTTGTAGGTAATCCGCTAAATACCTACACATTAATAGGTTGTGTGACATTTAATCTGAATCAAGTAGACAGTTACACAAAACCACATCTCCGCGCGGAGATGCGCCGGCGCGGCCGTCCGCGTAGTTTGTCACACACGCCATGCTCGCCCAGCGCTCCTTGGAAAATATGAATAGATCAGATTAGTGTATTATTACTCCATTTGCTAACTATGTACTTTGTAAGCGATATGAGTAACGCTAACCTGTCATTACTCTCAACTATTAAGTACAAAAACAAATTGCTAATTTTATTAGTTACTATGAATAAACAGCCTAATTCCACTTACTTAATACCACTTATAATTGTATAGGTACATTACAGCTGTTGTTATACTATAAAGGAGTAACATAATAAGACATTCCTGAAAGTGTCCTGTACAACACTGAACATCGTTTGTTCTACAACTTTTATATTTTAAAAAGTAGTAAGTACCAAAAAAGTTGTTCATTATCATGTAAGAAAACATCAGTAAAAAATGCGTTTATTATGTTACATCCTGTATTATATTTACCCTCCATTATACTCTTCTAAATTATTTTGTAAAAGTTATTTCGGCAAATATTTTATCATTTGGTAAACCAATATATCGTGGAAAATTATTCTTCTGGTCCAATTTTTGTTGTGATAAATGTGGGCACTAAACCAGTAAATAAAAAAACCCTTTTCTGCTAGTAAAACATTACGCCTATTGCAGATTCACAAGCATTACCTTTACTCGTTACAAATTTGACTAAATTCATTTAATTAATTTATTTTATAACAGTTTTTGACCCACTCGGTACCTGCGTGACTGTACCTATAGCCACGGTCTGTGGGGATTGGCACCCCGTTTGAGGTTAAGGCTAAATCATTGAAAATAGTACAGAGACTATTGTAGTGGTATAGTCTTTTGCTTTAAAAAAAATATCTAAGTATATTAATTATTAGATTATTAATAATATAAATAAATATTTTTTAACACGGCATAGCAATAGCAAATTGTGAAAATACATAATAATAGAGCTTCGCAACCCAATTTACCTCTAAAATAAGACTCTGTACCTACACGATGGCTGTACAACCAATAGTATAGCAGCGGTCTGTGGGGATTGGTACTGTGATTTGTTAAGGTTGAGGGCCTCTGCCCACTGGTGACAAAAAATAGGACTAGGAGCGTAGATACGTTAGGCCGGTGACGGAAGCCCTGAAATGGATGCCAGTGCCAGAAGGCCAAAGAGGAAACACGAAGAAAATAAATTACTTACGACCCTGTTCTTAGATCCTTACTACTTACCGTAGTAAAATATCCGTAGCCGATTTGTTATCGTCTCCATACCCAACCTAAACCAACGTTATTATTGTAAATCTAACTTCAATCTTATTTAATATTCATAGGTAGATACACCTCTGACAATTTAATACTAGGTATTGAGTAGATATTTTTAATTATTTTGTATTTCACATCCTTCTATCATAAAAAATTCTATTAACTTTCCGTAAAATGTAAATGGCAGTGGTACATTACGTATGTAGGTACATCATGGTTACATTAAATTCCAAAAATAATTATCGTCTATAGGTTACTGGTATTTAGGTATTGGTATTGTTTTGTTGGTATGTTTCCACTTGACTTTTTTTATTTTATTAACTTATTTGGTTTGGCTATTTGTTGTTTGGTTTTAATTTATATGCATGTTGACTGCCGGTATATGTTTAAGTAGTATGTGTATATTGTTACTGTGTGTTAAGTCTAACATAACAATAATAATTTTAACGAGTAATTATCAGATAGGCAACATGAACACTTACTAATTTCAATAGGTCAATTTCTACCGATATCTGGAATATTTAATTAGGTAGGTATGCATTCGGTAGGTACCGCTATTGATCATTAACGAAGAATTTAATTTCTTTAAGAAAGTTGTAATTCATCAATAAATAGGTGTGCATAAATCATGCGATCAAATACCGCATTATTAGTGTCATCCTGGTACTAATACCATTTCGCTAGAATAATTCAAGTTGCTATATCACGGTGCTCCGCGTGGCTCCCGTTTTTACTTTTACGTTAATATTTGAAGTGCAATATAATTATAATAATAATTATCATTGTTTTGACAACACTTTTAATTAAGTAAATTAAAACACCTTTGGTCAAGTGCATTTAGCACGTAATCAATTTTAGTCATAGATAGGTACTTACTTACTTATGATCTATCTGTGTAGGTACTAGTGAAAACATAATTAGGTATATCATTTCTTAGATACCTATGCCTTCGGTGTCCCTCGATTCATCTAAATGTCAATTAATTGAATTAATCAATAAGCTTAAAATGAACACTGGCTTAGGTACCATAATTTAATTGAAAACACAAAATACTACCAAGTTTCACAAGTAGATAATTTTTAGTCCTGGTAAAAATAATGTACTAAAACAATACTAAGTATTTTATTTAATTAATTTGCATAGGCATTTTCCAGTAAAGTAGGTAGTACCTTACTACCTACTTTACTGGGAAAATTATTATTAATATTTCCTAACCTCTTCTTCAAAAAGTGCCTAACGAAGTAAGCTTTTAAAGCTTCTACTTTAATTTAATATCTAAGAATCTACCTAGTTGCTTAGAATTATGTCATACCATCAAAAGTTTATATTCCATCTCTTTTATACTATATAAATTATGTATAATATCTTATCTAAAAAAAAAACAAAAGAAAAATAATATTTGACAAAGCTACTTTTGACATAGGGCGTGTAATCAGCTCAAAATTATTCAAGTGTCTATTTCCTGTTTGATGTTTATGGTTTAGTACATTTTCTTTACTGGTTAAATATGATATTAGAATGTCAAAAACATAACTTTAACTATTAAAATGTCATCGGTATTGATAGAGCAAATACTTTATTTGTGTAGCTTTTGCAAAATAAAGCCTAGAGGTCGATTCTGGAATGAAATGTCTGTAAATTAGTCCTAACATTTTTATTCGACCTACTAAAGTATTTTCATGACATTAGCGTGAATTCATGAATTCAATGAACAATCCGTTACTTGAAACGGAATTGATCGTTTAACGCTGTAAATTAGCAGAATTTACCTCCTAGGTCTAATCAAATCAAAACAGCATAGCGTGATAAGTTGCGGCGGAAGACGACAAGGCGGCGCCGTAATGTGTAAAAAAAATCTCACCATACACGCGACATTTTGCTCCGGCTGAAGGCCCTTCTAGTCTTGCCACCTTACCTGGTCAAATTTTAAGGCCATCAAAAATAACGTGACTAACGTGCCTTCGTTCGCACGGGAGTTTATTTTTTTAAAACATGATAGGAGTCGTCCGAAACATAAATAAGTATATCTAATATATTTACGAGAGAGAATTTAGAAAACACAAACTTAAGTATATTTTAAAACTTATGTCGGGAGAATATTGGAGGACGAACACTGCATATTTCGTTACATCAATTCAAAATAGGTCGGTGTCGTATATCGAACCCCAATCACCCTACAAAATTGGTGCTGTAACGCACTTACTCTGCTATACCTACTATGCGTTTCAATTATGAATAGGACTGACCTCCAGCCATCTTGAGACGTCATAGCTGTCAATTCCAACCAGCTAAGTAGGGTGAGCAAAACAGATATTTTTGAAATAATATTTTTATGTATTTAAAATATTCCACCGATTGTTATTTAGAAGAAAATTAGATATTTTATTACCCGTGTTTATAATAAAACTAAAGCTATCGTTGTCTTGAAATATTTCCCCTTTTTCTGGTTTTTATTTTCGATTCATTTGACGTGGTAAATTTCTTTTTGGCAATCGTCACTGGTAATTGAATCAATAGTTTCCAGTGTTAGATTCTCAATTTGGCTTTCTAATTGTTGAACATCATTGTCAGCTACCCTACGCTTATCAAGTGCCAGGTATATTCAACTGGATTTAAATAACAATTACAGGGTGGCAGCTTCAAAACTTCAAAGGCATGGGAGTTTAAAATATTGTCTATAATTTTGGCAGATTGTGCCTTTTTATTAGCTCGGAGAGTTCCGGGTTTGGTATTACTGCTTGTAAATATACTTATTATAAAGTTTTAAAATTTCAAAAGATAAAATTAATTTTCTTTGCACGCTGTACTTTTTTTGACAGATGGGGATCATTCGAGGTCATTGACGTTCCTATTCTTATTTGAAACGCATAGTACGACGCAACCTACAAGATACAAAATGTTGCTACGCTTACAAATCTTTCCCCAATCGGTTTGCACTAGGTTGAATTTACTTAACTATACATAGTTTTCCTGATAATCTAGGTATTTTATATTTCGAAACATGTCAACGTTATGTTGGCAGTGGGGGACTTTCACACATAAACTGCCAACCCAACTTCCTTTTTCGTTTTGCAGGGTCGGCAACGCGCAAGTGATACCCCTGGTGTTACTACAAGCGTCTATAGGCTACGGTAACCGCTTACCATCAGGTGGGACGTAGGCTTGTTTGCCACCTTAATTGTATAAAAAAAACGTCCATCCGTAATTGAACCATTCTGTGCAATATGCAATACATTTGGGTACTTAAATTCTACAACATTCTAGTTTACTTGAGAAAATAATTATTTAAGTATTTCTGACACTTACGCGATTAGACATTGAAATAAAACTACATTTTACGGATTCTTTCGCATTTTATTGCTATTGTTAATCAATTGCTAATAATTAACAAAACTCGAGGTTAGCTGTCAATAATTATAACACCAAGGCGCCCACTACTTCAGTCTACCGAGTCGCGATTAGATAGAATAGTATTATTATTTTATCGCGATAAAAAGAGGAAAAAGTAGTTTTATTTCAAAATTATATTATTTAAAATTAAACAGTATCTAGGTGCGTTAGACAATAAGTAACAAAACAGGGGTGTAACCAACGTTAAAAAAGGGTTAAACAATGTGCAAACTTACTATTTAAGATATATATGAATGTATGTAGTGGCATAGATAGCTACATCTACCCGCAAATGATTTGAGATAACTGTTAACAAAAACGTAACAATTAATACCTAACGAGAATAAAAGGAGAAAGTGATATTAAAGTTAGTTAAAGAAGCAATACTTCATTCTGTCCTTGCTATTACATTGAACTGGTATTGTTTCACATAATAAAATTTAGTGTCTGTGTCATTGTTGACGTCGGAAAGAAGCATCTTGATTGAAGTAAATTCATAAACATTGTTTAGTTTTTTTTTTCTATGCAGGAATTGTAGGATATAAAATGTTAACCATACAATAAATTAAACACAGAACTGATTTTGAAATAATTATACCTACTTATAAATCGCTAGAATCAAGAACTTATTGTAATCGATGGCAAAGGAATAATATATTTTATAATTTTTAAGGTGCTTCGGGTCATGGCTCTTGCTAAATTTATGTGCGTGATTATATAATATGAAATTAATTGCGAAGAAAAATGGAATGTGAAATAACTGTTTATTTATTTACAAATGAATGCACTGAGGTAGCATCGCTGTGTGACGACGTGATTGTGGTTTCGTTAGTGCCCTATGTGACTTTTCAAGGCAACTGTATGGACAGTTGCCTTGAAAGGTCACTCAGGGCACCTACTATTACGGAATAGTAATATATTATAAAGCAGATTTAAATAGAAATCCTCTATGTTTGGTATTGCTGATATCTTTTGTTTCTTTTAAATATCCCGGTTGAAGATAATTATCGTAAATCTTCAATCGTCTGTTGAGAATTTATTTGAATCGTAATGCAAGTTTTTATTACTTACATGGCCTTAGTCACTCTCTGGCAATTCATAATTAATGATTTATATAATGTTTTCTAAAAAATATATTATTCAGTACCTAATCGTCCCTTCAGTTACAACGAAATTCCAAATTAAACTCGTGTTTAAACTGTATTTTTTTTATTCGAGTAGTAAAGGCGTACTACTAGGTGCATGTTCATATTGCATCGCCATGATGCTGAACTACCTACCAATGAAACACATATTTTAAATCATCGTCTACGTCATTTGGTAATAAACAATTTACATACGCCACCGCAATTTTATTGATAAATATCTATGCACATCCTTGTTATTCACTACTCCGTGATATTAAAAATTCTACTATGCTAGGCAGATTCGATGTTATTAGATAAGTATAAGCATTATGTACATTATAATTTGAGTGTGAAAAACCTATTGACATGAAATAAAATTTATTTAGCGTTGCAATTTTGTTTCATTCCGAATTTATGACTATAAATGTACCTTCAAGTTCGGACGAAATAACTGAATGTCTGAAGTTGTCCGCAAGTGGTCGGACAGTGGTAATTTTAAAAGGTAAAGTTTTTACCTTTTAAACATCATCGCAACTATTACCCCCTGGCCACAGCCGAGCGCGGCGCGGATTGCGGCGCGGCGTGAGGCGCGGCAAGCGGTGAGCGGCGAAAACAAATGGTAGATAACTAAGACAACCTATGAAGTATGCCAAAGCTACCGGCGCACGGTGGGCTGAAAATCGTCTTTCATAGACATAGAGACCTAAATTTCAAAGGGTCCTTTTTTTGGCTAGAAATGGATTCTGCTGATCATTACTATACTATAAAATGTCGTATGAAGCAACTGCATCTACAAATGAAAGAGTTATATTTTTTAAAAGAAAAAAATGTATGGGACTGGCATGAAAAATGAAGCTATCTCTGGAATCGCAACGTTGGCCGTTATATCCTTGCAGGTAGTTATAATACTATTTATTTTTAATGTTTTGCCGTATTTTATACTATGGCATCACTTGCGATTTTTTTTTTAAATCGTCAAAGTTTTAAAAAAATACATAATATGTTGATAATTCATTAATGCTTAAATTGATTTAAATACGACTATGCCAAGTCTAGTTTACAATTTTTATACATCTTATTTATAAATACTAACAAAAATAACTTATTAAAAGTAATGAAATAATAACTAAATTAAATAAAAAATATTTGGTTATAAATAAATATCAATCAAAAGAAAAAAAAAACTAATTATCTAAGGATCTTCCTATCATATACAATAAAAGTTAACTTATTCTAAACTTCTTCGTCACCATCAGAATCCACTTCGGAATCAGGCTCTACAATTGACATTACATCTAAGAACTCTATCGTAGCTTCCTGATCCTGAAGATTAAGTAGGTCTAAAGTTTCCTTAAAGTATGTCTGCTTCTTATCTGCATCTAGTTTTGGTCTTATTGTAGTAATAAGAGGATCAGAAGAGACGACAAGCATATTGAGGACATCCTCGTTTGATGCTTGTCTGCTCTTCTTCCTCGAATGGTGTTCTCTGAACCTCCTAAAATCTTTGTTTCGGGCCTCTGAAGCTTCTTCTGAAAGACTGCCAATTGGCACAATAGCATTTTCTTCGATTATGTTCCCTCCGTGAAATAGTAATTTGTGGACGGTCGATGACATGTAATACCAATTATATAGTTGTACGTATTTTTCCGCGGTTATTTTAGTGTATTCTTTAAATTTTACCACATCTATAAGTTCTCCAGATGTGATAGCTTGCAGAATTACAGCAAACCTGCGGATCAGGTCTTCATCTAATCCAGTGATCGCGGCAGTTTTTTCAGGATACTCAAAAAACCTCCTCGCTGTGTTACCATCGTTAGTTGTGCCTGATCCTTGCTTAACGATGTCGATCAAAAGATTGAGATCATCTTTGAATCGATCTTGGATAAGTTTTTTCCTTGATTGTAACAATTCTTGGTGAACTTCTCCTCTCGCAGACCACTTCTTGAAATCGAGACGATAAGCTATGTGTAAAAGACATTCCATCACATTAATGCGGGCATGTAGTGACGATAACCCAAAATTATATACACCAGGACGAACGGTTTTTAACGCAACCCTGTTCAAGTCATTCATTTCCGTAGGCTTCGCCAAACACAGGTAGCAGGCCGCATTTGATTTAGCTTCAGAAAGAATTGTACAAATTTTGCCATCAATCATTGTCATCATTAATTGATGACTAACCTTATTTTCTTGGTATTTTGAGGGAACCAAAGACTTGATTTCGTTATCCATTTTAGTTTTTTCATCCAAGACAACTTCTTTACTCTCCTTCAAAAAACTGAACTGCACTGGACGACAATACGTAGATGAGCAGGGTTTTGGATTTGCCCATATGGTATCATCTCCAGCTGTCAACTTTAATGGAACCAATGAGGTCATAAATATGCTTGAATCATCTTGATCACTCTCCATTTTTTGCTTATATCTACTTTGGTTGGATGCACCGTCAAATCCCCACTTTGATATTAATATCAATTGTTTGCCTTGTATGGCATTAGTATTAGGGAGACTTTCAAAAATCCTATTCACTGTTAAATCTAGTAATGCTTGTAGTGCAATCTTAGCTGAGGAATCCGTTACAGTTACAAATGTTTTCGGAGGATAGCACTGTAGCTTAGCCTTTTGTACTTTATAGTAAGACGGATATATATCCTTTGAATCTTCTCGAATCATCGTTTCCCTTAATGTGATGTATTGCCATTTCGATAGTTTTAATGAAAGTAACAAACCTAGTGCTTTCTCTGGTGAAAATTATGCTGAAGAAACTGGTTTCTTAATAATTTCCTTAATTTTTGCCGCTGCTTCTGGATTTTTGAGCATATGTTCAATAACCGATGCAATATCCTCACGACCATCTTGTTTCAAAAGTGCTGCAGCTGAATATGCTATCTCAGTAGGGTCTTCGCCTTTATGTTCATCAGAACGTCTCTTCTTCTGCTTGTTACCTAGATCTTCAAATGGCTTTCGAGATCTTTTTGTCATCGTTGAAGTCGATGTCATCATTGACGTCGATGGTACAGGTTCAGCAAAATTATTTTCACTTATCGGTTCTTGAATGAGCAAATCAGTTTGAACGCAGTTTGGCCAGTCAATATTTGCCTGAAGCCAATAATTGTAATCCTGTCTAAAAACTTCAGTTTTCCGATGCTCAAAAATCCAGAAGCAGCGGCAAAAATTAAGGAAATTATTAAGAAACCAGTTTCTTCAGCATAATTTTCACCAGAGAAAGCACTAGGTTTGTTACTTTCATTAAAACTATCGAAATGGCAATACATCACATTAAGGGAAACGATGATTCGAGAAGATTCAAAGGATATATATCCGTCTTACTATAAAGTACAAAAGGCTAAGCTACAGTGCTATCCTCCGAAAACATTTGTAACTGTAACGGATTCCTCAGCTAAGATTGCACTACAAGCATTACTAGATTTAACAGTGAATAGGATTTTTGAAAGTCTCCCTAATACTAATGTCATACAAGGCAAACAATTGATATTAATATCAAAGTGGGGATTTGACGGTGCATCCAACCAAAGTAGATATAAGCAAAAAATGGAGAGTGATCAAGATGATTCAAGCATATTTATGACCTCATTGGTTCCATTAAAGTTGACAGCTGGAGATGATACCATATGGGCAAATCCAAAACCCTGCTCATCTACGTATTGTCGTCCAGTGCAGTTCAGTTTTTTGAAGGAGAGTAAAGAAGTTGTCTTGGATGAAAAAACTAAAATGGATAACGAAATCAAGTCTTTGGTTCCCTCAAAATACCAAGAAAATAAGGTTAGTCATCAATTAATGATGACAATGATTGATGGCAAAATTTGTACAATTCTTTCTGAAGCTAAATCAAATGCGGCCTGCTACCTGTGTTTGGCGAAGCCTACGGAAATGAATGACTTGAACAGGGTTGCGTTAAAAACCGTTCGTCCTGGTGTATATAATTTTGGGTTATCGTCACTACATGCCCGCATTAATGTGATGGAATGTCTTTTACACATAGCTTATCGTCTCGATTTCAAGAAGTGGTCTGCGAGAGGAGAAGTTCGCCAAGAATTGTTACAATCAAGGAAAAAACTTATCCAAGATCGATTCAAAGATGATCTCAATCTTTTGATCGACATCGTTAAGCAAGGATCAGGCACAACTAACGATGGTAACACAGCGAGGAGGTTTTTTGAGTATCCTGAAAAAACTGCCGCGATCACTGGATTAGATGAAGACCTGATCCGCAGGTTTGCTGTAATTCTGCAAGCTATCACATCTGGAGAACTTATAGATGTGGTAAAATTTAAAGAATACACTAAAATAACCGCGGAAAAATACGTACAACTATATAATTGGTATTACATGTCATCGACCGTCCACAAATTACTATTTCACGGAGGGAACATAATCGAAGAAAATGCTATTGTGCCAATTGGCAGTCTTTCAGAAGAAGCTTCAGAGGCCCGAAACAAAGATTTTAGGAGGTTCAGAGAACACCATTCGAGGAAGAAGAGCAGACAAGCATCAAACGAGGATGTCCTCAATATGCTTGTCGTCTCTTCTGATCCTCTTATTACTACAATAAGACCAAAACTAGATGCAGATAAGAAGCAGACATACTTTAAGGAAACTTTAGACCTACTTAATCTTCAGGATCAGGAAGCTACGATAGAGTTCTTAGATGTAATGTCAATTGTAGAGCCTGATTCCGAAGTGGATTCTGATGGTGACGAAGAAGTTTAGAATAAGTTAACTTTTATTGTATATGATAGGAAGATCCTTAGATAATTAGTTTTTTTTTTCTTTTGATTGATATTTATTTATAACCAAATATTTTTTATTTAATTTAGTTATTATTTCATTACTTTTAATAAGTTATTTTTGTTAGTATTTATAAATTAGATGTATAAAAATTGTAAACTAGACTTGGCATAGTCGTATTTAAATCAATTTAAGCATTATAATGAATCATCAACATATGTATTTTTTTATATCTTTGCACGCAATTGCTTCATACGACATTTTATAGTATAGTAATGATCAGCAGAATCCATTTCTAGCCAAAAAAAGGACCCTTCGAAATTTAGGTCTCTATGTCTACGAAAGACGATTTTCAGCCCACCGTGCGGCGACGGGCTGCGCGGTGTGCGAGTGAAACAAATGTACAGACGCCAGCAGGTCAAGCTATACAAAACTGTCAAAATTTCCCAATTGAATACGAACTTTAATGTATCGAGTTAAAGTTGGAATTCAATCAAAGAAATTTGACAGATTGTGGTAGCTTGATGTGCTGGCCTCTGTACTAGCGAGTATCGAGGTGGCCACAGCTCAGAGCGGCGCGCGCGGCGGCATCGGTGGACGCATTCAGACATCGCACGACCGAAACAAATAATTTTGTTTTTAACGCGCGTTCAGCTTATAAAAATAATGAATACGGAACAATTTATTAGTGAAATACTGAGTAGACCAGCAATATGGATGTCAAAACATCCACATCATAAATATACCTAGGCATATTATAAAAAAAATGTGGGAAGAAATAAAACAAAAAATTTCCTATATATATTCATAATAGGATAGTTCCTATATTCATAATAAAGAGTGTGAAATTCGCCTAATTCTCTCCTTCTCTGATTAACTGGGTGCGCTCCTATTCTTGACTGAATGATATCTTGAGCTAAGAACGCACTTGATTCAAGGCAATACAGTGCCACTTTTGATAGGGCCATTTTAATAGTTTAGCCGTTCTATAAATACGTCCACCGCTGATGTTGCCACAGTCGCAACTAGTCGAGCTATGGCAGTGTTGCCAGACGCATTGAACCTTTTATCTATATTGGAGACGGCTAAAATCTGTATGCCTTTTTATATTGAAATCTGTATAAAATCTGTATGGTCAAAAGAACCAAAACAGAACCTAGGTACAGTCGACAAAAGGGTTAAGTATACAGGCAGCTAATTAAACATCGTGTTTTTTTTAAATTGTGTAATTATGTATCACGCAATATGTGTCAAAACGCAGGTACCTATTGTAAGCTGCTACACATCAAACCCTTTGACCGGTAATTATTTCAATCACAATCTGTGTAAAGATGCAGATTTCGTTCGCTACCTGTATACCAAACTCTTTTGTTGACTGTACTTACCATATGCAGGCTAGTTACTTTGTTCTGCTTCTTTTGAAAGATCTGTTTTACAGAATGTACTACAAAAAGCAAAATATTCACCTTTATGACTCGATCTCAATCAAGCCTTTTATGAAGACTCTTCCATCCAATTCCGATTAAACTTATTGATTTTTGACATTTACGCATTGAAATAAAAGTACTTTTTACGGATTTTATCGCGTTATATTATTAATCCCGACGTTTCGAACCCTTTACAGCATCCGCAAAAAGTAGTTTTATTCCGATTAAACTTTTCCGATTTTTAAGATGCTATATCTAATTAATAATAATAATATCCCTGGACGATTTCACACAACACCATCTAGTCCCAAACTAAGCAGAGCTTGTACTATGGGTACTAGACAATGGATATAATACTTATATACTTTTTTTTGTAAATACATACTTAAATTACATAACAAACACAAACACTTAATGTTCATCACATAAATATTTGTGCCCTGTGGGAATCGAACCCACGACCTCGTGATCAGCAGTTTGACACGCGGACCACTAGACCACAGACGTCGTTCACAAAAACACAATCAATATAATACCAATTACTACTAAAAGTAAGATATTATGTAAGTACGATGTGAATTACTTTCGAGAAATGCATCACCAGAGCGCAGTATCTTGGAGAGCACACAAAAGTTATTGGTTAAGGAATTCCCTCCATTTCAAACTAGCAATGTGCTCATATTAAAAAATGAACGACATTATCCATAAAAAATAGAAACAGACAAAATTTTTCTTTAATATTTTAATTACGGATGGCGTTTGAGTGTGTTATATAATTTGATATGTTTCGTTTTAAGCAGATTACGGCAATGTAGTCAATAGAATATGAAAATTCTGTATAAAAATCTGTATCCAACGGTAATCTGTATCGCACATTGAAAATCTGTATAAATACGCAGAAATCTGTCTTATGGCAACACTGAGCTATGGCATACTACCGCAAATCGCGCCTCCCGTCGCACCGCGCGCCGCATCGCCAGAAACTATGGCCAGTCCCTTAGGGTTGTCAATATGTCGTGTGATTGTCCTTAATAATTCGATATTTTTGCACAAATTATTAACTTCAGACACGCAGTTATTACGTCCGACTTGTAAATAGATTCTAAGATAATAATGTTTGGGGAATTACCCGAATATGTTATTTACTATTTGTAGGTACAGAGGCGAGCACAATCTGTCAAATGACTTTGATAGATTTTCAACTTTCATACGATGTAATAAGGTTCACGTTCAATTGGGAAATTTTGACAGTTTTGGATAGGTTGACCTGCTGGCGTCTGTACCTTTATTTAACTCGCAATGCCTTTTACTCATGCGGCAATAATATGTAACATATTAAACATTATCCAATTTGTTTTTACGTACATTATGTTTCTTACTTCTGAGTACTTTTTCGTGACTATACCTGACGTGAAAAAGACATCAGGCTGGAAACCTATCTCGTGTTGGGTTTACGCCGCGGCATTTTGGACAGATCTGGGGGCACGGCAGTGCCCCCGCCAAGACGAGCGCGAAGCAAACACTGCCGTACCATCCTTTACTGGAACCATTTCGCCGCATTTTCAGGCCCCTATTTGAGAACCTCTGGATAAGACCAGAAAGCAGAAATTCAACAAACAAGTCAACGGCCAAGTCACACAACATTAACTATAAATAATAAAGAAATCGCAGTAAGGAACCTTAGACTTGGCACGACTTTGTCCAGCTAGATTTCATTACTTTTTAGAGATAAACAAGCAGCTCCATCGAGACTTGGCTAGTTTTTTACAGAATGTTTTTGATGGGATTGAATTTACGCCCAATAAGCGCCCGTTTGTGACTAGTAAATGCCTAAAAGTCAGGGCATTTACTTAATACTTCAAAATTATTTGTAATGCGTAATGAATATCTTATGAAGATATTTTTTTTAAGTATTTGAAGTAATTTCAATTGAATTTGAATTAAATAGACAAAAGAATAAATAATATCTATTCGTCATTTATCGCAGTATCTAATTTCGAAATCGATGTTAACCAATACTTTACACTGCACATAATTGTTAGATCCCCGATCTCAAGGACTTGAAATTAATTTAAGGGACACAGAAGCGATGGTTTTTATTTATTTTTTGCAAATAACTACAAAATATAGTCGGGGTGGGTCGTTAGAAATACAGAGTCTGTCATTAGTCAATAAAACCGTAGTAACGGTTCTTAAATATTGTGAATGGACTCGTTATAAGGCCCCATTTAACCTCCTTTCGGCTTTACGGGTAGTTTTGTAACATCCTGTATAATGTGAAGAGAAATCAATTTTCCTTTGTAACTAAATTAAAACCCATAAATTGGAACCTGTTAAGGATTGACGAAGACAACTGTTACAATATATCCAACGACCATGGACATATCGGAATTATTTGTAAAAGAAAGTTCAGAGTAAAAAACTGAAACAATGCAAGATACTACTTCTGAGGCATCCACTTATGGTCTATCATTGTACCGATACCGCGAAATGAATCCTCGAAATAGCGATAGTGACGATTTATTATACAGAAATATTGTGTATACACCACTACTGTGAATTTTATAGAGAAGTTAGAAAAGCAATATTAAAATATGTCATAATATTTGACAATGTTGGAGAAGGTAACACCCTTGTAACACCATTTCTGTCCATTTTGTAAGTGATATGACTGTCATTATGACTGATTTCAAATCATTCTTTAGAAATATTTTATTAAATAATTTTTCGACTTTTTTGTTAGGTACTTATAATTTTGTGATTCAGGCAGTGTGTGATTTTAATACTTTACCATTAAACATTTTATTTACAAATTGCATAAATAAGTTTTATTAAATAAAAAAGACATATTTTAACTAAAATCATACCTACCACATTTATTTAAAACTGTTTTTTCTGCGCAGCATTTGGGCGTAAATCGTTTTTGCCCTATTCGCCCAGTTTATGCCCATTTTTGCCTTTATACACTAATCCTACCCAAACAACACAAATTAGCTGAATACCTAATCATTGTATTATAAAACATTTCTGGGCACTTCACGCCGAATTACTTGACGGGTACAAGCAATTTGGGCACATAATATAACGCTTTAATTTATATAGGTACATACTCCTATTATCTGAATAAATGTACCATTTTTTTTTGTTTACGCGGGGCAACCAGTCTGCGGGGAATTAGACATGACATCCTTGACATGGGATGCTTACCCACTAAAATCACCCCGGTGGCCACCTACTTCAGCACATAGAGTAGAGGAGGCACTGCGACCTCTTATTAGACCACCCCTGCGCAAGCCTGTTAAATATAGGTACACAATCGCACGCACTAATACGCAAACTTACATAGCTACACACACACTGTATTGTAAGAAACTTTCAGAACTGTTCTTTAACGGTTTGTAAGCGCAATAAACATTTTAAAATTACATTTACCGAATCTACATAATCGTGACAAGACAATAACAGATTCGATACTTCCGTTATCAACATTATTACAATAATGTAGGTTTCTAATTATTATTTATTTATTTTTTGGCTTTGTATTTTTAAATGTTTTATTTATTAATTTTTGTTGTTTCAAAATATTCATCTAGAGAATAAAATCATTTTTTTACTACAAATGCTTTTAATTTTCTATTAAAATGTGTTAATTTTATTTCCTTTTTTACTATTGGTAATTTATTACATATCAGTACACTACGTGTTTCTATTACTCAGAGATAAAATAAATAATTCACAGATTTTGGGATCGTTGGGATTACTTGTACCTAATAGCAGGCAGCGACAAAGACCGAGAGAGAGATTGTTTGATGTGCCAGTCATACGCACGACCTCTAGTTAGAGCAATCCTAAACAGCATATCGCAACAATTAGATATACTTATTAATTTTAAATATATTTATTTGTACGTTGGTGGAATTTGAAAGGGTTACATTAAATTATTTATCACTAGCTTTTACCCGCGACTTCGTACGCGTAGACTTAGTAACACAATAATTATTGTTGTCGGATTGAATTCATGGAATAAGTTATACTTAATGTTAGGCAAATTCCCGCTTATTTCCGAGATTTGAAGTATTTAATATGCCAGCGTTAGTCACAAACTATTAGTGTAGGTGCCAATATTTTATTCAAATCCTGTAAGGATTTCTCCGATATCAGTTTTTCGGGATTTCCGGGATATTCACACATTTCTCTGGGGTAAAATGTATCCTATTTGTTATTCCCGGTCACATACTGTGTGTATGAAATTTCATTCAAATCCCGTAAGTAGGTCTCCTACATAATTTTTCTAGGAAATTCCCACATACTTTTGGGGTAAAATGTATCCTATTTGTTATTCCCGGTCACATACTATGTCTGTATGAAATTTCATTCAAATCACGTAAGCAGGTCTCCTACATAAGTTTTCTGGGAAATTCCCACATAATTTTGGGGTAAATTGTATGCTATTTGTTATTCCCAGTCACATACTATGTGTGTATGAAATTTCATTAAAATCCCGTCAGCAGTTCTCCTATATCTGTTTTTCGGGATTTCTGGGATATTTCGTCATTTTTCTGGGATAAAAAGTAGCCTATACTTTATTCCCGGTCACATGCTATTAGTATACCAAATTTCATGCAAATTGAATCAGCCATTTTTGCGTGATTGAGTAACAAATAAACAAACAAACAAACATCCAAAAATTCACACTTATAATATTAGTACGATTAATTTAAATGTTTCTATTAACTACATGTTGGTATTGGGTGCATGCCTGTAAAAATTGTAGTACCTATGTATTAAATAACTAAATGAATAAAAATATTACTTTAGTGGGATGAAGAAATAATTTGGTGTTACTTTTTGCCCATCACTACCTAATCATGACTGTATCTGTAGGTACCTACCCAATACAAAAGGGCGAACTGTGGGTGTACCTTCTGAGGTACACCCACAGTTCGCCCATTTGTATTGGGCTGTGTCAAGCAAAGCTGAACCTACTGAGTCTGCTCTCAGTAGGTTCAGCTTTGCTTGACACAGCCTACTGATTTCAAATCCGGAGCACGATTATTACCTGCTCAGCACAGATTAACTATGATTAACTTGCTTCAACATTTAAGAAAACATTACCCTCCTTCGGCAGTCGGGAAAAAATTAGCAACCTCCTCCATACTAATGTCCACAATCATCACTGGTGACAGTGACAAATAATCAAAATTGAAATTGTAGGTACAATTTATTTAAATAGTGCAAAATTTTTAATGCGGGTAAATAATGTAAATACGTCAGAATAATGGATCCCCAGAGGAAAACTGTACCCGGCCCTATGGCTCCTACAAGTATGAAGACAGCGCGTAAAAGTTTCGCAATTACTAATACTTATATCAGAAGTAATAAAAAAGAAATAGTAAGTGTGCACACCAGCACTCCTACAGTAGAAACTCAGTCATTTCACCTTGAAGAGAATCAAATATATCAGGGAGACATTAACGTTCTTTCAATTATGTAAGTAACTACTACATTTTTATAATTTGGCACATTCAAGGAGCGCTTTGATCGCCACTGTCAAGAACACTGATTTTTAAAACTGGCAGTAGTTTCTACCATCGGTCTGGCTTTTATCCACAATGTGCAACTGACTCTTCGCGAAGTTATCTTAAATACATAGCATCACGCCTGAATTCCCCGATGGATTAATCAGAGGTGTACCACTGTACACCCACTGTTCGCTGGTATATTTAGGTTCCATGTACCTAATAGATGATTTGCAATCGAACCTATTAGCAAATCCAACCTCCGAACTGCTACTGATAATTTCATCGAAATCTATCTGGGAATCGAACCCAAGACCACTGGTGTAGCACTCCCGCCCGCCTAGGATCACTAGATCAACCAGGCAGTTATCTTTACTTATATCGAATGGCTTTTTGAGCAATATTCATTAGGGGAAATGGCCTTTCGCGCAAATGTCTAACGTAAGCACATCTCTTGTTCTTATTAACAACATCACATGTTACTTTATTACAGAGATACGAATAAGGATATTATGTGCTGTAAATATACAGAAGATTTTAATGAAATAGCAGCTGGTTTTACCGATGGTACTATGAGAGTGTTTAGTTGCAATACTGGAGGTTGCTTGCATACTTTGGTAGATGACGAATGTCGCGCATATCCCGGACCTGTCACGGCTATTAAGCATCGGCCAGTCAGCAAAGCTAATCCTATTACAAACATGCTGTTATCATCTTGTTAGTATCTTTATTTCAATGAATACTTATTTATTATTGACCGTATGTATGTACAAATACCAGCAGGTCAAGCTATCCAAAATAATTTTCAAACAAAGAAATTTCACATATTGTGGTAGCTTGTTGTGCTGATCTGTGTACCTGCTGTAGCCTATGGAATTTAAAAAAAATTAAATAGAGTTCTGAAATTATTATCAATCATTAAATTATTACTAGCAATTAGGGCCCCCACTGATTGCGATTTTTTGTCACCGTGATTTATTGTCACCAAGTGCTATGTAAACTATACTGAGTGAGTGCGCTCATTGTGGTGACGTGACAATAAGGTGACAAACAGTTGCAGCGACAAGAGACACCGGGGTGATGTGACTGTCACTTGCCCGTACATGCTATGGGAGTCCGCTCACTGGTGACTTTTTGCCATTCGGCCGGCTCCGCGCGTCAATTTCATTTCTTTTTTTTTTTCGCCAATTGTAGGTTTATAACACGTTCAGGGTACTATGAAAATAATACCTAATCACATGTACCCTAAATGTGATAAAGATCTATGCAAAATAAAATATTTTACGAGCTAGATCGAACGATACCTAAAATCTGTCTCGGTAAATAAGTAGGTAGTAGTAGTATGAACATTACTATTAGCAGTCTGTGGAAGCTATTAGGAAATCTTTAAAATATTATCAGTATTTACATTATTTCTGTGAATATTGGCAATATTAAATCATTTTCTCTTGTTTACTTAGGTAGGTAGGTATCACCGTATCAGCTGAATTATTTGGAGCCCTTTCTTACGACGAATAAATTTGTATTAGCTCTTTTTAGATGTAAACGGGTGTATCAAATGCTGGAAATATAAATATGATCAGTGTTTATATACGATTCGTGAAAAACGACAAACATTGGGAATAAATTACCACCCACGTTACAGTAAATTTGTTACTTACGGTGATGATGCTAAGTTGAACATGTACGACGAAGAAGCTCAAACTCAAGAACGGGCTTTTTATTCCAGGTGATTTTGAGCTTGATTAATTATTTAGGTACCTACTTACTTATGTAGTACATAATATATTAAATATTATGAAACATTTCAGTTACATAAATCAAATTACCAGAGGTGTACCTATATAATTGACTATCGACTGTTTTCAAGGACTGTACTTTTTAGGTTACAAGGTTAAAGTCGTCATCTGCATCTTCACTAACTAGTAGGTAGGTACATGAAAATCCAAACATTGGTAACTACGACGAATTATGTATCAGTGGTACTCAAAGCGAATTGCGAATAGATTGAGGAGGCAATATAATGAAACCGAATTTGGAATGAAATATTTTTTTATTATTTAAACACAATTTGTAATTTGGGAGTTAGGTACTTTAAAAGTAGCATTAACTTCAAAATGTTCTCTCAATTCAGACACTCGTGCTTTCTCTATGAATTTTGACTAGTTGTTACATTTTACGATTGCCCGTCGTTTGACTCATAATGCCACTAAAGTTTGATCAAATTCAACCTAAATAGTTTTATTTCACAGTCAACAAAGGAATGTTGTGAACGGTCACACATCCAGAATATTTGCATGTGCATTCAATCCCCGGTCACAGCACGAGATGATATCCGGAGGATGGGACAATACAGTGATGTGCTGGGACGATCGGCAACCATATGCAACTCGATATTTTGATGGCGTACACATGTGCGGCGAAGGATTAGATTTCGATAAGCCGGGAAGACAGGTACGAAATTTGTTTCTACAAACCTTGAAATTATTCTCACTCAATCTTGAGTTTAAAAATTATGTGAAAGCCGACAACAGAAACTGAATTCGTAGTAGATACGCAAACTAGCAATATGGTGCTATAGATAGCTAACCAGGCTCTTGATCGATTACACACCTATAGCAAGTCTTCAATATTAAATACCATACTACCATCACGCCTGTATTCCGCGAAGGAATAGAACGAGATGTACTAATGTGCACCCACAGTTCGCCCAAGTTTAGGTCCCATTTAAGAGGGGGCGAGCCTATTGCACAAATCCACAGATCCTAATAAAACTTTGCTCGACCGTGTCGACAAGGTATTCAGTGTTTGCGTTCTAGTACTTTGTTCTTTTTAAATTATGTAAAGCTGGGTAAATAAATGTACTACACAAGACTCGTAAAAGTGCTGTGACTACGCAACTCGCCTATCGTTTGTTCGTCAAAGTAAAACGAACATAGAAGAGTACAAACACGCTCATTAATTTGAGTTTGGTTGTAGGTAAATATTATTCGCACGCGTAGTGCGGATCAAACATCATAGGAGCAATATTTTAAAACTTTAATTTGTTTTAGATATTAACGTGCTCTTGGCAAGAGAAAGATTGCATTCAACTATGGGATTATGGATCATGTAAATTAATTGAAACAATCGTACCAGACAACTTTCAGTCAAAATTGTATTGTGGGAAAATTGTACCACATACCAACTTAATTGTATGCGGTGGATCAGACTCAAATATTTTAAGAGTTGTAGATACTAACATGAAAGTAGTAAGTTGATTAGAATATTAATGTTTTATGTTTATATTATGATTCTTGAGCTTAAGGATATAAATGTTGCTATTAGTTTCGCTGTCGGCTGGTGATCTTCTAGTATACCTGACACATCGTTGGGCACAGGCGATCGAGACTAAGGGGGAAGCCTCGGCGGTCGTCGTAATAGACGGTGAATGCTCCGACTCCATGTTTATGAATGCTGGTGTCCCTCAAGGCTGTGTACTATCGCCTACTCTGTTCCTTCTCCATATTAATGACCTGTTGCAAACCAGCGGCATTCATTGTTATGTGGATGACAGCACAGGCGATACTTTCTATACCGGCCGAGCTAACATGTCTCGGGAAAACGTCATCGAGAGCCGAAACAAACTTGTGTCTGAAATTGAGACCATTTTAGAGAGTCTCAGAGTGGGGCAGACTTAATTTGGTCCAATTTAATCCCACAAAGATGCAAGCTTGCGTATTCACCGCCAAAAAACTGCCGATGGTCATTTCTCCTAGTTTTGAGAGCATACCCTTAATTGCTTCAACCAGTATTGGAATACTTGGTATCTACATATCGAATGAAGTCCAATTCCGCGGCCATTTAGAGGGCAAGGCTAAATTAGCCTCAAAGAAGCTTGGCGTGCTCAGTAGATCGAGACGGTATATTCATTCCGGCCCACCACCTACTACTTTATAAGGCGCAGCTCCGGCGTCATATGGAATACTGCTCGCATCTCTGGGCAGGGGCACCCCAGTACCAACTTCTCCCTCTGGACCGCATCCAACGGAGAGCGATTCGAATCGTCCATTGCCAAGATATTTCAAACCGGCTAGACCCCTTGGCCCTGCGTAGAGATGTGGCCTCCCTATGCATCTTCTATCGGATATATTATGGGGAATGCTCCGAAGAATTATTTGGATTGATCCCTGCTGCCACTTTCCGCCATCGTTCCACGCGACATCAGTTCCATCCACATCATCTAGATGGTTGGCAGACCACTACTGTGCGTTTCTCTAGAAACTTTCTGCCTCGCACTACTAAATTGTGGAATGAACTGTCGCCTGCAGTATTTCCGGACCAATATGACCTTCAAACCTTCAAGAAAAGAGCGTACTCCCATTTAAAGGCCGGCAACGCGCTTATGACTCCTCTGGTGTTACGGGTGTCCATGGGCGGTGAAAATCGCTTACCGTCAGGCGATCCGTCTGCTCGTTTGTATATCCCATAAAAAAAATACTATTTTCTGCAATCTGTCACGAATGAGCCAAAGAAAAACTGTTAAAAATGTTCAAAAACCAAATCACGTGTCATGCGTACCAAAATCCTTTTTTTTTTGTGAATGCGTAATGATTCCATATTTTCAGACAGAGTGTAGTATACGAAATAATCAAGGCGGTATATATGCGTTTGATTTTGGAACGATAAGAAGAAAAGCAAAGAAAGCTACGGATTCTTACAAAAAAATTAGTGAATTACCGAACGTACCTCGTGTTTCATTTGTTACTGGAAAAAGACTACAAACAGTAGACTTTGGATGACTGCTATTATCTATAAGTAGAAAAACAAAGCACTGCAAGATTTGAAGAATATAAAAAAAAGGTATAATAATTTTGGACATAAGTTTTCATAATTAATTCCAAATAAGCTAATAATATCGATTAAGCTAAACGCATAATTATTATTTTGATATTAGAAGTTAATTTAATGGCCAAATCTATCTACCTATATAAGTTGATCTGTTTTGATGCCGCATTATTGAATGATGTTATCCATGTTGGCAAATTGTACCTCGTTTATGTATTACATATTGTATTGGAAATAAATATTTTTGTATGATATTTTCTATCAGTCGGGTAAGGTCTCACAGAAGAAACGCTGACGTAAAAGTTGTACATCAGTTGTATTGAATTTATTCTCCCATTTAATTTCTCTACTAACAAACAGCCGTTTATACAATTTTAGGTGATAGACAAATACACTGTGATTTCATTTTGTAAATATAGTATATAAAACTCTAGAAAGATAAAATATCGAGTTTGGCAAGAATTCATAATAAATAAAAAACATAAATACTTCTACATAGTATTATATACAGGATTTGAACATCTATTACTCGTCCGATTCAAGTTGAGCCTCGTCAACGGATGGGTTTTCCCATGTTGCAATTGTTTTTTAGTTTGAGCTTTCGACATCACAGTGGATACCACTACTTCGCTGTAGTCAATGGGAGCGAGCGACACGACCGTGGGCGCGGGCGGAGGGCGCTCGGCCGCGCCGCGCACCGCGCCACAGAACGAGTTGCGCAACGACGAGCGCGCGCGCGACTCGCTCTCCGACGTCAGCTTGCACTTCTTCGACACTGACTCATGTGGCGCTCTGTTGCGGCGCGCCTCGCAGCTGGACTCGCACCGCGACCGACCCGGCCGATCGTACCTGTCCACTAATACTTTGACGGACAAGTCCTCTCCGGAGGGTGGAGAAGCCGGCGGCCGGTCGCGGCCATCAGCATTGGTGGAGCGTACTCGTGAGTCGGAGCGGCGGAGGGAATCTGTGTCGGAGCGCGCCTCGAACTCCTTCTTGAGGTTGCTGACGAGGCCGGCGGCGGCGGCGGCGGCGGCGGCGGGGGCCCGCGGCAGGTCCCCGTGCGAGGCGCAGGCGGCGCGGCGGCGGCGGAGGCCTGCCCGCAGCCAGGTGTCGGCGGGCGCGGAGGCCGACAGCCGGCCGCTCCACGTGGAGGCGCCACGGTCGCGCGCTCGTTCCATCCGCGCAGCTGCGTTGGCAAGCTCTTTCAGTATGGCACACGTTTCATTAAATTTCCGTTCATTATCCGCCCGTCGGCAACCCGCGCGGGTCTCGGTGTGCTCGCTGATTATGCCGAGGTCGGACGTCGGCTTCTGCGGCGGAGGGCCAGGATCGGCGGTTTTGTCGCCGTCCTCCTTCCGACGCTCTTCGCTCCGTTCCTTGCCCCTTTTAGGCTCGTCTCGCGGTGCGGGCTGCGCTTTCGGAGTCCTGGTGTCGTAAGAGCCCCAGGACGAGTGCCGCGACAGATCGAGAACGACCGCGCTGTCAAACGAGCTCCACGAGCTTTGTCTGCTCGGTGGTGGTGCATCGTCGTCGATACCTTTTTTATCGTCGAAATCTAAATATGAACGTTCTATGGTATTAGAGAGAGTTTCACTAGTTGTCACTTTATTCGTTTTTACATCTATAATTCCACTGTCACTTTTCACTATATTATCACTATTATTATTAATAGTCCTGTTATCGTCAACTCTAGACCACGAAGGCTCCCCCGGGTCCCAGGTGTGTATTTTATCAACTTCGAAATTTGGTTGGGGATATTTTTGACTTAGATTCCTCGATGGAGAAGCTTGCGACAGCTTGTTGGGCCCGTCTATTTGATTAACCAAACTAGCCGGTACCTCCAATGTTTTTGTAGTTTGGGATTCATTTTGGTTACCAAAATTTAACTTCTGGTATCTTTTATTAAAATCTTTTCGATCACTCGATGCAGCATTCTCTATTTCGTTTACTATGTGTTTAACGGATGGAGCTCCTTCCTCCTTCAACCGCATAATTTGATTAGGTGAGACGCTGTAACTTCCATTTGCGCATGGCATTAACATATGACGTGTTTCGAATGCTAAATTTTCCAAGGAAACTGACGTGGGTGGAGGCGGCGGGAGCAGCTCGGCGGCGGCCTTGGTGTCGGGGGACCACGAGCGCGGCCGCCCCGTATACGATCCTGTCAGAGCCAACACTAACGGTGTCGGATCCATTACCTTATTTTCTGTTTTTGACATATTTTTAGGTGACTTTAGATTAGTTTCCGATTTAGATCGCTGCAACTTTTCTTTATTTTTCATTGCGTCGAGTATGCCTTGGTAAGTCTCAAGTTGGTTTAAAAAGTTTGTATTTGGTTTAATACAATTTCGCTTTGCTTTAACGTGTTTAAGAGCCTTGTCGAAGTTCCAGTTGAATGCTTTCATGGCATACGCAATCACTACTGAAGCTGATCTACTGATACCCATTTTGCAATGAACAAGAACCTTTGAACCTTCGTTTCTGGCTTTGTTTATATATTTGTATGTATTGTCCCAGTGTTTTAACAGGTCAGTCTTCTCGTCATCATAAACTCTAATGTTAAGGTAGTCGAACATACCAGGAAAGAAATTGTCGATCTCTCTCGTTACGTTCAATATGTGCCTCACCCTGAAAAAATTACCAGTAAATTATTAAATTATTTTGTACTTCACCTGCTCACCTGAAAGTGAATCATATCAACTAATAATAGGAAAAAAGACGATCTTTTCGATCTTTGCGCTTTTCACAGGGAAGAAAAGTTGTATGGACCGTCATTAACGAGGTTTTCATTGGTTTTAAACGTATTACTTTAGCGTAATTGTGTTATGGTTCTAACGTTCATGGTGATATAGTCAGCGCCGAACTGCGCGTAAGAACTTTGCAACGAGTTTTATTTTTCACGTCGCAGAATTTTGTAATTCCTGAAAACTGGTGCATCTCATTTGATTTAAAATTATTTGGTATATTTTTATTTCAATTATAGCATACTCCCTTACTTTTAATTACAGTAAAAATGTAAGGGGTCATTATGAGCAACTTTTACTGTGCTACAAAAAATCTCATCCAAACATTTCCTCGAGTTGTTAATTTACTAATTTTGGTTACAATTTTTTTTACCTCGTAGTTTATGTTGAAGGTCATTATATTTGTTTCCAAAAATAAATAAAGGACAGCAATAACTATTATTCGCCTAGTTTAACAACCAATTTGGTAAAGATTTATGTTTTTTTTATAATTATATGTTTATCTGTGTTAAAATAAATTAAAATCAGCATTGCTTCCCTAGGGACGCAAAAACCTACATTCCTACGTCTAGAATAATAAACTAGCGGATATGTAGTTCACTTAAGGAATAGGAGAAGTAAAAATGATAGTATTTGTGTTAAGTTAACATACCCATTGCGTTGTAATTCTTCAAGATTGCTTGCATTCCATTCTGATCCGAGATAAACATGATCAAAAATCTCAGTAGGTGCATCCATCTGCCCCAATATAGTAAGCATCTCCTGGTCGATGAAGGACTTGTACTCGGCGAGATCCATGTCTAGCTCCTCCTCTAGTCGCCCTCGAATAGCTTTGCTAGTCACCTCGTCTAGATCTACACTCATCATAATTTCTTTCAATGTACATCTTATAACGCGTTCGGTTTCATCTCTTTCTCGTGGCCTTTAAAAAGTAAAAGAGTACGTTAATAAGCAGGGATCGCAATTCATATGACGTGCATTTGCACCATTTTCCAAGCCAAAAAACTAGGTCTGCCTAGGCGCAACACGCATTGTCATTATGTTACACGCACTTCTTTCTTAATATTTATAAATTTTAAATATTTTATGCAGGTTTATGATTTAAGCTTCTGTTTGTGTAACGATGCTGAACTTTAAATATAAATTAAGGTATGATACTCACTTGAGTCTTAATGAATCGGGGGAAGGTGGGCGGCGTGACTCTATGCAGTCCATGGCATGCCACTCATTAAGGCAAGAGCGGTCCGAGTCGACGTGACTCTCATAATAGGAACACCACGAGTGCGAGGTGCCACCGGCAAAATGATTCATCTGCCGGGCTTGTGCACTCGCTCGGTGAAGAGTTTGTAATGCCGACCTGCAAACATTATTAAAACTTATCATTTCTACTTCTACTTACTTGCGGTTATTCGCTACTGCGCAGTACATAACTTTAGCAAAAAAAAATTAATACATTAATTATGATTTAGTTCATTATTTTAGCGTTCATAGATTCCAGAAATCTAAATCCCATTTTATTGTTTCTTATTGTCTTTTTCATGGTGTTAAATCTCGGGACCTGGTAATTTAGTCACCAGTATATAAATATAGATGTATGTACCTATTATATTTGAAAGAGCCTCTATGAGTGAGTCCGGCGCACACTGAGCGACCTATCAACCATCAGGTGCGCCGAACAAGGATCCATCAGGATGGCTTGTCTTTTTATCACATCATGAACCATTGATCAATTATGGAATATACTGTATATAGCTCATACTCACCACATTGCTTGTACGGATACTGGTTTGAATATGTGTTGTTGATTGCACACACACACACTGAATCCTCTGTGGATAGTGGAATGCTTAATTAGTCATCGTTTGCTATAGTAAAAGTATTCAGCTTAAAACGATGTACCTATCGATGGGGTATTTAGATTACATTATTCATGCTGAGTATAAGACAAGTCTATGGTACTACTGGTTAAAGCTGTAAGCTATAGAAATATTTGAGTAATGGAAACTTAACCCACCCATCGCCGTCCAATTTAATGGAAGTATCAGCTAGAACGCGCAGGACGAGTCCGACAGATGTGCGCTCGTTGCAATCGATGCCGAGCAACGCCGCCTCGTTGCTGCGACACACCACTACCAGGTATCTGGTTCGACCTGCGTGAGCGCTCTCCAGTTTCACCGCCTAGTGACAAACAAATTATCGCTTGTCAATGTTATATTTCTCATTGAAATGCCCATATCTATTTTAAAACTGTTTTAACATATTATTACAAATATTTATAACATAAAACAAATAAACTTACAATGTTTCAATAGTGAATTTATTCATCAAGGATATCCAAAGCTTTACTAAAAATAATCACGATGTGAAACATTGACGATCCCAACTTTCTTTTTATCACTGCGCAGCCAGTCGAATACAATTTACAGAGAAGCATAGTTATATTGTCGGGACTATACAGAGGGTCACAATAAGAATAGACATAGGTAAATACATAGATACTTCCTTTTTTGTGGTATAGGGGGCAAACGAGCAGACGGACCGCCTCATGGTAAGTGATTACCGCTGCCCCTGCCACCGATGGACACCCGCAACATCACAAGCGCGTTGCCGGCCTTTAAAAGTTTAAAAGGGGGTACTCTTGCTTTTACCATCTAGGGTAGTCTGGTAAAAATGCCCGGCTATTTGTGGAATGTAGCCTTAGCCTAATATACTGTGTTTGTACCATTTTGAGCGTTTCCTCGGGACGCAGCAAGTAGAACATGGACTGCAGGTGGTGTTGTATGTCGGGCTGAGGAAGCGCCCGCGCCGGTATCCGCGACGGGTTCGTACAGCCGCGCTCTGCACTGCCCAGCACGACTGCTGCACCCTTATTTGTGAAGTAGCACTCATTGAGACTGAAATAATAAAGGTATTACCAATTTGAATGACATTGAGGAATGGTGGTTATCAGAAGACAGCTTCTATTTAACCATAATTGTTATATCATTATCGAAATCTGAGCTGTCGCTGAAGTGTAAGAAGTCAAATGCTTGATTGACTCGACTACAAAGAATCTTGACCAAATATCTGCATGATTCAACTTTAACTACAAGTAAGTATCTATCTACGTAGGCAAATTACAGTTTACACACGCTCAACAACACCTAGACCTTGAATTTCTAACAATTAGAGGTTTTTAAATTTAAAATGATAACCTAAATACATATGATAATAAGCAAACATCTAAACAATAAACATTATTTTCAATTAACCAAAACCTTAGTTCATCGTGTAATAAAACTGCGTTACTTTAATTATACTTAAATTACTTTAGAAACATAATGCAACCGTAAAATGTATGAATGACGCCATTATTAGTAAAGTTGTTGCAATTCGTCTTGCGGGCGGCGCATTTAACCTCCCTTTCACTGAGGCAGGCTCCGGCAAGCACCGCACGCTGCACGGCATTCGCATCTTTACCAAGTACCAACTACGGCGCTGGCTAGCTGGCTGGCAGGCTTGATTCCTCGCCCTCACACTCATTCTTATAATTACTATACTTATGTCTTCTACATGTACCTATAAATTATAATATATAACAGCGAATTACCACTTTAACTGATTTATCACGGAATCTCAGAAACTAATATAAAGTCAAAGTCAAATATTTTATTTCAATTAGACCATTAAATAGCACTTTTGAAAAGTCAAAACTAGTTGCACTAGTTGCATATAGCCCACAAACTTAAAATTTGGCACGTTGATTTCTTATAGGGTATAGACATCAGCTAACAGGATTAAGGGATTGGGAACTACAGAATCAATGTGGGTTGCGCCGCGGGGAACGGCTAGTATGCTTCTATATTAAAATAAGAGTCTTTACTGGACTTACTAGAAATTGACACATCCTAAACGTAAAAGTTTATAGGACCAGGCTATAAACTTGAAATATGGTTTTATTTATAGTGAAAACTTTTTTGGATAAGTAACTACACAAAAATTGGTTTACAGGGTACGAAAGTTCGAATACTTAGGTGTAATTTTAGAAAATTTTAAATAAGTATTATAGTTCATAAATCCGAACACTACAACAAAAAACTGTTTTGAAGTAATTTCGTGAAGAAATGCCTAAGAATTTCGCGACGGCGAATTAAGGCGGGCCGTATGAAGTATCGTGGTGGACTATAAACTAACCCCTCTCCTACGTAGAGACCCTTGATGTCCCCGAATGTTGATGATCGGTAATGTCAGTGATATTATTTTATAAAATGGTGACGAACGATCTGTGAAGATTTTTCCACACTACAAAAAAGGCATGGCTAAAATGATCCTGTCGATTTTTCGTTACGATAAATATTATTATTTATTATACGTATTACACTTTAATTTTGGACCTTATAACGTAACTTAAGACGTCTCACTGTGTTCAATATAGACTATACCTATTGCAAAAGCTTATCTGACCCGGGTGAAAAGAACCACCAGCATCGCATTTAATGTTGAAAACATATTTAAAACAAGCTGACCCGACAAGTTATGTCCAAATTTCAATAAGGTAAAAATACAAAAGAAAATGTTTTTTACCCAGGTACTCTAGCTCAGCAGCCCCACTGACGACCACTAGACTACTGACGCTGTTTAGAGAGATTGCTAGTATTGGAACTTTCAAAATAGTTGTTTCCTGAGTTCGTAATGATATTCCTACAAGTCACTAAAAAACTCAATAAATATAATTAATTTCTAAACTAAAAAATCGGGTATAAATTATAATTCTATAAAAAAAGTATTTTAAAATAACACCTACCAACAAACGTAAAAAATGTATGGTGAAATCGATGAGGTCATCCAAAAACAGTGGGTACGGGAAACGTTGTATGGTAATATTCAAAATAGATTGAAGAATAGATTCACGATGATAGAAAGCAACAAACTGAACGTTAACTTCCATTAAGGCGGCAAGGGCGGTTTCTCTCAAGGTTCATTAAAAATAGCATCGTCGGAGCGTTGCCAAAACGTTGCGTGGCCCACCCATACTAAACGTAGACACAAGCATAAACGTTGCAACTGCCGCCGCCGCCTCAAGGTATTGCGACTTCCATCCGATTTGAACAGCCAAATCACCCCATATTACGTAGCGTCTGTCTGTTCGCGCTTACCTTGGACATACTGAACAGACTTTGTCCCAGATTCTTTATGGATAAAGTGTATTCTCAGGGAAGGTTTCAGTGTAATGAGAGGTAGATAATACTACAAAAAAAACGACCAAAAGACATTAAATCTCTGAGTGAAATAGTACATTTTGCGTTGGTAAGTTGGTTAACCCAACCAACGCGAAATGTACGAAAAGGAGAAGGTTCCTATTTCAAAGCATATTTTCTTAAACGTTTATAGATTTGACCACGATAATTGATGAAGAGAAATGAAAAGCATGTATAATAGACGCATGTTGTGTAAGTAGAGCAGACCAAAGAAAATCTACCTTTACATAATAGTCTCGGGAAATTATTGATAATATCCGCCTTCTGCCTTGAAACTAGAAACTGAGTACCTACCTACTGCTAATTTGGTAAGTATTATGGTATTATAATGCAATCACATTCGCTAATCTAAGTGATTAGCTTCTTAAATGTGTTCATAATTATTAACGATTTTCGCAAATTAATGATACCATATTTATCTGATTATGAGGTTATTTAAATATTATAATAATTATATTGGATTGCACTTGCACTACAGTACCTATCTATTAATGAACACTATGAATAATAATAAATTCATTACTGTACATCAATAATAGTGGTACCTACTTTTAAATTGGTGAACCAATAAAATTGGTTTACCAAAAAAAGGTTTACTTGCTAGGTCAAGTAAACCTTTTTTGGTATACCTAACCGTGGTAACACTACTTGGTTACATTCTTGATGACTGCCTTTGGTCTAATGGTTGCAAGCGTAGCAGCTGTGTGATGTCTTGGGTTTAATTCGCAGTTTAAGTAACGTCATGGGATGAGATGTTTACGGCAATAGATTCGCCCCCTACTACATGGGACCTAATGAAAAACAAAAATAAGCACAGTGTCGAGGATTGTTGAACACCAACTGAGGTCGAAATAGTTTAGTATTGCTAGCAGCTTGGTAACAACTACTGACTTAGTTACCAACTAACATGGTACCAACTACTTACTAGTTATGGTAATCGTTTCCGATGAAAAAAAAGCAATGATATGACCATTGGACTGCCAAGTAAAAGGTCTCAAGTTCGAATCCAAGGCACGCACCTCTGACTTTTCGAATTAATGTACGTATTAATAATTAATCATCATTTGCTTAAACGGTGAAGGAAAAACATCGTGAGGAAACTAGCATGCCTAGATATTTTTCTCGACGGTGTGTGAAGTCTGCCATCCGGCACTAGTAGTTCTACTATACAGTGGGATTGTTCAAAATGAATTTAGTGAACCAAACATTAGTCCATTAGTACTTTTTAGTACAGTATTCCGTGGGTGTACCTTCTTTACCTTACCATTACAACTTTGATTGTTTATATCAGGGACCGTACAACCCCCTTTATGAGTTAATTCAATTGAAAGGGTTACCCGTTGATTCGGTTACCGTATGGATGATGTTACCTCTTCGTTCCTATAACCTTTTCCTAACACCAATGAAAGGGTAACCCTTTCAATATGTTAGCCAGTGGAAGGGGTTACCCTTTCCTTTAAGGTATTCAATTGAAGGGGTTATCCTCTTGATAGGATTTTTCAGGGTTACCGTATGGTTATCATCATATTTACGTTGTTAGGTAGGGTGAGGAGACTATAAAATATAGAAATTTCTCTTGCAAACATCTAGAATTATATTACTAAGTAGTTTCGTTTATAAGGCTTGATCACGCAGTGCCCTATATCGTTTAATATTGGGTGCTCGATTCTGTAGGTAATTAAATTTAGGTAATTATGTAGGTATACAATAACAATAAAAAAATTTATAGAAGCTATATTATGATGGTTTGATCATGATGTAGAGAGAATGGATGTTTATCAAGTTGCTGTGGTCTATTTAGCTCAGAGCAAGTGACAACTAACACGTGCTATCTCAATGCATGCTATTTTGAACTTAATGCAAGGTTACTAGAGATCAAATTAGTGTTTGGACTCGGAAAGTGTTACCCTGTTACAGTGATTGAAGGGGTAACCCGTTCGGAACGGCTTACCGTTTAATAGTATAACCCGGTAAGAATTTAAACAGGTAACCCTAATGAAAGGGTTTTGAAGAGGTAACCCATTGCAGCGGCTTACCGTCAAAAAGTGTAACCCCTATGAAAACCCCTATGAATTGGGTTTTCTAACAACACTTTGTAAAAACCCTATCGAAAACCCTTTCAACGGGTAACCAAAATGGTCCCTGGTTTATATCTTGGAAACCTGACGCTTTACAAGATTTTGACCAACGGCATTTCCAGTTTATTGAGTTCGCTTTTTGAGTTGTTTTTTTTTTGTTTTTCGTGTGATACATGTTTAAGATTTTGCATCACCTAAGGTTAACTAGGAGAGAATTCTGTACAACAATTTTGTTTTGTGCATAAAGTATTTAATAAAATAAACATTATTTTATTATCATTATGTTATAAAGTTTATGAATTACGCAAGATATAAATATCATATTTTTTTCTTACTAAGTCTTTAATCAAGCTTTGAACTATGTTCTTACTCAAATGGTTACCGTTTTTATTTAAATTCATTTTTATTTTCAGATTTATATTACTTATAAAAAATAAGCGACACAAATCGTTCTAAATAAGTGCTTTCCATGTTGACTCAATCGGGGGTCGTGGCTAGTTATCATAAATAAACTGATCTTGAGGTTAAGCTGCGCTTAGTCAGTGTGTAGATGGGACCAATCTTAAACCATCGCCAACCAAAAAGCTAGTCTACTCTTAGAATATGGCTATTGCTCAGCAATTAGGTTGCGGACTTTTCGTACACTCAAATGTCATTTGATTTCTTATATTGGAGACGTATGGCACGTTGTGTAGCAGTGTCCATGAATCTTACCTACTTTGATTTATCATAAGCGGTAATTTTAGCCCCCTTCACAGCAGTCTAACACCCCCGTAGACCGGTAGCCTTTTGAAGGTTTCCAACCGTAACCAAAAAAAAAAAAAAAAAGTCTTATACATATACATATTCAGTACAACTCACTTGCCCGCAATTTATTATCGGTAATGACCGCGTTTCTTAGGGCCCGGACCACGATACAATGGTTTGGGATTAATAGAAAAAAATATCTTAGTAGTAATATATTAGTACTGGCTTCTGACACTATTAGACGTTAAAATAAAATTATTACTAACGGAATTTATCGCGTTATATTGATAATATTTAATACCCGACTTTTCCAATTCTATACCAAAAGACACCAGTACACTGAGGTGTTAATTATTAACGATCTGTTTTGCGCAGAGAGTTCGCAGAGATTATAGTAGTTAAATATTTTTTATATTATATTCTGATCTTGAAAAACACATATTTTGAAAAAAAAAAAAACAGAATCGGAGCTGTAGATGAAGACTTAGAAGTTTATGAAAATTTCAGCTCCTCAGACTCGACTATCGAACATGCTTCAGCGGTACTAAGAACGCCACTGCCATCAATTCATGCATCATCAATAATTTCACACGTCGGTATTTATTTGATAGCGTACTTGTATTATAGTGGTTAGTATTTGATAGGCACCCTCGTGTCAAAAGCCTATAGTACAGTGCTGTAGTACCCATTGGCATATAGTATAAACAATAAGGTTCTACCAAGGAGAATCGTTAAAACCATACATAACTGCCATCGTATACTTTTTCGGTTGCTTCTTGCTAGCGTTGTCAGAAAATATACTATATGAAATAATAAAATAGGTAACTGTGAAAGTGAAGTCCAGCTCAAAAACCAATTAAAAACTGACAATAATAAATTCTTCAACTAGAAAAATCTCTTGGTTATGATAGGACATTTATACGTTGGTGCCCTGTTTTAGAATACTGTGTAGATATTTTTAGTAACAAATCGGGCATCGAAATAGCTCTTCTGCGTGAAAAGCAACTACGAGCAGTATGCACATCTGTTAGTATTGTAATACTTTATTAAAATAATTGTGATGAGAACATACTAATTAACACGAGGTCTAATGAAATACGGTGCTTCGGTTTTCCTGTTTACTTCAATACCTACTCATAATTAAAATAAAATACTATTTATACCAATTTGCCCTTTAAATGATAACTTGTTTAACAACACATTTTGAAATTAGATGTCATAGTTTCACATAACACAAAGGATTAAACTTGCCAAACACGCAATATAAATAAAAAATACATATTTTATTAAGTAAAAAAAAAACAGATAACAATTATGTATACCATTTAAAAAACAAAGTTATTACGACTCTTGTATGTACAAGGCCGGCTTCCCAATAAATAAGTTAAATATTATTATTACCATTACCTGAGAGCAACCATTTCTAAATCCTAATTATGTAAGACAACATTAAAACCACCACTTTATTTCACTAAGATAGCTTATTCACAATAATTGCATTATAGTTATTTTTTTTTTGTGTATGGTGCGTCCAAAATACGTCTGCGTATTTTAGCCGACCATGGCCAGAACCCCGATACGCTGTCCACCATCCGACACATTCCGAACGACAATAAAGTGCGTGCACGACGCAACAACGAGTCCACTCGACGAACGACGTCACAACACTCATAGTTACCGTGCTCATAGCTTCCTTCTATACTGAGCACAAACTACGGCTTAAATATAGAACGCGACGCAGAACAGGAACACGAGGCGATATGGAATGGAACATGCAGTTCGCAGTAAGTAACCACTACACACGGACCTCACTTCGGACAGGCTACTAGTACTTTATTTTTTTTAGAACAACCAACTTACGATTTATGATATATCTTCAGAGTCGTCGATGGTGTAAATATCGAGGATTCGCGCAATTAACTCGGACCGCGGTCCTAGTCGCCGGATCGATTTATTTTAATATTTTTCTTCCGGCGACTGGGACCACTAATAAATTAATACTAAAATCTATCGTTCAAATAAAAAAGTACAGTCAAACAAAAAAATGATCAGTTATAATTAAAGAAAAAAATCCGATAGAAAAATAACATCTACCTACATATAGAATATAATATGAAATAACACCCTTTGATTACCGTACTTGTCATTTAAAAATTACGTGAGAAAATTATAAAACTGGGAGGTAGATTAGTTCTACAAACCTATAGCGCGTGCCTAGTGTTGATACAACAATATGTGCTTACCATGGATACGTCTCATCACTCTTGCGCTATGGCATCATAATATGGGGTAATTCTACTGAAGTCATTAAAGTGTTTAGAGCCCAAAAAAAATGTATATGAGCAATATGTGGTGCACACCCTTTAGATAGCTGTGTACCACTATTCAAAAAACTTAAAATACTACCGCTAATAAAATAAAATACTACTTTAGTGCAGGTGTGGAGTGTCCAGGTTGGTCCCCCATCCCATATTTAGATAAAATCTCTCCAAGGGGCCTCTACGCATTGGACTTGTGTCCCCGCGCAAACCTGCCAAAGGACTGGATAATCAGTCTTAAGCGAATTATCATCACTGTTATTTAAAATATTATAATCACAGTCAACAACCACAATTAGTTTTTATTTTGAATCTTTGCACCAAACATTCTGCCTTATTAGTCTAGTGGTCCTAAGCGCGACTGCTACGCTAGAGGTCCTGGGTTCGATCCCCAGGTCGAGCAAAGTGTTATTGGGTTTTTCTATGAAATTCTCAGTAGCAGGTCGGAGTCTGGATTTATGCCCGGTTAATGGCAATAGGCTCGCCCCCTATTACATGGGACCTAAACATACCGGCGAAATGTGGGTGTACATTAGTACAACTCTGCCTAACCCTTCGGGGAATACAGGCGTGATGGTATGCACCAAACATTACCCAATTGTTGGAATTTTATTTCTTAAATTACTACTTTGAACACTTTTTTGTTTGACTGTACTATTTTTGACTATTGAACAATTGATTTTAGTATTGCTTTATTGGTGTTCCCAGTCGCCGGCAGAAAAATATTAAAATAAATCAATTCAGCGACTGGGAACGCGGTTCGAGTTAATTGCGGTCCCGGTCGCCGGAATCCTCAAAATATCAACCAAATTTATGTGGGACCTTGTGAGAGTTGCGGCTCACCCTTAATATCATAATAATTCGATACATCTTATGATCGATAATGATTGTCGTTGTACTCATATGTCGGTCTTTACCTCTAAATATCTCGATAACGTGACATTTTGGGGTACAATGTTACTGATTTTTTTTCGTTTATGTGTCTTCTACCCATACAATGCGTTTCAAATAAGAATAGGAACGTCAATGAACTGATGAACTCGAATGACCGCGATCTGTCAAAAAAGTACAGCTTGCAAAGAAAATTAATTTAATTCTTTTGAAATTTTAAAACTTTTTAATTATTTATAAGCAGTAATACCAAATCTGGAACTCCGCGAGTTATAAAAAAGCTCATACCGCCAAAAAACTGTATATCATAGACAATATTTTAAACTCCCTTTGCTTTGAAGTTTTGAAGCTGCTACCCTACTGCTATAATGTTCAACAATTATTAGAAAGCCAAATTGAGAATCTAACACTGGAAACTATTGATTCAATTACCAGTGACGATTGGCAAAAAGAAATTAACCACGTCAAATAAATCGAAAATAAATACCAAAAAAGGGAAATATTTCAAAACGACGATAACTATAGTTTTATTATAAATGCAGGTAATAAAATATCTAATTTTCTTCTAAATAACAGTTGGTGGAATATTTTAAATACCTCTAAATTATTATTTCACAAATATCTGTTTTGCTCACCCTACCTAGCTGCTTTGAATTGACAGCTATGACGTCACAAGATGGCTGGAGGTCAGTCCTATTCTTATTTGAAACGCATAGTACATATCACTTACATAGTGCTCCGCGATTTCGAAATAAAATCAAAATGGCGAGCAGGCAGGATGATATGCCTGATCAATTTTATCCCCTTTCAATTAACAATTTTAGTTTCGTGTCCTCACTTTGAACTGTTATGTATTCGGACTTTAATTAAATTCTTTAATAAAAAATATAAAGGTTTTGCGATTTTAGTACAAGATAAAACTGGTCTATTCTATGACAACCTCTGAGAAGAAACCCCAAAACAAACTCAAGAATCATGCTCTGTTTAGAAGGCAAAACATAGTACTATCAATGTGAGGGTCACAATGTCTTTTGATGAGAAAGAACCAGGTTAGATGTCTCAACTAATGGCATGCATTCATCAGTCATTGTATAGTTTGACTATAGCTTAGGGAGTTCATAAGGATCTTTCTCAATGGATATTTATTTAATGTGGCATATTTTTTAGAATACTTATTAATTTATTACAAGAACTCAGAGGTCTGGTTTCGAGGAGTGAAATGAGACCTATGATTACTACTCAACAGTCCAATAGTGATATCACTAGGCTATCACTGCTTCAATTTCTTGCATATTGATTACTCAGGGTGTCCCAGAACGTGACGATAAGCCGGCAACAGGATAAAGGCCTACTAATGGCGGGCCCAGTAAAAAAAATCATCGATTTATTCGCTACGGTTCCCAAGTATCAGCCATTTAAAAAAAAAACACAAAATACCAGCCCAAGTTAAAGATTTTGACATAATGACTAGAGTTTTCAATTATTTGAATTTTTTTTTATACTGTCACACCAATTCTTGCTTCTCTATGAAGCAAGAGTTGGGGTATGTAAATCAAAACATACATGAACAGACACAATTTTACAACTAACAACAGTAATTTTTCCGGTTACCAATTTCATTCCATTTTTATTTCCTATCAAACAAATCATAGTAGAATCATATTTATACTAAAACTATACAGAATTGGAATTATTTCCACTCAAAATATTTTGTAAGACCTAATACTCCATTTATAATAAATGTTTATCTAATATAAATTTATTTACTTAGTTAAAATGCAGTCAGATCAACCATACTATACAATAACTGTCATTCTTTCATTGATAATTTAGACAATTTTGCACTATATGCAGTATACATATGTATAGTAACAGAGTCTATACTCCATTTGGTTAGGTACTTAATTAAAGGTAAACAATAAAAATATTCAACTCTGAGGATCGGGTTGTGACTCCAGTTTAGCGAAAATCCAAAGAGCTGCAGACTCCATCCTCAAACAAATAGCTAACACCCCATGGTTTATAAAAAATTCAGAAGTCCATGACCACCTGAAGATTAGCACTGCGAAGGAAGAAATAATCTCTTTCTCAGCAAATTACAAAAAACGACTGCTACACCACCCAAATGAACTGGCCGTGGAACTTACTGTTCCTCGAACTCTAAGAAGGCTGAAAAGGCGTGAAATACTGGAATTATAATAATTATCTAACCATATAATGAAGAGATAGTCCCGATGGGGTACTATCACTATCCCGATCTCTACCGTTCTCCAACACATCTGCTCATAGTCCAGTGACTGATTGCACGATTTAAAAAAAAAAACAATAAAAATGGCGGCGTTCAGGGATGGTCAACCTTTTATCACAATGGTATCTTATGAATCGAGAGTGAAATGAATATACCTTTTAATTGACTTTATACGTTTTAATCTGAATCAGATGAAGAACAACGTACAAACAGAAAAATAACCAATAAACACAATTTACGGCAAAAGAAACAAAAACAAACCAAAGTAAAGTAAACACAAACTGTCACAAATAGTGTGTACTAAGTGTAATATCGGTTAAATATTTTGCTGTGCTTCCTCGCAGTAGGTACTACTTTTAAATTTTAACACCATTCGTCCTAGGTATGGTTGCCTACCACAGCTTGGAAGTCAGAAGAAATGTAGATAATGCTTGTCAAATATTTTATCCGCGTGATTCATGGTACCCATTTTCATTCCGCGTCATTCATGGTAACCATTTCCATTCCGCGTCATTCATGGTACCCATTTCCATTCCGCGTTATTGCAGTAGGTACATTACAATACAAATACAAAATTGTTTATTTCTTTAAAAAGATTTGGTACAGCAAGTTTGTGATTGGAGCCTCCTGTTAAGCAAATAGTGCCTGTGTTAGGAGACACCGCTCTTCCATAGCAAAATAATAGAAATAACATTATAACTAATCTATATTTAAGTACTTAAACATTTCCTTTAATATTCCACTGCCTATCAGGCATACACTTCGTCCTCCTCTGCATCCTCTATTATTGATACCTCAATCCTGTACCGTAACCCTTAAAACCAGTCCGTTGTACCTACACTGTACTTACACTTACCCACATTAATAATATATTGGTTTATGATGAGTCACTTGATGCCTTTGCGAGCACAAAACTGAGATTCCTGAGTACTGCTACTCCATACCTAGAATCTATTGCCACACATGGCACAATTTCAATTTTTTTTTTTTCTTATTTTATATTCCATAATAATTATAACTTATTGAATTGGATTGTACCAGTATTATATTTGACCGATAACTTGTATGTGTAGTTGTAAACTGTAAGTTATACTTAATTTCTTTCGAGTATTTTTTATTTTTTTTTATGTGATAGGGTGGGCAAACGAGCAGACGGATCGCCTGATGGTAAGCGATTACCGCCGCCCATGGACACCCGCAACACCAGAGGAGTTTCAGGTGCGTTGCTGCCCTTTTAAGGGGTTTGGGCCTCCGGTATCCTCACTCACTCGACGAAACACAACGAAAACGTTATTTCACGCCGGTTTTCTGTGAGGCCGTGGTATCAAGTCCGGTCGAGCCGGCCCATTCGTGCCGAAGCATGGCTCTCCCACGGTAGCATTTTTGTTATCAAAAATGTTTTGAATACCTGTCTTATTGGGTTATTTTTAGTAAAAATAACCTTATTAAATAATTAAATTTTGATTTAATTAATTGTTCGCAAGCTTAACAATGAATACTTACCATTTAATATTAAACAAAGTAGTTACATATGCTGGTATATAAAAGGAAAATGTGATTTTAAATTATTAAATAATTTATTTTGGTTATGTTTTATTTTGAAATGAAAAATGGCCTTATAAAAGAACCTTTTTTAAGATTTGTTTACCTTTAGTTAAGGACCTAACCAAATGGAGTATAAGTTAAACACTTCGATAGTATCTGAAAATTCATCATGATATTATTTTAGGATATAATGTGTGTGACAAATTCTACCTTTTTGGACCTAGTATTCTGAGAGTAAAATTCATGACAAACAATCAAATACAAACATTATATAAAACATTCATTGTTTGAAAATGGGACCCTATTTACCCTTTAACATCAATTAATACTTTGCTGGGACCATTACATCATCTTCTAAATAAAAGAATGTGTCAAATTAATAACAACAAAAATAGCTTTTTATCCTTCATGATTGTTTATCAGTAACATATATTTCTCATTCCCAAATAATCATAGGTAATGGTTATTTTTATATTGCTATTCTGCCTTCAATCATTTTAAAGAGTTACAGATTCAACAGTAATATTGATATCTAAACAGTATTACCTACCTCTTGCTGATATGGTTCCCAACATCGTCTTCAATACTATCACTAGGTTTTTCTGCCTCATCCTTAAACAAAAAATATCAGTGCTTGATGTAAATTTATATGATGTTGTTTTGATACAATAGATATTCAGGTACCAACACTATAATGTTATCAATTTGATTTTATTCAAAATTCCACTAACTACCCAGTCAAAAATAAATATACAAAAGTATGGAGAAATGTTTATTCTCAGGACAGAGAACAAGAAGTATTAGTATGGTACAGGCACGACTCCGATTACATTATGATGGATCTGCCTCATGTCTGATCAAATTGACATACAACTTTATCCCATTGCATTTATTACCAGTACTCACCGTTTTCCTAGGCGTTTGCACACTCGGAGAACGTCGAATTGTTACAAGTGCCATAGGTACCACATTAGCGCTAGCGAATCATTATCAAGGTATTTATGACAATCACAAACAGAGGAATATCATTGACGACATATCATAACACTAATCCTTAATTCATTAAATGTAATGTAAAACTTAGTAATATCACTGAATACTTCAAATATAATTAGACTGATTGCAACAAGTATCAATCTATCACAACACAACTTCGCCCATTTTTCAAAAGTACTACAACAATCTTTCAAAGAAAAGATGATGGATGGATGGATGATTGAATCCGAGTTAGTACTAGTACACTTAGTGCCACAGACTAAACTGGATTTCGGTAGTTGTTGGTAATGATAGTGTTAATGATACACAGGATCATTTATTATTGTTTTGTATTATTTGGAGGGCGGGAGTTTTAGGGGCTGTCTTCATTTTTTGTCTATCTTAACTTGACTAAGTAAGTACATTATTTTGACTAACTTTTTTTACTTAGTATGGCAAAAAAGAGTGACGTGATGACAACAGAAACTAAAACATCATTTGTGGCAGAATTACTTCTTCCCAAAAACCAACCAATTTATCAGTTAAACATCTATTTATTTATACTAGTCGTCTGTCGTATTAATTATTATGCTGTTACCTTTAAAGATTCATCTGAACATTATAATATACAATTAGTGTTTTCTATTGTTTATAAAGTGATAATTGTGTTTAAGTTTTGTAGTTGGACAATGAGCCTATAAGTTGATTATATGAAATTAGTACAGCCTTTATTTTTGGTTGCGGTGAATCCTCATGGATCGTCTGCAATTTGACATAAGGCAACACACACTCTGATCGCATTTTGCACTTAAATGTATTAAAATTAACATTTAAATATTGATAAAAGCTTTAATTTTCCCTCCTGCTGGGCTGGGACTTCCTTTTACAATGAGAAATAAATACAGCTTGGAAAGAAATATTGAGGAATTTCTATGCGAATCCAGTTCGGCTTGGGTACATACATTTTAACATTATAATCGTAACATTAATTATGAAGCAGCTATCGTTAAGTCTCGACATAGTTAAACTTTTAGGAAAAATAAGACAACCGACTGCAATTATTTTGTGGAGTATCTTCAGAAATGTCACATTGTATTGGGACCAACTAGTACAGTAATCTATCAGATAACAAGGAAACATAGAAATCTAGTGCATCTACCGTGATCGTTTCTGCACCACCTAAAGGTTGTCTGGAAAGAGAATGCTGGCATTAATTATAGTACATTAGTCATAAGCCGAGCCTTCCCGTGAGCGTTAAGGGGGTACATGATCCTCATAGTATTGCAAATTTGTTTCAACAGCATTTTAGAGTGGAGTCACCTTTAAAGTCTGCACCGACGTGGCTTGTGTCGGATTCTGAGATCGTCTGCCCGGAGCGAAACGTGACTTTTACTGCAAAACAAGTAGCTACTGTTATTAAAAACATGATGAGAGGCAAATCACCCGGACATGACGGTCTCAGCATCGAGCACCTACAGCATGCTGGGGTACACCTTCCACAAATCTTGTCCATGTTTTTCAACTTGTGTATGTCATTCATACCTACCTGACAAATTAATGCGTACGATTGTTGTACCTATTATTAAAAACAAAACTGGAGATTCGTCTTTGCTATCGAATTATAGACCTATCTCGTTAGCGACTGTAATTGCTAAGGTACTGGACAGTTTGCTTGGGGGCCAGCTTGATAAGCACTTGAAAATTAATAATGCCCAGTTTGGCTTTCGGCCAGGCTTATCCACGGAAAGTGCTATCTTGTGCCTCAAGCAGGCTGTGCAGTACTATACGGCAAGGAAAACGCCAGTATACGCTTGTTATCTAGACCTGTCAAAAGCCTTTGACCTTGTGTCATATAATGTATTATGGTCTAAAATGAGAAGCGAGACAGGTGTACCACCGGAGGTGATTAAATTATTTAAATATTGGTATGGTAACCAATTGAATCGTGTGAGGTGGGCTGAGTCTTTATCGGAGGAGTACAGGTTGGCGTGTGGGGTAAGACAGGAGGGGTTGACTTCGCCATCACTCTTCAACTTGTACATGAACGGTCTGATCGATGAGCTCAGCAGCACTGGAATCGGATGTCACATTGAGGGTATGTGCATCAATAATATAAGTTATGCTGACGATATGGTGCTGCTGAGCCCTTCGATTGGAGCTCTGAGAAGGCTGCTCAGGATATGTGAATCCTACGCCGAGGCTCATGGGCTCAAATATAATGCAATTGGTTTTTATGGTTTTTAAAGCTGGCAATAAATGCTACACCATAATACCACCTGTCACGCTTTGCGGTACACCTCTAAACAGAGTCTCGAAATTTAAATATTTGGGCCACTGGGTCTCGGACGATCGGAAGGACAACATTGACATGGAGCGGGAGCGCAGGTCACTGGCTGTTCGATGTGGGATGTTGGCCCACAGGTTCGCACGTTGTACGGCTGAGGTTAAGGTGACGCTTTTCAAAGCATATTGTCAATCCTTTTACACGTGCAGCCTGTGGGTTGACTTCACGCAGAGGGCATATAGTGGCCTGCGCATACAATATAACAACACGTTCCGGGTATTGATGGGGCTGCCGCGTTTTTGTAGCGCGTCCGGCATGTTTGCCGACGCGGAGGTTGATAGTTTCTCGGCCATTATGCGCAAGAGATGCGCATCTCTTCTACGCCGTGTTCGCGACAGCCCCAACATCATTCTCAGAACGTTAGGTGACAGGTGGGACTCTCCGGTCTTGGAGCGATGGATACGACTGCATGCAGTCAAGTAGACGCTCCCCGGGATCTGCCTCCCTAATGCAGCTTAAAATAAGAATATTACTAACACTAGTTTATAAGTTTCTATTGTTACTAACAAAATATGGATGTAATTCCGAAATAAAAATATATTATTATTATCTCCTTTATTCGTCTTTAAATTCTTATTTATTACATTTTTAAATATTTTTATAAAATAAATTAAAAAACAAAAACATTTAAAAATATAAAAATATAAAAATAGAGGCCCACCGGTATCGGGAACAGGATCCAAGCTACCGGCGGTCAGGGCTCCAGAGAGAGGAACCTCCTAACAATACGGGCCGTGTCCAGCAGTACTGCTTTCTGGATCAGGCCCTTGACCCAGCCGCCTAACGAGAGCCTCCTGAGGTGTTGGTCGAGGCTCGTGGCTATTAAGCCATTAGCTGATACGACTATCGGTACAATGATCGCTGTGTCCACATCCCACATGTCGACAACCTCGCGAGCCAAGTCAAGATACTTGATTTGCTTATCTTTCTCGGCTTTCACGAGGTTCCCGTCATGCGGGACGGTAATGTCAACAATCATTGCACGCCTCTCGATTCGGTCCACCACCACAATATCCGGTTTATTGGCTACAATAGTCCTGTCAGTGATGATGGACCGATCCCAGTACAATGTGATATTGCCATTTTCGAGAACTGGGTCGGGCACATACCTGTAGTACGGTACCTCCGATGCCACAAGAGTGTATTTCAGAGCAAGTTGCTGATGGATAATTCTGGCTACAAGGTTGTGCCTATGCAAGTACTCCTCATTAGCTAGACGAGAACAACCAGAGATAATGTGGCGGATCGATTCACCCGGGCGATGACATGCCCGACATTATTATTATTAAGACTGCCTTTGTACACTTTTGTACATTTTGTAGCGGTGATATCCGAACGTAAGCTGCTCCATGAACGTCCGAACGGCCTTCGCCGACCGCATGAGAATGAATGTAGCACATATATAAATATCGCCAGACTTTCAAACAGACACAGTACTACAACAGCAAGCCATTTAGAATACCTTTTACTTAAAGTAATGCTTTTCTAAAGCGACAATACCGTCATAGTACGGGGGAAACACCAACCAGGTCCCCCAACTGGCTTCCTGAGTATACACGGACACCAATGTGATTGGTTCTCAAGAGTTTTATAAAATATAACGTAATTGTAATGTAGTGCAATGTGTCCTGATGTAGTACATCTTTTAAGTTTTATTGACTAATGAACAAGACTGTATTTCAAACGACCCACCCAGACTATATTTTGGAATAAGAATAAAATAAATTAATAAAATTAAATCGAAAAAAAAAAAACTAAACTAAATAACAAGTTTTAGTATCAAAAAATGTTGTTTATTGTTATTTTATCATCATGGTCAAGAAATAATCTGAAAAAATAGAGGGCGCTTATGCAGCACGTGGTTTGCCACACGTGCTGCATAGGCGCCCTCTATTTTCGTCTTTTATATAATATTCGCGCCTTCACGAACTTTTCAGCAAAACTAATTCTACGGAGTTTTTTAGTCCGGCTTACGCCTTTTTCAAAATCCGAGTTGGCAACACTGATCTGGGGCATGGTCTTGTCAGTGTGGGGCAAGGTCAGCCTTACATATAAGGCTCAAAAGCCTCTGAAGCCATGCCAAAAATCTTACAAAAAGAAATTGGTTTATTTATGATAAAACTTTATCTGGCATTCTGGCTGGTTGGTGGAAGGACATCATGGTCATTGGCAAAGACTACAATAAAATACTGGGTATTGGTCCGTGGTCAATATACGGGTCAATCGGTCATGAATGAATGAATCCAGCAGAATTTTAGTCAGTGAGCACTGAGCAGAACCACGATAATTTATTGACGATATTTATTAACTATGAAAGTTGTTATAAAATAAAATATAACTATAGGATTGCGGTGCTAAGATCAAGGAGAAATAGACTCCAAATCCAAAGTACCTAAATGTTTCTTTACAGGTGGCTGGCTAATGACTCCAAAAGTGTTATGACATCTTTGAAATTATATAAACATTTATTAAGACAGTGTGAAAAGCTACCTCCAGACGCCTGTAAACATTACAAATTCGCTGTTAAACAGGTACAAAACAAACACACCGAAGGCCTACTTCATAAAATGTTATTCATACTGCTGATTATACAATAAATGTATGCAATGCCAGGGGATATCTGTAGTCGTCGGATTTGGTTGAACTTGTAATTTTAACCTTTCACCTTTATTTTTAGAGCTACAAACAACACAAATTTGAACCTGATCCAGAAAGAGTAAAGGAAATAATTTCAAAAAGTCTGGAGGATGCTAAATGGATTATAAATAAGGTAAATAAATTATATCAAATCTAAAATGTACAATTTTATTTTAGTTTGTTTGTTAGACAGTAAGCTGTTTTCATGTTTACTGTAATATCTATGTGATGGATTTGGATCTTACATTTAGTTTCGTAGTTGGACTGATGATCAACAAGCAAATCTGAATGTACCCAAAAAGATTTCTCATGTACACATTCTAATAGTTTAAGGCGGCCAGGGTTTAATAATTGTGTTAAGCAATTCTACATTATATCATGGTAACAATGGTAAGTTAGCTAATTACTAAACTTATGTTTTCAGCTTAAATTACATACATACATACAATCATACTTTTTGCCCTTTTGGGAGGTAGAAATTGAATTTATAATTTAAGCTCTTCCCTGCATTTTCACCTGCATCCCAAAAGGCTTTTTGAGACAAAAGGTAGCATTTGTGCCTTCTCCAATTTATTGATCTCTGTACCATAATTCATCAAAGTTGGTTTACCAGCATAATAGACTGACAGTTACTTTCGGATCTATAATATTAATTTATCTATAGCCAAAGTATTAACAGTACTCATAGGATTTCTTCTATTCCTGTTGAATACTATTAGTCTGTAAGTTGCCTAGTTATAGTAAAAATCCCTACCAAAAGGACCATGCATCATTTTGGGCCCTTTTTCAACATTGTTCAACAGTGATGAACAAATATGTCATATGAAAGCTCTTGAAGTGTACTTTATTTCATTCTATGGCAGGTAAGTTCAAATAAAGCACGAAAAGTGGTTTTTTTTTTGGGTTTTTTTTAATTTATTTTATGGTGATTTTAAGTTATATACTTAATTAGATGTCGGTCAGTAGCTAGGATTATAAATAGCTCTTGCTATTAACTAAAAATATACTAAAAAAAGTCTACACATAGGCAATATATTACCTGGAACATGTTATTTTGATTTTGAATGATTTATTCGTTTAGTTTTACATTTCTACAATTATTATAGCATTAAGTATATATAATGAAATAGAATATTATTAAGTATTGTATCTCCTTTTGGATGTCCATGCCTCCCGTAAAGAAGACATCCGGTCCTTTGGAAGGTTTGCGCAGAGACACAGGTCCAATGCATAGAGGCCCCTTGGAGAACTTTGATCTAAATTATGCCTAATTGACACTCCACAACTGCACCACAGGAGTAGGTACTGCCTTGGAGTATCCAGGATGGGTGGAGTACTACTGAAAACAAATGGGAATTAAACTTATTGGGATCATAATCCCAATAACTTTAGAAGTAACAACAACATCCATAGATGTTATAGTTTGGTGGACCAATATAACTACTATTGCCGGAAGAAAACTGCGTTTATGGTAGTGTTCATAACAATGGAAGCTAATCAGCCTCATTAACATTTTCTCCAGCCAGTTTCATTTGATAAACTTGCCAGGTTAAAGACTAGTGAAAAATCTTGGGATGGTGGTGTGTACACACGATAGAAACATACCGTGAAAACAATTAATGCTAAATAATGTACCCATGGCTACTTGGGGACGTATGCAGTCAGTCAGTCACGACACGTTAGATCGCGAATGTATTATAGTGTTGTAAAAAACTCGAGTCTTTATAAACGGACTCGGATGATGAATTACAAGATTCGACTCATTACAACAGGACTCCAAGACTAGAGAACTGAGTTCTCTACAAGCCCTGGTATGTGACATGAGAGCTCGAGTCTCTTTGTGCGCTCGAGTCCTTTTTATGCGGCGAGTCGTACTCAAGTTCTTTTCGTGTATGAGTCTAGCAATTAAATTGTTACATTTACAGGGCGGGCAGAAAGGCCCAGATAAAAAAATAATAGTATTGATTAAGGATATTTTTAATCATTACTAATTATCATAAAAAATGGGTAATTTTAATTAAAGTCCAGTCCAGCCATGATGCGAGACACATTGTAGCTTGTATAGTTTTATTGCCGAGATGGTTTCTTTTTTTTGTGATTAAATTGCCGGATCTTGAAAATGCCCGCTCGCTTGGCACACTTGTTGCCGGAATACTCAGAATATGAAATGCTAATTTCTGCTATTAAATTGACTTCTTCTATTGGCTCCATTATCAAACAGAAATATTCCGTGTTTTGATTCCGTAAAATAATTAATACAGGCAGGAAAACCACTATTCTAGGCAATAAGATATAAATATAGTTTATAGCGGACGATCAAATGCAATATGCTAACTGGTAAACACGTTTACTCAATTATCTAAAATATTAACAACTTAAGAGGGTAGTATCTCAAAATATAAAGCCAGTTTACCTTCACATCTCTATTTTCATAGAAGTGAGTTTTTAGCTGATTTGTAATGATTTTGTCTTGTCAGTTTTTTTTAAGTGCAGAATTACATAACCGGTTCCACAAATATAAACTTATCACCGTCTTTTCGAATGATGAGTTTCAAGTCTCATCTTCATGCTTCGAGTTTTTCTTGAAGACTCGAGTTCATTTTAAGACTCAAGTCCTTTTGTAAGACACAAGTGGTTGTTAAATGACTCGGACCCGGCTTGACTCTAGACTCCGAACCTTTTTAGCACACCGAGTCTTGCTTATTTGATTCGAGTCTTTAAAATTACGACTCGAGGACTCGAGTTTTTTGCAACACTAATGTATTATGTACGTTTTCATTAACCGTGACCAAGTAGGCTAAGACGCCATTATAATTTGTATAGATGCATTTTAAAATCTGCTGAATATATTAAGAATGATCATCTTATGTGATTGTGACGTCTAGGTGACGAAGCGGATAACTGATCTAGGCAACGGATACCCGAAACCAGAAGACTACAGATTACTTCCTGTTTTTATTTTATTTGCGGCTGTAGTATCACTGCGACTGCAGTCGGTCTATTGTAAACGCCACTCGTTGCGTTGAGAGTTCACCGCTAAACCTTGCGTCTACTATAAACTGCAGGATTTGCTTAGGGGTGCGCTCTTTTATTTCATCTGGGTATAGGATGTATTTTCCTAGATGTACACTGCGCTTGTGTATTACGGACCGACATTTCCCCAGGAGATGAATTAGCGTTTCATCAGCCTTCTCAAAACGTACGTTAACTTGTCGCTGAGCCTTAGGTTGAATAATGAATAGGTGCTTGTTTAAGCAGCAGTATCCTGTTAAGGCTCGTTACAATACACAAGTTTATTTTATTATTTAACGCTAGGACAAGGTTTGTGTGCCGTTTATAATAGGCTTTAATTATAGCTTTGGAGTGCACCTTATCTGGCGTTCCGTCCAGAGCTTGATAGCAGTCTCATAGCATGAATTCGTGATGGTTCTTAGAGCAAGTGCTTTTGGTATTCCACAAAAAGGCTCGGGTCCCTACTGCGTACCACCAGCCTCCGCTCTAGCGAGGGCTAGTAGCACGCTCTTACTTCCTCTTAGTGGGCTAGCCGCCTTTGTAAACCATGTCTTTGAAGATTCAGTCGTTTGAGTTGTCATTTTGTCGAAGTCTTACTGGCTATGCCAGCCTCCATAGTAAGATAAAATAAGATTCTAAGACGCTGAGAGGCGTTTCATAATAGCAGTTAATGTTGAAATAAAATCGAACAAAAATAAATCGTTTTCCAAAAATCCTATTTGTAAAGAACACCCAAAATACTGTACAAGACGAAGACAATATTAATCATTCTTTAATTAATTAATTATCATTTTTAATTATGTGAAAAAATGAGCATTAGGTACATAAAATAGGTATGTCACGCACATTTTTCATTTTCAATATTGTTTTTGGACGTACGAAAACACTAATTTCGCGCTGGAATTGAACTTATGCCATAGAATGCAATAAAGTACACTTTACGAGCTTTCATATGACATAGGTTTCATCACTGTTGGACAACTTTAAAAAGTGGGCCCAGTGTTCATACAAAAGTTCCCATGCTCCTTTGCCAATTTTTCTATATAATTTTTCATAACAACATAATTATCGTTATTTAGAAAAGGAAAAATTCGACCGCGGGCAGGATTCAAACCTGCGTCTTCTGGTTAGGTACACCAGACGCTATGACCACTAAGACACCGCGATAAATACAAAAAGATAACATAATTATCATCACACCCCCAAAGGGTTAGGCAGAGTTTACTAGTATGTTTAGGTAATCCAAACTCCAAGCAGATATTCAGGAAAATCCAATGACACACACAGGACCACCTGTGTAGAAGTCCTGCTCACGCCCAGTTGACTAATGAGGCGCAGTTAAGTAAATAATAATTGTATCTATCTATTCAGCCGGTAATACCTACTACTGAGTAAAAGACCGACCTTTATTCAATGTCAAGTTTTTCGGTATTCAATCTACAAGAATTCCTAGCTTAGCACACTCCATGGCTCTTTGAGTAACTCTTATATGGTATATGTGCTCCTTTGTTAGTTTCAGATATGTAAGTGAGAATGAGAAGCACATATTTAATTGAATGATGTTTTAAATTTTTTTCAGTATACCCAGAAATAATGGATGCTGTAATGAAGATTTATATTATCCGACCACATAGAAAAGATAGTTTTATTCATGACATTAGAATTTTGTGAGGACCAATAATGTTTGGTGATAAAATTGAGGACTATGAAATATTAGAACATCTTGGTAAAGGAGGATTTGCGCATGTTTATCGAGCAAGATGTCGACGAACAGGCGTATTTGTTGCTATCAAAATGATAGACAAAGCACTTATGGCAAGTGCAGGTATGATTGGCAGAGTAAGACAAGAAGTTACAATTCACTCACGTCTAAAGCATCCTGCTATTTTAGAATTATATTCTTTTTTTGAAGATGCACATTATGTATATCTAGTTTTAGAACTAGCACACAATGGTGAGTTAGCAAAACACTTTAAATTAGGCACACGAGGACTTTCTGAGAAAGCAGCTGCTGACATATTTAGACAAGTATTAAGTGGAGTATTGTATCTTCATACACACAATATCATACATAGAGATTTATCATTGAACAACTTATTACTGACAAAGGATCTGAATGTCAAAATTGCAGATTTTGGTCTAGCAACACAGTTAAATGGTCCAGATGAAAAACATGTAACCATGTGTGGTACACCAAACTATATATCTCCTGAGGTTGCATCAAGAGAAGTTCATGGTTTACCAGCTGATGTCTGGGGATTGGGTTGTATGTTGTACACTTTACTAGTAGGGAGCCCACCCTTTCACACTCAGCATGTAAAAACTACTCTTAACAAAGTTATTAATGCTGATTATAAAATACCCTTGGAACTTTCACTTCAAGCTCAAGATTTATTGCAAAAGCTTCTGTGTAAAGATCCTACAAAAAGGATAACATTAAAGGGTATATTGGAACATCCTTTCTTATGTAATGCACAAAGTACTTCTAGACAAGATATATCACGAGATTCTGGTTTCCTTACCACATTGCACAGTACTCAGCATAGTAATAAATTTAGATATGAAGATAAAACTAGTACCGAATGTTTAATGAAAGAACACAATGGCGAAAAAAAAGGTTTGAGAACCATGCCATATAACATATTTACTAGTACACAAGACATTGACTCAAATTCTATTTGTTCAAATAATCGTAATTATAACTTATGTACTGCTGGTATTGACAGAGGATCTGCCGAAATATTAGAAATTAAAAATCAGTATAATGTTCTTCATAAAAGTGAAACTCCATGCAACAGTAACGTATCCTTATTGGAAAATATGAGAAAAATTGATATGAATTGTAAAATGCCTCAAACAACCTTTAATCCTAGTTCAGAGGACAAAGAAAATATAACTAAAACTTGTAATGTCAATTCTAATAGCAATATGTTGGGTGTTCCACCATTGTGTGCTGAAAGGTTGCCTACGATTTCGCACAGAACACGAAATGCTATACTGAAAATAGAACCTTCTGGAGTAGTTGTAGAGTTTATAAAAAAGAAAGGAAAAGATCGAGAAGAACAAATAGCAGAAATATGTAAAATATCCAAAGATGGCATGAAAATAATAATTTATACAGTTGATAATAAGGCTCGGGTTCTGAATACCGATCATGATCCTAATCCTGATGAAGTATTTACTTATCATAACTTGCCACAGAAACACTGGAAAAAGTATTTATATGCTTCACGATTTGTTGATTTGGTCAAAGCCAAAACACCGAAGATAACACTATATACATCTTTAGCAAAATGTCAGCTCATGGAAAATGCCACGGATATTGATATATTCTTTTATAGTGGTGAGAAAGTAAATTACACATGTTCAGAGGGTTTGAAAATTATAGACAAAAATCTTAAAACACATTATAATCTTGCTATAGTTCCTGAGCTTAAATATATAACTGACCACTTTGAGGAATGTTCTAACCGCATGAAACGAGTACAATCGGCACTATCTGGTATTCCTGATGAATGCTTTCCATTAATAATTGGAAAAAGACCAGTTCAACCTGTAGGTAATTTACAGTCACCGCTTCAAGGTTCTGTTAACGCAAACTATAATACGCCACTACTTAACATAGGATCATTTCATCGCACAACTGCTAGCTCTAGTCAAGCACCAAGTGAATTTAATTAATGAATTTTACATAAATAAAAAAATATCCATAAAAAAGGTACCCCTACTATAAGGACATTATTATTAAAAAAATATCCGCTTATTAGGTACCCTTATAGGGATATCTTTTTTATTTTTTGCTAAAAATTACAAGACAAATTCAATTAGACGGCTTAAATATATATTTATTTATATTAATATCGGTTTTTTATATATAATTATGTAATTTTAAATAAAAGTAAGTACTTGTCAGTACCACTTTTACCAGTAGTAATCAAGCAGCATATTCACGAAAACTAATGTAACGAACTATCTATTAATGGTGACGACATCTTCCATAGCGTGATAAAACGAGATGCATAGACATTAGGCTGGATAAAGTAATTAATATTAAAATTACCGGCAAAAATAAAATTAAGTATATCTATACTAACATTATAACAATAAAAGATTTGATATTTTGTATGTTTGTTAGTAATGGATAAACTAAAAAAAAACACCGATTTCAAAAATTCTTGCACACATAGACCACTACATTTTCAGCGAGTAGGTAACCTTTTTAATTTTCAAAATAATTGGAGATTCCTACTAATATTGTTGGACTAACAACTCTATTCTTAAAGAATTCTCCAGTCTCCACAACATGTCTTCAGAGAATTCTTGAATTCTTTGGACACATTGCCAGAAAGCGTGATGATAACCTAGAAAAGGTGCTTATGACTGGCAAAATTGAAGGGAAAAGACCAAGAGGAAGGAGCCCGATGCTTTGGTCCGACCAGATTCGTTGAAACTCGACTAGTGTGAACGACGCCATCCCTGCTGCAGAGAATAGAGCAAAATGACTGAACATAGTTCACAAATATTATATTTCATTACGAGTGCGGAAAGCCTGTCATTGCAAATAGTTCCGACAAATGTCTATGTCGAAGGTGAGGGGTCACAGTCGGAACAAGTTGCAATAACGGTTCCACACGTGTACTGAACAACTATTTTTAATACAGTTGCGAAAAAATTAAGCAATTTAATAAAATAATAAAAACACAATAAACTCAACTAACTAATCAGTTAAATTCGCAAAGAACATTTTTGGAAAATGGCGCCAACCGTAAAAGAATAAAAGCAGAGTTTTTTTTTGTTTTCTTCACCCGTTCTGGGTAGGCAAAGGGAAGTATGCCCATACAGCCAAGTCTTCAGTAGAATTTTTTTATTGATATTAAATGAAAATGAAATTTTATGAAATGAAACCTAACCTAACTCATTGAATCAAATCATTAAATCTGATATTGAAACAAATTAGCAGCGTCTTTTTAGAAATATTTGCATGAATCAAAAATCCAACCACGAAGTTTTTACTAAAAAAAATCATAGAAGTTTTTGAAATGTGAAAACGTAACAAACAGACAGACAGATCAAGTTACTTTCGCATTTGTAATAATAATAATTGAGACTGCATATCATATTTTATTCGGTACATAAAAAAATACAATTTAATATCATACTACATAGAGTCCCTGTTAAAAATGCCATCTTTTAACTGATCATCATCTTGCAAGATGACTCAATTAAACTTAACGGTTAGGATTCTTTATAAAAAAGGTAGTAAGATAATAATCCTGAATAATACACTGTTTATGATCTGATAGCAAGTAAAATAATGGAAAGGTCATTAAAGTGCATCACCCACTGCAAACCCCTCAACTTTCGCAACGCAAGTTAAAAATAATTAATGGTTAATAAGGAAATTAATTATGGCCATGATTACCAGATTTAAAAATGGAGCTCGATTTTGTAAACATCAGCGTTGTAATTAAAATTCTGTTGAGAAAAAAATATTTTCTGCAAGTTTTATTGATTCCACTAAGCATGCATACCTAACCTACTTTCTGTAACTAATATTATGGAGGTCGAGGAAAAGTAATTTTATTTTCTTCCTCTTCCTCTTCTGCAAGAAATCCGATTATAACGAGATACCAGTCTATCATTATAATTTCACTCGAGTACTCGACCGAACTCTATCAATTCTATGCGAAGTCTGGACGGAAATAGTAGAGACAAGTCGCCACGGCAGCCTCGCGGCGTCGCGAGGCATCACGAGGCGCAGCGCTACACGGTGCAACGTATTCTAAATTCTCACAATGAAATGTGTATCTTTTCGTGTAGAAAACAAAGTTCTATTTTGAGTCGCTCTTTTAAAGTGTGCGCGCAGCGTCGCGTCTCGGTGTGAGCTGACCCAGTAGTTAATAGTGTATCGTATTTTGTATTAAAATATTAGCTTTATGGCATTATTGTGCTTAATTTTAATTATTACACACTTATGTAAGTACAGCAGCCAGCAGGTCAAGCTATACAAAACTGTAAATTTTTCGCAACTGAACATGAACCTTATTGCTTTGTGTTAAAGTTGAAAATCTATCAAAGAAATTTGACAGATTGGGGTAGCTTGATGTGCTGGCCTCTGTACCTATATACATTGTAATATTTATTATTAAAAATTTTAATTTACAATAATATAAATAATAATATAATTGTAATATAAATTATAAATACTAATAATATAATAAAGGTGTAGTCTTTTGTTTGTTTGAACGCGCTAATCTCCCTCGGATTTGCAAAATTATTTTTGCATTTGACAGCCCAATTTGATTAAGGAAGGATAAAGAAAATTTAATATCACGCTACGACCCTTAGGAGCCGAGCAAAAGGAAAAAGGGAGTGTGAAATTTATTATAATTTAGACTCCGTTTATAGATAGTTATTATCAAAGATTTAAATCATTAGATGCGCCCTACCGCGTCAAATAATGATCACGTTTCCCAAAGTAAACTGGTCCCCATGATCGAATTAAATATCGAATCTGTTATGATCTCGTTCACTCATAGTGAATATTGCACACTGTCGTTCTCTGTCTCGAATACGGAATGTGTGCATTCACTCATCTCAATATGGACACGTTTTCGCGCGGTCTATGTACGGTGAGGGCAAATCTAACGATTTAAATCGTTTATTACATACACTCACGCCTTTTTCCCATAGGGGTAGGGAGAAACTAAAGAACGCCACTTGCTACGATTCTTGCATACTTCTTACACGCCGGTTGCGAGTACTACGCACCTGACCTTTTTGAAGAACCTCACCAATGAGGTCTGTATAAGTTTTTCTAAGGCGTCCCCTCTCGGCGGTTCCACTGACATTCGCCATATAAATCCTTTTTGTTAGTCGCCTTTCATTCATTCTCTCGACATGCTCAAACCATCTCAGCATATTCTTCTCAATTCTCGTCACTACATCGTCTTTTAAGCCGCAACGTTCTCTTATCACACTATTTCTCAATCTGTCATTCCGAGTTACACCGCGCATACTTCGCAGGGAACGCATTTCTACAGCATTTATTCTACTTTCATGTTTCTTCTGCCATACCCAACTTTCACTTCCATACATAAGTGTAGGTACCAACACACCGTTGTGGATAGCCATCCGTGCCTTTTTTGACACCGACTGGTTAGCCACAACCGCATGTATAGCACCATTCACTTTAATTCCCGCATTTACTCTTCTTTCCACATCCGCATCAATCTTACCATCCCTTGTAAACATACTTCCCAAATAAACAAATTCATTCACTTGCTCTATACTCTTACCTTCAATCTTTATATCGCACACACATACATCTTCATCTCTTTCAAAAACCATAACTTTCGTCTTACTTACATTTATTTTCATTCCCTTCAACTTACATGCTCCATTCATTACTGTTACCATGTCTTGCAACTCTTCTGCCGACGATACAAGTAAAACTTCATCATCAGCATAGAGAAGGCATTTCACAGGTAGCTCATTCATTCTTAGTCCACAATCATTTTCTTTCAAATCTGTCAGACAACTATCCATGTATAGGTTGAACAGCCAAGGCGACGCTACACATCCTTGTCTGACACCTCTAGAAATGCCAAACCATTCCGTGTAGGCCCCATTTAACCTGACACAAGCACTGGAATCCTTATACAGGGATCTCAGAGCCTGCACCAAGTGTCCGTCCACTCCATACATAGATAGTGTCGACCACAATTCTTCCCTCCACACACTATCATAGGCCTTCTCCAAGTTAATGAAAGCACAATAAACTTTTTTATGCTTTGCCATATATTTTTCGGCTATGCATATTAAGGAGAACGTCTGGTCCGTACATCCCATTCCCTCTCTAAATCCTGCCTGAGCATCCCATATTTTCTCATCAGTTATTCTAATCACTCTCTTAATCAAAACTTTTGCATACAGTTTGCCGACAACACTCAAAAGGCTAATGCCGCGGTAATTTTTGCACTCCTGCTGTGATTCTTTTCCCTTATATAGTGGTACGATAACAGCCTTGCACCAGTCTTCCGGTACTCGGCCATATCTCCAACGCTTATTAAAGATCCGGTACAACAGGCTTTCTACCACCCCCTCACCACCCCTAAGCATTTCGACAGACACCCTGTCGTACCCTGCCGCTTTCCCAACTTTCATACTATTCAGTGCTGCTACAATTTCATCCATACCAATTTCATTCTCCTCATCTACATTCGAGTCCGTTTCCCGACAATTCACTTCCGCCCAATCACCCACTCTTTGCACACTATCTTGCCATCTAAATAAACTTTCAAAATATCCCTTCCAGCGTTCCATAACCTTACACTCATCACTGATCAAACATCTGTCTTCTGCTCTGATCACATTCATACTTGATTTTCCTGAAACCCGACGGACCAATCTCACCTGTTTCCAAAACAGTTTAACATTGGCCCGGAAGTTATTTGAAAATCTCCTACTATCCTTTTCCTCTATTTCACTCTTCTTAATTTTTACTATCTCTTTCACTTTTTCTTTCATTTCGGTGTACCTTTCCTTCACTCTTTCCAAATCATCTTTCAAATGCGTTGCCTGATTAATTAGGGCTTTGGCTTTGCAGGCAATGACATTAAGCCAAGCCTCTTTCTTCTTTCGCACCATTTCTTTCACTTCATCATTCACCCAAAAATCATTCTTCCTTATGCTTTTCTTCCTCTGTGCTACACCACATACTTTTGTGGCTACTTGCACCATATTATTTTTCACTACCTCCCATACTTCTTCCAGGCTGTAGTCATTCATACCTTCAATTATCTGGTTTGTTTTCTCTTTTACCTCTCTCTTATGTTCTTCTTTCACTTTTACCTCGTGAATGATTTGCTCTAGAGAGAATAAAAGTAAAGAAGCTATTCTCTACTTTTATTCTCTCTAGAGCAAATCGTTTATTATTATAAATATATGTTCCTACCGGCGAAATGTGGGTGTACATTAGTACACCTCTGCCTAACCCTTCGGGGAATACAGGCGTGATGGTATGTATGTTATGTATATATGTTCCTTTTTTGGTGACTATAAGTACTATACTTTTAAAAAATAGAATTAATCTGCTTATATTTATTAGGAAAATATGTACCTAAGTTGTAAATCCCTTATACCTACTGGCCAAAGTTACGTGAGTTGGCCTTGGATCACAGAACATAGAAAGAGGTTAGAAAGGCCTTGTAGGCGGGGCAGGCGCGCCATAACTATGAGCAGATGCTCATCCTCATAGTTCGCGAAAACATGCGAGCGCGCTGTTTAGTCGCTCGCGAAGTGAGTATTACGGAAAGCTGCGTACAAAATCACTAAAAATGCCATCTGCAATAATTAGTTGCAGAGCAAGATGTCAAGTGTAGCCTAAGGAAGAATTTATTTTGGAAATAAATGAAGCTATACATTTTTATACAGAAAGTTATTTGAATGTAAGAGAGAAAGAATAGACATAGGAAAGGAACATCGAGTGATATTTAAATCATTTAGGAAAGGAGTGGTCAAGGAGAGAACAGGAAAAAAAAAAGATTAACGTCGCCCACCTCTAATCCACACGAACACAAGGGAAGGGGCTAGTCACAATGTGTAGTTTGGCAAGGTGGGCTTGGGAACAAACATGTCCTAGTCTCATTCTTATTAAAACAGAAGTAGACGCTTTTCCAAAATCAAACTTGGAAAACCATGGCTTCACTGGGATATCGGGTTGAACTAAGGAAAAATAACGGCCTTTTGTGAGTCTACTTGATTCCCAAGCCTCCCTCCATGAATCCTGTAGGAAAGACATCGGCAAAGCCATGAGATCGCAGTGGAAATTTTTGTAAGGATATAGTATGTCTCCACACTGCACCGCATCACGGGCAAGTTTATCAGCTCTTTCATTGCCGTGGATTCCGACGTGAGGTGGAATCCAAGCAAATTGTACAGAATGACCATTCGAAATAAATGTAGTTTGTATTTTTAAATGCAAAAGTGATATAAGTTGTAAAGGTTCGGTGAGCTGCCGCTTGGGGATGTCACTGTGTTGTCTTGTCTATTAGTCTTTATTATGATATAATGTTACGACACTACGAATCTAATGGTCTAAAAATAAATGATTTCTAATTTTATAAAAATCATAACTTGATTTTAAATTTATAAATTGCCTAGCGAATCCGAAGCATTTACGAAGATACCTTTTACGCATTCCATAATTTTATTACAAAACTTATTAGTTAGAATTGAGGTGAAAAGAAATCTCACTGCGGTCCTGCTATTAACAAAAGTTACAAAAATAATAAACAAACATCGGTATTATAGAGGTCAGTGGTTTTAACCTACCCCTTGTGTTGTATTGTATTTCTAAATTAGATCTTTCAAATCATATTTTAGATTTTTAGTTTTAGATAGCGTTGATATTTTCGAGTTCTGAGAAGATACACTTATTATACAAACCCAGAGAGTCGTGGTCTCCTTTAAATTTCGGAAATTATTTTCATATTAAATATTATTATCACTGACCTCTTTTTATACACTGGACATAAGTATTATTATTATTTTAGTCGAAATGAGAGATATTTTTTGTGCCACATCTAAGGGCCCCATCGAGCGTCCCGGGTACTAAATTTGACATTAGTTGCAAATGGTAGATCATTGTTTGATACGTGAATAGGGTTGTGTAAATGTTCCTTATCGATTATGTGTCGATAATTTTCTTCCTACGCGATGCGACAGTGAATAATTTAGGTATGTACCTATTTATGTGTCTCAAAATATAAAGGGGATAGAATCGATTTAGCATATCGACCCGCCCGCCATTTTGATTTTTTTTCGAAATCGCGGCGTAATATGTTATTGATATGTATTGGTAGAGGAAGCATAAACGAACCCCCAAAATGTCACGTTACCGTGATATGTGGAGGTAAAAAGAAACTTATGAGTACAACGACAATCATTAAAAATATACTTATTACGTGCTTGTAGTCTTCAGACTGTATCCAAATAATCGTTCCCAGGTTAATTATTATTATTACTGTTTATAGAAAGAGAATAGGTACAATTATGACAATTATTTTTTGGGCTCGCCAATAATATAAAGTAAATAAATAAATGTTATTACAATATTGCGTTCTTTTTTTTTTCCTATAGTACATACCCACCCTATCAACAGGAATTCATCCCACTAATATTATAAAGGCGAAAGTATGTGTGTCAGAGTGAGCATGTCTGTTTGTTACTCCTTCGCGCTCATACAGCTGGACCGATTTTGATGAGAATTGATAATGTAGATTAGAGCCTAGATTAACACATAGGCTACTTTTTATCCCGGATTAACGCGGGTGACTGCGGGGCGCAGCTAGTAACTGAATATTAACAATGCAAGTGTGTCCGTCTGTAACACTTTCACGGTTAAACTGCTGAATCGATTTGTGAGTGTAGCATAGAACGTATTAAGACACTTTCCGTAAACTTAATGATAAAGTTATACAATGTACGAGTTTTCATCACAGATTAATATCGATATAATTTTTATTAAAAAATATGCCTCATCTCTATTATTAGTTCCGTGGACGCTCACGTTGCTATCAGCGCCAAAGTAGCGATAATCAAGTGGCTTCAATTTAAAACTGACGTATGAAGTCCAGCGTACTTGTAATATTATGCGTTTCATGATTGTAAGGCAATCTCCTCAAAATCTTCCATAAAGATATCTGCTCCTGTAACACCTAGGTTCTATAAGCGATATGTAGATGATACTTTCACCATATTACCATCTAACAAAGTAACAGCATTTCTAGATCATCTCAACTCCTTACATTCAAAAATTCAATTTACTATGGAGTCAGAGGCTAATAACTCTTTACCTTTCTTAGATGTTTTAGTAATTCGTAATCATAACAACACCTTGAGTCATACTGTGTATCGAAAGAAAACCCATACAGACAAATACCTAAATGGTGAATCGCACCACCACCCAACACAGTTATCTACCGTCGGTAAATCTTTGTTTCAGAGAGCACATGGGATCTGTGATGAGCAGCACCTGGCTGCTGAGCTTCAACATGTCAAGCAAGTCCTGCACGACAACAAGCTCCGAATACCGCGGCCTTGCCACAGAAACCGTGTGAAACGTGCCACAGTTGAGCGCTTACCTGCCGTACTACCATATGTTAGAGGAGTCACCGACAAAATTGGCTACATCTTGAAGCGTGCTTCAATTAAAACATACTTCAAGCCGCTGAAGAAGATCAGTCAGTTCTTACCATCTGTCAAGTGCCATATACCTCTTTTTTTTATGGAAGAGGGAGGCAAACGAGCAAGCGGGTCACCTGATGGTAAGTGATCACCGCCGCCCATTGACACCCACAACACCAGAGGGGTTGCCAGTGCGTTGCCGGCCTTTGAGATAAGAATAGGCTCGCTTCTTGAAGGTTGCCATGTCGTACCGGATCGGAAATACCTCCGCTGGTAATTGATTCCACAGAGCAGTCGTTCGCGGTAAAAAGTTTCTTGAGAAACGAACGGTGGTGGACACCCATTCATCCAGGTGAAATGGATGAAATTTCGATCTCTGGTGAGTGGACCTGTGGCGGAACGTAGCGGGAGGTACAAGTTCAAACAATTACTCAGAACACTCCCCGTGATAAATGCGATAGAGAATACATAGAGACGCGACGTCTCTAGGCAGGGCAAGAGGATCAAGCCGATCAGTGGGACTCCCGTCACGGACGATTCGAGCTGCACGACGTTGAATGCGATCAAAAGGAAGAAGCTGATACTGTGGAGCCCCGGCCCAGAGGTGGCAGCAGTATTCCATGTGCGGCCGTATTTAAGCCTTATATAATTGGAGGCGATGCGCCGACCTGAAGTACCGCCTAGCTCTGTTGAGGACACCCAGCTTTTTGGAGGCCAACTTAGCTTTGTCTTCCAAATGACCGCGAAATTTGACGTCACTCTCTACGTCCGTACCAAGAATCCCAATACTCGGCTTAAAATCAAGGGGAGTGTTTTGGAACTGAGGAGGCACGACCATGGGAGCTTTTTTGGCAGAAAACGCGCAGATCTGTGTCTTTTGGGGGTTAAACTGCACTAAGTTCAGATTACCCCAATTCGAGATTTGGTCTAAGGTAGATTCGATCACAGACACAAGTCTGCTCCGACACTCAAGGACGTGTGCCTGAGAAATTTTGGAGTGGCCAAAGCAAGAGGCATCCACCGTACTGTCATCTGCATAGCAATGAATGTTAACGGAATGTAACATATCATTGATATGCAGAAGAAACAGGGTTGGGGAAAGCACACAGCCTTGTGGGACACCAGCGTTCACGGGCATAGAGCTGGAACATGAACCGTCGACAACGACCTTGATGTTACGCTCCGTGAGAAAGCTGGAGATCCAGTTGCAGAGTTTCTCAGGCAGCCCGTAGGAAGGAAGCTTCGAAAGAAGCGCCTTGTGCCACACCCGATCGAAGGCTTTCGCAATGTCCAGACTTACCGCCATGGCCTCCCCCCTGCTCTCAATCGCCAACGCCCAACGGTGGGTCATGTAGGCTAGAAGATCACCAGCTGACCGACCCTGACGAAATCCGTATTGGCGATCACTGATTAGCTGGTGCTCCACTAGATACTGTAGAAGTTGGCGGTTATTAAGGGACTCCATTATTTTTGAGAGCAAGGAGGTGATGGCAATGGGCCGGTAGTTACCCGGATCAGAGCGATCGCCTTTTTTAGGGATGGGGTGCATTAAAGCTGTCTTCCAAGATTGTGGAACTTTACCTGTATCGTAGGAGAGTCGGAAAAGACGCGTTAATATTGGAGCCAACTCTGGAGCACATGTTTTCAACACAATAGGAGGGATGGCGTCCGGCCCACTGGACTTGTGAATATTCAGGGAGAAAAGCTCTTTACGGACAGATCTTTGAGTGAACTGAATGTCCATCAAATAGCTGTCACATCGCGGGATGGTAGGCGGAGGTTTCTCCCCGTCGTCCAAGGTAGAGTTTGATGCAAAAAGAGAGCCTAAAAGATCGGCTTTCTCCTTTGCATCGTTAGCCAAATCATCGTCCTCCCTGCGCAGAGGTGGAAAAGATGGTCGAAAGAAATTCCCTTCGACAGCTTTGGCAAGAGACCAAAAGGCACGTGTGCCCGAGGGGAGACGAGCCAGTCTCTCACCAACCCTGCCGATGTGCTTTGCCTTTGCTCTTTTGAGGGATCTGGAGGAAAAGTTGTAGTCCTTTTTAAGGTGATCAGCTTTCGGATCCCCAGTAGCTATCGCATCAACCCAGGCCCGGAATTTCTCCTGCTTTTGGCTGGATGCCAGTTTGCAAGAGGAACCAAACCAGGGCTGAGACCCGCTACCAATAGGCACCAAAGAGCTTGGAATGAAAAGTTCCATGCCCTGAAGCACCACATCAGCGACAGAGTCAGCAATGGCACTAGGGTCTTCCAGCGTGAAACAAACTTGTCCCCATGGGTAGGATGAAAAGAAGGTCCGCATCCCATCCCAGTCCGCTGACCTGAAGTGCCAAACACGGCGGAAGCTCGTGTTGCGAGAACGCAATCGACGCGTGAGTGGCACAACGCTCCGAATCAGGCAGTGGTCCGACGAGCCGAGCTGAGCACCGACGGTCACTTTTACGCCATCCGGATCAGAGGTCAGCAGAAGATCCAGCAGTGAAGGCGTATGGTTTTCAACATCTGGTATTCGCGTGAACGAAGGAACCATCTGTGTCAAACCATAGGCCATGGCAAGTGCGTGAACAATATTACCCGCGTGGTCAGTTTTCTGTGACCCAAGCCATTCAACGTGATGAGCGTTGAAGTCGCCAAGAACCACAATCGTGGCGGACGGGGTCTGTTCTAGCACGGAATCAATAGCCATTTCGACTTGCTCGAAGAGTCGGTCGGTTTCTGCATCGCCGCTGTGGGACCTATAGAGGCATGCATATATGCGCGGATGGTCGTTGCAATCTATACGCAGCCAGATGGAGGAGAGGTCCCTACCTTCAAGATTGCCTAGGCGGCGGACACAGAAATCGTTCCTCACGTTTACGCATACACCAGCTCGTGATACAAACTTGTGCTCAATTTTATACCCTGGGTAATTTAGGTATGACGTATCCACGGGATCACGAGATCTGAGTTTCCGTTAAAAACAGCAAGGCCGGCTTCTCCGTCTCAAGATGGTGGACAGAGTTTAAGTTGGTATGTAATCCCCTGATGTTGCAAAAGTGTACATGGAGTTCAGGTGGTGGTGCCGCAATCTTTTTGCTCTTGCCTCTGGCAGAAGTAGCGAGCGGTATTTTGCCCTCCCCAGAATACGCAGGGCAGCCTGAGCGAGTATGCTCAGGGAGGGATTCTCCAGTGCAGAACGCACTGGTACCCTCCTGGGGTACTCTCTCTTTAAATTCCATGCCATGGTTGGATGAAGGGGGTGGGGGGTTGGGCCTCCGGCTCTCTCGCTCACCGAACGGAGCGTAGTAACGAAATACTACTACTCGGACGTTGGTCTTCTGCGAGAGTGTGGTACTTCCCCGGTCGAGCCGACCCATTCATGCTGCGAACAGCGTGGCTCTACCACAAGTAAACCAACAAGTAACCTCTACAAGATGCGGGCGTATACAAGCTTGATTGTGATTGCGGTCTCTCATATATAGGCCAAACTAAAAGAAGCATAGGGACCCGCGTAAAAGAACACATCGCCGATGTCAAACACCGCCGTTCCAAGAAGTCAGCAGTTTGTTAACATACTCTTGACAAGGCCCAGCATTATATCAGATTTGATAAACCACAAATACTTGCGAAGGAAAGTCGTTACCTACCCAGGATGATTCATGAGGCTATTGAAATTAAAAAACATCCAAATTTCAATAGAGAAGATGGCTGGGTCTTACCACCTGCTTGGAATCCTGTTATAGATTCTATTAAACTAAAATTCCGGCCTACAACTGCAAGACCAAAGGATACTGTGAGCTCGTTCTGCATGAATCGGATTGCCAATAATTAACAACTAAAACATGATCATTGAATATTGTTAAAAAATAAAAATGTCTTTATTATGCCAAAAATAATAGAAATACAAATACAGATAAAGCCCTAGACCCCACACTAGGATTCCCTGTGTCGTGGGGTCTAGTCTCTTTCAGTCCAGTAGACATGGAACTAAGAATATTAATAATACTATAGAAATAGAAAAAAGATATGTGTGTGTGTGTGCGTGTGTGTGTGTGTGTGTGTGTGTGTGCGTGCGTGTGTGTGTGTGTGTGTGCGTGCGCGTGTGTGTGCGTGTGTGTGTGTGCGTGCGTGTGTGTGTGTGCGTGCGTGTGTGTGTGTGTGAGTGAGTGTGTGTGTATGGGCCTACGTGCGTGCGTTCATGTGTGTGTGCGTGTGTAATGTCTATTTTGGTATACTCAGAAAGGCTTCAGTTTGAGCATAGTCCAAACCGAGTAACCATTTAAAAACGATACATTTGCAAGCATTTTTGAGTAAGGTCGCTATTTTAAGCTTAGCGTCCAACCTTTTGTAAATGTACGGTCCCATAAAAAGAAAAGACCTTTGGCCAATAGACTTGTGACATTTTACTGTCTCCCACTTCAGTAAGCGTTTGGAGCGCGATATAGCTATATTTGTAAAGCTACTTTTATGAAAACGCAGGATTACGGCCAAAATGTACAGCTGCCTAACCCTAAGAATTTGGGTTTCCCCATACAGGAGGTCAGTTGAGTATTTGTATGGATTCCGTAGGCACATTTCAATACCGCACGTTGTGCTCTCTCTACTTTAAGTAGGTAGATCTTAGCAGCTGCTCCCCAAGCTACAATACAGTACCCTAATATCGACTGGCAAAGCGCGTAGTATACAGTTTTAGTAATTTTGGCCGTGGTTATTTTTGCCAGTCGTTTAAATATGAACATGAGTTTTCTCACCCTACTGCGTAAGGCTTCTACATGCTTGGACCAAGTCAGATGATTGTCCAGGTAAACACCCAAGTATTTGATACTTGTTGTGTTCAGGATCTCTGGACATCCACAGTTGGTGTGATCCAAACAGGAGTGCAGTTTAATAATGAGTGGTACTTTAGGGTCGGTTCGTGCAGAAACACTAAAGCAGATAGCTTTAGTTTTCACGATATTTAGGGACAGAAGATTAATGTTTAACCAGTTAGCAATGATTTTTAGTCCGTCTTCCGCCCTATCGTGAGTTTCAAGCCAAGAGTCGCCGTGGAAAATAATTGTTACTTTAAAAGAGACCATGATTCTCTGAGTTTGTTTCGGTGTTTCTTCTCAGAGGTCGTCAGCTAGGAAATGCCGGCTCCATCAAGTTTTAATTAATAATAAATGTCATTGATCATGTAACAATAAAAAATGTAGGGTAGCTGTCAGTAATTATATCATCAAGACGCCCACCACCTCAGTCTACCCGTGACCATGGACGCTGTAAAGGGTCCGAAACGTTGGGATTAATAATATCAATATACGCGATAAAATCCGTAAAAAGTAGTTTTATTTCAATGTCTAATATTCGCGTAAATGTCAGAAATCAATAACCCAGGTATTAAAATACTTGAAAGTATGTGGCGGCATTCATTTTATTTTATAATCGTGCCGGTACGAGCTTCTTTAGCTAAGGTTGAAAATACTTGCATAGAAAGCATATAGTTGAAAATACTTGCATAAGTGAAGTATTTTTTCTGCAAATACCATTGTGCTCCTTATTTAAAATATGATATGTTTAAATTTTCCATGCCAGTATTTTTATTACTGTTTAGTACCAAGAACTTTCCAGCAAATACTTCATACTCGCAAGTATTTCTCGCCCATACCAGGGCGCCCTACTTCGATGCAAAGCCCTGGTTTAAAACCTAGTAAAGTAAATTTATGTCTCATCCCTATAAATCCATTGTTGTGCCTAAACATGGCCAACGTAAAAATCAAAATATAATATGATCTGGCAACACAATTAATTATCCTCCATCTTTTTTGTCACGATGCCTCCTAAGAAGCAACCTGAGAAATCCGGTACGTATTTTCATTTTGTGGAAATTTAATAGTGAATCGTTATTTATTTATTTCAAAAGACCTCATGGTTATTGTATTAATTCTAACTTTTCAATCAGTGAAATATCAATAATTGTAGGGATCAACCCGTGACTTTCATTTACTCGTGGGCCACGCGGTAGTTGTTTTGAACTTTTAGTGTATCGTGTTCTTTACAAATTTATATTGATTGATAACGTCTGTCCTGTGGGTTTGTAGTTTATTCCTGATTATTGTTCCGTGGCTGTGAATGTTCTATTGTTTATCAAATGTTTTAGACACGCCTCATTCACTTGGTGTAGAAAGCCACATTGAGGTTAGGTGCTATCCGATCATATTCATATTAATGTTTTGGTGTCTGTATTGCAGGGTCCTCCGGGTCCAAACCCGCGGAAAAGAAGCCCGCAACAGCTAAAACTCCTGCAGCTGCACCCAAAGCCGCATCTACAACAAGCGCTGCACCTAAGACGGCGACTGCCAAGACGCCAGCACCTGCCCCTAAGGCAGCTGCGCCTAAAGCAGCTCCGGCGGCCAAACCTGCTGCTGCTAAGCCAGCGTCTGCCCCAACTGCGAAGCCTGTAGCGTCTGCTGCCAAACCAGCTGAAAAGAAGCCAGCATCGGTACCTACTGCCAAACCTGGCTCTGCTAAAGCTGCTGCCCTGAAGGCTAAGTCAAGTGCTAAGCCTTCAGCAAAGAAAGCTGCCGCTGCATCCAGGCCTAAACCTAAACCAGCAGCCGCCAAGTTGAAAATTGCACCGAAGCCCAAGAAGACTGGCATCAAAGGACAAAAGAAACAAGTAGTAAAACCTGTTGCCAAGGCTCTAAAAGCTCAAAGAAAGGTATGTTACATACACAATAATTTTACATTCAAACTTTTCTCATTACGATGGATGGCATGGTACACAAAATAATTCAATATTTCAATTCGCTGTCTATATCAAAATTTTATTGATGTAGATGTGTACTTTTCTATCTATGCTGTGCACTTTTCCTAGCTTTTTGAGGTTTAACAGCAACCTAAATGGATGTAAATTGGTGATTAGTAAGACAGCTAACAAAACTAATTTTTTACACATTAAACTATACATTTCCAGTATAAAATGAAGCATATGCATAGGTTTTCTGTATAATGAGAGGTTAGCATATACTGTAAATGTTATGTTATCAATAGTGTCCAGTACTATAGTCAAAAGTTGCCATATCAAGTTATCTTAATTATTGTTGTATATGAAAAGATATAAAAAATCATAAAGTACATAGCACGCACTGATTTTATTGGAAATTTATACCTCCTAGTACAGATATTGCTGCTTAACAGAAAACAAAACAAATGACCGAATTATCTGCTGACTTGCTGGTATGTGTAATATTGTAACAACACAAAAGATGGATAATTGATCTGTGATGGTTGAAACCTTTAGCTAATTTTGCCAAATAAAATTGTCAGTTTTAGTGGATGGTTGATTAAGAATGGTTTTGTTCATAGGGTATTGTAATATTTTCATAATTGTGTGTTTGTTTTGTAGGTTGTCAAAGGTGAACATGGCAAACGTGTACGGAAGATTCGCACATCTGTGCACTTCCGCAGGCCTAAAACTTTTGAACCTCAAAGGCACCCAAAGTACCCCAGGAAATCACTTCCTAAGAGGAATCGGTAAGTTTAATTGAAATGAAATCTTATTTTTTTTTCCAGAAGCAAACAATATTGTTGCTTCCGTCTATTGTAGTTAAAGCATCAATAGAGAAAAATATTTATTTTAATTGTCTAAACATCCATAAAAGCACATTTTAGTGTTCCACAGTCAACAAGAAACCCTTACAATTTCACCATGTCTGTCTGTCTTTCTGTTGCTTAGCTTGAGACTTGGTACTAAAAAGTTGTAATATGGCATGGGTATTGGGTGGTATTTATATGGATATAAAAGTATTGAAATAATATTTTTAGGGTATGTACCTCCACTCAGTAAAAAAATCAGGTTAATGACTATATTTTCTGCCTGTGTATATATGTTTATGGATTACTTAATTTATAATGTAAATAGTATTTGATTTTGACACTATCTCAGATGATTTTAGTAATCTCAGAATTAGTTCAACTTTTATGTGTTTTCTTAAAACTTTTGTTTTATATTACAGTATGGATGCTTATAATATCATAAAGTATCCCCTGACATCTGAAGCGGCTATGAAGAAGATTGAGGATAATAATACCTTGGTATTCATTGTTCACACCAGCTCCAACAAGCACCACATTAAGGCTGCAGTCAAGAAGCTGTATGACATCAATGTTGCTAAAGTTAATACCCTCATCAGGTAATAAAACATGCTTCAAACATGTCATACTCCTTAAAAATGGGAAATTTATTTATATGATGATATATTTGTGGGAATCTCATTGATAGAGAATGATATCAATAAAACACATTTCTGATAACAATAATGTTTACCATGGTTAAACTACTTCTATAAATTATGGTATTTAGTTGTCACAATAACCTTGTTTTTCAGGCCTGATGGCAAGAAGAAGGCGTACGTACGGCTCGCCAGGGACTATGACGCATTAGATGTTGCCAACAAAATCGGCATCATATAAACTGATACTTTTCTGTATTTTATAAGAATAAAAACTTAAACATATGCCATGTTAATTATTCCTTGAGAAGATCATAATTACCAAAATTTTGTCTGGTTGTGATCGTTTTCTTTAACATATTGTATTCATCTTGCTAAGCATAATAATTATGTTTAGTTTACGTATGAACGTCGAACACACATGCGAAAATATTTTTTGAGCATGATAGGTACATAACTATTTTGTTTAGCATGTTTGTGCAACTAACGCCCATCGAACACTGTATTCGTTGAACATGTTCGTGGCGATCCATGTTAAAAATATCTTCACCTTACCTTAGATGTAGCATTGACTAACGCCAGTCCATGCCCGAAACCCGATTTTTGCGATGTTTTTATTCAAGTATCCGATAGTGTAAATCATTAGGTATGTACCTATCCGAATTCAACTCTAGCTTGGATAAGACAATACCTACCTATCTAAAAAACGGTAATTTGTAATTCCTTTAGTTGTACGTAAACGACCGATTCACCAATTTCTGTTGCTTATGAATGAGACTCGAGATATGTTTTATTTTCTCATTTATAGGTTTTCTTTTTTATTAAATTCCCTATAACACCGTATTTGTGATTTCTACATGAAACAATTGCTTATACCTACTTTCTGTTTCCATGTTATCCATTAGCTATTATAATATTACGTTATAATTATTAAACTTGTTGTCGTTTGTTAATTATTAATTATCGTTCATTATATTATAACACTGCGGGGTGCTATGGCCACCGGAAAGCTTCGCGGTTGTACGCGAACTCGAGTTGAACGTGTCTGCCTTTCAAACGTATATGCAATACCGTCTTTACCACGGAATCCATTCACAATATGGAATAGAATACCGCCCACGGCCCCTATCTGCTCGGGGAACCCAAAAGGCCATTATTTATTTATTATTTTTAAACAAAAAATGTACATTGCGGTCCTAATGCCATTATGCATTCTCATCCTTTGGGTGATGCAGGGACGGTCAAAGTAGCCTTACTTATAGCCACGGGTTTGGTTTTTAATTTCGGCAAATTTATATAAGTATATTCATATAATATTGCAGAAAAAAACTGTTTTTGCTCAAATTGATAAAAGGATAAGTAATGAAGATAGGTAGTAGCTTATCGAATTTTAATCGAACACCACAACAATTTCTTTAATATTTTTCAAAACAGTGAACATTTTAATAATTACAAAAAATACCTAAAAGTAAATTTAATTAACTTTAGCATCTAGCGTTCAACCTATACAAACCACTTCGATTGCAAAGTCTAGTTTGCAGGCTACCCAGAACACCCAGACCCGGAACAACTACATATAGGTCATACAAATAATTGTTCCGTGTGGGGATCGAACCAACAACCTGTGCTGCAGAAGCCGACCGCTCAGCTTCTGCGACAAACGTGTCGTCATCCATATCGGCTCAAGATCGAAATAGGTACTTCTATTATCTTGAAAAAGATCTTACGTGTGATAAAAATGATAACACAATAAATGATGTCTCAAAAACATTAAAGCTCTACTTCTAGCTACTGTGGGTTAATAAGCTTGGAAAATCTCCTAATCCGGGTACGCTGATGAAATATTAACAAACATAGAATTTTAAACAAATCTTTCAATGCGCTCGAGATCACAGTTTCGGAGATATGACATCTCTTTGTCTTACGCCTCTGCGCAACTGGATAGGTTTAGACTGTTGGTCCTGTACTTGAACAATCATAAAAGCAGATTCATAATGAGATCTCAGCACTTCGATATAACGATAGTCCAGTTAACATCGCTGTAAAAATTCCAGAACTCTGTCCACAAACGCTAGGCGCCGGGGCCGATTATAGTGATGGCAGTAGCATAAATCTTAAAGTAGGTAGGTAGCGTGTTTATTATACTTAGTCTGGCCAAATACTGTTGCAATTAAAAAGAAACAAAATATTACATTTGAATTATTTGGAATCTGTAATTTTGATATGATTGTTCATTGTGTTTTCTCATTTTAGCGCCAATACATTGTACAACATTTTGCTATAATATAATGGAGTAGGGTGATAACGAGAACCGAATCGTTGTGATTTCATTACACAAAGTAGGTATGGAGCCAAATGCAATTTTTAAGTCTCCATACGCTTGGTATTAGTCAAATGTTTGTGTACCGGGCTATTAATAGGTAGGTACAATGAGACCTCCTCTGTTTGTGACAGAAAAAGATCTGGCCGTTCACGTAGTGTTCCTACGAAAAAGGTGGTTAAAGCAGTAAGGGAAAGAATTCGAAGAAATCCTGTCCGAATGCAAAATATTTTATCTCGGGAGATGAAGGTAGCACCTAGAACCATGTTGCGTATTTTAAATGATGACTTAGGACTTGCAGCCTATAAGAGACGCACTGGTTATTTCATAACTGATAATTTAAAAAAGAATAGGTTGGTAAAATCGAAACAACTACTGAAGCGGTACGCAAAGGGAGGTCACAGAAAAATTTTGTTTACGGTTGAGATTTTTTTTACAATTGAGCAACATTTTAATAAACAAAATGACCGTTTTTATGCTCAAATCTCTAAGAAAGCTTCCCAATTAGTCGACAGAGTGGGCATTGTCTGACTTCAGTGATGGTTTGGTGGGGTGTTAGCTATGAAGGAGTGCCTGAGCCATATTTTTGTGAAAAATGTATCAAAACATCGGCACAAGTGTATCATGATACCATTCGCATCCGTTAAGCCCCATAACAACACCATGTTCAATAACCAAGAATGGTCCTTCCGGCAAGAGTCTGCGGGTATAAAGCTCGGTCCACGCAGTTTTGGTTGGAAACGAACGTTTCGGACTTCATCAGAACTGAAGACTGGCCGTCGTCTAACTCCAATCTTAATCCGCTGGATTATGATTTATGGTCAGTTTTAGAGAGTACGGCTTGCTCTAAACGCCATGATAATTTGGAGTCCCTAAAACAATCCTTACGATTGGCAGTGAAGAATTTTCCCATGGAAAGAGTGCGTGTTTCTACTGATAACTGGCCTCAACGTTTAAAGGACTGTATTGCAGCCAATGGAGACAACTTCGAATAAGCTTTTTATATTTTAAATTGTTTTATATTTATGTATTAAACTAACACACTGTAAAAGTTATAAATGTTATTTGCAATAAATTTTTTTTTTTTTACTTTGTTACAATATTGATGGCAAGACTAGGTATAGAGCAAAATGTTATCGTGGTTCGCACTTTATGCTATAATGCTATTTTGTCTATCTCTCTTTCAACCAACTCTCCGTCGGGCGTCGCGTATAGCGTTAGTAACAAGCATGCTATAATAAAGCACATAAAATCGCTTGCTTTAAAAATTAATCATTTATAGCATTATAAGCAAGTTATTGATTTATAGCAACTTTGAACACCACTAGCCGATTATACTCGACGGAGTTCTGTAGGTATAATCTGCATTACTGTGTGATATGGTCTATGGTATAATACTAAACCCTGAGCGAACTGCGAAACCCGGCCTGTTCGGGAGGCTGAAAGTCGTCAAGTCTCCTAGCGAGACGATTCGTGATGACTCTAGAGAACAACTTATAGACGTGACTTAGAAGTCTGTAATAATAAGAAAACTTATCTCCCTTCTTAAAAAACCACCACCAAACTCATACTCGCAGTTATCTCGTTACAAATGAGGAAAATAGGGGGTCATACAACGTGTTACAAAATACCCCGTAAAAATATAATTGATTATCAAAGCCAACAATTTTGTCATGTCAGGGAACCTGATCATTTAGAAAGGCTTACGTACCTATTCTAACTAATAATTGTCTACTTTATTAGTTTTTCTATTTTTCATTCGTAAATGTTGTTGTTTACCTTTTTTTTGGGGTATGTTATACAGCGTTACTACGGTTCTTACATATTGTGATTGGACTCGTTATAAGGCCCCATTTAACCTCCTTTCGGCTTTACGAATATTTTTGTAAGTATAGTCGGCCATAAAAATCTTCAATATCGGCAAAAATCTGCGGCTTTGACAATACGGTCTTGTCATCGTGTGTGGTGAGTTAAATTTTACGTCAGGTGGCTCCTTCCAAGCTGCTGAGTGAATAATTTGGACCGCCTGTTTCACTCTATCGAAAGAGATATCCTTCAAAAAACTATACCTACTGAAGAATAATAGATTTTACACAGCAGAAATCCCGAAAGAAATCATTGTCGTAATCGTGACCAATTCAAACCAGCAACACACTTTAAATCGAATTAATAACATAAAATTTCATTTGTATCAATTAACCATATTATGTATGAGATCACTACCTACTAGGTACTTAGATTATTTTGATTGATTATGGCCTAAGACGGCCCTGCGTATAAGAACATAATGTTCATGTTTGATACTTCGTCAGTTTTCGCAAGTACGTACCCGGTTTTATATGGAATACAGGGCATATTCCAAATCTAATGGAGATGTTAGGGATATGAAATTTGGGATCGGTATATGGATAAGTACAAAATAACATCGATAGTAGGATACCGGTTACGTTTAGTTTGCCTGTTCGTATGACAACCGGGAGCGACGCCTTTATGTGCCCATGGAGGTGTCCGAAAACGCAACTTTGCAGATTGGTTGAACAGTCCATTAATGATGCCTGAGAAATGTTTGCCAGTGAGGATAGTAGGTATCATTAGAATACAGTCTACTTAATTACTTGACAGTAGGTACATGTTCCGTGTTCAACTGGACGCAGGTACCTACATTACTTACGGTAGCACAGTGGTCACGTGCTGCCGTGCACAGGGACTGATTCAGGGGAGACCCGTTTACAGTCTCCCCAGGTATGTGCCTTAATAGGCGGTGCACAGAGGGGTTCTGGGGTGGTCTATTAAGAGGACCCTGTGCCCCCTTCCATGTGCTGATGGTGACCACCGGGGTGGTTTAAGTGGGTAAGAATCCCACACTCCCCGGTCTAACCACCATAGACCGGTAGCCTTTTGAAGGTTTCCCCCCGTAAACAAAAAAAAGGGTACCTACATTACTTACAACTTATCATGACGCCCGTTCCCCATAGATAAAAATAAGTAGGTACTGTGTTCCCCTAAGGGTTAGGCAGAGGTGACGAATGTACACCCACAGTTCGCCGATACCTAGCTAGTTTAGGTCCCATGTAATAAGGTCGCGAACCTAAAGTCAACTCATGCGAATTTGTCATTGTGAGAAATTGACATTATGCAAATTTGACATACGGAGACTCCATAACAGCTCATTGCTATTAACCGGGCACAAATCCAAACTCCCGAGCTGCTACTTAGAATTTCTATTACTAAATAAACTAAAAATATCTCAAGGAACCTAGAATCGACCTATATGGCCTACCACTCTACTCGTCTCGGAGGAGAGACGCCACTTCATCACTGTGAAGTCTGACCGAGTACACACTGGAGCAATGCCCAGGTTGGCCAGAGCAGCGCCGTACAGTCACAGGAGGGTAGTTACCTCTCGCTTAACACCGTAATTAGAGTTCATGATGGCATGTGAGAGCGCGCGGGGGAAACCGCTGGCTTCTACTACGACCAAGTTCATCTTGCGGAGTAGGTAGTGGAACGGTAGAGAAGCAACCACCTCTTCGGATCTGTAGATAGTAGAAGTACTACAGGCACGAAGTAAGAGTATGTAGGAGGTTGCGATCGTCTCTTGAAGAGATCCAGCAATGGCTGGACCGCAGCCTGTCGGGGTATAACACTGATAAAAATTGATTTTGTTGAGTCGTTTTTTTAAACTAGGTACTACTTACCCGACGCGTATAGAAACCTCATACTTAGATTATTTCAATCACTCAGTTTTAAGGTAGACATCAACAAATTGATTACGCGAAATTTGCTTACCGAAGTGTGTTCCAATAAATTAACATTAAATTTATTGAAATGAAAACGGTTTTATTTTCGGACTGGTATTTCTATAAATCGTTAATAAAATTACCAGTATTTAAACCATCCTGTTAACTTCTGTTACATTTGCAGTAAAATTTTTGTTAACATTCAACATCGTAGTTTGATGACATTAGTTAACATTGTTATTTTAATTATTTTGGCTTCCCAGTGCGATAATTGGACACAACATGGGACTCAGTGGACCTAGTGTTTGCTGTGCATACTCTTAGGTAGTTATTGTATACCTACTTATACAAAATAAAGCATTAAATTTCGTTTAACTTTTATTGAGGTCATTTTTGTCTACATTGAGGTCATTTTTGTCTACCAGTGTAATAATCAAACGTCCCAAGGTCCAGACTCCCGACCGATACAAGAGGAGAAAAGTACGATTTTAGTCGGGATACAAATGCTGCTGCCCTTAGCGGCAGACGATTAATAATGATTCTCCGCTCAAAAAAAGGTATCGTATACCTTTTTTACCTGTGTAAAATATAAAAACGGATAAAATCACCTTTTATAATAGTAATAACGCCATTTGTATAAAAGCGGGCAACGCGGTCGTAGCACGTCGTGGCTGACTGGCCGTCACCTTGAGTTTCTGACCTGTTATTGCGTCACATAATCATACATATTAAATGGAGGGCGACGTGTTTTTTCCGCAACATCATGTATTTTAAATCTAACATTGAATCGGTATAAAATCGCGCCTCTAAACAGAATTCAAATGTCGATCGCAAATTCGCACATACCGAAGCATGAGTTTTAGAAGTACTACTGATACTGCTAGCACGGTCTATAAATGAAATAGTCATACTATTACGTTGACACGAGTCTGTAGGAAATTTTTAATGCTTTTATTTAAATTTGCAGCACGTAATACTGAATACTTACTAGGTGTCTTACAGCCGTAGCGTAGGTACGTAGGAGTTTTTTCGTACGTACTATCCGGAAAAAAGGACGACGCAGTGACTATAGATGATGCTTTATTTTCTTTAAAGACCAGACACTACTATACATGGAATGTTTTATGAATAAAACTCATCAACATGTAAAAACTTAAACTCCACAGTTTGACGATTTATTTGGTCTTGTAGTTTGAGCGTTGCACTGCTTATCACGAGGTCGTGGGATGGATTCTTACAGTACACAAATATTTATGTGATGAATATGTGTTTGTTTTAAATATTTCTGGGTGTGTCTTATGATTATGTAGGTATGTTATAAGTAGGTATTTACAAAAGAAAAGTATATATTTTAACCATTGTACAAGCTCGGCTTAGTTTCGGACTAGATAGCGCTGTGTAAAATACCCCAAATATTTATTTATTTTTAAATCTGGTAAAAAATATTTACCAATAAGTATGTAAGTAATGCCCACAAACACCATAGCCATTGTTTGTATCTCACCAGTTTTAAGTAATTTGTCATATTGATATAATTCAATGAAAAATAATGCATAAACATCATGACAGTTTATTTTATTGTCAAGTCACTAAGTAGGTACTTAGCTACTCATACGGCTGTAGAACGTGATTTGTGACGTTTCTTTAGAGTTGACCGTCTTACTATCTACCTAATTATTTTCAGTTACAACAATATTTATATTATCATTGGTTACAACAACTGCTTAATTTTAATAATTATTTATAGTGGTATTTAAGACGCGATAGCGTAAATGATATAACAATTTGACTGCAAAATTATCCTTCGAGTGCGAATCCAAAGAACCTATTATGCCTCCGCCTTTTCTAGCCTATAACATACGTCAAATTTCTATCAGGAAACTTCGACGCTTTAAGCCTTTTAAAGTGCATAATTATGCATTAGGTATATTCATTAAAATGACTTTATTACATTGTGCCCTTCAATTGCCTAGCGGTCTGAGCTTGTCTTGCTGATGGTGGCGTTGCGTGGCAGGTCGTTTTATTCCCTGCAACATGGTTGAGTCCAACGACACCTATAAGCACGTCATGCTCGTGAACGGGTGCCGTTTGTCGGGGCTGGTTAGCTCTTACTGTCAATGGCAATCTATTTGTTTTCTGCTTAATTATTATACTGGATTAATTATTTATTGTAAACATGCTGTAACTGCATTGTTCTCATTAACTATTCAGAACTAAATTGTAAACTAACATAGTTAACATCTTCTTTTGAAAGAAGAAAAATAAAGAAGTGTCTATGGAGTTTCTTGCTTTCTTCTACATAAGACCCACTTTTTGGAACCGTGCAACTAGTTTTTACTTTTCAAAAGTGCTATTTACGTGATCTAATTGAAATAAAACATTTATTTTGACGTTGACTAAATTAATGAGGATTAAGTATTATTTTGTGATGGATGATTGTGATGATAGGAGGTTCCTAGATCTAACAAGTAACTGTATAGCATTAGTTGGCACTTGAATATGTGTTGATAAGAGAGGCAACCGCTGCTAGCTATAGCTAAGGAGGGAGACTTAATATTATTATAGGGTTTCTCAGTGGGAACGAATTTATATTCTGAAAGTGTAGTGCAGTGTGAGATAAGATATGGCCCATATGCTATCATCCTCAGTGTGCCCAGACACTTGCACACATCAAGACCTAATTATTGTAGCTACAGGGAATTCATTGCGCGTAGCGGAATAATAATCCGATTAATTTAAAATTTCCTTTTTTTACTCTTCCCTTTACATTTATTGTCGATAAGATTTTTATGAAGTGCTTGAACAACTATAAGTTTTTCTGTGGCTTTACACTGGCTATTATAACAGAGCGTACTCTGAGTACCTCCTTAGAGGAAACTATTGTCAACCTTTATGGTTAACAATAGTTACACATGTTATATAGATACCTATTGTAAGTATGACATCTATACCTACCCACTTACCTATATGATGACGCTGAATTTTTATGTATGAAGTCGAAACCGTATAATATTCGCAATTTCCGCTTACTTGTCGACGCTTCGGTGAAAACACATACCATCACGTCTATATTCCTCAAAGGATTAGGCAGAGGTGAACTGCTGTTAACCCACAGCTCTTCGGTTATTTATATCCCTACGACGCAAACCGATCGTGATACTTACAAGTTGACAGAAGAAAAAAAAACTACAAACTAAGTAAATTTCCTAAACCTATTCACGAGAAATTTGCCTAATCTATTAGCCTAGTTTATCTACGTGATTTTAAATTTGGTAAACCATACTGCGTACTTTTATTGGGTGCAACAGCGATTTCCGAGTATAACTCGTGTTTGTTAATAGTTGGGTATGTATTGCCACAGTATAAAGTGATACTTAAATAATATGTAAATACGTAGAGATACTCGCGTCCACGTCACCACGTCGCCGCGGCACGGTGGCAGGAGTCTCGTGTTCATTATTTATCTGCTTCATTTAACTCCAGTAGTGTGGGCCAAACTTGGTATCACACAGTATCGCACAAGCACGTGTGTAGTGAAGCGCATTGAGACAGTCGCTTCATTTGTTTTGCATGTGTTTAGCATCGAAATTGAAAGTATCCGTGTAAAGCCAGAGACAGAGGCCCAGAGCTCACGTACCTACGCGGAATCTGTCTTCGGTTTTATTCGGTTGTGTTCGTTATTGCTATCGTGTCGAATATCTTTCTCGTTCACTCGCAAAGTTCCATCACACAACACACTTGAACACATTATAATATCACCTTCTGGCTAGAAACAAACCAACCGTCACGTTCACGTCAATGTTGAATGTTCTCAGTTCAGTTATGTCAGTGCAGTGTACATAGTGTCGCGAAGCGTTCGATCGTTAGATGTGTCGATTAAAAAAGTCCTGCCGAAAAACAACGTCTGTCAAAGTGACCTTGTATCGTAATCAACAAAGTGACTATTAGGTGCTTACCACGTAATACAAATTGCGCAAGGAATAGGTACATAACCTACAAAATGTCAGACAACGTACAGGATGTTCTAAAGGATGCAGCGACCGGTGCTGCTGCTGCTGCTGCTGCCGGGGGATCATTATTTAGCACGTTTGATATTATTGTGCTCGTTATTTTATTGGGAGGCACCATTTGGTGGCTGTATAACTCGAAAAAGGAGAACAAAAAAGATGAAATACTACTCAGCAAATATTCAATACAGTAAGTGAAAAACTAATGTACTTTCCTACTACATGCACTAATAATGAAGTACCTAGGAAGTATTGTGCCATAATAACTGTAATAAAATTACTTATAATATTGCATCAAGTACGTACCTATTAAAGGCATTTCGTCTTTTAGAACCTAGGTAGGTACTTGCCTTACACATTTTAAAATACCTGTAAATTATGTATGTACCAACCTACCCGTTACAGTATTGTCTTAAAATGTATGCCTATTTGTTTATTTAATTATTTAAATTCATAACTATACTTAAATATGGTAACTACAATTAATAACTAACTAGGTACCTAACTACAATATCGTAGGATTTTACAGTGTAGCATAACATTTTAAACTAAATAATACCTAGTTATTCAGTAGGTAGGTATCACATGAATCACGTTACAACATCCACAAACCACCATTGAATCAATAAAACCAAGTAACCCTAACCATAATAAATAAGCCATAATTGCAGACATCCAGTTTACTGCACAGTCACAGTGCCTTGTAATTCTTGTAAATTCTAACTCTGATCCGGGTAGGTACCTACCTATTTTAACTCAGTTTACGAACTAGGAAGAACAATTATTATTATTTATGAAAGTATCTACGTAGGTTCGTAGATTTTCCCATTGATCTAGGTAATAGACGCCGTAATCGTAGGTAAGTACTTAAAATACACACACTATTACTCTACAGTTTGCACTGCACCACAGATTAGTGATAATAACATTTTATTATTTATCACTACACTACACCTTACCGTGTTACACTTGCAAACTGATACTTAAAAACTACTTATTTATTGGGTAATAAAAAATTGTGAGCCATGAGAACTTCTTGTTTACTGACGTCATGGGAAAAGACAGAGACGACAGAGTCGCTAGTTTTTTTTTACTTCTAACAAACAAGATAACGAGTCCTTTGGGAAGGGGAATTGACGTCATTTTCATTGCGTTTTACACATTTACGATATGTAGGTTCGGTACTACAAGGTTGTCTTGTCTTTTACGCACGAGGCAGGTCTTTACATATCATTTTGTTCTTAATGCTATTAGCGCAGAACAGGAAAACAAGTTAGAAAAATTGTGTTGATGATGCATTTTTTTCCTGTTTTGTGGCTACTCTTATTTACTAGACCAGGTGCGAACTCCATATTTCTAGCTAAATATGAGACAGTTGTGGGTAGGTAGGTGCGTTTAATGTTATTAGTTATTATTGTTATGATGGTAATACCTAACGGAAATTCGAGGTAGGTAAGCAGCAAAAAAATACAGGGCTGCCTGCACAGCATGTAGTTAACTAATGTTACGAATAGGACATGAAATTCTAACTACCTACATTGTAGTTATTTAAACTGTTGATTATGTACAGAGGCCAGCACATGCTACCACAATCTGTCAAATTTCTTTGAATAATTTTCAACTTTAATCCAAAACGATAAGGTTCATATTCAATTGGGAAAATTTGACAGTTTTGGATTGCTGGACCTGCTGGCGTCTGTACAATGTAGTTAGTAGGCAGGGTATTAAGACAAAACAAATGATTTAATATTAAGATTACATTAAACTTTTGTGTTTGTGATGTCATAAACGTATTTTGGGAAAATAATAATTTATTGAATACTTCAACATTATTTAAATATAATAATTCAACGTAGAATGCCAGCCAGTTTCGTAGCGTCGGGGAGCGACATCTAGGAGCGAGTCATTTTTTTTTCTGACAATTACGGCTTCCTTCCACTTGCAGGTAAAACTTTATATTCACATATTGATTCTAGTGATTCCACAGTGAAAATGAAGCCATTAACGAAATGAGAAACCAGGTTTGTCGTTATGGTACCGAGTTAGCGACCACTACTTACTGATGACGAGTATTTTTATGCTTGCAACATAGGTGTAATAAGACAGACTTAAGGCGGGATGTTTAAAACGAAATTTGAGTTGGACTAATAAGTATTTTATGTTTTTTGATTAATCGCGCAATAACGTAAAACAGTTGCTTTTTTAGTGGTGTTTGCTTGGCCCGTCAAATGTTTTTTCTTCGCAATATAATTTTAATAGTATTATTATTTTCGAAAATAACTATACCTTACTTAGTCACAATTTACTAGACATTATTATTCAAGCTATCAAGGCGTGTCTCAAATGTCAAATACGAGTGATATGAATGATCCCTAGACTAAGGATAGCAAACCCACAGATAGTGCCAGAGTGCCCTCTCTTGTATATTGGTTTCTCATTCTTTCTTTTCTCAAGTCGAACTACTCACACTTCTAGATCAGTATTCCCACAGTTCGTCAGTATGTTTAGGTCTCCTGCTATAGAGTGCGAGCCTTTTGCCATTATTCGGGCACGAATGAAACTGCTCGAGCTGGGAATGGAACCCGTCAAGCGTAGCAGTTGTCTTATTAGCCTAATGCCTATTATGCGATCTTAATAGCCTAATGCCCATTAGGCTAATAAGTCTATGCTTTAAGGACAATTTTCATAATACTTATGTATACTTAAATATTTTTTTATATACTGAAGTGGTACTTACTTACAAACATTTTTACACATACACTAACATAATATTAAAATTATAAAATCAATAAAAATGATTCAATATCATGAACACTATAAGAACATTTTGGTAGTACAAAACTAAAAGCCAATCAATCAATAATTGACACAATAGTGGAACAACAAAAATTACCGCTATTGCGAAGGAATACGTGGTCCAAAGGGCGCACTGTATATTATGTATATTAGCTTGATAAGTAGACTTACCGCCTTTCTCTTTTTTTAAACTAAATTCTCTACCAATTGCCATCTCTCTGTGATTGCCTGAGCTAGTGACGACAATGTGCGAAATATATGCGACCTATGCGGCCCACACGAGTTTATTTAACGATATCAAGTTATTTGTCATGCATGACGCTTAGTGAAACAAAAAAAAAATTAAGTACCCGATAAATGTATGTAGGTACTTTACATGCAACTGGATTGATGAATCCATGTCTTTACATTCAACTGGTAGGTATCAACCCAAACATTTTTTTATTGACGAAATAACAGCAGAAAATATAAACTGTCCTCGTCAAGCAAGCCTTTGTACTTTGTACGTAGGTACTTCGTTGCCAATTTTATGAAACTAATGGCTTTATGTATACTTTCGACATTCCGTACTTAGCTAAGGATAATAATGTTGTCATCACTCGAACAATGCGTGAGGTCTGCTTTAGGCAGGGACATTAAATCTACTGAAGTCATTAAAATTCCAAATTCGTTTGGCGATCTAGCGGTCACGGTCACGAAGTGCTAATTACGTACGTATAGAGAGCGTGTTATGCTTACTGCTTGAACATAAATACAACTAAGTTTTTTTATTACAATAGTTAAGTAGATATCCATAATATGTCCCCAGTATTACCACTTCACATAACTTCGTCGTAAACTTCACCGTACTTATACCGCTCGAAAACGTGTCCTTATAGAGATGAGTGAATGAACACATTCCGTATTAGAGACAGAAGTACAGAACGGCAATGTGCGATATTCAGTATGAGTGATAACAGATTCGATACTTCCGAAATCCGATGTCAACCAGTTTACTTACGGAAACGTGACCATTATTTGAAGGGCGCATCTAACTAATGATTTAAATCTTTGCTTGTGATAGTAAAAATAGAAGTAGGTATAATAAGTACTTTACTTGAGGACTTAGTTTTACTTGAGGAATATCTGAAATGTTACCCAATTGCGGATCATATGATACAAATCGGGTTACGCGGGATCGTGTATCAACGTGTACCCGACGCAAATAACGGGAAGGTGCAACTTTACTATGTAGCTAAACTTGTATTATTAGGGTAGACGACTGATGATGAACCCATTAAAAATAACAGAATTAATTATAGGTAATTTTTGTCGACTAAGATTAAAGATAGCAGCGACATTCATTAAAATTATATTTCTAGCGAGGTTTCATGGCTGGTTTCATCACTATTGTCTGTCACCCAAAATACAGGACACCCAGAATACAAATTCTGTTCTAAATAATTTTGCTGAGTAATTTAACGGGATTAATTAAACCGAGTAATTTAGTTGAAGAAACATGCCGTAGAAAACAGTCAGAATGGACGAGTCATGATACCGGCAAAAGCTTAGCTACAGTAGCGCAGCAAACAGCGTCCTTAAAAATAATATTAGATATGGTTGGCTACAGGCTGAACACTGAAGCATATAATATTCTTAATTTTATTCCAGGTCAATTTTTATTTATTCTGCGCTAAAATTAATTTAAATTCGTTGAATGTATTGTGTAACAAACATTTACATACAACGGGAACTGAAAATGGAGACACCGAATCCAACTGGCATAAATGTTAATGGCGACGCGACATTCAAAGAGGGTTCCAATAGGGATTAATATGCTTGTTCCTTCGTATCTATTTCGGCCAAAATACTTGCGGAAAGAAATGTAAGCGAATGTAACTCTTGATACCTATTTTTACAAGGTTTCGATCGGTCGCGATCTAAGACGATTAAACAATTGGACGCGTGATCTTACCTTTCTCGCCTACATCCCCGCTAGCAAAAATTTAAAATCAGTCCTTAGTGTAGTTACACTGTACAATCTCGCCGGACTATCTCAGCGAGACAAAATTTTGAAAATGTGCCTGTTGAAAAAACTTATAAAAGTATATTTACTTTTGGCATTGAAATCATAATTTGAACAATGATTAGTTTCTTTTCACGTATAAGTCCAATTTTAGTTTATTTAGATAACAATATTTATCAAAGTGAATGATCTATGAAAGTCGTGTGCCTAGGGCTTGGCACTATCGATAAAATGAACGAATGAATGAGTCATTAGAGCATTATGGTAATTCTATTACTGATTTAATCAAATATTGAATCCTAGGATAAATTTCATTATACGAAATATTAATAATTAAAAGAAACTATTCTATATTCAGATTTGAGAAATATTAATATAATACAGAGGTTTTGGTTGGTTTAATCGTCCTTTTTTTTTTTCGCTCGCTCGGGGACACGACGGTTATGTCGGGCTCTCCGGCCAGGTGGCCATCATACCGACTAAAACCATCACCACTCTTCCACCTTCCGCATAGTGATCACGGGAATAATCACTCTCGCATGATCCGCAATCCCACCACGGACGTCCAGCGTCGGACCCTCCTCGAGGGCCAAGTGCAATGGCCGACCGATTGCCCCGATCCCGCCGCCCAAGGCCCACTTTACGGCGGGACAGATGTTCGAGGCCCCGCCGGCCACACTTCGGCCGCAGAGGGCAGGAAGAGCGGCGCACCGGCACTCCTCTCCCGCCGCGGTCCCGTAAATCCGCAGTGTCGCCCATACAACATCGCGGCCCGCCTCAGTTGCGGTGCCTCCCATACGACGCCGCAACCTACATTGGCCGCTCCAATGCAGGCTTCGGTCCAAGCCCACAGGAGCAGCCCCTCCCTGGCGTTCTACTTCGCTTCACCGTAGGCCATCAATCCACGGCGAGAACCCCTTGGGGGGGGGGGGGTCGTCCTAGGTTACGATACACCTACCTAAGCTGTGTCCCGCGGTATTACCTGCGATCCTTTAGTTCATTCATTCTCAATCTAGCAAATATTTGTATTCATTACTTAACCCCGCACGATGTAAATGGAACAAACAAGAAAATTTAAGTAGTTTTTTTTAATGCCTAAATTTTCATTGAATTCCATTAGCTATTTTAGAGTATTTGAGACAAACTTTCAGCCAGACAGACAAATATCAAAATTTTTAGGTTTAATATTTGGGAAATAACTATGTACATTGTATACCTACTTAGATATTCGAATTGAAAAAATATTTTTGTGCTGGATAGTCCGTTTATCGAGAAAGGTTACAGAAATACAGTGTTACAGGTTATATCACCACATCACCATAACATCACGCTACGATCAATAGGAGCCGAGCAAAACATAAAAATCCGGTCAAGTGCGACTCGGACTCGCGCACGAAGGGTTTCGTACCAATATTTGGCAAAACAGGCCATGCATGCATTATTAATATCGAACAAAAACCGGCAAAAAAATTACGTTTATTGTATGGGAGCCCCTCTTAAATATTTATTATATTCTGATTTTATATTATTATATATATATATATTTCTTGTTATAGGGGCAACAGAAATACATCATTTGTGAAAATTTCAACTGTCTAGCTATCACAGTTCATGAGATACAGCCTGGTGACAGACGAACGGACGGATAGCGGAGTGTTAGTAATAGGGTACCGTTTATACCCTTTGGGTACGGAACCGACTTGACAGCGCGGGGGGCAGCTAGTTGAATTACAATTTGTGGTAAAATTTAAATTGCTGATCATAACTTTCCTTTATTTAGCAAATAAAAACTATGACTAAAATTTATTAGAGAAACATTCAGTTAAATTGTAAAGGAAACGGTAGGTTACCTTATTACCTACCTACCTTTTGATTTTCGATGACTAAATCGACGTCAATGGCTGAAAGTTAGTTTTTCGTAGTATGTACCTAATGCGATTGATATTACAATGATAAGTAATGTTTTAATAATTAAGAAAGAAAATTATTAATCAGGTCAGCTCTAACTAACTTACTAACTTAATTAGTTACAGCTCAGTTAAGTAGTCGTAATATAACTTAGATAAAACTGAAAATTAATTAATTTCTAAGAATTATTTTACCTAGTGAATATCGCGTGATTTAAACCCTGTTTTGTGAATTATAATGAGTTTCTTAATAGTTACTTACTAAAATTTAAATTGGTACCTACTTTATGTAAGTAATAATATTCAAGAATTATTAATATGAATTTGGTCTTTCTGTTGCAATTATAAATACAATGTGGGTCAAATTGTTTAAATTTAAACTTCTAGAAGGTCTCTCAACAAAATGTATGTAAGACTATAATAACGGTGTAAGCCCGCTTCTAAAGTAAAAAGTAGCAATAGCAGTTATCAGGTTGTTGAAGCAACATCACGAAAAACAACAGCTGTCCTGGTATATGACCACTGGACTGCCAAGTCAAAGTCATTTCTTACTATTCGGTATTTTTTCTCAAAGGTCGCCAGTTAGGAAATGTCGGAACCATCTAACTTAAAAAAAAGTGTATTTTAAGAATTATCACTACCACAATATCCAGACACGTGTATTTCTGTTGATGGACACACATTTGAGGAGGTAAAGAAGTACAAATACCTTGGTACGTGGTTAAATGCATCTTGGGACAGTGAGCAGGAAATAAAAACTCGTATCGAAATTGCTCGCAGCTCTTTTAACAGGATGAAGCGTGTTCTCTGCAACCGTAACCTCAAACTTCCTTTACGCATTAGAATGCTCCGCTGTTACATTTGGCCCGTCCTTCTATATGGATGTGAGGCTTGGACGATTAAAGAAGACCTCAGGAAACGTGTAGAGGCGTTTGAAATGTGGGTGTATAGACGGATGTTTGCTATAAGCTGGACTCAAAAGGTGTCTAATGAGGAAGTTCTCCGACGAGTAAAGCAAAGACGTGAGATTTTGAAAACCGTCAAAAAGAAAAGTTGCCTACTTAGGGCATGTAATGAGACACCAGAGATAGGTACGAGTTGTTGCAACTTATTATGATGGGAAAAATCGCGGGCAAAAGACGTGTTGGTCGGAGAAAGAAATCTTGGTTGCGAAACATCAGGGAGTGGACGGGGGATAGCGAGTGTAGCCCAACTCTTTCGCCTCGCTAGAGATAGAGATGAATTTTCTAAATTTACTGCCAACCTCCGCTAGTCGGAGAGGCACTATGAGAAAAAGAAGATTAAAAGAATTATGTAAGTATGTCTATTTAAAGATCTAAAAAAATGAAATTTAAATGAGATTTTCTCGACGGGCGGCGTGTGGAGTCTCCCAACCCGCTAGCGTGGTGGTAGCTATAATCCCTCTCAATCTGAGAGGAGACCCGCACCCAGCAGTGGGACAGTATATGGGTTAATGATGAAGCAACATTGCCAATAAATTTAATGACACCTCTGCCTAAACTCCTATAATCGTAACAGAAGTTATAATTTGAAGAGTAGTTAGGTATATAATATACTAGCTGACCCCGCAAACGTTGTTTTGCCATAAAAAAAAAATTTAGGGGTATGAAAAATAGATGTTGGCCTATTCTCAGACCTCCCCGATAAGCACAAAAAATTTCATCAAAATCGGTCAAGCCGTTTCGGAGGAGTATGGCAACGAAAACTGTGACACGAGAATTTTATATGTTAGATATATATATAATAGTAGTCTAAAAGGCTTACCTATTATTCACAGAAATAGGTCGCGTTTTGTCACATTTGCAGTTATCTACAATATTAATTTTAATGAACGATTGCCAAGAACAATGGTCGATAATGTCTTGGTTTTCTGTCAACAAATATACATGACAAATTGAATGCAGCGAGTGATAAATGATAAATAATTATCAATACGCACTTATCATTTAAAAGCCGTACTTTAGACTAGTGACTGGTAGTCAATAGCCATATCATTATTAGACTAAAACTACTCTTAATAGTATAATCATATTCATGAGATGAAATTACTTTTCAGTCATATTTTGATAGCTGACGAAATTAACTATTTTTAAATGTATAGAATTTGTCATGTATATTTGTTGACAGAAAACCAAGACATTATCGACCATTGTTCATGGCAATCGTTCATTAAAATTAATATTGTAGATAACTGCAAACCCGTGCCTAGAATTGGGACAGAAAATGTCTTGATTATGACATTCATTACCATTCATTGGTTGATCAATCCGCTTATTGTGACGTGCGCCACGATTTTATGGAAATATTTTCGCAAATGGACGCTTTTAAATGTGGCAGTTCCACACTAAAAACTGAACTTAATAGGTGACTCCTTCCGGCCATTTTTGTCCCACTCTTGGACAGGGATTAGGCAATATGAATACTTGAATACAAAGAATTAAATCTATTCTATAATAAAATTAAAATCCAATTATTTCAATTACTACCTACCATTAAACTCTAACCAATATTTACTTAAACTAATATAAAAATAGTAAAAATATTTAATAATATTACAAGTGAACTATAATAAATTGATAAATTATATTAATAATGCAAAAATTCAATAATACTAATTGCAAACTTATTTTATTATAATTACTTACTAAATAATTACAATACTTAATTATACAAAAAAAAACAATATTTTGCATTAATTAATTCACTATAAAAATAAATAATTACAATTACATTAATTAATTTATTACATAACAAATAATTACAATATAAATATTAATTACAATTCATCTCCCTCTCTCCTATGTTGCTGTGCCCTACAGGGTCCACGACACGATGATCACAAAACTGTATTTATCATCTATTCTTACCTTATTCTTACATTGTGGAATGCAATAAACAATTTGATTTGATTTGAATATAGAATAGAAATGGAGCTATTTTTCCAAAACACTTAGTAAACCTCGACACATTAGGATACCAGATACCTGTATTTGTTATTTGAATATTAATAAAGTGAGACAGCATTAAAGATAACACTCACGGTACCTACGGTTTCGGAGATTAGAAGATAAGATGCAGACAAAAATAATTCAACAATCTTTAACCTTCAGGAGCCATATTTCATTATAATATCTATATAATTATGACGATTGTTCCTCGTACGTAATAATCACTAGCTGCCCCGCGGTGCTTGCGGAATTGGTCTTGTTTTTGGCAATTCCATTTTATTATTTATCATCATCACCCTCCTTCCCTTGTCCCAATTTATTTAGGGTCGGCGCAGTATGTACTTTTCTTCCATTCATACCTGTCGGCCGTCACATCATCATTCACTCATAAGTTTTTCTGTATCAGATAGGTTCAGCACAATCCACGATAAAGCTGCATTGGCAGCTTTATCCTATATACTTATACGAATATAATTATGTTTTTCTAGTTAATTTTATTAAAATACGTCTGGAAAGTAATGTCATGATGTTATAAGAGTAGTTTTAGTCTACTAATGGTATGACTGGACTACCAAAGTCACTAGTCTAAAGCACGACTTTTATGTCTAGTTATGTGCGTATTGATTATTATTTATCCTTTATCACTGCTGCATCCAGACCCGTGCCTAGAATTTGGACTGAAAATTACTTGATTATGACATTAATTACTATTAATTGTTTTTTCTGTATCAGATAGGTTTATACACAATCCACGATAAACCTGCCAATGTATTTGATTGACTAAAATAATATTATTATAAAACTAGCTGTTGCCCGCGGTTTTATTCGCATCTCAAAGGACAATATGGTAGGGAAGTATCTAGGAATTATTATAAAATTATTAAAGAGGTAAGAGAATAATAATGTAAATTTTTTTTTATTCAGCCGTACAGCAATCTTGGCAAGGCTAGCAGATTATTGCCCTTTTGATCATATTTTATTTTCATTCATGTGTGTATGTAGTCAATACCTAACCAAATACCTAGTAAGTAACATACCTACGTTGAGATGACAATGAGACGTTAACTTCTATTATGTATGTAATTATGTTCGTAGTTAATTATGAAGAAGAAAACAGAACAGAAAGAAGTAGGTAGGTAGGTAAAGACCGTCCCCATACTGCTTAAAATGATAGGTAATACATCTTAAGCATAATCTAGTAGCACTTACTGTAGCCACGTGAAGAAGTACCTCCTGTTTTTTTTAACTAAATTATATGTATTTTACACTAAGGAAATACGTCATTACAATCTTACAGAGTAGATACTGCGCAAATCTAGGTACTCGCCCAAAGATGCAGTTACTAAACATTGCATGAATTTGCAAAATGGCAGTATCGTATCTACAGATACAGACACGATCAACATACGGACGGGACCTGGCGGAGCTTCTATCTCCGCATCAGCTTTCTAAACTCTGCCTCTGTTTCTTAAGGAAACAGCAGTTCACCCCTGACCTAGCGCCTAGGCCGCCCCGCGGTGGCGCCACAAATTACGTCGTAATGAATTTTGGCTAAAAGGTATAGTGTTCCGGCGTTTCCGAGGCCGGCCACAACTGGGCACCGCGCAACACACGACTCGACTCTTCGTGTGAATTAGTATTTAGTTTAATAATTGTATAGTATTTTAATTGTTATTGGTTCATGAGCCTTGTTGTCTGGAAAAAAAAAACAAAATAACTAACAGGATGGCCTTACTTAAATATAATAACTTCTGATTTTGTTGCATTGTAATTAAAGGTCACATAAATTACTACGTTCATATTATGTCTTTAATAATATTCTAAGTTTTTTTCAAGTCAAATATATCTTATTACTAAACTTATATTTTATTTATCCTTAGGGCTGCAGGATCCATCCAAGTTACAGAAAATTCCTTCATAAATAAATTGAAATCATCTGGAAGAAGTTTAGTGGTATTCTATGGATCCCAAACGGGTACTGGAGAAGAGTTTGCTGGTCGCCTTGCCAAAGAGGGCATACGATACAAGATGAAGGGCATGGTTGCTGACCCCGAAGAATGTGATATGGTATGTGGTATACTTATTAGGAATAACTTGCGAAATATGAATTAGACCGGGGAGTGTGGGATTCTTAATCAGCACATGGAGTAGGACACCGACCACCCTGACCTCTTGAAATACTATCCTAGAACCCAGGTGAAACGCTTGTTAGGGTAATCCATGGGACGTATCTATGTATCTACTTACTACCTAGCTTATGACACATTAAAAATCACTGTATCGTTTTAAAATATGTATATTGAAAGTAATACTTAGCCTTTTATTGTTAGTCTTAAATACAGATAATAGATAATCTTCTGACTTATTGTCAAACTTAGACAACACACCTTTCCCAACGCCCCGTCTGCTCAAACAATACCCTGCAGCCAGACTATGCCCCTCACACTACTTCTCGCTCTGCTTATCAAGCTGCCGCGATATTGTCCTTAGTAGCCATACACTGTTCTACTCGTACAAAATTCACCGCAACGCGACGGTCCTACTCAGTTTTTGCCGCCTGTATAGCGGATCTTTAACTCGCCTACAAAAACGGAAAAACGGACATAAAGGGAGCAGTGGGCATTAAGAGTAGCACGACATGCTGCATGATGAGAAATATAACCACACTACCTACGTCTTTATCTCATTCCCTCGCCACTTGTTTTATTTAAAGGTACTTATAGTTACAGGGTACAATGAATTCATTTATATTTTTCTTGCCTTTCTATAGTTAAAAAAGTTGGCGGTCTTATGATATCGTAAGGAAAGTTAAGAAAATTAGATAAAAAATAACACCGCTTGCATTACAAAAGTAAAATGTGTAATTAAGTAATAATTTATTATTTTTAGGAAGAACTCATGAAACTTCAAGAGATCCCGAATTCTTTAGCTGTGTTCTGTATGGCAACATATGGTGAAGGAGATCCCACAGATAATTCTATGGAGTTTTATGAATGGATAAAGAATGGAGAACCAGATTTAACTGGTTTAAATTATGCTGTAAGTATTCTGATTTGCAAGCTGACCCACCTACGCCAGATAAAAGTTCAGTTCTTAAAATATTTTTTAACCAACATGACTATTGAAGGATGCGGACGGGGTCTTGAATTAAATTTTACTTAAGGAAGTGTAAATTTACCCTTAGAATTATCTTTGTATATAATCGCCTATCGCCAGCGTGGTGGACTATAGCCTAATCTCTCTCAATATGAGAGGAGACCCGTACCCAGCAGTGGGACAGTATATGGGTTGATGATGATGATGATGATAATCGCCTAATACCGGGGGGAAAGTTTAAATTATTATACTTAAATAGTAGGCAATAAAAATTGTGTCAAAATGCTCAAAATTTGCTGCTTCCAAGTGTAATGGGCGGGGCACGCACAGCAAAGATACTATAATATTTTATACTAAGATAAAATATCTCTAAGCTACTATATATTTTCATTTAAAACTTTCTTAAGCTATCAAGCGATATTGAAATATTAAGTTAAAATGCCGATCGATGCAATGATGTCATTTTAAGATGCGAAATAAAAATGAGAGAATGATTCAAGCGGATATATTATAGTAACTTAACAGTGTGTGATACCTTAAGATACTATTATCCAGGCATCTTAACATAAAATGTTATAGTATCTTCGCCGTGTGTGACGTCCTTATTGTAAAAGTTTGCGATAGTATCCGATTATCGGATTAAAAAAAAATGTTTAAAATTTCATAACAAACCTAGTAACAATAAATAACAAATATAATCACAATAATACTAATAGTGGGTACCTACAACAAATAAAAATTAATAGATAAGTTCTTTGTTTCTCCTATACCATTCTTAAGATTGCGATTAAACTAAACTGAGAATGAGAATGAGGCATTGCTTCGGTTATTACTAACATCTTGACAGTTTTCGCTGAAAATTAAAAGCCACTTTAGTTCCAATTATTAAGAACATCAGATAAGTTTGTCGCACCATACTGCGGAATCGGCGCAAGCAATGATCAATTTCATCAATGGTAGCACCGAGGCACCTATGTCAAATGTCAGCTGTCAATGTTAATCTGCATTTATCACACACTTCACACAGACAGATGTCATTGTCAGCATGTCAACAAAAATCAAAAATTTTATCAAATTGAATTTGATATTTTGAACTTGAAGCAAGATACGAAGTCCGGTTGTACGTACGGGAAGTGTTGTGCTTATTGTAGGATATTAAAGAATATATTATATTAATCTAAACTAAATAGTGTTCTCACTCCTGTCCTAAACGAATTTTGTATCATAGATTTTCACAAAAGCTAACCTTACAAATTATTGTGATTAATTTCATGATCAATATTTTATTTCACAAACTGAAATACCAATTTTAAAGATACATTATTTGCAAATGTACCCTGTTATTGTAAGCATTGAATTTAAAGCAGTAAATGAGTAGGTACCTACTAATGCCGAGAATAAATTTATTAATTATTTCACCTACTGTTGGGTGTTATGATATACAATTAGAAAACTAAACTAAGTAATACAAAGTAACTATGAATATGTTTATTAATTTACCTCGTCTATTTGGATATAGAATGTTATTAGTTTCATCTGCGCAGAAATTACGTTGTGGGGTATGATTATGGTGATGATGATATAGCATTCTTTATTCAATTAATTCAGTGCATATATAATCTTCTTGATATACATATTTTCAGGTGTTTGGCCTTGGCAACAAGACATATGAACATTACAATGCAGTAGCTATTTATTTAGACAAGCGTTTAGAAGAACTTGGCGCCACTCGAGTGTATGAACTTGGTCTTGGGGATGATGATGCAAAGTATGTATACATAGTCATTTTTACATACAACACATTCTATACTACACAATGAAAAAAATTTTTGCTGGATTGGTTTTATGGGATTAACAGGACATTCAGACATTTTTAGAATCAGTACTCTACAATGTTAATACTAGTCCCAATAGTTTTTTTTTTGTATAACCTTTATTATAAAATAAATGTTTATTGGGCTGTCTCAATTGGAAGTCTTAATTTAAAATGAGGATGTAACTAATTACAGTATTGAAGATGATTTCATTACATGGAAAGATAAGTTCTGGCCTGCTGTTTGTGAGAAATTCAATATTGAGAGCACTGGTGAAGAGGAATTAATACGACAATTCCGGCTTGTAACTCATGCTCCTGAAGATATACAGCCAAATAATGTGTTCACTGGTGAAATTGCAAGATTGCATTCATTGCAAGTTCAAAGACCGTAAGTACCATTATACAAATCCACCGTATACCACAATAAGAATTTAAGTAACAAATTATTGGAATCAATAGTTGTATTTTACGGTTGACAACCTAGTAACAAATCTGGCAAAGTTATACTTAGAACTTGTTCCTATCATTGTTGATGATACAGATTAAAAAGAAAAACTATTTTATATTTTACTTTTGCAGGCCATCTTTTTCTCCTTTTCATATTGGTACCTAAATTATTTTATTTATTATTATATTTGCAGCCCATATGACGCTAAAAATCCATTCTTAGCCCAAATTACAGTAAATAAAGAATTGCACAAAGGAGGTGACAGATCTTGTATTCATGTTGAACTGGATATATCAGACTCAAAAATGCGATATGAAGCAGGTTAGTCAAATTATTAATTTATATATCCAATGAAAATCTATTTTTTTGCTGTTTTGTTCATCAAATTTATTTTATTTGGTGACCCAAAATATTCTTTATTATTTTTACAGGAGATCATGTGGCTGTATACCCAATAAATGATAAAAATCTGGTGGAGCGTTTGGGCCAGCTAACTGGAGCTAATCTTGATGAAATATTCTCTCTCATCAATACTGATCAAGAAAGCAGCAAGAAGCATCCTTTCCCCTGTCCAACCTCCTATCGCACTGCTCTCTCACATTATGTGGAAATAACGGCATTACCACGTACTCATATATTAAGAGAGCTTGTTGAATATTGCTCAGATGAAGAAGTAAGCAACTAAACATACATTTATTTTTGTGTGCCATAGAAAATCTTTGTGGAAGAAGTTGGGTTTTTGTATGAAGTAGCTCTATATCATTTAGATATTGTTATGAAACTGAGTCGCGAGTTGTAAGACATAAGGACCATAAAAATACAATACATTATTTAATTTTAGGATAAGAAGAAATTAATGCTCATGGCAACTAATTCACAAGAAGGCAAGGCTATGTACCAGTCATTTGTTGTAGATGCTTGTAGAAATATTGTACATATTTTGGAAGATATATCATCGTGTAAGCCACCACTGGACCATTTGTGTGAACTGTTACCTCGTCTGCAACCAAGATATTATTCAATTTCATCCAGTCCTAAGGTAGGTAGTAAACTTAACTTTAATCAAATTGATGTACATACTATTGAATAATATAATTTTGTATGCAAGATGCAGATTGTATATTTATTTTGTTGATTTTAGCTATACCCAGAGACAGTTCATGTTACTGCAGTAGTTGTTAAATATAAAACTCCTACTGGTCGCGTGAACAAAGGTGTGACTACTACTTGGTTAGCAGAAAACAAACCAGAACCTGGCAAGCCACTTCCTCGCGTACCTGTCTATATTAGGAAGTCCCAATTTAGGTAAAAGATAATTGGGAATATAGAAATAGAAAGTATTTATTTACTTTATTTATTTATTACATACCCTTTTTCTTCAGATTACCATTGCAGACCCAAACGCCGATAGTAATGGTCGGCCCAGGCACTGGCTTAGCTCCTTTCCGTGGATTTCTACAAGAACGCGCGCATGCGCGTGCAAATGGTAAGGATGTTGGGGATAACATTCTATACTTTGGATGTAGACATCGTGGTCAAGACTACATTTATCAGGAGGTATGTGTACTTTTGGATTTTATTTCGTGGCACACACCCAAATTTACACCCACATTAACAGCTAGTTTGTTAGAGGCCCGTGCAAAGTTTCATCATCAAGAAGTCAATATTAACTGTCCCACAGCTTCGCACAGGCCTCTAACAAACTAGCTGTACCTTAATTTTGTAACAGTCTTCAAAGACAGGCCATCAATGTATTGGACGAACTCAAATGTTATAGGGATACCTACAGTTCTATATCAAGATGGTCAAAATTTGCTGAAAATTTATCTTGATCTAGAGATGTTCTTTGTATTCTCGAACTTGCTGAATGGTTTAGTCGGTTCGTGTATTTATACGTACTTATAGTAAGTGAATGATCTGATCATCCGAAAACGGCTAAAAGAGATGTAGGGAAGAAAAAGACATACTGCCTCGACCCCAAGTAATTTGGGATAAAGGTAGGATGATGATGATATGTAGTTAATTAAACATAGCTACGAAACTATTCTCTTTTTTAAACTATTCGTGGGACTTTTGCAACGAATTTACCAACCTCGGATTCTAAGAGATTTTCTGGGCCACACTTTTACTGTTCGCAGCTCATACAGCTGCCTCTATCTTTCGCGATACTATGGTTATGCAACTTTTCAAAGATAGAACATACTTCTTTTTTTCGAGGAACTTGGTACAAATTACACTTGCTATGAAATCCTCAAATATAGGTAATCCTTCGTAATAAAGGCGATAAAAGCAACATCCGTTATTACCGACCAATAAGTTTGACATCCCACATTTAGATTTTTAAAAGGCATACATAATCGTATAGACCAGAAACTGGACAAACATCAGCCGCCAGAACAAGCCAATTCCGCTCTAAAATCTCTACAACCAACCGCTTTCAGACACTAACGGATTATTAAAAAGTACACAGAATTAAATATGCCATTTTGTATCTAGTCTTCGTACATTATACGGCGTTTGATAGTAACATGGATTCTGAAATGTTCATCCTTGAAAAACCACATTCAAAACAATGTGACTAGTTACGAAAATATAAAACTAAATAGAATATGACCTGCATTCAAAAAGGTGTTAAGCAGGGTGACCCATTCTCTCCCTGCACCTATTCTTGAGGAGATATTTAAGACTGGCAGACTCATGGAAGACCAAGAGTATCGAACCTCAAGTTTACCGTCGATAGTCCTCTTTGCACATACAGTTGGCCAAAAACTACAAGCCATTCTACAAGAATTGAATATGGCAAGCAGCAAGATTACTAATATCACTAAGCGAAAGGTTAAAGTAGATGGGCAGGAAATTGCGGACGATTGCGTAGTCCCGGCACTAAAGTGGAGACGCGAAACGCCGAGGTTGGTTTTAGTCGGTAGATAGTACTTTTCCGAGCGGAGTCCGACACACCCCCCCGCTCTCCCCGGAGCGGTGGGTAGTGACTAGTGCATAAAGCATTTCCAACCCCGTCAACAAAAAAAAAAGATGGTCAGGAAATACATTGTCGATGAATAGGTATATCTACCTGGGCCAGTTAGTTTCTTTCGAAAACACAAGAAAGGAAAATCGATCGTAGGATTGAAAACGCCGATTCACAAAAAGCTCCACCTTAGAGTTTGCTCAAGAGTAATGTAGACCACTTCAGTAATGAGGCATAATATTTTAGGGTATTTTTATAAAATCTATGTTCCATAAACACAGATTATGCCACACATGGCCCTGACCATTTTTCTTAATCGGAAAAGTCAAGACAATCCTCCGTATTACCGAGACGGGCAAGGTTTCATCTCGGGTCTGAGGCGAGACGTAGTTTGACCTAAGCCGATTCCGCGTCGATAACATATCTGGAGACCATTTAAATACTTTGATTAAAATTTTTAATTGTTAAATAATTTTAAATAATAAGCCTAAATTATAATATTTACCGACTTTTTCAGGAACTTGAAAAATATGAAGAAAATGGTGACGTTAAATTGAACCTTGCATTCTCTCGTGATCAGACTAATAAAGTATATGTAACACATCTGCTTGAGAAGGATATGGACCTACTATGGGACATTATCGGTAATCGCAATGGACACTTCTACATTTGTGGGTGAGTACTAAGGGACTTTTAACACAGTTTTTGCATTTCCTAGATTCTCTTAAAGATTCGCAAAAAATTTGGATCATTCACTACAATATTAAAATGACGTATTATATTTGTTTTCAGTGATGCAAAGAATATGGCTGTTGATGTAAGGAATATTGTTCTAAACGCCATCCAAGAAAAGGGCGGGCGCACGGAATCGGAAGCTGTGCAATTTATCAAGAAGCTTGAGTCAATGAAGAAATATTCAGCAGATGTATGGAGCTAAAACTATTTGCACGTAAAACATAACGAGTAGGCAAATGGAACTACTAGACAATTTTTTTGTTAAGAGTAAAGGTGATTATTATCATGTTATGTAATTATTGAGTAGCTTGTGATATTTACGGATCGGCGGCACAAATATTTTTATTAGTTGCTCGTCATGTTATTAATTTGTAAATTATCATTTAAAAGAGACATTTATACATTACAAAGACGGGCAGGTCTCAAATGCGTTATAAATTTATAATTGTCACTAAGTAGTATCATAAGGTAATAATATATTTTCCCAAGTTAGAGAAGATTTACAATATTTAGACGTTTTTTTGTTAAACCTAAAAAGAGAAGGAAAAGTTTAGGGAAACATAATGTTCAAACGAACCTTTCCAGTCTCCGCAAAGTAATAATTAAACAATCGTCGTGATCCTGAGCCGTAAAACTATGTGTTGCACGGCACGTTAAGGGGCCTATATTTTTAGAAAGTACAAAATTAAATGGAGGTGTCAATTACAATTAGTCCTCCATTTAAGTAGTTCCCCTTAATCAAGATGATTACAGAATTTAGTACGCACTAGAGCATTTACTTGTGAACAGTGAGAATTTCTAATGTATCTAAATGTCACACTTTTACGAACCAAACTGTGGTTCGATTTGACGTTTTTTTGAATCTTGATTACAAACGAGCGAATCAGTGCAACATTACGAGCAGAGCAGACACGAGTGTGGGCAATATCGGGTACAGTCTTGCATTCGCATTCGCACATAGCGAACTCGTATTGCACGGTTTAGTGGTGTATCGTCTTCTTTATTTATATAAAAAAGGGCGTCATGCTCGTACAGTGGGTGCGTTTAGGCGTGCTGCATAGTAGCTGCTAGTACGCCAGGCACAGATCAGATTTCCAGATCGGCACGAGCCAAATTAATATTATCTGCCGTCTAACCCCACAGAAAACCTACATGGGGACTATGTACTAGAAACAGATAGCAAATTATGAGTCCCTTCACCTAGGTCTAGTTATTGTCGAAGTTGTAATTAATATAAATTCTGTGCCTACTGTACTGTAACTACAACATTAATGAGAACTTTTCACTATGTAAATTAAATTTATTAACATGATAATAACATACAATGTCGTCGTGTAATATACTGAAACATTTTTCCTGAAAACTACGCGATAGTGAATTTTACCTTATTGCTTGAAGTTTTGATCGGACCATGGCCTGCTTCCCGATAACTTTCCGTCCATTTAGTATACGTACAATGCATGGCGAAAGTTCAGTAAGTAGCAGGTTCAATAAAATAGTACATGTTATATTTCGTTACGGATACGAATAACGTATTTTAATGATCCCACAAATCTAGCATTTGGTAAAAACATAAAACATCTTAATCTTCTTGCATGCAATATTTTGTATGTGCTAATTTAGCTATATGTATGGATTGACGCTACTGGCGCATGGTAAAATAAATGTGGTCCCGGAATATTGTCTCACTTTGAATCAGTTTGTTTGATTTTAGTCCTGAAATTAATAATTTCAAAACGTGATAAAACGTGCGTCTTTAATTAATGTGACGTTTTTCATTTGACTTTAATAAATTTGTTCCGATTTCCAAACTATATTCATAATATAAATAATCTTAGATAATTATTACGTAAAAATGGTTTCATTGTTATTTGATATTATATGTGACAAACAGATTTATATTTATATAGGATGTATGAATTGTTGACATGTTTTTATATATGTGGAATGGGCACTTAATTTTAAGTAAAATAATTATTTTTATATTACATCTTGTAATAAACGCAATTTATATACAATCAGTTATTTTTTTACCCATCCGTTATTCGGATAATAAAAATACGCATTTATTTTTAAAACATGTAATTAAATTAACCTCTTTAAATTAGTTTATACACAGTGACGTAAACAAAATGCATACCATCCGTTTATATAATCAGTAAGTACACAAACTGATTATCATCGATCATCAATAGCAAAGATAAGAGGACAGTCCCAGATACCTTATGTAATTGGCTTGGTATTTTATAAATTAATCTTATATCAGCAGACATGCGGCTGTAAAATGGAGACTACATTAATATTCTCAACTTTCCAGAAACCTTAATAAATTAGAGCCCGTGAATCTATGCCATAGTTTAGTTACAAAAGGAAACACATTATTCATATGGAAGACCTCCAAGGAATTCAATTTAGCAAAACGCCCATTACATACTTAGCCCATTTTTTTTAACGAAATGTTTCGGTATTGACTAATAAAATTATAAAAGTAAACAAATCAAGCTTTTCGGCCGGGCTCTATATATAAATTTACCAAATAGTACGCATACTCATATATTATATCTAAAAACAACGCTATTTTTCAACATTATGTATTAAAATACTGGATTCACTACAACAACGAAATATCAAATTGCTTTTATTACACTAAACTCTATTATATACACTAATAAAAATTACTATATCAGGATGATCAACGTGCTCATTATAAGTCAACGATGTCAAAGATTTACCACAAAGCTTCATTAATTATACTCCTCTGGTTAACAAGTATGCTAATGCCGATTCTTTTGTGCCATCTGAAAGAAAAGAAACACACGTACTAACTGCAAAAAGCACATCTAAGTTCTTTAACAAGCTGTTTAGATAATGCATTGCAAGTGCAATATTAAACCAGACGTGATAAAGGTAGTCAATCAATAAGTTCAATGCAAAAATCTAGTCAACTTGTCAAAGAATAGAACAAGAAACACTATATAAACTCAAATCCATCATACCAGTCGTCGGACACACAATATTGTACTTTTTACACATATTTTACATTTTAGCATTAACTGTACATAACTATACATTTTCAGTCTTCCACAAATAGTTAAAAATTGGAGTTAGATTTACCATTTTATGACATAATTCACAAAATACTATTTTGTCACAACCAATTTTGTAGTTCAAGGAATAAACACAACAAAAAACATTTCCTTGTGACAAATAATATTTCATGTAAATACACATTTCAAGTGGAGGTGATTTTAGCTGCAGAAATTCAAAGGCACGTTTTATTTAGCATAGAGCCGAATAATTGGTTTATACCAAGTTTTAATTAATATGATTGCTGCAAAAGGCAACAAATGGGTCTTGGGTTATAATTATAATGAGCATCCTGAACTTTTCATAGACTACCTTGCTATTTGTTGTTATATTTAAAAACTTAGGATCATGTACCCTTTAAAGGGTATGTATCCATGAAAGTTCTTAAATTATCTACGTAGTAACATTTGTAGCATACTTAATTATTACACTTTACGATTTATATAGTTCTCCTATAAGTGTAGTATTTCAGATTTTTCGGTTGTGGGAGTTTAGACAATATTGATAATATTGTTTAGAGATAGGATGTTACATGAATCTTCCTACACATAGGCTTGTTTGTAATCACAATTTGTTACAATATAATCGCATAATTACCGTATCTATTATAATAAACTTAAATAATAAACTAAAAACTGAAATAAGTAAAAGAAGGGAAACATTTATTAATTTATAAGCTACGTGTCACAAGTTATAAATAAAATGTGAGAATAAAAGTAAACTACTCACAATGAGAGACCTAACATGTTACACTAAAGTAGTAGCCAGCAAAGGTTATTAAGTCTCAAATGTAAAAAATATGTACATTATGTCAAACAAAATGCAATACCATAAAACTAATCAGCGTCATTACAGTATTTAACACGTAAGAGGCGAGGCTAGCTGGCACGACAGGCACAGCCAGCCAACACGCGCTGTGTTCACGAGTCAGGCGGAATGTCCCATTCTGCCAGGCCGCGGTCCACTAACTCTCTATTTAGGAAAATTACTTGCTGAAATAAAAAGAATAGACAATTGTCAAAATGCTTGTGTTAGTAAGTAACGAATGTATAGATATAGAAAATGTCTGCTAACCTGTGGGTGTAAAGTGAGGTAGAGGTGTACGAGAGGAAGGCCGGCCTCATCATAGCCAGCCACTTGGGCATGTAATAGCTGCCCTGCCGTCAAACCGGCCATTATGCGAAGAGCCTCGCCGCTCCATTCTGGTTCTAGTTATGTGATTTAATAATTACAAATTATTTATCAACATTCAATGTTGGTACATTGCCGTCATTGTAAAGGCAGTAGGTATACAAATCAGTAGAGATCATTTTCATGGACTTTGGACAGATCAAAGTGGACATTTTGTAATTAATTACTAAGAGTGTAGAATCTCGGCTACTTATAATTTTTTTTCTAATGAATGGCTATATGAATATGCTACAAAAATGTGATACTATCAATAAAAGAAATCTAGAAATTAAAAAGTTATGGGATTTTGAAGTTTCGCTTGTAAGATTCATTTCGTTACATGCGGCGCTCCACCATGTGACGACACTTGATCTAGTCGACGCGACTCGTACTCGCTGAGCACTTATACAAATGCATTGGTGTTTCCCCGTTCGTTTTGTGTTTTATTTATTACACGATGACTGACACTATAAACAGTCTACCTACCTATATATAAAACGCAACTCTACATATTGTAAATAACTACAAACAACGCGAGTCCTGGTGCGACGATCTCGGATAGGTCATAGTAGACATCGGAGTATATGCACTGTAAAAATGCCTAAAAAGGGCGAAATATGACCTATGCAGCATAATGGAGGTAGTATTTGTTATTTGAATTCGTTTTTTTTATACCACTAAGGTGGCATTGAATTTGTTTTTTTTTTATACCACTAAGGTGGCAAACAAGCAGACCGTTCACCTGATGATAAGCGATTACCTTAGCCTATAGACGCTGGCAACACCAGAGGTACCTATCATTGCCGACCTTGTAAAAATCTTTTAACATGCTTCTTGAAGAACCCCATGCTCTCTGGGTCTCGCGGGAAAACTTCGGCATTTTCTCCCATGGACGCAATTCAAGAAAATGAATGAGACCAAAGTGGTTCCAGGGTATGTGGATGAACCGATGGCGAGAGGATTATTGTCACAAGGAATTGGTAACATCCTTTAAATCAGTTCAGTTATTCTAACTGTTTATAAACATGGCGTCACTGTATTAACACAGGACTCATTCAGCGGGCCACAGTTGGTTTAAAAACTATATTTTATAGCAAGATAAAGAAGTACGAATACATCTTTTTTACCTCAATGTAGCTGGAGCTGTCATGCAAATTTACAAGGATTTGGTTACTGTGAAACCTCAATGATTAGATTATATTGTGTTACGAGGGCGGATTAACAACATATAGGGTGTAAATTCGCACGCTAATAAGTTATGTTATTATAGGATTAGTTCTGGGACCCAATACGAATACGACCTACGCGGAGTTCATGAGATATACATAGGTTTACTAAATCAGTATGTTTATCAAAGGGAACGCGCTTTTTGCAAAAAAATATGTTTTTCTGTCATTGTATATGTGTAGATATTTGAATACACATAAGATGATTACTTCTGAATAATATACCTATTTTGAGAAATTGGAAAGAATTCATCATCATCATCAAATCAAATTCATAGGCTTATCTTATCTTGACTTAACTTTAATTTAATTTTTACTTGATCATAATCAGTCAACTCTATTATGTCATTATAATTTTAAAGTCTGTCAGTCAGACCGAAACCGGTACGATCAATACCGAGATTTTTTCGGTTACAACCTATATTATTTTTACAAGTATTTTTAAATTTAAAGGTTACCGTAATACCTAAATTTAATAGAAAACCATTATCAATACCGGTAACCGAAATAGAAATTACCTCTATCTTACACGTGCCGTCGGCATTAGTCAAAGGGCTCGCATCGCCTGTGTGTGTGTCGACGAGCTGTATTACCTACAGATTTATATTAAAATTTTAAATATTACTTTTTAACCAAGCTAATTTTTAGGTAACCGGTATTAAAAGGGTAACCTAAATTCTTCGATACCTGTACCGTAATTTATTAAGGTTTTCGGTCCCTGCTGTCAGTCAAGAGTAACTTAGCTTTTATTGTATAACGAGGCTAGAAGCACTATATGAAGTGAAGAAATGAAGGTAACATAACATTAATGCAGTGTTCTGTTCCGAGTGGTAAATAAGTTCGGTTAGCACAAAAACAGAATTTTGGGAAATTCCTATGGGATTGGGTAAAATGAAATCATCGTTGGTTACACCGCGGGTATTGGGTAGTTAAATAATAAATATGTTGTCAGTACTTGTTTTGATTTTCAAAGAAACCCTTGTGATTTGTAATTATGTGAACTTGTACGCTCTTACGCTTAAATAAATTCACTTGCATGTTTCCTCAAGCGCCACCGGCATGCAGCGAGTCGACAACCCTACTTACATCACGCACACATTTGCGCTACACGCGCAAATGTGTGCGTGAAGTAAGTAGGTTAAAAATGTTATTTTGTTTATGTAGTAATAGGCATCGGAATCGAGGCGTATCTTTGGACAGTGGTGCACAGTTTATATATAAAAAAAAATAGTTGTATCGGATTTACCAATAGGTGTAGGACGAATGCAAACACATCTTGTTTGTTAGTGACATATTATATAGTGTTTGATTTTTATGATTTCCTAAAATTATATATTATAGGTATGCATTTATTTTCAGTACTACCTACTATGAAGGATGGTTTCTTTTTCAACTCTGCCTCTTTCGAATTGGTTCTAGCCAAGTTTGATTCGTGGAATGATGGGAGGTATTCCACTTAGGGGCTGATAATAAGTAATTTATTTATTTACTTGAATATAAATAACATTTGTTGTACAAAATCAGATACACTCTATTTTTTAATTACCGAAAGAAGGGTCGTCGTACTCGATCATTATGAAGAACTTTTACTATGGGACCGACCCTGATATAAGTACAATGACCCCTTATTTTTTTACGATATTTAAAAAATAGGGGTGTTTAACAATGTTATACATATGCAGGTTATTACTTCCTTTGTCTTTTCAGTTCTTTCACGATCATTATTATTCCGAGGACAATAGTACGAATTACCTATACATTTCAATTCTTAAATTACAATATTTAAATTATTTTTATATAATAACACTAAGTGATTTTTGTCTCAAATAAATATAATGAAGCAGTTTGGCAAAATGAGTGACTAAAACTTATTAAATTATGTCCCTTGAATTTAAATCTTCTTAATAATACAGAAGATATTACGAGCGATAGACACACGAAGAAAATAGTAATCTAAGTTTTGGTATGAAAATGTTCCCAATGTTTGTTAGTTTTAAATCTCTTTGAGTACGATATTTTAAGGGAATTCTCGTAGATATAGCTAAAGCATTCAAGACACAATACAAAGACTAACTAATCGGCACTTTCAGTTATTGGCCATCTGTTATATTTCGCAACTGGCTACTTGCAGAACTGAAGATGCCACATTAGAACAGGAAACACTTTCAACCAGCTTATCTGTATCTGTTGCAACATCGAATATGCGATTTAGTATTCGTAAACCTACGGGGGTGTACTCATGCACCATTCTTCAAAGGACTTTTTTGTTTTGTACAGTATAAGACAAAAAAATGACTTGAAGAACATGCGCAATGGTTGAGTAACGAATTTGTTTATTCTACAGTATGCAAGTTGAAAGGAAGACGCAGTATGGAAGGTAATGTAAATTTGGTTTAAGTCAACTTTATACAACTTTCTATCAATGTTAAAATGCAGAGTAATGTTAACATTACAAAATGCTTTTCTTTATATATTGAGATGTCAAAGAGTTTCATACTATGAAGGGGTCCATATATACCATAATCTAATGTAATTTTTATCGTTTAGAAGTAATTTTCTAGCTTTTAAATTATATAAGTTATATTTAGAAATTATTAGTAAGGATACATATAGAACAGATATTAAGTATTTTCTCAAGATAAAATTTTTGAATTTTCCAAGTTCTCTCTCTAAGCATTTTCAGTCAACTTAATTTTTACGTAACTGGAATAAATAAAAAAAGTCTAAATCTTACCATTGTTTGCTGGTTTTACAAAAGCAAGAATAGCTTCCGTTGCCTGGAAAGGTAGTGTCATAAAGTCGGAGCGGATCTGTTTGAGTTGATCATTGTCTACTGTCAGATATCCACCAAAGTCCACCAGTTTAACAACAGATGTGTCACTCTCCTCAGATGTTGATATCACTTGGGCACGATACCAGTTGTTTTCCGTTGGGGCAGCGCAAATCGAACCCTCTAAAATAATGAATTAGTAAACTATTCAAAGATTAACACATAAACGAGTATAAATGAATATGAATAAAATCAGTAAATAAATATATAATGTATGTATAATGATTGGGGTCATTTCTATCTCTGAGTATATTCATTTCATTTAAATGTGTATAAGTTTTGTATATTACCTTTGACAGGACGTGGCAGAGATGGAACATCCGGATTCTGATAAGTTGCGGCCATGAGGCGGTGCAGTGCGTGCAAAGACGGAAAAGTGGGGTGAAGTGGCTGTTGAAGGAAGAAATGGCCCGCACTCACCAGACACGTCATTATTGTGTCATTGTTCACTGATTCAACAAGCTGTAATTGACACATTTATCAGTTTAATATGAATACATCCAACATTATGCTGATGAAGTGGTGGTGATTATGTTCACAGAATACAGAAAAAAGGGAAATAGCAAGTGGGCGTAACCCTGGCGCCACAAGTGGGTACAGTTGTACACACTCGCTATTCGAGTGAACGCAGTCGCGGTCGCACGTAATCAATCAGCACACTTGTGCTGTTTAACTTACTTTTAGACTCTAAAAATCTGTCATATTATGTATAGATTTCATATCATTTGACAACGTCTGTGGTCTAGTGGTTCGAGTGCCGACTGCTGATCATGGGGTCGTCGGTTCGATTCCCACGGGACACAAATATTTGTGTGGGTAAAATATGAGTATTTGTGTTTGTCTGGGTGTTTCTCATGTATTATAAGTATATATTTACAAAAAAAAAGTATATGAGTATTATATCCGTTGTCTAGTACCCATGTTATAAGCTCTGCTTAGTTTGGGACTATTTGATATTATATCATTTTTTTTTTTATAAAATGAAATAGGCCTCGTAACCAGTTTATCCTCGGCATATCTGTATTACCCAGAATTTGGGTTGCGGAGGACTGATGGCAGTTGCTTCGTGCAAAATACTGATATTCAGCTGCATCTGTTTAAACTGGAAGCTGACCCCGACATAGTTGGGAAAAGGATCGGAGAATGAGAATGATGACTACAATAAAATGAATAAATAGGGCTTTATTCTATCTTTCCAAAGTGAACCTTATTTTTATAAGCGATATTATTGAATTTCTTATATTGATAATCAATTTTTATAAAATGTTTTCCTACAACTACATGATCAGATTAGTTCTCCTATGCAATTAGTGCATCCAATATCGTGATTTTTCTATAGAGTATTTTTCATAAAGCAAGACAGTTTTATTTGAAAATAATAATGATAAACACATACAGTGTGGGATCCTTGGTCATATTGAAATCTATTTTAATTCCAAAAGAAAATGGTCGTCAACAGTTTCGATAATTTTCTTAATGTGAATTATGTGCCATGGTAATAAGGTTGAATTGGATGAAACTAATTTTGTATGTTTTTTATTGTAATTGCTGTTTTCGACCATAATCCAGGAATAGTAAGTGTAACATGTAAATGTGTTTGTCGACACCAGTTTTTGTTGAAAATTGTCATGTTCTTCCACATTTTCTGTATTCTGTGATTATGCTATACATCAGTAACTTATATCTCTGTAACATAGATTATGTTGATCCATATTATCATTTGACTGTTATTAAGGTATATTTCAAGATAAGACATGACCAAATTGTATTAATTTAAATAATAAGCAATGGCAAAAGGCTCAACCTCTATTATGTGCGTCATACAACCATATTAGTGAACTGAGGGTTCCCAAAATATCTGTAGACTTCTGCCTAGAGACTTGGGGATACCAGGGTAATGGTATGTTTATAATAAGATATACTTCTCTAATTAACTTACTTGGAGAAACTCTGGTACAAGGGGCACCAATCTTTGATAAAGTTCTGCACTAATTTCTTGTAAGGAAAAGTTGGGGAATTTCTTTTCTGGGAACTTTTCCTTAATCATTTCTAAAGCAGCTTCAATTTCGCTCTGAGTTCCTAGAAATAGTATTCATATTAATGAGCACACACAATAGTTAATATTTTATTCCATAAATAAATCATCATAATTTCTTTTGGAAACATTAATATAACACACCAACAAAATAAACTATGAAATCTCCAGGCACTACTATATAAAAACAATTGTAGCAAACAAAAATTAGTTAATGACCACCAAATCAGAGAATAGACTAGAAAAAATATTTAGGTGTGAGGACTGACAAGCATTAGGTTTCCTTAGACCATGGACCAAAAGCCAAACTTTATTTTATGTGGTAAAATGCTGGTACTAATTCATTAGTTTTGGGTTAACATTGATTAGTTTGGAGCCTAGCAAATCTTTTATAGAATATCTAGATGTAAATGTTTTGGTTATAATTTCACTTTAAAATGGGGATTTAATTTTGGTGATTATTTACTATTTTGCAGCAGTGTTTTAAGGTTACAATTTACTATATCCTGTGATAAGTTACACATAAGCCACTTCTTACCTTCAACTGCACAAATCTTTTGTTTTACAGAATCAGGATGTCGTCTAACATACACACTAGCACCAGTTTTGGATTTAATTTGAGTAACAAATGACCCATGTTTTCCTATTAAGAGCCCTACAAGGCTCTGTGATATAACAAATTGATGTATTCTAAGTGCAGTTTCGGAAGGAACCATATTTAAATTGGCAGGGGGAGGACTGGCTGCTTCCGAGCAACCTTTGCCACTGTCACTTGAACCCTGAAATAGAAATAGCAAAAACAAATAAAAAATCTGTATTTTAGTCATGTTTTCCAGATTGCAAAACTAATTTAATAACAATGAATACTATTACTGTATTTTAATGTTTAAATCTAATAAATCATACCTCACTGTGGTTGTCAGAGAAGTGACACATAGATGGACTAGCTAGCATAGGGTCCACTGGACTATGATTAGCAGAATCTCTTTCTGAGATATGTCTACTGGGTGCTGTAGAAAATCTGTTATCACTGTCATTACTATCACTAGGTTCATCAACTACATTAACATTATTATTATTTGAGTCTTCAGTGTCACCCACAGTGCTTTCTTCAGTTGTATTAATTTCAGATGCAGTTGCTTCCAACTTTGTACTACCTTGCTGTAAAGAATTTTCTTCTGATTTTCCAGGCATTTCCTGTGAATGTACAATATTAGTATTGCCTGCTCGCACAATAATTGGGGAATGATCAACTTTGTTTTTACAGCAAGTGATTACAGTTGGCAGTGTAGAGCACATGTTAGGTGACTTTGTTTTAACATTAATTGATGGTTCTTTAGAGCATAAACTCATAGAATTAAACTTGTCAAAACCAGCTGACAATCGTTTTTCTTTTTCAATTGATTTTTTCCTAATAATTTTTTCTATTTCAATATCAACTTCTTCATCTGTCAATTCTAATGGGGAAGACCTTTGGGAATTGCTACCATTTGGAACAATGTCAATAGGAGCTGACTTAATAATAGAACGCTCTGCTTTCCCCAATGGAGATGTTCGTTGTGCTTCAGCTTGAGCATTCAGTACTTCTGCAAGCTCCTCCTTTAAGCTTTTTATTCTTTCTCTTCCACCTGGGTCAGATTTTGCATATTCCCTCTTTTTTCTGAACCAAAAAATTCCCAATAAAACAGCTATGGATGGGACTGACCACAACAGTAATTGACGACAAGGGGCCATTATAATTAGCCACTTTTATAAACAATCTAAAACAAAGAGAGTTGTTATCAATAAATATATATATGAATAGTTGAGTTGGTTGGTCCACATGATCACCATGTGGACCAACAGGGTCTAGTAATCTTCTTGGCTTCCTACATGGCACCAGCAGTTTTACTGAGTTTGATAGTGTATATATGTGAGAGCCAGAGCCAAAAAGGGAGTTACTTGATAAAGTTATCAAAATACTATTTATTAAACTATGTTTCAAGGGTGTACCCTGTTTGGACTTTCATATTCCATAAGATTATAGGTAAAACATCAGAAATATCTTATTATAATTAATCCTTTTTATTTTATTGATTAATTATTCCACTCTTTCTTTTTTACTAAAATTACAAAATAGCAAGAAATGGGTCACATTGATAAAATGAAACGAGTTTACATATACTCACCTACTCACATAATTACAAATTTTATTATAGAACAAGAATATATTATGTGGGTCAAAACCTTGATAATATGTTATTATTATTGAGGAAGGCATTATCACCTCTTAAGGAAGCAATATTAAAATTAAAGCTACATAAATTGTGTGTGCATATGTGCTGTTAAGCACTTTTCTTCTTAAATACATTCATACATACATACACTCACGCCTTTTTCCCATAGGGGTAGGCAGAAACTAAACTAAACTTTTCTTCTTTTTGGGAAATAACCATAGCTGCCATGCCAAATTTAATATTTCACAAGGTTACTTTAAAAAAAACTCCATCAATTGGATTTATCACATTTGATATGAACTTCTTGGAAAATGTAAAAAACAAAGACAACAGTTTTTAATAATATGATATTCTTATTTAGAATACCTACAAATATACATAACAGTTTAACACATAAATAATATACAATAAGTATATCAAAAATAAATAAAAATATAGCTTATGTAGTATGTACATATCTATATTAAATAAAATTCTTTGTAGAGATTATTTAACATCACATAATAAATTTACAGGAAGAATGTATGTATACATTTTTATCATTGGGACACCACCTGTTTTCACCATTAGTTCATTTTTTTATGTGTAATTATTATTAGGTTATTGTCCCGCGTGTTTATTTATTATCAAACTGGAGCGTTACTATAACGTACTAGTCACGTAAATAGAACATACCTTTCAAAATTTTTTTTATCTATAACATATTATCAATCACCACGGTACACTGTAAGATTTGGTGAAAATAGAGCAGGCTGTTACTTTTATCAAAACCGATCGCGAATAAATTCGCGAACACTCCGTAAAGTCAGTCTATGTAGGTACCGTTATAGTTCTTTTTTGTCATACTACATATCTACTTTCGAGGCAATGCTAATAATACCTACACAACCATGTGCCACTGAATTTTTTCGACCAAAAGTTATAAATGTTGTTCGTTGAGGGTCACGAGCAATATGAAGAAACCTTCACAAGCAACACGTAAGCAAATGTGAAACCATAAATGAAAGGTTACGCAATTATAAGCGTGTCAACACCTAAAAAAATTGAGATGCCAATAATTAAAAATACGTTTGATTACAATATTTATCACATAGGATGTATACACTTTAGAACTCAACCTATTTACTTGTGTAGTTACAATACAATCCCCGTGATCCAAATGTGGTATGATGCCGCCGGCAATATGAATTAAAGTTACTTACTTTATTATCCAGGTAAGAATACTTCCACTTTAATATAATAAAATAAAAACAAGCCGAAAAGATAAGTTAACTGATATTACTACCAAATTTCACTAAATTTTATCCAACAATCCACGTGCTCACAATGTTTTCGAAGCACAACAAAATTCAATATGGCTGATGAAGTGAAGTGAGTGGCAAGTGGTGAGTGAAGGTATTACAATCGGTAAAATGGCAACATCAAGTGACATCAATCAACATCAAATGGCACAAAGGCCTCTGAAGCCATGCCAAAAATATTACAAAATACAAGATAGTAAAAGTTTAAAAAGTTTACGCTAGACTTCAGACGTCAGTTTTAAAATCGTTTAAAATGAAGCCACTTGATTATCGCCATTTTGACGCTGCTGATAGCAACGTGAGCGTCCACGGAACTAATAATAGAGATGAGACATATTTTTGGATAAAAATTATATCGATATTAATCTGTGATGAAACCTCGTACTTACATTGTATAATAAAGTGTCTTAATACGTTCTATATGAGGAGACCCATGCTCAGCAGTCGGACAGTAGAGTTGGTGATGAATAAATATTAAAAGTTTGCATCACTATCTATCACTTTCTAATGGTTAAAATGGCAACTTATCTTATTTTACCCAAACAACAAAATCGGTTTCATAAAAAAACAAGGATTTTTATTTCGATGACATACTTTTAAATTATGACACCTACCGGAATATTAAGTTATATTATTTTTTATTGTTTAATGTTTATCACAAAACGTGTACTATGCGTTTCAATTATGAATAGGATTGACCTCCAGCCATCTCGTGACGTCATAGCTGTCAATTCAAACCAGCTAGGTAGGGTAAGCAAAACAGATATTTTTTAAATAATATTTTATAGGTATATAAAATATTCCACCGACTGTTATTTAGAAGAAAATTAGATATTTTATACCCTGTGTTTTTAATAAAACTATAGTTATCATCGTCTTGAAAGAAATCCCCATTTTGGTATTCATTTGATGTAGTTAATTTCTTTTTGCCCATCGTCATTGGTAAATGAATTAATAGTTCCCAGTGTTAGATTCTCAATTTTTTCAAAAGCCACCAATTCAAATCAAGTGCCAGATAGATTCAATTGGATTTAAATCACAATTCTATGGTGGCAGCTTCAAAACTTCAAAGCCATTGGAGTTTAAAATATTGTTTACAATGAAGTTTTTTGGTGGTTTGTGCCTTTTTATTAACTCGCAAAGTTCTGGATTTGGGATACTTTTCAGCTTATATTATAGTTTTTAAAAAAAGTATTTAAAAAGAAGAATTTTAATTTTCTTTGCAAGCTGTACTTGTTTGACAGATCGGGGTCATTCGAGGTTATTGACTTTCCTATTCTTATTTGAAACCGTTTGAAACGCATAGTACATGTCATAGCATTTTAGAATCTTGGTGAAATAGGCTATCTTTTTGTCAAACTTGCCTTGTCAGCTTGTTAGTTAATTTTTTTTAAAGTATGAGCAGTCAAAGTTTATGATTTGAAAATAATTAGCGTAGGTAGCTATTTGAGATTCTGCAACAGTAAAAAAAAAACAAGTAATTGAAAACTTGTCAATGCCGAAAATTTTAACTCAGGGTGGTATTTTTGTCATTTTTTTAAAAATGGCTGATACCTACTGGAAACCGTTGCGAATAAATAGATGTTTTTTTTTTACTGGGCCCGTCATTAGTAGACCCTGTTGCCGGCTTTTTGTCACGTTCTGGGACATCCTGTTTATTACATAAAAAGCACCTGACAAACCCAAACATTTATTTGCATCACAATAAATATTTGTGTCTTGTGGGGATCGGACCCACGACCTCGTAACCAGCAGTTCGACACTCGAGCCACTAGTACCACAGACGTCGAATACTGTACCTAACGTTTTATTGTAATGTGTTTAAATATGACAAATTTTTGAGGCTCATTTTCGTGTTTATTTTTAAAGTAATTAGGAAAATAAAATCCCTACTAATATAAATTATAAACGTAAAAGTAACTCTGTCTGTCTGTTACGCTGTCACCAAACGTACGTTTCGTGTAAACCACTGAACCGATTTTGATGAAATTTTATACAGATTTACATTAAATCTTGGAGAAGGACAACAGGTAATAAAATATAAGTCAGCAGAAATATCATTATTATTTCGATAAATACTACATCACTAGTTCATTAATATCTATGTCTCGACACTAGACGACCTCTGTGGTCGAGTGGTTCAAGTGCCGGACTGCTGATCCTAAGGTCGTGGGTTCGATTCCCACAGGACAATATTAATTATGTGACGATCATAAGTGTTTGTCTGGTTGTTTCTTATATAATTAATAATATTATATTTTTGTGTCATTTTACACAACACCATCTAGTCCCAAACTAAGAAGAGCTTGTACTATGGGTACTAGACAATGGAATACTTATATACTTTTTTTTTGGAAATACATACCTACTTATAATAGATAAGAAACCAGACAAACACAAATACTCATGTTTTATCCACACAATTATTTGTCTTGTGGGAATCGAACCCACGACCCCATGATCAGCAGTCCGGTACTCGAATCGCTAGACCACAGAGGTCGTCAAATTATAAGTTTATTATTCACAAAAAAAAATTTTGGATTATATCCATTGTCTAGTACTCATAGTACAGTCAGCGTCAAATAGTTAGTGACACTCAGGGTATTCAAATAAATAGACGCAACCAAAAAGTCAATAATATCGGTACAAACAAAGTTTCCATATTGTTGTCAACATTATAGTCGCTCAAAAGGTCGAGACGTTTAAAACGTCATAAAGATAGGTTCAGTCAAACCGTCATAAATATGGTAACAGTCATCCCGCCAATGGTATCCAAGCATTCTGTGTTCAAAAATATGGAACACATTAGAAAAATAAACCAGCATGTTATAGAAATAAACGGTTTCCCAAAGATGAAAACCTCTTTAGGCAATCTAGTGTTCTTTGCATGTCATTCTATTTATCTATCGATCAGTAATATCAATGTAAGTGCAAAACTAAAGCAAGCTAGAAATATGGCTACGCATTAGTGACACCACAAAACATCGAATTATATATTTGAGGGAGGAAGATGTCTCCGTAACAGATATTTCAAATGAACTGGGAATATCCTTATGTACCTACCTATCGTTTTAGATGTTACGTGTAGTTACCTATCGAATTATTCTCATCTCTCTAGATTCTCATTTCTGCATATTCGCACATATATGTATAAACAAGCACACAGCCCGCCTGATGGTAAGCAGTCGAAAACTAAAGAAAATTGAAAAGATGCAAGCGATTATCGACCTTATTGACATTATTTTATTGTTTATTTTTAGTTATTCATCCACTCTATTAACTTGTTTATGTTTAAAATAGCAGTTTTTGAATAATAGTCAATAAGGTTGAAAACTTTGCACCTCTTTTTTGCAAGCACTATCGAGTCTAGTTTTGTCGACGTTCATTGTTAATTAAAATAAAATAAAATGATCATGATATTGAATCATATATTTTAATTATGCTCTCTTGCTCTATGAGATATATGTATAGTCATACTCATTATCAATGAGGTTTAGGTACATCTATTTTCAGTCAGCTGTATATTGCTTAGTATCGTAAACGGCTATGCACGAAATTCTTTACAAAACAAAAGACATGTCTATGACGTCATGCTTAAAATGAAAAGGACAACAGTAGTTTCTATTCCTTTCATTTTTGTGTATAAATGTTTTCACATTAATTGATGTGAGAAATAATATTTAAAATGTATAGCAGTAAAGTTTATTTTTCTAATGTGTTCCATATTTTTGAACACTTAGAATGTTTGGATACCATTGGCGGGATGACTGTTACCATATTTATGACGGTTTGACTGAACCTATCTATATGACGTTTTAAACGTCTCGACCTTTTGAGCGACTATAATGTTGACAACATTATGGAAACTTTGTTTGTACCGATATTATTGACTTTTTGATTGTGTCTATTTATTTGAATACCCTGAGTGTCACTAACTATTTGACGCTGACTGTACAAGGTCTGTTTGGGACTAGATGGTGCAGTGTAAAATTTCCAAACGTCCATGTGTGTTGACAACTGTCAATTTTCATGAGGGGAATAATGATAATCAAAGCATGAAAGCACACAACACAGCCAACAAAGTAACACACGGACGGTCTTGATAAAACATTATTAAAACCCTGTAATCACTATAATCTAAAGAACCATTTATTTTACTTTTCACAGCTTGAGTACTAACTAGTTAGCGATGTCCTAATGCAGGTTTAGGTTGAGTAGGATGCCTGGCAGGGCTCTACATTGTAGGGTTCCAGGATCAATATACCCTTTAGTTCCAGGGAACGCTGGACTACATCCCATCATGACCTATTTACTGCTGGGCACTGGTTTTCTCTCAGAATGGGAGGGATTAGGCTTTATAGTCCACTACGCTAGCCTAATGCGGGATGGCAGGCTTCACCTGCCGCCGCTCCGTCGAGGTTTACTAAAGTACAGTTCGCCAGTATTTTTAGGTTTTAAGCTCATGTAAGTGGCCGGCCAGCGCTGTAACGAGGGCTCACGCGGGCCAGGAGCACTCTGTCTCGGACCGGCCCGCAGTCTCGTGGGCCTACCACAGCTTTTGACAGGACAGGATAGTATTCACGTGGATGGAGTCGTGTGTGACAGCTAGTCTATCTAAACTACTATAAAACCGTAAAAAAGATGTCTGTAAAAAATGATAATTTTAAAATTCTTATCCATTATAAAAATAAGTAGGTACACAAAAATCATAATGAAAAAACATTTTTAAGGTATCATGAACTTTTATAAGTAGGGCAGACTGACAGATGGAGAGCATAATTATAGCATTTGGGACCCTACATAGTTCAATGTTGTATGTAACAAACATTTCAATTCCCGCTCATTCCATCCTTTTCTTTCGAGTGTGAAACCACCCTAACTCACTCAGTGTAGTCATGTTTTTCTTTCATAAGAGATCAATATTAAGGATGAAGCCACCAAGTCATTGCAAACAGCAATCATCAATAACACAAATACCGGTGACCTGCCTTGGTCATAATGAGAGAAAATGTAACCATATCAAGACGAGACTGCTGGCATGCTCAGGGAATACATTCATTTTTAAAAGCAATGAAAACTGTCATAACTTAATTGTTTTAGTCAATATGACTAAATTGAAATTCACATAATCTAATCATAGTTTATTCATGTTGGTGTTAAAACTATCTATTATTAATCTTTCAAGAAAATACAGATACAGTAGGAAATTTTTATAGAGCAGGTTATTTCTATTGTATTCCACAGATATTTGTTTTGAGTTGAGGTGTTCTTTGTGTTCATATTGTATGCTTGTGACAAGCCCCTTGACACAGAGCATGTCCACTATTACAGGAGCAGTCCTTAAAACATAAAAGACATTGGTGCTCATCATATGATCTCAAACAGTTTATTTGAAGACTGCTAATATATCAAGCACAAACTATTTAATTAATAATTTACAGACAAAACAATTTAGGTAGTAAGACAACTTATAATTCTAATAATTATAACATTGGTAAATTAATATGACACATGTATACTGTGCCATAATTTCAATCATAAATGTATTAAACCAAGAGTTCATGTTTATTCTATAATTATATCAGAATGAATTACATGCAGTCTAATAACAGTATCTATTGTGATACTATAGATACCTAGGACATTGGAAAAAATAATAACAGTTTAACTTTGTTGATATAATTATTTAATACATAGGTATATGTACATTCCTTAGGTATTATCATTTATCACATAGGACAAACGGCATTATTTCAAGGAATGTTGAATGAAAATTTTACTATAATTTCAAGAAATGGTAGATAATAACGGAATAATCTTAAATGGTTATTTTATATTCATGTTTTTAAAACACTTACATGTTCTGATGAAATACTGTTTGGCTAAAGGATATAAATACTTTACAATTTAGGTATGTATATGAAATAATTTCGAGAACTAAATGTATAAAATCACAAAGACATATTTATTCATAACAGCAAAACAAATTTACATAGACTTACTGTAGACATAAATAGTGCTAATGTTATATAGCATCTACTGCATCAGCTTCATCTTCAGAACTTACTTCATCTCCAAATTCAATATCTTCATCCAGACCATCCACAGAATAGACAACAGTCTCATTGATTCGAACTGTCTCTGGAAATTCTCCGTACGTCTTCAGATTCCTTGCCTCATCAGGAGTGTATTTCAAGATAACATCAGCCTTTGCGTCTTGGTAATCTCGCAACCCTATTAATATTATATCACCTTGGTTTATCCACACTTTTTTTCGTAGTTTACCTCGGATATGACAGAGACGTTTTATGCCATCAAAGCACATGGCCTCCAAGCGGCCATTACCGAGCATCTTTGTGACTTGGGCGTACTCTTGTCCATCTTCTTTGAAGACCAGCTCACGTTTTTCTGTTTCATTTTCATTCTTTCCTCTCCTCCTGTTTTTACCTCCTTTTCCTTTATTCTTCGGCATAATTTATATAATTTTGAGTACAAACATACAGTAAGACTACGAAAATCTCATAAATTTGCAACTCTGGTCTCTGGTTTGACACTTTGACAGCTAGTTTTTTATTTAATGTTGCAGTTTGTAATACATAGATAATGAAGAAGTTTCATGATGTTGATAATTGAACGTTTAATGGAATTAAAATACAGAACAAAGTAAAACTAATACCTAAATCAATGAAAACATTGTTGAAATACATAAAATAGTTTTATATCAGCGAGGAGCATCTGTGGTCTGTGCTTGTGACTTATCTATACCTAATTACCTATTTCCAAATACATATTACTTTAACTATGCTTACCTACGGACTTACCAGCTTGCTTGGATGTCGTTGTCTTCTAAAGTCTTCTCGCGCAAGGTTGGGCTCTCGCGCTGTTTGAAAATAGGAATGTTAATTTTACGCGATTTGTCAAAAAAGCTTGCAAAGAAAAATAATTTTCTTGTTTTGAATTTTAATACAATAATACCAAATAAATAACAGTAATACCAAATCCGGAACTCTGCGGGTTGATAAAAAGTCAAAATCCGCCAAAAAACTAAAGGTACCTTTACTAAGTACTAATATTTATGTAATCCTTGTTGTTAATGCGATGCTGGTGAGAAATAAAGGATTTTTATATTATTATTACCAACTCTATAATACTAATAATAAAAAAGTAGCGCGCTATTTTTGAAAAAAATGGGATCTGAGAATAGAAAGAAGTAAAATAAATTTCTGTTTCGGATTTCTTATCCATCGGTTAATCTAATTAAATTAATTAAATAAAATTAATAAGATTCTAGAGATAACTGAATAAATTTTGAGGAATTTGAAAGATGTTCATAGGCCATATCTTGATTATTTCTTTCTTTCATCTATATCTTTATTTCATCAAAATCGGTCAACTCTATCAAGGCATTACAATTTTTTGTAGACTGTCACTCAAAAGGAACTTTTCTACAAGAGGCTAGAGTCGCTATTCCAAGTCAAGAAATGGAGTCGATATTACATTAATTTGGTGTTCTGTTCTGAGTGGTAAATAGTGAATTATTTAAGTAAGCACTAAGACGGGATTTTGGAAAATACCTATGGGACTAGGAAAAATAGATTATCACGAGATGAGTTACACCATTGGTATCAGCTGGATTTATATAAAAAACAGAGTATTAAAACCTTATAGTTGTTATCTTACCTGGGATAGATTGTGGACCACACGTCCACGTCCGTGTACGTTTACAATTGTGCCTTACTTAGGGCGCCCTCATTTATTTCAATACTTTCTTGACAGTCTGTTGTTACACAGTACGCGATCACGGCATCACGTACTGTTACCTCTATGGTACTATTTGCCTATTACTCATAGTAAAAATACCACTGGGGCATCACCAACAACGCGGCAAAGCCAGCTTATTATTACTGTCACTCGCAACGAGATCATCGTGCCAATCACTTCATTTTATTTACATTTTTCATACGTTGGCGTCGAGTTGAGGGTATTATCTCCGTTTGAAATTACGTTTAAGCTTTGAAATAAAACTACTTTTTACGGATTTTATCACGTTATATTGATATTATTAATCCCAACGTTTCGGACCCTTTACAGCGTCCATGACCGTGAAAAGTAGTTTTATTTCAATGTATAATATTCGCGTAAATGGCAGAAATCAATACGTTTAAACTCTTACGTTTAAACTCTTACGTTTAAGGCTTTTTTAGCTGATGTAATTATAGTAAGTCTAAACCATTACTTTCGATGAATTAATATGCAGTGAATACATTCGATTACACCACTATGTACGATAGAATATATCTGTTTTAATCACGCAAATGAATTATCATTATTTTTAATAATACTTAAAGACTCGCGTTTTAAAGTTTACTTTTACGAATCTTGGAACAGTTATGTTCGTACGTTTGCGGCTGCCAAAGTTAAATAAAATATCGGAAGGAGAATAATAAAAAATATTTTTATTTTAAGACTTATTTATACATCATGGTATGTACGGTCGACAAAAGAGTTAAGTATACAGACAGCTAATTAAACATCTGTGTTTTGTTAAAGATTCTGTAATAATGATCACGCAATATGTGTCAAAACGCAGAGATTGTAAGCTGCTACACATCAAACCTTTTGACGGGTAATTATTTCAATCAGAATCTGTGTAAAGAGGCAGATTTCGTTCGCTACCTGTATACCAATCTCTTTTGTTGACTGTACCTAGTCTTGCCATAAATATTGTAAAAAAGAAAAAAAAATTCTATTGCAAATAACATTAATAACTTTTACAGTGTGTTAGTTTAATACATAAATAAAAAACAATTAAAAATATAAAAATCATATTCGAAGTGGTCTCTATTGGCTGCAATACAGTCCTTTAAACGTTGAGGCCAGTTATTAATAAAAGCACGCACTCTTTTCATGGGTAAATTCTTCACTGCCAATCGTATGGATTGTTTTTGGGACTCCAAATTATCATGGCGTTTAGAGCAAGCCTCTTTAAACTGACCATAAATCATAATCCAGCGGATTAAGATCGGGACTAGACGACAGTCAGTCTTCAGCTCTGATGAACGTCAATGAATGCCACTGAATTCAAAGAATGGTCAGAATAAGACACTTAAAAAGCGAAAAGTTTTTTTGTTTTCGCAAATGGTCTTTAATAAGTAACAGGTACACCATAATCCTTAATTCCTAAATCTTTCAATTTGATTGGATAAAATAAAATCTTATTCTACTAACAATTCCTAAATCATACAGTAATTTCCGTTATTTAGTTATGTGTGATTTCATTTAAACTAAAATGGGGTGAAACACATTACATGTTGATTAAATTGTGAGTGGATCTAATAACATTTAGGTATACATATTTTTTTTTATTCAGTAAGCCTTTTTTTTTTCCAAATTTGCCGCCCCCTAAAATCTGCCGCCCTAGGCTCCAGCCTACTCAGCCTACTGGTTAATCCGCCACTGAGCTTTGAGCATATATACGGTTATTTTGTTTGTTAAAATGTTGCTCAATTGTAAAAAAAAATCTCATCCATAAACAAAATTTTTCTGTGACCTCCCTTTGCGTACCGCTTCAGTAGTTGTTTCGATTTTACCACCCTATTCTTTTTTAAATTATTAGCTAGGAAATGACCAGTGCGTCTCTTATAGGCTGCAAGTCCTAAGTCATCTTTCAAAATACGCGACATGGTTCTAGGTGCTATCTTCATCTCCCGAGATAAAATCTTTTGCTTTCGGACAGAATTTCTTCGAATTCTTTCCCTTACTGCTTTGACCACCTTTTTCGTACGAACACTACGTGGACGGTCAGATCTTTTTCTGTCACAAACAGAGGAGGTCTCATTGTACTTATTAATAGCCCGGTACCCAAAAATTTGACTAATACCAAGCGTATGGAGACTTAAAAATTGCATATTGCTCCATACCTACTTTGTGTAATGCAATCACAGCGATTCGGTTCTCTTTATCACCCCAATCCATTTTAATATCCATTTTCATCTTCCAAGCTCAGCTGGCTGTGCCGGGGCTGCTGCTGCGGCCGCGGAGAAACTTAAGCGGCGCATATATAGTAACCTCAACGGGAGCTATAATTTTGAGCCGTTTGGGGTCGAAACTCTTGGGTCGTGGGGCCCGAGTGCGCAACTCCTTTTTAAAGAAATTACCAAAAAACTTATCGACGCTTCGCGCGACCAGAGGGCTGGTTCATTCAACGTGGCAATGCGGCCAGTATTCTGGGAACGTTACCAGATGACAGCGATGTGGAGGAATACTTTGACGCTTGGACGTGATAATTATTAGTTCTTTTCATTTTCCTTTTTTTTTTGTACATTATGTAAATAGATAATATTTAAAAATAAGTTAAGTAATATATGGCTAAATGATTTCAATGTTTACGACTTATAAGACTTATACAATATTTTAATATCGCAAAATGTACAATGTATTGGCGCCAAAAAGAGAAAACACAATGAACAATTATATAAAAATTACAGATTCCAAATTCAAATGTAATATTTTGTTTCTTTTTCATTGTAACAGTATTTATGGCCAGACTAAGTAGTTTTATAATATGCGTTTCAAATAAGACTATTACTGTGACGTTATATCTGTAAATCCAAACCAGCTAGGTAGGGTGAGCAAGACAGATATTTTTGAAATAATATTATAAGTAGGTATTTAAAATATTCCACCGACTGTTAATTATAAGAAAAATAAATATTTTATTACCTATGTTTATAATAAGTAAAGTTATCGTTGTCTTGAAATATTTCTCTGTTCCCGTATTTATTTTCGATTCATTTGACGTGGTTAATTTCTTTTTGCCAATCGTCACTGTTAATTGGAGCAAATTGCTTCCAGTGTTAGATTCACAATTTAACTTCCTAATTGTTGAACATTATTGTCTGCCACCCTACCCTACCTAATCAAGAGCCAGATAAATTCGATTGGATTTAAATCATAACCACCCTCAAAACTTCACCTTCGCCTTCTTTAAAATATTGTGAATAATATAGTTTTTGGAGTATTGTGCCTTTTTATTAACTCGTAGAGTTCCGGATTTGGTATTACTGCTTAAATATACCTATTATAAAGTTTTAAAATTTCAAAAGAATAAAATAATTTTCTTTGAAAGCTGTACTTTTTTGACAGATCTCGGTCATTCCAAGTCATTGACGTTCCTATTCATATGTATAGGTACCTATTTGAATCGCCTAATTTTCTGTAATACTTATGACCACGAGAAAACGTATGAATAGTGCGACAAACTTATCTGATCCGAAATTATATCTAACGTTGTAGTCGGGTAAACTACAGCCGGCTGAAAATATAAAATATGTAATGATTATGCATTATAATTCTGTCTAACACAATGAATTAAGATAAATGAAAATGGGTAATTCATGTTAGCCTTGAAAGTATTGGGTTGTATTATAGGCAGAGGTCAGTGGTTATCTTAAACGACCGACCCAGTTTTTAACCGTAGATGCAATGCTGTGACTTTTTCTTTTACTCTAAATAATAGGGGTTAAAGTATGAAATTGCCGTTCTATTGTAATAGGTACAGAGGCCAGCACATCAAGCTACCGCAATCTGAAGGCTAATACTCAGAAATTTTTCGAAGCCTTTGAGATGTGGTGCTACCGTAGAATGCTACGCATAAGTTGGACGCAAAAAATTTTCAATGCGAAAGTACTCCAACGCGTCGGTAAGAACCGCGAATTATTGCAGACCATCTATAAGAGAAAGGTGTCGTATCTTGGTCATATCCTACGCCATGAGAGATACGACCTTCTCCAATGGATTATGATGGGCAAAATCGAAGGCAAGCGACGTGCTGGACGTAGAAAGAAATCTTGGTTGAAAAACATCCGCGAGTGGACCAGAATTGTCAGTGTCGAAGACCTGTTTCGCTTGGCACAAAATCGGGAGAAGTTCGCTGAGCTGACGGTCAAGCTCCAGTAATGGAGAGGCACCCCAAGAAGAAGAAGAAGGACAATTTTCTACGTGATAAAAAGTTTTGAGGCAGTACAAAATGTCACACAGTTTGTCGAATCTAGATCACCAGAGTTCTATCGCAAAGGCATAAATTACCTTTCTATTAGATGGCAGCAATGTATTGATATTAATGGTAATTATTTTTATTAAATAAATATGTTAAATAAAAAAAAAACTGTTTTCTATTTTTCAGTACAAATCGGCAATTTCATACTTTAACCCCTAATATATTTACTATTTCTGCATAGTTCACATTTGTGGTTTGAGTGGTTTTAGTTCTTTGTTTGTAATAGATGATGTTTGTTTTGAGTAAATTAATTTTCAGATTATTAGGTATTGTATTTAATTCTAAGGTATTTTAAACCCTTCTTTATCAGATTTTAATGAACAATTAATATCATTCTCATGCGCAGTTATATCATAGTTTAGGTTTTGAAAAGTCATTGTACAATCATCAGCTAATAAAACCACAGGACAAATTAGTGTACATAAATGAGAAAAAACCGGCCAAGTGCGAGTCGGACTCGCGCACGAAGGGTTCCATACCAATATTTGCGAACAAAATCGGCAAAAACTCACGTTTATTGTATGGGAGCCCCCTTTAAATATTTATTTTATTCTGTTTTTAGTATTTGTTGTTATACCCGGGGCAACAGAAATACATCATTTGTGAAAATTTGAACTGCCTAGCTGTCACGGTTCATTAGATACAGCCTGGTGACAGACGGACGGACGGACAGCGGAGTCTTAGTAATAGGGTCCCGGTTTTACCCTTTGGGCACGGAACCCTTAAAAGCAACAGGCCCAAAATACTGCCTTGATAATAAATAATGCGAATTATAAATTATGGTTTCTGTTCTAGATTTTGGACATATCTATTTTGGTGATTTGTCACCAACCCGAACTAAACATACCTGAATTCGGGTGTTTCATCAGGGTATAGTTAAAGCCGCATATTTTATTATTTAAATTACCTACTACTAAGACCGTTTATTGTGTTGCACTCTCCCTCAAAAAGAAAAAAAAATGTTAGAAATATAATTACAGTGACCACACAACGAAACGTCATTACCGAATTGTAGGAATTGTACCTACACTCTACAGGACATAAATCAACTGATCAAACATTTATATTAAACACTATAGGTACACATTCGTTCATAGCCCGGTGCAATAGTAAATTCTCGCAATAGATAGTGCTCCACGAGGAAAAGTTGTGTTGGCAGTGGGGAGACTTTGACCCTTATAATTGCCAACCCAACTATTCCTCTTTCGTTTTACAGGGTCGGCAACGCGCCAGTGACACCCCTGGTGTTGCAAACTTGCAAGCGTCTAAAGGTTACGGTAACCGCTTACCATCAGGCGTGCCGTATGCTTGTTTGCCACCATAGTAGTATAAAAAAAAGAAAAACAATTGCTAGGAACCTCGGGAACCTCCGGTCTTTCACGATACTCACGATCATGCCACGATAGCGTTTTCAGGATTTCAAATTATAGAGAAAAATATCATATTATTACAGCTACTTTTCCTACTTTAATGAAATCGATATACCCTTAGTGCTGGGGCCGCACTCGCATTGATATTGCGACAAAAATCATGCGAGAAACTTCGTTTTCGGCCTAAAGAGACAGCAATAGACGGTCGCTCTTCGGTTAAAAAACTCAACAAAACAAATCTCGTTACTTCATTTAACTTTAACGGAATAAACGAGATATTTAAAATATCATACAGTGTTGAATAAATTTTAACTCAAACTATTATCGCCCGAGAATTAATATATTATATTATTATTAATTCTCAGGCGACTCATTATTTGGTTGAACTCGGTGGCACATTTTTTTGATGATTTAGACGAAAACACCGAATTCAATGCCACTAAAATCAAAATCAGGGAAATCTTAGATATTTTCAAAAATAACCCACCCCAAGAACAGCACCACATCTCAAAAACATCAATGCGGTTCCGATAATCTGCCTTCAATGTCCAGATCTCCGAAGAATACAGGAATATGGAGAATTCACGGTGAGGACGAGATTTATTTTGGTCTTTTTGGAGATAGAAATGCATTGATTGCATTCTTGGCCATCCCGATGCGTCTACGCAGTTCCGTTTCAGTCAAGCCATTGCTACTGATGTAAATTGTTGGAGCCTAAATAAATGAAATAATCGACAGCGTCGAGTCTAAACTGTCCAGATATTTAGAGCTCTTGAGCCCGGTCCACTACCATGATAATAGTTTTGGCGCGGTTTATTGGTTGTTTTTTTAGGCAAAAAACGTTTCCCAAAAAATAAATTAATCAATCAATCAATTAATTTAAGGCTCTTATAAAATAATTTGTTATCATTCGATCGAAATAAAACAAATAAATAGATTGATAATATTATTATTATATTTAACACTTACGTATTAACACCACCGCACCGTATCAAAATCATACACATTCAATATTCTAATGCTAGCGGTTACCTCAAATCATCACACGACATGACACATAGACAAAATATCAACGAATAACCAACGGCAGCGACTAATGTTCAAGTAAAAATAACAATAACCTAGATCAAAAGTATATGTCTAATGATACTATACATAGTACAAAACATAGTCGCTTTCCGCTGTCTGTTCCTTTGTAGGTACACTGAGATCTTTTAAACTACGCAACGAATTGTGATCTAATGGTTTCACTACCATTTAGACAATTACCTACTTCCGGAAGATTTATAATTATGTATAATTACATGCCTGTTATTCGTAATTTGCACCAGTGCGAAGTAGGGGCAGGTCGCTAATATAATATATTACCTTCAAAATTACACGTAAAACATTACACAATAAACAACCATCAACCATCATTGTAGTAATTATATTACCTTAAACCTTACGCGTAATATTACTCGTTATATACAATACGCGGTAAACAAATATCACATCATGAAAATGTTAATCGTTCATTACGCGATATTATAACATATGACTTCATGAAAACATATAAATGTTTAACATTACTTGAAAAGCGTAACTATCGTTTTGTGATACCTACCACATAGTAAATGTTACGCGGCATCAAAAGTAAGTAATTTAATGTTTTTTTTTATATATTAATTTATTTGCGGCTACGGGTATCACTGCGACCTTAGTCGGCTTATAATATTGTAGCAAGTAGGTGTAATATGATACCTGTCGGTACTGTTTTGCCCATTTCTATACGTAGGTACAACGTATCATATATTATGTATGTTGCGTAAATACATAAACAGATAAATTCAGATAAATTTCCATTATTATTTATTTGGGACGTGGTGTTGTATTCCTTTTTACATGGAATGAACGGCTTAAACCTGAAATGTTAGTGGTTTACAAGCACTGCTTATAGTCATGTACTAAGATGAACAGGTGTAGGTTTAATTTTCGTGCATAGGGAATGCGATAGGTATAGAAGGTAAAAAGTGTTGGCTTGCAATATGGCAAGCGTGCAGTTGGCGCGGCGCGGCGGCTGGGAGGGTGGGCGGACTGTAGGGGTGAGGCCAGACGGCGAATGAACTGCAGAAAGGCTTAACGTTCGCTTCCCCTGCAGTGCCGCCTGCGTTCTCCCGCCCACGGTCTGCGCCACTAATACCTAGCTATGCACATAGGTTGTCTGGCTTTGTTGGAAAAACAACGATCTCATAGGTATACCTATATTTATTGGACATTCACTATCTCAAGTCGGCAGTCTACAATATGAGAAAAAAAAAAAGAATTGACTAAAGCGAGTTTTTTTTTTTAGCTCCATTTAAAGAAATATTTCAAATCGCAAGTTCCAGTACCTAGGTAGTAGCTACCAAAAATGTACAACTAAAAATCATTACACGTTTATTATATGTTACGTTATGTTATATTTTGTAGATATAATTTCACAGACATTAGACAGACATTAATTGTAAGAGCGACTACTGCGCTAGAGTTCCACGGTTCGATTCTCAGGTCGAGCAGTGTTATCGAGTTTTTCTATGAAATTCTCAGTAACAACTTGAAGTTTGGAATTGTGGCCTTATGGTAATCGAGTCGCCCCCTATTACATGGGTACATTAGTACACCTCTGTCTGACCCTTTGGGGAATATAGGCGTGATGGTATCGTATGGTCGTCATTTAGCCTTTATATAAATATATAATATAGATTATCTTATACAGTAAAAGTAGACACTTGATGATAAGAACATATTTTCCGAGTATGTCGTACTTTCCCACTAAAAGTCTAAAATCTATAAAATGTATTTTTTTCAAAGGTTCAATTTATATAATCACTAGCTTTTACCCGCGACTTCGTACGCCTAGACTTAGTAACACAGTTGTTGTCGGATTGTATTCATGGGATAAGAAGTACTTAATGTTAGGGAAATTACCGCTTTGGTCCGAGAAAAGAAGTATTGGATATGCCAGCGCCAATCACAAACTATTAGTGTACCAACATTTAATTCAAATCCCGTAAGTAGGTCTCCTTCATAAGTTTTCTGGGAATTCCCACATAATTTTGAGGTAAAATGTATCCTATTTGTTATTCCCGGTCACATACCATATGTGTATGAAATTTCATTATATCCCGTAAGATATTCGTTTTTTGGGATTTCCGGGATATTTTCACATTTTTCTGGTGTAAAATATATCCTATTTGTTATTCCCGGTCACATACTATGTGTGTATGAAATTACATTCAAATCCCGTAAGATATTAGTTTTTCGGGATTTCCGGGATATTCCCACCTTTTTCTGGGGTAAAATATATCCTATTTGTTATTCCCGGTCACATACTATGTGTGTATGAAATTTCATTCAAATCCCGTAAGATATTCGTTTTTCGGGATTTCCGGGATATTCCCACATTTTTCTGGGGTAAAATATATCCTATTTGTTATTCCCGGTCAAATACTATATGTGTTTAAAATTTCATTCAAATCCCGTAAGCTATTCGTTTTTCGGGATTTCCGGGATATTCCCACATTTTTTTGGGGCAAAATATATCCTATTTGTTATTCCCGGTCACATACTATGAGTGTATGAAATTTCATTCAAATCCCATAAGCTATTCGTTTTTCGGGATTTCCGGGATATTCCCACTTTTTTCTGGGTAAAATATATCCTATTTGTTATTCCCGGTCACATACTATGTGTGTATGAAACTTCATTCAAATCCCGTAAGATATTAGTTTTTCGGGATTTCCGGGATATTCCCACATTTTTCTGGGGTAAAATATATCCTATTTGTTATTCTCGGTCACATACTATGTGTGTATGAAATTTCATTCAAATCCCGTAAGCTATTCGTTTATCGGGATTTCCGGGATATTCCCACTTTTTTTTGGGATAAAAAGTAGCCTATAATTTATTCCCGGTCACATACTATTAAGGTACCAAATTTCATGCAAATCGGTTCAGCCGTTTTTGCGTGATGGAGTAACAAATAAACAAACAAACAAACAAACATCCAAACTTTCACATTTATAATATTAGTATGATTAAAAGTATTCTTGTGGTTCATTATGTTTGTTGTGTTATCAATCATTGTGTTATAACTTAAGTATTATCATACTAATAATAAAAATGTGAAAGTTTGGATGTTTGTTTGTTTTTCACAATAATCAATCTCGCAACGGCTGACCCAATTTGTATGAAATTTGGTACATAAATAGAATGTGACCGGAAATAACATGTAGGCTACTTTTTATCCTAGAAAAATGAGGGAATATCCCAAAAATCCCGAATAAATGATATAGGAGAACTACTTACGGGTTCTTTTTTTTATTGCCTACAGCGGCAGAGGAGCAGGCGGACCACCTGATCGTAATTGGTAACCCTCGCCCATGGACATAATCAGAGCTGATGAGCCACCGCCTATTGTGAGAGCTCTTTTTAGGCCTCGTTTGAAGAAGGACATGTCATAGCGCACGGGAAACACAGCAACAGAACATTTCAGAGCCTGATAGTACCTGGTAGCGGACTGTGCTGGAAGTGATCGATTCCAGGTAATACGGATGGACTCTACTGCGGTTTCACGTGGTGCGTGGTAGAACGGTGAAGATGGCACATTGGCACCAGGTCAAACAGTTCTTCGGAGCATGCCCCGTGAAATGACGTACACAGAGATAACCAATATTTATTCCTGTCTATCTGTGAGTGTATCTCCGCCGATACGAACAGCTCGACTTTGTAGGGAGTCAATTAAGTGGATCGAGCTGATATTTGGGGGCTCTTGAACAAAGATGAGAGCTGAAGCTGCAGCAGGAATGCAGAAAGCTAAAATTAATGTATGTATATTATGTATGTTACATATACAATATACATTCAATTATATCTATTCAAAGTTGTTTATGTTCAATACTTAGATGTGAATATATTATGTCAATCGCTCTCATATATGTCAATAGACTTTGATAAAAAAACCTCTGTAACATTCAAAATTTAAAAGGTAGAAATTCGAGCACCATGGTTCCACTGGTATCATAAATTATAAATAGGCAAATACAAAATAGTTATGTAGGTACTCTCTTCTTACATTTAAGTTGTGCGTGCCATGAACATAATGAGACTCAAGCGCCATCTATGCTTACGACCCATAAACGCTACTTACATAGTTTCGTGGTTATCACTTTTATATTTTGTAGCAGCAAACAGATGGCAACTCGAACGAAACCTATTAATTTATTGGTATTTATCTAGGTATGTACACACGCACACTCTTTTACTCTATCTCTTTCTCTGACACTGAACTACATACATCATTTTTTCCATAAATATAAACATTAATCTATACTGATCAGGCGCGTATCCAGCTCTAGAAAAAGGTTGCAGTCACGGCCACCCGAAAATCGACGAAAAGCGAGTATTATACGTAGGTATTCACTCACGATCGCATTCCTACAAAGGAGATATTAACTAAAGCTAAGAGCTACAAAATACAACACTTCCCTCCCAAGACCTCGAACAGTGTATTCGGTCCACGTTGTGAACACTAGTAAATTAATAAATCTGTATTAAGTTAGGCTGTTTGTTCATAAAAATAGGATTATTATTATTTTTTAATTTTATTAAGGCATTGGTACTAAATTAAAAAAAACGTGGAGCGTGCCATGCTAGGAATTCATCTCGTAGATCGAATACCTGACGTCGAAATTAGAGGTTGAACAAAGGTCAAAGATGTAGGTACCTATATGGATCGAGAGACTTAAGTGGAGCAGGGCAGGACATTTAGCAAGACGAGACAATCTTAGGTGGACCAAAGCATTAACCGAATGGTGGCCAAGGGATATAAAGCCATCGCAAGGCAGACCACCAGCCTGATAGTTGGATGATATTGTGAGGGTAGTAGGGATTCAGTGTGTGCGACTTGCACAAGATCTGCAACAGTAGTGGAATAGAGAAGAGGCCTTCACTCAGCATTGGAAGAATCAGCTGAATAGACAGATAGATTACATAATATACTACATCACTCTGTCGACCTCAAATCCCGTAAGTGTACCAGTTACCTATTTATAGAGCATTAGTTCAAAATAACAGCAGGTATGTGAATAAGCTTATGAGAGCTTTAAATGTCTGATAGAAGTTTATTGACAATAAAATTACTTACTTGTAGCTGGTGCGTAGTACCAGTCGATTTTCCTTTCATATCAGGGTCAGGGCACTATGTAACGGTGACAGCGCGTGCGCGTGTAAAGTTCAAGGTCAGGCGCCCTGGAAGATTTCCTCGGGGTCGTCGGCCGTGGCGCTTATTTTCAGAAGGTTGGTCCGGGACCCGCGACCTTCACCGCGTTGTGACCCCAACGCGGCACGTGTATCGCCTTGCGTAGGCGTCTACTTTATAGGCCTGTTGTGGTACCGCTACCGATAATCTATTTACTTACTTATATTAACAATATTTAGAACTTATTTTCGCCTACATAGATATATTTTTAACCGACTTCAAAAAGAAATCTCAATGATTTCTGATATTTTGATTTATGCTATAAGAGAACTTTATTGTTAATGAATCTATAATTACATACATACATACACTCACGCCTTTTTCCCATGGGGGTAGGCAGAAACTAAAGAACGCCACTTGCTACGATTCTTGCATACTTATTTGCTTGGACCACATTCATACATCTTGTCATACATACACGCCGGTTGCGAGTACTACGCACCTGACCTTTTTGAAGAACCTCACCAATAAGGTCGGCGTAAGTTTTTCTAGGGCGTCCCCTCTCGATGAATCTATAATTTTGATTCCTTTTTAATTATGTTAAGTAAGTATTGTTTTGAGATTTTTTTATTTCTTTAATGCCTGCAGAGCAAGTTTGAAGGAAACTGGTGTACCAAACTGGGAGGCGCTACTTGAATTATTGTTCCCAATACGTTTACTTGAGTAGGTAGGTACTTCATTTTTCTGCCAACATATACCGGGGGAGGGGAAGACCGACGAAGTTTTGGTTCGAATCAAAGGTATGCACCGTTGACTTTTCGAATCCATGTTCATCACGCGCTTAAACGGTGAAGGAAAACATCGTGAGGATACAGGTTTGTATGCTGAGAGATTTTCTAGACGGCGTCTGAAGTCTGCCAACCCGCACTAGATTAGCGTGAGCTTAAACCTACTTCTGGTATCTGGTACAAGGGTTGATGATGAAAAACAAATGGGAATCGAGGTGTATCATGTGGTCAAACAAGGCAGAGATTAGAGAACAGTATCTTGGTACACTAAGGGCTGTGCTCTTAAATTAACGAAGAAGAAGATACCGGGAGGCCTTCGCAACATGGTAGTGGTTAATTAATGCTACCACATTTCGCAAACTAAGCTGGTAAAACTGATTGGGTGGCTTCTTATTATATAAACATGTGTAGGTATCACAAGAAGACTAATCGTAGCTACCTTAGTTAGCTAATTTTGGAGCTTGTCGTAGCTGGACCTAGACATTGTGACTGGAAAGCTGGATCTCCCCTTGTAGACTACGGTGGCTTCCTAACTACTCGTAAAAGCTTAAAGATTTAATAAGGTATTTACAGCACGTAACGTAAACCACGGTTTTATATCACATCCGGGATCTGATCGATTCCCGCAAGGCCGTGAGATATGACATTAAGAATAAAAGGCACACTGAGTAAATGACAGACAAATTATATCAAAACTTAAGATTAGGTCCGTTCAACCTTTAACGGACCTAATCTTAAGTTTTGATATAATTTGTCTGTCGGGAAGTAAACAAAACAAAGCGTCACTGTAGTCACGAGTGCGATGAGTTCGTTACGTTCTTCTATTATGTAACTAGAAGAATAAAAATCACACATCCCACCCCATCTTGTTCCTCAAAAGATAAAGTACAAAGTAGCTTTATTTACCTATATGTTGTTTCAACCATTGTTTATTTTAAGTGATCACTGTTATCAGTAATTAATTGTTACTAAAGGATAGAGTATTCATTATATTTTTAGCCCAATGCTCTTTCGATTCCCAGGTCAATTCAATCAGGTTATTGGGTTTTTCTATAAAATTCTCAGTACCTAGTACCTACTCGGAGTTTGGATTTCGGTCCGGTAACTGGCTCTAGGATCGCCCCCTATTACATGGCACCTAAACATACCGGCGATTTGTGGGAATATTGGAGTGCACCTCTGCGTAACATTTCGGGAAACAGGCGCTGATGGTATTATATTTATAATTAATGTATTTAGAAGTATTAAATTATTATAATTTATCAATATAATTGATTAGTAAGTACAACTTCTAAATGCTATCAAACGTTATCAGCCACGTTGTGTCTCACGTGTGTTCAATTTAAAGAGTAAATAAATAATACATTTAGAAATAGCATTATTAACAATAAAGGTTTTTTGATAAGAAAAGAATCATTATTCAAAATGTTTGTTCATCATCAGATTATATTCCTCCCCTGCAGGTCGTAGCTCCGAGCCAAAATGTGTATAATCGTAACATGGGGGTTTCATTTGCTATTATTTCTTTCATTTATTAGACCTACTATATTATGAATAAATAATAATTTAAATACTTTAATATGAATACAAAATCGAATAAATATATTATTTAAATATAGTTAAGTAACTAATAATAAATGAAAACATTTTAGGGAGTATCGCTAAGCTTGCTTGATTGCTTAGCGGGCCAAAATAGCTTCTAGTGTCGGTCATGGGGCGATATTAAATAATGTGTATATCGGCAGTACTACCCGCGTGTATTTAGTTATTGCCAATCCCGTGGGAAGTTCCCAAAATCCTTTATTACATATCTAAACATTATTTTTGGGATATTATTCATTGGGCGAATAAAAATGAGATGGTGACTTAATTATGAATCAGACGCGACGTGGGGCAGTCCGAGTCGGATCGACCGCAAACTTACTTATTTACCTATGTAAGTATAGGACATTCTTATGCAGTACAATCTAGCTGCAAACTAAGCAGATTGTGTACGAAACAAAGGTCTTTTGCTTTTAATTATATAAGAAACACCTAGACAATCACAAATATTTATGTCTATCACATAAGTATTTGTGTCATGTGGGAATCGAATATCTAGCGAGATCGTCACTTCGTCAGTCCGATACTCGAATCATTAGACCACAGACGTAGGTAACATTTTACTTTTATTTTTGACCCGAATTTACTTCTTTATCAAAACAAAAAAGAACATTGTGATTGAAACCTATCTGAAAATCAATTTCAGCAAAGAGGTTTATAACAAAAAAAAAACAATTAAAATAACAGAAGCATCGCAAGATGGATGCGAATAAATGAATAGTTACAGTTACCAAAATTTACTATGTGAAATGCAGCTCTATCTACAGATATCTAAAAAGATACCGAAGTCTTGTCATATAAGATGAGCCTTGTCAAAATCCGACTGAAATAAAATAACCTTTTAATACGAACAGAATGATATAAATTGACCTCACCACGCGTTTGGTTCCTAGTACACACAGAACTATTACTTATAGCAGACAGCTCTAATCTTGGTACCCTAATCGTTCGGTAAAATTCGTTGAAAGATGAAGAGGCTATCTACCTTAATCCTGAAGAAAACAAATCTGCAAATATTTATAAAAAATACCTGTAGGTAGGCAGATCTCGGCGTTCCATGGTTTCCCTCCCCTTTCGCGGGTTGGCGATGTGTCGAGCCTTAGAACTTCCAAAACAAAACAATATTTATCACACTGCAAAATATTATTGTAACTATAGGTATAAATAATGAGTATTTGTGTAGAAATTCAGCGGCAGCAAGTATATTGGTAAGCGCGGGGGTGCAGCAAGGGCGCGGACGGCGAGGAGCGCGGGCGGTCACGGTCGAGGACGCGGCCTTGACACGCGCAGCGCAGCCTCCGCGCGATCCCCCCACCGGCCCTGCTGGGCTCCTACTATATCTGGCAAGCGACATAACTAAATTCAAAATTCCAAGGGGAGGAACACTAGGCAGGAGTAGGTAGGTACATATCCGGGATATCAATGTACTAAATATTTACTACACTTTCATTATAATTACTATTATTTAAATTAAGTATCATGAATTTAATTAATCATCATAATGGTAATGATTAGAAAAATGGTACTTAATAGGTTTTCAAGGTTTTATTTTGTTTGTTTGGAGAGGTTCTTCAAAAAAGTCTGATGTGTAGTACTCGCCACCGGCTAGGCGCCTGTTTGTTGAATGACAGCATGAATATGAACGAAGCAAAAGAAGTAGGTATACAAGAACCGTAGCAGTAGCGTAGTGGTGTTCGGAGTTTCAGCCGAATATTTAAATTTATATATTTTACATAATTATGTTTACTAAACCATAGATATTCTTTGATTTCAGTTAAATTAACTACGAGATGCATTTTGTATAGATAGTTGTAAGTAATAATGAATTCGTTTATTAACTTTTACTAACCGTTGTAAATCGGAGGAAAATAATCTATTGCAATAATAGAGTTGGAGCTAGTATGAAAGACTGCTGCATTCAGAATATTACATGCTCGTAGATTTTCAGTAAAATGCTGCAATGTCAAAGTCAAAATAATTTATTCAATATAGACTCCAGGTACCTAGTACTTTTTGAACGTCATCTTTAGATACATTGAAATAAAACTACGTTTTACGGATTTAAACGCGTTATATTGATATTATTAATCTCGACGTTTTGGACGCTTACGCGTAAAAAGTAGTTTTATTTCAATGTATAATATTCGCGTAAATGTCAGAAATTAATGTCATTTTCACATTTAAGACAGGCTTAATTTATATTAGCTTAATCTCGTGTTGTGTTGAGTACGTACTCGTACTGTATTATATGTATATATTGTATAATAACATGCTGTTACGACGATTATGCCGTCACAACTAAGATGCTAATGGGGTACTAGCTGCACAGTAAGCAAGTTGTTAGGTACTTTATATCAACTATCTATTTATTTCAACTGTGTGTACAATACCGCACAATCGATTGCCTGGCGTCATGTAACGTAGCACCACTGCAGCCTTACGATAAATATATATTTTTATATTTCATGAGATGAGATAAAAAGTTTAACAATAAAAAAATATAACACCATAAATCATAATATTATTACATTTTTAACATTTTTATTTTTTTAAACAAATCTAAATTCAAATATATGTTAAACATACCATCACGCCTGTATTCCCCGAAGGGTTAGGTAGAGGTGTACTAATGTACACCCACATTTCGGAGGTATGTTATAGGTCACATGAAATAGGGGGCAAGCCTATTGCCATTAACCGGGAACATATCCAGACTACGAGAGATTTTTCATAGAAAAACCCAATAACACTTTGCTCGACCTGAGGATCGAACCCAGGACCTCTAGCGTAGCAGTCACGCTTAGGACCACTAGACTAATGAGGCAGTCAAAAAGAAATGTTCTCGAATAAATAACAACATCACTTATTTTTATTTCAATAACTGTTTACTACATAAGTACTTATTATCATACCAGTAATTTATTCACAGATCTACATTTATTTGTGTATAAATACTATCAAATACTATACTATTGGCACACTGTACCGATATAATATCTGGCTAAAACACAAAATCAATAAACTACGCGGCATAAGCTTACACACTGTTTGGTACGATTAGTACAACTGTACCATGCCAATGCGCTTTTTGAGACATAAGATAGCGAATATAGCGATGGAGAAAGACTAATCTTTCTCCAAAGTTCAATTTATCTCTATACCAAAATTCATCAAAATTGCTTCAGCAGTTTAGGCGTGAAAACTTAAAGTTACTTTCGCCCTTATAACATGAGTACCTAACCTATAGTTTAAAGAAAAAAAAAGTCTAAATCTTGGAAAATATGATGATGCTTTGCTTTGATATGAACTTATAGCTATTATAGCTTTGATATTATACTTACAATGTTTATAAAACGGGAAAGAGAGCCATGAGGCGAATTTGGCCACTTACTTTACCTGTAGGATGACGAGGTTGAAATCAAAGATAAAACCTCACGATACCTAAAGGATAAGAAAAACGTAATGATCAGAATAAAGTTCCATACAAGAGTTCAACATTTTTAATACCAATATAAATTTGTAATGTTAGTATGAATCTGATACTCAAATCGACAAATTCTTTACTAATTATTACCTTAAAAAATCTAAAAACTTTAGAATTTTATCGAATTTTCATCTCGATCATAAGCTAAGCTATTCAAGTTAACCTTGGGGTTATATCAACGCTACGGGGTTTTTTATAATATTTAGGCTATATAGCCTAGTGGTATTACCATTGGACTGCCAAGTCGAAGGTCTCGAGTTCGAACCCAAGGCAAGCACCTCTGACTTTTCGAATTCATGTGCGTATTAATAATTAATTATCACTCGCTTAAACGGTGAAGAAAAACATCGTGAGGAAACCTGCATACCTTAGAGATTTTTCTCAACGGTTTGTGGAGTCTGCCAACCCGCACTAGGCCAGCGTGGTGGACTATAGCCTAATCCCTCTCAATATGAGAGCAGACCCGTGCCCAGCAGTGGGACAGTATATGGGTTGATGATAGCATGATATTAATTTATACTTCTATCGTTAATGTTTATTTCTGATAACAAAAATTCTTTATAATTTACAAGTGATGACATTAAAAAAAAAACTAAACACTATTTACATAATGTACAAAAAAAAGCAAAAATAAAAAGAACTAAGTACATTTTCACGTCCAAGCGTCAAAGTATTCCGTACATTGCCGTCATCTGGTAACGTTCCCAGAAGACTGGCCGACTTTTATAGTTATATACAAGTTGTATATAACTATAAAAGTCTAATACAACATTAGCACATCAGGCGGACATAAATTACGAATTAATTAAGAAAATCGCGACCTCCGGGGCGCCCAATAACAATAGATTTTGCATTGTCGTCAGAGTAGGACGTATGTTTACAAGTTGACTTTTGACGGTAGAAATAGCAGAGGTTATTTATTGTACATGACACTTGTGTTCAAACCCAGATTTTTATTTGTTTGGGGATGCATGGGAGCCTATTCTATCGGAATTTATGGGGTATTGTGAGGAAATGTGCGAATGTGTTACTTGTTTTGAGTTTTGTAAATGTCTCCCACCGTTCTGTTTAAATTAAAATAAATAATTTATAATATGATTAGTTACTTAAATACCAATCCTAAATATTTACTTATAAAATTTGTAAATCCTATGAAATTAAACCTAAGGTTTAATAAATAAATAAATTTTATTAATATATTTTTATTTCTTTTAGATTTTCAATAGATTTTTACGGAATTAAGAGAAAAAATAGAGGATATAACAAAGCTATAACAATTACTTATAGTATAATGTATATATTTTACTTTTGATTTCTGACATTTACGCGAATATTATACATTGAAATAAAACTACTTTTTACGGATTTTATCGCGTATATTGATATTATTAATCCCGACGTTTCGGACCCTTTACAGCGTCCATGGTCACGGGTAGACTTATGGACGCTGTAAAGGGTCCGAAACGTCGGGATTAATAATATCGTTTGATCAGCGTTGTTATTACTTAGCCATGCTTTTAACTGAAATGTATTTCTTATATTATTTTATTGTTATTGGTCATCGTCTTATTTAATAGCAGTGATAGCCTAGCGGTATGACCATTGGACTGCCAAGTCGAAGGTCTCGAGTTCGAGCGACCAATGTTTGACCAATTTGGAACCGTGCACCTAGCTCGACATTTCATAAGTGCCTGTATATGGTTTATATGAAAATAAAACTATTTTGATTTTAAACCTCTGACTTTTCGAATTCATGTGCGTATTAATATATAATTAATGATCACTCGCTTAAACGGTGAAGGAAAACATCGTGAGGAAACCTGCATACCTTAGAGATTTTTCTCGACGGTTTGTGAAGTCTGCCAACCCGCACTAGGCCAGCGTGGTGGACTATGGCCCAATCTCTCTCAATATGAGAGGAGACCCGTGCCCAGCAGTGGGACAGTATATGGGTTGATGATGATCGTCTTATTTGAATACATGTGTAGACCTCTTTTTGCTTTCTTGATCTAGATCAGTAACAGTATTTAATTTAGCTGTTGTTGCAAAAAGCAACAAGAAAAATGTTATAGAAGGATATATACTTTTAACCCATATTTACATTAATGGATTACAATTATCGACTTGCTGCGTGTTAATTAAACCTTTGTTTGTTAATGTTCCATTAACCTTGTCAGAACTTAGAAAGTTCAAGGTTGATGTCGCCAGGTCCCGTAATTGCTATAGATCGTGTCGTCAGCAGATGACACAGCATGAATTTTTTTGGGAATGTATATAATTCATTTTTAACTCTACTTGGTATAGTTTGTCTCTTTGAGACCTCACCAAAGTATGCTTGTTGGTACCACTTGGTGGAAGTGTCGCCAATTTAAAGGTCAATTTTAAAGTAAAATAATATTGTTTTCCATTTATGTTGTACATACTAAAATTAATTTCTTTTGAATAGTAAATCTGTGTAATTTTACGAGAAGTGGCCGTTTACGTACCTCTCGGTGGTCCTTGTGGCAAGGACGTATGTTCAATGGATGTCACCACAGCATCCTTATCGTTCCGTCGCTCGTTATATGAAGTCTCTTTTAACACAAAGTAAACTGATTACTGACTGACTGACTTTGTACTAGTGTTCAGATCAGTACTAATAGTAATTCTATTAGGATGATTGAGCCTCGTTTAAACCGATTTCAAAAAGGTTCTCAATTTTATCCGAATGTTTTTTTGTGTGTATGTTGTGTTAACGAAAAAAAAAACTACGTGAGGAAACCTGCATGCCTTAAGATATTTTCTCGACGGCGTGTGAAGTCTGCCAACCCGCACTAGGCCAGCGTGGTGGACTATAGCCTAATCCATCTCATTCTGTGAGAGGAAACCCGTGTCCAGCAGTGGGACAGTATATGGGTTGATGATGATGATGATGTTGTGCCATATCTTAGCTGATCGTGAACCGGTTTCGATGTTTCTTGTTTTTCTTGATATAATACTTATACTTCTTAGTCGATCCCATTGAGGGGCTCGTGGCTAAGTAATAACTAAGCTGAACAACAAAGCCGTCGGTCCTGGTTGGCATACGAATACTTATGACAATCGTTAGTGGTACTCAGAAGCCCAAAAAACCTGACAAACAGTCTATCCTCAGGGTATCAGTATTACCCAACAATTGGGTTGCGAAGGTCTGATGGCAGTCGCTTCGTGTAAAATACTGATATTCAGCCGCATCTGGTTAAACTGGAAGCCGATCCCAATATAGTTGGCTCGGAGAAAGTAGAGACTTCTTAGTCGATCCCATATAAATTTGGTTGGTGTCTGACCACCTTACTAAAGTTACATCACAAAATGCTTCAAGTCGGTTGTCTTTTCTTACACTAAAAAGTTGATTGCATGCTGTGGTAACTGAATGGATCACGTCTTTAAATATTCACATATTACATTCTTCACCTATTGAGGCGCGCTATTGGTGTTTGTCGTGGACCGCAGCACCCCTGCAAGAGATTTAGTGACCCCTGTAAGAGTATAGTCATTTGTATTTTATATTAAATTTCATTTTGATTTCTGACATTTACGCGAATAGGTATTATACATTGAAAGCGTCCATGGTCACGGGTAGACTCGGGATCCATGAGGATTTTCCACCAAAAAAAGGGTTTCTCACAAGCATTTCATCATCCGGTCTAGTTAAGTATCTAACATAATTTGCGTGCGATAGGATTGAACTTAAATCCTTTGACTCAGTAGTCCTTGGTCATAATTATTGTTTGAATTGATTTGTTTAAATTGTTACCAGTTATAATTAATTTGTATGGCTATGCTTATTAAATTATATTATTATTATTATTTGAAGCAGTGTCAACGATGACACTTGCTCACTTATATTTATTTTGAACTAGCTGTTGCTCGTGGTGTCATTCGTACCCCAGAGAGGTTTTTGAGGTAATAGGTATGTCCTTCTCCAAGTTCTAATCTATCCCTGTACAAAATTTCATCAAAGTTTATACGTGAAAGCGTAACAGACAGAAAATTTGTATTAAAATATTAAGTAGGGATAAGTAGGGATTAATAACATAACCCTATCTTCACGTCTGTAGTGCCAAAATGGTTAGGTAGGCGGAAGTGTAATGCTGTTCAACAACAGTTTACTGGTATGTTGAGGTCCCATGTACCTAGGTGTAGCGAGCAAATTGCAATTGCAAATTCAAACTGAGCTGCTACTGAGAATTTCATAGAAAAACCCAAAAACAATTTCCTCGACCTGGAAATCGAACCGTCCTGGGTTCGATTTAGTGTAGCTGCCGTGCTTATGATCACGTGACTAATGAACCAGTGATTTTTAATTAATTGGCCTGAAATAAAAGACAAAAATCTTTAATAGAAAAGTTTCCGGGAGTCTTATAAATGTTTGTTTAGTTACTATCATTATAGCGGTTCTAATTTATTGATAAATATGTAAGTATATGTATCATATTTTAATATACATTCATCAATGTAGGGCATTTAGTAAATCGAAAAAATCAACAGAAAATTTATATGGGGTGAGTGTTTCATTGTCTCAAGTATGCGAGCGAGTAATCGTTTTCATTAGCTCAATGAACTGGCGGGACTAGAGAGCGCCCGATGCGGCGCGGCGCGGCAGCTACCGGGGCGGCGGCGGTGCGGCGCGGTGCGATGGGAACGTTGCAAAAAGCGTGATGCTTGGCGCGCCGGATACGGGTTCCCGTTGGAGAGCGCGGCGCGGCGCGGGCGGCGGCGGTGCGGGGCGCGGGCCCGGGAATGCATCGGGACGTTGACTGTCTGGGCCCTGCCTGCGTTATCTGCAGTTGCCCTTTCGAACGATGCACCGTAACCCTCCTTCCACCCTTACTGTGGGGGCCACCAGACTACTGCAGCCCCTTCCATTCTAGAATTTGCTATTGACCTGAAATAAGATTGTAAACATGTTTTGGCGGTGTGGCTGAAGTTGATTCTAATGGATATTGAATCGACAGCAATATTCATATATATATATATATGTATATACATATATATATATATCACGCAGTATTATTGACAGCTTAGCTTATAATTTATACGTCCATTGTAATTGCTGTGGTACTGTAACACGGATAACATCTTTGTTTTTAAGATTTTTTTTACCATCCACTAACAATGATTTTACAAAAAATAGTAATAGTACGACACTGATACTGTCCTATTAATAACGCCATGAAAATGTGTACAATTTGATGACACATAATGCTTGGTATAATGCTTGGTGTACTGTAATGTTGGTAAATAGATTGATGTACGCAGTGTAGACGTTCGCTAGTGTCGAGGACGCGCGATAACGATAGCAGTAAGTTATGGCCGGCAAGCCTTGAACCTGCAGTGTAAGGACCTTCACAATGTCTCGTTCATTGTTTATTGAGCATTGTTATATGACCAGTTTATTTTAATACAGCTGTATTGATTGTTCTTTGTAGGTGTAGTAGTTAGACTAGTTAGTACATAACACTGTTCTTCGTTGTCTGCGGTTTTATAACTGCTCTGATTTACAATCATTGAAGGATCTTAGGAATTTGTAATATTCAAATTTACTTTAAGTATTTCAACTGATATCAATTTCTGTTCCTATTATGGCTGCCGTCACTTTATTAAGATATTTCTGAAATCCCATTTGTAATAATCAATAAATATTATGAAATGTTTTTGACATAATTAATAGACCAACTAGGTACAGACGTCAGCAGGTCAACCTATCCAAAACTGTCCCAATCGAATATGAACCTTATGGTTTTTTATTAAAGTAAAAAAATCTATCAAAGAAATTTGACAGATTGTTGTAGCTTGATGTGCTGACTTCTGTACTAAATAGTATATTATAGTATGGCTCGATTTTATACTATTTTAAATAAATAAAACTACAAATATAGTAAACATCACGTAGCATCTAAAATGCTAACGAACACGTTGTCTTCACAAAAGATTACTTATTTATAACTATAATCTGTTTTTAATATGATAAGTAATTATATTAACAGTCTTTTGAGTAAATGTAATAAAATATCCACGCCGAAGCGAAGGCTACTGCGTATAATGCCCACACCCCAACATCAGCGTTCATTGCTCTACGAATTTAAAACGTCCTTCAAAGCATTCAGAAAATAGAAGTATATTAACTAAATACAGCGACTCGTTTTATTTATATCTATTATATATACGTTTTATTTATTATTATAATCAGGTAACCGTTATTACTATTCTGATTTCTATACTTTCATTAAATACTAAAATGTAAATAAAGATGACTGCCTCATTAGTCTAGTGGTCCTTAGCGCGACTGCTACTCTAGAGGTCCTGGGTTCGATCCCCAGGTCGAGCAAAGTGTTATTGGGTTTTTCTATGAAATTCTCAGTAGCAGCTCGGAGTCTGGATTAATTGTGCCCGGTTAATGGCAATAGGCTCGCCCCCTATTACATGGGACCTAAACATACCGGCGAAATGTGGGTGTACATTAGTACACCTCTGCCTAACCCTTCGGGGAATACAGGCGTGATGGTATGTTATGTAAATAAAGATAAATCGTAATAGAGTTCAGTTAATTGTCATGTGAACCAGCTAATAAGACGATTTCAAAGACTATTTGGTTAACTATAGGTTATTGACTATGGTCAATTATTTATTTACACTAAGTCAAATCCTTTACAAAATTAAGTATTTTAGATTTTAACTTTCTCTTTGAAGTATATGTAGTGTGGGTAGATTTGCGTTGATTTGTTTTCAGCGCAGTTGTGTTGAGGCTGATTTATGTGAAAATAGTTTTATAATAAAAAATCTGTACCTAAGTACTACTGCTCTATGAAAATTGAAGTAGGACTGGTGGTTTTTTTCTTCAAATTATACTACTAAAACTAGGATTCCCTTATGGGAACCCAAATCAACCCGTCTTCTACTATCAGTATCATCATGGTCGTAAATATCGGAACCGGATTCGGCCCGCAGCGCAGAAACTAATCAGCCGATTGCTGCGCAGCCAATGCATGAATCGAATGAATCGTTCGATTCCCATGACGTATGGCTCTATACCAAGATTCAATTGTGCGACGTAACCGTAGCCATACACAGTAATACGCAACCGGTCTCGTAACAAAGTAGTGTGTCATTGAAGTAACATTTAAGCCTCATAACATAATTTTCCACAAATGAATGTCAACTATATTTTAGAGCTCGTGGCTAACTAATAACTAAGTTGATTAACTGATCTGCAAGGTTAAGCCGTGATTAGTCTGTGGATGGGTTACCATTCTCTCCGTGTCTCGGTGAGCACGTAAAGCCGTCGTCATCGCGGTCCCAGTCGTCATACGAACACTTATGAGAATCGTTAGTGGTAGTCAGAAGCCCAAAAAGCCTGACAATCAGTTAATCCTAAACGTACCGGTATCCTAAATTACCCAGGAATTGTGATGCGAAGGTCTTATGGCAGTCACTTTGTGTAAAATACAGATATTCAACCGCATCTGATTAGACTGGAAGCCGACCCCATGTTGGAAAAAGGCTCGGAGGAAGAAGAATTATGTCAACTGTATTAAATCTATTTTTCATCTTCCAATAATTTACGGAAATTCATTTACATACTCATTGTATTAATTATTTTCTAAGTATTGTTGTTTTGTTCCATGGTTTTATGTACCCCGTGAAATTGTCTTTGCTAGTAATAATATATGGTCTTGAAATAAAACTACTTTTTACGGATTTTATCGCGTATATTGATATTATTAATCCCGACGTTTCGGACCCTTTACAGCGTCCATGGTCACGGGTAGACTATGGACCGGAAGTATAATATTCGCGTAAATGTCAGAAATCAATAAATATATGGTCTTGTCTGTCTCTTCATGACTAAACTACTGAAACAATATTGGCCCACAGTCAAAAGATAACTGATAAGATAATTTATTGTATTAGTTAAATAATAAAATACCATATTTTAAACGTTTTAAACAAAAGAAGTAATTGTGGTATTGGTGTGCAATAAAGCGTAAATATACAAATAAATAACAAATAACATGAATATTAAATCTTATTAAACGATATACAGCCATAATAATTTAGCGCCACCTTCATCAACCCATTTACTATACCACTGTTAGGCAGGGATCTCCTCTCGGAATGGAGGAGAGGCGAGAGACGGAGAGGGTATAGTCAATTACGTTTCCCTGGTGCGGGTTGGTGCTATACTCCTTAAATATGTACGACTATATCCGCATGCAAACACGAATCTACTAAAGTTTCACGCTAATTTCTCTTATCCGATATTTCAAGACGGTCCTTTAGAAGCTTGGTTTACACAATTTTATTTGGTTGCGTCAGTTTCTGATGGTCAAACTTTAATAAAGGGATTACTGAGTACCGCTGTTTTGGGCCGAGTGACCTTGGAGATCGTGTCCTCGGCCCGTGTCAACGACAGCGAAGACTTCGGCCTCGGCATGCGCTGAATAACCCCCTCCCTCATCCTACACCGCCCTCTCCACCACTCCCCTTTGCCTTGCCTACTCACAACGGATTTCCAAAAAAAAAAATGAACTTCAATTCACTTGTCTTGGAAGATGTCTGTTTCATAGACTAGTATGTACTTACTATTTATAAGTATTTTTGTCATTTCGAGTAACGCTACCCTCTGTAAAAATATTGTATTTATATTGTAAGTTTTGGAAATATATTATATCTTTCTTTTTTTTTACAGTGCATTTTATTTTAAAATAATACATGAGGTAGTCTTTTATGGTTAATAATATCGTAATCAACCATGCTCGTTAGGTACTGTACTTGTCGTATACATTTAACTATTACCCAATTGGTAGTATTATTAAATTACATTTTTTAGATTTGTGCGTGAGATAGGTATATTATTCAACGAAATAATAGGGCAATGTTTATTTACAAAGTTGTAATATACTTAGGTAGTTTGGGGTTAAGAGCGGCAGCCGGGGGTAGTGAAACTGAGGGCGTCGACTGGCACCCAAAGCTCGACATTGAGGTACCCTCACGAGGGCATTCCACCGCTGCACTCTTCAAGGTTTCAAACTTTATAAAATTACTTATGATCAGTTGAACCGAAAATAACTGCAACAACATTGGTGCTTAAAAATAAAATTAACTGTCAACACAAATATGTATATGCGGTGCGTATGTATGCTAATGATTTATTTTTAAGTGATAAAAATAAATCATTGTTCTTTTCACAACTATTAGTTAATCTGTGCTTAAACTTACCTTTTCAACTTATAATATTGAAATAAAATTAATAATTCATTGCTTCAATATAATTTAGCGGGGTGGAGTCAAGTAAATTAGTGCAATGGACCCGTTATGTCTAGGAGAAGAAATACATGTCTCGACGTTGCATATTGATCGGGGAGACCGCGACGCTCGCGGCTGCCGCTGCAGGCCGCGCTCACACCGACGCTATGCACATTACCCCTATTCTATACGAATTTGTGTTGCTATCATTTTTAAGTTCTTTATTAGAAGATACTTTACAACACGGTACGGTTTTTCTTCATTTTATATAATTATATGTATACGGAACCTGAAAAGAAGAAAACTTAATTATTTCTACAATAATCATATTCTTAACTTTACTGTGTTATTTGCATTATTTAGTCTATACCTTAACATTGAAATCGTGATGGACTCTTGGGTATGTCCGACTCCTCGCCACCTCGCCACGCCTTTTGACGACCTCTGTGGTCTAGCGGTTCGAGTGCTGATCATGGGGTCGTGGGTTCGATTCCCACAGGACACAAATATTTGTGTGGATAAAACATGAGTATTTGTGTTTGTCTGGGTGTTTCTTATGTATTATAAGTATGTATTTACAAAAAAAAGTATATAAGTATTATATCCATTGTCTAGTATCCACAGTACAAGCTCTGCTTAGTTTGGGACTAGATGGTGTTATGTAAAATGTCCCAAAAATTAAATATTATATTACCGAGCTAGAGAAGTCCTTTTCTTGGTGTGCGGAAAATCCTCATGGACCGTTTGCCACCTGAGGAGGTGGCAGGGTATGTCGCACTATACCGACTAAAACCCCACTTGTATTCCCTTGCTCTTTAGTCACGGCCTTGGGATTCGTGACGTCACCACGACGATGACGTGCTATGGTCCGGTACAAACACCGGACTCCATCATAGGCCGAGGTTTCTCTTCTCGCTTCCCAATCGAAGGTCTGCATGTAGTAAACTCGCGCGCCGATTACTGGGGGAGCTAGGCTATGGCACTTGACATTTTCCAAAGTTACACTTTTACCATTTAAGTATTATTGTAAGAGCACGGCTCTATAATTTATATAAATTGTTAAAATTATTTATCTCTGTGACCACCTGGACATTACAGTATTTAATTTTTTAAGGGTTGACATATTGACATTATCTGGTGCTTCTGATGGCTTTCTCCGTAGCAATTTTACGTCCATTCAAAAGTGTTCAATGTAAACATTAAAATGTCTGCTAATTGGAAGTTAACTTTGATGTAACAAAACACGTTCCTATCTTTTTGTATATTTTTGGCATTTTCCATGCTAAGATTTTAAAGTTTCTAAATAACTTTAAAATCTTAGCATGGAAAATGCCAGAAGGTAAGGTGGCATCATTCGACATTGAACTAACTGTAAAGTAAGTTGTGTCGGTTGAAAAGCAAAAACTTGCATTTCAATAGGTGTTACTGACGTCACCATAAAGACGTAAATTCAGTATGTGAAGGAAAAATTCGACATGACGGATAGGTATCGCGGTGGCTTAGTGGCCATAGCGTCTGGTGTACCTAACCAGAAGACGCAGGTTCGAATCCTGCCCGCGGTCGAATTTTTCCTTTTCTAAGTAACTTTAAAACACGTTCCATTAATATCTCTCATCCCTTAATAATTATATCTGAAGTAAGCAGTGACAGCCTAGTGGTATTAATAATTAATTATCACTCGTTTAAACGGTTAAGGAAAACATCGTGAGGAAACCTGCAGGCCTTAGAGATTTTCTCGACGGTGGCGGCGTGTGAAGTCTGCCTCCCCGCATTAGGCCCGCGTGGAGGACTATAGCCTAATCCTTCTAATTTTGTGAGAGGAAACCCGTGCCCAGTAGTGGGACAGTATATGGGTTGATAATGATGATGATAATCCCCTAGTATTGCAATGTTAAGATGTCATGCATTGTTCATATATCTGACAGTTGCCTTTATAAGTAATTTTAACAGTCGTAATCTTTCAGCAAGTAGTTAACTCATACATAGGTACAACAATTCTGTTAAAATATTCTGTTGTGTTCATATTATAGCTACTTTGATAATGTTGTGGTGCAATTAACTTTACATGATGACTAATGATCCAGAGCGATACTTTGCGTATCAGTAGTGGGTGGTGATGTAGGAAGACCTCAACATCACACACGCCTAATCTGTAAGCTTGTATTCAGAACGACTATAGACCAATCACGATTTATCGAAGTAATTGTTCTGAAATCCCATCTCCTTTATAAAAGTAATAAGTACTTAAAAGGATAACCCATCGTTTATTGGTCGGTGTGAGCACAGGTCGTCGCAGGAGCCAAGCTTAGCCTTGCATGCGCATGCGTGCGGCGATGCCGTCTCGACTACCCTTGTGCACCCCATCGAGTCGTGTCCTGGTGCCCTTCCATGACATCTAACTTTCACTCCCGAACACACTAAGCCATAAAACGCTATCGATAAAATAGTGCAATATGCTTTTATAAAATTAAAAAATAAGTATTTTTTAACCAGCTTAATACTTACTCAAATCTCTTAGGAGAACCTACAAATATTATGAATACTCTAAGTCGATTAAGATTTTGTTTTGACATTTAAGTAAATAGGTACCTACCTACACTGATGAAAATTATACGTGATCATGACAGTAATAGCTAAAGTACCTATCTATTACTTATCTACGTAGGCAGATGTAAGACAATTCAAATCGAAATATTATTAGGTACAATTATCAATTAATAGTTATTTAAAAAAATCTTAATGGTTATGATCAAAAAGTTGTTAAATTAGAAATATGGAATTATATATACCTACTCGGTTTTCTTGCTTGAAATTAAATTAAATTCCTGTTGGAGTTCTGCGAACTACAGATGTAAATTCAGTGTCAGTGAATTGTAAACATTAGTAAATAATGATAATGTCGAGTCAGTACGCTAGAGTCTAGAGTTCAGTGAGACTGTCGCCAAAATAATCGTGTTGGCTGAATCCGGCCGTGAGCCGCCGGTGGCAGTGACCTCGGCGCACCCTGCGACTGCACCGCACCCCCTCTCACCCTCCAAAGTCACGTCGCACGCCTAATGCCACTACACCCTAAACCACCCCCGCCGCCCCCTCATGTTTATGTTTCAAAATGCTGTGTTAAATTGGAGAAAATTGAAATGTTTCATATGCATTTGTATTCTTTGTGTACAATGTCTGTGTCCTAGATCAATAGATTTTAGTCGGACAGTTATTGCGTCTTCATTTTGCAATATAGTTCCTAAAATATTACATACCTGCTTATAAATTATATTATAAATATTTATCAGAAATCTGATTTGAAAATAAAAAGGAGAGTACTTACATATAACATATTATTGTTTAATTGCTAAGAACATTTTTATCGTACTTTATTATGAAAAATAAGTTAAATAGTTATGTACTCTAATCACTAAATTCGCTTTTTTATATTGTTCCCGACTGATTAATAAAAGTAGGGTGGTCCGGAATATATTTATATATATTTTTTTAGCTTCTTTTATTGCGTTTACATCGTACATACTACAATAATAATACGTAATACATACTATTCACCATACCGTACATTCATGATATTATTGCAAAGTTACTTTTCGGGCCGATAGGTCAATATTTGTAAGAAATACCACATTATAATACTTATATTAATTATTGAAACATAATAAAACATCGAATTTGTCAGGCCCGCGTAGACTCCGCATTATAATGATGTTTTGTGAATCAATCAATGTTCAAAAAATTGTTGTTTTTGAAATAAGGGAAATAAAAATTTTCCTTCCCTCGAGAAATTGAAATGCAATAAAATCACAGTGAAATAATAAAACAAAAAACGATGGAATTCTGTACTGATAGATTAACAGTACAATTAGGAAATGAACGAAGAAATTGTCAGAACAGGTTGTGGATCTTGCAACAATAGTTGGTTTAAAGTGGAATAGATTTAAAAGTGGAAGAGACATATTTTTTTAAACTTGGTTATCAACTTAAAGTTAATCATACCAAATAGTGAGTCAGATCCTTCTTAGGGTGTCAATGCAAAAAGTAAACTCTTCGTTTGGCCCAAATTCAGCGATGGAAACTGCATATAATAAATGAAGCAGTCAAATTAGGGTTACCAACCGTACTATAAAATAGTATTGTACTCAGTATGTTTTGGGTATTGTTATGGAAAAAAGCAGTGAAGTTTCAATAGCCTAGTGATATGACCATTTTACTGCCAAGTCAGGGCACGCATCTCCGACTTTTCGAAATCACATGCATATTAATAATTAATTATCACTTGCTTAAATGATGAAGGAAAACAACGTGAGGAAACCTGCATGGCTTAGAGACTTTTCTCGACGGTGTGTGAAGTCTGCCAACCCGCACTAGGCCAGTGTGGTGGACTATAGCCTAATCCCTCTTAATCTGAGAGGAGACCCGTGCCCAGCTGTGCGACAGTATATGGGTATTGATGATGACAATGATGTTTTCAGTCTGCATAATACTAGAATATACGGTTGAAGAAATATACCTAATACATATCTATGCAAAAATACTTGATTTTAGTATAGATCAATATTTTTCCTTGCAACACCTGCGTAGTTATAATACCTTATATTAATACCACCAAGTAACAAGCATTACTGTATTATTTCTACACTATTCATAAAAAAATATCTATATTTTTATTTGGTGATACGGTGTGCGCAAAGTGTGTTGTGAGTGTTATGCTTATGACTATTCTCAGTGGTACATCTTGAACCTAAAAGCTCTAAAAGTATCAATCAAAGCGATGCTATTATAGTGATGACACTTGGTAGACGATAAGAAAGTCTACGAAAAATATATGTTCTTAGTATGTCTAAGATACCAACTGCACAATCAATTAAGCATCATGCTGTATCAGCTTCACAAATCTACATATCGTGCACGTCATGAGAATGATAAAAAAAAACGTGTATTATCTTATATCGGCGATAAAAAACAGTTCTGTAAAGCACATAACAGTATTACTCGTGTCCAGTCGGTGTGTTATCTACTAGATGGTTATCAGTCGTTATCAGCGAGCGTGCTTGGCCGTCCAGTGGGCATCGATCGAGCACACTGTATCACTCCTTGCCTTCGCGGAAGTGATAATAATAGCGGTTACGTTTATCTGAAGTTAACATTGACCGGGTTAAAATTAGATATCGATTGAAATTTGGGAATGTCTAATCTAAAAAACCTTTATAGGATATTATTTAAATTCTAGTATTTTTATTGTAATTTTTTTTTGCACCTTCCTGAAATAGTGTGCTAATATTGAGCAAATATATACAAAACAATTTTAGATAAATTTTGTTCTGCTCGATGATAATAATATGATCTAGGTATGTTCATATTGAAGTAACATAATGTACGCAATTTCTGAAAGTGTATTGACAATGATACAAATGATATAAACTCGACCAGTTCATCGATAAATCTCTTGATAAATCTCTCTGAAATTGGATACTACGACACCCTTTCAGGAATTACGTTTATTACGTAGATACCTATGTCTTGAAAATAAGACATTCTTTATTCAAAACATATATAGAAATATAAAGATAAGATAGGTATACATTTATATTTTGAATAAATAATGTCTTATTTTCAATAAAGGGACAATAATCACTTTTTTAAATTATATGTACAGAAATTTATTGAATAATAGCAATTAAATATATTTAATGTTATGAATATGTAAATATGTATATGTATGGTCTGAAATGTATTTGATTTCTTATATATGTATATTTAAAAACTTATTCAATAGACGTTCTATTCATAAATAATAAATTGGTGTATAACTACATATAATCTAGATAGTGTATCTGACTACATTGTGCTACAATTTATAATTAAGTATGTTGAATAATTAAATATTAGCCTTGTTGTTCCTTACGTCACCATCCTCAAGTTCAAGGGCGACATCAGACATGCACCGTAATTAATTCGTATAGAACAAAAAGTTTATTCCTCAGTCTCTGCCTGCATTTTGTTTACGTATTTATTTTATATAATAATTGTTCCGTGTATACCATGAATTTGTGGGTGTATTTGTAATAATTGCCTTGGCTTAATTTTATTTGGAATAAAAAGAACATTGTTTTATGATGAATTATATGTAAATTTAGGTGTGGTGTAAGTAGTGAGTGCAGTGCACTTCGATAAAGGTCACAGTTAAGGTTAAAGTTGATGTCGGATGGGCGTTGCAGCGGCACCGTCGGCGGCGGCGCTGGGCGGGCGGTGCAGGGACACCTGAGGGCGGGAGAGGGCGAGGGGCGCACGCTGCAGATTCACTTTCGTCCGGCTGCGACCGCCCGCCACGCCAGTGAGAGAAAGTTGGCCGCGGCGAGCGAACGAGTCTCGCGAGTCGAGCGGCGCGTCGCGCACGCACGAAACCGCGCGAACTACGGCGCTCGGCCGCTACACTTGCCCTTCAACTTCTCACACGATCGACGTAAACAATGCGCTGAAATGTCCCATGTATAAGAAGATTTCCGCATTGCATGTTAAATTACTAACTAACTTTTGTGGATAAATTGATAGTTTTATAGTAGCCGGTATTAAGTTTTCCGAGACTATAATAGACAAACAATAAACGTGTGACTGATCAGTATTTGAGGAACGATGCAGTGTTATCCTAAGTTGTCACCTAAACGCGAGCCAATGGACATCGTATACGATTCGGAGATGCTTCCTGGAGCGAGGAGGCTGGAGCTGCCGGCGCCTCCGGGCAAGGAGTTCCGGGCACCTGTGCTGCTGGCGCCGCCCAGCATGACGCCGACCCACTCGGTGATCCAGTGTATGCGCCCGCCGCCTCCGCCGCCGCCACCACCGCCGCCGCGTCTTCACAAGCCACCATCCTTCGAAGAGCCGTCCAGCTCCATTCCAGATTTAGGTAAGTTAGCCAAAATTTTAAGATGAACTTTACATTTATTGTTACTATGACTGTTAAGCGTAGCTGGCGTACTACGGCTACGAGTATACAAACATCAACAATTGTCATGAAAAAATCATACTTCACAGGTTTTATTGTAGAAGATGTCATTTTCAGACTCAATCGTAGAGCGTCAAAAACTTTACGTCACGGTCATTTTATTTTGACGTCAGTACTGCTAAACATTTTTGTTATAAACACATACTTAGTAAATACTGACACAATAACAGTCACCTGCTTTAAATTGTTTGCGCTAGAAGTTACAATTATTGTGCTACCAGTACTACAATATAATAGGCAGCCGTTTAATTTGTAACAAAATAAGATTGTTTTTTTCCGGAAAAGTTTACGCGCTTCCATTTAATTTTTTCATTCAACATGACACTTGAACTGTGGTTATACACTATTCTGTTCTTGAACACTCAATATACCTTATAGCTATAGGTAATCGTAGAATGTTTCAAATATTTTTCATCATCTGAAGATAAATGCAATAATACTTAAGTTCTCGGTGCCTGTAGATTTTCATAAACTAAACCAATCATCTAAAACATTTTAAACGGGTTGAAGAAAATGGCACGGTGCTACGCCGTAGGAGCTGGACATTGTCTAACTGAATTCAATGAAAAAACCGAAACTTTTATTAATGCTTGATAATTTTCAAGTCAATCGACACTTCGACAGTATTAGATAGGCATCTAGAACGCAGACAAAAGTGGAACATTACTGATTTCCAACAGCCTTGCGATGGATAGTAGGAAGTATCTGATGAGTTCTTTACCAAGCGGTGGATGTATTTTATTGGAGTAATTAAAATATTTAGGCCTCTCCTATAAGCCATAACGACTGGTCTCATACCGCCTGTATCCTATGACAAATGAACGGCAAACTGTGTAGTAAAATGTTCAAATGATTTATGTATTTCTATAAATCGTTTTTTGGTAGGTAGATACTTTAATTTAAGTTATAATTTTACCGTTTATTTCTAATTGATAAAAGAGAACCTGGAACAAATGAATAAAAAAAAATAAACCCCAAATAAATTGGACAAGAAGATGATGATTCTATCTGACGATCTGAGAATTAAACGCCGAAAAACAAATTCAACTTACTCGTACATTCCAGACATAATTATTATCAACATCAACCCATATACTTTCCCACTACTAGGCACGAGTCTCCACACTGACAAAGAGGGATTAGGCTATATTCTACCACGCTGGCCTAGTGCGGGTTGGCAAACTTCACACGCCGTCGGTGAAATTTCCACGATGTTTTCCTCACGATGATTTCCTTTACTGTTTAAGCGAGTAATAATTAACTATTAATACGCTCATGATTCCGAAAAGCCAGTAGTGCTTTGGATTGGAACTCAAAACCTTTGTCTGGCCAGTCCATACTAGTAGGTCTTATAATACTAGGCTATCACTGCTCTCCCAGACATCATGGTACATAATTTCTCCCTTTTACCATCGCACAACCAGGCAAACTGTAAAGTGTCACCGTTTCATGGTGGCAATTCCCGAAACCCGCACTAAGCGTTTTGCCTCGACATTCCTTATCCGTACAGCGAGGGAATGGAATCGAGCTGTCTGAGTCTGTATTTCCTGACGTGTACAATTTGGGGGTCTTCAAGTCACGAGTGAATAGGTATGTTCTAGGTAAGCGTGCTACATCTTAGATCACATCGTCACTTACCATCAGGTGAGATTGTGGTCAAACGCTAACCTACCTCTTATAAATTAAAAAAAAAAATGTATGGGAGACAGTGTAAGGCAATGTCTTCCTTTTGGTGACAAAGCTGTAGTGGCTTTGAGTACACCAGTCTCAAGTTAGACCCTGGCAGATAAATCAATGGGTCGCCTCATAATCTAACACAGTAATCAATTCACAGGCATCAATTTATCAGTTCTTATTTTTACCCTAAATTAGTATCAAACATTACACAACGCATTGATATCGACAAACAATTTATTTAAATGTACTTTTTGTCAGTGATAAAAGATATGAGTCGTGAAGGTCAGTTTCTACTAAAGACATTTGTCAAGGATTGTTGAAGTGCATTTTGATATTATCTTAGTCTTTATTTCCGTTATCCTATTATATTATCTCAGTCTCGCGAATATGATATCACAGTCGAATACTAAACTAGGTATGGTCGCGGAACTGATCACACAATTTAATTGTAAAAAAGATAGGTTTTTTTTTCTGTCTTATTTAGCTCTCTGCTAGCAACGAAGGATGTTGTGTATGTCTAATGGTAAGTAAAAATCAGATGGTCAACCACATTATAGATACAATAAATATATAAAAAAAAATTGGAAAATTTTACACAGCACCATCTAAAACTAAGCAGGGCTTATACTGTGGGTACCAGACAATAGATATAATACTTATATATATTTTTTGTTGTTAATACCTACTTATAATACATAAAGAAACACCCAGCCAAACACAAACACTTATGTTTATCACATAAATATTTGTGTCCTGTGGGAATCAAACCCACGACCCTATGATCAGCAGTCCGACACTTGAACCACTAGACCACAGACGTCATCGACATTATACAATAGATGTCTTAAAAAATTCTAATTACTTCCCTAAATACAATTCATGTTTCATTATCAACCCATAAGCTGTCCCACTGCTGGGCACGGGTCTCCTCTCAGGTTGAGAGTAGTGCGGGTTGGTAGACTTCACACACCGTCGAGAAAATCTCTAAGGCATGCAGGTGTCCTCTCAATGTTTTCCTTTACCGTTTACGTACGTTTATTATTAACAATTACTATTAATTAATTCATGTTAATTTTATTAAAAAAAATATTTATTTGTTCAGACGGTATAAAAATCCGTCGTGATAACATGTAATAATCCCTTATTATATGGGGTCGCTTGTTTATATACAAAGCTAGTGTTAATAATTTATATAAACAAGCGAGGAAAAGTGCAAAGTATTTCGGTACTTTGCACAGAAGATGAACAAGCAGAGGATCTTACTTAGTCATCGTTCCTACAAAATGCCTAAAAATCGGAGAATATAAACTCTTAGCCATGCACAGCAGAGGGTCTGTAAATGGGTGAATAATGACAGCTTTACACAATTAAAATTGTATCATTTGTTTCGGTGCTGCGACGCCGGCGCCGCAACCAGAAACACAAGCAACCCCGTGTTTGAAGTAAGTAGTGTAGAGTACTGGTTAAAAACTAAAACATATTTCTTTACCGTACCTTTTTTGGTTCCACATAATATATTGCATTAAATTGCCAAGAAACTAACAAAAGAGGTGACGCAATCGCGTGCCTGTTTTTCTTCAAAATTATAAATATTAACTAGAACCATTTAAATCTGTTTGTCATCTTGAACGTGACCTAAAACCATACTGAACACTTTTCTTCATGTATTATGTAGACTTGTTAATCTTTCCGTACACAATTGGAAATTAAAATTAGATACATAGATCAGCATCCTCGTTGTCCCAATTTAAATGGGCATGCGCATTATATGTATAAACATACATATATGATATAATAATAAATCCGTGCCTCGGAGAGCACGTAAAGCCATCGGTCCCGGTAAACCAGTCTATCCTCAGTCGCTTCGTGTAAAATACTGATATTCAGCCGTATCTGGTTAGACTGGAAGCCAACACCAATATTGTTGGGAAAAGGCTCGGAGAAAGAAGAATATGATAATAGTATGTCATTTACTTCCATACATCTCTGTCAGCCGCATTTATCATTCACTTCCTTTGTAGACACACCTTCTCTTACATAGTCCTCTCGGACCTTATAATTAGATACGTAGACTTCGTAGATTCGTCATCATCATTCTCTGAGACTTTTCCCTGTGTTAGGACCGGCTTCCAGTCTAACCAGATGAATATCAGACCTCCGCAACCCAATTTCTGGATATCCTGAGAATAGACTGGTCTTCTGACTACCACTAACGACTGTCATAGGTGTTCGTATGACAACTGGGACCGACGGCTTCACGTGGTCTCCGCCCATCCGCATTTATTTTAATATGTACTTATATGGGAAACATAAATAAAGAGAACGAAATAATGGTACATAGTCGTAACAACGTCTATGCGAGAGCTACAAGCCTCACATACATGCATGCTTCTATTCCACTTGTGAAAATAATGTAAACAGCACAAAAGTTTACCTCCTTCGCCCAAATACCTACTCCCAAAAATTTGAAATATATGGCTTTCTCTAATAATATATGCACAATAAGTCCTAAAACTGCTACACGAAACAGTTAGCAAGTTTGTTTATTTTTAACCAGAGATTTTAGTAGTTAGAATTTTGTTGGCTTGAACTGGTATACTCAAACTCGCTATGGCTCTTTCATGCATGCATGAGTACCTATGTCATGTTTAGCATCAGTTAAAAGTCTTTAAAATAAGATAAACACTAAGGCCCTTAATTTAATCTTTGTAACAGTAGTTCATATCCAGAAAAGATTATTTTATAAACTAACGATTCTTTAAATTTTCTCGTGACAAATATAGAGAAAAACTGAGAACCTCTTTTTTAAGGTGGTTAAAATAGTTTTGAATGTACGAAACATCGTCATCAACATGTTTACCTTCTTCATTAGACAACTACATACATAACAAGATGACGTCACATGATAATTAATGCATACATGCAAATAACTATTATAGTGTGAATAGTTGGTGTGCATTAGCAGCATACGAAAAATACATAAATCTATGCAGTTGAAATGAAATGTCAAACATAATTAATTAAAACAAGAAGGTAGCAAAAAAAAGTAGAAAAAAATGCGAATAGATTCTTTTTTTTTTAACTTGACATACTTAAAGATGATCAGGTGATATTAAGGTAACATTTGTGGTGACCTTCAAACACCAGGTACTACCTATAACAAATTGATTGCGTATAATAATTTAACATCGCCTTGGCCGCTGTGAATTCATACTTCCTGCTTCGGAAAATTGTAACAGCGCACTACTGCCACACAGCAATTTCCGGGTGATGACAACGCGTGATGAAGGTCGCACTTATTAAATAAACGACACATAAGTAATATTGCATTGATTAATTAATTAGAACACAATAATTCTAACATATACAGCAATGGACTTAACGTGCGGTATTTTTTCAACTTTAATTGCTGTACAATTATGACATCACAATCAGTTTAATTGTGGGTGTACATAGAACATCTCTACCTAACCCTTCGGGGAGTACAGTATGTATGATATTGTGTAGTTTTATTATATATACAGAAATATACGTCAACCGTAGTATACATGTATAATATTCTAGAAACAAGATCATAAATAAAATGTAACTTAACAGTGGCACGGATATAGCGCATGAGCAGGTTTTTATCCTAAATATTTGGATAAATATGAAATCCGAATTATCCGATGATTCAAGGAGGACATAAGAACAACTTATTCCTTGATTAATAAAAAAATACGGTTATAATAAAACTTATTTTAAGAGATATACGCATCTACATTTTTATGTAAAAATTACTTAATTACCAGTTAAATTACCAGTAATAGTTGAGAGTTACATTGACCGGATGGTCAGCAGGGAAAAGATGTGCTCACGTTTTAGTTGAAAAGACGCACGTGCCTCCTCCGTAGTGATCCGTCATCTAAAAATATATTAGTCTACGTCGCTTTCCCATGTTTCAGAAACAACCAGACTTACGTCTGTTCATCCTTAAATAAAAGTATGTTTTAAAAAATACTAATTTTAAACCTACAATATATTCAAATCGCCGTTCTCCACTAAGTTTATATCATTACAGAAATTAATTAAGAAAATTATCTAAGGAATAATATCGAATCGAAAAATGTGATACATAAAAACGTGATTTTCTATTTTATCCTTTATCATAACTTGAACTTAAACATTTTATAAACAGTTCCTTTGTGCTCTATACATATATTACATTCTATGTAAACACTGACATATATGGAAAATAATCGTGCTAACAACATTTTCGCGAATAAGATTAGATAAATATCGCAAGGTCACTGCGACGAACGTGTGTGGCGCGTCATTTGGTGTCATTAAGGTCACTGTGACATTGGACCGATAGCAGTGACAAAATAATAGCCGTATCTTATCTGGCAATGTCAGCGTCGCGGGCGCAGCAGGTGCGCGCGACCCCTGCACCCCACTTGTTTGCGAACCCTCTCGGACGCACTAAACGATTTGACAGCAATCCGTCACATGAGTCACGCGATATACTTGGTGCTCCTTCACTATAAATCACTAGCTGTGCCAAATTGAGGAAAATTTTAAAACTTTCCATTTTGATCGTCGTAGGTACCTTAACTTGATTTTACTTTCTTTAATTAAATACCTACATTTAAATAATAGAGCAAATCTTCAATTGTAACTGGTTCTAACCCTGTGAAGAAAAATTGTTATGACTCGAAGATTTAACGTTTAAACGTTTAAATGTTGTGTTGAATCTTGAAGACATCACAGTTTTACTTCACGAGGCTACAACTGAAGGTTTGCCCTATAATTTTCATGAAAACGATCGTACGCAAAGATTTAACTATAGCGCAAACTATGTGTTATCACAGTAACCTTCTGTAGAGCAAATTACTTCCTGCTGATACTTGCTGTAGATTATATCTAATTATTTATCATACGTTATTACAATATTATACTTACAGCAAGATTTCAACCCAACAATACCGTCATTTTTAACGACCCTGTTATTGGATCGATAATATTTCTTGAAGGACAGTTTACATACGACGCAAGCACGTGTTCGAAATCATTCTGATAAAAATAACTTAACAGTCACAGTGTCACATAAATGTATATAACACAAATACTATTGATTGTAGGTACACTAAATACTTAAGTAACTTCTCCTATAGATAACTAAGGATACGGAAGCAACAGCGGAAACTCCATAAAGATAAATGCAGACAGAGTAAAACAATCCCTTACAAGATCATTATAAAATATCCCGGAAAACAATAAACGGGCATGTGATTTGATTGCTCTGCGCTATTATACGTACCATGTATAGATTTACATAAGTATCTACGCTATAAACGACTGAGTACACAGGGAAGTGTTGGCTCACAACCTTGGCCGAGGTCGCAAAGCGTCACTCGCAACACTTATAAATTGTTTCATAACAACTCATTCGTAAATCTACTAATTGCTTAGTGAGGCGTTCTCTAGTGAGAGGTTTTTGGCAGTTGATATAGAAACTGTTGAAGTTGTTAAAGGTAAATATGGTATGTAATGTTTGACGGTGCGCGACCCTGAGCCCCGGCTGGCAGAGGTTCCCGCTCCCGCCCCAGCGCGCTGTCCTTCGCTCTGAACCCGTCCCGCGCCCGCGCCCGCTCCACCCTCGCTCCTGTGACCGAGCAGAGGTCATGGCCACACATATTTTTGAAGAACGTGCTCTATTAATTTTCGATCGCAAGTATTATGAAAGCTGACGTGTTGTGTACATGAAGGCTGTACACAACGGGTATTATAGATTTTCTTAGGAAAACATCAGTGCCGAGTACAGCCTAAAAATACCCCTAGGTTTGAAATTGATACACTGGTACATATGTATAGCCTATAATTTTTTATATCAGTCACCTGCCAACTTATTAAGGGCCGAGTTTTTCCGAATTGTTTTAGTTATAGTATAGTGCTAAGAGGACGGTCTGGTTTCCTCATCATCATCATATCAGCCACAAGAGGTCCTCTGCTGAACAAAGGCCTCCCCCATAGACTTCCAGAAAGACCGGTTATATGCCGTCTTCATCATACGACTTCCAGCGACCCCACGCTGCGCTTTCCGGTGCGTGGTCTCCACTCGAGAATCTTTTTGACCCAGCGGCCATCGGTTCTACGAGCAATGTGTCTTGCCAATTGCCACTTAAGCTTGCTAAGTCTTTGAACTATGTCGGTAAATTTCGTTCTTCTACGGATCTCCTCATTTCTGATTTGATCGCGTAGAGAAACGTCAAGCATAGCACTTTCCATAGCTCGCTGAGCCTGACCTTGAGCTTCCTTACGAGACCCATAGTGAACGACCACGTCTCCGATGTGCCATATGTCATCTCTGGTAACCAGCCGAGTCGGATTCGGTTTCCTGGTGAGTGTTAAATAAGATACCTACATATTTCATATTAATTTACTTTGGCAGATACCTATTATGCGTAATTAAGAGAATTTAACCCACCAAAACAAAGCCAAGTAGACAATATCAGAAAATGGAAATATTATACACTACTTATGTATTTGTTTGATTGTGCAAGTCCAAGAGTTGTATGAAGGTCATTGATAAGAAATCAGCAATGTTACAAACGTTGTTTGAGGTGCCTTATGCCTTTAACGTAATAAAAACATAACGTAATCATATTAGGTATATATAGTTTCTCAGATTAATTAATATGTTTTTATAATCAAGTTTAAATTTTCGAAGGTTAAGTAAATCTATTCCATCATAAACATATTTGAATACTTTGGATTGTCTAAACATTTATAAGTACCTATCAATATGGAATATTTTAAGAGAGGTAGGGCATAGTGGGAGTAATTCTACTCAAATCGGAGCTGCCCGATGGGATTTGGGACATAATTATTAGTTCGTGGTAGTACCTGTCTAACTAATTGTCCAACTGCAAAAAGATTAAAAGTATGAATTTAGCTCCATAAAGCACAAAATCCCTTACAATTTTGACTTTTATCAGTTCTAACCGAGGAAACCGGGAGTAGGAACTAGTAGTTCAATAAGTGTGTTAGACGAGCTAACATGGAAGCGGGCGGGTGCGGCGCCCCTGACCCACGCACTCCGCTCTGCGTTGCCATGGTCACGGCCGATCGATCCGAGCTGGGATGCACCCGGAATTGAATTTAATATCCATGTTCAAGGTTTCTTACCACTACTATCAAGTGTAACTACATTTGCGCGTCATAATGTTGTTATGCTGTTGAGTTAATATTTTTAAAACCTGTATTTTATCTTCAGCGTCCTCTTTTCAGCGTTTGCTACCCATGCTATATAAACATAATATTATAAGTATTCCTTATTCAAAAAACGAAACGCAATAGAATAACATGGTGCCCACTGTTAAAAAAAAATCGTTATGAGATTGTTATAATAACTTAACATACTATCATTCTTGGAACCCTGAAGGGTTAGGCAGAGGTGTACTAATGTAACCCACAATTTGCCGGTATGTTCAGGACTTTAGGTCCCATGGGGGCGAGCCTATTACCATTAAGCGGGCACAAATCTATACTCCGAGCAGAAAAACCCAATAACACTTTGCTCGACCTGAGAATCAAACCAGTAGTGCTGAGGACTACTAGACACAAAACGCAATAGCGATCTAAGTTGGGTGGAGGAATTGTGCTTTTTTATTCTGAGATAAGTACTCAAAAAAATATCAGGGATATCGCACATACAAAACTTAAAAGGACTCCAAAATATTCTTTAAGGTTTGGAAGTTTAGTTAACTCGCAGTAGGCCAAAAGTGGTAAAATGACAGGCTAATTCATCACATATGAGAGGAAGCTTATGACCAGCTGTTGGACGGTAAAGACTTACCAAAAATATGAACTGCTGACTTCGGATAGTCCAAATATATGTAGTTGTCAAATTAATGTCAAATACGAAATCTTTATTAATGATATACAATATAAGTAATTTAGTTCTGATTACACTGATGTAGGTACGTTTCGCATCAAGTTTACCTCCAGAATACAGCCTTGTTATCGGAGGGGTGTATGTATTCTGACAAGTGACAATGTACAAGCTTTTGCCACGGATAACGCGTAGAACAAGTAACGCCATGATTATTCTTTATCAAATAATGCTGAAAAACTGTATTTAAAAAATATGTTTGCATCCACATTTCTTATTCAAACGAAAATATTTTTTTATCGAATTCACTGTTTCGGGTAGCACCAGACTAGATGTTTCTATAACGATGTTACGTCTGTTGTGAGTGGGTCAACGGCCGGGTAAAAATAAAGAGCTCCCTAAACATGCCACGTATAATTAAACTCTGGCTGCCATCGAGCAATACAATACTAATACAACTGAATAAAGATTTTATGAATTATTATTTTGAGCGCTATCATTTTATAAATACAATATTTTTCGTATATTTATGTAAGTTCCAGTTTTTTAACGGAGGGGCGTTGCCTAATTTTGGGACATTTTTTATTTTACAATTGCTTTATTACATTCAGTTTATTCATCTCTTATTTATTTTAAGATCTTGGCATAAGAAATGCTGTCTGCAACTGCAGAGGAACGACGAGTAAATATATAATATTTATGTGTACATTACACAAAATAATCGCCAAATGATTTATTTACTAGTAAATACGACGGAAAAGTCCTTATCGGATGTTTTAGGACCAGAAAAGGGTTGTGCAGTATGCGAACCTTTGGCACCAGGAGAGCAGAACATGCAAGGCGATCGTTTGTCCACGTTGCCCTGTCGTCGTCACTGCGACGTCAATTGCACAAGTATATAGGTAGATAGAATGACTGAATGATACGTACCTACTCAAATGCATTTCAAACGTGAGCGAGCTGCATAGTGGCCGTTTCTTTTATGTTTTTCTTTTTACGACGATTCGCCGTGTCGATTCTTTTGCTCGGTACGCAATAAAGTTTCGTATCAGGTGATCTATTAAAAAAATCTCTTGGATAACGTTTTTTTGCAATTTTACTAGTTATTAATACCTATTTAACTATCTCAACATACTTGAAGAATACTTAATCGTTATCAACAGACTATTATAGAAGTATTCAGAAACCAAGTAAAATCATGCTTTTTCATAATGTATATTTGTGAATTTTGGCACCCTAATAATGAAAGCTCGGTCAGTATACAACAAATAATTTGGATTTTTGACTATTTAAGTCAATACAAAAATCATTAAGTACTGTTTTGTCGATTTAATTCCATGTAAACTTCTTTGTTAGTGATACAGAAAAATCAAGAAATGTCATGAACTCGGCAAAGTTTATAGCCAATCAAATCTGTGAACGTATCCAAACACATACAAATGTAGATTCAAGCGATTTACACACGATTATCGCATTGGTAGTAGATGCACACATGCACGTAATGCAGCTGTCCTTTTTGCTCTCGCAGGTGACGATACCTCTTTCGAACTGCATGCGAATGCATTGCGCCATTTACTTGGCACGTGCAAACTCTTCGCTTGTTCAGTTGCCCTGGTAGATAGTAGTGAAACATAACAGTTCACGATGATGTTAGTGACTTCACGCATGTATGCAATAAACTACATTTATAATATAATAAAAAAAAGATTTATCCGATATTACTGAAAATTTTGATCTTTTTATGAACAAATAATTATGGGTATACATACAGAAACTGTTTTTATTTCATATTTCTATTTTTTTTAACCATATAGAATTTACTGTATGAAATAAGTCGCAAACTCAATAAATAGATATCACTACGCGGCGACGACGGCGGCTCTCGTACGAGAATGCAGCTTAGTGCAACCAAGTACCAGGGCAACACAACTTCACAAGAGATCTGAATGCACTTTTCTCCCGCTAACATAATATATATAGATATACTACGTATATACTGTAAAGAACATCTGAACACACGTGCCGAATATCTGAATATTATGTATAATAACAGCATAATACAGATATGTTGATGCATCTAAACTAAAGGCTACACAATAATGTAGTTTATTCCGTGGTATAAGACAGATTCTGCCCAGTTTTCGTGTTAGTATCAAAATTGAAAACAACGCATGCACTATTTATTATTGCTATAAATCACACTTAATACTTATCTTACGTTTCTATAATAATTATAAACATGTTTAAATTTGCGTTAGGTATTTAAGTATTCACTATAAATTGCACTACCTACAAGGATATATAGCCATATCAAGACAAAACTTCGCTTTTCATTCAGGTGAGATGTTTTGAATAACACTCACTGAATTGTAATATGCAGCCTGCAGATGTATACAGCCCAATTTGATTGATAATCATAACAGTCTCTTATGCAAATATTTTTCTTTATTGTCATTGAGACATTTAATTATTGTTATTGGGCAAGTTTGAATATGGGAAAGCGTGGGAACAAATCGAGAAACATTGTCAACAATGTACGGGCATCACCTGAACAAACCGGATGACGATTGAATTTGAAAACTTGATATGAATATATCGATATGAATACATACTGCTCTCGCTTTTACTTGTTGCAAGTCGGTTATTATTACGCGAGTCTTGTAGTAGTGAGCGTTAGACGTAATAGGCGTTGCTTTCTAAGCAGTGAAGGTGAGGTGCACGCTCGGCGCATTGCTCGCAGTTCAAGTTTAGAGTTGCGCGGGCGCAACGATAATTGCAGAGATCGTTGCACTTCTAACGCCCTGCGCAGGGGCAACGAACGCACGCAGCTGCCCGGGAAATAGATCCCGTCCCGACTATTTCAGAGCATGCTTGCTTAGATAGCGACCGCTCCCGTGCGTTGCCTTGTCTAAGGACTCACCTGTAATGTGAGAAGCTGCCATGAAAAAAATATTGCTGAACTTCGTTAATTAGAAGGGTCGATATAAATTGTTTTCTTGCTTCTGTTTATGTTATATGATTCAAATAGGGTTTGGTTAAAATTTGGACCACATTAAACACTTATTAGTAAACTTCTAAGTTTCTTAAAATCTCTATTTCAATTGCCAAAAATACTTTAGAAATGTAGGCCTAAAAACTAAATATACAAATGATTGTTAATATGTTTTGAGTCTGCATGGCCCACTTAGTAGTGCGAAGTTCATCGGGGCGTTGCACTTTCTGCGCTATTCCACTGCACTGCGCCGGCGCAATTCACCCGGGAAAGTGATTCATTATGTGTGATCTGTGGAGCAGCGTGCACTTCTATTGTTTGCATTTACTATTCATAAAAAAAATCCCTCACTGATCGATTTTTTCTTAAAACTATGTCTTACCTATGAGTGTTTGTATTAATACAATAAACCATAGTTACACAAACATTGATACATTTCACTTCATTATTGAAATATGTAAGAAAACATTGTATACTTATTTTATTATATTATTATCACGTTTGAATGTTTACGTAATATTAAGATTTTCTTTCAAAAGTCATCATTGAAATTAGTAGCTCTTGTTGTGTCCAATTTCAATTAAATAATGAAACACAATTAGTTTAATTTCCATTAAACATCTTCAAATTAATGTAATAATCAAATTCAACAACCTAAGTACTTGTTTTAGTAAGCGAAGCTAGTACAGTCTATAGGTACGTTATACAAGTTGAACACAGCGGGTTTGGAATGTTAGCAATAGAAAAAAACCTGCAATGTTAGAAGTATCTAAGCAACTCGGGTGCAGTGGCCGAGCAGTGCCAGTGACCTGCAAGTGAACGCGACGACGTCGATGAATGCTCTAGAGAACTCGTAGCCAACCGCTACGCCGCTGCTACGAGCGTAGAACATGTCTTGGAAAGTTATTAATTTTTCTAGGTGAAAATGCTTAGGTTATTGTTTTGTCTTTATATTTTTAGTGAAGACTGAAAGCTTTGAAATATTTGAAACAATATTGGACACACTTAGATTACTTTTGTTTTATAATATTTTAAGAAAAAGACAGTTCTTGTAACTTATTTAGCAGTATAAGAACGGGAAATGGATGTGTCATCTTGTTTTTCTCCAGGAAATGTACCTACATGACGTGTCTTAATCAATACTGGAAATCCCTTTCGAGCCTGAAAATACGCTGACTCATTGCAATCTAATTGATTTTCGGGAGCTAGAGACTGACTAATGTTTACGGGTTAGTAAAATGGAATCGACAGCTTATTTTAGTTAAGCAAACCTAGTTTCAACGTTAGTCAAAATACATTGAAGACACTTAGGATAGTAGAGTATGTGTTTATTTATTTGAAGCTTTAGGCTTTGAGTAAATATTTCCATCCATAAATAACGACATTATATGGTTTCAAATTTAAATGAAAAACATTTATGGCTTTTGTAAATTGATGTATGAATTCAGAACGATTTGCGATACAGTGAGCGGCGGGTAGTCACGGTGTCATCGCTCGCCACCGATCGACACCTCACACTTTACGTTCAAAAAATGTTAAATCGAGTTTTGCATTTTATTGTTCTCTTATCTGTAAAAAATCGGTTTAGTATTATGTACATAAATGCTGTAAGTTGTAAATAGTTAGATCGCGGACTAGTGGTGTAATGAGTGGTTGAGTATGTTAGGGGTGCATAGACTCGATTGGAAAGTGCGAGTGAAAATGTGCAGCTAACCGGTGCTGCCCGTGCACTGCCAGGTAGTGCCCGGTGACACGAAGCATTACCTACAGGTGGATAATTACGTATCGGGAAAACCCGTCTTAGGCCTCATGGTTCCTAGCCCACAGCAATACCTACACCTTATTAGTGTGTGTAGTGTGTGATTGTATGTATTTCAACATCCATTTAAACAGACCATTAAATTAGTTAGAACATCATTCATTCATAACTAATCGAAGCAAATGAAATCGTAGTAGGTAAAATTTTTTTTTCTTCAATTATTTTTCCAATTTATTGTGTGATTACTGTGTTAGATCTGACTGAAATGGTTCGCAAGAAAATACGTTACATTTTTTTTTTAACGTCATATTTTTGAAGTTGTCGCAGTGTGAATATTACTTATACTTATTTATTTGTAATCTGTTTCAATATTTTAAGCACGTAGATATGTGGCAGTAAAGATGATAATGGAGCGATGTAGCATCAATTCAGTGATGTGCAGGCGCGGTCGCGGGCGCACTCAGTTTTTGCAGTGTGTTGCGTTTGCGCATACTGATGCGCGACCCGCGCCGTGCCCGCGGCCGACGACCCGCCCCTGCGCGCCCGGCGCTTGACCCCGCTGCACACGCCCGCCGCCACGGCCGCCTTAGGAAAAACTACACCACTAAGCAGTACATGCTCGATTTTCTTAATGTAGAGGGTCGATATAATAAAAATAGCTTAACACACAATCATCTCTAGTATCTCATATCTTTAGTGGAATTATTGATGATGATGATAGTGTGTATGAATCATGTTTACTATACCTACCTAGTTTCAAAAATAAGAATTTTTGAGAAAGAAAAATTCAATATTTGTAGTCGAGCGATTACAACATAATGAAGTCTTTGGTATGTTAAGCAAAGTTATAAACTTCATTATAACTGGTATGCAGCAAAAACATTACTTAAGTACCTTGTTTTAAAATATTTGTCATAAGACCCGTAAACAAAAATGAAACAAGTACCTACCATTAAAATTATAGTTTTCAACAAATCAATGAATTCTTTATTAACAAAAAGCTCGCAAAAGTAATGAATCGCGGACAGAGATCAGAATGAGATCAATTTATATTAATCAGTGAGTCATAGAACCGGTAGATTTTTCTCAACATCTCGACGGCGCGGCGTTGGAAGCGATCAATGGCGGGAGAAAGACCCTCAGAATATTGACGCTACTACGTGTCCAAGTCGATTGTGTGTCACGTAGGCATACATTTTATACCCCGATGCAGAAATAGAGGGGCTAGCCGTATGTTTGTAACCTTATTTAAGTATCTTTCTGTAGCATCTTCATAACTCTTTTAATCTGACTGCAAAAGTGGCCGATAATATGATGAAATGTAGAAAACTGTTAAAGATCAGCTTCTGATGAATGACAATGACAATGAGACGATATGGCCTTTTTAGTCCCCCAGATAGAAAAACGAAAACGCTCGTCAGAGGGCAATACGCGCAATTTTTCTGGACAACTACTACATAATAATACTACTCAAACACTGTAAGAATTTACCAGCGTCAAGAGTAGCAAGGGTGCCACTCTGATCTCTGCTCTGGCCACGTACTGGAGAAAATAAGGATTTACTCCTGTATTGTAGGTGCATTTACAAACAAAATTTTACATATATACACCAGCCCTGATACCAGAACTGGAACAGCTATCTGTAAGTCATACAAATATTTTTTCATGCGGGGATCGGACCTAATACGTCACACAGAAGTTGATCGCTCAGCCAAATATGTCGTCTAATTCGCCACCGGCCGGGTATGACTGGCTGGCAGGGTTAAAACGTATCGGCCAATGTACATTTTTTTAATTAAAAATCTTATATCATTGAAATAGTTCTGACCTAGCTAAAAATCTGTTACACCTCTTTTGTATCTGGGTAGTTTCTACAACAGTTCACTTTTGGGTTTCCTAAATTTTCAACAAAATGTCAATTGAACGTGGTGCGTTCCCATTTTAAGTCTTTTACAAAATATTATGTTAGCTGCGATAACTGCGGTCCTCTGACTCAATTGTGAGATACTTACCTTCTAAACATAAACAACGAATCTGTGCTCCTCGTCCAAGTGAGAAGCAGTAGTAGGGCTGCAACACGAGCGCCGAGTCGACGTCCGCGGCCAAGGCCCGTCGGTCAGGGACACGCTATCTAACTCGATTATACCCGATGTATTAGATATATACATGTATTTATAAGAGTCAATCGCAATACAAACTCGTATTTCATAATTTATACCTACTCCTGAGAGATTTTCTTTCAGACTTGCGTATCAGTTTTACTTATAGGGAAAGGTACTTATAGATAATAATGTTATTTATATCATGGTACCCGATGGCAATAGGAATCCTCTTTAATGTTCTTAACTATGTAGTTTGCTTGAGTATGTTAGGTGTGCTAGTATGTCACACTTTGACTGCTGTTTTAATAGCAATATGATGACTATGATGACCAAGCAGTGATAGCCTATTAATATGACCATTGGACTGCCAAGTCGCAGTTCGAATTCAAGACTCTGACTCTTCGAAATGATGGGCGTATTAATAATTAATTATCTCTCTCTCGCTTAAACGCGTAAAGGAAAACATCGTGGCGAAACCATTTATTGCATGACTTAGAGACTTTTTCGAAGGCGTGTGAAGTCTGCCAACCCGCTTAATATCATAAAAGAAAGGAAAGGAGACTTGTGCCCAACAGTGAGACTGTGAATGGGATGATTGATGATGATGATGGTGATCACAATTACTAGTAAGAGTAATCCTATTGTGAGGCCTGTGTTCAGCAATATATGATTGAATAAGTAAATTATGTTGGGTATTGCACAATATACCCGTGGCCGTGACATATAGAGCAAGGGAAGACAAGCGGTTTTCAGTCGGTAGAAGTCCGACATACCGTGTGACCTCCCCAGGTGGCTGACGATCCATAGGGATGACCCGTACTTTAAAAAAAAAGTATTGGACAATATGAAATAGTAACTATATAAATAAAACTACTTTTACGGATTTTATCGCGTATATTGATATTATTAATCCCGACGTTTCGGACCCTTTACAGCGTCCATGGTCACGGGTAGACTGAGCATGTACATGTGACCATGGACGCGACAGCTTCTCCATATCCCTATTACTCACAAAACTCCTGGTCTTTTGCGTAATTAGTATTACTCAGTATTAGAATTACTCAATATATAACACAATTACTTAATATAGTACATATTTCAATAAGTAGTTCCTTACAATTATCGATGAATTTTCTAGAAAGTAGGCATCTCTTTGCATGGGTGTTGATAGACATACTCCATAAGCCCATTTACCTAGCGATACAATCAACTGGTCGATATCATCCGGTTTCCAGGATGTCTCATATATTTTTAGACTATTCTATTGGCAGTACAAGTTACAAGGAAAAGGAAAATGATTTAGCTGGCAAAATTTAGTAATATAAATGAGTGATTCCTGCTTCAACTATCGTTGAGAAGCCTTTCAGTATAGGTAGGTAAAACCGTGTTCGTTGGCTGGCAATGACTATTGTACCTTGCGATTACCCTCGGTGTGTAGGTACGTGCAAGCGTATATTTTGTGTTCAGTTACACTACACTTTGGTGCGGAAACGAGGTGCGTCGGGCTTCTCCCGTCTGGCCCCACACTACCTATCCACCCTGTCTGCAAGTCCCCCCCGCCACACCCGTTGTGCACCAGCCCCCTAGCCCCCTCTCGGATGTAATTCACTCTCACTAACCCACTGCAGTACAGTCAATCATGCATATTGTACTATCTACCTAATTCAAGGTGATGGCTATGGTGTGTGTAATAAATTGTTTACTTAGATATATTATGATAGTGACGTCGTAAACCCATAGTCATTTTAGTTAGTCCGACATAGCAAGATACATATAATATCGATATGTACGTAGATACCTACATAGTTTCTAAGAACCTTGATTTCAAGGTAAGGAAATTGTACCTACTACAAATGTCCATCGTTACTTATATTATTTATGCTAACTGTTAATACTCGTAATTGAAAAATAGATTACTATTAATATAAATGATATGATGATATATCGTAACCCCTCCTCTATTCTGAGACGAAACCTGTTGTCAGCAATGAGCCAATATATGGGTTGATATGAATATTACTCATTAATAAGTTAACCAGTAACTTAATTAGTGTGTGAACACGTAAACTCTATGCACTTTAAATGCTACAGCAACCCATGAAGCTTTTTGTTACCACTTATAAAAGTAGAGCACATTGCACCTAAATAAAGCGCTCATCTGAAATGCTTCTTGAAAACATCCTTTATAATTTTTCATCTCCATTTCCCCATGTTTTTTGTTCGCATGTTACACACCCCGTCACTCAAAAGCTTCAGGGTGTTCTCTTTTTGTAATGTCTGCAAGTCGGTGGTGAAAGCGCCAGGGTAGCGGGGCGGGGTAGCGGGGCGCGGGCGGGGTGATGTCGAGGGGAAGTGCCCCCATGTCTAGACTGGGTCGGTAGTTTTCCGAGATTCAGTTGGCTTTGCCTGCATTCTGCTCACCCACTCACTGCAATGTACCTATATCCATAGATACGTACAGAGCATGTCTGAGGACCCTCGTCGCGTCAGACGCAGTTTTTGTATTATTTGTCTATAACGTAGTTATACTGTGTCGGGGCGGGTGGCGGAATGTACTAGTGAGCTTCTGTCTGCAGGGGATGCTTCGGGTATAGTAATCGATTCGCTTCTTTTGAAATATTATTATCCTGAAGTGGAAATTTTAGTACAGTCTAATTTTCTTTATTATTTATATGATTCTTCTTGAATAAAAGCTTTACCTGTAACGAAAAATATATGCGGGTTGGTTTTTTATGTTATAAAAATATCTATAAATGTATATACCGTAGGCTTTATACTTCTGCGGGATTGTGGATACCTACTAGTGAGCTTCTGTGTGTTGGGGCTGCTTTGGGTATAGCAACCGATATTCGTTCTTTTTGAAATATTATTATCCTGAAGTGGAACTTCCTTAGTAAAGTCTATTTTTCTTATATAAACGATAGCTCTTGAAAAAGTATTGAACCTCGTAATGAGAAAGATTTCCGGGTGTAATTAATTTGATTGACCTTTACGTCATTATTTTGAACTTCCGTTTCAGTAACTTAAACTTTGACAAGTTCAAAACAGATTAAATTACATAATTTTAGTTTACTCATATAAACTAAACTACTTATAGTCTACAATATTGGTATGTAGACCTTAGAATGATCATTATAATTATCTAATTGATGCTCAAAAATGATACAAATTCAATCAACACGGATATTTTTTTGACATATTTTAAACGAAGAAATATTTACACACCATATATTATATGTAATGGTAAAATGTAAATAGGTCACTAATATAATTTAAGATCATATCTTTGTAAATACCTACATTCTGGCAAATAAATAAATTTGAATTAAAATGATGAAATAATAATAATTCCATACAATTTCTAAGTATCAAACTAAGCACACTAACAATTAATTAATATTGTAGGTTAAAGTAATCACAACTTACTGCTGCGTGTGTATAATTTTATTACCTATCCTTACTGTGAGCCTTTTTTTTTACTCAAAACTATGTTGGGGTCGGCTCCCAGTCGAACCAGTTGAATATCAGTATTTTACAAGAAGCGACTGCCATCAGACCTCCGCCATCCATTTTCTGGGTAATAATACCGTTATCCTGGATAGCCTGGTTGTCAGGCTTTTTGGGCTTCTGACTGCCACTGACGATTGTTACGACTGACGTATTCGTATGAAAATCGAGCCCGAACTCTTTACGTGCTCTCTGAGGTATGGAGGAGTCTCGATGAGTTAGGAATGGTCATTCATCCACGGACTGACTGCGACTGGCAGCAAAACCAGCTTATAAGCAGCTTAACTTACTTTGCAGATTGAAAATGCCAATATATGCATCCAAGTGAAACCTGATAATCCTACAAGCATAATCTTATCTTACAAATGTTTAATTCGCTATGTAGTTATACATAATATTTTAACAGCACACATCGTCTCTATGAAGCATTTAGTTAAACTTCTTCATTTAAAATAGAAGCCATGAATGAAATTTAGAACTTATGGTCTATTTTCTACTAACCTGATGATATGTACACAAGCCTGTTCCATGAAAGTGCCGTCGATGGTCTAGCTCGGCGTCGGGCGTCCGCACCAGTTCTCGGGAGGCGCAGCGTCCTATTGCAACCTAAACAACTCATTGAAGGTTCGCAAATAGGCGCGTCTATGATTAACAACAATAGGCAGTTTCCTTGTAACAGGCCTTTGTGATATTGAACTACATGCATATAAATAAGCATAACTTGGATCGAGCTTGTAATAAAAGTGTGAAGTGCGTAAACGTTATAAAGCGTTAGGGGTCGGGTACACCAGCAATCGTGAAAGTTGTCCTAACAGTCCAGTCCAATTTCCATTAGTAGAATTTAATATGTTTGAGAAGGTATACCTAAGCCTAGCATCAGGACACAAACGAGGCTACATAAAAATATTTTTATATACTTTACTTGACACAGCCTTAGATTGTCGCTTCCGCTTCCATTAATAAGTATTGATAACAGCACACTTTTCATTAACATTGAGCGGTGCTTTTTTAAAAACCATTATTAAAGGTGCCAATCGCCAATCCTTTAAAATTTGAATTTGTGTGAATTCAACTTTAGAATTTGAGTTATACAAACACAATAAGGTCGTGTAATGGTTCCCTAGATTTGTTTACAAGCTCAATATACACCGTAGTAAATTCCTCGTGAAAGTTGATTGCTTAGGATTTTTTTTCTTTCCGTCCGTTTTACTACGGTGTATGAAATAAACGTGTAGGCAACAAGAGAAAACGAAAGAATGCCTAAACAATAAATCTTAAATAGGAAATTACAACAATAATACAGCTAGTGAAATAACAACGAATAATCCGTGTATGCATGTGCATACTAACCTAATAATAGAATTCAATACAAACTTGAACAGTTGTCTTGCAAGTGGAGACGGAATGCCTGTCTCTCTCGAAATAGTGAAGCTAATTGCGTTTCGTAACTGCGGCCTGAAGGGTCGTGTAGATCGAGGTGCCTATATTTAGCGTGGCGTATTGGGGGGCGGCGCGGGGGTGGGGGAAGGGCGCGCGGTGGCGCCGGTGACGCGGAAGCGTAGGGCGGGCGGAGGGCGATGACCGTGAACGTGGGGCGGAATCGATCCGGGCGGCCATACCCTCGCGCAACGGAAAGTGTGTGCCAACGCTGCTGCCACTGCTACGCCACTGTTGCATTGCTTAGGCAAGTACCGGCCACGTTACATTTCTGTTTGACCGATTCTTTATTACGTTACGTTCATTCAACAGAATATAAAAAATATATTCATAATATAACAACATGTATGTCTATGAATGTAAAAGAAGTACACTAACGAAGCAAAAGAAGTTTTATAATTATTTATTTATAACCATGGCTTCCAACTATTATTACAGGTACGACCCAATGCAATAGTGAAGCAAACAACTTACTTTCTATAGGTAGCAGTACCGTAGTATGCAAGTGGCGTTATGTAGTTTCTGCCTACCCCTGTGAGAAAAAGACGTAATATGTATTTATATATGTATGATTGTTGATGTATGTTGTGTACGATTGTTACTCACATATTTCTCAGAAAGCTCCAAGCCGTATACTGACGCAATACACAGTAGGTACTATGTTCATTATTCTAAACTAGCCCGTTCTAAATGTATGCAGCCACGCGGTGCGGGCGTCCGCAGCTTCCTCTAAACTCCAAAGATCTATCTATGGATTATCCCGCCTCACTGTTAATTGTTGTATAGCCACAAGAACCAGTTTCTAACAATGTTATACCTACCTACTGTATCTACCTACCGTTGAAATATATTTCATTTCATTACGACATAATATCCTTGTACACTTGGAATAAACTTGAGCCCTCCTTGCGTCTATCCCTTCGATCTAATAACGAAATAAAAGTTAGTAGGGTGTCCTCTGGTCACGAGGGTAAAATGCTTATAGCCAAGATACACGAAGATATGTAGGAAAAGGGGGCTGGAGCGTGGTTGGTTGGTTTTGTTGCCTGTGTGCGTGTTCCGAGCGCCTTCTATAGTTATCGAAGATCATGACGGTTAAATATTCATGAACTAATTTAGGAACAGAAATTGCATTTCCGTAAAATACGCTACAATACTTAATTGTAATATTTTTTAAGTATTCTACTCTGACCGTAATACGTGGGGTTGTTTATTCTTAGCCATAAATGTATTGTAGTCACACCATATTAATTTTTACCTTCAAAACACAGGGACCATTTTAAAAATAAATATTATTTATGGAAGAAGGTTATCCCTACTAATATTATAAATGCGAAAGTAACTCTATCTGTCTGTTACACTTTCACGCCTAAACCGCTAAACCAATTTTGATGAAATTTAATACAGTGATAGATAAGACCTTGGTCAAGGACATAGTCTTTTTGTCTCAAAAAGCCCTTTGGGATGATGGTGAAACCCTGGGCTACGACAGTATAAAATAATTACGTTCAAATATTATAAGGGAAAACGACTACCTACCGGGAAATCCGTAGGAAAACCCCAGTAGTCAAAAGCCTGTCTAAAAATACAACGTATAGCAATCGAGTGCCGATAACGCAACGTGCAATGGGGGTTTGGGGTGGGAAGTTGAATGTCGGGCAAGGGCGGCATGAGTCACGGCCGATCAATACTGCAAGGGAATGCGTGGCGGGCCCGCGTCGCGTCTCACCCTACGCGACAACAGCGGCTGCACTCGGCTAATAATTCGATACATGTGCCAGTCCTTACCCAAATACTGGCTGGTCCACTGCCACAATAACTTCGTGAGTAATTTCGTGTAAATTGTTAGGTACGTTGTATTTTAGGGAGACGTATGCGCCATAAGTATTTTCGCACAAACTGTAACTTTATTGTCTGTCTGTATGAAATTTTAATATCATGAATATATATACTTTATATAAACCATAATAATACATACAACTAAGTACTTATTGTAAAAAAGATACATAAAATGGGTGGCCTTATCGCTAACTGCAATTTCTTAATTTATTAATATCCTTGTAATTATCTAATTCCTTTTCTTCGCATATAGCTACGTATTTTAAGTTAAAAAATTGTATGTATTGTGCTTATACCTATAAAATAATGATCGACACACTAAATATGTATATAAATATGATTGAAAGTTATAATAATAAATCCAGCAACTTTTAAATTTCCCGACAAATTTAAGTTCCTATAATAGTAGGATTCGGACACCGTATACAGTCTTGACTTCGAAAGGTCAGAAGTTCGTGCCTTGCATTCGAACTCGAGACCTTTGTCTTGGCAGTCCAATAGTCATATCACTGGGCTATCACTGTTTCATTATCATCATCATCAGCCCATATTCGTCCACTGCTGGACGTAGGCCTCTCCTTGTGAACGCCACAAAGCCCGATCCTCGGCTTTCCTCATCCAGTCACTGCCACCTGTTTCATTATGCGTATAAATAATTAACTATCACTCGCTTTAAACGGTGAAGGAAAACATCGTGAGGACACCTGCCTGCCTTATAGTTATTTCTCGACGGTGTGTGAAGTCTGCCAACCCGCACTAGGCCAGCGTGGTGGACTATAGTCTAATCCTTCTTAATCTGAGAGGAGATCCGTGCCCAGCAGTGGGACAGTATATGGGCTGACGATACAAAGCCTTAAAACAACAGTCTCCAAACAAAATTAATAAAGTTTTTTTTTGTCATAATATGACTAAATCGAAACTTTAAAGAGGAATAGATAGTAGTTGTAATAATTTATTTGGTATAGTTTCCCGCAGCTTTACCCGCATTCCAAAGGCTTTTTTTAGACAATAGGTAGCCTTTTTTCAATGTCTTATCTATCTTTGTACTAAATTTCATCAAAATCGGTGCAACGGTTTAGGCGTTAAAGCGGAACAGACAGACAGAGTTACTTTCGCATTTAAAATATTAGTAGGGATTTGAAAGGTAATCTGATTATTAGTATGTTATTTGGTAGGTGATTAAAATATGTTTCTTATGTATGTTGTTGTTTTTGTGTTCCCATGCTCTAATGCCTTCCGTGGATTGTGTGATCTCAATGAAATTTATTTTTATTCTTTCTAGTAGTTTCTTTAAATTTTCTAGTTTTCCTAAGGCGAGTAGTAACACTCAAATTCATATACTATTATTCGGCGGTACACGGAAAGGATGTTATTTAATATATAATTTATCATTTTGTTACCTATATTTACAATTGAGTTAACCGCCAAATGGCAAGCTTCCAGCGGACTTCCGCCAAAAACTAACTCTTCATAGTAGTTCCTCAAATGGACTGAAATTTAGAAGCATATAAAAATCCCTTGCTGAAGAATATTGTCTGTTTGTGATAAATTTCTATTCCATAACACATAATGGGTTTGATTCCCAGATCGAGCAAAGTGTTATTGGGTTTTTCTATGAAAATCTCTGAAGCAGCATTTTTAAGAAGAAGCGAGGTTTGGATTTAAAGTAAGTAAGCCGAGCTTTTGCAAGTTCTTTTAGTTTGGGACTATGGGTACTAAACCATGGGCATAATACTTACATCCTTTTTTATATGTGGCACGGAGGTATAATAGATAAGAAACACCCAGACAAGCATAAACACTTATGTTTATCACATAAATATTTGCCTGTCTCATTAGCGTCGTAGTCGTAAGCGCGACTGAGGTCCTGGGTTCGATTTTAGAAAAACTCAATAGCATCCCCCTAAGGGTTAGCCAGAGGTGTACTAATGTACACCGACAGTTCACCGGTAGGTATATTTAGGTCCTATGTGTAAGTACCTATTCGCTGACATTTTATTACATAACTGGCTGACCCGACAGACGTTCTGCCTATCCCATACAAAAAAGGACTATCAGTTTTGCAAATTTTCCGAGCATTTTTTCTAACTTTTCTTTATCTAAAAATGTTATTCGGATTTCTACGAACATTTAAATCGAATCGAATCGATCCAGCCATTCTCAAGCGTAGCGCTTACCAACGAACAGCATTTTATTTTTGATTTATAAATAGACTAGCTTCTGCCCGCGACTTCATCTGCGTAGACTTTAGCTCTATAAGTTATCCGAAATTTTCCAATTGACTGCGTAATTTTCTAAATTTTTCTGTCCTTAAGAAGCTTCTAATGTATTTGAAAAATTTAAAAAAAGATGAATGAAATCGGTAAAGTCGTTCTTAGGTTACCAAGGGAAACAGGGATTCATTTTTATATACAGATATATATATATATATATATATATATATATATATATATATATAGATAATAATTATCTTATACCTATTATAATAATCGTACACATAGAATAGTTTTACCTGTGCACTTTGCAAGTGTGTCATTGTTGATGGAATCGATGTCGATTTCGGGTATGCCGACCATTTTTGCTGTTGCTAGGCGATTCCTCACATGGTTGATATACTTAACCAATATTAGCCGTGAATGTTCTAGAACAGTTGCTACAATTGTAAGTGTATTTCTTAACTACATCTAGGAGACATTTGTTAACTTTGTTTCGGTAATAACTACTTACGGACCATTCTCCGCTTATTATAAATCTAGTGAATTTCGTGGTTCCTTTACTTTTGTTACATAGCTAATTGGTAAGCATTAAGTACTCATAGTATTTTCAATGTGTGAAGTGTTGATTGAATTCTACTTTACTGTAAAGAGAACCCTGCCATGGAACATTTTTTAAGTGTTCAGTTACGTCGTTCGTAATTATAGCATAGTTTAAAGAAAAATCACCTCTACAGTTTATTCGTTCGTCCGGCGGTCCGCCATAATGCTTGCGTGTGTTTTGTGGCATTGAGCACTAATAATAATCGGTGAACTTGACATTGAGAACGGAGGCTCGTCATCGTAACAAGATTCTCCATCTCTTCCGCACCATATTGAAATGCTAATGTTAAAAAAGGATGGCTGATATTATCTTCTGTATTCACGAGTGTTTGTAGGTCAGTCGTGTATTTGTTCCGGACGATAGTCCGAAAGTCGGCTGGAGGTTACATTACGTAGTTATTTGAAGTTAGAACTAAACACACAATATCTGCAAATTAGCACCAGAACTGAAATTTGCTGAATCAGATAATTTTTAGCGCCATCGTCTCGAGACGGAAACTGTTTACATTGTGTGGCACTGATTAGTGATCACCTGAGTCCTCCATGCCTTTTTTGTTCTTCACCATTACCTCACTGTCTATATTATACGGTGGACTCGGGTAATAAACATTTTCATGGTAAATGAATATGTTTATTACTCTAGTAAACTGTAGAATAATCTGTCCCTTCAAACATTATATTTTTGCTGTGCAGAATGAGTAACGTTATTCTACTCTACACATAATAATGATGATATTATCGTTTAGAGGAATATAACAAGTGGAAAAAGAAAGCAAAAAACGAATATAATGAGTAAAATATACTGAAACAGATAAAACATAATAAAAACGACTTTATTATCCATAGAATTACTCCTATTCGTTAAACTTGTGAAAAGCGATATCTGGTAGCGTTCCCAAGGCCTTCTTCGAAATGATAACAACATACAACCTACGTTGTTTCGGAAAATTCCCATAGATGGCGCTACTTGAAGGCTGCTTATAACTTCGTTTCAAAGCAAACTTCAGAGATGGCGCTACTTTACGCGTCTCGGTTACATTTTTCATGCTGGGATTCAGGGACTTTACAAAAGTTAATACAGATAATCTTAGTTGATTTGACATAACATAGGCCTTTTGAAAACGATTATTATTTGCAATTTTTTGTATTTATCCTGCAATTGTTAAGAACAATTTTATGGGCGTTCATATTATTTTATAGGGTAGAATGAAATAATAATATGAATTACATTGAATGTGGTTAGTAAATAAATAAGTTGAGAGGTATGTAATTATTTACTAACCACAATTAGAACATATGTCATGTATTTCCGGGAATTTATTATTCTCAGCTTGTACATTGAAATTACGACGTGATTAGGTGCTGCATTTACTTATATTTGTGAATAGATATATCAAGATAATTATAATAATTGTTCAGTCAGTAACGTCGATACTGCACTCTATCGGGCGACGTACTCAAAACGCAATTGTTATTAAATAATGTAGGTTATAAATCCGGATTCGGTACCAATAAACAAATAGCAGTTGGGCTACGTCAGCAACACGATGTGTTGCGTGTGCGAGTGGCACGTAGAAATGCGTCACTCATTCGCGGTCGTCGCTCCCTTTACAACAAATGACGTTCTGAGTCATATCAAACGCTATGGGTATTTTTGTATAATGATATACAGCCTTTCTGTCTTTGAATTTTAAATATTAAGTATGCAGAATTTTGGTAAGTTAAATAATGTAAGTACTTAACTTATTTTAGGTCTGCGTACCATCTCGTTAACATCTACTGAAACTTGGCCAAATATTATGTTGTGTTAACTTTTCAGAATTATCTATCTGCATCTGATCTGTTTATAGTATTTATTCACGGCTGTGAGCTGCAGCTTATGACAGGTGGATGTAATATCCAGGCTTTGGGTCCCCAATTCCTTAAATTAAATACAATATATGTATAAAGAAGTTTTAAAAGAATATAGTCTTAATTATCATGTCTGTAAGTTCGCTACACTCTGGGTAGGTACTTTTAGTACCCTGAACGGCGAACGTAATAAGTAAAATAATCTTGCCTATGATAAATAACTAAGAAACTGTTGTTTCCAGAACCTTCGGTTCTAAAGTTCTTAAGACACAGTCAACGGAGACTGTTATAAGGTCATACAATCTAAGTTGCAAGCGTAAACTATGCAGTCACATAAAAGGTAGGTAAAGTACCTTGACAACCCTGTAAATACCTGGCGAGCTCCTTTTATTAATGGATTTTTAAAAACTTTAATTCAAGGATACTGATAGATACCTACCGTTCTCTTTTGTACCTAAAGTCAAAGTCAAAGTAATGCTTTAACTGAAACGATGAGCTAATTGCTCGGGAAAAACTGCATTATATATTTTTTCATATCTATATCTTTTAGGTCGTCAAGATGATCTGAACGCCTCATCGTCATTGGTGTAGTCGCCATCATTTGCATTCGTAGTTTTGCCGAAATGTACTTACTTATTTAATTTCAACTGCCAAGTAACATAAATCTTTATTTTTATGTCATTATATAAATACACACATAAATAATTCAACCAGTTTTTAACTTCTACGGAATATTTTATTTATTACATTACGATTACTACTTTTGCTACTCGACGATAGATGGCACTACGTGTCGTCGTCGCGAAACTGGTACTGAACTGTACTGTTTTGTGGCAGAGGTGCCATAAAACAACAGCTGTTGTGTTTTGTTATATTTAAAATGTATAGGGGATTATTACTTAACTTTACTGGGTTATTTGATTAAGTTTCCGTCGACATTATACCTATTTATTAAACTATTAAATAATTATCTATAGGTACTGATCACATCGATTTTTTTTTAAATAATTTCGTTATAAATATACCATGTAGGTGGTGAACTTACGACGGTAAGCTCAAAACCAGATGAGTGTCGATAAATTTTACCTACTATAATTATGTACCAATAAAGTTAATAATCCCTAAGACCTTCAAACATAACATCGATAGGTATGACAGCAATATAATAAAATAAAGTAGTTTGCCGGAGAAGGGCGGGCGATATCGTAACTGTAGCCAGCGATAGCGGAGTCGGTCGCAGTGCAACCTTGCAGAGTTTGTTGCTCCTGCAAGGCGACAGAGGCGGTTCTGAGCGGCGAGCGGAGGGGACGAGGTGACCATCTAACCTCCAGTGACACGGTCTAACTATACGACAGATGAAAAACAACAGTATGCCAATCTAATTTGCCAACGCTTAACCATACCTGAAGTTACAATTTACAAAATAAATTACACAACTGACGTTATCAATTCATTTTAAGTGTTGTATTTTTTAAATTTATTTAAGGCAGTCGCGTTTTTGTCTTTAGTAGTCTGTATTGTGTAAACTGTGACATCTAGTATACAGCGGATGGCAAGTAGATCTCATTAATAAGCCAGCATCGATAATATTTGTGGGACTCGCCTTTTTATCTATCGATATGCTTCTCTTTCTCGGGTACATACATAAGTCGTTATAATTTTGTTGTTTCAGTAACGATAAGCATGTAGACCATATTTCTACATTCTCGGGTTGGTCGTAAGCGCATAATCATGTCCTTTACCTATGCGTCTTTATGTATTATGTTTATCCTTCAATATTGAAAGTAATAGCACAGCTTACGGTAGCAATAATGTCAGAAACAGTGTATTTTGTTCTTGTAATGCAAATGCGTGCATCATTATGCTAATTTCAAGATAAATGCCTATCTGTTCGAAAACATAATGAGATAATTACTTAACTATCGACCAGAATTATCGGTTGTTCTTGATGAAGTTCATTGTCCCAAATACAGGTTGTTTACTTTTCCACACATGCATTGTATTGATGTATTATCCTTCACAAAATATGCACATTGTTTATTAGAGAAGAATGTTTGCGCACCCGTACACTGACTACTATCTGATATTAGTTACTAAGCGTAGATACTGTTCAATTCATTGCTGTATAGTGAGTTTGTTTTGATTTTTATGTTTTCAATAAGTATTGTTGTGTGTAAACGACATTTCGTCTATTGAATCTGGGTGCGTTCCACATTTAGAACAACAATACTTTTAGATTATCCCACTATCTGCGTAATCCAAGAGCAATCTTTCTGCATAATAGTGTGTCCACCCACGGCTACCACGGTTGCGTCTCTGTTGGTGGCATGTCCTAGTTTACAAAGCAAGAACTCAAGCTAAGATTACCCCATCATCCCCCCAAGCTGTGGCTACAGCTGTTTACGTATCCGCCGACGGCTTGACCTATATACCAATAGAATTGTATTATTCATGAGCCTGTCACTCGAATGCCTTTGTCGCACATAATCATCATTCTGTCTAAATATACTTGTTTTATGGCACCATAACAATATTGTGACCTATAAAAGTGAGCTCGTGATGATCTCGAAAGAGCTTAACACAAATTTGAACTGACTGAGCCTCACTGAGTCTATCGCGACACATCAATATTTGTTGGAGTAAAATATCTACTATGTCAAAAAAGTAATCCTGACGTCTCCTACAAAAATTGAAGTTACCAATTTATTTTCGAACCGTCCTCCGTTCTAAAGCATATAAAAATATATAAAATGATATATCCATTCTTAAAAACTATAATAATGTGTTAAAATCTTTCAAATAAAATCTGTAATAGATTTAAGTGACAGAAAATGTTGCGGTATTACCAAAATAAAACAGTTGCGTAGGAATATTTTGTAATCTATTTTAGGATAGCGAGTGTTTGTGAGGCGTAAATTCGCCGTGTGCAGTGGTCTCCCGCTGACCTAAATGTGCACATATTTTTTATCTTCAGCACCTCTCTCAGGTGGATGCAACTTTGATTTTATTCAGCCTATTCTATTTATCTATGTTTGATATTCACATAGTTAAGTTTCCTATACTTATGTGTATGTAGGCTAGCGACGAGTAATATGACATTGACGGGCTTACTTCATATCTCTTACGTCAGTCCCACATCGTATTGCTGTAAAGAGCCCCGACACCACATAAAATTAAACTCAAAAGGCCGCCAAACCATGTCACGATAAATATCAAGCTTTATAATAATGACGTTAAAGTTACCTATTTAATTAGGGTTCATTGCAATTACAATTCAATAACAATAGTGATTGGTATAACGAAGGCATTTAAAGGCTAATACACAGTACGTATTAGCAACGCAATGCAAATTCGGTCAATGCTATTCAAATTCATATTGCTGTATAACATTAATTATAGCTATATTTATATATAGACATACTTAGATTCCTTTACTGCATCATCAGCATAATTAGCAAATCTACAGTAGACATAATAACTATCTCGAAACTTCGAGGTAGAAAAAAAGGTGCCGCAAGTAATTTAAAAGATTAATCAACTTTGTTTCAAATAACATTATCTTACTCTACATAAGGATGGTTATTTTTCAATTTTGGTTGTACTAGTGGCATCACAGCACTAGCGTGTCATATCTTGCGAGGGCGATAATTGCGAAGGTCGCGTCGCAGCTGGATGTAGCATCACACGCCCGACTCCTCCATGTGGTATCACTAGATAGGTGCTTCGTTACGATATATCGAGAAACACATAGTTTATGCCAAAACATAACGTAATACGATAAGCGAAAGGTACTATTTACATTAACACCCGCCTCGGTCGGTGGCCTTACCTCGTTAGAGTTCATGCACCCGCGCGAAACTGGGGCACGTACCGCGTGCTGCCCCCTCCACTACCGCCCGCTCCCCCCGCCGTCCCGTTACCTACCACCAAGTTTTCATTGAATTGTTTCTATTGCTGGCTTTAGAAATATTATACTATGATAAATATAAAAACTTTTAGCTTTTGCTCGTATACAAAGAACACAGTACTACCATACAGCCGAGTGTGTTAGAACGGTTGGTCCTACGTTAATATATTCTAGTAGGACCAACCGTTCTAAAAGATTCAGTTTAAGGTCATATTCTCGAGTACTAAAGCGCCTGTTAACTATCGCTACATAAATTCTTCACTGATTTAATCATTAAATACAATTACGGAGTAAAAGATTATGATGTGGAATTTACTAGTCGAGTTGCGATGGGTAGAGGTAAGTAAATGATAGTGGAAGAGAAATGCTGTCACCGCGTCGAGGCGAGTGAACCAGTATTGTGCTGTATAAAAGTTGCGCAAGCGCGGCTCGAGAAAGTGCGAGTAAAAGTTGACGCAACCCACGTCACACGCCACTCACCTCGCCACGTCACACACATATACATAGCGCGTGTACGGTACAGCGTGTGTGTGAGTGTAGTTATGTATACGTACATAAGTGTCATGCACTGACGACACTTGATTACAATCGAACGTGTTATACAATGCCTTTAATAATAAACTTCGTTACAAAACGTTGCCACACATAAGAACATTGAGGGTACGTTTTCATAAGACTTATTGAGATAAACGACAACCTAATGGGTCCTAGGAATTATTCAGAAACAATGAAGAAATTATGTTACGCGGTAGACTACTCTGACATGTATCGTCAATTTATCAGAGACACACACATAAACAGTTCATGTGCATTCATTGATACACATAATGCGTTCGGGGAATACAGTTTTAATAATAATGATCTAAATATAGCAGTAAAATAAATTTTCCTCATCCATTTATTATAATTATAATGACGTGAACCTTGCAAATAATTATAATATCTTTATTGATAAAAATGGTTTGTCACAAACACAGTTTACTCGTTCTTGTATAAAATTTTGATTTAACTATGTAATCAATAATTCAAATTCAAATATCATTTATTTCAATCCCTTTTTACATCATGTTATTATTCGTGTCCAATTTAATTAAAATATGTAGTATATAAATAAATGTAATTGATAAATAATATAAATTAAATTAAAATCATAAAATATTGATATATTACATTCAATACAAATCCTTTTAATTGGTTTATGATGTTTAAATCACTTTAAGTGTAGTAATTTTCAGCGTGGAGGGTCTATAGGGATGTGAGGGGAAATGAGCGGAGCGCGCGGCGGGGAGGGAGCGCACCGTGGCGACAGAAATAGGGCGCGGAGGACAGAGCAAGGCTGCCCTGGTTGCCGGCCAACGACCCGCGCCCGTACCTACGAGTTTGTAGACCACGTAGCCTGTAGCTGTGTGCGTAGCCACTTGCTACGATCTACTACGAACCGTATGCGCCGACTGACGTATAGTCTACGTACTATTTACTATTATCGGCGCGATAGGGATGCACCCCTCTAATCAACGTTACATCGACGACTTGCTTGTTAACTTTCAATTTGCAACTCTAATAATATTCTGCATTAATTTATAGTAAAATGACATATAACATAATGATAGAAAAGGTTTTTCTGTAATACAACAAATAGGCCTTTTGAAGTGGGTATATAAAAATAAAATGTTCTAGAATTTTTGCAACGCCATCTACCGTAGAATAGAATAACAAACTGTAGTGCATAACGAGAGTCGTGAAGCCGTTCGCACCGCGCGCCCCGCTTCTCCCTCCGCGATAAGGGCACGAGTTCGTTGCCCCGATAGAGACTGACCTCAAAAACGAGGACACTGCAAAATTAGGACGATGACAACATAATGACTTGAGCGCCCACATACCTCGTACGAACTTCAACCTTAAAGTCATCGCTATATGATACATAATTGATTAATGTGACATATTGAACTACATGTATTTGATCAATTAGGCAAATACGCTGACTTCAACAGCAGCAAGCTAGCTCGAAGTGTTTTACTGTACGATAATAATAGGTACCGTTTATTCCGGGAATTCGAATATAGGTAGATAGTGTTTTATTAACCTGGGGGTTCTGATTCATGCCGTTGTGGATACGGAAAGATTTTATAAGTTTGTATTAAATATCACACTGTACGTTTAGCTAAAATGTAGAGAATATTTACGTATAGAGAGAATGGAGGTTAGATTTGTTTTCATAAATTAAGAACGTGACCCAAATATTGATCCTACTTCATCCTCTCTTGTCTAACAAACCAATTTCTTGACTAATGTATGACTTTTGTATTGTTACAGGTAAGTGACGCCGGTCATACCTCCATGTAAGCACTGCACAATAGTTTTCGTGGTGTACGGTACGATGTATATTTGTGACATGTATATTAAGATTATATTATGGCTAGGCTAGCTATCAGTTATCAGAATGTTGTGCATAATTTTTGTCCTATAAAAACAGTATTTCATGTCATGTTGACGTGGAAAAAATTAACATAATCTTACACAGTTAACGATTGCAACACGTTGATAAACGTTAGACAGCCTTTGTTTATATTTACCAGCCTTGTAAAAGTATTATCTATTACAGTTAATAGGCGGCGTAAAACTAATGTTTACGCGATAAATTGACACGAACACGTTTGAAAATAAACATAAGACTGTAAAGGGGATTATCCTTACAACGTGAGCCGTGCATGCGATAGTAGATGCAATGGAAAATAAGCGCAGGATGCATCTTGCGGGTCGGGAGCCGCTAAATATAGCCCGGGCGACGACCCGCAAGTAGGCTGCTCCCTGCCTGTCGTGCCCTCGTGCCACACCGCCATCCACTCTACCGCCGCGCCACTCTAGTCTGTCGACCACCCTTTAATCATAACCCGCTGCAAATACTATCTATTAATTTATCCGCTCAATTCCTTGATACTATCATTAATTAGGTAGGTATATGAAGTCAGCTGTCTTCGCATTTGATGCTAATAAAAACATTACTTAACAATATTTATAATAACTATTTAAATAACTACTTTCTCCGCTGTTGGACTAATCAAATGCGCAATGAAACTGTAAGAGAAACTAATTATTTTTATTTCATAATCACTGAGAAAAAAGTAGGTAAAAATAAAAGGCACTTGAACGATAAATGCTTAACGATGTAAGGGCGTAAACAACATAAGCAGCTGTAGTTACCGGAGTCTTGTTTTTTCAATTTGTAATGTTGCTTAATGGTTTGTTGTCATCCTTTTTATGTCCGTTTCGATAGTAAACATGCTTTCAATTGTTATCAATCTATCGCATAACTCATAATACTAGTTAATATGACCAATTAGCTAAGAGTTTGTACAAAGATACGAAATGCTCGCAATAAATTTGCAACAGCATTTTGGAACTGGCCCACTGCAATATGCATTCATAATAAGGTAAGGACACGTCAGCAGTTTGGCGTGGGTGTTGTTGTTTTCCCCATGGTTTATGTTGGCTGAGCTCGGCCGGTGCTGGTGGGCGCGGGGGGCGGCGCGGGGCGCGGGCGGTGTCGCAAGCCGCGGGTGCATGGCCGGCCGTCGGCACCGCGCCGACCCTGACTGACTTATCTTGCGAACGTGCGGCGCGCGCAAATTCTAACGCTCGCAAATTTAACAACTCAAGAATTATTGTGCATTGCTTCTCAGCATGAGACACCATGGTGTTATAATGGCACCTCATCTATGATTTTTTTTAAGTATCTAAATTGTTTACGCAATTAACCAATACGACGATAACATTTATAAATAGATGTAGAAACAAGCTAGTACAATCACATCCCAATGCCATTCCAACTTGTTTACCAAAGTTGATTCAAAATATTTATGTTGTAGCTCATGTATTACCTACATACCGGAAACATTTCAAGCAGCATTAAATATTCACATTATCAATCTGATTCCGACTGAACAGGATTGTAAGTACTTAATATTTGTTTCGGACCGTTTGCGCATTTCCCTGATTGCGCATAGTTGTTTCCCGTCGTCCGTAAACGAAAGTAAAGCCATTAAGACGTTGAACTGGAAGCTCACAATAATTTATTATGACCTGTTTTACAACTACGTTACACCCACCCTATACAAAACAACTACATTTCCATTTACGGCGGCAAGTCGTGTGTAAAGTAAAATAAACAGCCTAACAGACCGATCTGTGGCCAATCTTGCTTTGTTACAATTTCTTGTTTGTTTTACCAAATCTTGGCAGCCAGCATACTACGTTCACACGTCATATAATTTGTGAGTTTGCTTTGCTGTATTTTCCCAGGGTTAGAAACATACAACTTAAACCTTCTAGAAATCTGTTCAGAAGATTCTAGAAGTAACATTACTTGTTGTGAAGTTTGTATGTAGGTATCTACATTTTTTTCAAATGTTCACGGTTACATATAAATGGGATTGTTTCCTGGTATGTAACAAGAAAATCTGAAATATGTTATGGCTTGATAAAACTTATTTGTTAATTGATTGGCGCCTATAACAATGCCCTAGGCCACTGAAAGGTAGTTATTAGAGCACAAGGTACAGGCTGCTTGTTTCACCTTGATGTAATGAGTTACAGACATACATAGGTTGTAGATATAGGTATCGGCGTGCGGTAAGAGGCGAGCCTAGGCTGGATCTCAAAGGCAGAGTGGCAGGGAGCGGCCGCGGCCGCCTCGGACTTTGTAATACATTCGGCCTAGTCAGCGTTCGTTGCCCTGCATCGCTCGAGGTCGTTGCAGAGCGCTACGAGAGATGCCAGCCCGAGTGCGCCCGAATACCCACGGAAATTACCGAACGACAAATTGGCGCGGAATTTAAATCTGTCGTTTGATAATATCATACTGCATTTACTAGTCCAATTAATACTTGAATTTAATTTGTATGCCTTGATTTATTAGACTATTTCAAAGTCAAGAGTAGGAATTTATGATCTTAATTGGTTTTTAACGTGTTCGGGCTTAACTATGCAAGCACATGTAGAATTGTAGATCACATAATAAGATATCAAATAACTTGAAGCACACTTAATGTTGTTATTAGTTGTTGTTAATTAGGTAATAAGTCGCGACCAGTATGTTTACTTAGAATACACTAACAGTTTCAAAACAAATAAGTCTGCCCGAGCGTATTGTTAGTAATTTCTCCATTCAAAAGCAAAAGTTATAACTTATGTAAGTGTTCGGAAAGTCGTCGTGTGACACTTTAACCCAATGCTGCATATTCCGGAGTGAGTCCAACGCACCCGTTTCGCGCTCATTAGTATGGAGACAGCGGCTCACCACTTTCACTCTCGCCACGCCAATAACAAGTGTTACGCAAGCCGCCGCCGTCACCAGCAGCTCTCTACTCTCGTCGACTATCTCCGCACTGCAATCACATCGCTCCCACCACGCTGTCGATAGATTAGCGAGAGCGAAAAAATTTAACATGTTCTCGCAATAATGCTGCAACAATGACGAGACAGCATGAGACGCATCCTCGAGCCTAATGATAGTCTCGGCAAAAATGAAAGTGAATAGTGTTTCGGTTAGTTCATAGTAGGTCAGCGGAGTAGGGCAACGGGGGTCGACGCCCGCGCAGCCTCGCTGGGTGAAAGTGGCCCTCCTCGTCCCCGCGCCCTCCCGCTCCTTCAATGCTGAAGCCGCGTCGACGACTTACCTGCGCACGCGCTGCTTTTTGCAACTTGGCCATGGAACCTATTACGATAACTGCGAAATAACGCTCAAGTAGCAAATGTAAATGCATGGCCTTTATTTGTGCGCGATCACACGACGTAGCCACAACCAACATGACCAGGATTTATAAAATAACTTTTTTATTAAGATTCGTTTTTTTATATTGCTTAATACAGTTAAGCAAAAGTAGAAATCAGTTTACAAGTTAAAAACAACAACAAAGCAATGGTATACCATTCTGAACAAGAATGATTAAGGAAAACCTATTTGTAGGAAATTAATTCCTATTCGTTCTATATTTGCGGCGTATAGAGCTTTATGATTGCAAATAATAATAATCTGTATTAAGGTTATTCATATTTTAGTCACCGCCTAGAAACAGGGCATTCGGTTTTCCTTAACGTGACATCATCAGCTCGTAACCTCATAAACAGTGGAACAATGAAAGCGTTTATCGTTGTTCGCGAAGTTGTTGGAGCTGTGAGCAATACGCGTGGTTTATGTAACCGGCAGACGGTAGTAACTAGTGATTGAATAGGCCCCATCTTACGTAAATATAACGTACTTGCCTACATATCAAGTACTGCTTACGTAATCATTTAGAAATATTTTATTAAGCTACATTTATAGGTTTGGACAAGAGAAACGATTTGTCATAAATCGCCAGCATCGAATCACTTGGTCAGTAATAAAATATAACCAGAAACTACATAAGTATATGATTGTTGAATAAATACTGTACAGACACATCTTTTAACTTCATCTGATCTCGAATTAGTATTTAATTAATCACTACTAGGTACTATTAAAACCAACTGCGTTGGCCGATTTAACATTAGTAGTATTTAGCCGTGCTTACTACCATTAGTATTTACTAGCAGACCGATTTCCTTGGTTTAATTATAAAAACAATTCGGGATTTTATAGACCGCTCGTAACAACAACAGGGTCCGTACGAATGAGGTCATCGGGAATGATTATAGACAATGTTTACGAGCGATTATAATTTAGATGAGTGAAGGCTTAATAAAGTGATCCGAGGCTGCGCCTGGAGCCCGGAGTTGCGACAGCACGAACAAAGAAAGCGGCAACGGGCCGGCCTTGCTGAGTTCATCGACCGACTTTTGCAGGTCGCAAGGTTTCGCCAATCGGGCTTCTCGTAGCTCCAGGATATTGCCAATTCAGTGCGATCAAGGCTGCGCCCGCTCGGGCCAAACCTCTTACTTTTCGTTGCAAAGAAAAACGTCCACATATTGCACTGCACATCGGAGGTGACAAATACTAGCTAATGACTTTTAAACATAGAAATTGCTATTGTAAGTATATAAAATGTTGATAGCCTTGGTTTCAGATACAATCAAATTATGTGGTCACTGCAGTGTATTAAAATTGATATATTAATTAGAACCGAGCAACATTTCACTTAATTTTTGTTGCAAACTATTATAAAAAACAAAATAGCCGAATATGTGAATAACTTTTGAAAATAGTTTCTGGGCGAATTAATGCTTAAAGGAACTTGCGATGCTGACTTATTGTAGATTAGTTGTGGATTAGTAGCTATAACTGTTCTAATATGATATGTTGTGATATTTTATTTTAATATAGATACCATTTCGGTAAAGCAAAGTGAATTACTTTTTTACGTTTTTGTTTATGTACTTACTCGATTATTTAACGTTAATAGCCCAATCTATTAGATTTAACAATTTTAAAATCAATGTCATATCCGTTGTTATAAGTTATGACTAATTAAATGATTGTGTGGTGATATATAATTCTCAATTAAAGAAGCGGGGCGTTCGCACATAACGAATTCCCTACAAATTTAATAAAAAAAATGGGTTCACACACTCACAAGTCTATTTGTCTCGAGGCCAGCCACTAGCCCCGGTACCTGTCTCATGCATCTGGCGTTACTTTCAGTTCATGAGGCTAATTGCGTATACTTATAAATACTATTTAGTATTTCTCATGCAAGGTTACGGTATGGGATCGAATGGTCGTGATTGTTTACAATCGGTTATGAATCTTATCGGTTCACTTCATACTATGAATGCTTCTAGTACTTACATAAATGGCCTTCTCAATCAGCTAGTTATAAATAGTTACTATACGATACGAGACATACGTGAAACGGCAGTTAGTGGTTTGTACTCGTAAGTCTTAAACAATAAACTCATAAAACGAACGGTTTAGTTTTATTGCTGCGTATATTTGTTTCTCATTTTCCAATGGTTGGTATTTCAAAACCTTGCATACATCCCTGAAACAAAACCTAAGTCGGCCATCGAATTGTCGCCTGAAATCTTCTCAGAAGTTACATAAAATTTAGGAATAGTACTTTTGTGTCAGTAGAACTTAGATGTACCCATAGTTTTATATTTACGTATATAGGCTACATCAGGATCGAACGATAAAAAAACACCAAGAGTGGGTTGAGCTGTCGCCCTCTTTACGTTTTGACATACAAACATTTCTGCCAACATTCATCAGATCAACAAAGTTACGTGCTCAAAACCTAGATCCTCTGTGCGACACGGTTAGCTTTATCTGACACAATCGAATTCATTGCCTAGGGTGATATCAATACGTAACAAGTTTTATACATTGATGAAAATAGGTGTGATAAATAATATATTGTTACGGATTAAAAAGAAAAAAATAATTAAATATGAATAAGTACAATCAGGCTTTTTGTAAAAAACTTTTTGTGGCGACCTGTTTTACGTAGGGTTGCTACTATGTAATATGTCATAGTCCATTAAATATTATCATAATAATATAAACGGGAACACAATAAAATAAATAAGAAATATTTCTTATTTATAAAAAATAATTTTCTTTTGAATTGAAAGCAATTTATCTTTTGGAGAAATCTTGTTTAATGTTGATAAAATGATGACCAACGCATCTCGGTAGACTTAACGGCGACAAAATAAGGAAAAGCAAGTACGCCGCCTATGTATTCACAAAAAACAACGACTTGCAAAACATGGTCAAATCAAATCTAAAATATGACTAACGTAGGCCTTCACTACGATATTATATGACCAAGTAAATGAGTCGTGCGACCCTGAATGATAAAACGCCGAGTCCCGTTAACCGAGACAAAAGCGAGTCGTATGTAGTTCAGTTGTAAATTCATTTCCTGTGACACGTAAACACAATGTATGCAAGAGTGAAACCCACAAGAAAAATGGTTCATTTACATTGAATACTGGTCCCCCACTGTATTTAGGACACGATGGTATGACAGGAAACACAGTGAAACAACAAAATGACAGAAGTTGACGAAATCTTTTCAACCACGGCCTGTGACCTGTTTAATAATTCGAAATTATTGCCATGTCAAAAATAGTACTTCCATATGTATATACATGTATGAATTAGATACTTGTATCGATGTAGACTTACTAAGTGTATTATAGTTTTTAATTTATTTTGAGTGCAGCAAGTTAGAAGTTTTTTTTTAAATCAATAATCAATACCTGTGTCGGGGGATTTACAAAAGATATAATTAATGATCGCAGAAGTAGGTCTAGAGACCAATCAATGGAACTGTGTATATACAAATGTCCCTATATTCCCTGAAAAATTAAAGCAGAGGTGTACTAATGAACACCCACAGTATATCGGTATGTTTAGGTGTCATGTAAAAGGGGGTGAGCTTATTTCCATTAACCTGGCACAAGTCTAATCTCTGAGCTGGTTGACTTTTGCTGCTGAGCTTTTCATAGAAATACCTAATAACACTTTCATGATCTGGACGTCGAATCCAGGACCTCTAGCGTTGCAGGGCTGCTTACGATCACTAGACCAGTATTTATCTCGGTGAACCCAACACACGACGCAATGACAGTACAGTAGTGACCATTTTTCATGAAACATGAAATGTGCAGTCGAGTACCTTGTCTTATTGGGTCAAACTTGCGTCATTAACTATATTATCTTGATGATTTTAATCCATGAAGCGAAGTAAATGGTGTCACATGTACTGGCTGTCCTACTTATGGGAACTGTAATCCGGTACGGGTAAATTTGTAATGCCCGAAATTTTAATAATTGTAATGTTTCCATATTCATCAAGTGCCACGCTTGAATGATCGAACAAATAACGTTCGGTTGTTTAGTTATTTATTAATTCTGTCGGTATGTTTAGGTCCCATGTATTTAATAGGGTGAGCCTATTGCCACTGGGATAGTAGTGATAGCCTAGTGATGTGACCATTGAACTGCCAAGTCAAAGGTCTCAAGTTCGAATCCAAGGCACGCACCTCTGACTTTTCGAATTCATGTAAGTATTAATAATTAATGATCACTCGCTTAAACGGTGACGGGAAACATCGTGAGGAAACCTGCATGCCTTAGAGATTTTTCTCGACGGTGTGTGTGAAGTCTGCTAATCTAAGGCTATAGCCTAATCCATTTCAATATGAGAAGGGACCCGCGCCCAGCAGTGAGACAGTATATGGGTTGATAATGATGTGTTGTAAAAAAATTAAAAAGATACTGTCAACGTGTAATGTCTTATTATATCATACAATAGCTGTTGCCCTCGATTTCACTCGAATCCCAAAAAGACTACCTATGTCCTAATTATATTTAGACATATAGTAACCTATATTCTTCAGGATACAATCCATCACTATACCAAACATCGAAATTTATTTAAAGATTAAGGCTTGAGGTAACAGATAAACAGACAGAGTTACTGATTTCAATGTTAGTATGGATTTGTTTTTAATCGGATTAAGACATCGAGTGTATGAAATACTTTTTGCTAAAACTTACCCCAAAAACACAATTACAATGACCGCTATGTATAAACATATCAAAATTTTTTGCAGACGTCTGTAAACAAATGTTAAGTAGGCATGAACTAATGTAAGACGTCTATATTGTAAGCAAACATGTACGTGTACATATCCGTTTTACGTCATGTGTTTTTATTGAAATATTGAAAATCCGTGTTCCTGTTCCACTTACCTTAATTGTTTTATAACTGCGGTTACAGGTCAATGACCTCTGACACATCAATTATAATAATATAATTGTAAAATATAAAACTAAAAAAAGAAAAGTCTATCGATTCGTTTCTGGGAATTGAATAGTTGTGATCATTGAACAGTGGTAACATTTAGTGCAGTAACTTCAAAACAATCCCTAACACAGCACACAATAGGATCAAAAATTTGATAAAATAAAAAAGTGTGGAGTTTAATAGTAAAGCTAACGAATTTAACTGTCTCATTAGTCTATTGCCCTAAACGGTCTACTACTACGGTCCTGGGTTTGATGCCCAGGTCGAGCAGAGTAATTACGCAATTTCATAGAAAAGCCGATTGGCTTTTTTAATTTTTAATAGTAGCTCGGAGTTTGGATTTGGGCCCGTATAATGGCAATAGGCTCGCCCCATATTACATGGGATCTAAACATACCAGCGAACTGTGGGTGTACATTAGCACACCTCTCTCTCTCTCTTCGGAGAATACAGGATAAAATATTGGATACAATGTAAAAAAAGACCGTATGGGAATCTTATCCTGGACCCACGCTATATTAGGGGGCCGTGTTCCGTGGGACTAATTATTATCTTACTCTCATATTTCAAAATACGAACATTGATTGCACGCAAGAGCCATGTCTAGTTTCTAAACAATTTCATGAATTAAATGAGATGGATTAATCACAACACTCAATTATAATAGACAATATGGTTGTACAGGAAAGTGGGGCAGTGAGATGATGTTTAACAGTCATCAGCAACATTGCAATCACAATGCAATTAGAAAGCGAATTGCACAAGTGCCGCTCGCGCAGCGGCGCTATCAGAAGAAAGCGCGTCCAACATAGGAAAGTTAAATCGCGGGCGGGGCGCGGGCAGCAGGGGGAGGGGTGAAGGGAGGGGGGTAGATGCGCGCACGCAGCCACTAAAGTAGTACACTTTCGATCTCAACGCGCGTCGGTGAGAGTTGTGCGAAAATGAAAGTGGTGTTGTCATTATGGTCCACTTTCCACGCTGAGGTCAAGAACCCCGTGGGTCCACGTCTAAGCCTGTTTCGTCGAGTTTATTATGAGACTGTACGACCATCTAGTCTAGTACTTACATACCTGTACTCTGCTTACGTATACTAACCACTTGTACTTTTGTTGTCAAACAATCTCAAATTATGATTGCAAAACAATATTTATAGATGTACAGGCTTAGTTACTATGTTAGTAGTGGTTTTGTCATCTTTTTAGTCGACATAACTATTGAAATGATATTCACATGAAGACAATGAAATTTTAAACTATAATAATGTCATTAACATTGGTACGAGTATAACATGATATTTTTGTTGACTTGAGTCTTCGATGTGTCGCGTGCTACGCATGCAGAAAGTTCTACAAAAAACCATTGCTGTCAAAATTATTAAGTATTTATTTTGATTATTAAATACTTACATAATTGTCAGCTATCGAAAGATACCGGCAGTTTAGTTAGCGATAGTCGCTGTCGATAGTCTAGCTATGGAATCTGTGAAATATTTTGTAAAGAAAACGGATAGAGTTTCTAGCGGTCACCTAAAAACTAGGCTTCTTTACAAAATATTTGATAGATTCAATACAGATTATCGCTCACTCGATCAGTTAAACATTACAAGCGAGAGACTCATAATCAAAATCGCGATCTTTTTACTTCTTTCCAACTGGATATCAATGTTGCTCTGTCTCTGTCATACGTCAGCCTGATAAAGAGAGGAAACTAATCAATTATTTTTTTATTCCAGTTTATAAATGGAATAAGGGGTGGCGTATCACTGAAATCTTGAAATTATTTACAAAGTCATGACTCATATACTTAAGGCGATCACACAGCACACTCTTAATCTTTAATGATCACTATAGATACTCATAACGTAGGTCTGTGTTTAATAAACTGTGCAAACTGGCAAGAATTCCGATCGTGGGAATTAGAAATCAAGTTTCGGGGTTCAAACTGATCTTTCAGCAGATGAAAAGTAATTAGATGTAGAATAACGTTTTGTTATGTTCATTAGAGGTATCTGTGCCTTCTGACATGTAGTCCATTTGTTGTAATGGTTTTATCAAGAAAAAAAAAACGTTGTTGTCGTTGTTTTGTCCTATAATATTATGATGCATAACATACTTGTATTTTTTTAATAATGTAGAGATTTCTTGCTGAAATTAACAATGCTGCTAATTTATAATAAATTAAGTATTTTTTAGAAACCAAATTAAATATCAAGTTTCAATAGAAATAAAGAAAGAAAGTACAAACATGTGAGATTCAGTGCTAGATGTCACGTCTCATATTATGCAACATGTTTAATTTTTGTTAATTAGCTTGTTGATAACCACGTAGGTATTTATAATCCATTCACTTTTATTTGTATTCATACAATCTCTTTGGCATCAACAATAACAATTTATGTTATCGTAATGATACTACGCGATTTCAGATGCTAAATAAAAGAGAAAATCTAGTTCGAAAAGTAGAACACAATACCTACCTAACTACGACAACTACATCACAAATTTCTCTTCACTTGAAGTGTGGAATGACTATTTGGATGCATGAGATCGGTGATACCAGTGCAGCGTGAATGTAGAACGAGGGTTGTACGGATGAGGTGGGGGGTGCACCGAGGTGGGTGACCGCTGCTGACGTCAGCACGACCTGATGCTGCCCGGCTGCAGCATAACCCGAACTTTGACCTGCTGAACCGATGTTTGCATATTTTACGTATATTGGTGGGAGCAATGATTACTGTTCTAGATAGGTACTGGTTCGCAATTGTTACTCTTATAACGATGTGATTATACTTCAAAATCATACCAATTTGAAATAATTATTTTTTCTACGTGAAAACATGATCTGACGCTGATCTGAGCTGAGATAAAAGTTAAAATCTCATATGTTCACGCGTGTAGCACTGAGTAATAACTTTTTAAAGTACTACAAGGAATCGTCTACATGCCTATAGGTATTAATTACAACAGCATGTAATAGATAAAATATAAATTTCGAAGGTGGCTTAAGTCGTAAATGTAAGCATCCGTTCATTATTGAAAGTCGTAAAATGTGATATTTACAGCGAGGTAATACTGCACGGTCAGAGCGGACTCCTAGAGTATAATTGGTCGCCTTGGCCTATAAACTCGCCACTCTGCTCACGAATGATTCGCCAATTCTAGATTTAGGTTTTCAGTTCACTAGGTTGTAGGCATTTCCGATGTGCACGTATTGAAATTTTGCATTTTTCTATTGTCAGAATAATTATAATAATATTTTTTTAAATCGAGATTAGAATAATTGTAATAAAGATTGATACGAACTTAGACAGTCAGTAATGAAGTTTATTATTGAATATTTCATAGATACACATGTTTACGCAGTGGTGTACCAAAGGACATTTTATAAGATATCGTAGCTCATAGAAAAATCTAATTTTTAATTGATATGACATCCACATTACACATTCCATTAAATTTAAAACAAAATAATGGGGACGTACTCATTTCTTAAAAACGGAGAATACAATAATACTCAATGTGAGTTTGTGAAGAACTTTCCGTCTAATACAGACGTAAACAGGATGTCTTAGTTGATTTGCACAAAAAAAAGATTCAACCAGAAAACATGAAACTGAAACTTGTGTCCGGATACCGGTGTAGTAAGGGTTGTTAGGGGCGGGCGGCGCGTAGCAGCGTCTACGAGCGCCCCTCGGGCGGCGTAGCGAGCAAGCGCCGCGCGCCATTCGCGCTGACGCCGCCGCCGGCCGCACGCGCCCCATCCGCGCGGCTCATGCGTCTCCCGCTGCCCGACATGACTGTGACAGAGTGCCATCGCCAGCAACACCTGGAGCCCAGCGCCGCCACCGAGCCGCCACCCCCCGCGCCACCCAACGACGCTGATGTGCTACTCGGCAGAGTCCTCGCAGGTGAGCGCCCATCAGCTGATTGTGACATCTGTCATCCTGGCTGACTCCCCACATGTGCTGATGTGACCGTGCCGTGAATGTTTGGATGATTATAATGTTATTGTGTACCTTTCGAATTCTGCCAATCGAAAGTTATGATAACAGTGATTCCCACATAGTTTCAAGCACCTGTAGCATTATGTGATATGTTTTCATATTCGACATTATCAATTACTAATAGGATAAAATGATTTAAATATTGTATTTTTCACTTTCGTGCGAGTGGCGGGCGCGAGCAGAGCGCGGCGGCCGTTCGGCGCGGCTCGCGGATCTAGGTCAAGCGGAGTTCGTTGCCCTCGGCCTTCCCGGCTATATTCGACGTCGCTAATCACCGCCCCCTTCCACCCCCCCCCCCTTCTCTAGCCACTGTATCTTCGCTCCTACTAACAGACACAAACTAAACTTCTTATTATATTTACATTAATTATTATATTGTTTTTCGTAATAAAATTAATAATTACTAGTTACATGTAGGTAGGTATATTACAAACTTAGTTTATGTTATCCAACAACAATATTTTTGGTACCTACTTAACTTACTTAAATTCATATATAATCTCACTAGGCAAAGATCTAAAAATATTTTTATGATATTTTTATTCATTTTCAATTTTATGACCCATTTATGATTATGGTCTGGTACTATCTGCCATTTAGTTATTGCAATTAACTATTTGTTCAATAAAGTTAACAACATAATAACTTTGCAGGCAGTTCACGTTCCAATTGAAATAATAGATGTATTAGTCAATAAAATTAAATAGTGATTGCATTATTCGCAAAGACGAGCGAGTGAGTATCTGCGTTCGACATCATGGTCGAGTCGAGTTTCGCAAGTGGAGCCCATCGCTGAATGCCATTTTATTTTGGAGGCCGCGCGCACAGTCGGAGGGCCCGCGGTCAACGGCCCCGCGCGTTATCTAGGTCGCCTCGGAATAACCTAGCGCCGATACTCTAATAATAATCTACATGGAGCCTTGAAATATTGTTGTCCCACTCTCACTCACGACACCTCCATAGCCGCCAATAGTGACAATCCGTATTTCGTAAGATATGCTCTATTCCGTGTGCGCAGCCGCTAACTAGATTTGACTGTCTCTTTTACTCTTGACTGCGAACCTAAACAGAAAAAATAACTAGAATATAATTCGTTTTATTTCTATAGGCATTTTAGGTTTACATAACACCTAATTATTTTAGTTGTTACTTTTTCATTTGCACTAAAAATATTTTTGAATATGTAAGTAGGTACCTATGTAATTATACCAAAGGACTCAAATCTTTTTTAAATGTTTTTTTTTGTAATATGAGTCGTTTTTTAAAGCGATAAAATAGGTTGTAAAGTAAGGTGGGTAATAGGTAATAATTCAGACCAATTAACTGTCATAATTATTGTGTATAACACAGATAAAAACAATAAGGCCATAAAAATCAGGAATTTTCATGAGCCATGATTTTTTTAAACAAATAATATTTATTTATAACAATGTGTTGCGTGTACAGCGTGCGTGCGGTGTGACGTACGTAGCACGCGGCGGGCCAGGGGGGCGCGGCGCGGAGTGCGCGGGCGGCGCGGGTTCGGTATTGCGATCAAGGCCTCGAGTTCGTTCACCCGCCTGCAATTGGGTCACGCTCGCCGCCCCGCGCCGCGCTCCCCACACACAAATAACTGTTTAAATCACACTAAATCCGTACCTGTAACGTCACACTAAGTATGTAGGTAACCTTAATTGTTTATTTTAAAATATTAGAGACATCAAACATAATAGTTATTGTAATAGCCTGGTAATCCACTATAAATAACAAAATACTTTCTGTCTTGCTTTTCATTCATCAATTAGTTAAAACGTGCAAGTAGCTTCTTTGCATACAATGTAATTATTGTGTTATAACGAAAGTAGAATTTACATAATGTAGAATAATGTTAAAAAATTATAAGAAAGAGTGACTTCATAAATTAATTAACAACTTAAAGAACTTATACAGGACAAGAAGATGAAGATGTTTCTTTAATTAATTAGTACCTACATCAACTCCATTCAAATTTAGTAATCGAAACAATAACAGCATAATAAATATAATAATATAATTAATTAATTTAACTAAGACAGTAATTTACTGCTAGCATGCCAAGAATGCAAGATTGGCAAGTCATGTTTTGTGACGTGTTTTGCATAAACTGAATAATACTGAATACGAAATAATATTCAAACTTAATTACTGCTATTTTTTCAATGTATAAAAAATAAGACAATAATCAGCTCAATCATTTTAATGAATAATTAAATAAGTATGATCATAAACATAAAACGGACGTTAACTTTAGCGAAAGTTTCGTGGTAAAATCGCGAATGAGCTGAGGACATAATGTAAGGGTAGTGGGGTGGTAGAAGGTTGCGGTGGTGATGGCGGGTGGCGGGTGGCGCGGGCAGGGAGGCGGCTGCGAGAGGCTGCGGGTCGACGCCCGCGCCGCCCTGACCCCAATTTGATCTGCGCTCGCGTCATATCGCGCGGACAACCTCTCGTCCAGGCACACTCAGCGGAAAATACCCATCGTTTCAACATAACAGCTTTATGAAATGACTAACTAAAACGGTGCTTTAAAACGTTGTTTTGACTATAGGATATATTACAATTATGTCTTTTCCCGTCCGGTTTCATCGTTCATTATTATTCTTTAAATGCTGCCATATCTGTATTATTAGAATCGCATCTCGTCACAACCATCGCGTAACTGTAGCAGACGATATTCTTTGAAGCCCGTGTTCTATAATACACACACACACACTCCTCCTCTGGTAACCCGCTAACCCGCCGCTCACCGAACCTAAACTTTGTGAAGAGTGCCGAACGTTGTGTTCATTACCTCATTTTTTTAGACACGACCCGTTCGTGTACTTAAACATTGTCCGTAATTTCAGCTAACTGATTTTTTATACAAATACTGGGTCATGACTTAGTTCGATGTAACTTTTTATTCGGATTCAAATATAGTGTTTTATCTAACTTTGCCAAATGTTACTGTATATATATATAATGTAACTACGTAGGCGGTTAAAAAAATAAGTCAGAAGGAATTGTGCTCGCCTTTAAAACGGACATATCCCATCGGTTGTTATATAAGTTATGTGTTTGCACAAATTAAGGCCAGACTGTGTAACTTTTTAGCACACACGAATGCAAACGTCGATAGTTGGCGTTAATATACATTATGGCGATTACATAATGAAAATATCTACATACATTTAATATACTCACGTGTACACTTTTAATTTTAACACTCAGGTAGCATAAAACGTTATTTACCACAGGTTTATTAAACGTAATACATATTATAATAAACCAGAGACCTTTATTTGAATGTGTGCCATCTATCAATTGAATTATTTTGCCTTGAAAATATGAACGCACCTTGAATCTCCCACTCATTGATTTTACATCAATGTTAGTACGTCATTGTAATTTCTGTGTATTTTTATTTCAATGCATGATTCTACTATCTGGCCTAGAACTACATTTATTGATATACAGATCTATATTGGAGTAACAATGGTAAATAATCATAAGGAAATAATAGAAAGGTTTATATGTAGGTACTTCGGAAGTCACGGGAAATTACATACTGAACGTGTAATAGGTACGAACGATGAAAATATTATCTTATAAACCTACTACCTATTATAAATTTGTATTGAACCTGTCTGTACATTAAATTTCTTAAAAAACAAATAAATTTATTAGAAAGTATAAAAGTTTCCGAACCCAAAAAACGTGTCTTTTGGAATTTTTGTCTGTTTGTGTGTTCGTTAGAGTTTGACGAAAAACTACAAACTATTTTAATATTGTGTTCTCTGATGGAATACATAATGCTCTAACTAACAAACTGGGATATATCTTATCTCAATGAATTGAATAGAAAAGTAAAGTTTGACTTCTCTGTTGTATCCAGACCCATAAAAAAAAGCGCACATAGAGCGAAGCCGCGAGCAAATGTTATTACAAATAAAATTGGCAAAAGAATATATGAAATATTAGTAATTTCTGGCAAAATATGACAGTCTAACATGATTTGACTAGACGACTAGACAATCTGTGGTTGTTGTAAAATTTGATAATTTAATTCAACATTTACACGTAAATATTAGCAAAACTACTAGTCTTTATTTCTATTAAAATAAATTTGCATGTTCCGCTTACTCTTGCTGCTGATGATTAAGTATAGTGGGTCATAATACCATGAGTCAGTGTTGACCTAGATGCGGCAGGCTGTATCGACGGTAAGCGGGAGCGCGGCCTACGTGCTCTAAATACTCCCAGAGTAGGTTAGGGAGTGAGGTCGTCGACCTCAGCCCTACCTACCCTGCCGAACTTTCCGGGCCATTGGAATTGTGTGGCCTACTGTTTTGGAATCGGTTCACGGGACCTCGACGTTTACCCGTACAAATTCTTATTTATTAATTAATTAAACCACAATATTATTGTGCTCCACAGAAGACAAAATGTAGTATATGTGTAGAAGTTAATTAGTATGATTAACTAAATTATAGGTATGCTTTTGGACTAGCGAAATATATTTTTAAAATAACATTAGAGTATCGTAATGATAAAATATATTTAAATTATATAATCTTAAATTAAGTAGGTAGGTATATCGTCATAATATGAATCTACTTAATTGTCTATTAAATACCTATAGGAAGATACATACAGCTGTGTACAATCGTGTGTAAACTATTAATAATGTAAAAAACAACCGTTAGAGAATCACACAATGCCAGCCAATGCCAATGACCAGAGATTGCTTTGTTGTAACCAATTCAAACGACAAATATTTATTTTGGAAAGCATTTTTATAATTAGGTTTGTTTTAATAATTATCTTTTCTATGTGCTACTTCTGTATCGCAATCTTATTCTAAGATTATACGAAGACACGATAAAAAAATGAGGAAAGCTAATTGTATACAGCGCCATCTAGCGCCGAGTAGTTCGTTTTGATCATTTTGGATAGATGTCGCTAGCTTTCTGAAGACTGCAGACGTCTGAATTTTACTAAAAAAATATATTTTTTTAAATACGCTTCATTCAGTCCGGGGACCCGAATGCTTGTTTTTCATCATATTATAATTAAAGGATATGAACGTTATTTAAACGTTAAATGTTAATATATATAAAAACGTGATAGAAAAATACTAAAATCTATTATTATGCCATAGTATACCTAGATATAAATTAATTTAGGACCTGCTGCATCTGGTTCAGGTTTCAGGATCTTTAAAAATTTCATTTAGAGCAAGTAGGTAGGTACTCGACTGGTTATGTAACTTTGATGAAGTTCAATATTGTTGCTACTTGTCAATTTATTTATCTATGTACCTACCTACTTATACATCAATATTTGTTTAGCATACTTGTTTAGTAATAACTAGGAACTGTAAGATTTTTCTTAATTCTTAAAATTTTAAATCAACAGCCTCAGTCGCTCGGTCAGATTTATGTAAGATCGTGAGTTTAACATTAAGCTGAGTACTAAAAATAGAAGTAGCTGGTTGAGCCGTGTGAACAGCGGCAAGGTGGCAGGGAGGGATGAGGGTGGTAGCGCCGCTTGGCCATGAACTGCGCCGACCTGTCTCCACAATCGCTTCGTTTACTTCGCGGTCTGCCAGCAGCAGTGCCAACAACATTACCTGGTGGCATTTATTTTAAAAATATTGCTGTATTTAGACAATTAGAGAACTAAAATGAATTTAAAATAAAACTACTTTCCGTGACCATTGACCCTGTAAGAGGTCGGCAACGTCGGGATTAATTACATAAAATGATGATGATATTGCGACAAAATTCGTAATGAGTAGTCTTCTTTAATGTCTAATATTCGAGTAAGTGTCAGAGATAAAACAAATAATGATTTTATATAAATTGTTTGCCACGTCAATAGTTATAGTCTAACAGCAGCTGTTATTTATTTAATTTACAGGTGATACCTACGCTACGTGTTAATATTGATAATAAAATAACAAGTTCGACAACTTATTGTATTATCTGACACCCGTGGTAAATTCTCTTAATCTAAATGCTGAGGTACCTACACGAAGTCTTTAATTATTTTAATCACAATAAATTCTATTCCACTAAAAAAATAAGATCTTTACTAAACTTAAATTGCAGAATCTTATTCCACCATTTAATAATAACTTCGTGGGATTTTAAATGAACCTTACGGGGGAGGGGATACAAGGGGGTTGTCCATTGACGTCACAGGGGCGCATGCGCGTTTTTCGCCCACGCGTTCACCCCGCGTTTGTCGCTTGCTTTCGCGCCAAAGCGTTGTTGGTGTCGCACCGGTTATAACCAACTCATACAATATTATAACTTAGGGAAACTCGTAAATATTTTAAAAACTTTATTAATATCTTTAATGTTTAATTAATTACCAATCATGGAAGCTCTCAGTGAAGATATAATACTGCAACAGCAAACGGCAGGTGAGTGTTTGGAATAATTATGTAACTGACTATTTTTGTGACCTTTTGAACTTGAAATTTACGTAAGCGGTCATTGAACTTTGATATTTGTATGTGCCAACGTTAACGATTTCATAAGTCTGATCTTTAGTTATGTTACTTATGCATGATGATAAAAATTTAAGTAAATAAATGATAAAAAAATATAGTGACTAGGTACATAATAGAACATCATGATTACTACAAATTGTTTTTGTAGCAATGGAGCGAAACGATTGCGATGCTTGAATTTTACCTAACATTTGAAACATATTGGCAGTATTACATTCCAAGGTTTGAGGAAGCTTTGCTAAATATAGTCTGTGGCCTAGAATGTCTATAGTGGTACGTCACGGTTGGTCGTAAACGTCAATTTGAATGGTAAATGATTGAAATCATAAAAAAAACATGTTTTAGTAGTGTTCGTTCTAAGGTTACTTATCTATACGAAGTAACTATACGGAAGGGTACGGACAATTTCATTATTTTACCTTAAACGAAGTTGACTTCTTATTTAGAATACCTTGTATGTTCCTAATATTTTCTTTTTGCGTTAAGGCCCTAACAAAACACACATTAAATACTTATAATGTTATTTTTTCCGGTTTCAAATCGTTGTCAGTCAGAAGCTTCTTGCTTCTTTACGACATAGACATTATTAAGAATATTTAAAAAGAAAAACTGAATATCAACTGTAAAGTTTCCGATATAAAACTAGGAGGGCCACGCTTACAACCACTTCATTAATGAGTTGGCTGGTAAGCAGGTTGTACGTGTACATACATACATATAGTCGGTGGTGCGTGCATGAGTCACTCGAATCCAGACCGGAACACGGCACGTCAGCGCACCCTACGTCGCGCGCACGGTCACCCCGCTCTATTGCACGCATGCATATTCCATTGTAATGCACCAATATCCGTTCCACTTTTACGGTTATCTGTTGCCACTTGCATGCGTAAAGTGCAGTGTCACTTGTTATGGTTAAAACTTTCGACTGCATTTGGCAGTATTTCCGGTGATTGCTGATAGCTCAATTTTGATTCCCGGCTTACTTTATGCGTCGCTTATAAGTCGCATATGAACTTTTATCATTTTGAATTATTAAAAAAAACGTTATGGCAAATCTTTTCCACATACAAAACTGCATAAATACTTAATTCGGCAGCATTCCCAACACGCTCTCAAGTTATGAGTAAAAAATGTATGGATATCGTTCAGGAAATAAAAAAGGACGCAGCTTTTCTTCCTCTTTTCCTTGTAAACACTCCTTTGACTGTGCGTCTTTAACTATACGTATATGTGTACTGCGTGTGCATCATCATTTCAATCTTCTTCAGCTTTGAAAGTCTTCTTTTCAAGTAAACTTTTTATGTAAAGAGAGACTCGACGGCGCCCTACACCAGGGCACATAGAAAAAATAGGTGTGTGCTTTAGTGTGCGTCGAGTACGCGGCACTACGAGTATGTACTTAGAGAGTGCATCGCTCCCGGGCGCCGGTGTCGTCGCACTGCATATAGGCCAGTGCACGCGAATGCCCGAACCCCTCCCCCCTGGGCGGCCGCCGCCCCTACTCCCCGGTGCACTTCGCGATTTTCCATTTCCATCGTATTGCCCGTTCGCTAATTCCAGCGGTTGACTCGGCGCGATGTCGTAACTCGGGGAAATTTCTCAGGCCTTTCTCCGAGCATGACTTACACGTTGTACCAATGACGTCTTCCGGCAAAGGGCATTCACAGCCCACAAGTTTAACATTAATAAACTTGACAGTATAAATAAAATATACAACTACAGTTTGTGTTGGTACACTATTTTGAGTACAGTGTAGTTGTCGCGCACTATATCGATTTTAATAATGATAGATTAATTGTTTACCTGTAATATTATTTGGAAAAATACTAAAGTTAATCTCTCAAATAATGCCTTTATAATAATGATGGTTTAGAAATGGGTCACAATACGATATGCGTGATTGGTGTTTAATTACGTAACTAGTTATACTTTAAATTCTAATGAAAGTGATTCAATTTACTGCGTTGCGTAGAGATGACGTCATAGTATTTGAAATAATTAAAACTATAATAAATGAGGACAAAATATGAGCTGTCGATATATCGGGCTCGTTATAATGCGGAAGTCTCGGTGCAGTATTGCAAGGAACGCCTGTGCCTAGTCTGGTGTGGGTTCAAAGCGCTCGGTGACAGCGCGCCGGTAAACAACGTCGTAACAACGTTGTTCGTCGATGCAGTTACGACCGTACGGTCCTGAGCCCCCGGATGTAGTTACAAGTTCCCGCGGTCGTTGCCCGCCCGATGCGTGCACGACTCCCCTATATCGGCTAACTGTGGCGCCAAAATTAAAAGCGTGCGCTGCGACACATATTACGAGCTTCATACAAAGTCATATTACACAAATTTACAGAGTTATGTGCCCTATTTTTGGAGTCTCCTTACAGATTACAGCTTTGGGGAAACTGTAAAAGTGTTTTAATATACGAATGATTCAATTTAAATTAAAAGTAAGTGAATTAGTGTGTACCTTTTACCAGTTTTTTGTTAAATACTATTTATGTTTATTGGTTAGTTTTCAGAATAATCTGGTAATAATTTATATGCCTAAAACAACTAAATAAATGTCTATTTATCGCATAGATAGTTTGTTTTAGTACAATATTTAACGGCAAATGAGTTGAATAACAAACGATTCATTATCTTATCAACAAATTTAATACGAACATGTTTGTAATTATTGTCACAAATAAAGTATTTTGATAATTAAGAAAATTAATTAAATTTTATTTGTTGTGAAAATTTATAAACCGACTTACTTATAAACATCATCCATTACGATGTTTTATTAGAAACTTATTAGTACCGAATGATGGCAGTAGGAAGATATTTTTTATTAATTTCTCAAATGGCAAAAATTTACTATAAAACCCCTGAACTAATATACAATGCAGATGGGATTGCGTGAACGCGGAAACGGTTGGGTGCCGTTAGCTAGGTAACTGTATGAGTCTAGTCTAGAACAATCCTGTGCAGGCACGCCTATGGGGTCCAGTGACATGTCCTGAATTGATGAGTAGTTTTTGATTCAGCTATATTTTGACCGTAGTCATGATTCAGTTAACTGTATATATTTTATGTCTTTAAATGTTGCACATTCAGTGACAAAATACTTTAACAATAAGCTGCGTGCTCCTCAAGCTAAATAACAAACACACTCCAATTACAGACACGCCGTGAAGCGTGTGCGAGGTAACCTGCAAAGCCTAGATGTCGTATCTCCTATTGACGTAACAGAATGATTATATAGCTTCGTCATTAATGTGTTGCGTAAGATTATTGTGTTTTTTTAGATGCACATGAGCACGTAACATCACCGGCGTTTTTCTACATAATATTTGTTATGCGTATGTTACCATACATAATTGTCGTCAATAACGTATTACATAATAATATATAATAACAGTAACAATAGTGTTAATATTTTTTATCCGAACAGTTCAATTTCCTTTACCATACATACTTTTTGTTAATCGGTAGGTATATCTTTTACAAAATGTGGTGTTTGGAAAATATTAGGCGTTGGAGGGTTGTGTTAGGGTGCGCGACGACGGCGCCGTCAGCGGGCGGGTGCGAAGGGTTAATGACCGGCTGGCCGTCGCGGTGTCGCGCGGGTGTCGCCCCGCCGCCGCGCAGCTACGACATTCTGTAGCTTCACTTCAGCTACGTGGACTGCACGCGATCTAATCTATAATATCTATGAAATGTTAACACCTTAAAAATAAACAGATTGTTAACATTTTGTAGTCAGGCGATAGATACAGTCGTATTTATAGAAAGACGCAGTGGTTATTTATTTCATCCGGTATTATTGACCTCTAAATTATTATCAGTCCAAATTAACAAATACATATTCTATCTCTAGCGCTTGCTATGTACCTTACATTTGCATAATCAACTCTGCTAGTACGAAATAAAGCTAACATTGGTGTGATTCGATCTCGTATCATACCATAATAGTCGATTACCCTGACTGACGTAAACGGCGTCCTTGGAGCGAATCTACAAACACAATTGTACAAATATCTGCTATGAGTAGGTCAGTCACCCTCGACGCGCGGCTCGCGCTGGCTTCATCGCGAAGGCGGTACATCGCTTCTATAGAAATATTGTATATGGAATCAAACTTTGTTAAACTATAATGACTCTTATTTCTTTAGCGTAGCATAGTCACGCTAAGGTGACAAGAAAATTAATGATACAAATAACTCATAAAACCAAGGCGGCAGCGGTACAATCTGCTATTAACGGTGTCCGTAATTTAACAACAATGGATTATTTTCATACGAGAATATGATTATAAAAATATTTATACACAAAATACATTTAACAATCTAGAGCTTCGTCTTATGTTAATGTATGGGTGTAGACTTACAGAGAGTGCACTGTGTGCCAGCGTGAGCGTATACTGCGTTCTTTTCGTCATTCATTACGCTCTTCTAGTAGAAGAGCTCACGGCTGTAGCCGTGTCATCACTGTTACGACGTTCTCATTTACATATTCACGCATACTCTTAACACGCTTATTAGGATACATACAACATAATCTATTATTTTCAGTATGGTTTGTTTGACGACGTCGTCGGTTCAAGTTTAAGTCATATGTCATAGTAGATTCCGGCACACAATGATGGTGCGCCGTACGCCAAGCACTGACTCATGTCAGTTCACTAACAAGTCCATTGACACGGACCATTTTGAACATGTGTCTTAGACACATAGACGAAATCATCTCGTATGCTTCTGTTACCGCACGTTATCGTACATCAATAAGTTATTTGGACTGTGTACTATCGTACGTATTGGATCGTTATTCTATAAAAAAACTAATTAAAATAAATAAACACATTTAATACATAAAATATAAAGTGTATAATATCAAGTAGATCCAGTAGAAACAAAAAATCTTAAATGCCTAATATTAACCTTCACCTCACATGTCAGGAGCAGGAATCAAAGTGTATCTATATACATAAGTAGTTACGAGTCAATGTAGTTTCGTTCAGACAAACAAAGGAACAGGCTGCAGTGTATTATCAGTGGCATACATTGCTACCTCGATAGCATAGCTGCGATAAGCCGAACAAAACATCGCTTCGGTACAATGACCCAGAATTATATAAAAATGTCCTCGGGTTTGATAACGCTGTGACAGTGACATTTTATTACGGCCTCAAGCTAATATTATTATTGCAGGAATGGCGTACATGAATACTATATACTTATTGTTAAAATAATATGCTGTAGTGTGTGACGTGGCCATTAAAGAAATTGGTAAAAAGTCACGTTAAATTAAACATGACATTGTACTTACCAATGCAACTAATACCTAGATAACTAAAATTATGATAACTAATTTCGCTTTATGGAATTGACCGATAAACGTAGAATTGTTTATCGTTGTCTTCACACTCATTTAAAACTTTATGAGTGCGCCTGCTCCTACACGGTGATCAGCTAGCATACGTTACGCAATTTTATGTGTTTAGTGCTACTACGTGGTATTAGAGGGAGTTGCACCGGTGCTAATTGGGGTGCATCGCAGTGCGTTGACTCTCGACTGAAAATGTTGGCCGGAACGTTCCACGAGCGGATGTCAACTTTCTCGCGGTTACGTAACGCGGAGAGATGTGAGCACTAGAACGTTCGGAGTCATCGACCACGGCCGCCAGTTACGAAACACTGCGCACACACAACAACACTCTACTGCAACTTATATGTTATTAAACTTTTAAACCAACGTGTTCAACCCATTAGCGTCGCATTTGCACCAAGTATAGTAGATACTTGTAAATAATAGTTTAAAAATCAAAATCGATAGACCACATTGACATTTAGACAGCCCCCTAAACTTTACAATTAGTTATATTTATGTAGTTAAGAATAAAAAATCATTCTCATTAAAATAAAATGCTTACTTATTGTGCTACCATAAATTAATATCGGTGCAGGTAATTTCAATTACACACTACTTATAAATGTATTTACTTGTGGATCGGGGCGGCCTGGACGGCTTAAGCGGTGCAATGTGCTATTATTAATGAGTATTATATCAGTTGGGACTATGAGCTAGACCTATTGAAATATGAATTGGATGTATCGTGTATAGTTGTTTCGCGGCTGTGGGTCGTCGTTCGCGGCGCGAGGTCAACGCCGCGGCGGCGGCGCCGCCACCCGTTCAACTTACAGCTTTCACGACTAACCACTTGAACATATTTTATTTACAAACAATTTTATCTGTCTCGAGAACTATATTCCAGAAGGAAGGTATTAGAAACTTAATTTAGCTAATAGAATATAATAGAGAGTAGCTCCCGTTCGAGATTGTTATAGAGGTCAATATCAAAACAATATTACTATTTATTCTGTACATGAATTATTTATTGATTCTGTTTACTTTCTTCGTTATCGGTTTTGTAGGTCAGTATAGGCATGTCGCCCCTTACTATCGCGGTTTTATCTTGGGACAATAATTAGAAATAAATATGATTTATCCAATAATACATAATTTATCTATAACTAAGCTTTCTAGTTAAATGTGAACATTTTACTACAAATAAATTATTACAAATAAGGAAACAGTATTAAGTTTCATTCTATTTCTCTACATTTTAATTTGTATATACTTTTTATAAATATATTTTTATAAATATGTAAGATATTAAGTGTTCTATTTAGACCGAAAATAATAAATTTGCATTTCATTGTATCGGTATCTGGTTACAGTTCGTTTGGTACGATCGACAAGTCTGGTGCACTTTACTCTTTTTTCTGTCCTGAACTGTATGTAGAGCGTAACAGTTTACGTGATCATTAGCGGGGGGAGATATTTCAGGGCCGATAGAAGTGAAGGGGTCGAGTGCACGTCCATGACACGCCAGCAATTATAAGTACGGAGGCGTCATTGAACCCGTGTTATTGCGAAACAACGGAAACCAGTCCAGTGCCGCCCCTCCCTTTCCCCCGCACGTCGCGGTACCCTCCTACACACCTGCTGCGAATTATTAAAATCCTAGATTATAGTTGACATGCGACTAGCTCCCAACCGACGACGTGATCCGCATGTTCAGTTGGTTACATCACTAGCCCCTGCAGTCTGCAAATTCCGCGACATTCATATTTCTTTTCTTTAAACAATATTAGACAAGTTTAAAATATATTTAAATAGTCTGCAATTAACAGTTTTCTAAAATAGAAATCAGACACTTTACGTAATACTAATAATAGTCATGCAGGGAAAGAACGGAGTTTCTAAACAATTAATCTGAGTATAATTACATTTAACTTTATAACTTAGCTTTTATAAAAAATAGATACATCAATTCAAAAGGGGGTTTTAGGTAGTACCCAGAATAATGAAAAACTTGAAAAACTCAATTCTCTATAAAGTTATTTAGCGAAGAGAAAATTCGACCGCGGGCAGGATTCGAACCTAGCTGTGTCTTCTGGTTAGGTATGTTGGTAGGTATAGGCAGACGCTTTGACCACTAAGCCACCTCAAATCAATCCTTAGTAATTTTTCGAAGCCTCTACACAGCTAAACTTTTTCTTTTTTCTATAACTAATTTATATTTTGGTATTTCCGAAAGCTATAGGAGAAAATAGGTTTCTTTAAGGATGCTATTTAACCTACTCTCCGATCTTAACACTTTTTATGGCATCGTAAATGTTTTGTAGTGTGAATAGTAGTAATATGCTGACGGTACAGCGCCTAGTAGCGACCTATAAAACTACGTGCTTGATAGTGGTGCAGTCAGGGACAACGGCCGGACTGCCTCATTCGCAAGAATCGCAGGTAGGCTAAGGGGTTAAAGAACTCCATTGCACTATATCAAATACCATTGAACTCACTCCATCCTGCTCTCACGTTGCACCCCACGTTGCACCGCTTGCACTCGCCATCGTGCGAATCCTGTCTGATTACGCGACACGCATGCGTATGACATTATCTACGACTAACTATGGTACACGTTAAACCGGTATATGGACGTTACCTATGAGTTGTCTACATACTGTACATACACATACGTACATAGGAAAATTAATATATTATGCTGTGAGGTTTTATTGCACGCGCAACTGCACGTGACAGTAAAATACCTCTTGATTGAATTAACAGGACAATGCAATGAAACTTTAGTGTGGGAAAATATGCGGGGTTTAAATATAAATATTTTTTATCTATAGTTTCAATCATGATATCGATGAAATATGAACATTTAGGTAAGTGAGCGCCAGAAGTTGTTGAAAGAATTTCGAAAATACATTATATTAAACAATAAATAATTCTACATATTATTTTAGAAACTCATTTGTATGTTACGTAATCGATATAAAACTCAGCTCACGCTGATCGTGTGTCGATGATCAAGTTTAACGAGTGGAAAGTTCAAAGAGGGCAATGACATCAGACGACAGTGTCGGCACTTTGTCGCGCAACCGCCTGAAAATCACGCTAATTTGTATGATATTCAATCGTGTGACGTAGTCGTGAACCAGGAACAAATAGCCTCAGATCATGTTTCGTGAACATTGACGGCAACATGTGCGCAGCAGCAGCCACCGCCTTATTTTCTACTAAAAAATATGATAGCCTCATTACGTCATGCTCACATGACAAAGTAAAAAAAATACAGTGTGAACTCACTTTGAAAGTACAAACAAGTGCTAAAATATTTCTGTGGCTAAAATGAAATACAAATTTATAATAAATACTTGCCAGTATGTAGCCAAAAACTAACTGATTTGTTCTTTTTTTGTGAATAATACAAAGACTTTTTGGCAACGACAATTATTTGGCATACAATAGCGATAAATTCAAGGAGAAATGATAAAGTGGCATTGAACTTTATAAAAGTATAAATTTAATTTTCCATGATACTTGTAGATGTTTGAAGTAGTGCCTACTGCTTCTTTTTGTTAACATGTTTTAGAACAATGAACGATAAAGTTCATAAAAGCATTCGTTTGCTGACGAATGTAAATAAATCATATTTATAAACAATCTGAGATCAACTCAAAATACAAGCATTGTTTATGAAGTACCGCGGCCCCGTAACCAAAGGGCCGTTTCCCCAAATTGTATCGGTATCGGTCGCTTTTCCCAGAGACCTCTACTCGAAAACGCCTTACTGGTCGTCCTCACTACTGGCTCAGTGACCGCTCTCGCCTGCTCCACTTCATTCCGCCACCTTTACAAAAGCGTAGCGGTGGCGTAGCAACCCCGTAGCGCTGGCTACAGCCGTAGCAATATAGTGTATTCCACCTAAAGCTAAATAATTATAATATTACGTTAGATTTTATTAAAAATAAGTGTCTTTTACCAATAATTATATTCTATGTTACATTTTGGACCAAACCATTGAGTTAACGTCATTATACCATTCGTGACCCTTATGTATAAAGATATCTCTAAATTTACATATGATATTGAACTTTTGGCGGTCTATCTATGTCTAATTTTCAATTCAAGGATATATTTGATTTCCATTTATTGCGTCTTTACAATATTCTATAGCAAAACACTACTTTGAATACAAGTCTAAACCCCATTTAATGGTGCTTGAAAAATAATGTGTGATTATAGAATTTAGTAAATTTCAGGTATAGGGTGACACACAGATTAAATATCAAGCACATGTATAAGTACCTAATTTGGAATTGGTGGCGCATTACATCACGTGTAGTAGGTAAATTTGATAATATAAGTCATGCTACATGCTACGTGTCGTATAGATAGGTATACGTCGGCACTTGTTTACCGCGCGATGCTCGCAGACCTTGAGATTCGGCAGCGGTCACTGGCCCGAGGCCTCACACACATAATATAAATCTTATTATTACCCGCCGACCTCGGTTTCTCACCGGTTGTTCTATTACTAATCGCAAAAATTTATCCGGAAATTAGTCATTCTTACATTTAAGTTGAATTTTGTTTGTTAAAATACTTGAAAATTTTACCTCAAATTATCCTGGCCTTGGCATATGATTGAATACTGTAAATAATAATTTTATTTCAATGTCGAACTAAACAATATGAAGGATGAAAAGTTTTAGATGTATAATTTGTGAGTAATTATTGAGTTAATTAACTTAAGACGCCCGAGGATCTGACTTCTTCGACAGTATCCAGGCCATTCGTGTTATAAACACATTTCTAAGACTTCCTTGTTTATTTTACGTGATTTTCTAGATCTTTTAACTTCTCCCTTATACTAACTGTGACAAAATAAATATGTGTTGACATGATTTAATATCAAAAGCGTCACATATTTAGAGAGCGCTAAAACGTGACAAAAAGGTAATATGAGGTAACTTGATGACTTTATAGTAATTGTTTTATTGCATTGTTGCAATAGCTACCTACTTAATATTAATTCTGTCAAATAATGTGACCTGTTATTTTCACATGCTATTAATTTTTCACATTACAGTTCGTTGACTCTGTGGTTGGGTGTGTTTGTATCCGAATTCAGTGTATGATCAGGGCTACGTTGGTGTGGGTTAACATTCTTGTGCTATATAGCGCCACAGTGTGCTCGTTACAGCACGGAGAGATGTGAATTAACCGTGCCTTCGTTGGTTGTTGGTGATTTTGAGGCGGCTCAAGGACGCCTGGTGAGGTTCAGTAGCCACCTTCGGTAGTGAACGACATCATGCCGTGCGTTGACCTTAGTTTCCTGTGCCAACTCAGAGTATACTAAATATATCACTTAAAATTTCAATTTAATAGTAATATATGCGCACTATTTAATCGACTTTGACTTAGAAACAATACCTATATTAGCATATAAAGTGATATGCAGTGTGAACGGCGACGTAGTTGCCTCCACACAGACCATAAAAATAACGACCACTTTTGAATTCATTGTACCTTTTCTTGGGTACCAAAACGATTCAAAATTTTAAACCGGTCGCAAGCAGTTTATTTTACTTTTGATCTAGACTTGGATAAAAAATTTACGACAAAATGCAAAGTAGCTACAGTATTTGATTTTCCTTGTTACAGGTAAGTGTCACCGACCGACTCAACGACCTCAAGTTTAATCGTAAGGAGGTAAAGTTAGCTGGCTCGCTTGATATGATTGCACATAATGGTGTGTTCTCGTTAGAGCACAATGCACCAGGTTGCAGTGGTGGAGTCAGTCACCCCGTCCTAACGGGGCTCGCCCTATGCCCCGCTAGCAGCTCACAAGCTGCCGTCATCACGCCGCGATAGTCGTGCAATCGTGCTTACTAATGCCAACTGGACTCCATACGCATACGCAATATTATGGACATTCGCGTTGCCCCTGCCGCAGCCGCGCCTATTCAAATGCACATTGAGGAAAAGAACAGAATTTCTCTCACAAGAATCAGTACCTTTGTATAATTGTATAACACAAGTAATGTCCGAGGATCCCGCCGGGCTTTTGTCAACAAATCGCGAACATAAAAATGCTATCTTTTTGTATATTTTTGGCATTTTCCATGCTAAGATTTTAAAGTTATTTAGAAAAGGAAAAATACGACCGCGGGCAGGATTCGAACCTGCGTCTTCTGGTTACCAGAAGACGCAGGTTCGAATCCTGCCCCCATATAAAAATGCTGATTGAGATTATTATTAAGTTCAAAAGTCGTCATAATCTAAACTCGTTAATATGGCTGTACCAGTTTCCTAGGGAATTTAGTTATATTTTCTGTAATTTACTAAGTACATTCTTATTTTTATTGTTGTCAATATTGGTGTTATAATATTATAGTAACACAATTTTGAGAATAATATTTTTATGGTAGTTTTTTAGATAAACTAATTTAACAATCGTTAATATATTATCACAATACTTTAAAAAATATATTGATTCTAAATGATGAGAATACAATATTGTGAAAATATTGCAGGGCATCCCGCTGATATTTTATCATTAATACGAATCTTTGTAAGGGCATCCCTCGGCCGCGATATCGTTTAGCGAGGACACAATACATCAACAATCTGGGAATGTCGGTTACGAGCCGAATCTAACAAAAGGAAGTTAAAAAACTTTTGTAAAAGATTCAATCCTCGCACTTTTTGTCCCCAAAAAGATTTCGATTAAACAATCATTTTAATTTTTTCAACATCTCAGAAGAGTTAGATATTGCGAAACTTGCACAAAAACTGAGACGTTACCTGTTCGTGAAATCCGAGATGAAAAGAAAGGGTAGGTCGAATCGCATCGTGATTTTTTTGACAATAGGAGCACACCATTCGGATTGCATTTTTTACGCAGATTGTATAAATTTTGAACCTTTGAAATAGAAATTGAAAGGAATTTGGGAGTAAGGGTTAGCAGATTTCTATTGACCTATTGTTTACTCAGCAGATGGTATTAAATTTGCTCGTTGCTCCTTGATCCATTGACAATATGGGTCATCATACTTACATCCAAAAAGGAATAATATCACTTAACCTAAATGTATTTTAAGTTTTTAACTTACGACGACTGCGAGGACATGGTCGGAAGGCGTGTTTGTAAGATCTCACTTTCTCTCACTCGTGTCAAATATACGAAGAGACTTTTTCTGAATGCAAAGCTATCTTATCTTATTTTTATATTATACATATAATTATAGTACCTATAGCTAAATAACCGCCATTAATTGTACTGTTTTATTTATGTTAATTTATTGATATATGAGTACATACAGACAATTAATATTGCAAGAACTCTTTATTCTGTTTATCACGAACAAACCCTAAAGCTCCCTGCAAGACAGGCATAGCGACATAGCCTACTTAACTATTATTTTCAACAATTACCTAAACAATTAACTAAACGTAATTAAGAAAACTAATTTTGAAACATAAGAATCATTCATCAGAGCACTCAGATGATAATATTTATGAAAAGATATTAAACAAAATATAGAAAACATTTGAACGATGTTGTTTTAGTAGAGAAAAGAATTGTGAAACAATAAAACAAACATAATAATTTGACGACAAAAACCCAAAACGCTCCGTAAGACCTTTCTACGAAATTGACATTGCTACAAGAAGTAATTTCACCAGTAAATCTTTTAATACAATTTCGGACTTTAAGTGGTCATAAAACTTTATTATTTCGCATGACAAAGGTTTCCTAACGTTGTGGTTCCAGACTCTTTCATGGTGTCAATAATGTAATTAACCATTAGGTACCTGTTTTTTTTCAACTACATACTTTTTCTATACATTGACTCTAGTGTCTCAGTGCTGGCAAAGGTCTTCCTCATATTCTTCCGTTTCTCCCACATTGTTACTTTTTATTCTTTAATTCAAGAGCCTTCCTTTTCCAAAATAAAATACCACTCACACACTGACTATAATCACGAAATATAAGTATAATATATAATATCTAAAGGCTACATAAACTTATAATTTTACATCATAATCAACCCATTTACCACTCACTGTTAAGCACGGGTCTCCTCTCAAATTAAGAGGAGTTAGGGTATAGTCCACCACACTGGCCTTATTCAGGTTGGTAGACTTCACACGCCGTCGAGAAAATCTCCTTCCTCAGTTTCCTCACTGTTTTACTTCACCGTTTAAGCTCGTGATAATTAATTATGAATAGACTTAATTAACTAATGACTTAATTAACTATAAAAAAATAACTTACACTTAATTAATGTATTTATATTTAATTATCACTCGCATAAACAGTGACGGAAAACATCGTGAGGTAACCTGCGTGCCTTAGAGATTTTTCTCGGCGCTGTGTGAAAGTTGCCAACCCGCACTAGGCCAGCGGGGTGGACTATAGCCTAATCCCTCTCAACCTGAGAGGAGACCCGTGCCCAGCAGTGGGACAGTATATGGGTTGATGATGCTGATGATGATGATGATGACACTTAATTGGAAGTGGAGGTTTATGAGCAGTGGACCTCCTGTGGCTGAAGATGTTGCTGATGACAACACTTAATCATTAAAATTTAGGTTAAATTTTGTTTGGATATAGGAACTCTCAAGTTGGCTATAACTTCGCAATTCTTTAAAATATTACATTGATAATATTGAGAAGTTCTGTTGTGACAGATTTTTCGAGAAGTTTTCTTTGTTAGTTATTAATGTGATAGTGGAGTGGCACAGCAAGAACGTGGTGCACCGTTACACGCACTCGCGGAGTTGAGTGCACGCGCGCGCGGTCGCCGACTCCACCAGACAGACCCACGTCGGACTCTCTGTTACCAGATTCGGGGCTACCTTCCAAAAGTAATAGAATTTTGGAGTTAATAAGTTATTCGCTTCTGACAAAGTTCTCTTTGGAGAAAATTGGAGGTAGTTTTTGTAAGATTCTTCGCTATCCCAAACATAGGCGGGGTATTAGTGTCAGGGTGAAGAGATTGATTGACACATCTATCCTAAATTCATAATTAAACATTTTATTTAGTGAATATCAAAATGTATAAATTACGTCTGAGATACACCATGTCCTTTTTTAATTTTGTTAAGGTTTGGAACCGTCACATATTTTCTAGAGCCACATTTAATAAAAATGGCACAGGTCTCATTTTTGATCTCAAACATGGTAAAAATTATTTATATATTCGATTACGTCAGTATTTTAACATGTGCCCGGTGTCACGCGGCCGTCATGCGTATGTCGTGCTTATCCAACGTATAAAAAAACTATCACAAAAGAGTTAAAATATGTAAATAACAATGTTGGTACCGCCCCACAGTGCACTAATAACAAGGTGCAGCCGATGCCACGTTTCTGCCAGCTGGGACACCAGAAAGTGTGTTCACAATGCCGACCGCGCAAATTATTGATTGCCAAAAATCGAATAACAGCCATTGTAGTCTTTTGGGTAAATAAAGAAAACTTGGTATAGCCTCTTAACTACCTTTAATAATACATATGCCAGGTTGAATGACTGCTTTATTGTTATTTTTTTTGACAAGGAGGTCACTGTGCGTGATATTACACTTGAATCCCGCTACCAAAGATTAAATTAGAAGGTAACATGTATAGACAGCCGATTATTCTCTGCTATAGTATAATTACAGCAATTCCAATAATGGTTATGGCATCCTACGCAAAACTGACGTAGTAAATGATGTAAATCAGTCTAATGGATTTCAGCCTTCTACAGCGTTACAGCACTCACGTAATTAACCGTACAGCGGTTTCAGTTGCGAGGAAAATTAATAAGTCATGGATTGTATTAAGTACTCTTTAATTTAAAAGCTAATAACGTTATATTTGCCACATTGTATAAAACTATTGTTACACTTAATAATTATTCGGAGATACTGATAGCTGATATTGTATTAACTTATCAATATACCTCAGTTCGTAGTGTTCATATAGGTATACCAATGATCCGTGGGGGCACACTGAAGAAAAAAGTTATAGGAACCGGTCTCTTATAAAACGAAAGTTGGTTATAGGTAATCGCGCAGCACTTTCTCCGCGAATGTACTTCAATACAATTGCCGCCCCTATCCCTACACAGATCACATACCGTAAAACACATAGATGATTATCTTCTCTTTAAATTATGTATATAATACACAATCAATTGAAAATAAGTTAAACAACGGACAAAAACCGAATTTGTCGAATAATTTTATAAAAGCTGCCAAATGGAAATACCTATCTCTTTTTCAAAAACGTATAGGTAGTTACTTTTAAAATATTTTCTTACTATCTATTTAAACGGTTGACGGAGTGGGTGATTTAAATAAAGTCAAGGGGATCATTTGCGTCGCAAACAACGACGACGGGGTCAGTAGACTCGTGCGCGCAACTGCCGAAATTATCGCGGCCGGTACACGCGCCGCGCGCCCGCCGCGGCCAACGAACGAGCCAAGGCCACGGTGCCTCCCCGGCCCCTACCAGCCGCCCACTCTAATCTCGCAGCTCCTGCTGACAGCCTTAGATAATAATATATTATGTTGGAAACGAATCGATCATCCGGTACACATAAATATAACCCTCGCCTATCGGGCAACGCGAAGCCTTGAACCGTAGCCAATAAAAGATTTTAAAAAATCGATTTTCCGATGGATTAAGATAACAATGTAGTAGGTATGTGGTTGTGGCAACATTTTTTTGTTATTTGATACAATTTGATTAGGAATAGGTGTAGACGTAGCTCTCGTTACCCTTAGTTTGAATTGTGTTTGAATGTTAGTGTGTGAACGTGTTAGAATTGGGACTATTTATCTAGCAAGCATTAAACGTGAATCTGGCTGACCCAGGTATTTTATCAGTGTAGCCATGCGAGGCAGAGCGCGGTGGGAGGCTGGGCGGGTGGCGGAAGCGGCGGCTGCGAGAGCGCGGGCGCGGGGCGCGGCAGGTGGTAACGTCAACGCGCGACCGTGAACTTTCTTCGGACACGTTTTCAGGAGTTAGTGCTGCGCAATATTTCGCGAAATCGCGACTCAGGCCCGAGTGCCGCGCGGCCCGGGTCCCTCGCCTCGGCGTCATACCGCGTGCTGCTTTTCCCGCCTGTTTTTCCATACAACATTCGTTATATTTATAATTTGTAGTGTAAAGTATAAAATTAAATGGCCCAAGATCTATACTGACAAAAACTTTTAGCAATATCATTCAATAAAAAAATAAATAATATGTCATATGTATAAAAGAAAATATTCATCATAACAAATATTTTCTTCCGATTTCTATAACAACTAAACAACATATTTTAGATAAAAAATATGTCACTACAACGTATACTTTATAAAAAAATGAATAATGAAAATAAATGTAGCGTTATACTTTTTACTTTATTAAAACATGCACATAATGGTCACGATTTCGTATCCGAGACCTAACATGGACTCATCAAAATGTAAATTTTACATATTTAGTTCGAGTTCAAGTCTATCTTTATAGAAATAAATTATAATAGGTATGTAGAAAATTCAGAGTGATGCGGAATAACACGATGCCTTCCATCATAATGTTTATTTTATTCTTCGATAATACAAAACATAAGTAGCTCGCTGCTTACATAACCTAAATCTTGACATAATAGATACCTACCTATTATTATAAAAATAATTCTAGGTTATTTAGTCTTGGAAACGGTACATTTACAAATACTTAGTCGTTTAATTTCATTGAAAATTATCTCAAGGCGCTATAATGAGGGCGAGTAAATGTAACACTAGGAAATGTTCAGCATTAGCTTCCTCATTGTTGCGCATAGTGTGGAGTGTAGGTGAGTAGTGCAACGTAAACCAACAACGTCAATAGCGCCAATAGCGTCCACCGCTCGTGTGCGCGGGCGCAGCGCAGTTGAGTCCCACTAACTAACATTATACAACGAGGTGCATCATCGCCGCGCGGGGGACGCCGCGATGCTCTGATTACGCAAAGACCCACTGCGCAACATCTCTCCTATACTTCACCACGATACGTTTTGTAACATATAGCTAAGCCAGCACAAGCTCTAAGCTAAGTCTTGGACCAATAACCCATTTCAACGCTCTATTTGGCGCGTTCGCATTTCACTCGTCATGCTAGGGTGGAAAACATGGCATGTCCCATTTTGATAATTTTTTACAAGATATGTAAGAGGTGAAACGGCAATACCATAATAATTCATTGTTGCTTAGCAGATGATTGTGTTAATAACACAGACACAGTCGTCCTCTGTAGAAGCAGGAAGTCTCGCCTTGATGCAAATATCAAGGTGAGGTGACCGAAAGGAGAAAGGCTCCTTCATCAGCACAATACACGTTCTTGCATAAATATTTAATTTAATACTGGTAGTACTACCTGATACGAGAAATTTTATCATATTGTATTACGCTATTCGTTAGTACGATAATGCCTCCATAGTCCATACGCAGCGAAGAATGTTATACATACATATTATGGGCTTATGAGTCTTTTCGCGTTGTATTTTGGCCCAGCGAGGCGGCGCAGGACTTCGTCGAGCGTACGCGCAGCGTAGACGCGCACGCCACGAGAAGTCTACGCTGTGCCTACATCTAATGCGATTAAATCGATAACTTATTTCACCGTATAAATATAAATATATTTTGCATGTAGCTGTAAATAATAAAATAGTTTAACCGCTCAAATTAACTCAAACAACTACTGAGGCTACCTTGGCCTTAAGCAATCGTAATGTTGGTAAACACAAAACAGTAAACAGTAAACAGTTCACATAAAAATAATAAAAAATAAATAAATCGTTAATAAACTTCTGTGAGTGCAGCAGCAAGAATATAAAATAACCTTTTTGGTAATCTAGCTGTTACCCGCGGTTTCACCATACCAAAGGGGTTTTTGAGATAAAAGTCCTTCTCCAAGGTCTAATCTATCTCTCAGACCAATTTCCTCAAATTCGGTTCAGGCGTGAAAGCGTAACAGACAAACAGAGTTACTTTCGCATTTATAATGTTAGTAGGGATCCTCACACTCATAGATTAAGCATAAATTATGTATTTCATACAATTTCCACTCTTGTTTAGTTGTTGAGTATACTCCCAAAGTTTAGAACAATTAGATTTAGTTAACATTCCATTTCCTCATGTCGGGCCGTTGCCTTGAAGTTGACATTGCAGCTAAATCAGCACAGTTTGACATTGACATGTTCCGATATTCGAACGAGGAAGTGCTCCTAGTTTATTCCGCGGGGCCGCTCGAATATGTTTGGCGGTTTGTGATTAGAAATCCTACATAGAGCAACTGATAATATAAATGGGTATCTCACTCACTCAAACTAAAACAAGAGATATTTGTACATAGCTACGTAATACGTATGGTACAATTAGTGTAATAATACTGACGACCACAAATAATTTTATGAGCTCTAAGTATTGAATCACGTCGGGGTCGTTGTAACCTCTCATTTGCGTGTTCATGATTTTTGCCAAGTATCCAAGGTTGAATTACGTCATATACCTAGCTAGCCATTTACGATTTGAAAATTCGCTTGAAATACATAGGAAAATAGCGTTGTAATATTCAAATGTTATTTAGACCATACCTACAAACAATTATACCCATTATGATACAAATAAGTTTATTGAAAATACCTATATACAAATATGTATATTACTTTCATATTTAAAGCAATTATAGCCAAACTAATTTAATTCATTTTATATTTTTTAATAAGATAGCTATTACAATATGTACATATTGTCATTACATTGCCGCTGTTAGTATCTATAGTATAGTAGTATTCTACCTATAATATATCTATAGATATCTAATTATCTATTTACCTATAAGTCGATGAAGTTTCAATAAAATTTGTGGTAGGTACTATGAAGTGATCACAAATAATATTTTAGGCGAACTTTGTGTGGGGCTCCAGGCGTCACTACATTCAGCTATTAATTGAACACACCCGACGAATTGACCTTGGCCTTGGCACGGGTTGCCGAATCAGCCGAGGTCAGCCATGATTGAGAGCGTCCGGATCACACGGCCTGTATGTCATGCTTGCTTATTCATGGTAATAATACACTTCGGCGAACAAATACTATAACTAAATAAATATAAACGAATGAGTACTTCCAAATATTATGTAAAGGTTATGGATGCGTTAACTGCAGTCATATTGGAAGTATAAATATACGTGGATAGTTTACTTATAAGTCACATTCGGGTCCTTTCAGAGAAGAGAAACATTTATTAATTTATTTCATTTGAACATTTTAATTTTCACTACAAATTATTATATCAGTCCAAGAAATATATTTAGAAAACGTACAGAATTAAAATTCATACCAAAAACTTATGTGGGGTGGCCCGGGCACGGTGTCACCGTCGAGGGCACCCCAACAGCCCGCTTGGGGTAATTGACTCATACTGACCTCGCAGTGCTTCGGAAAAACTCGCTACAGCTCGGCACTCTTCGCCACGCGACACCGCTACGTATCTACTTCTGATTTATAAAAACCATTTTTATTAGACTACAAAAGAACAAGAATTTAATTGTTTTACATGATTTTAATAAAGTAAATCATTCCTTAATCACATAGTAATAGAGGTGCCTACCTAATGACAAAAAATTCGAGTAATAAACGTATAAATTGATAAGTCTCCTAAAATAGGCATAATTTGCTTAAAAAGAGGCTCCAAGCACTACCTATTCTATTTTAATCAGTGAAAGCATGTATTTGTATAATAAAATTAATGTCAAAATAAATGTAACCTAACTACTTACATAAAAATTTAAGGTGTGTACAAAATTTAATCTTAATTACAATTTATTATTTGTTACGAAGTTAGTGGTTGAATATGGCTACAATAACAATCGGTTCGGTGAGCGTCGCGGCGGTTCGTATTTCCGATGCGCAGCGGCTGTAATCGCCGTCTCAGCGAGGCCTTGACCGCGCGTTGTCCGCTACAAACATGAATTCGGTCTCCATTCCGTTCTGACCGAATTGCCAACGAGGCTCCTTTACTTCGCAGAACTGTTCAGCGTATCCAGGCCGCCAGTATCTAATTACAATAATATTGCGATTCATTTTTCTACTTTGTTTTGACAGCACGTGCGTAAAATCATATTATTATACGTAGGTAGTGGTCCAATTAACATTAATTTGTAATGTTTCAACACAATAAGACCATGATCAATCATTCATCATTAAGTAAAATATAATGTCATTTTAAAATTAAGATACATTCTTGTTTCTCAAGATAGCATTACTGTACCATACAAATAAAAACATTTATAAATAAATTTGAATAACAAAGAAAAATATTTAGGCTCATATTTCAACGTTTGCCCTTGTGGTTGACAATTACTATTGTAAAAGGGATCAATGATCACATCTTTTAAAAGCTTTTCAGCTAATTTATGAGTGGGATAATGGATGCGAACTAAATAAAATGCTGAGTCCCGTTTGTCCGGAGGCTGGGCAAACACGCTCGCTTTGTCCCTGCGTCCTTCGGCCGGCGAGGGAAGGCCGACGTTGTTCTCTCAGTGATTGTTGCCTTTTATTTTGTAAATCAACTGTCATTAACTGCCACGGGTGCACCTCACAATAGATCGCTTGTAAACATTTAAATTGAGGGTTAAATTGTCTGACTGATACGACAACAATCTCCACTCATATAATATACTAAACTCACTGACACCCATTTATTTAATGTTTCTGAAGAAAACTTTTAAGAATGACTTTATCGTTATATCAATATAATGAATCATCATTGTATATTTTAAATATGTAAGTATTTTTTAATATTAATCCGGAAAAACAAAAAATGGAAACCATAAATTGCAAGCAGCATACGGTCTACTTTTTACTTCGTAAAAAAATGCCCGATACATCGAGATCATTGTCTCGCCGTTTGTGGTCACATTGAACAATACAAAACTTACATGTGGCTACCGACTGACGATGCTTGGTTTGACTTTTTTGATTATGGGTATTACAGAAATATGAACTCTATTTCAATAGCAGTGTAATCAGTATCGTGCTTCTGTTAGTTTTAAGTAAAAGCTGACTGATATTTGATATTCGCACCCCGATATTAAAAGTGAGGGCAGCGGAAGGAAGTAAAAAACTGGGATCGTATTCACTTTCACGTTTTAATCGGCACACATGTCGCTATTCGTTTTTTTGTGTTAGACTCCAGAGATCAAGCTGGGAGTGACGGTAATGACAGAATATAACATCTTAAATAAAGTCCCAAACTAAGCAGAATTTGTACTACGGGTATATACTTACTTTTTTTTTGTAAATACTTATAATACATAAGAAACACCCAGACAAACATAAACACTTATGTTCATCACATAAATATTTGTGTCCTGCGGCAATCGAACCCACGATCTCGTGTTCAGCCGTTCGACACGCGAACCACTAGACCACAAACGTCGTCAAACTCAGTTTGTTAGATCTTGTAAAACAATTAAAACATTTTAATATTGAACTGTAACATACCTAAATTCTATTGTAAATTTGAATGTGTGATGTGAAAAACACGATAAACTAACGTCACACAACTCGTATACGTACGAGTAACTAATGTATGTAGGTACAATGTACAAATATTTACCATACCTCACTTATTATTCTTACTAAGTCACTTACTAAGTCATTTCTTATAGTCAAAGTCAAATATTTTATTTCAATCAGATCATTAAAATATGTATTATAAGTATGTATTTACAAAAAAAAAGTATATAAGTATTATATCCATTGTCTAGTACCCATAGTACAAGCTCTGCTTAGTTTGGGACTAGATTGTGCTGTGTAAAATGTCCCAAAATATTATAATATTATTATTATTATAAATAGCACTTTGGAAAAGTCAAAACTAGCTGCACAATTCCAACAAGTGGGTCTTATGGAGAAGAACCGGCAAGAAACTCCATAGACACTCCTTAAAAAATCGATTACATTGTTATTCTCGGTTTAAAATTTATGAACTTACAGTTATTTAATTGTAAACTGTAAATTTTAAATTAGTAAGTCAAGTGTAAAAAAAGTTAAAATGATTTGTCGTGAACTAATTAATACCTAAGTATAGAAGGTAACAGCTGTACTCTTTATTTTTATAGATTTGTGTTAGCATTCATTACATTACATTTTACTGAAATAATTATTTGTATTTAGAGAACAACGAAGTAAAGTTATGGGTTCAATATTATGATAATATTGAACCCATAACTTTACTTCGTTGTTCTCTAAACGTCGTCCTTAAAATAGTTATTGCATGAACAAGTTTTTGATAAAGTACGTGGAACATAATAACCATATAAGTAATATGTGTAGGTGTGTGCATTGTACTATTTTATATATTTATAGTACAGGATACACAAAAACGTAGGTACACGTGGAAGGATATTTACGAAACCCTTTAAAAAGTTTCCTTTTGTGCAAATGGGAAAGTATTGGAGCGAAATAATCGCGATAAAAAACTAAGAAAAAACATTAACACACACCTTTTCACACACTGATGTCAGCTCGGAACGCTTATTTGTTAAACATATATATCATTATACCTATTAAGATTATTATTTTTAATATACGAAAAGCTCGTAAATAATGTCCATGTTGAGTCTTGATATGTGTATAGGTAACACGAATATGACGGCTTAGGGTGCGGATTAATTTTTCATATCTAAATACCCAAAAATACATTAATTAAAAGTAGTTAATTATGTAGCTAAAAAATATGAATATAAGCATAACTTTCGTTTATATTCTACCGGGGAAAAGTCGTAGGCGAAAGCTTGTTTGTCAAAACTATAAATAGGTAGGTACCCAGTAAGAAAGGTATGCGTTGCAGCACTTGTAGCTACTTATATCGGTTCCACTTTCTTTTAATACCGCTGTGCTAATTTTTCTGGCACTTCAACTGACTGACTGACTTTATCTTTTATAAGAACGGATTTCAAAGTGATTTAATCAATTTAATTATAAAGGAGTAATAAAATTATCATAATTGAAACAAAATGTGGCGTCGAAGTAATGTGTTGTATGTTTAGTTGTCCAGTGTCAGTAGGCTGACAGCGGCGGAGCGCCTGCGCGCCGCGTGCCGGTGGCCTTGACCGGCCTGCGCCAAAATTTCCAGGTCGTTCACCCGCCATGACGCCCACCGCCACTCGTTTTATCTCGCGTAAATAACTGCTCGCACAAGCGAATAAACACCTAACTACGCTTCGGATAAGAACGAATATTCCGCTATGACAATAATTGTAACGTCAGTGTTATATAAAGACGTGTTTATGTACCTATTGTTAAAAGAAACTTGTTTATCAATTACAAGAAGGTAGGTAAATACGTATTATGCAGAGTTACACAAATTACCTACCGGGTTACATACATAGTTAGTATACTTATTAATCGAAGTTAGGTAGGTAACTAAGTATATTATTATTATGGTAATCGGTCCCTAACAAAATTTAACAATTGCTAGTGCTTTTAATTTATCCTAAATCCCTATACATCGGCTCACGTGTATCAGTTACACAATATTTATTTAAATAAATATTTCATCACGTTTTAGCGACTGGTTAGTTTATACTAATTAATAATAGGCCTACTTATGTGAGCTAGTGTAGCTCACATTAGTAAGCAGGTCTTTTATACCTAGATACAGTCAAGCATCTGTATCTACTGTCCATTGTGTTGGACAAATTTGTACAATGAGATAAGTACAAATTACGGCGGTACAAGAAGAAAATTTGAAAATTATGGTTATATAATCCCGGAAGTATGTGCTAAGGGGAAGCAGGCAAACAGGGCGCTCCGGCAGCGGGTCAGTCCGTCACGCGGCGACCTACACCGCGTTCGCCTGCTATTTAGCTCGATTTCGTGTTCAAGTTCAGTCGCGTTCCATCACCAAAAATATTTTTGTAGTGTGACGCAACCGGCAACGGCTACGTCCCACTCGAACGCTCGGCTAGTCTCTCTGTCGGTGCCGCTCTCGCGCGACCTTGGCCGCGGTGAGCCGCAAGGTTCAGGTCTTCGAACTCGCGCTGAAGCGCGGGCCGCGGGGAGCGGAGTCGTCAGCCCTCCAATCGCTCGCCGCGCACGTCTGCGCGTGCTCGCGATTGGTCCACCGTTGGCGCGGCAATGACCTCGGAGACCGGAGTTCGAAGCGCACCGATCCTCGCTCTGAAGCGTAGAACGACAGGCTTAGCCGACCGATAAAGGCGAATTTCGCTTAGCCAGCTACGCTTCGTCGTCAAACCGATTGTATCGCACGGAGCGCTGATCTTTTTGCAGACTTTCACTCTTAAGGGGAAACTCGCGCGGCTTCGAGCAGGAGCGCGCGCGACACTCGCTCAGTTCGTCGATCGAGCTCGAGTGAGACGCACGCGGCGCGTGCAGCGGCTATATCGCGGGACAAGCGACCTTCATCCCTCGACGTGCCGGCCGCGCGCCTCGGCCCATGCACTCCTGTCCTATATTCAGTGATACAGCGTGCTCGACGTTCAATGTCTAAAGCCAACGGGCTCCATGTGGTTTACGTGTAGTGCAGTGCGGGGGAGGACAAATAATTAGTTTTAAGTACACACACGAATATAAATGACTTTAGTGATGTCTCCTGATAGTAGCTACGGGCGGTACGATGCGCCTACGCCGGCTGACCATAATATGATGAACCCGGCTCACAAGGAACGGGAACCCGAGCTGCATATAGGTAGTGCATTTAATACAATAATTTACTTGTTTATTTACATTATTATAATGTGTTTGTTGTCATTTTTGTCATTGTTGTTGTTGTTGTTTCGAAGACAACATTTGATAGAATGTGAATTCAAAAAAATATTTAAATGGGTAGGTATTTTTCACAGCAAGTGTGGCTACCTAGTCCTACCTACCTAGGCATGACGTGAAAAGCGACCTAGGTACCAATAGCGTGAAAATTATTACCCACCTAAACAAAAATAGACCTCAATTATTTCTTAACCTTGAGTTACATAATGTCCAGGTCCCGATATCATCAACTTCAACCATCATTAAAAATTAGGTAGGTAGGTATTTCAGTCGAAAAACATTTTGTTTATTATGTATGTTATTGTTGTTCATATGTAATGGAATTAAATTATTTAATTTTTTTTTACCTTGTACATAGTAATGTGAAAAATAGTTGTGGAACACCACCACCAAATCAAATACAATAGGTAGGTAGGTACCTAATTTTCCTTAAATTTCATGCTGGATTGATTTTAACGACATTTTTTTAAAATCTGATTAATGATGTACCTATGTAGGGAATTGATGAAAGGGTGCAATGCAAAAAAAAAACACCTATAGAAGTATTAATCGAATCTCTTTTTATTGAGTCCTAAAGCCTCTGTAGAACGAATATTTGATGGATTGAATGTTGAAATTTTCTATTCGAAAGGGCCCACCGAAAAAACAATTAAAACAGCATTGTATAAAATAAACGCACTGTACAACAATGTCAATGTTATTTTCAGAGCATATCAATGGGGTCAGAATGTAGCCATGACTGCGGGGAACCCTTCAACGTTTGAAATAGATTCCTAATGATATTTCCTCTCATAATCGATTGATTTTGTGATTTCTTCCCGTGAAAATGTCAGCACAAATTAACAATAAAATTAATCGTTACTTGCATCAGTTGTCAACCCTTTGAAATATTTTTTTAATGATCAATACTTGCAATTATTATTAGATTATGTAAGGAAAGTAGTATTAATATGAATAGGCACCTGGGTAGCTAAAATAGTGTGCGTGTAAGCAGGTTCAACGTAGCGACAATTTTACTGCCTCACCGTCACCATTCTACTTTTACTTTTCCCTCAGTGGAAGTAACACAAGATTATTCGCTTACTCATAATATGAACGTCATAGGCAGTAATTAATTATGATAACTGAAAAGTCACTGTAACACGTAGTCCGTAGTCCGGTCACTACATTTTATAATTAGATATTTACACTGATATAACACTCAAATAAATAAAACTCCTCTTGTTGTAACACCGTAAAACAAACGTGTTAAGAACGAGGAAATAAAGTGTGAGACGTGATTCTGATCGTCGTTAAGTACTAATTATTTACAAACAAACATCGCCGTGACACAGATCCGCAGCGGTCGGAGTGGCCGCGTCTGTATTTTGCACGGTTGGTCGGCATTCGCGTTACGTGGACGCGAGACTTTCTCGCGCACTTTCCTTGCCTTTTAATTGACGTAACGAACGAGCGACTCTCACACACGCCAGCCAGAAAAACGCGCGTTGCATCATACGAGGAGAAATGGCTGCACGCTACTGACTCTGTTGCAACTGCACCAGTTACGTCTCACATTGCTTTCCCTGCACTATTGTGCTCCCCACTCGGCGTAGCAGTCGCCACTAGGCACTTTTGATAGTATACCGAAAGATAAGACTAAAATTATTGCGTCGAGGGCGACTATACTACGTTTCTACAAAAAAGAAAGTAACATCTATAGAAAGCGACGGCATCGAACGTCGACCCGCGGCGAGTGGTGTACGCCAGAAATAGAAAGTTTCTTCAAAAAGGCCCGGCGAGCCCGCTCCCTTAACAAATAAACAAACGACGGCTGGATTGAGGAAAGTGAGAGCAGTCGGGGGCGACGACTGAACCAGTTCCTGGTCGCGCCGCCACCGGACACGCCCGACCGCCCGACCACCCGACCGCCCAACAGCAGACCCGACGCCCCGTCACACCTGATGTTGCCGAAGAAGGCCTATCACTGACCTATTAACCATTATTACTAAGTTCATTAATGGATTGTCGACTTTATATTCACTCAATGATAACACCTATATACCTAATGTATTCATTATCTGTACAATTAACTTATTGGACAATAATAGAAATCGGTACGTTACTTTGGACCTATTATGAATATGATTAGAGGACACATATTTAGGTAATATTCTTTGGGTTTATTATTTTTATTCACATAATTTGTTGTTTTGTTTGTTACGAAGATGGGGGTCATTGACTGTGTAAGTTGAAAGACTTTCTAAAATGTCTATTAAGCGTCTGTCACCTTGAAGTACGCAATATGAACATATTGCATTACGTGAGATCAAAATATCAGCATTCAAACAATCGAGGCAGTTTTTTTACTCCGAATTGAAATAATACGAGGCAAACACTACACAATCAACAACACTCATCAATTTGATATCTACTTCTTCTTTTACGTACTCTACTAAAACCAAGTTATGAATTTTCACACCAGTCAGTGTACAGTAAACATGCTTGTGCATGCTTGTGAAATCTCTTATCGTGTAATGTAATGTTGTGAGTGAAAACAAAAGCCAAGTTAATAGTCACGCGATCACAGCTCACGTGTACTGCTGCAACTGGTAAAATTAAACCAATCTCAACACTCATTACTCATTAGGTATGCATATATACCTACCTATTATATTTTAAATATTTGAATTAAATATTGATTCGATTCGTCAATACTTATTTTAGAATAATTGTTTCGAGTAATAATTAAGTATACAATTTATAATACGTATAAACGTACCTACGTAAATTGCTTGAGTTACCAGCCCAAATTGTAAATATGATCAGCTCATGACAAATCAGCGAAAAATTAAACGTGTGAGCTTATGGTGGCGCATGGCACAAGGTCACGTGCAATCGCCTCAATGTTTGTTACACACGCCTGCCTTGTAATTGTAATACAACTCAGGATGTTTGGCACGACCGCACGAGTTAACTAACACTGTAATCTTCGAAACGTCCATAAAATTTATCGCAAATTACGTATACAGGTTTCTTTAACCGTTTTTTGTTTTGTTGCAGAGTTTGACGGCACTACGGTGCTCTGCCGCGTTTGCGGCGATAAAGCCAGTGGATTTCATTACGGCGTGCATTCCTGTGAAGGCTGCAAGGTAAATATCCTACATTTGATTGTGTATTATCTATAAGTTATTAGTTGCCGTTATCAAAATGTTCACCAGCACCGCTGTTTCGTAACACTGCCACCACCACTCCGTTGTTAATGCGAACTAAAAACAAAATGTCGATAGGTAGGTTCCTAAGTACGAAATGTCTGGAGCACGTCTTAGTTTATTTTAAAAAGAGTACGGTTAATTGAATCACGCATGCGGGTAGTCTGACTGATCATCTGAAGCAGGAAGTACGTGTGCGGGTGACACGGCGAAGGCGAGACGCTGCCCCCCGAGCGAACTGTTGCCTCGCGGCAGGTGCGAGTCGTACGAGCGCCAAGGTCGCAACACGCGGAACACAATCTCTGTGCACTCACAAAGCCCAACCAGATGACCTTATTTATGTACTAAATGTTAATTTGATTCATATAAAAAAGTCGCGGTCGTCGCGAGTCGAGAGATTCGTTTACCAACTATGTACCTCCCTAATAAGTAAAAAACAACGTGTGAACTCGCCATGATGGGTTTTGGGTCAACGGATAGGTAGGTTGTAGGTACCTGCCGGCCTTGTTCGGGTGACGACGGCGGCGGCGGTCAGACCCTTGTGCCCCAATTCTAAACATTTTATTTTTAATACCTGCGCTCGTCGGAACAATCACACGGGAAACGGTTGTCACCTTTTAACTTTGGATTACTTATATTTAATACTCTGTCGCTATGACTAGGATGGCTAGTTTGTGACGAGGTTAAGTGACACCAGTTCATGCAATCTAGCTTATGAATATTAATAATATTTACAAATATTCATACTTTGACGTTTAATTCCATTCCACTCTTTGGCGTGATGTAGTAACGTTAAAATATTAGGTATAGATCATAGATATTAAAATATTATATTAGTATAGCCATAGCCAAAAAAAAAACAAGGAAATTAGAATAATATGTAGATACACCTATTTATTACCTACCTAACTCATGAACACAAATAAAGAGAAAAATACCTCTGAATAGATACTTGGAGTTATTGTTAGTGAAAGCAAGCACAATAATTACGTGACCGGTGAACGTTCGAGAGCATTGAAGTCCCCGCTATTATAATCACTTCCTCATAATCATTAAGCATTAGGTAAAACTCATTACAACGTGTAAATTGTCGTTTAAATCTTATTTAAAGCATATAAACGTGATCCAAGATTTGTCAATGACTAAAGGTCCCATATGACTGTGAAAGTGAGGATGCACAGGGATAGAAGTGCAAGTTGTGTACCTAAATTGGTTTGGACGTTGGGTACTAGTTCGGCCGAGGCAGGCTCGGGACAAAGCGTGTGCTTCAGGGCCGCGGATGTCTGCTGCATTCTGTGCAATCGCAATGCCACCACGCAGACCACTTTCAGATATAATCACCGTATGAGTTGAGCTACGCTTGAGAGCTCGACCTGGGAACCGAACCCAAGACGGTTCGGTTCCCAGGTCGAGCAATGTTATTGGAATCTATGAAATTCTCAGTAACAGCTCGGAGTTTGGATTTGTGCCTGGTTAATGGCTCGCCCTCTATTACATGGGATTTTAACATACCGGCGAATTGTGGTTGTATTTTACACCTCTGCCTAATAAATGCCTAAATAATATCGCTAAAGCGCCAGCTAGCGGAGTGAATAAAAACAAAACTGTTAAAAATGGTTCGGCTACTCACTACTAGATGTCGCCTCGTAGCGCTACGGTGCTGCCACTGCTTTGTGATACGGCAACAAGAGGAAACTACTTGAATGAATGACGACGAAGAGCGAGCGTGTAATTTTTATATAACGATATGAGGTGCGGGGTGTTCGAGCGTACGCACAGATTGTAACGAACCTGATGCTGCCATATTTTGTTTATCAACATATATTCATTATTATTGACGATATCAACCCCAACAACATTGATTTAAAACGTAATATTTTTTTTTTCCATTGCCTAACAAATTTTTTTTAGTAACACTAATTGCAATCTACTGATGACCTTAGTCATATTCGTTATTGAGGATTAAACATTTTAACCAGAAGTTATTCTGGTTACTTTTTCTTTTTAAATTAAGTCATGAAATAAAAATTGTTACAATAATTTTCTGCGTACAGTTGCTACGCGTCGGAAGAGCTCACAAACTTCTTTGTTCTCGTCGTTGACCGACATAATTTCCGTGCGTTGTGGGTCGCTTATTTTTTCGGCACCAATTCTGCAGTGTAGGGCGCGCGGCCGTCGACCTCGCTTACTGGCTCGGCGCGCCTGGCGCTGCGCACATTCGCGCCGCCTCTCCTCGCCGTAAACAACTTTTACGGGCATCGAATGTACACGCTACGTGAACGTAACCCACATTATTTTTGAACTGTCAGCTCAAAAGTTCGTTGATCCCCAAGCAGTCATATTATTTATTGAGAACATCGCGCGCTAACTGTTGCGTTAGTGTTTATAACTTCCTGATGGACGTTATTTATATCGAACTTGACTTCAAAAAGTTTTATATAAAACACTTAATTATTTTTCATAAATATTTGTAGTACAAAGTGTACATGAATGTAAACGACTCGTATAATAAATATTTATATCTGTAATTCGTAGTAGCTAGGTACTATAAAAGTCTGCTTTCACATTTCAAAAAATATCAAATCATGTATTTACATGTTATTAGTAGTACGTACTTAGTTTCGAATTTCAAACACGTGAATTCATAACTTAGATATTAATACGATAAAGTAGACCATTCCTTTTCTGTACTTTTCGTGGTAAAGCCCTGTACCCAGATTTAAGTATTTAACCCGGAACATTTGATATGTGTGATGCAAAGCACCAATAGGAGTTACGCGACTTACTAAGAATAAACCTGCAATATATGAACGGGAAATGAATCACAATGACATGAGTCACCGGTGTGTTATCAAGTAAACATCTGCGACCTGCCAAGCACGTAAAGCGAACCGTAAGCGGGCGGTTTGCGGTTGCTTCCTCGGAAATATAGCGATGCAATGCGTCAGCATGTTTTAAGCTTGAGCCGGTGTTAGCGGAGTCGTTGTCCGCTGAACCGTTAGTCGTCGTCACACTGCGCGGCAACACCTTGCCACTCGACACCCGCCCGGCGCTCAGTTTGTCACTGTCATACAACTAACTACCGTACACTAAATAGAGCTTATAACACGTAGGTACCTATAACGTTTATACACAATCATATTCTTTATACTATGCTATGAGTAATATTAAATTCACATAATTACATAGATGATTTTAGCAAAATATAAAATTAGAACAAAAGTATTATATGTATACTTTAATAGTTAAGTATACAATAATACTGACAGTCGATCACTTTGCTCTAAGTCAAAATGAAGTCGTTCTGTCTAAAGCAGTAGCGATGCAATAGATCTATGCTAGTGTAGAGGATGAGTAATTAAACTACATAGGTACTGTTGACAAATCTTAATTATAGTTTTTATAACTAATAAATAGTGCCGGGGTTTACGTAGTTATGTCTAATTACGTACTTGTGTCAGTCAATATAAAATCTAAAAATCCAAAACGTTTGCAATTTACGTGTTTTTATATTTTCCCCAGGCATAGTTTCAAATTGATTTTGTGTTTCCTTACATGAATCTTAAATAAAGCTGCTATATAAAGCTGTTATAATAAGGTTGTAGTCTTTATTTTAATAAAATGCAAGTAAATGATGTAAGATAAATTTGTGATTACACGTGCTAATTCATACATAATAATATACTTGAGTCATATCATTATTCATTATCGAAATGACCTAAAACGATTGAACTAGGTAGGTAGTTCAGTATTAATAAAATTTTGTGAATACCAGACACAAATAGAACAATGTATTTTTGGAACTCGAAAGGAAGTCACCGTGTTAATTACTAAGCGGGCGATGACATATTAAGATTATCAAATTTTAAGAAAATCATCGTACCTAAATACTTCCTACCAAATTAGTTACAGTTTACTATGGGCGGATCTATTATGTCAAATTACTTGAGTTGTTTATCATATGTGTAAGTATGTATGTATACGTAAAAAATGTTAAGTATTATTCGGTGAGACGAGCGGGGAGGTTTTGTTTTCGCGGCAGCAGGTCAATGACCGCGCGGCCGGTCACTGCCCGCGCTGCGACCAATTATGGGCCACTCGCACAGCGCACAATGGATCGATGGCAGGGCGAAATTAGGCCACCGACCCGAAGAGCGCGCGGCCCGCTTACGCCACTCGCTTGCCGCACCAGCCTCCGCGCTCGCTCGTTGATGAGCATCATCATTATGAAAACCTCTCGGTCATCAAGTCAAAATATAATAATAAATACATCTCTACGTTACTAAGATACACTACGAGACTAAGTGAAAAGTGGTACGCGGTATGACAAGGATCCAAATAATTTTGTAGGACGTCATTGTGTTTACGTACGTTTTTTAGTACAGTAATATTAAGTATGTATCTTTCAAGATAATTATGATACAGCAATAAAACAAGTTACTAAACATAAACAAGGTAATAACATAATTGTTATGTATTATTGTTTTCGAACGGAAAACCGTATGATAAATAAACTCACGCATTGTGCTATAATGATCCATTAATTAAATTGGATCAGTGCAGCCCCGAGGGGAGCGCGCGCGCATTGAGGTAGGCCGTGACGCATGCTTGACGTCACCAGGCGTAGAGTAGGTCGATGACCCGAGCGGGCTGCAGCCCGGCTCCCGGGCACGAGGGGCATGCGGGGGAGCCTTTGCGGTTGTGCAATCGAGCGGTCGACGACCTAGGGTGAACGGCCGCGTGCCGCGACGCCACCGGGATGCGCCCGGCCTATATCCGGCGCACCGGTGCAGCGGCAGCGACGCATTCTAGAGCGGCGTGGACCGTTAGGAGCGCGCGAGGGGGCCGGGGGCACTCTCACTTTCTCGGGTGGGTCGGCGGCCGGCAAGTAGGTCGCGCGGGTAACTGTGCGCCGCGCAACGCAGCGCCCGCACAGTCTGCTGTCGGCCGCCATCCGCGTCGGTGCAGTGCGCGAAAGCCTTATTGCACATACACGTCGCGTCACTGTTAACAAGCAGCAAGGAGAGTGGTGGTGCTAGTGGGCAGTCTGTGGTAGTGAATGGTGCGTGCAATGTCGTGCGGTGCGGGCGCTGAATTGCGCGAGCGGCACTCGGTGCTGGTGAGCATGCTGGAGGCGCGCCGCGAGTCTAGTGACTCGGGTTGCTCCAGCGACGACGGTTCAGACAGTGAGCGCGATTCTAACTGCCGCTGTGATCCCCAGGGCTTCTTCAGGCGATCCATCCAACAGAAGATCCAATACAGACCTTGCACAAAAAATCAGCAGTGCTCCATCCTAAGGATCAACAGGAATCGGTGCCAGTATTGCCGATTGAAAAAATGCATCGCCGTTGGAATGAGCAGAGATGGTAAGTTGATAATATGTTTATTTTGTTATCTTCAGATTAAAATGAAAATCTTGGAATAAATAAACAAAGATTAAAACCCTATTCAAGTGCAATTTTTACAAATTTTTTACAATTTTTAAAGTAATCAATTATTGAAATTTAAGGTACTTAATTTATTACAAGATTTTCAACAAACAAAATGTGAGAAATTGTGCATATGTCGTATAATTGAAATTAAATCATCATTCATTTAGATGAGCCGCCCTTGATGAAATATTAAAATAAATGATATTATACATTTATATGGCGAGGTGATTACGTTGTGACTTGTGACATGTCGGTACGTACGTTGGGTTGCAATATGCATACGCAATTAGCACAAGAAGGTCGGGCACGCACACATAGTGTAGTCGCCAAGTGTGCCGCACGAGCACGCCTGAGGTGCGACGCGCGCGTGCTGCTCTGCGAACAGATCCTATTTCGCGCGACACGCTCGCGGGGTTGCGGGGCGTGGGGTACAGCTCGTGGTGTGGGAGGTCGGTTATGCAAGTGCGGGTTAGCGCACGCTAAGCGGGTCGACGTCCGCGCTACACAGCGTGCCGCCCCGCTCCGCTCATTGCGACACTCGCTCGCGCCAGTAAAGCCGCAGGCTGAACCGGTGAAAGCAGAGAAAGGCACATTTCGTAATCGCGAGAGTGAAATTTATATTTTCACTTTCGTGATGAAGTACATCAACCTCACTTAGTTTCTCAAGGTCTATATAGTCCAGTATTATTTTTGTAGTAGTTATTTTCGAGAAAAAACACAACATTTGAATGATTTTATTTAAGTAGGTACTTCCGACTTAAATAAAAACCTTCAAATGTTCTGTGAACAAAAAACATAGCACCTACATAAACAAAAAATATATTTTAAATTTATGATTATACAATTAAAACACCGATCTTAATAAGTACTTATAATCGTACCAACATTTTTAATAAATCAATTATTTGTTTTACGATAAAGTAAGCTAAAGTATTGTAAATTAAATTAATCGCACCATAAAAGTTATCAATGAACAAAACCATTTGAAATGTCATTCATAACCTGGCTGGTGTAGTTCTGCCACTCGATAACAGATGGCGCAGATTTACATAAAATGGCGATACTAGCGCCATGATTCTGCTGGAACCTAATATTGTAATGTTCATTTTATATGCATTATTATTTATTTATTTTAATATACATATATAAATCAATCCGCGGTCGAATTTTTCCTTTTCCAAATAACTTTAAAATCTTAGCATGGAAAATGCCAAAAATATACAAAAAGATATATGTATAAATCATCTAAAAAAAAGATTATCTTAAACAGAGCCTGATGTTAATGAACTGAATCAACAACTTTTAATTAGGAACTGCTTTCTTCACAAATAAATAATGTAGTAAAAAATAAAATAATGTAATATTCAAATTATGAAGCAAGTATAATGATCATGTTTTTAATTAAGAAATATCATAATAAACAGTTATATTCAATAATTTATTAAAACTAAGTTAATGAACTAAAACAAGTATTTATAAACCAGTTCACAATAATGAATAGGTGCGCGTAGACTATTACTTACTATAAAAATCTTGTCATCGGCATCACCTTTACCTGCCCCTATAACTTGTCATCGCAATCACCTTTACGAGTAGATACCTACTTGTTAGAGGTAAAAAAAATAAAATGTTTTTATTTTTAATTTTGAAGACAAAAATAAAATACTTCAAATACATTATATTTCTATATTTTGAGAATTGGTATCGCTCTCACGTTATTTATGTATGTCACAGATCAAAATATAATACATGTGCAACAAAACAAAAACAATGTGCGCAATGTGGTCTATGATTACAGCTCTTATTAGCCAAGAATTTGAATTTGGAAAGCGACGATATTTTCATGTCATGTCACCTCAAAACGGCAAGGCTCGAACGGTAGGTGGCGCAAGTGATGGAGAGGGGTTGGCTGACGCGGGGGCAGGGGCCTGCGCGGAGTTTATTGACGGCGCCCCCCTCCCGCAGGCCGCGCTCCCTCCGCGTCAAGTTCAAGGTTGGCGCGACGCGCGCCTCGGCGCAGTGCGAGGGAGTCCGGCCCGCGCACCGGTCGTCAGCCCTCTTTACTATCGCTATGTTAATAAGTCGCTCCGCAGTTCGGTACGAGAACGCGATACTTACTGACGGTGACTGCTCCAGTATATGCCGCTGACTACTACACTGCGGTGTGACAAACTGCTATTGGATTATTACTTCTACACATTGGATTACAGTGAATGTGCAAATTATAATTTATTCCTAATGTGACATGTGACACTACTTCGTGAATAATTTTAAATCTGTCTTAAACTAACATAAAGTTACCAATACTTATACGTTATCAGTGGCCATTGGCTGTGAACTAGTTATTAGTGAAAAACTGTATGTAATGGTATCAGATATGGGAGAAGATTTACCAATCCTCAAAGGAATCCTCAACGGGGTTGTGAAATATCACAATGCACGTAGGTATTTTTTTAAACCATAATATTCTATTAATTTTATCATTAAAATTATTTATTCAAGCTATACGTAATTAATAATTTTACATTTACCTAAACATAGTTGAGTTCGTATCAAGGTGCTACGAATAGTCCTACGTCGCGAATAGTTTACTTATCAGATTGCCATCAAGTAATGAAAATCTTTAAATTTATAGGTACTATAATTATGAATTTTAACAATATAACAGAATTAATAGAAAGCAAGCAAGGATAAAAACTTAAATAACTAAACAGAACTTATGAAACCCTCCTTTGGCATTAATAAGTACGAAACCGAGTAGGTACCAGGGAAACACTACGCTACATTTAAATATAATTATAAAATTTTTAGATACATAAAGAAAATTCCTTTAAACATTAAAGATTTTTTTTATGAAATTTTGCTATAACAGTCAGAACAGCAACAATAACGTGAAAAACAACTTTATAAAGTTTTTTTTTATATATAGATATACGCTTTTTCTTAATATATTAAAGTTCATCATTAACTTTAACGATTTCTAAGTTTAGTGGGATAAATTTAGAACAAAAACATTATTTATAGTTTTACTTAAACTTGACTTAAACCTTTAATATAACTGAAGGTAAAAAAGTCCAACAGAGGCCGTCATTACAAAAAAAAACTGTTTTGCCCAATGAGATCGTGCATCTGGTGCGGCCCACATAGCGCAGCGAAAGTCAGGAGAAATGGCGAGAGGGCGCTCTCCGCTTTCGTTTTCAACCGTGCGGCGTGCACGCAAACACTTTCACCGACGTGCGCGCATGAACGCCGTAAGCGCCGCGCCAGCTGCGGCACATACTACATTTCGGTGCACAGTGTGCTTAGCGCGAGAAAGTCGTAACACTTTTTAGCGTGACCTCGCATTTCGCGCTTTGTCACTCGCCATTCGAACTAGTTCACTTAACCGCAACGGATTCACGGGTCCCCCTCGGATTTTGTAAGTTTGGCGCGCCAGACAAGGGTGGGTCATGTGATGCGACGGCCGATGAACTCTACCCTCGTGGCGTCAGCTGCGTGTGCACATGGCCCGTCGTGCACCCGCACACGCGCGCGCTCTTAACGACAGCTGCAACCCAATGTATGTTTAGACACGACCTTGCGCAACATTCCCGTTGTTAGTTCATTATGTGCCCTCTTTTTAATTCGAGTCGCCGATGGCACACTGTACATAAATTAAATTTAAGTTCTTTTGTTACAGCCGTCCGATTCGGACGTGTTCCAAAGCGCGAAAAAGCGCGCATCCTTGCTGCGATGCAGCAATCGTCGACGTCACGAGCAAATGAACAGGCAGCGGCGGCAGAGCTTGACGATGCCCCGCGGTTGCTTGCCCGCGTGGTGCGCGCTCATCTCGATACCTGCGAGTTTACGCGGGATCGCGTCGCCGCCATGCGCGCACGTGCTCGCGACTGTCCCACCTACTCCCAACCCACTCTGGTGAGCTTACTTCATTTATAATGTAAAATATGTTAGAAATTTTATCAGTTACTGTTAAAGAACAACAAATAACGTATATTTTCTTTTGTTCTAGGCTTGCCCTCTAAACCCGGCTCCGGAGTTACAGTCCGAGAAGGAATTCTCTCAGCGATTTGCCCACGTAATTCGTGGTGTAATAGACTTTGCTGGACTCATTCCTGGCTTTCAGCTGCTCACCCAGGATGACAAGTTTACGCTGCTCAAAAGTGGACTATTTGATGCATTATTTGTGCGGCTAATCTGTATGTTTGACGCGCCACTCAATAGTATAATTTGTCTTAATGGCCAAGTCATGAAACGCGACTCCATTCAAAGTGGCGCCAATGCAAGGTTCCTTGTGGATTCAACTTTCAAATTCGCTGAGCGCATGAACTCTATGAACCTAACAGATGCAGAAATCGGTCTATTCTGCGCTATCGTGCTCATTACGCCAGACAGGCCGGGTCTGCGCAACGTAGAACTAGTAGAAAGAATGCACGCGCGACTCAAGGCTTGTCTGCAAACTGTAATCGCCCAGAACAGACCAGATCGACCAGGATTCCTTAGAGAATTAATGGACACGCTTCCTGATCTTCGCACTCTAAGTACACTTCATACCGAAAAACTAGTTGTATTTCGCACTGAACATAAAGAGTTACTAAGGCAGCAGATGTGGACCGATGAAGAGGGAGTCATGTCATGGGGTGATTCCGGCGCCGATGAGTCTGCACGCAGTCCCATTGGCTCTGTGTCCAGCAGCGAGTCCAGCGAAGCCGTCGGAGATTGCGGTACACCACTACTGGCTGCCACGCTAGCCGGCCGCCGGCGACTTGACTCTCGTGGATCTGTAGACGAGGAAGCGCTTGGCGTGGCACATCTTGCTCATAACGGTCTCACTGTTACGCCAGTTCGCCCGCCACCTCGCTACCGCAAACTGGATTCACCAACAGATTCCGGTATTGAGTCCGGAAACGAAAAGCACGAAAGGATAGTCGGCCCCGGGTCAGGCTGCTCGAGCCCGAGATCTTCACTGGAGGAGCACTCAGATGACAGGCGACCACCTCCCACAGCCGATGATATGCCCGTGCTCAAACGTGTGCTAGAAGCGCCACCGCTGTACCACACCACTTCGCTTATGGACGAGGCGTATAAACCGCACAAGAAATTCCGTGCGATGCGACGCGACACTGGTGAGGCAGAGGCTCGCGTGGTGAGGCCCGCACCGTCAGCGCAGCCGCCACAGCATCCACACCCCGCCAGCCCGGCGCACCCTGCGCACTCGCCACGCCCGCTCCGCGCTTCTTTGTCCTCTACGCACTCCGTGCTGGCCAAGAGCCTGATGGAGGGACCACGCATGACCCCCGAACAGCTGAAGCGCACCGACATTATCCAGCAGTACATGCGGCGCGGCGACGCCAGCGCCGCGGACGGCTGCCCCATGCGCACGGGCGGGCTGCTCACGTGCTACCGCGGGGCGTCGCCGGCGCCGCAGCCCGTCATGGCGCTGCAGGTGGATGTATCGGATGCGGACGCGCCTCTCAACCTCTCCAAGAAGTCGCCGTCGCCACCGCGCTCCTTCATGCCACAGATGTTAGAAGCGTGAGATCGGCCCGCGGAGCCACTTGTCTCCGCCACCCCACCCCGACCTACTTTAAATTAAATAATCTAGTTAATAGTAATCGTTCGCAGATCGTTTTAATATATTATATGTGATAATTTGATTAGGACGCGTGAGTGCGTGGCCGGCGCCGGACGAGGAGAGCGCAATAGACTGAAAAATAATTTAAGACTATATAAGTGTAATTTATAAATGCAATGCAGCGCCGGTCGCGGTGTGTTTGTTGTGTGTATTGTATGTGCGTATGTGAGCGTGCTCAGTCATTTGTTTGTTAATATAATGACAGGTTGTCGAACTAAAATAAAAGAATCTTGTAAAAATTACTTTTGTATTTCATTCCCAAATCCTTATCCAAACCTTGGAAATCCTAATCACATACACACTAGAGCTATGACAGGATATTTCAATAAGTTTAAGGGATTAATCTCAAAATCAACACAAAAAATCTTACACAAGAATTAATATTCTAACTACTTTGTTAATATCGTTTATAATAAGTAGTAAACTTCTCCACACACATCTCACAAAATTATCTAAAATTAATATTATACAGCAAACTGTCAGGTTACGATAGCAGCTTAGTTAGTAATTGATATAAAAAAGAATGTGGAATCGCCACCTATGTGGATGTGGAATAAAAGAAAGAAACAGTGCAGCCTTTTAAAAGGTAGGGAGCCATTTACTAATAACTTCTTTCTTATATTGGATAGGCTGGCTACATAAAAGCTTACATATACATATAATTCCAGTACTGATTATAATAAGGAAGACGCACAAGTTGTGTCGCCGACCCACCGCGGTTCACTTCCGGATCGTAGTACTACCGCTTCCACTTCTATTGACCCTATCAAACCATTCCGCATTTTCAAGGTAGCATGAATCTACTCTTGTGGCAATATTCTTTATAGTAAAAAAATCGATGATTACAGTATACAATCAAGTTTTTGGACAGGTTTAGATAACTGGGCTTTCTATATGATTTCCTTTTTTTTACACGCCGATCTAAATGACCTAGATCATTATTCCGCTCAATAAGATCGCAAAATTACTTTTGGTATCCTCGTCATACATAACATCATTCGTCATGTAAGTTTTTTAGAAACAAAACAACAAATAAATTGTATCGTTCGGAAAATATCCCGATGGCGATAAATACTGCGTCATTACAGAATACTGGATTTGATACCTACATCATATAATATATAACACATGCATACTCATGACTGAAAATACTGTGACACGTTAAGTAGCATTTTCAGAATCTACCAATAATTTACCACCTTTTACTGATACAGAAACACCGACCAAGACTCCGGCGTGAGAATACGAGCTTATTACAAGATAGCAAACAAATAATGAATACCTTAGCCACAGCTTTTTACCGGACTGTCGAAGGAGGGAAATATTTACTAGTGTATGTATGTACCTATGTCTGTAGGAGTAATTCTTTGGCATGCTTCTACGGCCTAAAGCGTGTCACGGATTTCTACTGAGGTTTCGATTGAGGTGTCATTAACTTCGTCTAAGACTGGCATAGAGTATAATATTATTTCATAAAAGCATATTGGAAAAAAGAGAGGATCATTAAAAAATAAAAAGATATAATAACATACATGGATATCAAATAAAGGGTAATAATTAGCTTTAATGTAAAACCTAAATAGTAAGAAATAAAATAAATGAAACAATAAACTGAGTTAAAAAATATTAAGTAAAATCAAAAAACAGGCTTAAGCTCTGATACTAAATTATTTTTATATTTTTTATTTAATAATTTATTTCATTTATTATCCGAATTACATAACTATGTATTACTGATTAATAAGGTAGTGCTAGTGTCAAATGCAAATGCGATAATGGAAAACCAATATAGTTATGTAAAGTATTATGAAAAACAATATATAGTCATCAGGATGGCCACCAATTCATTATGATATGAGATGTACCAGGATAATCTGGGTATTCGATGTTATTGACCGGTCGGTGGTCGCTGGGCGCATGACATTTGGCGCGGGTGCACCGGCGCAATGCGCGGCCGTGCACTTGACTCGCGCGGGCTGGATGCAACGTCCGCCCGTGCTCTTCCACGCGTAACCCCGGCCCTGCCTCACACCCTAGCCACCCCTCGCCCAGCATCGCAGCCTCCACTACTCAACTATCTAGGTACCTTAAGTATATAATCCTTTCACCGCCATTTTGTTCCTGGAAATTATTGCACCAGAAAATTCTAAGCAGGCTCCCGATTTTTAAGAGTGCTCCTATGTCGATTTTATAATTATGGAAAATATGAAGAGTATCTAGCGAATTAGAATTAACCTATACACTACCTATCTAGAGAATTAGAATTAACCTATACACAGATGATTTTTTTAGACCATCATGACTGTTACGATGAGATTTCCATCTGCATAAATTATAAGATTCAACATTCTTCCAGATGGTAAGTTAATCTTAACGAAAAGATCTTAAAATACTTAGTTTGACCCGTCATGACATTATACTAAAGAGAAATAAGTAATAATATTACAAGAAAATATAATATTTTCTTATTAATTATAAATAATGTGAAACTATGAGTACTGTACTGTACTTTAGTAGGTATCATTTGGTGACCTTAATGCCTACAAGTCATAAAATGTTGCCGGTATTATCCCACTGTTGAAAAAATAATACAAATAAATGAGTAACCAACAATGAATTGCTTGTAACGTTGTTATACATAGTGTGTTTGTTATTCTGTAAATAGTCAATGTCAGAGACCTTCAGGCGGTAGGTATACGGAAAACCCCGAATAAGGCTGCCCACGACCTTGTGCCGGCGAGGGCGAACCCGGGCGGGCCTCGATTCACGCGGAAACACGACATGTTTAACGCTAATAATTTAATATTGTCTAGACGTTTGAATACGCCGCACAGCTAATGGGCAATAATCACCGCAGCCAATACTGCCAATACTGTAACTTTGCATTAGCATAAATATTTGATTCAATATTAAATAAATTTCGGAACTTGAGTACGATTTATACCCCATTTTTTAATTACCGTAAAAAAATTAGGTGGGGCCATTGTACTCATTATTATTAACAAGTTTTAAAATGGGATCAACCTTGAAATAGCGAAATAAATGAGGATGGGGATGATGATATATTTTAGTTCCGCGGTGATTACATGAGCACTGCAGTTATCTATAGGTATTGGTAGGTATTAAATTTTGCACGAGGTCTAGATGGTGGGCGGCCGGGAGATAGAGGCGAGGGGTGAGCGTGGGCGTGGGGGTGGTGCTACCACCCCCGGCGGGCGCGCGGGGCGCGGGCGGTCGGCTCCAAGGTCGCAGAGTCACAGCCGGGCAAGGTCGGCGTGCCCGCGCGTGCCCATTCGCCCCGCACCTCACCCCTCACACCCGATAACACCCTAGATTTGCGTGGGACGTGACCTTTATCCACGTTCCGGAGAAATAATTGTATAAATACTTAATTCTTTTTCGGTTATGTAGGTACGCAATACCTACGTCGTACGTGATTACTGGTTTTACAGAATTTGAGTGATATGGACTTTTAAACACTTAAATTTCTACAACTGAACAGGTTCCTTCATATTTAAGGGGCTATTACCATAACGGTCCATCTTTGCAGTCACGTATTTTTTCGTAGTATAATATATCGAGGGGTTCCAATGGTATATCATCTGTAGGTACACGTGTGCGTGATTTTATATTTAAAGTCCTTTATAGGTAACCGCTGTATTAGCTGTAATTATTTGTTGTTGCAGATACAAATAACGGAACCTGTTATATCTTTCAACTGGTATTCTAGGCATTTTACACTTATTTCAGAATGAGTGTATTCGTACATAGTATATAATTATATATTTGCATTGCAAGATACTGTAAACTGAATATTCCGCCTGACCTACGATCGCAAATTAAAAATAATTATATACAGAAATAAACCCCTGACGTTCATTTCGGAATCTCACCGGTGTGTCAAAAACCATCTACTAATTGTATACATAAACTAAAACATACACAAAAATCTCGCTACAATTGTATTATTGTAATAATATGATTAATTTTGCATTTTGAATTTGTACCTTGCTTTCTAGCAGAAGTAAAAATCGCCCTCGGTATTATAATAGGTGCAGAGTAGTTAGTCACGTCTGCGAGGAACGAATGGCCGATGGAGCGGACGGAAAACTTTTAATATTTAAGTTTTACTGGTCGATTAGCAGTAGATATATAAAGAAAAACCTTCTTCAATTGATTTATACACTAATAATATTAATGTATAACATATAATTTATATTCATAATATATTTTTTCAACTAAGCCCAGCACGCAGTGGTAGATAAATATCCGCCTAGCTAGCAACCACCCTCACATGTATTCTCGATCTTTTAGAAAATATTTTATTTACATATATAATATGTAAAACATTATACATACGTAAATAATAATTGTGCACTAATGAAAATATTGTAAATCTAAGTAATAGCCTTTGGGGTAGTAATTACTGTGGATAAGATACGAAAATTTTTAAACGTCGTAGCAGTGACCTACACTTTTCGTAGCGAGATTTTTTGAATGGTGTAGTTCTGCGTAGCACTTCTATTCGTAGGCGCGTAAACGCGTAGTATGTAGTTTTGCTCGAACTTTGTTCATAAAAAAATAATTATAAAAAAATCCTTAATAAAAACACGATTTTGTAAAACGCAAATAAAATATATTTTATATCAATATTTACATATTTAAAAAAATATTAGTTATGATGATATTAGATATGATAATAATGAAATGAGCACAACCCATGTGTGCGACATAAAATTATAAATACTTAATAATAATTTGAATATTATTTAATCTATTCCTATTCTATGGGTGATAGTGAAGATAGAAAGGGGCGGGGTTAGTGCTGTTCATTATTTATTAGTACATTAAAAAGTGGACTTGAAGGCTGTCTAATGGTGATATGACAAACAATTTAATATAACTTGCATCCCACTTGATTACATGAGTAATGAAAAATTTTCCTTGCGGCGTTTCTCTTTCCACTAAAGATGTAGAACAATTGTAAACTAGTATGTCTGTGTAGGCGAATTTATGCCAGACTAACACGATTGTCTGTCTTTTGTGAACCAAATGTACTTCTATTGAGGTGACCTCGTATGAAAAAATCGATCGTTGTCTGAGTCCTTAAAAGCCTATCCGACCCTCAGTGGCCTTGATGTTTAGATAATTTAGTCAGGAATTTAGGTCGTGTGGAGGCAATGAATTGTGAACGACCACAACGCACAGTGGAACGATAACGTATGACATATATAATATTCATATTATAACACTGTGAACATTATTATTGACATTACCTAAAATAATTGTTCAATTTATAACTATGTATGTACCTAACATAAAACTTAGGTCTTTCAGATAACATATACCTACGTGTTATGTTATGCTTTAGTACCTTTAGGAATATTTAAATTTAAAAAACTTACACTGTCTTGAAAAGCAGCGAAGTACATTTTTTTTAATACGTCAATATTGTGTATGGATAAGGGAATATTTTAAAATAAAAGTGGGGTAGATATCATACTTTTTAATATTTATTTACGCGAACGGAGCGTGTCGGTTTCTTCCCTACGGAAGTACCCTACAGGTAGTTATACCAGATTTGGTCGTCTGTGCATGTGACACTAGTTTCAAATCATACATATATTTTATACAGAATGAAACATAATGTGATTTTATTCTTGAATGCTTTATTTTTTAATAATAAACATTAGGTATGGAAGAAATAACAATTACAAAATGTCAAAATATGGTTTTCCAATTTTCTATAATTATGTATTCGTTACATTAAAAAGGTAGTTAAGAAAAAAGATGCGCATTTTAATAAATTGGTAGGTACTCAATTTATTAAAATGCGCGTGATTTTTAAAAACCAATTTTTGAAGACCTCATTTAACGTCGCAAACTCAAGCAATATTTATATGAGCAAATTTTCTACCACATCAACACCATCCGAGCCACGAATTTGAATTAAATCTATTCAAGAAGCTTCCCTGATTGTTCCAAGGTTGCGTAGCTAACACGGTGTCCTGAGAGGGCCGCGGGGGGCAGGCTGTGGGAGCGGGGAGCACTGGGGGTAAGGTCATGACAAGGTCACCGCGGGGTCGCTTCGACTAGCGTTGTCTGAAAACATAATATTGTAATAAAAACTGCCTAAGCGACCTAAATGTTAGACATTACGCAATACCCAAGAGATAGCGTTCATATTGGTTTAACTTCAAGTTAGGTATTAATTTTTTATTAGGATTCAGGGTTAATTTAAAAACTGAGTCAGCTAGTCTTTAAAACTGCCTCGTTAGTCTGGTCCTAAGAACCACTGCTGCGCTAGAGGCGAGTTCGACAGCCCGGTTGAGCATAGTGTTATTGTGTTTTCTATGAAATTTCCAAAAGCAGCCCGATATCCAAATTATCAATATTTTGTAGTATTTTTTGTTAGTTTAGTTTCCGCTGAATTTTTTAGTACAAATAAGTCGACAGATTGATAACCTAGTGTACCACTGAGGCGTCAATCTATCAGTTAGTTTAAAAGATTGTCGTAGTCTCTTTGGCTCCAGTATAAAATTTAGGTAAACTAGATCCTCAAAAACAACAAAAAGAGATCGTACATGAAAGCATATCAATAAAATTATAATACCTAAATTAGGTAGTTATCGATCCATAGACAAACATTATAAACAATTATTTCCCTTAATACTTTTTAATAATTTATTGCCGGCAACATGGCTAATTAAAACAAATACATTATGAAGATGACACCTTATGCATACGGTCGTAGTCGTGTCAATTCAAAAAGTCATTTATTGCATCATCTAAGTACTTACTTACTTATTATATTTGCGTAATTTCTTGAAATCGGTTTCCCCTGATTTATTGATGTATGTGAAAGTAATAGATTAAAAATTCAAATTAAGAAATCATTTATTTCAATCATCCATCCATTTAAGATCATAATTATGTTGTACTTTTGAAATAAAATTAAAATTTAATTGTAATGTATATAAAAGCAATGAATTAATTAAATAATATAAATAAAGTTATTTAGAAAAGGAAAAATTCGACCGCGGGCAAGATTCGAACCTGCGTCTTCTGGTTAGGTACACCAGACGCTATGACCACTAAGCCACCGCGATACCTACCCGTCATGTCGAATTTTTCCTTCACATACTGAATTTACGTCCTTTTCTAAATAACTTTAAAATCTTAGCATGGAAAATGCCAAAAATATACAAAAAGATAATATAAATAAAATTAAAATTATTAATAATACGCCTGTCTCTTAGTCATTCGTTTATTTGTCATTACATTAATCATATAACAATCGTTAATGTATTGACAATCAAAGCTGTTACAGCAAATACGCTCAGGATGGTGCTGGAGGTGCTCCGGAGCCCGCGCCCCAGAGACGTGCACCGCTTTCGCATTGTCGTGTAGAAACGACACAGTCGGCGAACATCTCCGACGCGCTGCGGTGCCGGGGCAACCTGTTGTGGTTGCCCCACAGGGGTGTGTGTGGTTAACTGGTTACACATGAAAATCGAACTTATAATTGTTCTGAACACTGAGAGCGTTGTACTGCTTCTGGGTATATACCGGGATATACCACTAGTCAAACGAACGCGGGTGAGCGGGCACCACTCCACAGGATAATAAAAATTTACAACAAAAACTTTATTAATTTAGAAATTTTTGTTTCGTCATCTAACCGATTTAGAAAAGAAATAACTCTGGCTCTTTCCGTAAAAACTACGTTGTTCTTAGTTTTCTTCGCTTCTTTTATATTTGTATCTTGACATATTGTTATTTTTTTACTTTCCGTGCTCTGTCATTCTAAGTAGTAATCTGTGGAAACGTCGTTGTACATTTAACCTTACTCATCATCATCAACCCATATATTGTCCCACTGCTGGGCACTGGTCTCCTCTCATATTGAGAGAGATTAGGCTATAGTCCACCACGCTGGCCTAGTGCGGGTTGGCAGACTTCACAAACCGTCGAGAAAAATATCTAAGGTATGCAGGTTTCCTCACGATGTTTTCCTTCACCGTTTAAGCGAGTGATAATTAATTATTAATACGCACATGAATTCGAAAAGTCAGAGGTGCGTGCCTTGGGTTCGAACTCGACACCTTCGACTTGGCAGTCCAATGGTCATACCACTAGGCTATCACTGCTCCCTGTGCTGATTTAACCTTACTACTAAGTTATAATATTACTGTAATATATATTGTACGATTGTTTGTTTTCCCAAATAAAATAAATAAATACCGGTATATACCTGCGGTAGTCATATGACTCCCACACCCCTGGCTCTAAAGACCATGCATTCACTCTTCTATGCTAACGCATAGAAGAGTGAATGCATGGTCTTTACGTTACGCACTGGATCACGGTTTGCTTTATAACTAAAGCAAACCGTGATCCAGTGCGTAACGTTCACAGGCGAGCAACCTGAACAGACCACACCGAGAAGCCTAGGAAGTAGGTTGTTTCCTGCGTTACCAGCGTTACCTCACGCGTTAAACTCGCTTTTCCCAATCTGATCCGAGATTCAATTATAGGGACGGGGCTGCTTACTATTAACCTACAAGTCAATTTTATTTTTTTATCGGTAGTGTTTTTTCAGTAATTTTGTTTACTCAGACGAGAAAATAATTAACCAACGAAGATCGTTTAAAAGTTGTACCTACTAGTAAAGCACAATATCGTCAAATTAAAATACTTAATTGCATGTAACTTTTATATCATTAATAGATTCCTATTTACTATTATTAAAGAGAATGCACATACACACAATAGTGACGTTTTGTAAACGCAACTGGTTGGGTCATTGCACCAACATGCGTCTGTTTTCTGTGTCGTGTTATCTAAGCGAGAATTATTTCCTACACAGGTGATTTGGCACGAATATTGTTTTGATTAGATCTCTGGTAACGTCTTGTCTAATTTTAACCTGTGACAAAGCTTTCGTGATACTAATATTATGATTGACCAATAATGGCAATGCTGTCCGAGTGAGAAGAAAATTAAACTAGAAAGTTTCCAGTAACGGAAGGTTTTTATTAATATTTTCAGTCCTTACTGAAAATATTGATAAAACCCTTCCTAGTAACTCATCTGAAGATGTATTTGATTAAATTGATGTCAAATTAATTTGTTTCGCACTTTATACACCCGCACGTACCAAATTGAACGCACGCTTTAATGATTCCAAGGTACTATATAAATATTATTTAATTGGTTGTTTTATTTTAGTTGCTTATATTTTAGGTTGACATATACAATGTTTACGAAAATATTTCTATATGAAATGAAATTATTTATATGAAAATTCAACCATAAATGCACACAACAACTGCTGTGTGAATATAATCAACATCTATATTTAGAGAGTCATCAACGTTGATGGCACGACAGTGTCGTGAACACGTGTCAAATAGATGATTTATAGTTTGTTTGTAAACATTCACTGAAGAATGAAGTCTCAATAAGCTTTATCCATATATTGACGCTGCTAGCATGAAAACTTTCTAACAAATTGTTTATTTAGAATTATGCAGATTATAATTATTCTATATATCACCAGAAAATACTCACAAACGATTATGTAGAAGTAGGTAACGTACTTATAAACGCCCAATAAATATTGTAAAAATTACTTAGGTTTAATTTCAATAATTAGCAAAGAAATCCTTTTGACAGATACATGACCTACAATATTTTCAACGGAAAGAGATCCACGAGGTCCGTATTTACAATAGGATTCCCGCAGGGCTCAATTCTTGGCCAATTTCTATTTTTAATATATTGTAATGGCTTACCGTACTTGATATGGTTTAATTATGTGATAGTACTGTTTGCAGATGATACATCATTTCTATTTAAATTAAAATGCCAAAACGCAGTTATTGATGAATGCAAGCAGTGCTCTTTCGTATGTGGTACATTGGTTTAGAGCCAATAATTTACGATTAAATGTGAAGTAAAACGAAATGTATTTGGTATTATGTTTACAACACCTAACATTAGTCTGGTTGACAGAGTACAAGTTACAAATGGTGAAGAGTTGTATCTTGTAGACACCACAGGACCTCTGTGTATTATATACATATTTATGTATATTATCTGGGTATAACACACTGCTAAGCTGCAGTGGGGCCCAGATATAGAGAAATTGTTGAAAAGGCTCAGTTCTGCAGCTTACTTCGTCCAAAAATACGTTACTTTAACTGATATAGTATATGATATACTGATTCAGTTAGCTTAGTATACTTCAGTTATTTTCATAGCGTGATGTCGTACAGTATTCTATTGTGTGGGAATGCTGCCGACACACAAACTATTTTCATGTTGCCGAAGCGAACTATTCGATCAATTTTCCACTTAATCCCAGACATTCACTAAGGGAAATATTTAATCAGATTAATATAATGACTGTCCCTTCACAGTATATTTATGGAAGGACCTGGGGAGGCCTTTGCCCACCAGTAGAACAGTAACAGCTAAGATAAAAGGAAAAAAAATGGATTTGTTTGTTTGACTTAATTATTATCAAAAATAAGATATTTTACCATTGCCTTAAATATTTATTATATTTAACGTTATGCAGATATTTTAATTTTAAGGAAAATGTTAAAAGTAAAGTAGTACATAACACTATTCATAATGTCAGTACAATAAATACAAGTAGAGAAAGCTATAGAATATGTATTCTCTTGCTTATATTTATTTCTGTACTTTCTTATCATATTGGCATACATTTTTATCATATTGGGAGAGTAGGTACTTAGAAAGTAGTTAAATTAAAACAGTTGACTAGGCATATATCTTGAACGGTTATGTAACCTTGTAAGGGCGTATTAGCAAGGATGTAGGTCAGTGAGACCCATCGCCCTTGACCTACAGCGGGTGCCCTTCACGGCGCCCCAGCGCTGCCAAATAACGTTAGACAAGGGCATTTCAAAGCGTAGTCGTGCATTTGTGTTACTGTATAACAATAAACATTACTACTGTATTTTATTTAAGTATAATACCGGAAAATTGTATTGGATAATGCCACGCTATCGTCATCAGCTCTGCAATTGGTGTCATTTCATAAATGTGGGTTACCCAAAAAATATTTTTTTATGACTACAGGTATTATTTTCTACTTATTGTAGACGCATTTAATACCAGCGTGGTTCAACTATGCTCTGATCCGCACCTTTTGGTGTAAGTAATATAAATTTAGTCAATTGGTGTTAATGTAATTTTTTTATAAGCGGCAAATTTCCCATTCATTTTCATAGATTATACTAATATTATAATGTAACAAGTTTATTAGTAAGCAACAGGATAGGGACAGGTACAGAAACTAACTATCGATTATGTTCGTACATTTCTCGATCAAGGCACCGCACTGAGATAATGATGAATAAGTTAACTTTAACTTATTCATCAATATCTCAGTGCGGTACCAAGGAAGATACTTATCTTCCTTAATATACAGAAGGCATAGGTTACAACAAACAAAAAATTTGTAAGCGATGTCCCATAATTGATATCAATTAATAATATGCAGTAGAGTATCAATTGAGAAATATTCTCCTCTATGTATATTAAAAGTAAGCCTATAAATGTGTCCCAATATAATATTTTAATAATGTGAATTATTAGACGAAGCATTTATCTTTAATAAATAGAGGTTTTTGTAACATGTATATATTTAACGTTTAATAGTGATCTTATGTCAATTCATTTCGATTATAATAATTGATACGATAATAAAAGAAAAAAAGGTTACGTTACAAAATGTTTAAGTATTTTCGTCATAGTTATAAAAGAATGTGGGACTTTGTGTGGTTGGTAATGTTGATCTACATCGCTGCAAAGATTGTGAATTTGTTCCGATTGTCATGAAATAGCATTCTTAAAATATCTATTTGACTTTACCATGACCTTGCACAAAGATATATAAATCGGTATCAATGTTGCATAGAGCGCTAAGGAAAATGGTATTTTCGCGAATTATTCCGGGAAGTGCTGATAGAGGCGAGTAACGGGTTGGCTGTTGTTATTCACATATTACCGCACTCACACTACCTTATGTATATATATCTAGTTCGCGTAGTATACACGAGTGGTATGTGTGCGTCTGTGACATTGAACTTCACACTTCACGCGGCAGCGCACGAGTTGCGTAATAGCGCCACACCGCAGCTTCGAGCGGCGAGTTTACATCTACCGAAGCGAATAAACCAATATAAACACTTTATCATTTCTGGATAATCTTAATAGTCACGCAATAATTAACACGTGAGGGTCACAGAGAGTCGGTGGATGCGGTCTGCGCAAGACCGATTTTTGTGGCGATCATTAGGGGAGGCTTATGATCAACAGTGGACGTCCGTAGCTGATAGATCGATAGAATTAACACATGGTTCCTACTCGCTTTCAGACAAGGTTTGACTACATTTAATAACAAAGTTAGATTATCTTTAATCAAACACTGGTTCAGCACTGGATGTATCGATTTGTGTACTGTAATATTGAACATTTCTAGACTTGAATCATTCATTAAATTAATTATTTGAGAATTATAGGTATCCAGAATTAAACAGAATGAAAGGTAATCAAACATTTTTGGATCAAAATAAAAAAAACTGCAAGCTTTTATCGACAAAATAATGTACCACTTAATTGCGCGTTATTTTAGTAAAAGTATTGGAATGACGAAATATCACGCAACTTGGGTGTTGTTGACAAGTGGCAACGGCACGTGGCGCGATTTCGACAATGACATTGACATTGGCCGGCGTCAGGGCTCCGGCGAGTGGTCGCGACCGACCGCGCTTGCCGGCGCTACGAAAACCAAAACACCTTTATACTGAGCACTATAACGTAGTACATAAACCCACTTATCAACCAAATAAAATAAATTATAGACACGCGTTTTTACTACAGTCTCTCTACAGCACCAAATTCACAGAAATAGCATTGCCATTACATTTAAATCTAGCAACAAATTTCTTCATGTGACATAATTATGTCTTTATTTTCTGCATCGAGCAGGTGGGTGATGTCTTATATGAATAAAATCTAATTATATATATAATAATATATCTTAATTGTGTTCATTATCCATTGGCATCATCTACGTAAAGTACCTACGTCTCATTTTTATAACAATGTATTGTACATATTGTATTAATCTTTATTTTCCTGCTACAGGACAGGACGAAAACATTATTTGTTTGCTGATGTGTGACGTGGCACTTATAACAATCGTTAATTGGATCTCATTGATGTCCGTGTTGTCCTTGAATATATACTAATTTGCAAGTGGACGCTTCCGCGACGTGTCGCGAGGTCACCTGTATTGTATTAACAATATTTATTACTTGTCTGCACGTGGAAAACTATCGTAACGTTTCCGTGATTGAAAATGAACATTTAAAAACGTTATATTTTCTTAAGTAAGTAAGTATCCCGTGATAATATACATATAAAAAATCACAATGATTTTGCAAATAATGATTGAAGCATGGATGAGAAGGCAAGACACTCAAATGTGATGTGTCTGTCAATATTAGATAGAAAAATATTGATCCAGTGTGTCAAATATCGTCAAGTAACAATAATCTTGTATAAGTATTATGTATAATAAATAGCATAGTTATTTAATAAATAACTGTTATTGTTGTTGTACTGTTATTATTGTTAAAAAAGAAATTAATAATAATATTTATTTCAGTGTCCAAAAATGCTAAGCATATAAATTTGTCAAAGTTGACAAGGCAGAGAACGACAGTGACTATTAAAGATATTAGTGTCAAGAGCGAGTCCATTAATCAACATCAGTTAATTGAAACGGACTGTTTATCCAGGTAGGTTACTTTTAAAGTACAAAAGACGTTGACATTATGAAAATGTCTTAAGTACAAATCTAGTTTTTAAAGAACGAAGAGTCGACCGGGTGGCCTCCGCAATCCGCAAATAATAGTCAATAAAGTGGCAAGTCCGGGTGACGCAGATGGTCGAGCGGCGGCGGCGCGGGCGCGGGCGGTCGCTCGTCTATCTGACTGTACAAATAGCAGCGACCTTGAGATTCGGCGCGCGCGACAAGGTCACCGCGCAAATCGTTATCAGCGTGACGTTAGCGTGTGACCTCCACGGAGGTGCCCGCGAGATAACGCGGCCAGATACCGGTAGCGACCGATAGTGGCGAGTCGCGAGCTCTCGCCGCACCGCGACGAGCGATGCTGCCGGTACGCCACTTCCGCGTACGCAATACTGCTACTACGTATACCACCCATAATTATATGCCTATGATTATGTTAATAATATACTTAATTAATAAGTTACAATTTTATATACGACTTAAATACATCACATTGTTACTTTAAACGAATAGTCTCGATAATTCTGAGTTACACTACCGATACCTTTTATTGTTTTATGCTGATGTAAACTACGAAATTGATAAGTAACACATGACACATCGTGATAATAAAATACGCGAATTGTGTGGCTAATTCCGATGGCGTGTCATTCACTGTGCTCAACGAGATCTTAGTTATTTATTTACTATTTTTAAGCATGAGATAGAAATGGCATGAAAATAAATAAATCAATCAGTACAATAACGTTTGTATATACAAATACACAAAACACTATTACTTTGATTTTATATAACTAATGTACATAGTATATTGAAACAAGAAAAGTAAATAATGAAAAAGTTATAAAACCGTTTAAATTGCGCAGCTGCTCATTTGATACTAGATCAATTTTATTGAATAGTAAGAATAAATAACACAAAATGGTGGAACCTCAATTTAATTAGAAGTTAACATCAAATTAAAATTCGTACATATTAGATGACATTAATTAGTTAATGAGCTCGCCTACCGCGAGCCCAACAGATCACCGATCATCATTGAGGAGCGATGACTGAAAAATAATCGTACGAGTGTCCATCGACAAAAGGAATTCTTTTAGCTCGCGTCGCGGTCTATGTTGGTTTGGAATAAAGCCAAAACAACGTCAGTCGATTGAAATCACTTTCTACATGCTTATCGTTGCCGTCCGCAAAATATTGTAGCGACCTTGTGTATTCATGGCCGTGCAAAAATATCAACTTGACATTCTAACGATTTCCCGATCTTTGAGTTGCTAACCAGGAAGCAACGGTTAACATTAACCACGCCTCACGTCCCGAGGTCAAGTGCTAATTTTATGTACGCATATACATACAATTTAATTTTATTTATATATATAATATATAACACTAGTGAAGTAAGTACAGAGGCCAGCACATCAAGTTACCACAATCTGTCAAATATCTTTGATAGATTTTCAACTTTAACACGCGATAAGGTTCATTTTCAATTGGGAAAATTTGACAGTTTTGGATAGCTTGACCTGCTGGCATCTGTACCTATTTACTTTGTAAGGCGTGTTTGGCAGACAAATACATATGATGGAATATAATCAACTGACTGCCTCATTAGTCTAGTGGTCCTAAGCGCGACTGCTACGCTAGAGGTCCTGGGTTCGATCCCCAGGTCGAGCAAAGTGTTATTGGGTTTTCCTATGAAATCTCAGTAGCAGCTCGGAATCTGGATTTGTGCCCGTTTAATGGCAATAGGCTCGCCTCCTATTACATGGGACCTAAAGATACCGGCGAAATGTGGGTGTACATTAGTACACCTCTGCCTAACCTTTCGGGGAATACAGGCGTGATGGTATGTTTATTATGTTACGCTCACTAAAGAACGTCCTAAGTAAGCTCTATATTTATATTTCGTCTCTGCGTTCCGGTCCAAGTTTTACAAAAATCTGCATAGTTCGATGAAGTAGTCAAAGGTTTAACTTAAATAAATACAGAATTGAAGAAAGCTGTTTAAACTCGGCTTAAGTTAGTTTATATACCTACAAATATTAAATGTATCTAGATTTCCATAAATGTGAGAAAGTAAGCACAGTGTGCAGTAACGTTTATTTGATAACGCCACTAAACAGCGTGCCCACTTCATGCGCGAACACGTGCTTCTGAACTAAAACTAAAAAAATATGCTCTTACATGTGCCAACACACGACACAGAAGAAATTCAACATACGAATTATTTGTTCTAGAGACAATGATTTGTTTCTATTTCGTCTTTGTTCTAATCCCGTAAACTATTAAACGGTATATGTACATGTACATTCGTTTAATTGTAACAAGCCACGCGCTACCCGCCGCCGTTGTAACTAATTAGTTGTAAAATATTTTATCTGATGAATTTCCTCTTTACTGGTAGTCTTGGTCTCTTGTATCATAAATAAACTAGAGTGTGTTTAGGTGAGTTGAACATGACCTGAATCCAAATACGGGCACGCGAGAGAAATCTCTCTGAGGCTCGACCGAGCCTCACGCCGCGCGGGGCGAACAATATATGAAGAGAAAGGACCTCTTCCTCTTCAATAATAAATTACTTGTGAAATTGATTTGAATTAAGAAAACAAAAAGAACGTAATAGGTATTTATATTTTTTTTAAATTTTCACAATCTAATCTTTTTACGTGTGTCATGTTGACAATCAAACAACATCGTCGTCTTAAATGCAAACTTACTACGATACTGATTGATCTTTGTCAATATTTATTTTAGTTAATATTCAACAGAACTTAGCAATCGTTGCAGTAATTTATCCTGAAATAGGGCGAACAGAAAAAGTTAATTTTACGTAAAGCGGCCATAAACATCGGGGAGTCGAGAAACCAGTTTGTAGTTACCATCTTTGTTGGCCACTAGGACAGAAAGTACATGTGGTCGTATTATAAGTGATATTGCCTCAATTTCTCTGAGTCCGACGCGGCGCGTGGCACTGTGGCAGGGTGCGGCAAGTCCGCGTGCGCTTGCGTCGCGGAGACAACGCCCGCGCCACCGTCGTACAATGGGCGGAGAAAACGGATGGATGCTGTCATCGTACTCTCGCAGCTTGACTTATGACTTACAAAATCTACATACAATCATCAGAGAAGTGGAGCAGGCCAGTGGGCCGAGCGGCTACGCATCGCTGCTTGTGCGTTTAGCACTCACTCATGTCGCTTGATTGAAAATTAGTTTTCACTGCAGAAAAGTAATAAATACTTAAAAACTAATAAGTACTAGGCGCTAAGCAATATGCCACGGTCTAAAAAATATCAGTTAAATCATGGGGTGAGCGACATATCAATGATATATCTGAAAGATTTAGGTATACCTATATCTATAATACTGTAAAGTTGATTACAGGAATGAAAATTTGTAGAACGGTTCTTAGATCTTATGCGTATTACATTCACGTACCTATATTTATTATAAAGTAGTCGGGTAAGGTGTTGAACTTATCACCGAAATAATAATATAACAGAAACGGTAATTGCTGGTAGCTTACCATTAATATTATTAAGATTGGTTTTTTAAGACGTGTTGTGTTTCATTTGTAGAATAATTTCACGACCTTATTTTTACTACCCGTGTATTCAAAACCACAGTTTGTTGCATTTCAGCGCAATACAAAACTCGGTGAGGTGTTTTTCGCGGTCGCCGACCCGCATTTCACGCTCGTACGACGTCACTTGGATCTTTACAATTTATTGCCTTACTTTGCTCATCGCCTTTTTTGTAGTCTCTTTTTTACAGCGGATGACAAATTGGAAACAGAAAGAAGCACGTCGGGCGCAACGACCGTCTTTACGCCAGATTTTTACAGAATTAGAAACTTAAAAAAAACATTTAAAAACGGAACGATTAAGAACTGGGGGAAATATTTCAACAGACAATTTGTGTACCGAAAACATAACCCCGTTACTTTTTTAAGTTGACGCGTAGTCTTATTACTTACACGTAGTAGTTATTTTTATTTATTTATTTCGTGACCATGGATACAAGTCCTTCAGTCGATTACACGCAGTAGAAAATAAAGTGTTCCCTTTCAGGACAATTATGCTGACAAATTAAACTCGTATCTTAATCACATTTTATGTATCTACCCTCTGTATTTATTTGTAGAATTAAAACGAACGTTGCCAAAACGAATGATATCTGTTCCTGTAAAACAAGTTATTTTATTTATTGCGCCAAAATATATTATCTAATATCTATATTTAAGGGTGTTGCAAGATATATATATATTTTTATATTTTTGGGACACTTTACACAACACCATCTAGTCCAAGCATCATCAGCATCCAAACTAAGCAGAGCATGTATTATGGGTACTAGATAATGGATATAATACTTATATACTTTTTTTTGTAAATACTATATAATACATAAGAAACACCCAGACAAACACAAATACTCATGTTTTACCAACACAAATATTTGTTCCCTGTGGGAATCGATACTATCATGGGGTCGTCATGATCAGCAGTCGAACTCGAACCACTAGACCACAGATGTCGTCATAGATATTTCTTAATAATATTTAATATAACTTTACTTATTCTTACTTTGGTTATAAATGTAAGTTCTTTGTAGTAGTAGACTATACTAATACAGGGCAGAAATATCCACAAGGTTTTCCTTAGACCTAACTCTGCATATAATAAATGTAGTTCAGTGCATTTCAAAGGGCAAAGACATGGTTCGAATATACGAAGCGTGTTGATTGCGACGCAGAAACGGTTATCGCGCAGACACGTGGCGAACTGCGTGCGTCCGCCATGTCGCCGCAACGTGAGCGTTGCAATCATAAGATCCACTCAAGGAATATGTAGGTACCTACTATACGTAATAAAAAATATTACAATCCAACATAAATAATACAATTGTATATACTACTGTTCTTATTACAAGCTCAAAAAATATCTAATAAAATGTGACGTGTCATTCTATCAGTATATAAATTTTAAGCATTACGTAAAATTGATCATCTAAAATTTAATTTAATGTTTTTGGTTCGGAACTCTTAGTTATGTTTATTTATGGAAAACAGCGTGTGATAGCCTAGTGGTCTGACCATTGGACTGCCAAGTCGAAGGTTTCGAGATGGAATCCAAGGCTCGCTACTCTGACTTTTCGAAATCATGTGCGTGTTAAAAATTAATTACCACTCGCTTAAACGGTGAAGGAAAACATCGTGAGGAAACCTGCATGCCTTAGAGATTTTCTCGACGGCGTGTGAAGTCTGCCAACCCGCACTAGGTCAGCGTGGTGGACTATAGCCTGATCCCTTTCATTCTGTAAGAGGAGACCCGTGCCCAGTAGTGAGACAGTATATGGGTTGGTGATAGATTGAACACAGAAATGCTGGATAATTAACTATAGAGACAATCTATTTTACGCTGTTTTAGTACTATTGTGTGTAGGTCCACAGGCCCGAGCCTGACTGGTAAACAAAAGTGAGATGGAATGGTAACTGCTGTCTTTTTGGGGACACACTACACGCGATGGCTACATAGCGTATACACCATGTAGCCATCGCGTCGATACCGTGTAGATTTTGCGTAGACGTCGCGTAGCCATCGCGTAGACACTGCGTAGCCATGTGTGTTTACAAGAGCGTAGCCCTGGCGTAGACACCGCGTAGACGTCTCGTAGACACAACGTAGCCCTGGCGTAGACACCGCGTAGCCATCTCGTAGACGCAGCGTAGCTCTGGCGTAGACACCGCGTAGCCGTCTTGTAGACACAGCGCTGCGTAGTCCTCGCGTAGACACCGCGTAGCCCTCGCTTAGACAGTGCGTTAACGCCGCGTAGACGTAAAGCATGTTCGACATTGCAATTTTTGAACGATAGTTCCGTGAGTATCTATACATATACGTATGTATATAAATATATACGTATATGCATATATCATAATTATAACGTTACGCTTACGTCAACTAAGAGTCTAAGTTTCGTACTGATCTCCTTGACCTCCAACATTGCATCCGTATTGCTCATCTGTCTGCTAAATAGCTTAATGTTTAGGTTTAAGTTTCTGACAGTTTATTTATTTACTTGCGAATCTAATACTCAGAACAATAATATAAGTACATAATTCCACTTTAAAATTTAAACGAGAAGTAATCTCGATTAAAAAAATAAAATACTGCGATAAAACCTAAACCTGCGCAACATTACTAATGTATTACAATATTACTGATAAACTCCCAATTATTTCCGTTTAAAACAAACGGGCCCAAACAACGTGAATTGATACGGTATGTACTGTTATACATTTTGGCACTGAAAACGTGTTGTTTTTTCAACCAGGTTATTAATTTTTCAAGGCGCACTTTTCAGAAATGCTTTTTGCAGTGAGTGGGCGGTCTGTTTACAGCTGCGATCCACTAGTGATTTACAACTGAACATACGCCACTAACATTGTAGGTAATAGAACACAAGGTCTTGACGTATTTTAGTAGAAATGTTCTCGTACATTAACAACTAATTAATTCTATCAGTAAAAAGGTATTTAGATATACATAGTTGCATAAATAAGGTAACTGAATCGCAACCTTTGATTCAATATGCGAAGGTAATTGCTTGTTAAAATATATATCAGTAGTTGATAATAAAAGTCGCCCGGTAGTGCGATAAACGTCACAATGTTCGTAGATTTATTTAGAATGGTCTTACGAAGGTTTAGTCGAAGTCACATGAAGGTCTTAACGTGGCATTCGCATTTTGTACTAAGTACTTAACACGACTGCCTCATTAGTCTAGTGGTCCTAACGCTAGAGGTCCTGGGTTCGATCCCCAGGTCGAGCAAAGTGTTATTGGGTTTTTCTATGAAATTCGCAGTAGCAGCACGGAGTCTGGATTTGTGCCCGGTTAATGGCAATAGGCTCGCCCCCTATTACATGGGACCTAAACATACCGGCGAAATGTGGGTTTACATTAGTACACCTCTGCCTAACCCTTCTGGGAATACAGGCGTGATGGTATGTTATGTTACTTAACACTATCATTTATCAGGATAAAACTAAGTATGTATTTGATGGTCTAAATTTACAGTTTTAGTATAATTATCTAATATTTTCTAATGCTTGCCGTAAATCTCAACAAAAAGTAACAGAGAAGAGCGTAGATATTACCGTTACAGTGTAATTTTTAAATGAAGCAGAATCCCTAAAAATATTTGAAATTAATTGTAAAAAAAAGCAGTCGAATAAAAATTGCAGTTATGAAATTATAATTAATGTATTGTGTATGTCGTGTATGTGTGTTATATAGTATATGTGCTATGCAGTGTAAGGATGGTAGTTTCGTCAAAACAATACTCCTCAAAATATCGTTGATACTGTGACTTATATTTGCATCTGTAGTCAATTTAATTAACTTCGGCTAACTAAATTAAACCGTGTCTAGTCCAGCCGTAGATTAAAGCTGACATTCACTGGTTTGTTCCTTGGTAATATTTGCATAGACCTTGTAGTATCGAGAACAGCAATAGGAAGCCATAATGGTATGATATATTGCATTTAATGATGAACAAAATCATTTTCAACCGACAGGTAATAATAAATACGTCACCTAAATTGTCGACGTCGCTTTATAAGGTAGTTTTAAATCCTTTTAAGGTCCGGCGGGGGTGTTGGTATAGACGGCCTTGAAAGCAGCATCATGCGATATTTTTGCTCTCAGCGTTAATGCGGAAGACTATTTCAAGAGTCAGGGTCAGCGGCGCCCGTCACCCGCGCCCGCGCACCTAGCAAGCTCCACGCCGCGGTGTCGGGTTTCCGTAACATGACGCGACATCTACCCTCCTTTATTTTGACTAAGTATTCAGTATTCAATTGTATCGTATCGTATTCTTTATATGTATAAACGATTACATTCACACAGACATCTCATCATCATCATCAATCTACTTACTGTTCGATAACTGGACACTGGAGTCCTCTCGCATTCTCATTCTCAAGCAGGATAAAGAATGCTGCAACACTACTACACTAATGTGGTTTGGCAAACTTCGCATGAGAAAATCTCCAGGTATGCATATCTCATGATGCATTGTTCTTTCTTCGTTTAAGTATCGTCCATACTTAATTATTAATACGCCACTTACCTATATTAATATTTAATCAATACATGATTTCGAAATGTCAGAGGTGCATGCCTTGGCTCCGAACTCGAGTCATACGACAGTCCATGGTCATACCACTAGGCTATCAGTGCCTTGTAGCAAGATAGTTCCAGTAAATGTTTATGTTTTTACTCGCCATTGTCTACGTACGCAGATATATCATAAATCAATTCACAAAAGACGTCAATACGGCGACGGCTGCGCTCTTGTAGTTGCGGTGAGTTCTGCTGACCTCAACCCGCTTGTGTGAAGGTAATCCATAGTGATGTAAATAGACAGGAAGCCCATACAATGTCAGAAGCTCAATCATTCAGAATTTAATATTTTAGCGACGTATTTTAAAGGGTCTGTGTCCATATCAAACAATAACTTAACCAAATAACAATATTTATTGACTTTATTCCAAATTAGCTAGCTCTACTTCAACTATATACCGTTTAAAACAAATAATTTAGCCTTATGCACGTCCACCTAGAATCCTAGATGTTATAAATTACCTAAGATATTTTGAGAACTATGATAGTTCTCAAAAACCGTCACCCTAAAAGTGATATTTTTTATTCATTCCAATGTAGGTATTTTACAACGTAAATCCATTGTAATTTAAATGAGCTGTTGTAAGTCGCGTCTGAGATCACCTCTAGACTTTGAAATGAAACCAAGGCCAGTACTAATGTATATTTGACCTTCAATTTTTTTCACGAATTTATTTTAGAAATATACAATAAGGATGGACCGCCGTAAACAATCTGTTACTAAAGGATTTTTTCATATTGTGAACATTTGTGATTTAAATTATACCAACATTAGCAAAACAATTGACACATTTCATTTCTTTATAATACGTACTAACGTATACATATAAAATGCAGCTATACATATATACAGGTATATAGACCTACACACATAATTCATTAAAAAGCAGTTGAATCGTTGGCTTTACCAAAAAAAATCTGTATTTCACAGAAATCAGCCTCTGCCTCAACAGGCACACGTGACGGTGTCACGAGTGGAAAACTAAGGTATTAATTAATTGCTATTCTCGTATTTCATGTTTCATACGAAATTTGCAACTACAGCGGGTGTCCATTCCCAAATCGTGGAAGCATTTTGTTACTGCGTCGCATAGTCTAGATAAAAAGCAAACATCAGAAATCTGAAACTGTGGTGCGATACTCTTTTGACTTAAAACGTGATGAATGGCTTAATAAAAAGCTGATGTTTCAGATTCGTTGAACACCTGAAAGTTGTTTTATCAGAGTTCTTCGTAATGAGGTTACATTCGTTCACTTGAATGTTGAGTCCAGGTGGTCCGCTCTGTGCACCTGCCGATGCAGCGCAACTGTTCAGCACCTTGGGTAATGCTGACCTAAATTTCGTATTACGTATGGCAGTTGTTCCTTCGACATATTATCACGTAACTTTCACAAAAACCGTTTTATTAGCTGTAATAATATATCTCATTTCATAATAAAATTATGCCTTATTAGTCTAGTGGTAGTAAGCACGACTGCTACAATAGAGTTCCCGGGTTGGATTCCCAAACAAAGTGTGTTATTGGGTTTTTCTATGAAATTCTCAGGAGCGATTTGTGCCCGGCTAAATGGCAATAGGTTCGCCCTCTATTAAATGGGGCCTAAACATACCGGTGAACTGTACAGGTGTACATTAGTACACCTCTGCCTGCCACTGAATACAGGCGTGATGGTATATTTATAGTATGTCATAATATATATCAAAATAGATGCGCAATAAGGTTTGTTCCTTCCCTAGCTTTATTCTTTATTAGATAGAAATATACTAATAGTGTCTGTAAAGTAATCACACATGGTACAGAGGCTGTCTTAATCTTAAATGCCATTTTTTACCAGACAACCTTAGGGTGATGCAGAGATAATCAAAACAGTGCATTTTCTATAGGGTATAAATAATAACATATAGGTATATTGTATAAATACACACATAATTATACATAATATCCAAATAGGTTAAAATGGAGATGATGAATATTACGGGTACACCAGGTCGAAAGTCCGAGTCAGCGACACCAACCAACGAGCAGTGACCCATGAAATAAGTCAATCTAGTTTTTAAACATCGTGTCACATTTGATTTTCTCCGGTATCATGGGTGTGTTTACAAAAATAAATACACAATCACTCAGACCTGGAAACTATGAATACTGTAAATAATATTTATTCCGTACGGGAATTGAGTCGGCGACCCGTGGCGGAGAAGCCGTTCGCGTAGCCACTGTTCCAACCGGGTCATCCTTAGTATTTGACATTTATGAAAAATCTCGGGTATTGTCCTCGAAAGGACCTTCACGCAAAGAAAATACAATATTCCTCATTGGTCATTAGCAGGGCCTTGAACTTTGAAAACACGTCGGTAAACATGTTTGCGCAGTGTTCACTGCGCACTCTTTATTGGTGTGACGTCCCATCTTGCCCTTTACTGCATTTGTTTTATTCTCCGACACATTCCGTTACCTTCGGACACGTGGCACTCCAATTGGATTCCTATCTGGCCTTCATTTGAACCGAGACAAAGGTTTATGGTGTTCTACGACATATCATTCAAGGCTAGTTCTTTTATTACTATTGGATGTTCGTTTAAATCTTTGTAATTCATTACCTTGTCAAAGTAGGTACTTAATGTTCAGTTATATGATGTTGTACAAATACAAAACGATAGTTGTAAATCTTATATTTATGGTTAATATAATTATTAATAATTTGAAGTTTATTATTAACACTATTAAGAGCGTGAGTATAATGAATATACCTAGTAAGATTATGAAATACGGGACTTGTAGCTACATAAAAAGAAAATTATGAAAGATATGTGTAGTAGAGCTGCGTGCTTAGAATACCGTAGGTGATCGGTATCATGGAGTTTGTGGTGCAGTGAACTCCCTTTATGTAAAATAATGATTTTCAGCTTCAATTCAAGGCATTTAGGTAAATGCCTTGAATTGATAGTTAATTGATAGTGCTTGCACACATATGTATCCCAACTATGCAGGTGCATAGTTGGGATACATATACACATATCAAGCACTTTCAATAACATTCAGTTTATTTTATTGGGTATGGATAAAAATGATAAAATTAACTTCCTAGTTATCTGACTTCGACTTGTGCGTTTATACATACCTACAAAGAAAAACAATAATCAAGGAAAACATTCCTGTTTACGTACATACATAGTTAATAAAGTCCTTTGTGACGTCGTATAGTATGGTGACCGAGGTGGCCGCGATAATGAGTCCGCCAAGGTCAACGCGTGTTAATTACAATTACCGTGAGTGGTCATTCTTTGTTCCAATAATGATTAATGCCGGCCGCGAGTGGCGAGAAGTATCGTAAATGAGATAACAGGAAGCGTCCGTGTCGCGCCAATGTCATATGACAAGGTTGCATGGCATTGGCCTGCGCCTGCGCCGTCACCCGGCCCGCACCGGGCAGCCGTGCCTGACCACCCTACACACCATCAGAAGCGATCGGATCCAAATTACGAAATAGATGGTTCTAACTCCAGCATTGGAAGCGGAGAGTAGAAGAGATTAGAAGGAGAGTCTAGGGTGGCATGGCAGTGTTGAGCGGTATTTGTTGATTGAAAGGAGTGTTGCGTCCGTGTTGACTCCGCTATCTCTCCAACGCGGCGTGTTTCATTGACCTCATCCTTGTCGCTCTACCGCGTGCCTTACCTTCCAACAACGACATTGTAATATTATGATTTACTTATTACTTACAAGCTCCTTGTGAGACGACCGCGGACGCTTGAGACTGAGGTTAAAATACATAAAGATAACTAAGAAGGCTAAAAATTATATAATACAATTTGATAAAAATTATCAATTCACATTTGACATATCGTATCTATATATGGTTTTATTATATATCTACGTGTACATAACGTGTAATAAGTAATTTGTAACCTTGCAGAAGTAAAAATATCAGCAAATACCGTTATTGTTATATTTCAGATATTATTTGTTCAAACTAAATTGGAACGTACTACCTAACACAAAAGATCTAAATTGCGATGTCATTATTCAGTCTTATCGCATAATCAGAAAAGCAGCGAGACCTTGAGCCTGACCTTGTATATTTTCATCCGCATACACATTTTGCGATTATTGCTAAGACACGAACTTATATGATGAGGAACTGTCAAAGTCATTATTTATATATTCAGATAACGAAAATCCAAGATAATAATTTTTAGTAAACGTTTATTCGTAATAGCGAAATATTTGTAAAAGGTTAAAAATAATTGTGACATCATAATAGCAATAGTTCTTGTGTAGGTATGTACTGTACACAATTATTTAAAACGTCGCAATTTAATGTCGTAAACAGACACAGATTAATATGCCATCGATCGCTCTGACGTTCTACATCCACTTAACGAAAAAGCTAATCATTATAAATATGATAGTTTTTGTAATTGTAAGTATGAATAAAAACGACCTTGGTAGTCCTCTTTGTTTGGGGCGGGCGGAAGATCCAGCGGCGGGCGGCAGCAGGCGGTTCGCGGCGAATGCGGTGCGAGGTCGCTCGCCGCCGATCTAGGAAGTCAAACGATTCGACCTCGACCTTGCGTGTGCGAAAAAATATTATTCGACAACGACGCACACACACCTCCCCCGCCTCTCACCTCTCAGGGTCCGCTCTCTGTGACCCCCGCGTTTTCTTGTATATAAGCAGGGCTTACGTAGCAGCAACAAGGTTACTAATATTACATAAGGAACTACGATTTCTGGTATTTAATAATCACCATCAGATTTTAGAATTATACTTAGCAAATAACCACCAGATATTTCACAAAAAGATTACGAATTGCGGAAAAGATTGAAGGCCATATGCATAAATGTATGTTTGTGAAACATATTAAAGGCAGGTCAATTTACGACAATCGCTTATTTTCAACTATTTATCAGACTCGGAAATGTATGACGAAATATAACCATAAATGAGCATGTGGTATATTACTTGTCAGAGTCGTAACTAGGATCTGTCGCCACGTGATCTCTTGACTCATCAGCGACAGGCAGACAGACACTTCATTAGGTACTTTAATCAACGCATGACATGACTATAGTGACACTCGAATAATTTCTTAGTATTTCCGTTCGGTACCTACTTTTACCGAGAACACTTGATAAAAAACTAACTATTGATATAAGTCCAGGATGTACCTCTTCGTCATTACTATATCAGTCCATTTCCAGAAAGCCGCAGATGGTATGCTTTATATCAACTCTTAATAGCTACCAAAAGTGGATTTTTCGAACCTCTTTCAAATCTGTCATGGATTTTGAGAGCGATATTGGTGAAGGTGAAAGGCAAGACTAACGGAGTGATCTAATCAACCTGCTGTAATTATTTACGCAAGTGCAAACCATGTGAGAGAGCTGTGAGCCGATCTCGATTGTCGATCGATATTATGGCAATACTTCACCCCTGCCGCCATTGTTCGCCTTTTGTTGCGCAACAAAGTTTGTTAAATATTCGCAAGGTAGCCCTCAATTGTTTACGTTTACTATATAAACAGGCTCAAACGTACGTACTCGATGTACTCAGGCCGCGGTAAACCGTACAGACTTGTATATGACTGCGTACCAACGAATGTAATTTTAGGGTCGGTAGTAATATTTAGCTTTAGCGGTAACTAAGTATTTGTTCACACTGTTATTTAACCTGAGATACATGCTTATTTAAGAATAACAACATTATTTAGCATTTTTGCAACCGCCTCGTGACTTCATAAATTTCAAATCACCTTTCCCATTTTACCATACCTATTTTACGTGCTACTGCGCAATGTTTGCCTAATAATTGTGTATAATAGAAGCAACCTCATCCGTACTGGAAATGAAAGAGTTCTATATAATAGTAATGTTTTGAATTCTAGTAAAGAGTGATAGCCCCGCGACGTGCGACATTAACCGAACGACCTTAATCTTGAACGATAGAGCACGGAGCCTCTGGACCGCCCCGCCGCCGCGCGCACCCACATTATCTAACGCTTGTTGACTTTCGCTGACTTATCATAATGCACTTACATCCAGGGCTGTCACTCTACCTCTATTTACTCAACCTTGCAAGTTGTATTTTTTTATATTATTGTGTTGAATATCTCAATATTCACACTTTCTCGAAGTTAGCGGCACGCGACCTAAAAGTTTATTAACACACTTCAAGTGTGTCGTATTTATAATATCTAAAATCATTACTACACACAATCTTAATAGTAGTACATACTTATAATTCTCGGAAACTTATTGTAGTTACAAATAATATTATAAGGATCCCTACATTTTTTTTATTGTCCTGTAAATCTGTCTAGTATCTTAAATACCTAATATATTCTACAATTACTTCTGAAATAAATAAATAAGTGATTATTAATTAACTAGCGACCCGCCCCCGCTTCGCACGGGTGCAATGTTTGCAATAATATACAGGTATTATACATATAAACCTCCCTCTTGAATCACTCTATCTATTAAAAAAAACCGAATCAAAACCCGTTGTGTAGTTTTAAAGATCTAAGCATACATAGGGACAAACAGACAGCGGGAAGCGACTTTGTTTTATACTATGTAGTGATTAATCACAAATTCACAATGCACAAATATTTTATTTTAGAAAAATCTGTTATTCGTATTTGCAAAGAAAAGCTCGAAATTGCAACGAAGAATATATGTATATTGTACAGCTAGTAATCCGCAACAATAGACAGCGGGGTTCTCATCGTCGATAAGTTACTATGTAATAAGGGCCCATAATCCCTCAGGTATCTGTGTATCCATATCACCCACCCTCTTGTTACCTTCGAAAGTTCCACAGTTATCGTCCATCCGATAATCTTTTGATCCCAAATCAATGCAGAAAATTAATAATATAATTCGGGATAAGTGGAATAGAATATATTTCTCGATTTTGGTATGAGGGTTATAAAAGTAAAGAAGTTACACCATATTTGACCATATTGTTCAGAAAACAACAAAAAATATTTAACAACGCGATAAAGTGTCGCCAACCGACGCCCACAGGCTATGAAAGAGCTTTTTGTATGTTCTTCAAACAAAGTGTTGTTCTAGGAAGATACTGTACGAGTTCTTTGTCATTCCAGTTCTCGACATATTTTATTTATCAGGTAAAGCATAATTTAGCCAAGTTTTATTCCATGAATATATAGAATTCGCACTATCCTTACGCTATGTAGATAACAATATAAAAAAAAACATGTGACATGAAAACTGTAGTTACGTAGTTTGACTGAAATAATACCTACTGTAAGAAGAAAACAAAAAAATCGGTAGTGATCTATGCCAATCTAGTCTATTTAGGAAGTATTTTTACGTATTACGTACCAAGTTAAGTCAATTTAGTCATGCTTAAACGTTAAAAATAAAGTAGCGCAGGCGCAAAACTAGACGTTAGACAGCATTTATATTACTTATTGTAAAAAGACATTGTAACAATGCTGACCCTGAAGCCTTAGAGATTATGAGTAAATATGCTACAATCTACATATCTACCTCGTCGAAGTAATCGTAGCGCTCAACACTTCCTTGTTTATCTTTGCGATTCTGATATTGCGAAAATAATATAAATACCGATTAATTCAAGGTTATACATGTTGATTGAGCTTACACATTATTTTTCATTGATTTATTTTAATGATGTAGGCAAACTGGACTAAATCAAACACTATGTTTTTATATACGACTTGCTGTGCTCATATAGTTTCTGAAATTTTGTAAATTGGACAATGAATGAGTATGTACGCGTAAAGAGCGCCTTTATATATTTAGATATTATACAGTAGGAGGTACACGATACATGTTTGTATTAAAAATATATATAACGTTAACAAATACGTCGTAAAATCACGGAAGTTTTCATTTCTACTTACGTATATAAGCAACTTGCGTCACACAATATAAACCTGTATTGTATAATTATAACTGGGCAATTAGTAAGTCTATTTGTAATCACAATTTGATAATTCATATTCATGTGTTCATGCTAATAGAATGAAAGATATACGACAGTCAACAAAAAACAAATATGAATAGTCATTGAAACGCAAATGTGTGTCAAGTATGTGCGAGCGCAGCGCGTAGGGCAGCGCGGCCGCACATTGCATCTGCCGCAATGCTGTCCGGAACGGGGGCGTCATTGTTAAATGCGACCATTCGACGAAACTTAATTGGCCCGACCTAGCTCGTAAAAGCGTTGTAAAAAGTGTGAAGGTCTGGCGGAGGTAAGGACTCGACAGAAAGAGGTCAAGTGTAATGCCTCGTGTTCCACTGACCTCATTTGGGAGCCGACTGCCGACACTGTTCGCCGCGCTCGCCGCCTTTCATATAAATATTATGTCCTAGTTTGCCACTGTTCTACAATTACAGTTCTTTGTTAACAATCTGAAAACAACATGCTAGATACGTGCTAATAATGACTGCTATGCTCTAGCAATTTATGATAAATTGTCAATTACAAAGCATTTGTATTGAGATCACTAAATATTAATAAAAAGTCTTTATTAGTCCCTTGAATACATAATATAAATAATAAATCTATCTAATTAGATTGTTAAGAACATTCGTAAAGTTATTGTGGTACTCACCAAAGATATAGAGAAGAACACGTTATACTGGTAATATAATAAGGTATTTGAACTTTTATTTTTTCTATATTATGCTAGTATATCCAATAAAATTGGTTCTTTTGGATAAAACATATTAACAAAGGTCATAAGAATTGTAAAAATGTACACCGAGAACATTAAGGGGTGCAAATGTTAAGATAAAAAGTAAATAAGATTTTTTTATATCAAAGCTGAGGTATAGGTAGTAATAAACATCCTAAATGGAAAGACACTGGACAAGCGGCTAGCAGCAGTTAAAACAATTCCAACATAGCAGGCTAAATTAGAATTACAATGAATAATCCGGAAGCAGTCGTAGGAGAAGTGACCTCCTCTTGTCGAATGAAACCTTCAGCTGCTATTATTAACGTTATGACCGCGAAATCGGAGCACTGACACACATCCCGCCCGAATAATACCATATACTACATAATTCATAGGAACCTTGGCCCCAATGCTGCATATGCGTGGCTCATCAGCACCGTCCGAGGAGACCCATAATGAAAAAGTTAAGATTGTGTCTGCTACCATTATATACCGCATAGTATTTGTTAGTCAATCTACTTAAATAAACTAGACTTTACTCAACACCTAGGACACAATTAAACCTCAATTTCATGAGTATAATTATTGAGGTAAAGTCATCTTTGAAAGATGCCCCGATTGAACGCTAAAGATACCTACTTCACAATTACAAAATAAAATACACAAGGAGATTTTAATGCAAATGTTCGTTACGAGAAAACCTACAACGTGGATACCTAATTTTGAACGTAGTTCAAGGTGAATACAAGCGAACGTATTCAATATTCTTACGCGACCTTTGTCAATGGACATTCATTGTCTTTTTTCTTTAAAATCCTTGTGAATAATGAAAGGTGTCCTTAAAAATGTACATTTGTACAAACAACGTTGAATTGAAAACTTATTCACAAGGCTCTACATTCAATATGTGATTTGTTAAAAACGCTTTTATACCGGTAAAGCTCTATTTGATCAAAATAAATAATATTTTGCCAATTACTTATGTATCACGTGGACGAATTTAGATATGAACCAGTTTATCTTCTGAGGTTTCTTCCACTGCTGCGGAGATCATTGATCTGAATCTAGCATCTAAAGGAAGTAATCTACTGTTTCCAAGCCTATATTCTAGAAAATTCAGAATGGAGCAGTTCAGAGTTAATTATAAATATGATATAGAGAAAAACATTACTCATATACATAACATGCAATTTCACAAACAAGTTAGAAAACACCACGTTTTTTTTCTTTGGCATTTTCCCAGATAATCACCTATTTATCCCGCATTATACATTCGTTGTAAAATTAAAGACATAATATAATTTCTTTATAGTTATAAATGGTGATGTTGGCAGTTATATCTCTACAAAGACAATTTGTAGAATTAGGCAGTGAGTCAGACGATAGACAGCCATATTATTTCCGTGTCGCTCGCCAGACTCGCCACATGCTATAGTTAATGAACAATATACAAATATATTTCAAATAATGGATTTATTATTATAATACAGTATTATTTTATAATAATGACGCATCATGGCATACATATTTTTGTTGCCCTTCTAAAGATTGCACTTCACGAATAAATGGCTAATTGTTACATTTAACCTTTAAGTACAAGTCAGGCTTTCCACCATGGAATATGATCATCATCAACCAATACACTGTCACACTATGGGGTATGAATGAGAATGAGAGAGATTACGCTATAATCCACCTCGCTGGCTTAGTGCGGGTACGCAGACTTCACACATTGTCGAGAATCTCTAAGGCATGCAGGTTTCCTCGCGATGTTTTCCTTCACCGTTTAAGTGAGTGATAATTAATTATTAATACGCACATTAATTTGAAATCAGAGGAGCTTTGTATTCGAATTCGAGACCTTTGACTTGGTAGCGCAGTGGTCATAGCGCCTGGCTATCACTGCTTAATATTGTACATAAAGTACAATTAGAATGGTGTAATCTTTTCAGCGTCGATTGTTGAACTCCAACCAAAATATCGGACCATCTTCAGAGGATAACCTATCAAACACTAAAATAATCATTAAAATCGTTTCATAAATCTCAGTATGCCTCCTCCATTTTCGAAGTCGGTTAAACTGTTTTCTTTTTATATTTTCAATGTACTGTACTGTATTAATTGATTTACTGATTTTACACTATGTACAGATAATTTAGTTTACCTACAAAGGTAAACCTACTCTGTATATAGTAAGTGTAGATAACGACCACTTCACAAATTATAATAAATATTATAATTTATGGATTTATTAAACTGACCGATAAAAATACGATCTTGTCTTTCAAGCAGGAGAGGTCGGGTAATATTACTTCAAGGTCTGTTGACGGGCTGACCTCGGCGTATCGGTCGCGGAGGACAGACGGTCGCAAATATTTGCGCGCGTGAGAGGCACAAGAGGCGAGCGCACGGGGGGCCAGGGGTAGTGGGGAGGCGGGGCGGGAGCCAGGTGACCTTGCCGCACGTCTGCCGCACGACCTTGATCTTGAGACGACCGCGGCAGCGCGCCCGCCCTCGCCGCTTGCGAACTAACGACACTTGAACGACTCCTGCTCCGGTTGCTAACTATATCAACAATAACCATTTTTAACATAACTAATTACCGGTTCGACTGAAAAATGTATGAACATTTTCAATTGAATCATTATTCTGCCAGACCCTATTCTCAGAATTGTCGCAAACTTTTTTCTGGGTGACATAGAAAAATTATGTGACGCACACATAGCTTAATAGCTATTATTAACGATTACATCATATACTCCTGAATGTGGTATGATTAGGTAATGCTAGCCAAAATTATAAACTTTATCAATACAAGAATCGAAATAAATAGCTGCGCAGGAGAATTTAATTACATTTTCTTACAAAACCCATGTGTAAGTAGTATTTATCACTTAAATGATAATACTATACAGAGTGGAGACGACAATACATAAATGAAACCAGTCAATACAAGAACACTAGTTGATTTCTTTTGTTATAATTTCCATATGCTATTTTATAGTGCTTTTTAGGATCATTTATTGTCATATCGTATTCACCCTTTATCATTAGCAGAATAAAGACATTAACAAAAATAAAGTTATTCAACAAAAAAAATATTGACAAATTAATATAATAATAATATGGGATTAATAATATCAATATACGCGATAAAATCCGTAAAAAGTAGTTTTATTTCAATGTATAATATTCGCGTAAATGTCAGAAATCAATATATTAAGACAAAGTAGTACTTGATTATATGCTTAATAAATATTGTTATTTCCTTTATCTTATTTTTCTCATTTCACTGAACTTCAAAAGTAATCGACAGCGTAAACACAAAGAAGTAATGCTATCTACTATATGCCCATTCAAATATAGGCCCCTATAAGTTAGATTAAGTACGCGGAGTTCATGAGATGCATCTTTACCAAATTAATCTATTATACAGGGTTACTTGTAAAACACTAATAACCTCGAAACTTTATTACTGACATCATAAACAATAACTTATTTTTTATTACATTTTTTTATTTGCCAAAAATAGCCTTTCAAGTTTTTATCGTACTATAACACTTTCTAGATCTGTATATTAGAGTAAGTACAGTGCAAAATCGCAATTCAGAATTACAATATTCTGTTTAATTCTCACAATGTTTGTTTACTTTTCTATAGAGTTATTATTCTATTGACACTGTACAATGCTTACAGCTTGTTGTGTGATCAGGATCACATTTAAAAACTTTATTTTAATTAAAGAATATCCTCATGGATCGTCTGCCCATATGTCCATGTCTGACATACCCAATCTCGATCTACTACCGACTTAAAACAGCACTTGCCTTCCCTTGCCCTCACATGCCTCCAAATGCCGCGGCCATGGGATTCGTAACATTTCTCCAAGGCTTCCAAGGCTTTCTAGTAGAAATGTGGATAAAATACACGCGCCGCCTACTGGGAGTCACAGTTCTAACCTAGGCTAACCGATATTATATTTCGTTGTTCGTAATTGTCAGGACATGATTTGTCAGTTTTTTTTTAATTCCGCTGGATTTCACCAACCTAGTAATTAATAAATGTCACTCACGAATGAAACTGCACAATAAACAACAAAGGATGTGCTAATAGGTAGGGATAGTTTTGAACTATGATCATAAACAGATCTATGCAGGGCAACTACTAACTTTTTACTGAAATTAGATATTTCAAATTAATTAATCAACGTTTTTATGACATCCGGGATTGAAGTAAGTACTTGCCGTTTACTTGCGTCAGGTTTCAGTAGCACGTGGTGTCACTTTTAAGCTTGAATCAATAAGAAGTAAGTGTTGCTGAATCTACTGGAGCCTGGAATATTTACTCAAAATTTATGTTCGCAATTCGAATAGATTTGCAAAACGAACGGCAAAGGCTACCACAATTTTGATCCCATAAGGAGCGAAGACACAGCATGACGGCCCAGACGGAGGTGACGCGACGAGCTTGACTCTCATGAGAAAGACTAGACCGCTAAAACAACAGACTAACCGGCATGGTGCAATGGGAATGGCCGGGCTATCCAATATCATCTTACAGTCAGTCTTTATCATTTTCCTGATTACATTAAGATATCTTGCCTGGTCATTAAGCCCTTTCCGATCAAATTCGATTCACCGATATGAGACTCATTCCATTTGAACTGACTCTATTAAATGAACATGAAGACCAAGAGCAGTAGAAAACATAGATAAATAACGGCAAAATGACGACGGTTATTGTGTTATAATATATTGTTGAAATTACTGCATTTTAGCGAATAAATTTATTTGCAAATGGTAAATTGATTAGAGCTATCTGAACACACGCAGTGTGTCTACAACCAGTGTGTTCTGCCCGCTATGACATACGGTGCTGAGACATGGACGCTCATACAGGAGACGGTGTACAGGTTGAGAGTTGTCCAAAGAGCAATGGAGCGTTCTATACTTGGCATAAGGGTGACAGATCGAGTTCCAAACGTCGAGATCCGTAGACGCACAAAAGTCTTTGACGTCAGTAAATGGATAACGGAACTCAAATGGAGTTGCGCGGGACACCTGGCAAGGTGTGGTGATGGCAGATGGAGTAAAGCTGTAACAGAGTGGCGGCCGTGGACTGGGAGAAGGAATGTTGGTCGTCCGGGAAGAAGACATGGATGAGACTGGCACAAGATCGTGGAAATAGGAACTACAAAATATAAGATTTAAGTAAAAGTCGTTTTTAAAAATTTGCTACACGAAAACTGAAGATGTCAACGGAGTGATCTCGCGCTACCTGACAGTGACAACCAACAAAGCCGCATAACTTACAAACCTGAACTATCTACTGTCCGATATGCTGACTGAAAAATTGAATAATGCTGCAGAGAGAATGCTCCCTTAAAAACGTTTGTTGAAAAGCTAATAATGTAGTGACAACTTTCAGTTCACATAACGATAAGCAACTTGAAAAAAAAAATTACATTTATAAATTATATTTGTTTCTGTAAATAGGTCTTCTAAAGACACTTAAAAGTCAATATTTAATTAATATTACAAGATGTCCCCGGCATTTCCTAGCCGACGACCTCTGAGAAGAAACGCCGAAACAAACTCAAAGAATCATGGTCAATGCTTATCATAATGTGTTTCACAATGTAGGCAAATCTGAACTGGATTTTTGAAAAAAGAGCCATAGCATTAACATATTAAGAACATATTCCCCTAAGGGTTACGAAGATATATTACCAATATACACCCACAGTTTGCCGGTATGTTTAGGTCCCATGTAATAGTGAGCGAGCCTATTGCCATTAATAGGGCACAAATCCAAACTCCGAGTTGCTTCTGGGAATTTCATAGAAAAACCCAATAACACAATTCGACCTGGGAATCGTACCCAAGATCTCTAGCGTAGCAGCGCTTAGGACCACCAGACTAACGAGGCGCAGAGTAAAAAAAAGGGTAATTTTATTACCTACATGTTTCGTTTGATTTAGAACGTAGTAAAGGTAGTTAGAAAGCAAGCTCAACGTATATAATGGTCAGAAACACGTGGACGCTGCAACCTTGCGATAAACGGCATCCGCTGATAAGGAGGCGGCACGTCACCACTACGGCCGCGCATTTCTCGCGGCGCGCACTCCGCCCCCGCGCGACCGGCCCCGACGCGACGCTGCGCCAGCGCATGCCGCAAGGTCGCGCGTGCACCCTGCTTCGCAATAAAATTTACACGTGTCTATAACATTCAACACACAACACACATCACTGCATACAATAATCTCTAATAAATTACGTATCCGTACATTACATAAAAACCCAGATGCACTATACATTTATTACTATTAAATTCCATCTCAACACATACAACTACACTCCGAAATATTTTACTAAGTACATAAAGCGCCTGGGCTAGACTGCGATTAGACTTAAATATTTGAAGGCCAATTATTAATCATCGTTCTGAATAAAAAATATATCGTATGTAGAGACAGCTCTACTACGGCTGCGACATACTTCATAAAAGCTATCATCATTTTATTATCTTAGGGTCCGCCTACTTTATAATAGATTTTCTCCACAATTTACTATACGAATTCAGATCAGCTGAAAAACTTTTTGAAGCATGTAATAAAGTATGTATGAATTTAAAAACAATATTGTAAGGGCGCGTTTACTACGCAACGCGGCGACTGCACGAAAACCCATATTCCGTAACAATGCTCAAAATTGTCATGATAATGCGACTACATCATTAGTGTAATGGTTCTAAACACGACTGCTACTCACACAAACACAAATCCAACTCCGAGCTGCTACTAAGAATTTCATTGAAAAACCCATTAATACTTTGCTCGTCATGAGAATCGAACCCCAGATCTCTAGTGTAGCAATTTGAGTTCAGTAATATAAGTTAACTCTACGCTCTAGCTATCTATAAAACTGCAATACCGTTACTGATTGACAGAAAAACAAAGCACTAAATTGGTGCACAAAAGATTGGATTGTGAATGCATGTTGAAACTTCTATTTCTTTGTGATCTTGCATGTACACGATATTTAAGTATTCGTGAATGTATGCACATGTTTGTGCAAATAAATTTATTATTATTATCACTTTGGATATCACGGCATATCTCCCGTGAGGAAGACATCCGGTCCTTTGGCAGGATTGCGCGGGGACACAGGTCCAACGCGTAGAGGCCCCTTGGAGAGCTTTGTTCTAATATGGGATGGGGCACCAACCTGGGGTACTCCTAAACTGGATATAATGAATCTGGATCTTTTTCAATCTGAAGTTTGTAAATTACCTGTATACTAGACTCACCTAGACGAATTTCTGGAAATTCTCAGAGGATTGAAAAAATGAATCATCGTAAGTTGCCGCCGTTGGACACAGCTAGAATCATATAAACAACTAAAACCACAAAACCTTTAATCTCGTTTGGACTAAAGATTCGGAGGGTGGCATCAAACCTCCATGACGGCTCTCCCTCGCCATGGCCTTGGGTGGATTCATCTTACTGCTGAGTTATTTGAAAATCCATTAAAGTGAAGGTCACACTTGAGAAATCCAATTTATATTATATTCTGAGGAAAGGTATAACTCAGTTTTACGTTAACATTTTATGTTAGCGTACATAAACAATTTTAGTTTGACGCAATAGCGTAATCTTTGTAAGCGTATGCGTAAGTAAAACCCGCTCGTATTCGGAAAGTCCCTGAAATAAACATGTTCAGTTTAAATGTCTATTATATTATATAATTTATATATAGACATTATACCAGTATTCCACTATTATACATTATTAAAATGTATACACATTTTTCACTATTGTCTCTAACCTAACACCAAGATTTAATAATCCAATGGTTTCGACCATTGGATTATTAAATCTTGGTCTCTTCGGAACCCTAAATACCAATAGTTCGTCTTAAACTGCTAATTATTGTAAAGCTTTAATTTCCAAATGAAATATTGTATTTGGCGTAGCTACTTCAATCGCAACATAATATACCTACTGTACCTACCTATTATAAATACAATCTAAGTATTTCATAATGTTCGCAACATAAGAATAAAATTCAAGTAACATATAAAACCTAAATGTTCTACCCGGAAAGCCCCCTTTAAATAGTCTGTTTGTTCACACAGCACTGAGGATATCATTGGAGTACCTACAATATGGTTATAGTTACTTAGGAATTATTCATTTGCATATAGATTTACGTAATCTAAAGCGCTCTTGTTAATGGTAGGCTCATTAAATGATGAAAGGACTCACATAAAACTATAATATCAAATTTTAATACAGGCTTATCCGTCTCAAGAATACTTTATTCATATAATTATATTGAATAGAATATAGGTATTTCTTGAAGGCAAAAACAGACCTTTCATCAGCGTTTCAACGAGCGAAATTTACTTTATTAACGAATTTACATAATACGTAATCAAGTAGTTTAACATAAGCTAAGATCACTTGGAAAGGTCGGGGCAGGTAGGTCGACGTGTCAATTGACGTTTTGTTATGTTGAATGTGACCGGGCGGCTGCGGCGCGGACGCGGCGTCTCTGCCGGATGGGGTGACATTGCGTGACCGCAGCGAAAAATACAACTATTTGATGATATGCTGACGCAAAACGTCTGTTACTACAAGGTCAACTTAAATTGTATTGTTGTAAACACATGTTTTTATTTATGAGCCACATTATGGCTTTAAATGCAAATTAGATAAATTATTGTTAGTCTACTGTTGAGCATATACGCGTAGCTAAATATTTGTAAAGTAAAAAATATTGTAGTCTGTAGCAGATAGACATATCACTACGACGGTGAATAAGTACAGGACAGCTTAACTTTTGAAGTTCAATGATAAACTAAAGTTGCACTCGTATGCTTTATAATATTTAAATCAATTTGGACTTTTGTATATACATAATATATACATATATATATCTATTATTCACGTAATTACAAAGTTGTTTAATTTCTAAGGACTTAGCTTCTAATGTTGATAACCAAACATTTTACTCAAAGAAGTAATCGATCATTATTTTGTTTTCAGTGTTTTATGTGATCGTTTGTAACGTGGTCCATAGGCAGGATAATTGTTTGTTCGAAATACACGTCCTGTCGATGTCCTAGCGAATGGGATCTCGAGTCCCATGATAGGTTCATGGGAATGTGTGTGGTTTTTAGTCGGTACAACGATATACCCTGCCGCCTCTCCTGGTGGCAGAATATGAGGGCCTCTCAACCTTTACCTGAAGCAATGGAAGTTATCTGTGAAGATGATCGTCCACGCCACCGGGGAAGTCCTACTACTGGTGACATGAATACTCCTTAGAGATAAGCTTACGATCGCCATGGACAGAGATAGGTTAGGTTAAGTAAGCCCAACAGAGAAATCAAATTTAGTACATAATTAGTAAATAGGTAAGTACATAGGTACTACTTATGTATTTACCTATGTACATAGGTAAGTACATAAGTAGTACATAAGTAAGTCCATAAGTAGTACATAGGTTAATACATAAGCAGTACATAGGTTAGTACATAAAGAGTACATAGGTAAGTACATAGGTAAGTACATAGGTAAGTACATAGGTAAGTACATAGGTAAGTATATAGATAAGTACACAAGGAGTACATAGCTTAGTACATAAGCAGTACAAATGTAAGTACATAAGTAGTACATAGGTAAGTACATAAGTAGTACATAGGTAAGTACATAAGCAGTACATAGGTTAGTGCATAAGCAGTACATAGGTAAGTACATAAGTAGTCCATAGGTAAGTACATCATGGATACTATATATAACTATACTTCATGGACCACATCAATTTGATTTGATTGATAGTTTAAATATGTGTAACCCCCTCCAATACAATTCTTTTGTGAATGATAACCATGGCAGACTGCTGGACTTGATATTTTCAAATAACGATGTCCTTATAAGTTCCTATGACTCCCCCCTTGTTCCGGAGGACCCCCACCACCGGTCTCTTGTCGCTACTGCTGAGTTTGTCTCCACTAAATATGGGAAAATTTCATAAGTTGACAATACTCCACCCGGCAGCGAAAGCTTTTAATATTTACCAATTTATTTTTCATTTCTACCTCAAAGGAAGCCGCCGCGCGCCGCCGCCCGTGTGCGCTTTGTCGTCGCCGACAGACTGTACCTAACTATCTACAGAGCGGCACGTGTAAGCCAATTGTTGTCCTTGACACGTTAGTCTCGCGTAGAGTTCGGTTCCGATCGGACGTCCGGGTATCTCTTTTCTCGAATCTCGATTACCTATCTTTTCGTGAGTAATGTCCTATTCCAATTGGTTGTCCATGTAGTGTTCCAATGTGCTTAATCTGTAATTATGCAATGTTCGTAAAGACTATGAGTGAGTGAGAGTACCTATGGAGTGCGTTTTGCTAGCCAAAGCATGCCAGTGCCCTCGGAGCGTGCATTCAACGTCAATAACCGTGTGTACGTGTCAGGCACTGTCAATGAATGAGTTCCAGACTCATTACCCAGAAGCCGAAAGTCCACGACAGCGTAATGTGGAATATTATTATTATATTACACGTGGAGCACGATCGCAGAAGTTTGTAGCATGTTCAGGTTTTATCATTAAATTCTAAAAATGCTCTTTTCAGAGCTACATTCATTTCGTTGTTTCTTGAAAAACAGAAAAGAATGTCAATTAGGTATTATTTATTTGATAAGCATCACTAGTGAGTGAAAGTAGGTATCAGCTGATATTGTACAAGCATAAAGATGCTTACCTAAAAACATTAAGTGGTAGATATCAGCTGATATTTTACAGGCATAGTGAGGCCTGTACATTATCAGTTGATACCTACCTACGCGTAAGCCCACGTATTAGGTACCTAAGTAAGTATCGCTATGCCTGTACGATATCAGCTGATACCTACCTACGCGCAAGCCCATAGGTACCTAAGTAAGTATCACTATGACTGTACGATATCAGCTGATACCTAAGCTTAACCTTTTTTATTAGGTAAGCATCTTTATGCTTGTACAATACCAGCTGATACCTACTTTCCTACCTAGTTAGTCCATCCTAAATTTAATTCGTATTAAATTTTGATTGGCGGCACGCGACAAAGACCGGGTGGTGCATAACAAAGAGTCAAAAGAGGTGAATTGCACAGGAGGCGGCTTCTTTGATACTAGTGTAGGCCGAAGTTATTGAACTCTATGTCGGGAAATCAGTGTTGTCATGTAAAACGCTAGGTCTTTTTTAAAATAATATTTATTTTTTTTCGGGGAAAAAAAAATATCTCGTATCTAATTAACGTTTACGTGTACGCAATACGATACCTAATAAGACCCTTAAGGATCGGACAGGGTTTTTGATACACTCTGTATACCACAACGGTGATTACAACTCAATTTGTAAAAATCTGATGGCTATCGACTGGCGTTCGGAATTGGATAGTAAAAATATTGAGGACGCAGTTTCCTTCTTTTATAAAACTATTTGTGACCTGCGCGACACTCATATTCCCACCAAACTAGTAACGCCTTCCCGTAAATATCCATTATGGTATAAGCGGCCCTTAATTAAATTACTTAAGGAGAAAGCTAAGTACCATAAGAAATATAAAACTTACGGTAACTCGTACGACCAAGATTCTTTTATCTTATTACGTCAAAGAGGGCACTTATTAGAGGACGAGATGTACATATCTGACATTTCTAATATTGAACGCTGTATTAAAGAAAATCCTTTAGTCATTTATCAAAAGTAAAAATCTGTCCAACTCGTACCCCTCTGTACTTCATTATGGCAACCGATCATCGGACCAGGGTGATGAAATTTGCAATTTTTTTGGGGAATACTTTCATTCGAATTTTCTAGATAGTTCGCAACCGGATACAATGCAACATGATTTTTCTTGTTCCACTGATATCGAGCCCATCACAGATATACATACAGTTTAGATCATTGATGAAAATGTTTATAACTTAATGAAATCTCTCGATCTAAATAAGTCAGCGGGCCCGATAACATTCCGGCAATACTTATTGTCAGCGCCAAAAGCCTTACTCTTCCTCTCTCTCTGATCTACCGCAGCCGCTCCATCACGGAGGGTATTGTTCCCAGTATATGGAAAAAGGCATTTGTCACACCCATTCATAAAAAAGGATAAATAAATATGATTGAAAATTATAGACCTTTATCGAAACTTTGCTTGTTCGCAAAAGTCCTGGAAAACTCGTATATTTTCAGCTATACCCTGCACTAAAGCATAGCCTGTCGCTAGATCAGCATGGGTTTCTGAAGGGTAGTCTACCACCTCCAATCTGTTACTCTGTACGGAGTTTTTATCACGTTGCATGTCTGAACCATCTCAAGTAGACATTGTTTATACCGACTACTCCTCGTAACCGGTGCCAAACGGTAGTCTTGGGAGGCTATTCTTCTCATTCAGTGATCATCCCTTCCGGTGTACCCCAAGGATTTTTGCTGGCACCTTTGCTCTTTACTATTTTTATAAATGATATCTCTTCCTGCTTTATACATTCAAAAATACTTCTTACGCTGATGATATGAAGATTCTACACCAAATCGTGTAATGCGTGTGATGCTCGCAAACTTCAGGCAGACTTTATTATATTTCAAAACTACTGTACTCTTAACAAATTAGACCTTAACGTTTCCAAGTGCTATGTATGTTCTTTTACTCGAAAACCTACTAAGTTAATCCATAACTATAATTTTTATAGCTCAGAATTAGCAAGAGTTGACAAAATAAAAGATTTAGGAGTTATTTCTGACAGTAAATTGTTATTTGATGACCAGATAAATTCCATAGTTAAAAAAGCATCTCGTGCACTTGGATTCGTTTTAAGAATGTCAGCTGAATTTTCTAACATCAAAACGTTTAAAATACTGTACTGTAATTACGTACGTAGTCACCTAGAATACGTATCGCAGGTGTAGAACCCTTTTTATGATGTTTAATCCTCTTTCTACGGTTTCTACGTTATTTACAGTATCGAGCCCACATCTCTCCCAGATTATACAACGAGACGTCGTAAATTTCATTTTCTTCCCCTTTTTAAACGAAGAGAAATAGCTGATCTATCCTATCTTTTTGGTATTATAAATAGCACGGTTGACTGTCCAGAACTCCTGGAGCAGGTGGGACTGCGTACAAACACGGTTGCATTGAGGAAACCAAACGTTCTTCATGTTCCTATTGTGAGAACAGGAACATGAAAAAGCAAAACTCTTTTATCATAAGAACTTCTAGCTCGTACAACAAATTAGTTAAGGCAAACTCTGAGCTGGACCTATTCCACACATCAGTAACTAAGCTTAAACGCTTACTGACTGGTAGGTTTTTTATTCCCATTTAATTTATTTATTTATTTAATTTGTTTTACAGAAAGCTTACAGACTAATAAAAAACAATAAATGAAATTATATAGGTAAGGACAATTGCTAATTACCAGCTTCCACATATATATATATATGAATTAAGTAATAAGTTCACAAATTAAAGTAGATAATGAATATAGCGGTTTGCAAAATTTAGGCCGAAAGTAAAAAAAAAATTAAGTACCTAAACACGGTGTATGTGCGTGTTTTTAGTGTGTGTGTTTCTATTTTCTATTATAGTTTTATTCTTTTAAAATACCATCTATATTGTATCTGTCGTCTTTATCCATTTTATATCTTTCTATCCGCGGAAACTTGTAATTGGCCTTCTCATATGTGTAACATTAGGTTACATATATCTGTACATTTATTAACTTTGTTAACCTAGCTGTAAGATTTCCTAAAATTGTTAAAATAAAATAAAAATAAATAAAACATAAGTAGTACATATGCAGTACATAGGTAAGTACATAAGTAGTACATAGGTAAGTACATAAGCAGTACATAGGTAAGTACATAAGTAGTACATAAGCAGGACATTGGTTAGTACATAGGTAAGTACATAAGCAGTGCATAGGTTAGTATATAGGCAGTACATAGGTAAGTACATAAGTAGTACATGGGTAAGTACACAAGGAGTACATAGATAAGTACATAAGTAGTACATAGGTAAGTACATAAGGAGTACATAAGCAGTACATAAGTTAGTACATAAGCAGTACATAGGTAAGTACATAAGCAGTACATAGGTGAGTACATAAGTAGTACGTAGGTTAGTAAATAAGCAGTACATAGGTTAGTACATAAGCAGTATATAGGTAAGTACATAAGTAGCACATAGATAAGTACATAAGGAGTACATAGATTAGTACATAAGCAGTACATAGGTAAGTACATAAGTAGTACATAGTTTAGTACATAAGTAGTACATAGGTTAGTACATTATCAGTACATAGGTAAGTACATAAGTAAGTACATAGGTAAGTACATAAGCAGTACATAGGTAAGTACATAAGTAAGTACGTACTTACGTAAGTAGTTTGTAAAACTGATTATTGAAACATAATTTGTTCACTTTACAAAAACCTATGTGAAATATTAATAACAATATACAAGTAAGGAGAATATTCCCGAGAATTTATCCGAGAACTTACTCGAGAATGTTCTCGCTGAAGAGAATTTACCGAGAAACATGGTTTTACAGCTAGTAATACTGAACGTAATCTTCATAAAACATTCAAATTATACACAATATTTTTATCTTAGATAGATATAGGTGAAAACAGTTATCAGAAATTTAAATTCTCATAAATTCTCAACCCAGAGAAAGTTCTCAAGAACTTACAACAAACTTCTCGATGTGAGAATGTTCCCGAGAATTGCCCATCACTATTGGTGATATAATGTAAATACGGGTCAAACGTAAGGAAAAATTACATTATAAAAAGATAAAATAAAGAAACATTTGGTAAAAGGTTACTTAAGTGTTCACTTAAGTGTAGTTGTGTGGGTTCACTTAAGTGTAGTTGTGTGGGCTTGTTGGAGTGCGAGTTAATAAGGGTGTGTATTGTATGTGTGTGTGCGCGTGCGTGTTTGTGTATGTATGAGCGTGTGTGAGTGCATGAGTTGGTGCGTCTGTGCTTGTTTATGGGTTTGTTTCTATGAGATTTATGTTTATATTATAGCACAATACACTCAGAAAACCTGTATTAAGTACTAAATACTACATGAAAGACCTATATCATATATTATTTCGTGATATTTGATAAACTCTAACCTAACTCTTATAAAATACAAACCGACTAGGAACTATTGCTATTCTAATAAATTTAAATAAGTAATTAATTATGTATTTTAGTTAATAACATTTTCTAAATTGAGTTGATATTGTATAATAATATTCTGTAGGAAATATATAAAATTCCTAATTTATCACCATTTCCGGTAACATATACTTATATAAAAACATGTGACGCTGGGTATTATCAAAGTGACCTTGTGTTTTATTATTGAGACGGATTCGACTCGGAGTACAAAAAGGAGAACATAGCCGGGCCAAAAATCAATACGTGAAGTTTTTTTAACATTAAGACTATGTTTATGTGATAATGTTGTCTCAATGGCGTTACTTACACGATTATAAAAGTTATTAAATTACTTAAAATTATATTATATTTTAACATTTATAACATTTTACCACTTTTTTGAGGGGCTCGTAGCTACGTAATAACTAAGCTGATCAACCGATCTGCAAGGTTAAGGTGCGCTAGTCGCGGTTAGTCTGTGGATGGGTGACTGACCATTCTTAACACATCGAGACCCCTTCGTGCCTAGAAGAGAACGTAAAGACAATGGTCTCGGTTTTCATACGAACACCCATGACAATCGTGGTAATCAGAACCCCACAAACTGACAACCAGTATATCCTCAGGGCTCAATACTGGTTTGATCTACAATAACCCCTAAGCCTAAGCTATTGAAGCAATAACAATGGATTACTTTACTTTAAAGTTATTTAGTAAAGGAAAATTTCGACCGCGGGCAGGATTCGAACCTGCGTCTTCTGGTTAGGTATACCATACGCTATGACCACTAAGCCACCGTGACTCCCACCCGCTATGTCGAATTTTGCCTTCACATTCTGAATTGACTTCTTTATGGTGACGTCAGTAAACAAACTTTAAAAGTAAAAATAAAAAATAACTTTAAAATGTTACCATGGAAAATGCCAAAAAATACAAAATTATTATAAGTTACTTTACTAAGTAGTTGTGTTATTTAGCATAAGGGAAAAAAGAGTCATGAGTGACGTATAGACGTTAATAAATATTACCATTGATAAAGTCGGCGGTCAAACACTTTTCAACCTTATCATTAAGAATATAAAGTCGAAAGATGATCACAGTATATCACTAACAATTGGTCAGTACCTACGGCTTTGTCACAGACCACTCACTGATACATGAATATCTGACTCATCACTAAATAATATACCGGTTAAAGCCCACTTGCGTCAGCGAAACACGCAATAAGAATACAAGACGAAAAAAGTGCCAGAGTTCCACAAAATAGACTAGACTATTACCAATAAGACTATTACCAATATAATAATATAATACAACATATTATTTAAATAAATATATCCAGGTATTTAAATCAACTTCTTTACTACTGTAATAGACTTTGAAAAGTGCGAACTTAATTACAATGCAGAGTAAATTATCATGTCAATATAGGAAATAAAAGCTATGAAAGCTGAGCCAGAGTCGTGACCATTATTAGCGTTGACATAATTTAAATATTGTTCCCCATACTGCATTGATGCCCCGGGCGGACCAATCAGCTTGAAAAAAGGTACCGCCTAGGCTTGCTAATTAAAAATCTTACAAACAAGTAAAACACAGCGTGATGGAAGTTCTGTACTTATAAAATAATGAAAACGTTACTAGGTATTAAAAGAATCTTTTTTTACGTAATTTATAGTGAAGATGTATATACTATATAATCTAATATTTTATCGGATAGCCGAATGGCATTACAAGGCATTCGTGTTACTGACATTTTAAATATTAGTTTAACTAGGTTATTTTAAAAATCTTAGTGTTAGTCCATCTAAACCTAAGTAAGTTTATCTCAATAGATAGGTATTTACTAAACATTGAAGTCTTTTAAGTTATTTTACACTAAATAATTTTCTTTTACTTTACTAACTCAATTTGCCAAATATCTCACGCAATACAAACCCAAGGCCTTAACGTGCACGAGGTGAATGAACCCAAGACCCTTATTGACGATTGATTTTTATTTCACGAAACTTAGTGTAGTCGTGAATTTGTTTTGAAGTGAATTGAATGTTGCTGTTCACTTACAATAAAATCACAAATAAATAAAAAAGACAGAAAACGGCAAAATTTCAGCTAAAGTTATTGCGATATGCGCTAGAATCTACGCATAGGCTTAAAAAAGTTCTTAAAAAACCATTACAAGAATCTTTTATTGCCGGTGGTGTTTAAATTTAACTAGTTCATTACGTGTTTTAAATAGTTTTCCGTAAATAAATCGTCGATTAAATTAGAAATAGAACGTTTTGGCAGTGCAGTGCAACGACGTTTTGTATAATTAGCGATGCACAAATAAAGTGGCTTCGAAGGAATTGGGTCGATGCGAGTGGCGGGTTGAGAGTGGTGCGGGGGGCGTCGGAATTCGCGTAACGTTACGTCAGCGGGCGTCGGCCTCGCGGCGGTCGCTGACCTGCGGCTATCTCTAGCGCGGCGGCTAGTCGCACGCGCATAATTACGCATATTACACACGCCACACACATGGTGCTGCATAACCAAACTGTTAAATGCAATTGACTAATTGCAACCCTCCCGCCCAAAACATTTACGTCACCGACATCTTAATTGCAGCCTTACCTGTCAGTCATCATTTACTCAGCTGTTGTCAAGTTTTAAAATGCGAAGACTCGTCAAAAAAGTTAAAGTAATAAATGATGGAATTGGTCCAGATTCTTTCTTTTGAAAATAGGCGTACGTTTCGTATTATTTTCATGTCAAGAGCCGTGTCGTGTAACGTACTCGAGGTTGTCGACCTGGTTCTACACTGTTCTTTTGTATCTCTCAAAGGTTGAAATGAAGGTACGTGCCTACTGTGTTCAAAACGGGAAATAATACGGTTCATTTCATTCATCAACTTTATGTTCCTCTATAACATAGTGTAGGTAGGCGTAATGATGCGACTAATATTACTATTTAAGCGAGCTAACTTGTGTAAAATGCTATAAGGTCTTACGAATTTTATTGAGGGATCAATATATATTCGTGTTCTATTAATTCTCATACAGTTGATTTGTATATATATGCTCTACATAATCATATTATTATCGGTAGTACAACCCATTATTTAATAACATAACATACCATCACGCCTGTAATCCCCGAAAGGTTCGGCAGAGGTGATAATATACACCTACAGTTCAAGTCAAACTTTTTGGGTAGTATGAAGTTGCGAGTGGGAAATTTTGAAGGAATAAGGTTAATTTTGCCGTAGCGAATGGTGTTCAGAGGAAATAAGGATTGGTGATAGATACCTACTCATATAAGGTAACTTTAATAGTTTCTTGAACTCTTCTCTGATGTATATAGTGAGAAAGATCCACGTTAGCTCGTCACATGCTGGCGATTTGCACCTATGAGTACATACATACGTCAGTAAGATACTACCAAGACAAATTATGGAATTTTATATAGCACAAGAAAAACGACTTCATTAACGTATACAATTATAATATCATAACAATAATTTGAAACCTGGAAGCGGTTCCGTAAACCTCTATCCGGCCATCACGGCGAAGGTTTAACGAAGCGAAAGTATGAACAAAGAAAGGAAATTCTGAACAAAAAAAAATGAACAAAAAAAAACTTTTCTTGATACATTGTGAGTTCCATTTTTTTACATTAATACTGATGTATCAGATTTATCCAGTTGATCTTCTCGTAAATCAATAAAACAACTAATGCCAGGCGATAGATAAAAACATTATGAATCCAAAGATCAAACTAAAATTACCTAGGTATTTGCTCACTTTGATTAACAGAAAGGTACTCTTGATTTTATTAAGGTTTTCCAGTTTTTAATCACTGGTAAATACTACAGATAAATAAAATAACCTATGTATAAAAATCATCATGCTATTAAAATCATCAAGATTATAGGTTCACGATTTTATAAGTCTAAAGGAATCAGTGCATAAAGATACTTTTGTTAGAAGTATGTATTGTAATTAATAAAAGTCCACCTGTAGATGAGGATATAAATAATGCAACACCCCATCTCTGTTAAATTCCGTCGGGGATAGCTGAGGCGCAATAAAAATGTTATTGTACTTAGTGTCTTATTATCACTAAATGGCATATTATTTTTATATAACAGAAGGTAACTTTCTCGTGCTAGTGCCGACGTTGACGGCTGCGCGGTCGGCAGCACAACGCGGCGGCGCCACATTTGCCAACTTTCTATTGCTATGTCAGCACTCTTACTAGCCAAAAAAGCAATATATATATACGGTATAATAATTCATAATAACAACACTATAAATAGATACAATTACTGGCTCTCAATACTAAATTACTAATAAAAAAAATTAAGTTGTTTTCATCTCAACCTGCAGAAGAAGTAGCCACTTTCAATTTGAAACTAACAAACATGTATGGTCACAAATGTATGGATTTCAATTATTATCGATCGCGTAATCCTAAGATAGACAGCTAAAGGCTCTTTCTTACGCAAACGCAAACGCAAGGGAACAAGGAATTAAAAAAATGACCCTCACCCTTTGTATAATAATTTTTTGGCCATCGATTTCTAAGAAAACATTGGCACAGTGTAGAGAGAGCTAATTATTAGCAATCTATACCCCAACCTGTTGTGAACAAGCCACAAAAGTAAAGGGTATAAATCAAGTGCATTATACTCCTACATACATATGTATACAACTCCATAGATTGTTTTTTATTTTGATATGCCGCAAAATTAAGTAGACGTACTTTCGTATAAAAGCAAACTGACAAACAACTGTAGTTAATAGATTAGATAGAAAAAAGTGCGAGAAAGCGAGCGGGGTGAGGTAACGGGGAAGTGGGACACTTTCATTTTCGTTCATTTCTTTTCGGATGCAACTCGGCGAGCATTTGCCGTGCTGCTTAGCACGTATCCATTACCTCCTTTCTTTGCACACTTATTAGGTAGAGCTTGGTGCTGACTTTGTTTTTAATTTACGTAAAATATAAACCAAGTTAATTGAAAGCACAGCAAAGAGCTTTTTAATCGAGTTCCCGATATTTCGATGCGGCATTATTTTCAATCAATATTTAGTATGAGTAATATGTGTAGCTGGTACAGATAAGTAAACAGTATCAACAGGTAGATATTACTTCGAGAACTATTTAAATATAGGTGAGTCCTATAAACAAACAGTGATAAGTTCGTTACACAGTGGGATAATGTTTGCCCCTATTGATAGTAAATAAAGCGTATAAATTGTATAAGAAATTTCTATGAAATACGACTGCACAGAGAACACAACTCTAAATACGCAAAAGTATCACTCACTATTTGACTCTTTTTTATGTGAACCAGATTTTAGTCATAAGATGAGCGTACAATGACGGAACTGCGCGGGTGGAGCAGTCGAAAGTTAGAACTTTCTAGGCCACTATCTACCGTCACGTTAATACCGCATTTTATAGCAAAAGAGTTCTAGCTAGATCCAAGTTACAGTTAATTACTTTAAACTATGCAGTTACACAGCTACAGCAGGATTTACCCTAATTTACCTACCATACTACGCCATAGAATATATTTCTTTTTTTGTAAAATATAAAATGTAAACAAAGAAACGTAGACTAGAACACATAATATCATACGGTTCAGGGACCACGATGTTTTGTTTTTCTGAACAAACGATATTCACTTTTGTGCTAATGGCATTACGGTTCCCCCCTATTACATGGGACTTTATTAGGTACACCTCTGCCTCGGGGAATACACCCGTGATGGATGTTTATGTTTTATGTTATTCACATTAGTATTGTGTCTTTCAATGTCTGAAATGAATGTTAAATAAAAAAGTTAAAAAAAAAATGTTATGATTTCGTTTTAAGGAATATTATAAAATAATAGATTTTTGTACTTAAATCGGAACTTCATATTATTATAGAAAACAATTCAAAAGTTCGTAATCATCCATTCTAATGAGTTCTAATAACCTAATTTACCGTAAAGCCGACATTATAGCTTTCTACGGCCAAATCGCAATAGGTCAAACTACACTGCGATAGTAGAGTGGAAAAGGTGAAATTTAGCAGAGCGAGAAATCGACGGGATGTGATGTTTATTGTAACGAGCCCACGATCGGGCGTGCGCGCAAGAGAAACTGAAAGTAATGGCGCTGCATTCAACCCACTTTCACTGGCGCGCGGCGCAGGCGCTGGCGACACCACCTCTCGTGCCCTATGCCGCGAAATTTGATACGCACATGCCGAACATATTTACACTTCGTGTACTAGTAAGAAAGCACTTTCACGATTACGGAATGTTTACACTTTTTAGATTTGATATTGACGATGAGATGACGTACGTAGCAGTGTCTATCTGTATGCTGTGCATGCTTAGCACATATGGCACCGTGCTAATGATTCTCAGCATAATCTTGATATTGAAAAAATATAATTATTAATATATGCAACTAACTCGAACAAAAAAATGCTTATTATGTACAGACGCCAGCAGGTCAAGCTATCCAAAACTGTCAAATTTTTCCAATTAAATAGGAACCTTATTGTTTTGTATTAAAGTTGAAAATCAATCAAAGAAATTTGACAGATTGTGGTGGCTTGATGTGCTGGCCTCTGTACATGTTATACCTATATGGTCAGCTTTCAAATTAAAATGAGTGGTTGAATGAACGAATCATAATATTTAACATAATATTTTGCAAGAATAAATATTCTCAAGGCTCCACTCTATTTCACCCGCTTTTGTAAAGTAAAAATTGTAAAACAATAGTGTACCTATGGTTTCTTTTCATCGTGTTTTATATTTTGTATAATACATACATGTCGGTTATTCTTATATGTACATGTACTACTTATATTAGATATAATATATAATTCTAGCCAGGATGTGAGAATACTTAATTTTAAATTAAGCTCACCTTCATGCATTAATAATTCTGGGTATTTTACAGTAATGGATTTTATTAAAATAAAGAATAAACAAACCGTTTAAAGTAAAGACGATAAATATAATATTGTCCTAGTTTGCTACTGCACTAACTTGAACCTCTCACAAAAAAAAACCTCGATTTTTTTGTGAGATGATACAAGATTATATGGTATAAATTTCGTTAGTTTAATCTTCATGTTGTAGGTATTTTTACAAGAGAAAGCCTGTGCATAACTCTGCAACCATATTGATTTATTTAGATATTTAACTCTAATAGTAATTAAATAAATGTTAGATAAGTTGTAAGTTTTGATATAAATCTGGCAGTGAAATCACTGCAAGCAGGCACAAAAATACGTAAGTAGGTTAGGCTTAGAGTTAAGTTTCAGTTAACTTTCAGTTAGTCGGGCAAGTTATTTGCGACGGACACACCTTTCACTGGCTTTAAGATTTTCGTATTATTATCGTATTAATATTATATTAATATCGTATTAATTATATTTTTGTAACGGTGTGTAGAACGAACCGAGCTTAAATTATCGTAATTCTGATGATCTTTTTCCAACTATGTTTGGGTCGATTAAACAAAGTGTCAATTTTCGAGTACCTATCAAAGTAGCCTTCCGTCTTAGATACGTACATCTATTCAATACATATATTATAATAATAATGCATGGTTCGTGTGTCTGTCTGTACACTACATATACCTATGTATTTGCAAAGATAATAATTTGGTGGACTGAATTAAGTAATACCTACCATCAATTCCTATCATTTAAAAAATATTATATCTGTTTGCCTGTATTTCACCATGCATCAAATCATAGAACTGGATAATATGAGTTGACAATTCTCACAATTGTTTTAAACCTTTTATCGTAATTATTGAACAAATAATAATAATTAAATAATATTTTTTCATCTTCACCATGGGGCCTCGATTAACATCTGTCTAACACCTACTCATTGAGACCATGCTTATGAGCCCAAACATGCTATATCTGTCGAACTTGCTGAGGGGCAGACTACTTGATACTGCATCAGCTCAATGTTAATCTTGGTTATACTACCGAAGCACGCAAGTACACCAGATTTCAAACCAATTGGACCAATGAAAGTTGGTAAGACCCTTTGTCAAACATCGTCGTAAGCTATAAGCTTGCAAACTTTTTTATTATCAGATTTTGTCCGTTAGTTAATCTGTGATTGTGGCTGTTTTTTTAAACACGCTTCAAATCGCTAGGTACGGTCAACAAAAGAGTTAGATATACAGGCAGCTAATTAATAATCTGTATTTTGATAAAGATAGTGTATTAATGTATCACGCAATATGTGTCAAAACGTAGGTATTGTAAGCAGCTACATACCTAACCCTTTGGCGCGTAATTATTTATGTCGGAATCTGTATAAAAATTTCGTTTGCTATCTGTATACTTAACTCTTTTGTTGACTGTACACTTAAGTTATTTTTAAGATTAATTGGTTGAAAATTAAGCATCTATTTTTATAGTTTAAGTATAATAAAATAGGAACCAAAATAGACTTTTTTAAATAATATAAAAGTTATACATATAAACAAGGACCTAACAAATTAATCAAGGAACTACGAATAGGCATAAAATTAGTGTTTCTCTAGCTAGAGCACAGTACAGAGCGGGCTGCGGCTGAGCGGTAGCGAATAGCGGCGCGGTGAGCGGCGAGCGGGCGGTGCGCGGTGGCGGCGCGGTGTCAGCCGGTGTCGCTGAACCGCGCGCGAGTCAAGGGCCTCGGTCGACGACCGCACGCGGCCCGCGGCCCCTTTTCCTCCACCACAATACACACACTAAATTGGCAGGCCGCTTTACAATTCATTAAATTTGACTCTAAGTAACATCTGTATAACTGTATTTTTATATTATTTTTAGTGTAATAGGTACCCACATCATTTTAAAAACAACCACCTGAGTTTGTTGTAAGCAATTACGATACGAAATCTTTTTCTTCTTTACTATGTTAACATTGAGGATTGAGATCAAATAGTAATAAAGTTACATATTTGTGATTTCTGGATGTAGATAATTAAATAGATCAAGCATTAAGGTTTCTAATCAAGTGATGGTAGCGTGTTCAGTATATTACGACTTTATCTAACAGTGCATTGAAGGTATGTGTTTACTAACACGCGCGGACTTCGACTACTCGGAGCATGAATTGTAAGTTTCATTGAGTGTTGAAGTTGCAATAGGTTGGTAATCGGTCAAATACGTGGCGTGCAGTGCGTGCGAGCGGGCGGCGTGCGGCGCGCGGCGGCGGCGGCGGGCGGCCACGGCTGGTCGACGAACCCGCGCGACCATAATGATCGTTAACTCGCTCAACAATTTGTATTGGTACAAAATAATAACAAACAAATAGGTGCAAATTTCTGTCAAGGTTCCAATTATTACAATTTCTTTATAAGTAATGTAATAGAACTCATTAAACAAATATTGTTTAACTTATATGTTTAAGGTGCACAATACCTACATACAGGTAGATCATTGTAATAAAAATGAATAGTGTAAAATGTATCTTCAAATAGCTGAATGTGTTTATTATGAAAACATTTTATTGGTTTATCTAATCGGTACTTATCCTCCTTTTTTATTAACTTTCTTCTTATTATTTGTGTATCCGATTCTGTGAAACTCACAACAAGATGTAGATAAATTAATAAATCATTACTCAGTTTGACATACCTCTACATAACTACCTATGTAAGCAGGGGCGTATTCACCCTAGGGCCATCCGGGCCATGGCCCGGGGCGCCAATCTGCCAGGGGCGATGTAGCTATCTATGCACGCCGCCCCTGGCAGATTGGCGAACCATTTTTATCATTTCATAAATATTTTTTTTTTAAATAATGTTATTTTGTCAGCACCGAATGTTTCTATAGTAATTTGTGTACAAATTACTATTGTTATATCGCTTAATGCAACTGGAACTCAATGCCTCAAACAACAAGAAAACCTAAGATGATGATTTGTCATAGGAATAACGAATTCAAACAATAAAAGATTATTAAGTAAGGTATCGTTTTTCTACATACAAAGTTTGTTTAAACGATTTGGCAAATATAACAAGCCTTAAAAACAAGAAAATTAAATAATGATAGATACCTAAATTATATGCTTATTATCATAATATATTACTTGATTAGGCTAGTCGGGCCAGATCGTAAGCCTGACTGCTACGTTTGAGGGCCATGTCTAGATTTTTCTATGAAATTCTCAGCAGCTGCTCAATTGTAACCGGCGCAGAATTGCAGTACGCTCGCTCGGCTCGCTCCCTATTACATGGGACCTAAATAGCAACTAAAATATCTGCTGGGAGATCAAACGGAAACCTGGGGGTTAACATCGCCTCTTGTGGTGAATCACAATATGATTCACGGAGGCACGGGTATACTCTGGTCCATGAGTTTCCTCGCATGTATTAACTGTCCATTGTATGGACTTTACGTACACTTGCAGGTCAGGTTACACTGGATATATATGGCACGTGTGTGCCCGGAAATGATATTGTGATTAACCAGGTAATTTTAGCCCCCTTGTAGTCCACTGTAAAAATATAATAATATTTTTAATAAACATAAATAAATAGAGAATACTTCCGAATATCAAAATTAAAAAATATGTAAGTACCAAACGTTATACATTCATTTTTGTATTCGCTTTTATGCATTTGTTAACATTTAAATTGATTTAATTAACAAATAAATGAACATATGAAGTGATTGACGAAAGCTTGTGTAGGTACATGGGGACAACAGTACACGTCTGCAGTTCGTCACAGGTTTTATTGTCGCGCCATAATCGTAAAATGTCTGTCTGAATGGTATTTGTAACCAGAATGGCATCACCTTGTGGACCTATTTAAGTAGCCGTTTCGACTAACGACCATCCGGCGAGAGGTTAATCGTGGTTCACCTGCGGGTAACTGTCAACGCGGTGCGACAGCAGCTTTGTTCGCCGTTGTTTGGTAAATGTTTCCGCGACGCTGACCGTGAGCGTGGTCGCTCACCCGCGTTGCGCGCACTAAAATGCAAACTTTATAGGGCGGGGGCGGCCACCTGTCTCTAAGATTTGTGTAACGTCCCCTCAAACCGACAATCCATCCACGACCAATGTGTCTCGTCACTAAAATAAAGGTAGGTAGCGAGAGCACTGCTTTTGAGTCACCATAATCGTTGCTGATGCAAATAATTTTGTTTGGAAAGATGGTTTAATTATAATAAATAAAATAATAATATTATTATTTTGGGTCATTTTTACACAGCACCATCTAGTCCCAAGCTAAACAGAGCTTGTACTATAGGTACTAGACAATGGATATAATACTTATATACTTTTTTTTTGTAAATACATACTTAAAATACATAAGAAGCACCCAGACAAGCACAAATACTCATGTTTTGCCCACAAAAATATTTGTGTCCTGTGGGAATCGAACCCACGACCCCATATTCAGCAATCCGGCATTCGAACCACTAGACCACAGACATCGTCGAGTTTGAAATCAAAGTAGGTATAAGTAAGTAGGTATTATTGAATGCAATAAGAATACAAATAATTACACTATACTTTTTTTATTGCAGGCAGTGGTTTAACGATAGGTACACGTTTTCTTTCAATAAGAAAGATTTTTTAAACTATTCTAGAACGACATAAAATACCATCACGCCTATATTTCACGAAGGGTTAAACAGAGGTGTACCTTATAATGCACACCCAAACTTCGTCGGTGTTTGAGATCCCATGTAATAGGGGGTGAGCGTATTGCCACTATTCGGGCACAATAACATATCCAAACTGCTACTGAGAATTTCATTAAAAATCCAACACTGCTCGACCTGGGAATCGAACCCAGGACCTCTAGCGTAGTACATACATATACATACTATCACGCCTGTATTCCCAGAAGGGTTAGGCAGAGGTGTACTAATGTACACCCACATTTCGCCGGTATGTTTAGGTCCCATGTAATAGGGAGCGAGCATATTGCCATTAACCGAGCACAATTAATCTAGACTCCGAGCTGCTACTGAGAATTTCATAGAAAAACCCAATAACACTTTGCTCGACCTGGGGATCGAACCCAGGAGCGTAGTAGTCCCGCTTATAATTAGCTTTATATAGGTATATGGTCACTAGTACTACTAAGTAGTTATTCTGTGCTATGATTACGTCTACAGAGATGTGGGCATAACATAATTATCAAATTATAAACGTCAGAAATGAATAATCGTAATAATTACAAACTTCCCACGTCACGCAGTCACCCAATTGATTCGATGTAGTCAAGCATGCTGTAGGTATAAAGGTACTGATTTGTGACACTTACGATTTTACGAGCACTAGTTTGAAACACCCATATATTGTCCCACTGTTGGGCGTAGAATTAGGTTATAGACCTATGAGAAAAATGTAAGACATTGAAATACCGACTTACAACTAAAGTAGTTGCAAGGATTCTATTTTGGTAAATATAAATAACTCCTAATGTTTCGTATCCTTCTCTAAGTCTTGGATCTCTTGATGTCATAATAACGATATTTTTGAGGCTAATAACGTCATAATCACCTTATACCGAAGTATGTACATACATAACAGAAAGGTGAAGGAAGGAATCAACAAAGTGAATCTATAACAAAGAGAATAGGCAGGGAATACGTGCCAATGGCAAATTATTATTGATGGTAAGCAAGCTTGTAAGTAATATTTATAGGTACGTTATATTCTTTTTTTTTTCTTAGAATTTGTACCTCAAATTTCTAGATAAATAGCTTGTGTTATTGAAAGTAACATTTTTGATAATCTAATTTTTTGTATATAGGACGGGAGTTAAGGATGTGTGCTGAAAACCAGTGCTTAAACCTCTAAAAAGTGCTAAAGCATAATGCTGACGCTTACACATTTTGCTTTCTGTAACTTACTTAGGTATGTACTTGCTGTAATACGGAAAACAATAATGTTACTTAAATACCCATATAACTTATTTTTATTTTAATTCAATCTATAAAAGTTAAATTTGTAAAGTTATATAATTGATGACATCATTCGTTCACTAAATATGTCATAAATATTTTAAGTAATGTAAGGTAATGTAGGTACCAATTAAGTAATATTTATAATAAATTTTAAATTAATATTAATATACATTTCCCACTGCTTGAATGACCCTCCCGCCATCTGTCGGTCGTCAGCGCCGGCGGCATGCGGCAATTCGGCGAGCGAGAAAACTACCTGGATAATCGGTTATGCCTATGTTATTTTGTTGACGTTAAAAAAAATAGTAGGAACTAAAACACAATACTAATTCTTATTCTATCACTAAACAAACGATTGACTCGTCTAGGGCCCACTACGATGCATCACCATCTAGTTAGGTATGTAGGGATACTTACCTGTACCTAATACCTTCTTTGAATAAAACACTTTATTATTATTATTTATTAAATGCCACTCTAGGCGAGCGTGGTGGACTATCCACGACGCTAGCCATACGGGTTGGCAGACTTGACACGCGCCGTCGAGATAATCTCTTAGGCATGCAGGTTTCCTCACGATGTTTTCCTTCACAGTGATAATTAATTATTAATACGCGGATGATTTCGAAAATTCAGAGACGTGCCTTGGATTCGAACTCGAGACCTTCGACTTACACTCATTCTGTGAGAGGAGACCCGTGCCTAGCAGGGGGACAGTATATGGGTCGATGATGAATTTATTATTATAGGCATCCACTGTCTGTTTTCCTGGCTAGGTACTTACCTATTATGTAAGTATGTCTCGTACTTTTTCTATTGACATATTTGTAGAAGTTGTTGGCATAATTAAGTTATTCAGATTTTAAAAATTGATGTACTTTGGATTGGATAATCCAAAAAAAGTATACTAAGAGAAAAAACATACCTACCTACTTAGTTTTCTAAAAAAATTTAACGCGTTTTATATCTCAGTCAAGAGTTTTAAGAAATTTTGCAATCGCAAATCAAACTCCTTATTAAATACCTACTAAGTATGATAATGTACCTACCGGGAGGCGAGAATCATTATGGAAGATTACCAAGGGAGGAATGAGTGGCGAGGCCAAGTGGAATGGAACCACTGACCTTGGCAGGGCGAGGTCGTACCACCCCGCGCCCGTGCCCCTACACCACCTCGGCAGCTTCTACCTGCGCCTCTGCGGACGTCACTGCGAACCCACATACTCGTCATCTAAGTCACGAAAACACTAACTGGCTTTTTGACGCAATCGTATTAGTTTATTTAATTACTAGCTTTTACCCGCGACTTCGTACGCCTAGACTTAGTAACACAATTGTTGTCGGATTGTATTCATGGGTTAAGAAGTACTCAATGTTAGGGAAATTCCCGCTTTGTTCCGAGAAAAGAAGTATTCAATATGCCAGCGCCAATCACAAACTATTAGTGTAAGTACCAACATTTCATTCAAATCCCGTAAGTAGGTCTCCTACATAAGTTTTCTGGGAATTCCCACATAATTTTGGGGTAAAATGTATCCTTTGTTATTCCCGGTCAGATACTGTGTCTATGGAATTTCATTCAAATCCCGTAAGTAGTTCTCCTCCACTTGAACGTCCACGCCGCGAACTGTCAAACCACAGATACGTCACGATGTAAGTGCAAAATCTCGCGCTAGAAATCGAAATTTCATTCAAATCCCGTAAGCTATTTGTTTTTCGGGATTTCCGGGATATTCCCACATTTTTCTGGGGTAAAATAATATATATCCTATTTGTTATTCCCGGTCACATACTATGTGTGTATGAAATTTCATTCAAATCCCGTAAGCTATTTGTTTTTCGGGATTTCCGGAATATTCCCAAATTTTTCTGGGGTAAAATATATCCTATTTGTTATTCCCGGTCACATACCATGTGTGTATGAAATTTCATTCAAATCCCGTAAGATATTAGTTTTTCGGGATTTCCGGGATATTCCCACATTTTTCTGGGGTAAAATATATCCTATTTGTTATTCCCGGTCACATACTATGTGTGTATGAAATTTCATTCAAATCCCGTTAGTAGTTCTCCTATAAGTCGTGAACAGAGACAGATTTTGGGCAACGACTATATTCCTCGCCCACATCTCTTTGTGTTCTCACAAGGAGATGTGGGCGAGCATGTAGGTACCTACTTGGGGTGTTTTTGGAACCACACTAAAGTTAAAACACCTGACCAGAACTGAAATACAATGTGTATCTAGAATCTAAGTAAATTATGGGTTTTATCCTGTAACGTGATTGCGTTTACAAACACAAATACCGAGACCGGAATATCTAAAAAAAAGCTCGGCCACTACGCCATGTCACCGTTTCTGCACCTATTTAACAATCTTAAACGTACCTAACCATAAAACTGGAGCGTAGAGACGGATGAAATAATAATAGAGACTATACCTATGAGGATCCTCTTCCAGCGCTCCTCAGCAAAACTTGTGGCCACTATTCCACTTCCGAGTGGCCGCATGGATTACGGATTTTTACAGACTACACCAATATACTGTAGATTTGCGGGAGGACATCAGTATCTACCTACACTTCCGTCAAAAAATAGTACAACCTATTTGCTGCTGCCTTCCGGAACACGGCTATATTCCTCGAAATGTGTGTAAGTTTTATGTACAATGTAATAATGCACGAATATACCTATTAATTTTATTGGTTGATTGCAGCATTTACTATTTTAATTCCATATCATGGGAAAATTACTTTCCAGTAAGTACCTAAAAACATAATACCTTATATGTATAAACACCATACAAACTCTGGTAAATAACATAAGCATAACATGTTATTTTCTCGTGTTTAGTTATGAACACGATGCGCGGGTACAGGGCACGGAAGGTCGGTCGGAGTGGAGTCGGGAGCGATGACGGCGGTGCGCGGCCTTGGCCGTGATCGCGCGCTCGATATAGCCCGGCCGAGCGCCCCGCCTGCCGCCTGCCTCCAACCTCCCACGCACTCCTACCCACGGTCTCCTCCCTACATTTCACCTCATACCATAAATTCTATTTCCTTCCAAAATATAAAACCTATTTTCTAACTGTTTCGGACATGATATATTTAAACCAGTTAGAACCTGTACTTTTAATGGACCCTGCGTTACGTCAGCAACTTCGTCCATGTTGCAATTCGGGGTGAATACAAATCAATCACAATCTCTGCATAACATTGATAAACAAACAGTGGAGAAGTTACCAATCTTCAAATTACTTACTTGTTATCAACTTGCTTGCTTGTTATAAATACTATTACGTTCTGTACCAGACAAATAGATGCTTGTCAGGTCTGTGGCTGAACTTTCTCATAAAATTTGTTTTAACCATTGCCAAACTATTCATATTATTAATCCCGACGTGTCGGACTCTTTATCCATATCCCTTTATCTATATCCATGTCCATGATCACGGGTAGTCTACAGGTGGTCATGGACGCTGTAAATGGTCCGAAACGTAGGGATTAAAAAATATACGCGATAAAATCCATAAATAGTATTTTATTTCAATGTCTAATATCCACGTAAGAGTCAGAAATCAATATAAAATATAAACGGATTATATTTAACGTAGAGGTCGAAAAACTGTAGACATTTATTTTTATTTACTCCGCAAGTTGTGCACAGAGTTGTTCAATAGTACTTAGTAAGCAGACGGCGTAGTTAGAGCGAATCAGAATTAGACACCAAGGCCACCAAGCGAAGTGATATCATTTATATGGCGTGTCTGTCCCTGAACTCGACGAATGACGCACGTGGATTCAAATAACACCCTGACCTTAGTCGTAAAAATAATCTTTGTAATGATAGCACAAACCTATCTACCAAGGGGTAATTACAAACCAAATTCTCCCGAGGAACAAAAACTACTTACATAAAATATGTGTAAGATGAGGGGAAAGTTATTACAAGCTGTAAAGTGGGAATAAATAATTCCATGATTATAAGTGATGGAGAGGCAAATACATTGTTTATTAAAACGTTTAAATTTCCAACAAGTACATTGCCCAGAACAACAGCACAGAATTAGTTCGCCGTTTTCACTCGTGAGTGGACTAGGAGTGAGAAATCGTTTATAAATAATATTATTTCGAATGAATAAAAAACACAAAATATAGACATTTTCATATACATATATTTCCTGAACTTTTACCTTAATTATTTAGCCTTAGCTTTCTTGCCTTTCTTTTTTGGGGGCGTTTTATTTTTCTTAGAAGATTGGACCTTTTTACCGCGGCCCTTGGTTTTCTCCTTGGCCTTTTGCGCGCGCAGGTCTTTCTTCATACGAGGGTCGACTACCTTATAATGTCCTTTAACTCCTTGAGGCCGTTTCATTCGTTTGGCGGTAGTATGCTTTTTTGCCACTACATAGGTTACTTTTTTCTTTACATCTGTTTGCGCCTTTTTATACAATGTTTTGATTTGTTGCGCTTTTTCTCTTTCTGACATGTCAGCATTTTCCATAACTGCTTCGACCTTCTTCTTAGCACGTTCCATTTTCTTTATCATACGCTTCTTCTTTCGTGCTTTAGCTTCTATTACTTTCTTGATCGGCCTAGCATTGATGTCTTGTAATCTATTCTTATACTCCTCTGTGTATATCTATCGAAAATACATCAATAAAATCGAATTAATACAATAATGATAAACCAAATTACAGCACGATTGAATTAATAATGATTAGCTTGATAATACATGTATATAGCATGTACAACATGATTTGATTATTACCTCTGGTACAATAACTGGTTTCTTCATATGCCTTTTTTCATCTTCTACAAACCAATCCGGCAAATTTTTGTCATTGAAGGCGTAGCGATTCCATCCATCATCCATAAGATCTCTTTTAAATTTCTTCGATGTAGCTATCATTGTTCCTAAAGCAAGTGTCTCTGCATCCATCTTCAGATTTTTCTTTAGGCGTTTTAGGTCTATAAATCACCCAATAAAGTTTACTGAACCATTTTCTCAATATAATAAAATGCACACATAATATTTAATGTTATAATAATATGCTTAATATTTAATGAAAATAGGCTTGACCCTATCCTAATTACATGGGACCTAAACATACGAGAACTGTGATGTAAATTAGTACACCTTTTCCTAACCGTTCGAAGGATACAACAAAATAAATCATATAATAGTAGTTAGTTTTACACTTCTTTTGTCATTTATTATACTATTACTTATGTCTTTTCACTGTAATATTTCTACTAATATGACTATCTGAGTAAGCTCATTATTGTCGTATCTATTATTATTTATATTTGCGGGGATCGAACCCACAACACGTCGCACAGATGCCGATTACTCAGCTGCTACGCCAAACGTGTCGTCGTTATTTTTTTATTATAATTATTGCCCAAAGTCCATACCTGGATCTTGTGAAACTACTTCAAACTCATCTGTTTTACTAGTTTTTGCTCCAGCTTTTCCAGTAGCAGGAGCTACATTATCTTCAACGTCATAATCACTGTCTGATGAATCATCATCAGAAGTGTCATCATCCAGTTTTCTTTTCATACCATTGCTTTTTTTATCTTCAGCTATACTATCTTCTGCAATTTTTTTGCCTTTTTCTTTGAAAGTTTCCACTAATTTATCTAAGTCGACACCTTCATCATCATCTTCATCAATATCCTTAAAACTGTCTTTCTGAAACCATAGGTCTGCCTTCATGGAGCGCCTAGACACCGGATCAGTGTTATCCAAGTCCGTTAACAGCGGGTGGTTTTTAGGTATAGCCTCAGTCTTAGACACTTGACTATTTCGTAAAGTGTTGAGCTTCGTTATTTTGTCTACTTTTTTATTTTCTGTGTCTGAATCTGAGAAAGCTAAAATGCGAAATAAAATTAATAAAAAAATACCACTATTAGTGTGTTACTTAGTTAAAAAATTATTAAGAAACAGTAATGAACATCGAAAATTGGAAAGAGAAAACAAGTAAAGCAGACTACGCCTCTATGAGGGTTTAAGGCTTGCACTGTCATTATCCTATCTATGAATATTTAATGTTTCTATTACTGATTGAACATTTCACTACTTACTATGTTTGATTAATAGAAAATAATAATATATTACCCAAAGTCTCTTTGTCTTGCTCAGAATCGGAATCAGATTCCATTTCAAGTTCACTGTCAGAATCTTTATAGTAGAGGCCTGAAGAGTCAAGTTTAGATGACTCTGTATCATATTTGAGATACTTCTGTTTTACTTTGAATTCATCATCAGACTCATCACTAACTTCTGCCAATACATCAGGTTGCTGGTCTACCATGCGCGCCAATTCCTATAATTAACAACACAAAACATTGGTGCAAAGTAAGAATGATGATTTAAAAAAACAATAAAAATAATGAAATATTCAAAATAATCATTATTTGGCACTCATTATAGAACAGTTTGTAAATACCATCCATACTTTATTATGCACTAGGTAGTAATAAGTGTAACAGTTGTAAGTGTACCATGTATTTCTCAAGCTAAGTGGCTATGTAAATATTTTAAACTATAGTATTCTGTGGATGTAACATAACAATATTACTTACTATACTTCTTTTTCTATATATTCATTATTATTTTTCTTATATTCTTACCTCAGCATTCTTTATGTCTGAAAGCTTAAACATGTCATTGCTTTCCAAGATAGGTCCACCATCACCTTTGAGTACCATTTTCAGATTCATTTTCTCTGCTAACTTTTGCCTTTGTTTATTTAGCTGCTTCCGTTTTCGTTTAGACTGGCGCCTTTCTTCATCCTACAATTTCAAATGGAAGCAGGTTTGTATAATACCAGACAAAAAGAAGAACTAGGAAGATATTTAGTTGTTTATAGTGTATTTACAATTTAAAGGATTAAAGTTACATTTAATATAAAATTATTGTTTTAAATGCTATTATGAATTGTAAAAGTACTAAATATACATTTATTTATTTATAATTTATTTACAATATAAACTCTAAATTGAACAGTTACACACAATGGAATATATATTATCTAATATATAAAATTTTTGTGTCACAGTGTTTGTAACAAAAGTCCTCTGAAACAACTTGACCGATTTTTATGAATTTTTTGTTTATATTTAGTAGGTCTGAGTATAGGACGTAAACAATTTTTCATACCCCTAAGTGATAAGGCTGGCCCTGGAGATTTTTTTATGGCGAAACAACGGTTGCAGAGTCAGCTAGTCATAATATAATAAAGAAAAACACACAAACAAAAACAAGTAATTTACCAATACAGAGAGAAACACATCTTTGAACTCTACCAATTGAATTCTATTGTAAAGCTTATTCATAACAGCTACATACAAAATAATGGAATAGCAAGTTGATCCACATAATATGTACCTACCTGCAATCCCGCTATCTCTGCATCAACATCATATTCCTCATCTTCATTGTCTGCTGCTTCCTCTTTAGCTTTGTCATCTGTAGCTTCTTTTACATCTGTTTTAACTGTCTGAATATGGAGAACAGAAAATATTAAGATTTGGTTACAAAGAAATATCCTGATAAAAACTTAATAAATTTCAAACCAAGTTTGTAAATATCTAATATGATAAATGGTTACTATCATTTTTGACATACACAAATAGAAATCCTTCAAAATATTAATAATGATGCTCACCTGTGAGGCTTTCAATTCCTTCATTTGCTTGAACCAGCTAAGCAGAGCTTTTAAATCCTTTCTGCCCAATACTTTAATATCTTTACAGCATTCTTTTAATTCTGCAGTAGTCTTAGGGTGTCCCTCAACGAATTTATCATCAATCACAATCTATAAACAAAAATTATATTACCTGTTGTTTATACTTAATATAATAAAGCTGGAGAGAATATTAGTTTTTTGTTTGAATGTTCTAATCTCTAGAACAACCAGTCAGATTTAAAAAAACCTTTTGATAACCAGTCACATTTGAAAAACTGCTTTTGATAGCCCAATTATTGAAGGTGATAGGGCATATAAAATTTCGCTATTACCATTAGGAGCAAAGCAGAGATAGAGAGAATGCTAAGACAAAACGAAATAGTGGAGCAGGCAGGTAATGCAAGGCAGTGTCGGTTCCCGCATCAAGCTACCTGATGAGAACCAAGAAGACCTGAACTATGCCTATGTCAACATGGTAACATTCAATGTGACAGACACTTTTGCAACTGTTATTCTTTTTAATAAAATGGCAGGTGAAACTGCAGGGGACAGCTATTTTATATTTATAAAGGTATTGCCGAATAATTCTTTAATAAATTAAATAATATACCTCAGAGCATCCTTGAAGTAGATCTATTGGGTCTTGGTCATCACTCAAAAACTGTGAGAGGAGTACTTTGTGATGAGTTGTGTAATCATTTTCTAGATAGCCTTCAGCTTTAGCTTTCTTTTGTTTCTCTGGGTGTAAAATATTTGTGTGTTGTTTTTTCACAATATCCAAATCCTCAAATACATTCTTGGGATCCAGAAATTTGGGGTCAATAGTATCAGGAGCAATATAACCCTGGCATACCACAAAAATTTCAGATGATTCATTACGAGAGGCCTGTGGCTTGGTGGCATGAACTTTTTTGAAAAATTGTTTCAATACCCATAATAGAGCATGATAATCTTTGGACCTAAAGACTTTAGTTACAAACCACCCACCCTCTCTTAAGAAATTTGTGGCCAATTTTAAAGCACTTAATGTAAGACAGGCTTGCTGGTATGCATCATGAATCCAGTTCAAACCAACGTTTGGGGCACCATCATTTAGAACCACATCAGCTTTCCATGTTTTGATTTCCTTTTTTAAAGCTGTTTTACACTTTTCTGTTGTTATATCTTCAGTAAGGGCGATACAACCAGGAACTGGTTTAATCGGGAACAAATCGACTCCAATAACAACACTCGATACAGGCATGTTCTGATGCGCCACCTGCATCCACCCACCAGGCGCAGCGCATAAATCGATGCATACTCGTGACTTTTGTAAAAACCCAAATTTTCGATTCAATTGAATCAATTTGAATGCAGCTCGGGAGCGATAACCTAAAATCACATCATTATTTGTAATGCAATCGGGAAATCACACAATGTAAATGAGATAATATTTAGCTTTCAATAAAATAAACTACCTGTTTCCTTAGCGAGTTGATAATATTTATCTTTCCGCTGTTTACCAACTTTTGTCTTCTTTCCCATTTTCTCTGTGTTAAGCTCACATTAAAATAAAATAATTATTGTTACAATTCTACAACCATACAACGTGTTTAGTTTTCGAGATTTTGATTTTAAGGTTATGATCTTAGGATGTCAAATTCAATTGACAATTGAGTGGTCAAGTAGTAATATTTTTGGCATGGCTTCAGAGAGGCCTTTGTGCCATGAGTGGTAAAGTGAATTGCAATTCCCACAAATTAGTAAATTGATATAAAAAATAAAATATGTGTGCTTTAAAATAATTTAATTATCATCACTTGCAATCAGTCAACATTATTTATTTGATCTTGCAACCCTCGCTTCATCATCCGAAACCTACGTCCGAAACAGTGAAACAGAATCATCGTGTACTAATACGATTGGTCCGTAGACAGAGACGGATTGGTCACTTTCCGCCTTTTCCAGATAAATTACAATGCACAGATAAATTATTTTATTACGAAAATTATTTCTCTGCCATTGAGGTGTTCTCGCACACACACTTCTTTTTAGTAATTTAACAATACAGGTGCTACAGAAATATAGTATAATTAAGTATTCCCGTAACTCAATAACTAATAATTAGAGCGCTCCGAGTCTAATTATTTTTACGTTTGTTGTTTCACGAACATATGTAATTTGATAATTCTCAAATAATTATAGCTCTTTTATATTATTAGTTTCTAGTTCATCTCAATACTTAATAAATAATATTCTAAATGATATCAATAGATTTCGGCTTAGAAGTTGGAAGAAAAATATATAGTATACTGCGTCAACCCCTAGTTTTTTGGGATAAAAGTAGGAGGATGATGTAGTGAATAAACGGAATTCTCTCTCAGGATTAAGATAATGTTAAATTTGTATTTTTTAATTTGTTAGGAAATAAGTTTAAAACATTTAAAGCATTTATCTCTTCATAAAAATACTGTAAGCTGAGAATACGTGGCGTAGCTTTTTTTATATCATGCTATCGAGAATATCAGACGATGACGTCAATAACTTAGTATTTTAAATTGGCAATATTTATTTTGGAATTTCATCAAAATCACCATTGTTTCGTATTCATACTTACAGAAGACTTTGTGGTTTGTGCGCAATCTAAAAATAATCAGTTCATATTTTAACATCGTGCAACGTTTACTGAATATAAATACTGAAGTTAAAAGTATAAAGTTGTGGGATTTTACTATAGATCGAACTACCATATCTATTTGTTTTTAGATCCCCGTCATCATGACCCCAAATCTTCAAACATTCGTCAACAGTTTTCAAAATCGTCTGTGAGTATTCCAATCCATCGCAATTTTCCGTTTTTCCATAGAATTTACTTGTGCAATAATTATTAGAAACACTACAATAATATGACGAGGTCAAATACGTATTCCTATTTACATCATTCTAGAACATTGTTGATTTGATTGTAGTACAAGGTACATTCTACGACACAATAACTATTTTAGTTTTATTTCTTTTTTTAGGGTAACTGAAATATGTTTTTGTATAGTAAAGAGTAGAAATTAAATAGCAATCTTTGATCATTTCAAGTGACAGTCCTGCTGCTGCATTAGTAGATGAATTTAGAAGACTAGACCCTAAAAGGGTTCATCGAAGAACGGTGACCCTCCATGGCGTCGTAACATTGTTATAATGTATTGATAATGCATTTTTTCATATTTATTGCTACTGACTTTCAGAGAACCACCGGTTCGTCAGCATTTAAAAAATGTGTATGGAACCTTGATGATGACATGTGGTTCCGCTCTGGCTGGAGTATATGTCGATATGTACACCTGGTTTCAAGCTGGCATTTTGTCTGCTATTGCTGGGGCAGGTCTTATGCTGATGCTGATTGCAACACCTGACAATGGCAAGAATACAAATCTACGGCTTGGTTACCTCTTAGGATTTGGTCTTACTTCAGGTATCTAGCTAAGTCTAGTTAAATATTATGTTACATTGTTTACTGATGCCATATTCTGTTTAATTATATTACTCTAGAATATTCACCAATAAGAAGGTTTTGTCTTCAATATTTATAATGCAAAGTGTATTTTTAGGAATGAGTCTAGGACCACTTTTGGAGTATGTGAGCTTTGTTGATCCATCAATCATAGTAACGGCTCTCCTGGGCAGTACATTGGTATTTGTGTGCTTCTCCATTGCGGCTATGCTGGCTGACCGTGGTAGCTGGTTATTCCTGGGAGGAACACTGATGACCCTGCTTACATCAATGTCACTCATGACTTTATTTAATATCTTCATACAATCACACTTCTTGCATCAAGTAAGTATATACATATACCCCATTTTATGTAGGTTAAAAGTAACACAATTTTCTATTTCTATAAAGATAGAAATAGAAAATTGTGTTCAAATAATTATTGGTATATCTATTTCACCATTCAAATTTATATTGGACTGCTACAGGAGTATACAATGAAAATGTTCAATATCAGTACACCAATAATAAAGTAATGTGTGAATATTAGAAAACTGTGATCCACATTAACAAAACCTAAAATCTGGTGTAGGTGGGTCACAGGGGTGATGCAGGTTCAAATCCTGTCTGAGAATAAAATTTACTTTTGCAAAAAATTATTCAAATCTAAAAAAATATCAGTCTAATATACAAATATATTAATGCATTAATATTACAGGCTCATCTTTATCTTGGACTAATGCTCATGTGCGGCTTTGTTCTGTTTGATACACAACTTATCATTGAGAAACGCCGAATGGGCAGTAAGGACTTTGTGCAACATGCCCTAGAGTTGTTCATTGATTTTATTGGAATGTTCAGAAGACTGCTCATTATTTTGTCACAAAAGGTAGCCACATTTTTCAATACATCCATCTAATTTCTCTGAAAATTAATAAAATCAGTCCATATTTCAGTATCTCCATAACAAAACAATTATTTATGTACTTTCAGGAAGAGCAGAATCGCCGCCGCAAACGTGAATAAATATCATTACGATAAAGTCCATATTTACGCAAGACTTGACCAATATTACGATACATTGATGTATGAAGTACTGAAATGACTCGCCACTGATGCAACTAGGATGTTAAGTTTCGCGAAAATAAGGACTGTCTCATCAGAAACCTTGAAATATAATTTTATTTATAACTACATTTTTGTTAAATATATATTTGAAAATTTAAAAGTGTAATAAAAATAATAAATTGGAGCCAATTGGAAATAAGGTAATATTGTTTTAAGTAAACTAACCCTTCCCAATTATATCCTATTAGTATTACAAACAAAATTGAGTCTATGAATACTAAAAATTTAATCATAATTGGTAAACTATATTTTTTTTTATTTGATAGTTTTTATTGGTACATTACTGTAATATCTGATAATTTTATCTTTTTTTTTGAAAAGTGATACTAGGTACCTACTTAGTGGGTAAGAATCCCACACTCTCCGGTCTAACCCCCGTAGACCGGTAGCCTTTTGAAGGTTTCCCCCCGTAAACAAAAAAAAAATACAGGAACAAATTACTTACCTACATATTTATAAAAATAATCATGGAAGTAGGTAGGTTCATTTTATTTTTTATGTAATAGATAACATAAATAATGTAAAAATTAGGTACAGAGGCCAGCACATCAAGCTACCACAATCTGTCAAATTTCTTTGATTCATTTTCAACTTTAATACAAAACGTTAAGGTTCATATTCAATTGAGAAAATTTTACAGTTTTGGATAGCTTGACCTGCTGGCGTCTGTACTTATATACTTACAAATAAAGTAATGTATAAAACTTAAATATAATTTTTAATAAATCCACTACATATGCAATGGCCATAAACAGAAGGCGATGTCGGCCACATGAAACTTTAATGAAAGTTTCATGTGGCCGACATCGCCTTCTGTTTGCAACTAATGAGTTGCAAACTGTTTTCCACCCATGAAAATAACTGTTTGTATCGCTTCTACAGTAATTATCATAACGCTACATAGAGGTCGCCGCGGGGCCAGGTGGCGCACTCACTATACGAGAATAATAATAAAATTATTATGACGTGTCGTTAGGTACCTACTTATGCAGCTCATTAAAGAGGTCAGTGAAAATGTTCAAAATCATATAAACTTTACTTTGTAGCTGCCATGGTATTAATTTCTTCCACAAACACAAGCATGGGTACAAACATAAATATGACATGACTGTAGGTATTCATTTCTGTGAGACTGGTACCTAAACTAAGCCGAAACCTGTAGGTATTTCAGGTCACCACGGACCCACGGACTACCCTTCAAGTAGGAAAGTAACAAACAATAAGTTACATAGGTACTATCAAACATTTTAAAAAAAATTTTTCGTTTCTTATGTTTTTAGGATTTATTATGAAGTTACTCACTTACATAGAGTTTACTATTTATTATACCTATATATGAGAACATACAGCTCGACCCCAAAAGGTGGCTAGCTACTAACTAAAACAATGAGTTGTAACATTTTGGTATCTAATGACACTGACCTATTGTAAATTTGTAAGTAAAGTAAGTACCTACTGTAGGTAGGTTCCTACATTAGGACTTTGTTTCGGCTGGGGAAATGCGCCTTAAGCATGCCGCCCCGCTCGGGGACTCGAGATGGTTATGTCGGGCTCTCCAGCCAGCGTACCGACTAAAACCACCACCACTTTCACCTTCCGCATAGTGGTAGGATTACGGGAATCGCTCTCGCATGATCCGCGATCCCAACGCGGAGGTCCAGTGCCGGACCCTCCTCGAAGGCCAAGTGCAATGGGCGAATGACGATCCAGTCTGCTGCTCAAGGTCCTTTTTGCGGCGGGACAGATGTCCGTGCCCCGCCGTCCACACCTCGGCCGCGGAGGGTAGGGAGAGCGGTGCATCGCAATACCGACACTGCAGCCCCACCGTGTCCGCAGACTTGCGGCTGCGACCCCAAAAAAAGAGAAGTCCTCAAAAATAAAGGTAAAAGTGATTTACCCTAATAGTATGTGACCGGGAATAAAGTATAGGCTACTTTTTATCCCAGAAAAATGTGGGAATATCCCGGAAATCCCAAAAAACGGATATAGGAGAACTACTTACGGGATTTGAATGAAATTTCATACACACATAGTTTGTGACCGGGTATAACAAATAGGATATATTTTACCCCACAAAAATGTGGGAATATCCCAGAAATCCCGAAAAACGAATATCTTACGGGATTTGAATGAAATTTCATACTCACATAGTATGTGACCGGGAATAACAAATAGGATATATTTTAACCCAGAAAATGTGAAAACAAATAGGATATAAGTATTTTACCCCAGAAAAATGTGGGAATATCCCGGTAATCCCGTAAAACGAATATCTTACGGGATTTGAATGAAATTTCATACACACATAGTACCTATGTGACCGGGAATAACAAATAGGATACATTTTACCCCAGAAAAATGTGGGAATATCCCGGAAATCCCGAAAAACTAATAGCTTACAGGATTTGAATGAAATTTCATACACACATAGACACAGTATGTGACCGGGAATAACAAATAGTATATATTTTAACCCAGAAAAATGTGGGAATATCCCGGAAATCCCGAAAAACGAATAGCTTACGGGATTTGAATGAAATTTCATACAGACACAGTACCTATATGACCGAGAATAACAAATAGGATACATTTTACCCCAAAATTATGTGGGAATTCCCAGAAAACTTATGTAGGAGACCTACTTACGGGATTTGAATGAAATGTTGGTAGGTAGGTACACTAATAGTTTGTGATTGGCGCTGGCACAGGTATTGAATACTTCTTTTCCCGTAACAATGCGGGAATTTCCCTAACATTGAGTACTTCTTATCCCATGAATACAATCCGACAACAATTGTGTTACTAAGTCTAGGCGTACGAAGTCGCGGGTAAAAGCTAGTATACAATATACATAGGTACCTGATAATGATACGAACATTGCTATCTACTACTATTTGCATCATTTGGATGTATTTTGTTTTTGTCATACATAAATATTTTCTTAGCTTTACCTACTTCATTGTTAATTAAAATGCTTATTAAATTTATGACACTGGCCTCTCCACTTTGAATATTTGTATGTGAATGTGAAACATTTAATTTGCTTGTCATAGATCCATTATCTACATTTTCGGGATTTTCCGTTTCATTTTTAGATTTTCTGATAGTATACAATTCTTGTTTTATATTCCATGTACAACATTTACATCTTTTGAGATATTTGTAAGGTGGTGCTCCAGAGTCTCCACTTTTTACAACATATTCATATGTTGTAACTCCTAAAAAAAATATATAAATGTGGAAACAAAATAAATGCAACAAGGCACATCCTATTACCGACGCCGTTACGCAAAATATAACTAAAAATGTTATAAACGATAATGAACCATTACAAAAACTTGACATCGGCGTCGTCCTGTTTATCGAACTACAGTTAATAAAGTTATGCGCTTCTTTACTTAAATATTTTGGATTAGTAAAAAATATCACAATATCTGCTGCACACAACGATGACGTTAATGTAGATATCATCAAAGCTGTAGTGACGCATGCAATAAAAGCCACGTAGTTCCTCCGTCCGACGCAGTTGTTGAGCCACTTGCAGTGATGATCGAAGTGGTCCACACATTTATTACATAAACTACAATGTTTAGTTCTTCTGCTGCTTGTATTTACATTGCACAGATGACATCTTCCATTTTCAATAACATGGGCGTGGACTTCTCGATCAAATTCGGGAACATTATAAACTGCCAGCTTTCTTAGTTCTGATTCACTGGGATCCATGAACGTTGCAGTTAAATGCGATAACACGTGAGTCACATACAACACTGTGAAGATCACTAGACATATGGTTTTCAATTCATCAAACTGAATCTTGATCAAAATAAAGAAGTTCAGTGAACCAGTTGCTATGAAGACGAACCAGCCGATTATTTGTTGGTGGTTCAGCGGTAGTTGAAGTCCATGTAACCTCCTTTGCGGTCGTGGAGATTGTTGAAAGGTGCAGCATTTGTCCATCGATTATTTATTTTATTGTCACGAAAACCTTGAATGCCTCTTCTAAAACTAAACATTGCAACAACACAGCAATAACAAGACTAGATTCAATCCTTCTTTGTATTCGAGTTCCTACGTTTTAATTGTTAGTCAAGCCCGTAATGCGCGCGCATCTTTTCCAACCACGGTAACGATTTTTATTTTGCATAGCTTTGCCCGCGGCTTCGCTCACGTTTACATAGAATATTGTTACTGGTTTTCCTTGTGACGTTACTTACATAGTACAAGTATCAAGTAGGCTAGGTAAATACTTACCCAGTATCTAGCATCGTTCTCGTTCGTGACAGACAGATGTATTTTGATTGCATCTACCCAGGCGGTGGAAACTGGAATACTTATTCATTATTTAGTATTTTATACCCAACAACCTAATTACGTAATTAAAATTATAGTGACTCAAATAATCTGGTAATACTGAATTAACGAAATTAAGCTGGATACACGCCTTGCTCAATTATTAAACGTTACCTACGAAAATGCCCCGCGCTCTCTCCCGAGTGTATTTAGGCTCCCAAGCAACAATCTATTGTCAAGGAACAATTAAAACTCTACCAACTCCAGTTTAAAGATTTCAGTAATTTATACAATATTCAGCATTGATATAATTTTCGTACTTTTTTAAGGACAAAAATGCAATTAACATTAAAAAAAAGTGAAACCTTTTTGTGACTTTCGGCCACATGTTGTTTATTCTAAAATATCGAAAACTCAATAAAACCTATAATTTGTTTGACTTATGATTCTTATTAATGACTATGGCATAGGACACGTGAATTATTAATGTGCATTACATACCTACGAAAAAACTGTTTAAATAAAAAAACTACTTAAAATAAAAAACAAGACGTCAGGAACATAGCGACGATAAAAGCCCGGACCCATTAAAAATTCTAGATCAGATCAAGTTTTCCCAATATTGGGTCCCGAGTCCTGACTGATAAAAGTCGCTATGTTCCTGACGTCTTGTTATTTTTAGTTGGGTTTTTTAAATTTACTTTTTTATTTAACGCTTTTTGATAATTATTTTTCACCGATTATAGAAGAACTTTATCACCTCTTTTAAAATTATAAGTTTTGAAAATTTCTGTGAGAATAGTTGCTTTGCTAACCAACTTTAAAACGTTAGATAAAAATCCTAAATGGTCATTCGAAATGAAAAATGGTAAGAGAAACCTAAAGATGACATTCAAATACTTACTCGACATAGTTCATCAACTTTTATTTTTTTCGTTATCACGTCCAGTTGGTTATATTATCCATATTGATTGATTTTGATTACACTGATTAGAGACATTTCTTGACACTGGCAGTCGCAAAAACAAATCGATTGACGACGTAAGAATCAAAGTCACAAAGGAACAAACATACATACATAGGCTGATAAACACATTTCCCTCCTTTGGCGTCGCGCAGTCGGCTAAAAAGGGTAACGCTAGAGGTACCTACTACCTACTTTACGGAAGTAAACAAGTGATAAAAAAAAGTTTTGATGAGCGAAAAAAGTAAATGCTGTTGCGAATATTTCAATTTTCAAAAACAACGTGGTTAACTATTTGTAATGGTGACATATTACAATAAGTTATTTAGGCCTTGGCAATTACAATAGGTAGGTAAGCTGTTCATGGAGCGGTTTCCTTTCTTATTTCTACTTATTAGATCATCAGAATTCATACTAATGTGCCATTTATTGTGCTACTTATTAAAGGCAGTTAAATTATCAATTATTATGCAGCCTTCTACTTTCAATTAACTAAACCACCCCAAATGTTCAGGCATTGAATAACTAGTTCTGACAGCTTGAAGAAAACAGAAATAGATTATTCAACATTATCCAGAAAGTATAGGTAATTATAATTGATAACAAAAAAAGAGAAAACGTTAAACAGAGAAATGCTGTTACAACAAATAGTGCGCAGTTTTCACAGTGGTCTCGCTCGGGTGCCCTAAATTGAATAGAGTTCCGCTCATGACTAATAGGTACTTATTTTATACTTTTTTTAAGTGGAGTAGTCCACTTGAAAAAAGTGCATTGCAATAATAATAAAGTGTAAAAAGAAATACTTTTTTTTTAAGCTTATAGAGAAATTATAGAAGCCCAATCCCATTAAATACATCATTGGGCTATTCCGTAAGCTATGTAATAAAGCTTTAAAATGCTTATTAGTATCTAATGATAGGTAGGTATCCTAAATTATTAATACGATCGTGACTTATTGCTTGAGGCTATACCGTAGCGGTGAAATGAGCGCGCGTCTGCTGCTTACACTAAGGCGTTGCTAACATATAGGTACGGTGATGACGGTAAGGCCCGTCATGGAGTGCCTGGAGAGGCACCATGGCACTGACTGGGTGACTAGGTACTACGCCCGAGGTCCTGGGTTCGACCAGGTCGAGCAGTTTTATAGGGTTTTTCTATTAAATTTTCAGTAGCAGCTCGGAGTTTGGATTATTTTGTGGTGGCAATAGGCTCGTGGCTCGCACCCTGTTATGGGACCTAACAAACAAACCGCGAACTATGGGTGGTACCGGTACCTTAGTGTACACCAATCTTTCGGCGAATACAGGCGTGATGTTATGTTAAATATTTTCTGTTTAATCATATTCGAGCGTAACAATGTGGTATGAAAATAACTTTAAACCCAACTCAGTAACTTTGTTTGTGGCCTGTCGGTCACGGTAAGTGTAATCGTTCCAGTTGGCCAATTAATTTTTTTTAGAAGAGGTAGGGTTTAGTGGGAGTAATTCTACTCAAATCGGAGCCGTCCGACTGGTGAAGTACTTACAATGAACTAACACTCCTTTGAGCTGTGTTGTGTTCCTAACGGTGAGTAAGGTTGCCAGTGCCCAGCGAGGAAACGATATGTTAGCATTGAAGGGACTTTGACCCAACTGCCAACCCAACTATTCCTCTTTCGTTTACAGGGTCAGCAACTCGCAAGTGATACCCCTGGTGTTGCGAGTATCTATAGGCTATGGTAACCAATAAAATTAGGTGAGCCAAATGCTTGTTTGCCACGTTAGTGGTATAAAAAACACTGGTTGTGAGTAGGTATATAATAATAAAACTAAGTATAAAAATAAAACTTCGAGGATCGTTTACAGTTAAGTCAAATATTTGTACTTATTTAACATTATTTACATTACATAATTATAACATAATAATTGATGGCTTCAGTTTACTTGTATTTCACTATCGACATTGTTAGCAAACTTTTTAGCCATTTCACGCCTAGTATGTACAAGTATCCTGTGGCCCTTACAATCTAAATCCTCTTCATAACATTTATTTCTGCAACATTTTTTACACAATTTGTACAGACATTTTCCACCCTGAAATAAGATTTTATCATAAATTATATACAATACTTATTCTCAAACACATTTATCTTCATACCCAGTTTGTACAGTCGCCATCAGTTAAATTGTAGCAGACTTCTGAAATCTGAACATTTTAAAATGTCAATAAGTTCTATACACTATAAGTGACCATTGATATCTGAACGTTCATTACTTCATTAATATCTGAGCAAATGCTTGTCAATAATTTCTATACATTTAACTAATCAAAAATATCTGAACTCGTCTTATAACGTCAACTGTATGCAATGGGTACAATTCTACACGCAGATGGGGTGGTCTTAAATATCTGGGTAAGTAGTTTATTTACACAAATAACTAATATTTTAGTTACGTTGTCACAAATAAAAAAATATTCACAATATTTTTTAATTTCATTACAAAACCAAGATCTATTTTCTTTCGATAGTTTGATATTAACATCAGTCAGTAGTATCTAGGGTTGCCTACACTCGGACGAACCAACCCGGGAGGATTTTAATACATCGGGGGTAGAGAAGTAGTAGTTTTGAAAGAAAATCTTAATATTTGTTAATACTCAATACTCAATACATTTATTGCACTCCACAAGTTAAATAGATGTTACAATGGTATAATATAAGAAACATGTGTGGACCTTGTCGGCACGGCAAGATGTAGGAGAGAGGAGGAAGTTTTATATTTATTTTATTATTTTCATATTTTACTTAAATTGATATTCATTGACTATTAGGTATATTATATAGGTGATTATTAAGCTGCGATTTCTATATATGTATATATTATATTACTACAACTGTTTTTATTATATGATATTCTATTATGTAGTTATAACTATATTGTTTTATTTATATGTAATATTATTTTATTAACTATATATTATTGTATTTATGTCATTATTATCAGAGTTTGTAAAAAGAAAAGAAATTAAATGTCCCAGATATTGTTATTATAAATGTATGTCATGTTTGTTTATATAATATGTATGTATTTGTGTTTATGTTATTATTAGGTATATTATTATTAGTATTCATTTAAATCTCCATTTATTATATTTCATATACTTTTATCATTTAGGTATTCATTTATATGGTAGTAACATTTAGTTAATAGGATATGTTTTAATTTTTTTATAAATATGCTGTCTTTAATTTCATTTTTTATTCGTGGGGGTAGTTTATTATATATTTTTATCGACATGACATGTGGACTAGAAGAGTGCATTTTAAGACGGGAGCATGGTAGGTTTAGTCTATTTTTATGTCTTAGACTCTGGTTTTTGTCTTCTCGTGTTGTATAGAAATTTTGGTGGCTTCTAACAAACTTACATATTTCTAAAATGTATAGACTAGGTAGCGTTAGTATTTTATGTTCTTTAAAATGCGGCTTACAGCTATCAGTATCCTCTATATGTACAAGTATTCGTATAAGTTTCTTTTGAAAAGTAAAAAGTGATGGTGCTTCTGTGCTGTTTCCCCACAGGATAATGCCATAGCTGAGCCAAGCGTAAGCATAGGCGTAATAGGTGACGAGTGCAGTTTGGATATCTGTGGTTTTTTTTACTTCGCGGAGAGCATATGAAAACTTAGCTAATTTTGATTTAATTTTATTTATATGAGATTTCCAATTTATATGGGTGTCTATATTTAAACCTAATAGGGTAAAGTTGCTAACTACTTCTAACCTTTGATCCTGGAACGCAAAATTTAGATTTAATGGTGCTTTTTGAGGCGGATGGAAAGTTATCAATTTGGTTTTGGAATAATTTATTTCTAAGTTATGTAGGTTCATCCAGGATTTTATATTGTTTAGGAGGGTTGCGAGTTGGTTATTTAAATTTATACTATTCCGGCATGACACTAGTAGGGAGATATCGTCCGCGAATAAAACGCAGGGACCGTGTGTATTTTTTGGTAAGTCATTAATATACAGCAGGAATAGTAGACATCCGATGACACTGCCCTGTGGGATGGACGCGTTGATAACTTCCTTGTCAGAACGTATACTTTGGATTTCTTTGGTGTTTTTATTAAAGAATTCAATTTCTACTGTGTGCTCTCGGTTTAATAAATAAGATGCGAACCATTCATGCGCTTTTCCTCTGACACCTATTCCATGTAGTTTATTTAATAAGATGTTATATTTAACTTTGTCGTAGGCTTTAGTCATATCTAGCAGTATACCTATTGCGTATTCCCTGTTGTTTAAAATATTAAGCGCTTCCTGTATGTATTTGTATACTGCTAGAGTAGTTGACCGACTTTTCCGAAAACCATTTTGAGCTTCATCAAATATTTTATATTTTTCACAGAAAGAGTAAACCCGTACGCACATGGCTTTTTCAAATATTTTTGAAGCTGGCAAGAGGGCTATAGGGCGGTAGTTATTAGGGTCTGTCTTTGAATTTTTTTTATGGATAGGTTTGATAATAGCTTGTTTCAAAATGTCGGGGAACGTTCCTTCTTCAAAGGATTGGTTTATCAAAAGGTAGAATGGAAGAGTCAGTACGTCTGCACACTGTTTGATTAGGAATGGTGGTAGTTCGTCAATGCCGTAACTCTTTTTGTTTTTTAAATTGTTAATCAGATTGTATACTTCTTGAGGGTCTGCTGGTCGAAGGAACATGGTATTTTCGGTAGGTGTGATAACATTTGTACCGCGAGGTGTATCATTCCCTAAACGGCAGCTTCCCTGCCCGATAGACGCGAAAAAGCTATTAAAAGTGTTTGCTACTTGCGTGGGCTCAGAGATTGTAGTATTATTTATTTTTAACTGGATGTTGCACTTTTCATTTTTCCATTTTTTATTAGTACGCTCGTTTATTACACTCCACATAGTTTTCACTTTGTTGTTTGATTTTTTTATTTTATTTATATAATGTATTTTTTTAGCTGTATTAACTATTGTTTTTAGTATTTTTTCATATTTTTTGTAGTATTTGATAATAGTAGGATTTTTACTCTTTAATGTTAGAATTTTCAAAAGTCTTTTATTTTTGCATGACAGTTTTATGCCTTTAGTTAGCCAGTATTTTTTATATTTGTTTTTAAGTTTAATTTTACGTACCGGTATGCATAGGTTAAGTGTATTTATTAAAGTATTGTTAAAAGCGTCATAGTTTTCGTTTATATTTTTATTTTTAAAAATAATATTGCTCCATTTTATTGATGTTAATTCAGTTTTGAATTGCTGAATATTGCTATTGTTATACAGTCTTTTTTTTACATACCATGTTTGTTTATTTATTTTAGGTATTTTCATATGTAGGACAGTTCCCATATGGTCTGAGAAACCAAATTCTTCTATACTAGTGTGCATGTTCCTGTTATCAAAATTAGTGAAAATTAAGTCTAGACATGTTGATGAGGTCTGGGTTGTACGTGTAGGACTATTTATGTGTTGAGTATATTTAAATTCTAGCATAATGTCCAAGAATTGGCTTGTTTTGGAGTTTTTATCTAAAATGTTTATGTTGAAGTCGCCGCCTATAATTACGCTTAGTTTAGAATATTTATTATTTATGTAATTAAGTATTTGGTTAATTTGGTAATAAAATAATTCTTCCTCTCTTCTATTCCAGTACATAGCTATGATTAATATATTTTCTTTACATAATTCTACTGCGCATACTTCCAAAACATATTCAATCGACATATTAGAGATATCACATCTCGGGACGCTTTCAATATGGTCGCGTAATAAAATACATACGCCACCGCCCGGTCGGTTAGCACGACAGAAAGATGCAACAATATTATATCCGTTAAAGTTTACAAGATCTAATTTTTCTTGTGACAACCAGGTTTCAATTATACATAAGCAATCAAATTTCAAATTTTCTTGAATGAAGCTATCTAATATATGTTGTTTATTGTTGAGGCTTTGAATATTTTGGAATAGGATTCTAAATAAGTGTTCGTCTGTATGTACGAAAGGAATCGTTCTGGGTTCCTGTATGGTTGTCTGGTAGTTGTTGTCCTTGGTTGCATGATATACTATGGTCATCCTGTGTTTGGTTTGTTTCTATTAGGTCCGCTGTATTTGTTAGTTTTCCGTCTATATATAGTTTATTATTTCTAATTATTGCAAACTGGCCGTTTCTTCGGGCTCTAATCATTTCTTGTCGCATAGATTGTCTCTGCTTTCGTTCATCCGCATTTAGAAATTCACTTACGGATAATCCGGTATTCTTGAATAGGTAGCTATTTTCTGTTATGTATTTCACCATTCTTTTACTTAATAATTCGATGACTAGTGGTCGATTTTTAGTGTAGTTTTTCCCAAGCCGATGTACATTTTCTATGTAGCCTGATAAGTCCACATTTTGTATCTCTCTAAACAGGATAATTAGTCTATTATATAAGTCGCATTCCGGTTCTTTGTAGTTGTCTGCAAGCCCGTACAGTACCATCTTTTTGCGATTACTTTCTGTGCAACCGGTTTCAGGATAATTGGATTTGGTTTTTAAATATAAAATTTCGTTTTTTAGTTGTTCGTTCTCCTTTATTATGCTTTCTATTTTTGTGTTAATTTGGTCTATTTCTATTTTTCGTTTTTCATTTAGTTTTGCTAGGGTGGTCGTTTCTTGTTTAATCTCTTCCTTTAGTTTTGAAATAGCCTTTGATATTTCTACTTGGACTGTATTCTGTATTTCAGCAATTAAAGATTTGTTATTTTCTTTGAGATGTAGTAACATTACTTTACTTATGCTTTCCAGGGTCAATTCCATATAAAAGTTTTTGTTTACCAGTCCTTTGTCATTATTTGGGTGTAAAGTATCACCTAACAGACTGAGGTCTTCAGAATCGGTAGTGTTATTTAGTGGATTTGTTGTTGTTCTTTTTCTTAATGTGACATTATTGTTTTCTGTTGATGGTGAAGAAAATATACTATTTCGATCACTCGGACGAATTGGGGTATCGATATTGCTGGTCTTAGGTAATTTGCATATGCAAGCTTGACAATTCCATGCTTTTTGGTGTTCAAGGGTCATGGTTTTATATACAGCCTTAGTAACGTTGGCGCATAACAGGTCGTATTTACTTTTACATAACGTACAGGTGAGATTTTCTTTAAGAGACAATTTTTGTTTACATCCTGCACATTCGAACGCCATCTCTTCGATTTTAAGGGAACCAGTATCTTAAAGCCCTCTAGTGGTTTAAAGGTACAACCGCAATCGATTTACGTAGATGTTGATCGATTAGACAAAGAGGTTATTGGTTCGATAATAGATGGCGGTAGTTGGTTATTGTATCAGTAAACTAGATGTCACTGTTTGCAGTTTGTTTGTGTTAGTCTGAGTCTAATAATATTATTTATCTATGGTCCGTGGCAAAATTTGAATAAAAAACGACTTACGTATCGTAATTTATCTTGTTTAGGCACGTATATAAGCTGTTATATCATTGTTTAGGCTTCCAACCGTTGAATAAATCAAGCGTATGAGTATTTACTTTCACAACTTACTCTCTTAGTACGTAAACAAAATTTTAAGTTGCTTTTTGGTTTCGTGATTCACTGTTTATTTACACATTGTTGTTTTTATACATAGACCACGTTTTTGTTCATAATAACACTTCCACTGATCACTGTGACTATTATTTACACTTTGAGTCTATATTTACTGCTTAAAATGAGAAGTTTATATTTTTTCGGAATTTTTTATATGGAGCTAGTTGTTGACGTGACGACTAGCGCCCTCTCTGTTAATTTTTATTTTTAAATTTATGTTTACATTGGCCAAGTCAAAATTTAGCTCGGGAGGTTTACCATTATTACTGGAGTCTCCCGGGCAGTCCGGGATGGTTGGAAACCCTAGTTGCATACTATACCGATCTTTAATCTATAAACCTTTTTATCTTATTCATACCACAGATAGTTTAGAAAATTAGGTGAGCTCAGTGTTTGTCTGCGTAGATACACTTGACATTATACGTGTTCAGATATTTTTAGCTCAATAAATGTATAGAAATTATTGACAAGCATTTGCTCAGATATGCAGTAAAGTAATAATGAAAGTTCAGATATTAATGGTCACATAAAGTCTATCGAACTTATTGACATTTTAAAATGTTCAGAAGAATTTGGTCACCTTGTCTGCTACGATATATCTGATGGCGAGTGTACTAGAAACAACTAAAATATGTAGATACTAACTAGAGGATTAGGGCAATTTTCATTCATACAAATTTCACCACTTCTGCCAAAACCTTGATGCATATCTTGTTTTTCTGGTCTTCGCATGATCCTACGTATCTTTTTCAATTTTTTTCGAGATATAGCAGTTCCATCAATATCCTCAAACATTCTTTTTTCACCAACACTATCCTAGAAACAATCTGGTAATAATATTTCTTAAATATATCAACATAATATAGAGTTTATGGTTACATCAGTACCTGATTATTGTTCAATTTTGCCATTTTTCGTGTATGTTCTTCGGGTGACATTCTAACATATGGTTGGCATATCCATGGAGGTAATATTAAATTAAAACAAATTCGAGATATATTTTCATCCTCAAAATGTATATTTCCTTCATGATATGGTAAGTACTTATCTTTGATATTTAAGCATACTTTTCTAAAGTCTTCTAAGTTTTGTGCTGTAGCCAAAATTTGTCTGTCTACATTATTTTCGTCCAATGAAAATCTGTAAAGTAAAATATTTGATATTATTGAAAAATATAATACTATGAGTATGTACTTTAACTGTAATAATATACATAGCTAACAGGTAATAAATTATACACAGCACCTAGTCCCAAACTAAACAGAGCTTGTACTATGGGTACCTACTAAACAATTGGATATATCTAATATATAAAATTCTCGTGTCACAGTTTTCGTTGCCATACTCCTCCGAAACGGCTTGACCGATTTTGATGAAATTTTTTGTGCTTATCGGGGAGGTCTGAGAATACGCCAACATCTATTTTTCATACCCCTAAATTTTTTTTTTATGGCATAACAACGTTTGCGGGGCAGCTAGTTACTTATATTTTTTAAATAGATATTTATAATACATAAGAAACAACACCCAGACCAACACAAACACGTAAGCTCATCACATAAATATTTGTGTTCTGTCGGAATCGAACCCACGTCCTCGTGGTCAGCAGTCCGACACGCGAATCACAAGACCACAGACGTCGTCGATATGTACATAATATTAAATTGGTTGTCTATTTGGTTAATAAAAGCGATGAACATCTGCCTAACGCCAGTTCTTACCTACGCGTGCCAGACCTGGTCTCTCAAAATATCACTCATAAATAGAATTAGAAGCTGTCAAAGAGGAATAGAACGAAGTTACATGAACATTAAACTGAAAGATAGAGTCAAAAGTTCAGTGATAAGAAAAAGAACAAGGGCGAGAGATGCTGTCAAACAAATCCTAACACTGAAATGGAAATGGAATGGTCAGGTCACATTCAGAGAGCTACGGATGAAAGATGGTCACAAATAGTAACGAACTGGTATCTAATACATAAAAAAAAAGGAAGGGTAGACCACTTAAAAGATGGAGTGACGACATCGTTCAAATAGCCGGCAACTTATGGCCCAGATGGGCAAAAGACAGAGCCACCTGGAACGGTTTGGAGGAGGCTTTCACCGCAAAAGGCGGCCCTTACACCTAACAATACTAACCTTATCTAAGTACAAAACAAACATTAAGACTAACAAAAAATAAATAAGTACACAACACAAAGTAGTGCTTATGAATTATTTTTAATGTAAGGGATAAAATAAAGCTAATAAATAAATACTTGGTTAATTTTACTTACATTTTATGAAATATTTTAAATAAATGACCTCTTATGTAAGATGATGGACAAGGATACTTTTCAACCAAATCAAGGTATTCTTGGGCCATCTCCCATGTTAATGGGTTAACTCCTTCAAACAGAGCTGGGTTTGTCAGGGTGCCCTCTGCACTCATTACACCATCTACTTTGGTGTAATCTAAACATCTGTAGACATCTTCTAGACATTGAATATTTCCATTTGCTAACATAGGTATGGATATTGCTTCCCTAAAGATAAAAACATCAAATTACCATAAATGTAATGGAGCTAGCATATAATGAATAAGTAGATGCTTCCCAACAACACACAGAGTTTGAGATGAGTGTCACAACCCCTTGTAGCAGTTCAATAGTACCTCTGGTTCATGTGAATAATTAGATGAACTTGTTGCAATATTATATGTAGATTTATAATTATGAAATTGCACACCTTATGGCTTTAATATGTTCCCAACTAGCAATACCCGTTAATGGTCCTTTTTGGTCTCTTGTTCTTCCATGAACTGTGAGCATTTTACATCCTGCATTTTGTAGCATGAGAGCATAGTTCACAGATTTTTCTATGCTCTCAAAAATTCTCACTTTGCATGTTATAGGTACAGATACTGCCTCAGACATAGCCTTTACTGAAATGAGATAAGCAAAGCATTACCCTGTCATTTTAATTCCTTTAAACAAATTAAGGGATTTTAAATCTATTGCTCTCTCTTCACACAGTCCTTTTTTCTAAAATTATAACCCTATATTAATTTTAAGAAGACAAGTAATATCTAACACACCTTTATTTACCTCAACTTGCATATTAATGAAAACTAAAACTGCACTGAAATGGGAATTTAAAATTATACAAGGTCATTATTAGTATATGCAAAACCTGAATATAGTTTGTTCAGAATAAGTAACTGAATCGATTCCAATAATTTTTACATCATGTTATATTTTGTCCCAAAAACATTTCAAAAATGTTACGAGTAGGACACCGAGCGACACTAAGTACCTATCCGCAATCATATGCGCGCAACACAGGTCACTGACACACTGAGCGGTCAGCGCGGGCGCAGTGGGGCGGGCGGGGCCCGGGGGTGAACCAACCACTTCAGTCGCCCGGCAGCTATAGGGAAGTGTGCACGTATGTCGCTCCCGTTCAGATAAGTAGGTACATAACGAGAGCGCGACCTAGAGCGCACGGCATTTCGGTTGATCTGTACCTATCGTATGTAAAAAGCATAGGTAGTGTTCGTTTAAGAAATGGTACGTACACTAGCAGTTTGTGGTGATAACGCGAGCGCCCGGCAGTTGTGTTTCGGTTGACGTGTACCTATCGTATGTAAAAAGCATAGTGTTCGTGTAAGAAATGGTACGGATACTAGCGGTTTGTGGTGATAAGTGATAACGTATTCCTGGCAGTGCGGCACGAGGAGCTATCTGACATTAAAGTATCGTCACACACATGAACACACGTTTTTATTTGTACTTACAGCCTGTTGTGGTTAAGCGATGTTTAACACTTTTCATCCTTTTTGAACGTACAGTGTTTGGTATAAGGTGCAACATATCGCATTGACTACATTTAATCACTTACGGCTGCATTTACAAATAAAGTACTTATTAATGTCTACCTATATTTGACCATTACGACAGTTCAAAGACTGCAAGTGTGATGGAAAATGTGGAAAGTGTGATGTATCATCAGTTAAATACAATGCAATCGGAAATCGCCGTACGGTTAGGTACCTACTGCCACATTATTATCAATGAGCGCCGCGAAGACGCGGGCGCGGGGCGGCGCCCGCGCGTGATGAGCATGTTTTTGTACGGACAACAAGGTAACTTAACAAGCTTATAACTTTGTGATTTTTCATGATACAGTTTTGAAATTTTGTACATAAATTCTTTACATAAAAATACTAGACACGTGTTTCAGGTTTCGCATATACTAATAATGATGTTGTATATATATATTTTTTAATAATCTAATTATATATATATATGTACCTGTTCTATATACATATATGTACAGGTACCTATCATAGTAGATAGATATGTATTGAAGGAAATCTATACTAATATTTTTTTTTTATTTCAAATCCTCATCATGCGACCACTCCAATGACTGAGCAGATGATTCATGACTATGATCATTTCCCCACTGGGATCGACTCTTTGTAATTAGTAGCTTATTGCATACTATCCAAGTTCAGAATTTTGCGTCTCTTAAGGCGATTCAGTGTGTCGGGAATACTTAGCTGGACCGCTAGGGGATTTTGATGATGTTGAAGGCGCTTTTTGTAGGATTTTGAATGAGATCTTATTTCATCACTCACTGTGTATCTCAGGTGATGATGAACCTCTGAGTTCTTTATGAACCAAGGTGCGTTGACTATATGTTTTAAGATGGAGTCTTCTGCTCTTTGTATCATATTTATATAATATATGTACATATTTGCCTAACTATATAAGTCGTTGTAAAAAGTTTCATATTCTTCCGCTTCATGAAAGAAGAAAAATTGCATATTTAACCCTGTTATTTAATATTATGAATGGATCTATTGACATTCCTGAACTGGTAAGCAAAATTGGGCTCCGTGTCCCATCTGCATTTCTACGGAGATCACATCTCTTACACGTACCTGTGGTCAGGAGCACTTACAGACAAAATTCGTACGTTGTCAGGGTATGTCGCGCGTTTAACGTGGAGTGTCGGGAAGTCGAGCTTGATTTATTTTCAACTAGTATCTCTAAGTTAAAAAAGACATTATGTAACCACTTTTTTGACACATAGTCGTTTTGTTTATTTAAAATTTGGTTTTTGTCTGGCTTGATTTTTTAATTTCTTAACTCTGTTTACATTAAAATCTAGTCATTAAAATCATTAAACCTCTGTTAGGGTCACTAGGCCAATAAGTAGGTTCGCGGGTTGCGATGTGCTTGAGTTGGCGGTTATCTAAGCTCTTCTTGAGTTCTCTTCCTTGAGTTGTAATGAGTCTTGATCCCCAGTGGACGTGTTTAGCATTCCAGTCACCACCTGAGATAAAGCGTGTGCCAAGGGTCTCAAAGTACTGGTCGAAACAACTCTCGCTAATTGTATATCTAGGAGGGCAGTAGACAGCAGAGACATGGAGATTCCCATTTCTATTCTCGACCAGAACCGTTGTAGCTTGGATGTGGTTGGTTTTATACTCTGGCTGTTCATGATGTTTTATCGATGATTTTATTATGACCGCGGTGCCTCCATGGGCATTTCCATCGGGGTGGTTTGTACTGTATATGTTGAAAATTCCGGATTCTCATGCGGCTACTATCTGTAAAGTGGATTTCAGATACAAGAAGGATATCCAGCTTGTGTAGATTTAATAGATGCTCCATTTCATTTTTATTAGGAGCTAACCCATTTATGTTCCAGGCAGATATTCTTAGAGAAGTAATTTGGTGAGCTTGTTTAACAAGGCAGATATGAGTCCTATTATAGAACTCATTTGTTGAAGGATTAAATCGAATTTTTTAGACTGTTTTGTCATTAGAGTTTCCAGATTGGATATGTTCATTGGTAGATCTGGGGTATCCGATTTGTGGTTTACGATACCCTTGTTGTGCGGATTTGTAATTTCTGCATATGTTTTCCTGGATGCCTTTTCATTGCTGTTGTCGCAGGGAGGGATCGTTCGGGTTTCTGTCGTGTGGCTTGTTGCTGGAGTTTATCTCGGCCACTTGGTGCTATTTTTTTGGTTGTTTTACGTAGCAGGATTTCCCTGTACACTTCGCATCCTTTGTAGTTGGCTGGATGGGAGCCGAAGCATAGGACACAAACAGCGGGAGTATTTTTTTTACTTGTACTTTTTTTTTTTTGTAACTATATATATACTTACTTACTTATGATACAAAGGAAACACCCAGACAAACGCAAATATTTATGTTCTGTGGGAATCAAACCTCATGAACAGCCTCATGATTAGCAGTCCGACAGGCGAATCACTAGATCATAGATATCGTAAAAAATATAAAATAGTAATGCTTTTTTTATAATAAGGCCAAGTAATTTTGTACTTATCAAGATTATTGTTTACTTATTGTTTTCTGCTTCATAAACAATATTATGGTATTTAATAAATTAAACTTATTTTTTTATAAAATCTTTATATGGAGGAAAAATATAAATAATTTGCTAAAAAATAATAACCCAACAGAGGCTGTCCTGTCCAAATCATACCTACAAAAACGCAACTTCATTTTATCCGAAGTATTTATTTTTCCAGGCAACTTTTCAATTTTTTCTTTTCCTAAAAACCTTATTCAGATTATTAAAATGAAATTGCCAAATCAGTCCAGCCATTCCCAAGTGATGTTCATACGTTTTTCATCTAGTAATCTGAGGTTGATTTGAACAAATTCTAAATATGAAATTGGATTTGATCAAATTGAAATTAAACTACTTTTTACGGATTTTATTGCATTATATTGATATTATTAATCCCGATGTTTTGGACCCTTTAAAGCGACCATGGATGTAAAAAGTAGTTTTAATTTAAATAACATTCACATAAAAATGTCAGAAATCAATTTGATTAAACTGTCAAAGAAATTTGACCAAATCTTGGACAAATATATTGGACAAGTGGCAAGAAGGCCGCATGACAAGGAAATTTTATCATATCAAATAAGACATACTAGCCTAATGTATATGATATTGACAGCAAAACTAGTTACCAAATTACCAATTTTCTGTAGCAATTCCCAGTCATCCTGGAGAAATGATCCATATTTGCCTCTCTTAGCTATAGACTGAGGACATCCAAGATTTACATCTATGGCATCACATTGTATTTCAACCAGTTTTGCTGCAATTGCCATAATTTCAGGGTTATTCCCGCAGAACTAAAAAAATGGATTTTAATTAATTTTCTAATGATGATGTATAGGTATACATTTTCTAATGACAATCGTTTTGACTTTATAAAAATAGGTACTAACCTGGACAATAAGTGGACGATCCTCTTCACATGTCACCATGTTATCTTTCCTATACTTAGGATCTTTGGTAAAAACATTACTGTGGAACATTGGTGTATAGCACAACGATGCTCCATGTCTGCGGCAGAGAAGGCGCCAAGCTAGCTCACTGGCATCAACCATAGGTGCGACAACAAATCGTGGTCGCCCTATAGATTCAAACCAGTCAGAAGTCATTTTACGAAAATAGATTATCCACAATAACTGTATACTTCTAACAGAAACAGATTGTTTTGATTTAATATTACTATGCCTTGTTTTTTTTTAATAACAGTGCATTACTGATACTTATAATTTTAAAGGTTTCCAATGGAAAAGTAATTTTCTTTTAGTCTTTGATATTATGATTACAACTTTGATTAATTGGTGGCACGTTGTCAGCTCATCAGCACATCAGCTGTCTTTGACTTGTGTCACTTAAGCACAATTGCACATGTCAGTCACTTGTCATTGTCACGGATTCTATTTTTTAGAAATGGATCCATAGACGATGCGTTGATGACTTGATGTTGAATCGATACTTTACTCTATGGTTGATGCCATGAAGGTATCTAAAGACCAAAAATATTATTTTTATCTATACCTTCACGGTTGATGCGTTTAACGTTGATCACTCTCAGTCAGCTGTCTGTTGTAGTTAGTTGTCTTGTCTAATCAAATGCTGTGACGTACTTGTATTATAGAGGCACTGACCTCTAGAGTACGTACAAGTACCATAGAGGTCAGTGATATAAAGTGTATATTAATCTATGGTCAATATGTGTACAGACGCCAGCACATCAAGCTACCACAATCTGTCAATTTTCTTTGATAGATTTTCAACTTTAATACAACATTATTCAGGTTCATTTTCAATTGAGAAAATTTTACAGTTTTGGATAGTTTGACCTGCTGGCGTCTGTACATACAAAACTAAATGGCTCAAAGGCCTCTGAAGCCATGCCAAAAATATTATAATTGACATCTCGCTGTCATCATCAAACATTGAACTTCATTTCAAAAAAAAAAATTTAATTTACGTTATTTACATCTTGACACTGGTAAAATTTAAAATCACCATCGACTCAATTTGCCAGACAGAGAAAAAGAAGAGTACTTAGCAATAAAAAATTAAAGGTTCAAGCAATACGTACAAAATTAAATAATGGCGCACGATATCATGGTAAGTTTAAAACAACCTTAAATCTATACAATATTGTCTTTAAATGTGTTGTTGCTCTAGATTCTCAAAAAAAATATTTCAGAGTCAGTTCTACACGAGTCTTAATTTACCATTACAAGAAAAATTGGATGAATTGACGCGAATTATAGACCAGTCAACAGCAAACAAAGATCTGCAAGCATTGTTCCCTCAACTGATTAGTAACATATTCTCAAATACTTTCAACAATGGCTGGGGACTAAGGATAGTTACTTGCGATGCTAAGAAGCATGTATTTGAGGCATTAATCAGTTTCTTTGAACCACTGGGGCCAATGTTCCGGTTATGCTATAAGCTTTTATCTGATCCGCAGTTAAAATATAATTTACCTTTAAATGCCTTACCTGTGAGTATTTAGTACTTAATTTGTTTATAGTTTTTCTTTAGATCTAAAGAATATCATTATACTTATTTATTCAAAACAGTAGAAGTACTAGTTCTTGGTTAACTATTATGCTGTTTTGACTATCTGGAGAAACAATTTCTGTAAGTTTGTCTATGAGCTTAATTAACTCTTTTTCTTTAAAGGGTGCCTGTTCAAATAAATTTAAATTATACTTTGATAATATATGTATGTTTCATAAGTGTGTATGAATCTTATACCATCTTAAACAAGTAACCACATAGTCTTCCAAAATGATGTATATGTCTCAGCCAAGTGGTTGAAATAGCTGTTTTTCATTATTTTCTTTCTTTTGAAATAAAAAATGGGTATCCCAAGAATGTTCAAAGTAAAACACAAATGTAACTACTGCTTTTCAAGGGATGATTAAAGGATATAAAGTAGCATCAGCATATTTAGGGTATTGTCGTATTTTTATATATTTTACACTAGGTGTGGCCATTGGATTTCTACAAAACGTTTTCTTGTCATTAGGATAATTAATAGGTTTTTTTATTTTATTTTATTAACATATTAATATGTGCATCCCTGTGCCCTGCAAAACTGTTTGACTGTGTGATAAATGTGGGTTAAAAACCTTAGAATTATACAATATGATTGTATACTTACATCGTTTTGGAAGAATTTTCAAAAATTCAATGCAAATTTAAGTTGCATACCTACTTATGAAACCACGAAAAGTTTGAAACAGGTGTTTACTTAGAATTAATTACGTATACCCAATATGTGATCACTTTTGACAATACAAAAAATAACTTTTAGAGGTATAGAAACTTGCTATAGTTTTTTTTTACTAAAAATGTAGTTATAGTGACAATAATCGAGAATCTGACCAGGGAACTTGGTTTCAAGGAATTCACAAAGTAAAAAAGACATTTTAGACCATAACTAGCTAAGTATTTCTATAGACTAAACTTCGAGCATTTATAATTAGTTCTAGCCACAGACTAGCATATTATAACATTAAAATGGCATACCTAACTTATTTAGTAATGGCAAATCCTACCCTAAAAATGTAGATAACATTAATATTTTTTATCGTAAAGATGACTACATGACATTATTTTCTAAACTTACAGGTAGCCTTTATCAGGTAGTCATTATCATGTTTTGAAATCTATGGGAAGTGGGCATTGTTCTTTGAAAACTTCATTACTTCATACTTCTTCTTCACATTCGCATCCGCGAATGTCAGTAGCAGACATTTGCATTCGCATTCGCATTCGCGAATGTGTAAAAAATGACATTTGTTACATCACTAGTACAGACATCCTTAAAAAGATGTTTAAGTGAACAAATTTCCATTTAAATTTTTACCTGCATCCATTAACTGTATTGTTTACGTGGATATTTACTGTACTGTAATAATTCTAAGTAAACACCTGTTTCAAACTTTTCGGCGGTTTTATAAGTAGGTATGCAACTTAAATTTGCATTGAATTTTTGAAAATTCTTCCAAAACGATGTAAGTATACAATCATATTGTATAATACTAAGGTTTTTAACCCACATTTATCACACAGTCAAACTGACACTCATTTCATTGGTTACGGTACATAGGTACATACCTGATGAACATAACGTAAAATAATGTATAAAACTCAGAAACAGAATTGAATAAAGTCAAGAATACAGTGCTATAAAATGGAACCTCATAAACAAAGGGCAGTTGGGTTGCGTTCAAAACATGGTAATCGTTTACGTTTTCGTTTAAAAATATCCTGCGTTTTTTTTAACATTGTGATAAGTGTAATTAATATACAATCAAATTAGCTGAATTTTTAGATTTATTTCATTTCTATACATTGTCAGGTGGGCACTTCTTTTTAACTTTTTAAATTTTAACATTTCAATTTTTTTTTTTAAATTAAAACTTAAGTAAAAACTGATAAAAATTTCATAGAAGAATTTGTTTACATTAGATTATACTAGCTGCCCCCGCAAACGTTGTTTTGCCATAAAAAAAAAAAAAAAATTGATGTTGGCCTATTTTCAGACCTCCCCGATAAGCACAAAAAATTTCATCAAAATCGGTCAAGCCGTTTCGGAGGAGTATGGCAACGAAAACTGTGACACGAGAATTTTATATATTAGATTAGATAAACTTTTTGTCTTATAAGTTTTAATGAAAATTTGCCCAAAGTAAAATAATGAACAAATGCACTTATGAGGTTAAGTTAGGTACTTTTTTTTGCATTAAAAACATAAGAAATGAATAGATTTTGATTTTATTATACCTACCATTATCTTCAAATTGTTTTTTTTCTAATATTCATATTCGCAAAACATTCGCAGACATTTTGCGAATGCGAATGCAAATACGAATATCCAACAATATGCGATATCCGCGAATGCGAATTCGAATATTCGTTACATCACTAGTCTGTACTTGCCTTTTAAAGATCTGTTAAATATATATTTTTTAATACTTATTATTTTAATAGATTTAGTTCGTTTTTTCAGTGCTACTGATTTTAATGATCACTTTATGACTCATCTGTGCATGATTAATTTAGACATCAGTTTATGATGTATATGGGCATTTTTGGCAAAATAGGCGTATTAAATATAATTGACAACCCATTTGACCAATTTCAACCTCATTGTTAGGTACAGACGCCAGCAGGTCAAGCTATCCAAAACTTAAATTTTCCCAATTGAATATGAACCTTATGGTATTGCATTAAAGTTGAAAATCAATCAAAGAAATTTGTCAGATTGTGGTAGCATGATGTTCTGGCCTCTGTACATGACTGTAGAAAGAGTAACATAGTTTTAATAAAATGTTTTTTTTTGTGCAGTAAGTTTAAAGCATAAAGATTTCTTTAATTTAATAAAAGTACATCTATCAATTTAATATGGAAATGGCTCCACCTCATGGCAGCACTGTTTTATTTCAGCTGGATTTACAGATGACTCTGGAAAGGGGCAGGTGTCCACAATTTTACTCTGACATGCTAGTCACAGATCCTCAATCAATGAATGTGGTCGCTCTAGCACTCAGTATCCTTTAATAATATAACTCCTACACTTAAAATTACATGTGAATCTACGTCATAAAATATGATAGTTGATAATCATATAAATAAATGGATTGATTGTATTAACTAACATTATACTTAGATTAGGGCTTGAACATTTGGTTTGAAGCATTGGGCGGAAAAGAAAGAAAAGCAAATCTTGTCATATCAAAATGATAAAATACGTAACATGTACACTGATTACCCTATTTATATTCCAAATGTCCCGGTCAGTGTTTCAGCACTCATGGCAGGTGCTAATTGCTACCTAACATCTTACAAGTAATGAAATAGGATGTTATCAGTACTGTAACTGAGAATAAGGTTATCACCAAAAATATTAATTTTTATAATGGTGAAATATCGAGACATATTTTGTCAAAAAAACTGAAAGCAAGTACTTAAATCTTTGTAAGCAGCTATTAATCTATTTTCCTACAAAATATAATCAGATCCGTTTGACTATTACATCATTAATTTTGCCCTGCATCTTGTTAGCAATAGCCAGCAAACAAGTTCTTGGGAGAACTGGAGCAGTGCATACTTTGCTTTAGCATGTGATTATCTCATGCACTTCTTGCCTGTGGATCCAAATATATCTGTGTTGCCACATATACCCAACTACACCGGAAAAGTGCCCATGGCTGCACCTCTACAAACAGCTAACAGGTACTTACTTATTTCTTTCTAGCAATAGATTAGATGACTGCTTATTTTTATGACCTTGTGAAAAAGTTACTAAAAAAAGAGAGCATACTATACCAAGAGATGATTTCAAGGCTAAGTGTGCTTTACAAATTATATACTCACACTCGTTTTGCGGGAAAGGGAGAACATCCCCTGAGTCTCCATCCCTATCAAGAACTATAAATAATAGTCTTAGAACTTTATTATTTGATTTAATTTTTTTTTTTTTTTTCAAATAAACTTACAAATTATATTTAATAATATTTTTCACTGTGATTTATTTTTATTAATTCTACACCAGTAATCTACCCTATTGAGTTCAAATGAATACGATTATGTTCTTCATGAATTATTGCACAGTTAACATCATAAGTATTCACTTTGTACATATAGCTATGAAAGCTTTGGGCAAAAAATATGTACAGTACAGACTGCAACTACATTAAATATTATCGTCTTTTTCAGGCCCTTGTATTCTCCATCTTTGCTGCTAATACCTGACTTATCTGGCTCTAGCATGAGTAATCAACATGCTACAACACAAAATCAGTCACGCAATGAAGTTTGGCGCTCAGAAACAGTTTTACAAGTCTTCATTGACATATGGATGAGTGTGGAGCAATTCGGTGCTAGAAATGTTGAAGTACGATATATTTCATAATTTTTTATCCAAGTTATTTTATTTGTTCCTTATACAACCTGGAACTATGCAGAACAATCAGCTTTTTAAAAATCATGTAATGATATAATCACAATAACTCATAGCAACTTTATTTTGCCGTTTATATAAAATATACACATGCATATAGTAAAGTTTGAAGGGGACGTATATCAGTGTGCAGCAGTGGGATGTTGCTGGTCTAGATTATGATATGATAATGATTTGAAACACTTGTCTGAGTTATAAATAATTATTTCCTTCACATATAAATTTTCATTTACAGATGTACCAAAGAAATTACTCTGTAATATCTTCAAGCCCAGAGCGAGTAAGGACAGTAAGAGTTCTCGTAAAACATTTGCATTCATTCTCGGCCAAACACATATCAGACCCTGCTGTCAGATCATCAACATTAAGAAAATATGCTCGACAGATAATGTGTGTTCGTGCCTACCATTACATTAAACATTTGGTTACGACGTGGCCACTTGACGCATCCTTTAGACTAGTTATGGAACTATGGTTAAGTTTTATACAACCTTGGAGATATGTTAACAACAATATCTCTCAAGAGCGGTAAGATGCTTTCAACTTTATATAATTATAACCTAACATCACGTCTATATTTCAGAATATTGAATAGAATTTCAGTTCGCCGGTATGTTTAAGCCCCATGCAATAGGCTCGCTATTGCCATTAACCGGACAAAAATCCAATCTCCGAACTGCTACTGACAATTTCGAAAAAGCTAATAGCTCCTTGCTCGGTCTGGGAATCGAACCCAGGACCTCAAGCAAAGCGATCGCACTTATGGTATGGTATAGTGGGCTGGTTTCCGCAACTCCACGACAAAGCGCGTATTTTGCGTGCGTGTGGGAATAAGTGGTTCATTCGAGAAAAGCCGCCAGACAGCTTCTCGGAGAGTGCTCGGATTACCGAGGTATTTTGCCCTGTATGTAGCGAGCACAGGACAGTGCAGGAGCATGTGGGCCGCTGTCTCGTCTTCCTCCAGGCAGCCTCTGCAGAGGGGGTTGTCTGTGACTCCTTAACAGAGAGATGTTTATTGAAAAAACCATGGCTGGTAAGAGCAGCGGTGACTGTCCTCAGGTGATGTTTTGACAGTCGTAGTAGCTGCTTAGTGATTCGACCGTCAATGGCAGGGAGAGCCTCCTTGGCTTGCCAGCACTCGCCGTGGTTCATCCAATATGTGTCGTCCCTTGCTGTAATGTCCGTTGCTGCCATTAAGATACCCATGCATTCTGCTTGGAACACTGTGTTATGGTAGCCTAGTGGTGTTGACATTCGAATATTCAGATCTTCTGAGAAGATTCCGCATCCGGTGCCTGTACTTGTTTTGGATCCATCTGTGAATATATTGAGCTCGGAGGGATTTAGGCCCTCACCGCGACGGTCCTCCCAGAGTTGGATCTTGTATTTCTTATCAAATATGAACTCCACGCGAACTATGAGGCGCACTGCTGCCATTGTCGCCTCCTGTTGTATAAACAGATGTAACGGTGGCAGGTCTAGCATTACTTATAATGCAGCAGTGGGAGTAGTTTTCATACAGCCAGTGGTTGCCAGACATGCCAGTCTCTGAAAACGCTGTAGTTTGTTCTTAACGGAGCTGAGCATAGTTCTGGGCCACCATACTAGAGTGCCATATGTGATCAGGGTTCTATCACTGCTCTGTAGAGCCATTGGATAAGGTTCGGGGATAAGCCCCACTTCTTCCCTATCATTTTCCTGCATTGCTAAAACGTGATGCTTGCCCTGTTCAGTTTAGTGTCAATGTGGTTATTCCATTTGAGTTTACTGTCGAGGATGAGACCAAGATACTTGACTTCCGTGGACAGCTGGAGCTCGGTGTTGAACAGCTTCGGTAGGCGGTATGGTCCTAGCGTTCGTTTTTGGGCAAACATGACTAGCTCAGTTTTGGTGGGGTTCACTGATAAGTCAAATTCCCTGCACTATTGTTCTACTATGCGCAGAAGCTTGTTGGGTAAGATTACAGATGGTGCCCGTTACTTTCCCTGTAACCAGGATAGCAAGGTCGTCTGCGTATCCTATGGTATAGTCGCGATTAGCGTTTAACTTGGTGATGAGGTCATCAATAACTAGGTTCCACAGTACACTTTCACCCCCTTCTGTGGAACCTAACCTATGCCCGCAAGGAGGTGTACTTCCTTGCGGGCATCCTCGTGCTATCAAGGCTAACTGCTCATTCCCTTCAAGGCGAACAGCGCGTTTACTGAGCATGTTTGTTATCCAATCTTTTAGCACTGGCTTTACTCCATGGTTGGAGAGTGCAGTGTGAATGCTGGAGAAATTCGTCCTGTCAAAGGCACCTTCAATATCAATAAAGGTGCCTAGGCAGATGCCTTTGTGTTGAATCGCCTCTTCGATTTTAATAACTACGAGATGAAGTGCGGATTCGGTTGATTTCCCTGAGCTGTAAGCGTGTTGATTAGCATGAAGGGGTTTGTGTTTCAGCGCGTCATCTCTCAGTTCTCTCTCGCATAGTCTCTCCATGGTTTTCAGTATGAAGGAGGTCAAACTGATCGGTCTGTAGGATTTAGCGTTTGTGTAGTCACTCTTTCCTGGCTTTGGGATGAATATAACTTTCACTTCCCTCCACCCTTTGGGAACGTATCTGAAGACCAGGCACGCTCTCATTAAGGCAGTTAATCTCTTAACGACAGTAGCTTCCCCCTACTGCAGCAGGCAGGAAAAATGCCGTTGGGACCAGCTGCTTTAAAGGGATGGAAACTGCTGATAGCCCCTTGGAGTTTCTCCAAGGTGATTATCTTTTGTGCATACTGCCAATCATTTTCTTATGGTGTGGCAGGTTCATCTACCCAGTTTATATCCTTTTTGAAAACGCATCCCGGGAAGTGTGTCTCAATAAGGACGCGATTGGATTCTTCTGGAGAGGTTGTAAGTGTGTTGTCAGGTTTTCGGAGGGTACTACGGCCAGAAGTAATCTGTTGTGCTAGTATTTTCCTTACCCTATTTGCTTGCTGGCAGCTTTCGATGTTACTACAGAATTTCCGCCAACCCATGGTGCTTCTGTACCTGATGCATTTCTTGTAGGCGGATTTAGCTGATCGGTACTCATCCCAATCCTCGTCCGCTCGTGTGTTCATTGCTCTGTTCAGAGCCCTTCTTACCTTCCTGCGCTTGCGTTCTAGTTCCGCACCCCACCATGGTTGCCTGCCTGGTGTCTTTGGTGCGGCGGACTCTGGACATGCTGCGTGGTAGCTGTCAATCATTGATTTGGTCAGACTGCTGACCTGTGTCTCTATTTCTGTTGTATTCCCTGGAGTTGGTGGTAGGCTTGTCTGTGCCAGCTTAGCGCTCAGCATCTGGGAGTATTTGGTTTTGTCCGTGTTACGCGGGTTCCGTCTTGGCGGTATAGCGATCGCACTTACGATGTTCTGTGGCTGATCGCCACAGACTCGCCCCTGCGCGCCTCGGATAACACGTATAACCGTCGGTCCCGGCATTACCCAGTATCACTGTATATTGTACTGTATATTTACATATTTATATCAGTCGTGAACCCACAATTCATACGAATACGGCCCTTGTAGCACCACTATTGCCATTAACTGGACACTAATCTAAACTCCGAGTTGCTACTGAGAAATGAATCCAATAGAATCGAAACCGGGACCTCGTTCAGCGCTGAGTTTGTGACTAATAGACAAATGAGGTTATAATGTAATAAAATTACAGAAAGAAGCAAGTGATAAGATAGCTAAAAGATATGTGTGGGAGAAAAAGACCATAATTATGTAATTTGGGATAATAACTTTTGTTTTAAATAATATAATACAAATCAAAATATAAAAAAATTTTTTTTTTCAAGTTTTCCAGTTTCTAATAACAACCAAGAAGAAGCTTACACAAATGCCTTAGATGCCAGTTTTACTCAATTCATTGCTGAAAATTTTCCATCATACACATGTATCTTCCAACTAGTTCTACTGAGATTCATGAGACTAGATCTTACTGCTTATAAAAATGCTGTTATGTTGTTTAGATTGGGCAAGGTATGTAGCTATTATTTATAATAAAAAACCCTTAGTTTTTAGAAATCTTTAATAAAATCTTCAGTCAGTTATAATGTGAATGTTGTTACAGTACCTTGTAATTTGATGATTTTTCCCAGTAAGAATTTAATAATAATATTTTAAAGGAAATATTGCACTGCATATTTCAGGTATTTTCTCAGCAGCACCTATATCCTATTTTATGGAATTTGGAACAAGCAATAACTGACAGTGGTTCTGGATTAAATCCAAGTCCAGATACAAGTTACAATAGCTCAGCCATTGAACAGAGGTAATGTCGTATTTTACGTGGATAATCACAAGTAGAACTTAGTACAATTTATAAATGTAATCGGAATTATTTTTTACAGTTACACGTATAATGGCATTTCTTTACATAAATGGGTTACTATAGCTAAACAAGCTATATCCGAGTTCAATCTAGCACCAAATTTCGAATATCAACCTATCTGGAGCGATAGTATGCGAGCATTTGCATCTGAACTAGTAAAGAGAATCATTGCTGCAAAGATAACAGCGGAAAATAACATCGAGGAATTCAATAAAAGATTGAGTCTACGTAATCAAGGTAACATTAAAGCCTTTCTACTTTTGTTTAAAGATTTGATTTATCAATAAGAAATGAACGTAAAACACATAGTACATGGTTTTTCAAGATTTAAAAACATGAAATGTAGAGAAAGAGATAATCTTTGATCTTTTCTCGTGGATTGTGAGGTTCTTTGATATTATCCTATTTTACTATCTGGTGCCTGTCCCTAAAAATATGTCAATATATTTTGTGCAACCTTGGAAATTGGAATTAGTTTGTATTTCAATAAATTTTATTTCTCATCAATCATCAGAAATACCCACTTTCGATGTCCGGAGCCACGCAATGGTTCTTAGGTATTATGTCTGGTTTGTATTGGTTTATTGGTATATCTGTTTGTGGTCCGATACAGGTGAGAGTCGACAATTGCCAGGTGAACGTAGAAAGAAGAAAATAAAGTGTTTTGTTTTTGTAGGTGTTTCACGAGTACAGCTGTACTGTGTGCGGAGTATTGTGTCCTAAAGTCGGACACAATACTCCGCTTTCACATGAAATGCACCAGATGTATTTCCAGAGATTATTTTTTTTTATAAAGTGGAAGGGAATATAGCGTACTTATTAGAGATCGTTTGATCTAGATTCAGACTCAATTAATTGTGAGATCACTAGGTAATGAACAGGTTCACTCTCGTGTATTCGCCTAATTTATGCACTAATTGGCTAACAGTTCCGGCCGTTTGGATTCATCTCACTTTCGTATCTAACTTTTGACTGAGCAACTTATGATGAGAAAACCAATATTAATATTTGCCCTTCTTTACATGTAATTTGTAACACATTGGAGGAGCATTCTGTTGTAGACGATTTCTGCTATTATAGCTGAACGGAATATTTAAAACAATAACTATTCTTTTAGGTATATGGGGAGCCATAAAGATTTTTTTGATGATCGAGGATCAAGATGAGGACGTAGCCTTATTGGAAGAAGCTAAGAAAGTACCAAATTATTTGACCACCAGCTTTCATCATTTTTCTCATATATTTGGGGTATGTAATCTATACTAATATAAAATTAATAAATTGCGATATCTCGATGCTCTTCGGAAATATTACAAACGACGCTAACATTTTTTTTTTTTTCAGTTGAATGAACATTTCTTACTTCCACCAGAGCCTACTATAGAGGAAAATTCTTTGGAGCATTCTTCATATGTCAATACAACTAGTTTTCCACTTTCTATCACAAATAAGGTAAAATTCGAAATATTTAATCACGTCGATATCTAGAAACGATCATACTTTTATTATAATTTCTGTGGTAAAATAAATGAATTAAAATGCTTTGTTCCTAATGGTCCCTGTAGGGCTATGAATAGGGTACTCATAGTTCTCAGGAATGTTTATAATTCCCTTAGAATACAGGACGAACCTATAATAATTAATTGGGCACAAATTCAAATTCCGAGCACAGAATTTTATATAAATTACATGTATCTTAGAAGAAAAACCCAGCACCTCAGTAGACGTGCTTTGGACTACCAGCACTACTACTACACAATATGCACTGCAGTTTTTATAAATAATTTATTTTATTGTTTCCAGCTACGCAGCAATCCTACACAAATCCACTACATGGGTGATCCCGATTTGATGCCAATTACGACCTACGAGAGCACTATATTAGTAAGAATGCTGTACCAAATAGCTACGAGATTAAATGAAATTGTAAGTATTATAATATTTAAGTCATCAGCCTCCTACCCTTATCCCAAATTACTTAATGTCGGCGCAGTATGTCTTTTTATTCAATCCATCTCTTTTAGCCGTTATTTTATTATTTACTTCCTTTGTAGCCATGTCATCTCTCACACAGTCCATCCATCTTTACTTTCCTCTCTCTCTTCCCTTACTGTCCTCCATCTGCCCTTGACCCCAATTTATTTGTGGTCGGCACATTTCCTATTCTTCCATTTATCCCTGTCAGGTATCACCTCATTGTTCACTCCTTTATCAATCATATCGGCCTTAACACAATCCCTCCATTTTCTTTGGTCTCCATCCCTCCACATTTATGTACTTACATCACTCTTCATAAAGGCATTGTTTGATTTTACAGTATGGGTGCCAGTTTACAAGACTTTGGAATAGGGACGACTTGTGTGGATTTATAGCTCGTGAAGTATTACAGAGTCCTTGTACAATTCATACATATGTGAAGGATATAACGAACCATCAGAGTATCATAAGTAAAGAACTCCCTCCGCGTCTGTCCCTGCGACGTCTCGGTTCTCACGCTTTTGTCATATGGGTTACCATTGGCTACGTTATGATGAGAATGCTATCGTTCAATAGTATATTTTATGTGTTGGTGTTAGTCATTATGTGGATCAGCTTTGTTTTCATAAAAGGCAGTTTTAAGATGTTAAGATTAATTTAAATTAAGAAAATCATTGTTTTTATTTTCATCAGAGGAATATTTTTACACTGAATAAAATATTTCTGTACCTACGAGGTTGTTTAATTGTGAAAAAATCTTACTTTACCTTGTTTTTTTTTCTCTTTATTAAGTGTTTTATAGGGATTGTTTAAAAAGTGATTGAATATCAAATACTTAACGACGACTTTTTGGGCCATCTTTTATAACAGAACAATTAAAAGTTATGGTGGAATAAAGAAACACATAAGTACATGAACTCTGAAAACGAAAACAATAAAAGATTATAGAATTATAGATAATTATATTAAATCAACTGAATTCTAACAAATTACTTCAAAACCGCATGATTGTATTGTACATACATTGTGTCTTTATCTTTTATAGCTAAAAAAAGTTAACAATATTTCTTGAGGGTAAGTTTGGGTACGATATTCATGGATGCTAGTTCCTGAAAGAGCAGTTTGCAGGCGTAGGGCATATCGACGCTGGAGACAGCGGCGGAGGAGCGGCAGGCGTGGCACCAGGCTCGGCTCGCCAGGCGCCCGCACTCGCCGCAGATGTCCGCGCTGAACGCGTCCGACGCCAGCATCAAGCGCTCCATCAGCAGCATACTGTTACAACAAATATACCATTATCTCCTTATTACAAAATACTTGTCATGAAAGTGACTATGTAAGCTGGATAACTGTCATTCATTTATAGAGGCCTAAGAGAAGAGAATAAGGAACAGGAGAACAAAACCATAGTGCCTTATTCTAGAATGCTTAATCGACCTCAACGCAAAACAGCAATATATTTCGCATACTAAAGCCTAGACAAAACTACCTAAAAACGTATGGGTATTTCTTATCAAAAATCAAAATTTTAGATAGGTAAGTATTTACTATTGAAAAACAAAATTCGCAATACGGTGAGGGAATGATTTTATTTGGCGGGACATATTTAAAATGGAATTGTCTTTTTTATAAATTCGTCGTTGTAAGATGAAAGTTTTGATAGACAATAACAAATATCCATCGAATCATATTCGCAATATTACATTAATAAGAATATTTATTTATTTGCGATGAATAGGCATTTTAGTAATGTTTTTGAACTAAGGGACAAGGTGAGGGAATGACTTTCACGGTAATAAAATAGCCATATCTTTTTTTTTCTTTAGCGGTAATACGTTTTCTTTTTAAACAAAAGTATTAAAGACAGCGTGTAATGAAATAAAAAAAAACTTACGTAGATAATGCATATGACTCGGCACCAATGACTCGGGATTCAATTTCGAAATTTGATGAGAAATACACGTATACCCTTAAATAAGTTATATAATGTATATCACTTACCTAGCACCATATCCAATTAGACAATCTCGTTCCATTTCCCCCAGACGAAGACCGCCATCACGCGAGCGCCCTTCAGTAGGCTGGCGGGTGAGGACAGCGCGAGGTCCGCGGGCGCGTGCGTGCATTTTGTCTTGGACCATGTGTTTTAGTTTTTGATAGTAGACCTACAAAATATAATATTTATTAAATTATGCATTACATTGTTCTGTCTTTATATAACTTCAATATTTTTATTTAATTAAGTCTCAGCAGCTGTTTAAAAAAGTAGTAGTGCATTTGAGACCTTCATAGAGTACCGTCAATATAACCATGCATCAGAATTTTTAGGCAAGTGGATGCGTAATAAAACAAATTTATAATAAAACCACTTGTACGGCCGTCGCGTGCTATTTTACTCTATCTCTTATATTCCGTCTATACAGCCTACATATCTAATGTCTCACTGACTTACTCATTCAGTATAAAACACAGTGTGGGTTGTATGTACTGTTTAGAGAGTTATTCCGAACTATGACCGACGTAAAAAAAACTGTTTATGTTTAGCGTGTCTAACTAAATATTTCGGCGGTTGTAGCTACTAAGCCGAAAAGGGTTGCTTCAGGCAATGATAAGTTAGGCACTTTTGCCAGCGTCGACGATGAACGAGAAGCGAGTAGAGTTAGAAACTAGAAACGAGTTGGCGAGCAGCGGAAGCACCGATAGTTTTGTCGCTCGGCTTATATCGTATCGAAAAGATAATAAAAGATAATAAAAGATAAACTAAAGTTTTGTCTTGAAATATTTCCCTTTTTTTGGTTTTTATTTTCGATTCATTTGATGTGGTTAATTTCTTTTTGCCAATCGTCACTGGTAATTGAATCAATAGTTTCCAGTGTTAGATTCTCAATTTGGCTTTCTAATTGTTTCAAATTAAAGTCAGCTACCCTAGGCGTATCAAGTGCCAGGTATATTCAATTGGATTTAAATAACAATTATACGAGAGAGGCAGCAGAGATTAAAATATTGTCTATGACATAGTTTTTTGGCAGATTGTGCGTTTTTATTAACTCGGAGTGTTCCGGACTTGGTATTACTGCATATAATGTATATTATAAAATTTAAAATTTCAAAAGATAAAATTAATTTTCTTTGCAAGCTGTACTTTTTTGACAGATCAGGGTTATTCGAGGTCATTGACGTTTCTATTCTTATTTGAAACGCATAGTATACAATGTTTTTAAAGAAAAACCGCTAATTGGGTCTCTCGGCGTGAGTTCTGACCGCCAAGCGAGCATCGCTGAGTAAGTATCGCTGAGCGATTATCTTTGATAGCTCTTGTCGCTCAGCAACAACTAGTGAAGCGAGTCCTCGCCGGCAGTGTAAACAGTCAGCGATCAACAGACTAATATATGTATAAGCATCTTTTGTTTAAACGGAAAACATTCCAAAATTTAAGAAATATACATGCAGATGCTAAACATGATAATTATGTAAAAGCGGTAGAGGCGGCCCCGCCCATTGGGTCATCAGACCTGGCTCTCCTGAATATCTACGTCTGGGATGGCGTAGAAGAATTAGTTTCCACAACAGAGTGACTTAATAAAGAAAACTAAAAATTGTATGACAGATATTTTTTAGTTTCCTATTTTATCATCTGAAGCACTTAGTTCTAAACATTATGGGTGAAAACTAGCAAATTACATACAATATTTGATTTATGCAATAATCCTCATCATGATTTTAAACTGATGGGGAAAGTCAATGAGGATTTGAGGAATAACCTGACTGAGCGACCAATAATAAATAATAATAATAAATAAATATTTATGACATTTTTACACAACACCATCTAGTCCCAAACTAAGTTGATGTTGTACTATGAGATAATGGATTTAATACTTATATACCTTTTTTTTTACGAAGACCAATTTGTTTGTACACGCCTACATTACAAGTGAGCATAAGCACATTGGAGGGGCGTTCAGTTTTACATTAGACCAGGGGTCTACAAACTACGGCCCGCGGGCCAAATCCGGCCCGCCAGTGCCATTAATCCGGCCCGCGATAGCCAATGTCCTATTGTTGTTACAATTGCTGTGATAAGTTGAAGAAGAAAATACAGAATGATACTTACTCGGTTTTATTTACTAGAAGATAAAACTAAACGACAGATGATAATGCAGAAAACTTAAGTATCTAAGCTTAAGCATATTAATAACTAACGAATAATTGAAATTAAACTCACTAATCATAGTAAAACAAAAAACACTAATGAGATTTATGTAATTGGGATTTTCCGCGCATTGAGTCTAATTTAGAAGTTAAGTTAGTAAAGTGAAGGGCAGAAAAATTAAAACTGTTTTGGCCCTTGGAACATACTGAAGTAATTATTTTGGCCCTAAGGTTTCAAAGTTTGGGGACCCTTGCATTAGACGATCTCTAGTTATTTAATAGTTTCCATGTAATGGCACAATTTCTTACCGGACCAGAGTAGATATAAGCTTCCAGAGGCTCTCCAGTTAAGCCAGAATAAAATATATCTTTACCATGATAGTTATATCCATGTTTTTCTAACTCATTACAGACATCACGAACCTTAGATCCTCCAAACGCAGTACCTGCAATAAAAATAAAACTCTACAACAAAGACCTTAAAGAATCTACAAGTATTTTAAAAGTATACCTTCATACCGTAATGAAATTTTCCTTCCATCAGGCCAGCTTTCCCTGCCAACAATTCGATAGTTTTCCCAACAGTCATTCTGGAAGGAAATCCATGTGGATTCATGATCATATCTGGACAAATGCCTTTGTCATTAAAAGGCATATCTTCTTGTTGAACAATTAAGCCCGTAACACCTTTCTGACCGTGTCGGGAACTAAATTTGTCACCAATCTCCGGAATTCGGGTCTGTCGCAGTAATATTTTAATCAGAAAAGCGTCCTCGGAGTTTGAAGACACCATAACTTTTTCTATGTATGATTCGACCGGACCTTTATACGTGATAGGAACATCTTTGTAATCCACTTGTTGTGGTTGACCCTGCGTGACGGGATTCAGAGTAGCAGGAGGCATTTGTTTGTTTATCAAAACTTGCCTGTTTTCAACCATTTCGCCGGGTGCAGCTATTCCATCCGTATCAAGTACTTCATGGGCTCTAATAATTTTTCCTGTAGTGGCATCTCTTGAAGGTCCTAAAATCCTATCTGAAGTCTGGTTACTGTATCTCTTCATAGTAGTTTTGGCGCTTTTATAGACAAGGCACCGGCCGTATCCACGGTCGATAGATGCTCGGTTAAGTATAAGGGCATCCTCGATATCGTAACCACTGTAACTCATGACAGCCACAGTGGCGTTCTGACCGGCTGGCAATTTGTCAAAATTCGTCAATTCTATAGTTCTAGTCTTAACCATTGGACATTGTGGATAAACTAAATTGTACATTAAAGTGTCTATTCTATTTTTCTGATTGTAGCCAATAGTTCCTGAAATGTAATACATGCTGAACTTAACTTGTCAATCAGTAGTGAATCATAAATACAAGGTATGTACAGGTTTCACTTACCCATAGCTTGTTTACCCATAGCACATTGGTAGGTATTTCTAGGGCTCTGATTGTGGTGTGGGTAGGGGACTAGGCCGGCACAAACACCCAGGATTGTAAAAGGCTCTATTTCCAAGTGCGTGGTAACATATGGATCTATTTCATATTCAAGAGTTGCTATGTGACTGTCATTTTCTTCATTTACGTCTAAATACTCAATAAGTCCATCATTTAAAAAATCTTGAAATTTTCTTATTCCTCGGTTTAGCTCATTTATATGAAATTGTTGAACTAATGGGTAACCTTTCTCTACAATGATATAAGGCCTACAAAGTCTACCGCCGTCACTGCATATGTAGACAGTTCTCTGATTATGATTGGGGTAAATTGAAACGAAAGCTGATATAAGACCGCGTCGTCTAAACATTCTAAAAACTTTGATAAGCCTTTTGTACTGTCTTGAAACACCCAGTATATTACCTGGAAACGATGACATGATTATGAATACAAATAATATCTTTAAATATGATTGTTTATTAAACTTAGTTTTGTAAATGTAGATGAGTAGACTACTTACCATTAAGAAAGACCATGTAGACACGGGGATGATTTATTTCCTCCCCGCCCAAAAGTCTTACATCTTCAACTCCAGCATTACGAGCCAGCCTAGCGATGGGTTCTTCTGAACACTCAGTGGTAATGTGTGTCATCAGGGCCAAGTTCTTCACAAGACCGCAGGCTTCACCTTCAGGAGTATCGGATGGACACAACATGCCCCACTGCGAAGGTTGCAAAGAACGCGGACCTGATACTTTCCTAGTCTTTTCAAATTGAGAGTTAACACGCGTCATCATACCCAAGGCAGATATGTAGCTAAGACGACTTAAGACTTGAGTAACTCCATGCCTCTCCATTTTGAATCTTTTGATGGTCCAGTTACCCTAGAACATTAAATATGCCAGTCAATATCTATAGGTTAATTAGAGCCCAATTTAGATTTAATTTCATAAAGACTTCATTCAACCTACAGAGGAAATGGCGGCAAAAAGTCCGTTAGCAATCAAATCTGGCCTCATGTGTTTCACGACATCAAATGGTGCAGCTTTCACTTTTGGGATAATTTTATCTGCTATCGATTTCAATTCCCAATTAAATCTTTTAAAAAGATCTTCAAACATTAAAGCAAGTAAAGAACCAGCTAGCTCAAGTCTCTTATTGCCATAGTAGTCAGGGTCGTCTATAGCGGCTTTATTAGTCTCAGCTTCGATCACTCTTTTTACCATTATAGCTAGGTAGATGGCTTTTACATAGAAGTTGTAGTTTTCTACAGCAACATGTGCTAGAATTGTTGTTGCTAAAAGATCTCGTGCTTCGTCAACGGGAGTGCGCACTTTTGCATTGCCTGTCTGAAACCTGTAGCATTATAAAACATCGTTTTTTTACAAAAGAACACAAGAATTATTATTACAGAAGAATTATTATTTATTATATAGAAAATACCTTTTAACCTTCAGCTTGCTTCCAATATAAGAAAGAGCTTGATTTTGAGTAAATATTTTTAAATTATGACAATCCATAATACAAGGCGCCATCTTTTTCAGTGCGGTATCATCAGTACCAATAAGTTGCATAATTTCTTGGTCACTACAGATACCCATAGCTTTAAAGGCCACTGCAATAGGTATGTCCTAAAAATATATGCAGGAAAACAAATCAAATCACACGTAAATATTATGAGGCTTAGACGGTCACAAAATAACTACATATTATTATAATTATTACATTCATATGGCAAATCGTTAAATGGTGACGGAAAACATCGTGAGCAAACCATGGCTGAGAGATTTTCTTGGCGGGGGTGAAGTCCTATGATCATATCACTAAGCTATCACAATACAATGGTTTCAGTGTTTAAAAGTTATTATATGTATATTTAGTATTTTTCAAAAAATATCAAATATAGGTAGAGCAAAATATTGTTTTGATGGTCCATAAAATTTAGTTCACATGGCATCACAAGGCAATATATTTGCTATTTTGCTTGAACATTGCCATTTTTCTAAAGTTCTGTTGGACAATGGCTAAATGAGTACTGCTTAAGCTCCTCGTTGACTAAATGCAACCACATTTCATTATTCAGAGTGCTGATGGATGGATGGGAATGGTCCCACTCTGTTTATTGTTTGCATTGGGGAATTTTAACTGTAAATACCTACACATCTATTTTCTACTAAATTTAATGACTTTATGGAATATTAAATTAATGTACTTACATCAGACAAGGCATTGTGTCTTAATACATATTTACCATTTTTTACTATTACATTAGTTCTAGTTTTCTTTTCATGTGTGGAACTAGTAACCTGACATTGAATTGCTCCTTTGAATTCATCTACAATCATGCGATTCCTCGATAACTGCTCTTGAATCAATATTACTTTCTCTTGACCTGTAAGTTAAGCAAAGTGTTATTTGCAATTGCAACTTAGAGTTGGGATTTGTGCCCGGTAAATGGCAATGGTATAGGCGACGCGAAGACTCGGCGAAGTTTGCCAAATGCTGCCCAACCCAACCGAATCCCCCTATCGGCTTCTTTCCATCGGTGTCTACCCAGCTGAATGTTCTGCCCTAGGTAAACTGCATTCCTGCATAACTTCAAACACCGACCTTTAATTACCAATTTCCCCGTAAAAAGCACAAGTTTAGTAGATTTTTTAATACTCTTCATTGTGTGACTTGAGAGTCTCGAAAGTCTCGTTATTCCCGAGACTGAAAATATAATTTTCAAGTCTCGAAAATACCTAGACACATTTACACTTACCTAGACAATAATATTTATATGCACTATGGTCCAATATACTGTAGATTCCTCATTATAAGCAAACAACAGATTTTTCAAAGAAAGCCAAGCTATAAATACCTACACACATTTAAATATTTTTTACTATATGCACTGTGGTCCAATATACTCTAGTTTCCTCATTATAAGCAATCAACAGATTTTTCAAAAAAAAGCCAAGCTAGGTTTTCTTATATTTTTGTAATAAAACTCATCACATGTACCATATAATGAAAGTGGTTTATCTATTTAAATAACAATAACAATCATTTAACAGCCAATTTGATAATGTATTTTTAAGTCATTGTTTTTTTAGAAAACAATTTAAATTATTTATAAGAATTGATCGAGTTTCTTATTTTATGTATGACACTATCCATCAAATACCTGATTTAATGTAATAACAAATTATCTTCAGATTTTGAAAGTGTTTCAAACTTTGAAGCCAAAAAATATTATCTAGCTTTAAAATAAAAAGTAAAGCATTGACTTGTAAAAGTGTATTTAAAAGACCTATTTGCAGAAATAAATATCATCATTATCATAATTATTGTTTATTTTTATAATTGACTGCCTCATTAGTCTAGTGGTCCCAAGCGCGACTGCTACGCTAGAGGTCCTGGGTTCGATCCCCAGGTCGAGCAAAGTGTTATTGGGTTTTTCTATGACATTCTCAGTAGCAGCTCGGAGTCTGGATTTGTGCCCGGTCAATGGCAATAGGCTCGCACCCTACTACATGGGACCGAAACATACCGGCGAAATGTGGGTGTACATTAGTACACCTCTGCCTAACCCTTCGGGGAATACAGGCGTGACGGTATGTATGTATGTCATGTTTTTATAATTATCTCTGTACCAAAATGCATCGAAATTGGTTCAGAAGTTTAGTTGTGAAAATGCAATAAACAGAGTTAATTTCTTTATAATATTGGTATGGATTACAGATAAATTAAAAAATAGATATATGAAATAACTTATACCCAGCAATAAGATTAAATACCAGATGAGCATAGGGATCATAGTGAAAAATAAATTGAATTAAACATACCTCTAATGATAAAATAACCACCTGGATCATGTGGACACTCATTTAATTGTGCTAGCTCAAAATCTGATTTATTAGTCAGTACACAGTTTGAAGAACGCAACATCAATGGCATTCTGTAAATGAAGCAGGTAAGTTTATAGATTTGAGCGTTCATATGATGCACATTTCTCAGTGCCATTTTTTATTGCCAAAGTAGAATCTAATAGCATAAATATGAGAGCTTTGAGAAGTATATGTGGTATAATTTGAGACATAAAGTGATGAACAGTGTGATAAGGAAGTGTTGAAAGATGTAGCAACAAGGATTGAGAAATTTAAAGGCCAATGTACCATACATACACACATAAATTTTTACACAATTAATTTTTCTATTGAACTTTTGAACAATTGAACTGTTTTATTGTTTTATATTCTAAATCTATATTTTTAAATAAAGAATCTAGAAAGAAGAAGAAATCATAATATAATCTACCGTAACAAAAAAGATTTCGATTTTTCAGTGATCGCAAAGTTTTTTTGATGTGTGTATTTATGGTATCTAGAGTGAATTGACTGTTGAAGAAAATATTAATATCAACATGTCACAGGGAATAACAAGCATTGCATGGCCTTACCACGGTAATATTATCTTAGTACAGTATTTTGACTCGGCCGTATTTTAGAAATAAATGCCTACAGCCGCGCGGTACGTAAACATGCGTTAGGGCTGCCCGCCTCCAGCATTTTAATTACATTTGCCTACTTTGTGTTTCTATTTAGTTTTGTGATTGTAAATATACTTTTTTTATGTAAACAAATAATAAAATACTTTGGGAATTGAATAGGAAGTGTTCAATAAAAATGTGTGTTGTAAAAAACAACATGCATTGGTAGATTTAATTAAAAAACCATATTTAAGTTTGAATAACAAATCCGTCTTATAAATTTGCGACCGAAAAATATTTGCGCCTCGACTGAGACATACGAAATGCTTTATTATTAAATTTTAAAGTAAAATCCGCAATCTAATATAAACTACTACTCGTCATATTAAATATGTACTTGAACGTATTTTTAGAGAAAAAATCGCGCGGTTATTGTTAAAAAAAAACACACCGTCCGTTCGTCACTGCGGCACAGTCGCGACTGTCTGCATGCCGAGCGCATGCCGAGATTGGGGCGCATAGGTATAGCTCGCGCTTCGTCCGTTTATATGAAGATGGAATACTGCACAGATAATATTACCGTGGCCTTACCCTGCAGAGCAGAAGTAAAAATACATGTTAGTAAATGTAAAAAATATTACCGCAAATAACAAAAGAAGAAGGAAATACAAAAATTATGATTCAAATAATTTAAAAAATATGCATTACACTTACATACACTTTCAAAAGGGGGTTAAGTTTTAAAAATAAACTTGAAAGGAATATTGTCAGCATGAGCCATAACGCAAAGATATTCCTAAGACAATGTAAAAGAGTGCAGAGGAGCAAGAATTTTTTGCACTTGTTTACATTCTGCCAAGAATGATATAAATTAACATACCTTCCAATCAGCTGTTTATTTTTTATAACTCTCTGATTGCCCCTTATGTATTCTATATCCACAGTGATTGGTGCTGAATATGTCATGTCTCGGAGCCTACACTCATGGGGAGTGGTAGGTTTAGTAACATTGTACCCTTCTTCTAGGTCTGGTGTCCCAACATATGCATTAAGATATTTAATGTAAAATAAAGGATCTGCATCACAGAATACTTTTTCATTGGCTTGCACAATTTTTTTAATTTCTACATTAATAAAATAGTTAAATGAATCAATGTGTTGTTTAACTAAACCTTTGACTTGTAAAAAAGAGGGCACTAGTTTCCATTTGTCCTGGAATGCAAAATACATATGTGTTTAATGTACATTTGTAAAATCTTTCATATTTTTAATATTAACTAGGTACATTAATATGTCTCAATGAATAAAATACCATTAACCAATACTTACAGTCTTGAAAAGGGTACTTACTACTGTACTTATTATTTTAAACATATGGACAGTACAGCGCTCATTCAATAGCTAATCCAATCTACCCCTACCTAATATGATAGGTGTCTTGTATTGAGTAATGGATTCGCTTTTTTGGCTTGGTTTGCAGTGAGTATAAAAATGAAACAAAAAACGAACTAACCTCTAGAGTTTTTACAGGGTCCCTCACACCTTTGGATGAATCCCAATCGTTTTGTCTCTTGTTTATCTCACCCATATTTACAAAATATTTTTCTGGAACTCAAAACTACACATTTTTAGTAATCTGTTAGAAAATGAATTTGCTTTAATAAATCTCACAGGCAAAATATTACAAATCTGAAAGAAATCAACAATTCAAAATTTTTAACAACATTAACTCACACTTGACAGTTGACACTTTTTTTTATTTGTTCCTTACGGATTGACAGTTGACACTGCACAGACTGCCCACAGAGTACTTTTTTTATTGGTTTTGGCTTGGATACAAAGTCATTTAAGCCAAACAGAGTAGGTACTCCGAGTACTGTATTTTAGTGATGCGATCATGCGACATGCATGTAACTTATGCGTCGATCCGATCCGAAAACTGATGAAGGAGACTTAAATATGACATTTGGATGCGTACACAAATAGTATGTGACCGGGAATAAAATATAGCTGCATTGTATAATTTTTTAAATGCAGGTATTTCCTGAAAATCCCCGAAAACTGATAATCTTAGCATGGACAATGCCAAAAATATACAAAAAGATTGATATAGACTTATTAGCGGGACTTTAATTAAATTTGACAGATTGTGGTAGCTTCATGTGCTGGCCTCTGTATTTGAGAAGCCGCAAAATCAAAATCCGACAACAATTGTGTTACCTACTAGTCTATGCTTACAAAGTCGCGGGTAAAAGATATTGCCCAGGTTTTGCCTTTTGTATTTAAAGTTAATACAATTTTCGTAACGCACTCCGAGAAATCTCGAAAATGACACTGGTCTGTTTGTTAGGTTGTTGAAAAACTACTACTGACTATATTGTAGTTATTGTTTACTGTTGAACTACAAAATATGCTCTTTATCTCATAAACTGGGGTACACCATAATTTAATTTAATTAAGCTAGACCTGGATGCGGAAGGCGGAGAACCGGGTGTTGTGGCGCGATTTGGGAGAGGCCTATGTCCAGCAGTAGACTGCGACTGCGATTGGCTGATTTGATTGATTTGAAGCTAGACCTCTTTGTTGTATCCAGACCTAAAGAATGAAAAGATTATCACTGTTGGTTCCTAATTAATGTGAATGAAGCAGCAAGCAATAGCTAATACCCCTTATTTCGTAATTACCGAAAAAAATAAAGGAATAGTGTATTCATCATTATAAATAACTCTTACTATGGGATAACCCCTTAAGAGGGGACTCTAGTCGAGACGGATTTGAAAAATAGGTATTTGAAAAAACTATTGCTGTCGCGCTGCCAGCTCGTATGAGCCAGGCAGCTTGTGTCTCGAAGGTATACAAGAGGTTCAGGAGACTAGAAACCTAGTCCGAAGACCAGGATCTGGATGACACTATCACATCTTCCTTCCAAATCGATACCTGAATGGCGTGGACATCCAGCTGCAGCTCAGAGGAGTTTGAGGGAGGGCTGTCAGCGAGTGGACTGTGAGATGAAGATTAAACAAGCGATTTTGGCCCCATAAAGGCCAGCTAAGGGACCAAAATTGTTTCCAGCCCACCGACAAGGCTTCAGTTTGCTCGCGATAACTTAGATTGGGATATGGAGAAATGGAGCAGAGTTCTGTTCTTGAAAGAAACCAGGATGTGCCTGTGTGGTAGCGACCGTCGATGGAGTCTATAGGAGACGGGTGGAAGCGATTCGCACAATGCTGCTTTGCGGAAACGGTGGCATTCGGGGGTGGGTCAATGAATAGTACAATACAATCTAAAGCTTCGTGCAAAGGCTCGACGCTGTGTTTTTGCCAGAAGCAATGCCCACGACAAGTTATTTAGGTACATGTAACAGAGAGTTTTTTTAAAAAAGCTTTTCTCCATAGCTCTGTGTTTACAATACGTTGTGATCATGAAGTTTTCTTATTCTTTGAGGATATTTAGATTATATTGTAGACTAATTGTCTACAGTAGTATTTATTTATATTCTATATATGTGTTGTGTTAATTAATTAAGTTATGTTTGCGATATGATATCTGGCCTCTTTATCATACTAATATTGTAGTGAAAGTTTGGATGTTTGTTTGTTTATTTGTTACTCAAACACGCAAAAACGGCTGGATCGATTTGCATGAAATTTGGTACACTAATAGTATGTGACTTTTATCCCAGAAAAATGTAGGACTATCCCGGAAATCCCGAAAAACGGACATAGGTGAACTACTTATGGGATTAGAATGAAATTTCACACATATATTTTATGTGACCGAGAATAAAGTAGGTATAGGCTACTTTTTATCCCAGAAAAATGTGGGAATATTCCGGAAATGCCGAAAAATGGATATAAGAGAAGTACTTACGGGATTTGAATGAACACTTATAATATGTGACTGGGAATAACATATAGGCTACATTTTACATCAAACATTTGTGGGAATTTCCCAGAGAAATGATAAAGGAGACCTACTTAAAGGATTTGAATGAAATTTCATAAAAAAATAGTATGTGACCAGAAATAACATTTTTTTTCTATTCCGTGGAAATAACAAATAGGATACATTTTACCCTAAAATTATGTGGGAATATCCCAGAAAACTTATGTAAGAGAACTATTTATGGGATTTGAATGAAATTTAATACCTACACAATTAGTATGTAACCTGGAATAACATTTAGGCTACAGGATTTTAATGAAATGTTGGTACATTAATAGTTTTTGACTAGCGCTGGGGTATTGAATACTTCAAATCTCGGAAAAAAGTGAGAATTTCCTTAACATTGAGTACTTCTCATCCAATGAAATCAATCTGACAACAATTGTGTTACTAATTCTACGCGTACGAAATCGCGGGTAAAAGCTAGTTTTATATAAAAAACGTATTCATCAAAGACACACTTATCGTATGCAACGCAATCCTATGCGTGTGTGTTTCTAATCCGTACATTTTCATATAAAATCTAGAGTCCAGATGTCATAATGTGTAGCTTAAGCTTGCTGCGTTTCAAATAAGAATAGGACTGACCTCCAGCCATGTTATGACGTCATAGCTGTCAATTCAAACCAGCTAGGTAGGGTGAGCAAAACAGATATTTTTGAAATAATATTTTTTATGTATTTAAAATATTCCACCGATTGTTATTTAGAAGAAAATTAGATATTTTATTACGCGTGTTTATAATAAAACTAAAGTTATCGTTGTCTTTAAATATTTCCTTTTTTTTGGTTTTTATTTTCCATTCATTTGACGTAGTAAATTTCATTTTCCAATCGTCACTAGTAATTGAATCAATAGTTTCCAGTTTTAGATTCTTAATTTGGCTTTCTAATTGTTGAACACTATTGTCAGCTACCCTACGCTTATCAACTGCCAGGTATATTTAATTGGATTTAAATAAAAATTATAGGGTGGCAGCTTCAAAACTTCAAAGCCAAAGAGTATAAAATATTGACTTATTATAGTTTTTTGGCAGATTGTGCCTTTTTATTAGCTCGGAGAGTTCCGGATTTGGTATAACTGCTTATAATAATATATAATAAGCTTTTAAAATTTCAAAAGATAAAATTAATTTTCTTTGCAAGCTGTACTTTTATGACAGATGGGGGTCATTCGAGGTCATTGACATTCCTATTCTTATTTGAAACACATAGTACGTGGGATCAATCTGTTTCTTTCTACTTTTGGGTATACTTAAAGGAGGAAGCACTGACCTCTATATTACAAGTGTATTAAAGAGGTCAGTGGGAGGAACATACATAGCACAGGACATAATATGTTTTTTTTTGCTGTTCTGTGCCTTTGACGGACACTTTCCTACGTTAGTCAGATCATTCTTCTTCTCCATAACTCATTTATCCTCCATAGTACGGTCGAAAAAAGAGTTAAGTATACAGGCAGCTAATTAAACATCGTGTTTTTTTAAAGATTGTGTAATTATGTATCACGCAATTTGTGTCAAAACGCAGGTGTTGTAAGCTGTTACACATCAAATCCTTTGACGGGTAATTATTTAAATCACTATCTGTGTTAAGATGCAGATTTCGTTCGCTACCTGTATACCAAACTCTTTTGTTGACTTTACTAGATCACTGACCTCTTTAATACAAGTACATTCATTATAGAGGTCAGTGTACATACTAGGTAGTACCTAGTAGGTACTGTTTAACCTCCACTCCATACTTTATTTAATATATTTTATCCTCCATGGTATTACTAAATTGTTTCCTCTGCCTCATAGAGGAAAGCTCTGCCTCTTGAGTGTTGCTATATAAATGTATATATCATTAATCTGTGGTAGTGACTGGTTCTGGTGTTGTAACTTGTGGTCTTGTGTGATACTGTGATTTAAAATAAGATTTAATTTCTCATTCATTCAGTTCAGTGCTGTGTGTAAAATAACTAAAATATAAAATTATGACCACTAGCATCAATTTCGAAATTCCGGCTGCCTATATTGTGAAAGATAATTTCAAAAGAAGAAATTAGCATCATCTATTGTTATAAAAAAATGTCTTAATTATTATAACACTTGCATTAACATCAAGATGGTTTTCGAGTCCATACCGCGTACAGTTAGAATTCTTCTATTAGGTGAACCTGGTGTTGGAAAAACCTCACTTATACTCTCTTTAGTAACTGAAGAATTTACTGAACATGTGCCACCGAAAGCAGAGGAAATTACAATTCCTGCAGATGTTACACCAGAACAAGTACCAACTAACATTATCGATATTTGTCGTACGTATCTTTCAGTGTTCTGAATTTTTTTGAGTGTTCTGAAGAATAAAACTATTTACTACTTACATATTTTCATTATGCAATATTGCATGCAGGTATTGGTATCATAAATTCTTCTATTGACGAAATTGCGAAATTCCCTAACTTTCCCTTACAAACGTAAAATGAATGTGGGAGAAGCAATAAAAGTATAAACTAAATGTAGCAAGTGGCGGTATGTAGTTCCTGCCTACCCTTCTAGGAAAAGACGAGATTAAATGTATTTATGAATTTCAAAAGAAATCCTGCTTCAGAGTGTTGTCAAACTAAAATACACAAACAACAAACAATTACATAACCAATAAAGTAACAATTATCTCAAGCTACATGAAGAAATCAGACAAAATACTTTTATTTGAACTCATCCTACCTGCATCATTGTTTTTAAGTCTTTTGCTCATGACAATACTTCAAGCAATACAGTGTAACTTAAAACTTTTGTTATGGAATAAACCTATATTCCATAACAAAAACAGTAACAGTAACCTGGGCTAGAAATAAAACTGTTAAGTTATCCTATGGGAGTACCATACACCAATTTACTTCACTAAATATTTCTTCATATAATTTCAGTTGCGGAACAAACATTGGAGCATGTAGGAGAAGAAATAGAAAGGGCTCATGTGATTTGCATAGTTTTCTCAGTGGATAGACAAGAGACGCTGAATAAAATAGCATCATATTGGCTACCTTTTGTTAGAGAAAACTGTTCTGAAGATTACAGGAAGCCTGTAATTCTTGTTGGAAATAAAATTGATCTAATTGACTACTCTATTATAGATGTAAGTTCTACATTACTGTAATTGTAACACCTTGCAAGACCACATTCTACTGGGGTTGCCAAGAACAGAGCACTCTAAAAGATACTCCTTAAAATGTGATCTACTTTCTTAAATGAAATACTACTGCTTCCTCAAGAAGTTACTGGTTTGTTAGCAAAATATGACCATTCCAATTGCTTCAAGCAGTGTGAGACTGAGGTAGACAGAATATAAAATAATTTTATTTCTAGTGGTTTATCCAGGTTTGGAACTTTTCTTTTATGTCTGTTGTTCTTCTTTCTATATAATATGGTTGAGCTACACAATGACTGATGCATGTCTGCCATTGGCAGGGATTGGCCTACTCAAAGCCATTGTGGCTCTTTCTTCAAAAAGTGACTTCAAACATTGCCCTACATTGTGACACACTTAATATTGATAATAATATATATCTGAACTTTAAAAGAGACCATGATCCTCTGAGTTTGTTTCGGTGTTTATTCTCATAGATTGTCTGTTAGGAAATGCCGGTGCCTTTAGCATAAAAAAAATCAAAACATTGACTTGTAAAAGTGTCTTTAAAAGATCTATTTACAGTAAATAAATATTATATCATATATCTCTGTGTGCTGTGCACTCACAGCACATGCAGATATAGGTTTTTCTATCCTCAATCTGAAAGAAAATGCTTACCCTGCAATGTGATAATTAGTCACACTAGTATTAATTATTTCATAATTATTTACATTACACAGAATATTTGGGATATAGCTGAAGAATATCCAGAAGTGGACAGATGTATAGAATGCTCAGCGAAATCCCTTATAAATGTGTCTGAGATGTTCTACAACGCACAAAAGGCTGTGCTGCACCCTATCAACCCAATTTACAGTATTGAAGAACAAGAGGTAACACAATATTGTTATTATCATCATCTGGTTCATTAGTGACTACATCAATTCTTTAACATTTGACAACGAATTTGTTTTTGACAGGAGCTAGAATGTGGTTTTGACACACCTTTAATTGCATCTGAATAATGTTTTATGATTATTTGTTAGATTTGTATGGTTGTATATTTTTACATTTGATCTATAATATTTTTTATTTTATTACTAACAAACCTATGAGAAAACTATCCCGATTTAAATATGTATAAAATAAATAATCCAGGAATATGTACACACTGATTTTCATAGAAAATTAAGCGTTTTTATATAATTATTTCATAAAAAAAGCTTCTATGTTTTCTGTGTCTTTTGTGTTTTTAAAACTAATGTTATATTTTTACAGCTTACGGAAAAATGCAAAAGAGCTTTAACCAGGATATTCAAGATATGTGATTTAGATGGTGATGGCCTTCTAGATGACTATGAAGTTACAATTTTTCAACGGAAGTGTTTTGACTCACCATTGCAATTGCAGGTAGCATATTATTTTTGCAATTTGTTTTATGCCAGTAGTAAGCAAGTAGTAATCATGTCGTAAGCAAGTAATGCATATTCATCAGGGTGATTCATTATCAAACTAAGCTGCATATCATTTTGTATGTAATCATTATGATGATACAAGAATCAATAAATACATGCAAGTATGAAATCTCAACAAGATATAGGTAGTGAACTAAGTAGTAGAAGTAAACTAGTATGTGGCAACCTTTTTTTTTAATAAAACAAAACAAAAAACTTTTGTTTTACCTACCTACTTCAATATTTTTTGTTCATTTATATGTATACCTGAGGGTGAATCAGTTGTGAGCTCTACTTGCATTTTGGGGTGTTATCACATTAAATCAGGTATTTACTTAGCAGTGTCATACATCAGACTACATATTTGACGTAGCAGTTAAGGTGGTCCCTTCGCCGAGTGTCGTGTTTTTTTCTGTGAGACAAATCTTTGCGTGATCCACAGATATTCTATGTTGCTATGTTTCGACTCTGGGTGTTGTTTGTGTCTGTTAATTATATGTTTATAAAGTCCGTCCCGACATAGAGCTGGCCCCCTAGTGCCAGAGGTCTTAAAAATAATTAATCTCAAGAGGAAAACTCAAGCAATTATTAGAACTAATTTGAGTTTTAGCTACATTTTGTTTTAAAAATCCGTATTCAAGTGCCTAAAGTTTAAAAAGAACATCAAACAAAACATCTGTAATTGTCTTTTGGGCATAAAATTATTAATGTTGTTATTTAGTTTGTTGCACCACTTCAGGTCTATGGTATGTGACGTGTTTTATTTAACAAGATTTTTTTAATCACCCAAAAAGTGTATTTTTTTTAATATATATTTTTTGCCTAGAACTAGGAAAATAGAGCATATCGGAATCAGACCATACTGAGAAGACCTATAGTATGAAATATTCACATGGACGGGTAGGGTACGGGTAGTCCATGTGAATATTTGTGGCTAGCCTTGCAGGCTTGTGAAATATTTACATTCTTCCTCAAAACACCTTGTATATAGAGTTATCTACTGGTAAAAAATATGGAATTAAAAAAAAAACAAATGCGAATCTTAAATGAAGTAATTTTTAATATGCGTAAGGTATATAATAATCAATAAATACAATTATTGGAAGAAGTCTGTATTTGTATTTTTATAAACTGAAAAAACTTATTTAAAATATTTATGCCATTTCGTAGTTATTTTCAATAGATCTATGTATTTGGAAGTATTATCGATTGGCGAAATATTTATTTTCAATTTATTTATTTTTTAAATACATTGAAAATATTCTAACCTTTTTTTAGAAAAAAATTGTAGGCTGTAAATCAAATTTGAGCTCTCTCATGACTTCATTTCCAAATTTCTAATAACTTTGTATTTATTTGGCTATTCACTTGTAACAAGAAAAATATTCATCTATATTAAACATGTATGTATTGTGTGTACTTATATATATTTTACTACTAACATTTTGTTTGGTTTAATATTACGTATTATACAGCCCCAAATCATTTCAGGTTTTAGATGAAGTAAAATCAGTAATTGCTCAAAATATTGCTGGTGGTATAGAAAATGAGTGTATAACCATAAAAGGGTTTATTTTCTTACATTGTTTATTTATACAAAGAGGAAGAAATGAAACAACATGGACAGTGCTTCGTAAGTTTGGGTATGAGGAGAATTTGGAATTGAGTCACAATTATTTATATTCTAAGTAAGTTACATTTTGGATAAACTTTCAGATGTACCACATTTCTGATATGATTTTGAATTAATTAGCATATTTTAGTCGTAAGAGTGTCTTGTCAAAATAATGAGTAGAGTATGTTGAACAGATTTTTAATACATGGAATGAACTTAATACTAGGAAGAATGGCGTGTCCCCACCGCCTATCAGCTAAATTAGATATGTACAATCAAATTACATAGGAAAAATAAAGCAATTTATGAGTTTACGAAAACTAGTTCATAAAAATAACACAATTTAGTAATTTAAAACGTAAAGTAGCTTTCAATAGAATCCAACACATAAACAAACCATTTTTTCGCGATTACTCCGTAATCAATCACTTTATTTACGATTTTGCATTCGTTGTTTTGCTTTGTGATTTGGGTAGATGCGAACTTTATTTTACCTTACGATTGGGTTTTTTTATCAAGGAGTAATCAGGAGGTTAGAATGATTTTAAATTTATATTTGGACTATAATTAGCAGATAGACTCAGTTTAATATATTGTATTGATCCAATAAATAATCGTTTAATAGACCTAATAACAAAACAGGATCCATTGAAATCAATGAAAATATCCATTGAAGCAGAGATTAAATAATTTATTCATTTATTTAATACTTCATGCACAAAACAAAGTTGTTGTACAAAGGCGGACTTAATGCCATTAGGCATTCTCTCATCAGTCAACCTTAGGGTGATGCAGAGACAAAACAAGATAGTAGGTGTACAAATGATGGAGGAAAATATAGTTGAATAAAATGTAATATAATTATTTATTTAGGATTAATATATATATTACTAGCTGACCCCGCAAACGTTGTTTTGCCATAAAAAAATATTGGGGTGGGTCACCCTTATCATTTAGGGGTATGATAAATAGATGTTGACCGATTCTCAGACCTCCCCGATATGCACACAAAATTTCATACAAATCGGTCTAGCCGTTTCGGAGGATTACGGTAACTAACATTGTGACATGGAAATTTTATATATTAGATGAATAAATTAAAACTATATATATATTTATATAATCAGATATAACATATATACATGTAAATGCAATAATAAATATTAATAAATACTTTATTATACTTAATATATACATAAATATATATTATTGATTTGAAAGATCAAGGTTGAGATGTTTCTGCCAAAGAATTGAAGAGATGCTGTCTTAATTTACCCTTAAAACCGTAGCGACTGGTAGCCATCCTGATTTCCAGAGGAAGCGCATTCCATAAAATTATAGATTGTACGAAAAAAGAAGATTGCATAAAGTCAGAATGATGAGCAGGGCATCGCAGAAGACGATTATATGAAGACCGAAGATTTCTGTTGTGTATCTCAGTAACTGAATTTCAAATCACTGAGGATTCAACTCGCATCACTATGGGCATAAACAATACCCCGTCAATGTCCGCCATATTTGTTTACACGATTGTTGAATTCAATTGAAAGCTACTTTAGACTACAGAACCCTTACTCTGCTTGGTCGATATTCACTTGACAACACATTTTCTGACGATTTACGATTTTATAACTTTAGCAGTAGGCACCTTGTATATTATTAAACCTCGCATTAGTATCTGACTAATGCGAGGTTTAATAATATACTGATTGTTTCATTCACTCAATAGGTAGTTTGAGCTAGACCTTTTTTGGAAGGATTGAGATAATGGCTGAATAAAATATAAAGTAGTTTGAATTACAGATGTAATAGGACTGTTTTACACTAAAATAAAACAGTCATTATGTGCCGAAAGAAAGACACAGCGTTGATGTGAAGAAGCTGTCTATGATATTGTCATCTAGGAACATAATTAGTTAAAAACATACCTGATTGTCTGTGGTTTTTAATAAAGTTACCATGAATTGCCGGCAGGGGTCGCTATGTTTTCTTCCCGCGCGACCGTTGATATTTCTTCATAAGTGTCTTCACTCACCAGCAAGGCCCTTGCTCTAACGCTGTGTCTTTCTTTCGGCACATAATGACTGTTTTATTTTAGTGTAAAACAGTCCTATTATATGCCTAGCCGAAAGACACAGCGTTGATGTGAAGACTTGTTTGATATCTGCTGGTGATGGTAACTACAAACGCTATGTGAATGATAAATGTGTAAACATACTAAAGAAATTTTATTTTTGTTTAAACATTTATTTATAATAATTAACTGATACAATAAATAATATACAAACTTAATTAAGTATGACACAAAAAAAGATCAATGATATAACACTCATAATATAACATTATCAATCTCTATGAATAAACAATATATATATATTTTATATAAAATATTAAGGTGATTTGGCACTCATAACAATCAACAATATTTTAATTTTAAAGATTATGGCTTATCTACAAACAAGTATGTAGATGTTTATTTAAAATCAATCTTATTTTCCTAAAATAACAATTATAAAAAATATCTTAAACTAATTGAGATCAATTTAAATTCAATATTGCTTATTAATTACCAAATTTTAATTTAAACACTGGAGAAATTTGACCTGAGTAAATCTTCATTTCTATTTTCTTGAATGATTTTTTTACAATAAAATCTTCTAAAGGTTTTCTCATTTCTCCAATTTCCTCTTTTTAGAATTTCTTCAATTGGTAAATTTTCCCACCAGCCTTTGGACGCTACAGCAGCTCTAATACTTCCTGGAGATGCCCCTATGTTGACATCTTTGAAAATGGATTTAATCCATCCCGCAATTATAGTTCTTGTGGCTGATCTTACTTCACCTTTCAATGTTATAAATAGACTGCTTATATTAGTTTTTTCACGTCTATGTTGGGATGCTTCAATTAATTGTTTTATATGTCTCATAGGGCATATATGTACATTTGGGTGTTTTAAAAGGGACCATCCAGACTGTCTGTATTTACTTGAATCTGTTTTTGATCCAAATGTAGGCCATAAAATAATATTGTCCTTTTCTTCAATGAAGTTATTTTGAGAGATGTCTAATAAGGTAAGGTCATGTATTCTCCGGCCTGATGCTAAGAGTAAAATTATTGCAGTTCTTCTAGATATATCAAAGACTGAATTGGTGCAAGGAACTGTATTTAACCAATCAAATAACAATTTTGTATCCCATATAGGGGATTTTGCAGGTATAGGTTTAGCCAATGCTATGGCCTTTAAAACTTGTTGGATAAAGAAATTTTTTGAAAGATTTTCTACATTTGAAGCGCAATATGTAGAAACAGCAGATTTATGCAATAATACTGTGTTATAAGAAAATTTTTCTTTTAAATAAAGATTTGCTAAAAATCTGGCAACATCCCTGCCATCTGGGTTTTTATGGTTAACACTGTTGGTGGTGCAAAATGCTACCCATCTTTTTATAGGGGCTTTATATGTGTTTAGAGTGCTAGTTCGCCAACTGCTACCTAATAATTTTAATTCCTGTCCACTCCAGTTTGATATTTGATCATACCACCCCCAATTTTCCAGGCTTGGAGGGACAACTTGTCCACCTGTGGGGGACACAGACCTGTTGTTCGATCGATAAGGTTCTGTTGAAGATTCTTTATTGGCAATGGATCTGTTAGGGCTCTGGCTTGGAGGTCGGTCAACCAAAAGCATTGGTCCCAATGCGGGGCTATTAGGATGAATGTTCCTTTGGCTTTGTTCAAATGTGCTAGCACCCGAGGGATTAGGTTGGGTGGGGGAAACACCCAGCCTAACCGACACTTCCAATTTCGACTGAAGGCGTCGCAAAAAATTGCTGACCCATCTGTTGAGTCCCAGGTTACGTACCGTGGGACAACTGCAGTTTCTTTTGATGCGAACAAGTCTACGTCTGGGACGCCCCATTTTTTGAATATAGCCATCCTGGCCTGGGGTTGCAGTTGCCATTCCGGCACCGGTTTTCCTCTTGAGAGGTGGTCTGCAATCCCGTTTAACCTCCCCGGGAGGTAAGATGCCGACAGCGTTATATTGAGCTGCTCGGTCAAGTGAAGGAGTCTGTCTGTCAGGCCCAGCAGGGCTAAGGAACGGGTGCCCCCTTCGTTCCTTATATAGGCTATCAGTGTCCGATTGTCGGACTGCACCAATACGTGTGCACCCTTCATGTATGCACCTTGTTTTGATAAGGCTGCATACACTGCATACATCTCCTTCACATTGGAGTGCCATTTTTGTTGGCGAGGACTCCATTTGCCCGACAACATGGTATTGTTCAGGTGTGCTCCCCAGCCCGCGTCCGCCGCGTCTGTGGTGAGAAAGTGCGATACTTTTTGGCTGTGCATTTTTCTTGCACTTTTGCCTACATTTCTTACCCACCATTGTAACTCTCGAGCTACTAAAGGAGGTAATACCCTTTTGTACCTTGGTCTGCACCCTCTGAATGATTTTAGAAAAATCTGGGTTCTGCGACAGTGCAGGCGGCCATTTGGAGTTGCTAAATTGGCAAAGTTTATTACTCCTAGCCATTTCTGTGCTTCTCGGAGACAGGACATATTTTTTTGTAATAATCTTGTTCCTATTTCTTTTATATTCTGAATTTTTTTGAACGGAAGTGAAATTAAATTGGAATTTGTGTTCCATGTCATGCCTAGGTATAGTGACTTTTGAAAGTTCACCTGCCAACCCAACATTATCAGGGTATCTAATGCAACCTTCGTTTGATTCTTGAGTTGCGTTGGATTTTGGTTGGCTAGCAAGAAGTCGTCCAAATAAACTATTATTCTTATGCCCTGTCTCCGAAGGATTTCCGCAATCCAATTTGTCACCGAAGCAAAAGAGTGAGGGGCTGACGAAAGACCGAAAGGTAGGGCTGTTAACTGTAATATTTCGTCTCCATATATTACACGTAGGAACCGCCTGTGGGTTTCCTTTATACAAAGATGAAAATAGGCTTGGTGGAGGTCGATTTTTGTCATCCAATCCTGGTCTTGCAGAAACTGGATGACATCCACTCGAGAAATTAGCTGGAAATGACGAGCCGAAACATGCAAGTTTAATTTCTTTAGATTGAAAATTGGTCGCACTCCTCCATCTGGTTTTTTTATTAAAAATATTTTGGAATGGAAACCCGGTGTAATATTTTTTGGTTTCTCTAAAATGCCTGCGTCCTTGAGCTCTTTTATGACCTGTGTCATTTTCTTCGATTGCTTTGTTGCAAACCTGGTCATTATTCCCTTGAAGGGGTATTGCAAGGGGGGTTGTGATACAAAGGGTATGCGGCCCCAGGCTATTAAGTTTTGAATATATTGGCTCGCTCCCAGTTTCACCCATGCCTGAACATGGTGCCTTAGGCAACCCCCTTTGAACACTCTGCCTTGATTGTCATTTATCTTTATTATTGGAGGATTGCTCATGGGAACCTGTGCGACGAAAGGGCTGTTTTTTATAATTATATTTAGATTTTTTATCTGAATTAAATTTATTTTTCTTGTCATTTTTTTTAGATTTATATGACTGTTTTGAATTTTTATTAGAATTATTTGTATTGGAACTGTACATATTTTTCTTTCTATCTTTTAAATAGTTTGGCATGTTTAACCATACCTGGGACCCACCTAATGACTCTACTAGAGGTAGGAGTGCTTCTCTATTAAATAGGTGTTCAGAACTCGGTGGAATATTTTGCAAAGCTACCTTTAGGTTAACATTGTTTACCTCTTTCAGAACACGGTCACGTCTAACTTCAATACATTCAGCTCGTTTACCGCATATAACTTGCATACATGACTCCATGTTCTTATAAGAAGGTGAGGACGGGCCAAATAATTCAGTTAGTTTGTTATGTAAGGAGTTTGCATTCAACTCTGTTTCTGAATTGGCAGCCCAATTAATGACGCTTTGTAAGCCATCCTTTAAAAGATACCTACTATCTAGGACAGCATTTGACAAACCTGCTAATAAATGTTCAGTACTAGCTAAATAATCGGTTCCTTTATTTAAATGACACAGTTCCTCATTTAATTTGAGTCCTGTGAAGCCTGGAGATGCTATGTGCGACTGTAAGGCTTTTTTATATCGAATGCCTTTCCATGCCTGAGAATTGAATTGCTGAAGGTTACAAATTTCCGCTAATTTACATGGGTCCGCAATCGGAATAATCTTATTTTCATCGAAACTTATTTTTAAATCTCCTAAGGACATGTTAGGCGGCTGAATACTGGGTTTATTTAAAAATGGTTGTGGTGTCTCGGATATTTTAGAATGGCCGCCATTACTAACATTATTAGAATTTATTGCATTTACATATTGCGGTATTTGTGCTACATAATCAGAAAGAAAGCTGACTTGGTTAATAAGTGTATCCATGCGAGGGTCAGAACAGGTTCCGACCTGTTTCGACTTGCTACGCTTAGATCGTTTGTTAGGTGGCGGGTCGGCAAAGCCTTCCTCGTCTTCCGAAGATGAGGAAGAACTGCTTTGCTCATATGAGCTTGAACTCATAGCGCTTCGCCCTCCCTCCGGAGCAGCGATTTGCGCCTCGGGACCCTCCTCTATAGGATTCATAATGAAGATACCTACTCACCGAATTTTCACCAACCGTAGACACACTACACTATGATATTTAGTATTTATCACTATTTACCGCTATAATCTAAAATACACTTTGTTTAGAAGGTATTGTGACCTAAAACAATGGATGTTTAAGACTTTTTGTCGGGTTTTACAACTTTTGAAACTTTTGCTCCTATCACGACAAAAATCACAAACGCTATGAAGAAATATCAACGGTCGCGCGGGAAGAAAACATAGCGACCCCTGCCGGCAATTCATGGTAACTTTATTAAAAACCACAGACAATCAGGTATGTTTTTAACTAATTATGTTCCTAGATGACAATATCATAGACAGCTTCTTCACATCAACGCTGTGTCTTTCGGCTAGGCATATAATGGATATTAAACTTCAGATCTCGATTAGGATAGGATAGTATTAAATCGGTTTCAGTTACGCTTACGGATATAACATTATTTCCGATTATCCCATAGTTTTGCATAGTTTGAGTTAAGGATATTAGATTTTTTATTAATTCCTATGTAACCAATGCAAGCGACGTAGCTAGTGTGTCGTTTCGGCGGGGTGTAAACCTGTCATAAAGTTTCTCATTTAGAATCCGCCCCCTTCCGAAATTATTCGAAACATATCAGATTCGGTTATGGTTACGCAGCTTCATAACTTTTAAATAAGGCCTGGCGTCCACTGATGGTACTGCACAGCTTTCATACTATTAAGTTATACTATAATTTATTACCTAAAAATAAAATGTACAAATTTATTTTATTTTCAGTATTAAGGTACCCGTAGGTTGCACGTCCGAACTGTCATACAAAGGTCAGCAATTTTTAACACAGTTGTTTGAAAAGTACGACAAGGACAAAGATGGTATGCTAAACCCAACAGAATTGAAAAATGTGTTCTCCTGCTGTCCTAGAATACCATGGCATAATTTGCGATATACTGTGCCTACAAATGATAAGGTATTATACTTTATTTATCATAAAAATTGACACCTTATATGTACTAGACATTTGTTCAATACTACTGTTAGGTTTTATTTTGAAAACTATTGTAATTATCCATTTTCTACAAAAGAATTCGAACATTTTCCGGTTAAAATAGCACAGTGAATGATATCCTTCATCATTCTATCTTTAGTATCATTTCTATATTACCCGCAACTCTGCTCTGTGCCAAACGGATGGATGAATCGTATTGTAAAAGGTGTAAAATATTGACTTTGAAGAAATTTAAAGAGTTGTTTAGATATTAAAAAAATAATCTAAATAAAATAACAAAATAAACATTCTATCCTTTCGAAAGATATGCAATCAGTTTCTTTACCCACGAATTGATAAATATACGTACTTATCGTGCTTCACACTAAGGCCGCTGGCGACTCGCTTGTTGTTGTAAACTGATAATCCGAGCACTGCTCAGGCCGCCGAGTCTTCAGCGCAGCCCCGCGTACAGTCCAACATAAAAAATACCTACAGAAAAATAAAGTCGCTCAAAATTGCTTTAGCTTTTGCAATATGTTTGTGTATGTAGGTGCGTTTGATATTTAACATAATATATGTATACAGAATGAAAGTGGCTTAATATTCAGTTTAAACTGCCTATCCACTACACACGAAACATGTGCGATCGTGGCAGATCTGTTAATTTGCCTTACGAACTGAATAATTACGGCATGATTTCTGGCCAACACACGGTTGCCACGGGATATCTTTCAGATATGACTCGGTTACGATCCAACCGTGAACTAAAACTACATCACGCCCTGTAACCGAGGTCCGAGTCATTTCTGAAAGATATGACTCGGTTACGGCGGCGCTTGATGTAGGTATGCGTCCTAACTGCACGCGGCGAAAAAAAAGGCGTCCTATTCCTGCAGTCATATTATTTTGCATTTGTTAAGCGATTCCTTACTACATACTTTATTAAACTTGATCTCAGTTGGTCTTAGAAACATAACGTACAGTGTGGCAGGGACATCGACGCGCAAAGTTAGTGTAAAGGTTAATAAATTTACGAAAGTCATTAATCTCAGTAATGCTCGGTTACATAAATTGTCATTTTAGAGCTTGCAATGTATTGCAAACAACGCAATCACGAACAATGCTCCACGGTGAACGTTAGCGCGTGCGGATGTAGGTACCTTACTGCCTACCTACTCATACACAAGTCTGTGCCGTGGCTGCTGGGTTTTCGTGATTGTCCCTACGACATATCGCTTAAAAAGTAATACCTAAAATCAATTTTAATTAGTCTTGATAACCATGATAGGTACTTAGTAACAATGATAAGGACAAAAAAAAAACAATAAGCTTATTCTTATAAAATAACGATTCCGCTGATTGATTTTAAAAAAGATGTTTATTAGTATAACAATAATGTTTAATTCGGTTTAAAGATACTCAATAAAAACATGTCACTTAGGTACTTGAGAAATTGTCGTCGCCAGTTACAAATTAGTTATTGGTTAATTAATTACCCATCCAATTCATTTATTTCTCCAGAAGTGATTGTTTTGCGATTAGGATAATGAACTAACTCACCTGAAGCTCATTCATAATGAAATAAGGTTCGAAGTAGCTGCCGTGCATATAGATATAGGCGCGGGATCTGTCGTAAGACAGTCAGAATGTGGTTCGCTACGCTTCGTCTAACAGGCCTTCTAACTCCCTCGCGCCGTGGGACTATCGGCTGATTGTCCAAGACACGTTAGTATCTCCACATAAATAAGGAGTGCCTGGCGCGCGTTCCCCCTGCGGCATAGCACATGAGCATATTCCCGTAATCATGGGCACTATAGTTTTGAAGTAACTCAATTCACACACACACACACACGGCACTTGATTTTGATGAACTATGATCGTGACAAGCAACACGTCTATTTGCAGTCAACAAAAACTAGGAACTGACGAAGAAGCATTAAAATCGGCGAAATACAAAATGACTTCCTAGATCAAGCATAGATCAATGAAATAATAGACTCTACAGAGGCCAGCACATCAAGCTACCACAATCTGTAAAATTTGACTGAATTTCAACTTTAACTCGAAGCAATAAGTTTCTTATTCAATTGGGAAAAGTTGACAGTTTTGTATAGCTTGCCCTGCTAGCGTCTGTACAAGCACATTGGGATATAGGTATTCACAATAATTACGAAAATTGACGTATTTCTTGAAACATCATAAACATCTTTTTGTACATTTTTGGCATTTTCCATGCTAAGATTTTAAAGTTATTTAGAAAAGGAAAAATTCGACCGCGGGCAGGATTCGAACCTGCGTCTTCTGGTTAGGTACACCAGACGCTATGACCACTAAGCCACCGCGATACCTACCCGTCATATCGAATTTTTCCTTCACATACTGAATTTACGTCTTTATGGTGACGTCAGTAACACCTATTGAAAAGTTAGAAATTAAAAATTGAATTGAGTTTGATAGAAATAATGGTTTTATACAGTTTATATTAAAACATAATATATGCAAAAAAACGAAAATTATATGAATTAAGAAAAAGCTGACGAAAAATTAAGCGAAGGGTCTTTGACCCTTCCACCCTTTATAGGTATACGTTACCAAAATTAGTTTTAAATTGTGTGCTCTTGGGTATAATAATTATGTAATTGTTGGCCTTACAGGGATATTTGACATTACAAGGTTGGATGTGTCGGTGGACCTTAATGACATTGGTGGACTTACAGAATACAAGTGCCTATTTAGCTTACTTGGGATTCAATTTTCTAGAAAATGAAACACAAAAGACAGCTATACACAGTGAGTTTCAACCCAAGGATTTAAATTACAAATTTTGTTAATAGAATCGAAAGAAATTATGTTACAAATTTTCCAAGGTGGTACACTGCTAATGCTTGTTCTCTAAAGGTGCACTGCTGAGTTCGTCATCGTCAGGGTGGTACCGCTACACATACATTACAAAAAATATTCTGCCGCTAAATTATAAATTGCTAACATTATTGTGTTCCCGTTTGAAGGGCAATGTACCCCCAGTGGAATTACTGGACCCCTATGCCCACTTAACAACTGACACACTGAACAACTGAGACCTCAAGATGAGATCGCGCTAGTGATATTATTAGTGTGGCTGGCGTCTATAGGCTGCGGCTTCTGGTTACCGTCAGGCGGCCCGTATGCTTTTTTGTCATCTTAATACATTTAAAAAAATATTGGAAAGTATTTTGTTATAATTGTTAACAACATTTCAACATTACATTTATCTGTTTTTGTAATGATATTACTCATACTAATCCTAAACCATCGTTATCGCACTAATTGGTTATTACAATATATAAGAGATTTCGTCCGCAACATGACTGCATCGCTAAATGTAGTCGGAGATTATCTTTATCTACCATTCAGACACGAATGATACTGACGCATGCAATGACAAGAATATGAACCATGTTTAAATAACCTGAACATTTTTCATTCCGAACCGAAGCAGTTAGCTGATTTTTAACTGGAATACTGATAAGTAATTCAATAATGCAGTTTTAGTTTTCATCGAGACTCCTTAAATGATTTTTCGCTATTCCTTATGGTTTCGAATTTAGCCATCCACGCCAACTTGAAAATTGAACACCCAGTTCGCCAGTGTTGCGTTTCAGATACCATTTAAGTACAGACGTCAGCAGGTCAAGATATCCAAAACTGTAAATTTTTCCCAATGGAATATGAACCTTACTACTATGTGTTAAAGTTGAAAATCAATCAAAGAAATTAGACAGATTGTGCTAGCTTGATATGCTGGCCTCTGTACAGACGCCAGCAGGTCAAGCTATCCAAAACTGTCAAATTTTCCCAATTGAATATGAACCTTATTGTTTTGTGTTAAAGTTGAAAATCAATCAAAGAAATTAGACAGATTGTGGTAGCTTGATATGCTGGCCTCTGTACATGAAACTAATCAGAGCGATCCATTTATCTGGATGAAAAACCTTAAGATATCATTGTTGCCCAGGAATGTTTGGCTTCGGCTAGGAGTTTCTGGAAAAAAAATAGATATGACTAATTAATTGAGCAAGGACGATTCGGGTCTCCCCGGTATATGTTGTAAATTTGTAAGATTGTTTTCATGGGTTACATATAACTTCCGCGTTATCCTGAGACGTCATTTATTAAAACTCAAGTTCATAATTTCGCTGGTATGTACTTCAAATTGTAACATAATAATGTCACCATACTAAACGATAGCTTAGCGATAAAATTCCAGAACTCATCCAGCAGAGCCCGACCATCGGATATTTAGGTATTTAATGTGATCACATCTTTTTTCCAGTAACTCGTGAAAAGAAAGTTGATATTGCCAAGAAACAATCAAGTCGTAATGTGTACCAGTGCCATATAATCGGCCCGAGGTCTTGTGGGAAGACGTCTATCTGTAGAAGCTTCCTGGGCATAGCACATAAGGTCGGAGTTTGAGATACCTAAATCATACACAACAATTTTCATAAATATTGCAAGTGCAATTGATTAACTATAAAGTTGCGTTTTAGAAAATAAAGCCGCATGCCAATGAGCGGGGTGACAGCAATACTGCGGAGAATAGCTGTATAAATACTGTATTGGTGTATGGTCAAGAAAAGTACTTAGTATTAAAAGAGATACCAATAACGCGTGTCTCGGATCCATTGCAGCCTCACGAAGTGAATTGCGATGTGGCTTGTCTTGTTTACGACGTTGCTGCCAGCCGGTCCTTCGAATATATCGCTAGGATATATATTGTAAGTTTATTTGAAATATTAGAAAAACTATGTCTACAGTTTCGGTATAAGCCCAATAATTTTCCCTTAATAGAACTGCTTTACGTGGACTCCATCGTCATTTTATAATAAATATGATCAGCTTGGGGCTCAAGTCGCTATTTCAATTATATCAGAATCTGCCAATGACACTAAATGATAAGGACTGACCGATGTAGCAGATTTGAGGCCCTGTTAATATAAAAATAACACCAGTAATATTAGCAAAGCTTTGAAGTAACAGTTTTTGAGTAGAGCAAGAACTGTTAAATGTAGCGAGGGGTGACCACAAACTAGATATCCAGATAACGTGGTTGAATTCAGCAATATCCAGACGCTATGAATGTTAAGTATATGTATGTATAGTATGTGTGGTAAGTTTAAGTTGTTGAATGTGAATGAGTTGTTGTGACTATTATTTACCAAATAATCTGTATTAGTCAGAATAATAATGTACACCCACAGTTCGCCGGTATGGCCCATTTAATAAAAGGTAGTGAGATTATTGCCAATAATCAAGCAGAATTCCAAACTCCGACATGCTACTGAGAATTTCGTGGTGTAAATGTTCATTCGTTTAAAATATTAAAACGCCGAAAATTGTACATCAGTTGCTTTGAACTTTCGACAACGTTTGAATACACGCGATAACCTGAGCCAAAACTGCGTGCCCCGGTACAGCTAGTATTGAATAATTATTCAAATCATACAAATTATCGGCTAACATAAATTTAATATCTATAGTAATTTACCGTCTCAATATTAAGTTACACTTACTCCTCCACAGAAATACTTCGCCGAAAGTCATATTCCTGTATTAATAGTAGGAACTAAGGGTGATGCTCTAATTGCAAGACAGGAGTACATCCTTCAACCAGACGTGTTCTGCAATAAGTACCAACTACTGCCACCTCAGTTGTTCAACATTAGAGAAAATAAACATGATGTATTCGTAAAACTTGCCACCATGGCTGCATTTCCGTAAGTAAACACACATAGTTACTGCTTTTACAAAATAATATTAATTAAAAAATGATGAGTTGAGGAAATGTCTTAAATAACTCTTTACTCAGAATAACGACTAAAGCGTAGTAACCTGGCTAAAATAGTAACAGAACTCAATATAATTACATATGAAGCCACTATAATGTTAGAGAAGGACACGTGTACAAAAGTGAAAAGACATTTCTAAAATTCGTAGGTGGTTACTAATTTAATTCTGAAAATGATGTCCCAGACCAAATGTTCCAAAGGAAAATGTGGGGTAGTAAGTCCTATTGCCTATCCAATATAATAAGTATATTATTGAGAATATAAATATCACCATTTAAAATAAAATCATATACGTTTTTGGTTGAATTTTATGACGTTGTGAAGAAACCATAAAACAAAGCGCCCAAATTTAACTCGAATGTTCTTAGATAGTCTAGGAACAAGTTAAAATATGGTTATTTTGAAACTTGAATGTTTTGAGACCAAAGTATGAATGGGACTTGCAGCCCCCAACCAACCACAACAGATATTATGCCACAGAATCCACCCATTTTTAGTTATAAAAAGAATTCGCGTAATCCAATAATAAAATTATTAACCGAACGTGAGAGCATAAATGCACGCGCGTGCTCTCAGCTCCAAATTCACAGAAATTACCTACAAATAAAATAGGGATTCCAAAACTTCATCGATAATCTACAAAATTTTTATTTTCGTCCATAATGTTAGAATAAAATATCTTCTTGACCTTAAAAAAAAATTATTTAAGCTCACATTACTTCCCACCAAAATAATCATTAAACAGTATTTCCAGTTTATAATAATGTATTATTATTAAAAGCAGAAATAAAGACGTAAATAATAAACAATGAATACGCAAACAAGTAAAATATGTACTTAGTTCCATTAAACGAACTGTCAAGACTTTGCAACAGTGTTACCGAATTTGGTCGGGTTGAACTTTCAAGAAAAGATTTCAAGTTTCTGGTCGCCGGGAGGCCGCGAGCAACCGATTCGCTGGATTCACATGTCTGGCTCAGCTCAGACTCTAAGCTCAAAACCGGTGTTTTGACGCTTCTTGTCCTGGTTGCCAGATTTTAGAGAGATGGCAACCCTAACTAAAGGTAGTTACTAAATACTTATTTTGCCAGGTTACATACGCTTTACATAATCGTTATTCTGAGATTCTTCATTCCTGGATATTCAGTGTTGTCAACATTAATAATTAGCATATTTTTTTTATATTGACGGCTTAATTGCATTATATACATAGTATAACCATGCAATACTTTCTTGCAATACAACATTAGATAAATAACGTTATAACAATCCCATTTTGGTTACCCGTTGAAAGGGTTTTCGACAGGGTTTTTGCAGTGTTGTTAGAAAACCTAATTCATAGGGGTTACACTTTTTAACGGTAAGCCGCTGCAAACGGTTACCTCTTCAAAACCCTTTCATTTTGGTTACCTGTTTAAATTCTTACCGGGTTATATTATTAAACGGTAAGCCGTTCCGAACGGGTTACCTCTTCAACCACTGTAACAGGGTAACACTTTCCGAGTCCAAACACTAATTTGATCTCTAGTAACCTTGCATTAAGTTCAAAATAGCATGCATTGAGCTAACACGTATCAGTTGCCACTTGCTCTGAGCTAAATAGACCACAGCGACTCGCTAAATACGGGACTATGGTTATCAATCTCTGTTCATCCATCCTCTCTACATCATGATCAAACCATCATAATATAGATTCTATACTTTTTTTTATTGTTATTGTGTACCTACATAATTATCTAAATTTAATTACCTACAGAATTGAGCACCCAATATTAAACGATATAGGGCACTGCGTGATCAAGCCTTATGAACGAACCTACTTAGTAATACAATTCTAGATGTTTGCAAGAGAAACTTCTATATTTTATAGTCTCCTCACCCTACCTAACAACGTAAATTATGATGATAACCATACGGTTACCCTGAAAAACCTTATCAAGAGGATAACCCCTTCCACTGGCTAACATATTGAAAGGGTTACCCTTTCATTGGTGTTAGGAAAAGGTTACAGGAACGAAGATAACATCATTCATACGGTAACCGAATCAACGGGTAACCCTTTCAATTGAATTAACTCATAAAGGGGGTTGTACGGTCCCTGGTTGTAACGTCATCAATATTCAGTGACAGGGTCTAATAAGCTCAGTTCTTTCATGATAAATACAAAGTTCGAATTACTATTCCAATCCGTGAAAAATTTTACGTAAGGAAAAAGTAGTCACAAAATTTTACAAACAATTTAGAAAACCATCTTATTACTCTATTGAATGCAGTTTTTTGTTATGTACAGTATGGCTCATTATTTTTTTAAGAATTTCAAACGGAGTCAATCGTTGTTTATTCAAATGATTAAAAATTAAAAAGAAGAAATAAAAAAGGACAATTTTAGCGTGTCACAGCTGTCGCTAACTTTAACTAACCGAAGTTCATGGTTTTTTAAGACTTATCTCAAGAGCTTTTATAGAATATTGTGTCTTTTTTTTAATCTTAAATTAATTTTATTTAGAAATCTTATTGTATTACAATAAAATTCATGAAATATGATAATCAAATTAGCACCATGGTGGACATTCCACTTTAGTCACTATTGTTTTTATTACTTTCAATAGTAAAAAACATCCAAAACAAGTTATTTTATTATTATGGTAGGTCAGCCATTTCTTTTTACCCATCGGTCAGTTGTGAGTGTTGTGACGCAGTGATCGGTGACGAAAGCCGTAAAGTAAACTTTAGTCGATTAAGGAGTCCATTTAAGTCACAGATTTAACGTGATACGGGTAAGTTCCTAAAGCATTCTTTTATTTGCGAATTATACTTATTGTATCTGCGTATGTTGTGAAATAATGATTTCAACTAAAAGAACAAAGAATATTGAGTGTTGTCGTCACTGTTATTAGTAAGCAGGAGTTCGTCACGTTCATTTAGTGTCGCGACAAGAAAAGAAAATTTTAAAATTGTCAATTTTGTCCCTTTAGTAACGGTAAAATTTTTCACGGAATGGCTCATTTACAAATAAATTTATTCACATAATTGCAGTATTTAACACAATGAACTGTGGTTATATCATTTGTATAGCTGCGAGAGCTGATGACGAATTTAGAATGTTTTAGGCATATTGAAATTATTAAAAAAAATCATGATTTCCATGTTTGTGACACTAGGATCGAGAGTATGGAAGGAAGTAGTTATGTTACTACTGCGCAGTATATTAATTTAGCAAAAAAAGGGTTTAGCCACTTTGGAATTACAATAATTCTATTAGCATTTCTAGAATCCAGAAATCTAAATCCCACGGTTATTAAGTATAGATGCTATGAAATTCTTAAAAAATATACGCAATAGATGTGTTTTATGCAAGCTTATTTTTTTTAGCAAATGTACTAATGAATATTGAAAATATATACCTATGTAAATGCTAGACCAGTACGACGATTATAAATAATATAATATATACAGATCGGTTGATCAGCGTAGATACAACTTAGCCACGAGCCCCTCAAAAAATATTTATTTAACTAATACATTGAAGGCTCAGGCAGTACTCCGGCTGAAAACTTCTTTTGTGTTAGTTTAGGTTCGAGTACCAGAACTAGTGAAGTTACGATTTATTTAGATAAATCCTAAAATTAAACCCAGAGGACTTTATGGGTGGGTCTACTAAAAGGACAACTAGAAAAAAGACCGATTCTGTTGTGAAAAACTTTCATTATTTTAATTATTTAACCTTTTAACCGCCCGACTTTTTATCAGTTAGCGTGCCCCCAGCGCCCGGCACATATCGAATCGAACAATAAATACCTACAACATATAGGGATGTTATAGGTAAATTTTTCGATGTCGATATTTGGCTATAATAGGTACTGATATTTGTATTTACGAGCTTGGTCAACTATATACGTACATACATACCTACTACTACTTAATGAAAATATCCGTCATTTTTTGTAAGCAAATAAAACATCGGTCGATTTATTAGTAGGTATTTAAGTAAGTATTCTTATACTGAACTATAACTATACTGAATGAACCTCGCCTTTTCATTTCTCGGTAGTACCTAATCAGTCTAACAATTACAAGTACTTAACATTTTACAATAATAGGTATAGTAAATATATGTATAATCAATCTAAAAATTCTTATTAAATTCTTCAGCAGTCGTCTTGGTATATTTCAATTTTTAAAACACGAACGTAAAACTTACTAACTTATATCACAAAAACACGCGCAACACTAATGGAAAATTCTATACGGCTCAACTCGGTTATGACGTCATGAACGGTCGTGTTTATCCGACGCAGGCGCTGGCTAACTGGCGAAAAGGACACAGTCTAGGGGTGGGAATTCGCATTTATAGTTCTCCGTACAAAAATATAGATTTACACAAAGCAAAAACAACACGTTATTAAATAACAATTACTAAATGTAGTTTTTTATATAATAACTCGGTATTTAATATAATATTTTTGTTTAAGCATATTCCATATTTTATAAATTCTAACATTGTCTCATTACTACTGTCGGCTAAATACGGGATAATATTAGTAAATTTACCTTTTATTTTGTTTCTTGATATGGTAAATCTGAATTATAATACTAAATAAAAGATTGAATGGATAAACTTTCGAAAAATAAATGTATTTTAAGCTAAAACATCGTAATACGTTTAGAAATTGAATATATAATACACAGGGTTTTGTGTCGGATAAATCCGACTCAGGCGGAATAAGCCCGAAATTTTTTGTCGGATAAATGCGACTCAGGCGGTTAAAAGGTTAATATTCATTGTTACTTGTAACTTCACTTTCACATGTCTAACCTAAGACAAAATAGGCAGACACACGTCGACGATTTAAGACCATGTCCCCTATTTTATGTGAAACTAGTCACCCGCCCCCGTTTCGCACGGGTGCAATGTACTAATTACATACATGTAACATAAATATAAACATTCCTCTTGAATCACTCTATATATTTAAAAACGCATCAAAATCCGTTGCGTAGTTTTAAAGATCTAAGCCGCGGGAAGAGACTTCGTTTTATACTATGTATTGATAAATGTTATGTATAAAACAATTAGAAAAAAAAAATACCCTAAAGTTGCTGCCAACACTGAATTATCTATTTCTTTTTACTTATCATAAATCCTTATCTGTGCGAAAAAATTTTTCAATAATTGCTAAAATCACGACTTTGTCATTTTAATTATCTTTGTCAGTCAATTTCAAGCTGCTTGGATTTTATTCAGCAAGCACAGGTGTGTATAAATTAATTTCATACCTAATATTATTTTTTTTATTTATTTATTATATTCTAATGATACCTACTGTACGTTTCAGACATTTGAAGCACTTTGCCAGTTTGACGGGGGACAATTCGTCATGGTGGAAGGCGGGAATTGGAGTTGCTGCTGCCACTGTTGTGGGCCTTGTCCTCATTAAGATATTTAGCTTCCAGAAACGTTAAATTAGAGCTACTGCTAAAACTTTTATTATTGTACATAAATAAATGTAATTTGTTATGTACCTATTAAAAATAGTAAGTACTTATTGAATGCTTGGAAATATTTAAATATAGACCAAAGAAAAACCTTTAATACGAATAGTATATTTTGTTTTCAGTTGTAAATAAATATTTGATTGCAGAAAACGCTTTAAATTCAGATGACCTTGAATTGAATCCTGCCTACCTGCGCCCATTATTAAGTGATGTTTGGGAGTGAGTGATATTAGAAATGAAACACTTTTTCACTGACTAAATTTATTAACTTATTTGATGAATGGATGTCAACTTTTACAATACGTAATACTATCCTTAAATATATGTATTAAAAAAATTGCATAAGCAATTAAACTTTACACGTCAAGAGTACTTGCCCACTTAAAGGAAATATGCAGTCTTACTTTATGATACTTACTTTTAATTTGACTGACCTAATTTTGATATCTTTACTGAACGATTGTAAAAAAAAATGAAAAATTAAAGTTCAGCTTCTTGGAGTCATTAGAAGTCCATAAAAGTATTGACAATCTAACTTATCAGAGGTATTCTCACAAACTTAATCGTGGTAGTTTTGATCTCGATAGAAAAATAAAATAATTCTCTTTTGAATGTTTTCAACGACCAACATTTAGAAGATGTGCGTGGCTACCGTGTTCCTTGGTTATCGTTTAAACTCAATTTTTTTTTCTCTCATTTGGCGTAGTCATCTTTTTAGTCATAAGTACTTATTAGTACTTCGTTAAAATATCTATTATTTTATCGTTTTACAAAATTCAGTTAAAATTAAACGTTCAAATGCAAACCCAAATTAAACATAAAAAATAAGATTAATTAACTATTTAATATGGTCTCTGGCGGTCCCTGCCACTGAAAAGAAATGAACATTCATTAGAACTTAATATTCTATTAGTAGCGTGGAATTCTGTAAAACCGACAGACATAGAAATACGGGGAAAGACTATTGGTAAATGATGAGTGGCTACTAATAATAATGAAAATAATACTCAGATTATAACATTTGTAACAGGTAGTATTTACATTAAAGGTCGTCCTTATTTATCAAACGAAGAGTATCGCCCTCCCCCCCTACTAGAAAAAAATGACAATCAGTTACATTTGTCACAAAAAGACGCTAAACTTTGCATCTATTTTATACAACATAAAGATAAACAGCAATGAATATGACATATTTTTTTAAATTACCCGCCGTCACTCCTCATTGCGCCGCCTCCACTTCCACGATCGCCGCCACTACTGCCGCCACCGCTCCCGTAGCTGCGACGGTCGCCTCCGCGGTCACCACCTCGGTCACCGCCGCGGCCGCCGCCTCCCCAGCCGCCGCCACCCCTGCCCCCGCCTCGGCCACCGCGTCCTGGTGGGCCGCCACCGCCGCCACCTCCACGTCCGTTACCACCTGGTGGTGGTCCACCATTTCCACCACCGGCGCCTTCTGGTTTCTCCTCGTTACATCTATTGCAGGCTTTTCTCCATGAAAAGTTTGTATTACCACAACTCGGATTAGGGCATCTCCAATCGCCAGCTCTATTGCCAGAAGGCGGTCCGCCGCCGGCCCCACCGCCAGCAGCGCTGCCGCCTCCGCGGGGCCCACCACCGCCACCACCGCCGCGTCCTCCACCGCCCCCACGACCACCGCGGAAACCTCCACCGCCTCCTCCTTTGTTACCACCCCACGTGTTTTGTCTTTGAGCAAGAGAGACTTTAATTGTAGCTCCATTAAAATCTTTTCCGTCGAACCACTGAATAGCCGAGGATGCGGCGTTTGAGTCTTCGTATGTGACAGTGGCTTCTCCTTTTGGCTGCCCAGATACTTTATCTTTATACATCCATACCTTGGGTCTTTGAGTTTTCTTATCGGTCTGTGTATAATAGAATCATTAATACCATAAACTTTTGGGATAAGATGTGTTGCATTAGACATTTGTAACGATTCTCATTCTCAGAAACTATCAAAAAAACTTATAATATGAGAATGGCTGAACAGCCTATGTACTACTTTTTAAATTTTAAAAATTAGATAAATTAAAGTAAATTTAAATTTGAAAAATAAAAACTGCATAAATTGAATTAAAAATAAAAACAGCATAAATTAAATTCAAAATAATGTCATATGTATTTGAAATATGAAAGCAGTTATGAATATTACCTTAATAATACCAATGGAACCAAAGTGCTGGCATAACTCATCTTCGGTAGTAGAAGGATTCATTCCTTGGATGAAGATAGTGTCTTCTTGTGTTACCATATCACCTCCACCCCTGTCTCCACCGAATCCACCGCCGCCACCTGTAGATAAATATTGATTTAATTACTGTTGCACAAGGGTCATCATTGACTGTGAGCAAATATTTCTTGTTATTCTCTTAAACACTTTTATAGCTTCAATATAATTTGGATGATTGGATTTTATATTATAACAACACCTCATTGCGATTATATGAAAAGATATTTTAAAATAGTGTTCTTTCTTTTGATTTCATTATATTACCATTGCAAAATACCCTAAAATTGTAAATACGACCAAACTTTCAACCTATTTACAAAAATAGTTGTAGAGTAGATAGTATTGGTTTCTTAAAATTACGATAGTTTTATGGTTGCCAAATGACAAAGAACTAAGATACAAGATTATTTTAATAGCATACACAGTAACGCGTACTTAATTAATATGACAAATGGTGAGCGAGACAGAGATATTCTAGCGAAAGTCGCGAACGTCAGTTTTGTAGACCGTAAAGTCTGATCTCTGCACGATATTTATAATTATAATAATGTAATGATATATTTGTAAAAAAAATAGTAGGCCAGATTAACGACTGATACAAACGCTTCAGGAAAATCATTGTTAAAAACCAATATTTCTATAATCTGTAAATTTTAACATCCGTGCGTTAAGCGGAGTGCAATTGACGAAATATGGCGCATGATCAGAACAAGTATAGCGCTCTACAAAACAGAATTTAATAGAATAACTCTTACTGGTTTCCAATGTGCCATATTAATCGCCGGGAACTGCAATAACGCTGTTAATCATTAATCGTCGAAGACTGTATGATGACGTAAGAAGTTCCAACACATTCACTTAAATTCCAACTAGGGCTGCCAAAACGATATACATGTTTCTGGTATACGTTGCTCCATAAAACTTAAACTAATGACGCAAATCTTATCATAATTATTACCAGTTGTTTCCGCGACAAAACACAATGTAATAAGTATTCCAACCAATACAAGTCGCAGGAAGAACGTTGCAGTAATGATAAAACCAAAACCTTTGATTAACGTAAGTTAAACCTCTCCTTTCACACCTTATATAGAACAACCCGTATATCCTTGCGCAATCCACTTACCCAGAATGTTGCTTTTTTTTTACGTTGAATATAATGGCAACCAGAAACTGCGCCTTGGAAATACCCATAAGGAGTAAATTTTAGATAAACATTTTACATAGATTACCCCTTACACTAGTACGTTTTTACCACACGAGATTGACATTTATATATAACTACAAATCACACTACACTTCAGGGATTTGTGAAGCTCCAAAACCCATAAATAAAATAATTTCTTACAGATAACACTAGGCGCTGACGACGTAGTCAGTATAAAATACGTACACAACCACAGGTCTGTTTTACCAGTGAATCAATAGAATACCAGGTTTGGCAGCCCTTAAATAATTACAAATTAATAAAATGTTAACAGCACCGCTCGCTCATCGCGAGGAGCTTTACCTTTATTAAAACCACCCCCCCTGCCGCCGCCACTAAAACAATAAGAACAGCGTTTAGTACACTGGGCAGGCTGGGGACACACTGTACGGCCGCGTAGATTGAGTGACACCTTGGTACACTTTAAAAGTGACCTTAGTCCATGTGTTGCATCCTTTTCTTTACCATAATGTTTAATACCTTGAAAATCTTAGAACATTGTTGGGTGTTATTATTATTATTACAATATTTATTGACACATGCATGATAGCGGTATAACAGTATTAAAGAACCCTTAAATATTTAAAACAATCTTGAAAATATGTCTGCTAAATTGCATTATTTTTCAAAATTGTTGGTACAAGTTCATTTGAAGAATGGGATTTAAAGGTAAATCTGCTTTAAGGTACACAAATAAGAATAAAATCCACGACCGAATAAAGATCAGCTGGATGAAATCCTATTCTTTAGATGAACGGGTAAAACTTATACATTTACTTCCCCATTCCCCGCACTTAAGAGATATTACATGAATTTATATTGACCATAACATTCCTAATAATATACTCGCTAAAAAACTCATGATAAAATTTTGACTGAATAAATAAGTTAAAAATGACAAAGATTTATGACATACATACATTTACCATCCCCCCCCCCCATCCGCTGGCTTAAATTAAATACGCCCAGATTTCTGATACGCGCACCGTAAAACACTCCCTGCTAGAAAGCACTAATATTAGTGTCATGATCGAGCCACCTCCAAACCGCCACACACCAAGGAACGTTCACCGCGTAAGCACGTCAGGATCTGTATAATCCCTACTGATATTATGAATGCGAAAGCAACTGTGGTTACGCTTTCGCGCCTAAATCACCAAAACTAGTTTGGAAAAATAAGTGTCCGAACATCTGTCCCAAATATTTATTTATTAAGGTATGTGATAGTATTCAATTTTCGCATATATTTCCGGGCAAAATGATAGTAAAATGAAAAATAAATCGTAATGGTTCAGTGTTGCTAAGGACATGTAATCAATTTAACCATTTATTTAAAAGATATCAGATGTATTCCATTACTCTACAGGAAAACATTTTACCTAATGAATGCTCATATTTTTTTTATATTTTAATAGGATAAATGAAGAAAAAGGAAAAGTAAAATTCAGTTTCATCAAAATTATGTTAAGTTCACATCACGATGACAAACTACTTGGGGGACATCACACCTTGTGCTGATCGTATCGCATGAGTCATGCACACAAAAGCAAACGCGGTAAGTAAATACACTCGCGATGGGCGGTGTTCACTTGGTTCGAAACTAAAGACCACTTCACTATATTGAACACAGAATCTGGGCGTATATTTTAATCTAAGGTATTAAGGTAATAATTTATTAAGTACTATAAATTGAAGTCTCTGCGTGCAGGGGTAATACAATTCACATAAACGTACCAATTGTTACTTGAACTCACTGAGCAAAAACAGAATTTTGAAAAGGGTTTATAATGGAGAAACTTGCTAAAATAATCATAAAATAGTATAAATACTAAAAGATCAATTTTGAATAAAAATTTACCCAAATTAATTTTGAATAAAATCATAAGATAATGTTAAGATTGACTCGTTGCTAAATGCGCTGACAGAAATGGTAAATTAGTATGTCCAATTTGCGGTTCGCCCAAATGGACAATGTTTCTAAAAGTTTGTAAAAAATACTATATGTATTTTATCAAAATCGTAACGCAGACATATTACTTTTTACTTCACCTGCTCGGAAAGTGACACATTACTGTGTTATTGAGTTGTAATTAAAATAAAATGTAATGGTAACACTTAGTGACATTGTTTTTGTTATTGTTTGTTAATATGTTATCTTTATTTTACTGATTTTCTGCCCATTACAATAAGACTTGTGTTTTCTCACGGACGATTTGAGCTGTAAACAGCCAATTGATTTCTCTAAAACGGTCTCCGATTGTGCTTCAAGATTTTGTTTTTGTGTGCTCGGCCTCGAAGATGGAAAGACGTAGCAAGACCACGTATAATGTGAGTGAATTGCACATTTACGTCAATACACTTCAGCGATATCGAATCGCAAATGGATCAAAAATTCAAAATACAAGTTTGTACCTTGCTCTGCAATTGGATTTATCCAAGAATCGAAAGTTTTAAAGATTTACATATACGTACTTACCTGTTTACTTTAAATACTGTGGAACTAGCATAAGTTTAACTACATACAAAATGCATACACCTATCATTAATGTGTATGTATCTGCATTGATTGATTGGCTGCAGTAAATCCGAATCCGCAGCAAAACGTTTCTTCTGTTGATATTGTCAGTGTTGTTGTCATATTAACAATTTGACATAACCTCAAATATAAAAATGGTAATATATATTTTTTGTGGCCTTCTCAAACAAAAAATCTCGTTGAATATGTTTAAGTAATAGAACCTAGGGTTCTATATGGTTTTAAAATTTTTTCATACATGACGACCGCCTTTCATACAGTTCGAGACTTGCCATTGTTCTTTATAGATGCAAGATTGTTTATAATTATTATGTTAACAAACCTTTACCTGTATCTGTGGTGATACTGACAATTCAAAAATAGAATTTGTTAATGCCCGCGCCTTGAGCGCGCTGTCGCGGGATTTTATTGATTTTTGTTTTTCGTGAGTTGCCCTTATTATTATATTATTAATTAGGTAATTAATAAATATTATCTATTATATTAAATAAAATCTCCATACATCATAAAAATAATACTAGACTAAAAATCTAAACATGTATATCTGATAGTAGAAGTAAGTATGAACTGTAAATCTTAGAGGAATCTCTAATTATTTTCCAATATGTTTAAACTTCATTTTATTTCAGTAAAAAGCATGAATGCTTCACTCGAGGGAAAGTACAGATTACAAACTTGTGTAGTATTGCGAATTACACTAGTATTCTGTCACTTTCTCGCCTTGGTGAACAATCTACTATCAACTTATAAATATATAATAGACTTTATAAGTTGTATGTTGTTAATTTTCCTTGTATGCACAAGGTATGATTTGTAATATGATTTCAAAATAAACGTAACAACATAAATGCAGATCTTGTCCTAATATATTTATAATGAATCAACCGCGAACCGGACCAAACGCGAATTGGGCCAATCGCGAATGAGGTGAATTAGACAAACCGCGAATTGGACCATCGCACTTAAAGGAAAACTCCCATAGAAAAAAAACTCAATTTCAGTTTTTCAAATTTGGCAACTTCCAATTCTTATTCAGACTGTCAACATTTTAAAAATAAAAAATAAGCAAATCGGTCCAGTCGTGCCCAAGTCATGCGCTTACACGAACAGTATTTCATTTTTACTCGCTATACGCGTCTGTCTTTGTTTCTCAGCTTATTCTAAAGTACGCAACGGGTTTTGATGCGGTATGATGTACATGATTTGATTTAATACATGCATATTATCAGTATACAGCAGGTGTGGATGTACAACAGTAGGTACACCTGTTTAACCCTTCGGGGAATAGAGGCATTACAGTGTGATATATAAAATAAAAGCTAATCCTACATTAAATTTTATACTTTTAATTAGGTACCTACCTAAATACATTTTTAACGTACCTATACATTTCAGATCAACAGTAGCGACGTCACTAACACCACCAAAGAGTGCATTGCATTGTTTTATTTCATCAGATAAATTCAATGACATCATATTATTGCATTGTTACTTAATTCACATAATATGTGTACCAAATTTGAGATCAATCGAACACCGGCAATTGGGTCAATTAATCATTATTGACTTGCAAGTTGTATACTCATCTACGAACAGGTTTAGTTAAATGAAAGTTTGTAATAAAAATAATACACTATTCTAATGTTGTGCATATTCCCCATAATGATTAACGAATGCCGCGCATTAGTGCCTGCACCGCACGATAACGTTTCCGACGGATATTTTCTGTTGTTGTTGTTGAAACCCAAAGCTTAATGACAGTCCTTATTTGGTCCAGTATCAGGATCGCGGAGTGGGAACCAGCAATGAACATGAAGACTGCTTGACACCTACTGACTGCATGTGACTGTGGATGCTGTCAAGGATCCGAACCGAGATCGTTTTACGTAATACTTACAACACCAATTCAAATTAACATAACTTCAAGTTGAAGCCTAACTTGGACGTGAATCGAAAGGTTTAAGTCTTCGAACTTTCGATTCACGTCCAAGTTGGGCCATACTCTTGTAACATGAAGACAGCCTCACTTGACCATTGAGTAGGAATCCGAAATTATTTTGATTGTCATGCTCATGAGAATTTCATGAGGGGCTCAAATATCTACAGCAAGATTCCAAACAAACAATCAATTAACCGTGAAAAAAATATTTTTAAATGTACATCAACAATTTTGTTAGACTATACAATTGCATAAAAAGTTGTAATCTTGTCCGAGACCGAGAATATATGTATTATCTTGGTGAAAGTAATTGTAAGTAGAAAATGTATTTTTCTATAAAAGAAATTTACATACAAAATCTAGCGACAAGCTTTTGTATTTCATATTATAAAATTGTATTTAATCAATCTAACAAAATTACACTACACGCAAATTGCACTACACGTGCAAAAAAATCGGCCCACCCCTTTATTTGAGAAACGATAATATTATTTTATTTCTGTAAAGGTACTTAGGTAAGATAAAGTTTAGTTATACATACTTTGATTAAAGCATTATTTTTGTCAAGATCGCCTCGATTCTTCAGATATCTTGATCAACCACTTTTGTTGTTGTGGTGTTGACACACTTGTTTTTTTTAATCGTGGTCCCAAAATACTACTCAACAATAATTTATTGTATTTATAGGTGGAATCAAGGACCGCGGTCCCAATCCCAAAAGCCCCACGACTCGATTCGTGCGATAATCTAGTGTACAAATTGACACTGACTGACTGGTATTAAACTAACTGTAAAGTTAGTTATGTCAGTTGAAGGACATTGTAATGTTTCATCAATAGTTGTTGCTCACGTGAGGACTCCGGCAACCGGGACCGCAATTAACTCGAACCGCGGTCCCAGTCGCCGGATCCATTTATTTTATATTTTTCTTCCGGCGACCGGGACCACCAATAAATTAACACTAATATCTATTGTTCAAATCAAAAAGTACAGTCAAACAAAAAAGTGTTCAGTAAAAATTAAAGAAAAAATCTGATAGAAAAATAACATTTACATATCTTTATACGTATTTAAAATTCTACTGTACGTGTCTATGTCACTGAACTCCTAAACGGCTGGACCGATTTGAATGAATTTTTTGTATGCGTTTGGATGTCACCCTGGATGGTTTAGATTCACAAATCAGCCCGGCAGATGACGCTGCAGTCGGTATCTAGGTTATTTATCTATACTGCAACTAAACGGCTGGATCATGCAGGACAACGTCTGTCGGGTCCGCTAGTAGAATATAATTTATGAAAAAACACCTTTGATTACCGTTCTTGTCATTTAAAAATAACATACTTAAGAAAACTATAAAACTGGAGGTAGATTAGTTCTACAGACCTATACAATAAAACAAAAAATATGTCATAAGGTCAAAAGAAAAGCGCTCAAACCGCAGGGCAGCTTGTGGCGAGCTGATGGTGAGTGGCGACATTGCAGTCCTTATTGCCTCAGAGAGTCGGTCAGGTCCTCGTCTCCACTTTGCCCGTATTGGGTAGCAGGAGTGGAACGCCCGAAGGACTCTCAACTCTGTCTTGTCTTAACTGGCCGGCCAGAAAGGGGCCGCCAGAGCTATATTCTTGGGGGTGGAAGTGTCTTATGGCATAATAGCGGGGAAACCCAATCCGGGTCACTTAAAGACCCGCGATGGTGAAACCGGGGCTGCACCTCTATACACCCCAAGCCACTAAACACCGCTGTTGCCGCCTTCTGCCTCTACTGGCAGCTTTACGGGGGGTCTAGCTAGTGAGGTGGTGAGTCATCGTCTGCCATCCCTAAGGATGTATGCTCAAAGCTGTAAGGCAGACGCTGTTTTCCTCCGGCAGTAGAGGTTATCAGTCCACCAAACCCCCATATCCATAATCCCAGTAATTTATAGTTCCATATTTTACAATAGTCCTACACCCGCCCGGGTTACTGCATGCCTGTACTTCTATAGTACAGTTGTGGAATGTCCCGAGTTGGTCGCCCATCCCATATTTAGATAAAATCTCTCTAAGAGGCCTCTACGCACTGGACTTGTGTCCTCGCGCAAGCCTACCAAGGGACCGGTTGTTTTCCTCACGAGAGATACGCCACGAAATCCGAAAAGGAGATACATAGTGATAATAACTTTTTATTTTCAACTAATTGATTGTTCTACGCACTATACCTACAACAATCACAATCAGTCTTAACGAGTTATCATCATCCATGTTATTTAAAATACTATAACCACAGTCAACAACCAAAATTAGTTGATATTTTCAATGGTTGAATCAAATGTTGCCACATTGTTGGAATTTTATTTGAGTCATCTAATATCAAAGGCGGCAATATCCATTTCGTAGAATTTTGTGTAAAGTGATAAAAACGTGTTTTGTGAAATTTATTTATCCCTTAACTAAGATATTTTTTAAATATGGAATATACAATGAGAATGATCATTTTACTCTGTTTTATTAAACATATATGGCCCTTTTAAAGCAGAATTCACAAATAACCGTTGGAGATTGCCGACTTTGTTTGAAAGTTTCGAATATTGCCGTGTTTGTTTTGGACAGGCATGGACATAGCCATGTTTGTTACCGATGATCGCCATAATGTATCTGGTCACCACAATCTTGATATTTGAAGTAAAAATTTAAAATAATAGCCGTAGTAATAATCAAACTCTTTTTTATTACTTATCAATCAGTCGCTGGTTTTTATAATTAAATATAATATACTGAATGGCACTTTACGTAAAACTTCAACAAAATAAACAATCATACAATTTTAATATTCATGCTAACAAAATCAAGTATCAAATCTGTGCCATCTGTGTGTATTTACCGCTGCCGTTTAGCTATGTTTTGTTTCCAGTTTTCTGGATTAGCCGTACGTTTTCTGGTCTTCCCCGATGTGCTCGGCGATGCCAGACACTCCATAATTACAATTTAACCAAAATTTTTAGAAAAAAATACAGTATTCATTATAAAACGATAAAAACACTAACACTATTTCACGAGCGCTAACCGCCTCAACGCTTATGAAATTCTGCGCTCTGATTGGTCCACATGGATGTTGCCATCTTTGATTTGGACGGTACAGGATAATGCCGGGTTTGTTACGAACTCCAAACTTTGAGCTCCATTTTCTATGGGATAATTCCGTAATTGATACGTAATGTAGATTTCCTTACAAAACTACGACCACAGACAATAAAACTACATTCATAGTTAAATTTTGACCTTGAGTGGATATTGCCGCCTTTGTTATTAGATGACTCATTTATTATATTACTACTTTGAACATTTTTTTGTTTGACTATACTGTTTTTGACTTTTGAACAATAGATTTTAGTATTGCTTTATTGGTGGTCCCAGTCGCCGGAAGAAAAATATTTAAAAAATGGATCCGGCGACTCGGACCGCGGTTCGAGTTAATTGTGGTCCCGGTCGCCTCCTCACGTCACTTTAAAGCCATAATGTATTCATTGAGAAACAATTGTTTATAAACACTATTTCTGAACCAAAATCTACGTGTACACAAACATACTATGTTTCTGTGCTCCCCGCTCGCTGATGGAGAGCACAGAAACAAATCAATTTCGCAACGGCTAAGCACGGGTGTGGACGCGTGTTTAATTTGTTTATCAAAGGACGACGATTTTTTTTTTAATGAATTGAAATATTAGAAACAAATTTCATACCTAATATGGGATTGTTTGTCTACAAATTACAGTCAAACTTACCATATATTTAAACGACTTCAAAAGGAGAAGGTAATATGTTCGACTGTATGTTTTTATTTTATTTTTTCAGCACCAAACAACACTACCTCATCGGGCGACATGTTGTAAACAATTGATGAGGTGGATGGCACAGTTTCCGAAACATCTACGAGATGTTTCAGAAACTGTGTATCCAAAACATAATTACTCAATGATTACATGGCTTTTAAGACGTAAAATGTGGAAAAGAAATTCGACATAACAAGCAGAGGTCTCTGTATTTAGTTGTAGGTGAAAGCGTCCAATGTATATACATATATCTAAATGGAAGGATGCAGCTTCAAGCCCTGCCTGAAATCAAATTTATCTTTTGCAAAAATGTATATTGACATATTTTTTCTATTTGTTCCTAACCGCGAAGCGTCGGGAGTAAGTTGGTATTCTTATTATTGAAAAATGCTAAAGTTTCTCCAATATCCCGAGTTAAGTTAAACAGTACACTTATATGGTGCATAAACTATACAATAATAAATGCTCAACTTGATTATAATCATCCTACATAACAATGTTCAACATTGTAATTGAATTGGCAGTGTCATAAGCCCATTATTTTTCTTTTATTGTTTATATCCCAAAAATTGTATTAATCCCAATTTTTGGACCAATTAGAATTATAATAAAAGACAATAATTAATTTAATCAAGTGGGGGACCTAAATAATGAGAATTATTGATTTTGTAAATATTATCTTAATAATGTATTACGTAATGACACTCACCCAAACCCCCCATCTCTATTCCCCCCCTCTCTATTATAGCTTCGATCACCTCCTCCATACCCTCCTCGGTCACCATTGCCTCCTCCACCTCCAGAATATCCTTGTCTGTCGCGATCCCGGTCACCACCATAGCCGGAGCTTCCACGGTCACCACCTCCATAGTAACTACTTCCGCGTTCGCTGCCACTCACATTGTAACCAGTACCACTGTTACGATCATAACTTCCACCACTGCTATAGTTTGAGTCATAGCTTTGACCATAATTGTTTCCTTGGCCTTGGCCAGTGCCATAAGAGTTGCCACCTAATAATAATATAACATATTTAAATAAAGTAATACTAAGTAACATAGGCATTTAAGGGAGAGGTCCCCCTCCTGAGAGAGCTATGGTAATAAACCCAGGACTATAGAAAGCTTTAGGCAATCCTTGTAGCTATGTTAATATTATGCAAATTAATTAATCTGCTAGATTAAGCTCGGCTTGCCGCTGTCAGTCTTTGGATGGGTGACAGTTATTAGTATATTAAAACCACTCTTATTTTGTTGTTTGGCCACCTGTTTTATTTATTTATTTATTTTTGTTTTGACTAAGTTTATAATATTATTAGATTACCTATCACATTCAAAAGCTGTACTAGTCTAAGATACATTGGGATTGATTGATGTATCCATGTGGATAAAAATCCCAAATAAAATAACTATTTAGAAAAAAAGACCACTTAACTCAGAGCCATTGGTCCAAGTTAGTATTATATACATTCCTAAAAATATTATGTCAGTGGTAGTGAAGTGGTTAGCTTTAACTCAATTGACCAGATAATTCTTAAGAACTCTCATGTACTGTAATGTTGCAGAAGGCTGTTACTTTTTGAACCTATGTAGAATAGATATGCGGAAATAGGCATTTAATTAAACAGGAAGCGAACCCAAACATTGTTACAGTGTGAAACTATTTTTAAAACACTTGTTTAATACTATTTTATACTAACTAAACAAATTAACATTGGGGACCAGGCACAATATATAATGTTCAATTCGGTCTTTGGTGTTCCCATAGATATGTACGTAATCATAAATTACGCGCGCCAATGTTGGCACATTATTGGAGCCAATTATCGATAATACATATAATAGTAGGTATGTACTGTTTGGTGGAGTAGTATCACATCACAGTACGCGCGGCTGATGAACGAGTGACTAGAGACGATATTTTTCACTCGAATACGTTTTGTTCCCGGGGCCACTCGAGTCAATCTAGTAAAAATGGACTCAAACTCAACCTCAAGCATCATTCTGCATCACTGCCAATGTGTGAAGCTGGATTAACACGGTTAGCGTCTGCCAGTTTGTGACCGTAAAGTCAGAAATCAGTCAAAGATCAGTGATCGTAAAGTTGTAGGCTGTTGATAGTAGCATTTTCTCTAAGTAGCACTGAGAATAAAAATAGTTCTGAAGAGAGAGATCTATTTGAATAGAAATAACCTCACCCGAGTTTGGTTGATTCCAATCTTGACTTTGTCCAGAACCATAGCTGCTTTGGTAGCCTTGTCCAGATCCAGAGTAATTGTTTTCACCAGAAGCCAAGCTAGGCGGTGGCACTGAATATTGAGCAGAGTATCCACCGCTATAATCACCCGCTGTTAAAATAGATTACCATTGAGCTAATGATTTTTTAAATAAACCTTCTGCTTGAATACATTAAATTGATACTTACGGTCTCCCATTATTAAGATGTAGTCTCAAAGAAAGCACAGCTCTGAAAAATAATATCTGACACGCCACGCCACGCTTGACGCTAAGTAAATCGTAACGCAACAACCAACAAGGGCAATAATGGCGGCAAGCACAAGCAATAATGGCGCTCGAAGTCGAAGCAGTGTTGCCAGTAACAGATAGTCAAATATAACATGGCTCAGCTAAAAAAGTAACATTTTCACGAAAAAAGTAACATTACTTAATTGTAAGTTTGTAACCGAAATGACTAATACCATCAATGACACTTTATTACACAAAAAATAAAAAGGTTTTCAGTCCCATTACAAGTTAGTTACAAGTTGTAAGCTTCGAAAGAATTGAAATGAAAAAAAAAAATGCTATGTGACGAACATAAAGTGTTTGTCTGGGTGTTTCTTATATATTACAAGTATTTATTTACAAAATAAAAGTATGTAAGTATTTTAACCATTGTCTAGTACCCATAGTAAAAGCTCTACTTAGTTAATTTCCTATGCAAGTATTTTCAAGATTAGCTAAAAAAGCTCGTACCGGCACGAATAAAACTAGTTTTTATGACTGAATGCCGCCAAATACTTTGAAGTATTTTAATATATGGTTTTCGACCCTGGTACTTTTACATACTCGTACTTGGAAACCCGGTATTGAATTATGCAAATATATCTCATGTCTAATGTGTGGTGTGTAGTGATGTGTCCCTACAATAATAGTGTCTGTGGGCTAAAGGTGGACGCACACTTGTCCGAACAGAACGCGTCGAACGAATCGAAGTCAACGTAGGCCTCGCACACTTATCCGCTCCGAAAGAATCGACTGCATCGAATAAACAGAGTGACCAGCATTTTTTACGAAAATACCGAGGCACCTCCAAAAAATACTGAAATATACCGACTTACGCATGGCAAATATACCAATAAAAATACTGATTTTCTTAGGTAACATTTTAAATTTAATAATCATCATCAATCATCGCTATAAATGTTAGTTATAATTTAGTATTCTTTTTGAAGGATGAAAATTGATACAATCTCCTTTATCTTTAACACCTTGCTTTATTAATATTTTGATTTTGATTAGTAAACCTTGTTTTGAAAATTATAGATTATTTATTGCATAGTTGCGTATTCGAAAAAACCTATAAAATATACTGAAAAGTATAAATTTGACATTAGTTGCAAATGGCAGATGGCAGATCATTGTTGGTTACGTGAATAGGGTTGTGTAAATGTTCCTTATCGATAATGTGTTGATAATTTTCTTCCGATGCGATCCGACAGTCAGTAACCTATTTATGTGTCTCAAAATACAAAGGGAATAGAACCGATCTGGCATATCCACCCGCCTGCCATTTAGATTTTTTTTCGAAATCGCGTCGCACTATAAAAGTGATATGTATGGGTAGAGGATACAAACGAACAAAAAATGTCAGTAATAAATAAATGTTATTTTAATATATATTTTTTTCTATAGTACCCACCCCCTATCAACAGGAATTCATCCCATCAGAATTCATTCATTCATTATAAAGGGGAAAGTTTGTGTGTGTTATTAAGATGTCTTAATGATAAAGTTATAAAATGTACGAGGTTTCATCACAGAATAATATCGATATAATTTTTATCGAAAAATATGTATCATCTCTATTATTAGTTCCGTGGACGCTCACGTTGCTATCAGCGCCAAAATGGCGATAATCAAGTGGCTTCATTTTCTGAACTGACATCTGAATCTGAAGTCCAGCGTACTTGTAATACGTAGACCGTAGACAGAGGTATCTTTCCTCTGTCTACGTTGTAATAAAGAGGTCAGTGTAGGCGTGTGTTCCTCTGTGGCCGGACCACAGTTTAGGGTCAGTGGATACGAAACGGTGCACTATGAAAAAAAAAAAACTTAAAAAAATGTCACCAAAATCCATCGCCTAATCAAGCCTTCGGGACCCGGTGGGATGTGGGAGTAGTAGGGTGGGGGAACACCATGGCACACCTCAAGGGCATTGACCTTGACCGCATGGTCATTGACCTTGAGGTCAAGGTCAAATTTCCGAAGCTCAAAATCCGTTATTCTCCTGAGGTTACTAAACTTGACCTCAAGGTCTGGTGTCCTTGAGGTGGACACCAGATGGTCAAATGACATTACAGTCAAGAACGATTGACTTTCGAGGTCAAGGGGTCAAGTGACTCTGGAGGTAATATTGACGGAGCCCCGCTTCGCGGGGTTCTTTCTTCTGGGTTCCTCGCCATCCCCTTCTAACCTAACCTATCCGAGTCGGGATGCCCGAAGTTCCGAGCTCGCTACGCTCGCTCTTGTACCTATCCTAAATTTGAGACACCAATCCCTTCGACATCGTTTTTACGAAAAACTGTTGATCGGAGACAAAAATTACTTTTTTCATCAGTGCCCCGTTACGTATACTCCAACCCAGTTTAGTACTCAGATGCTACAGTTCGAAATAATACCTACAAGTCTAATTTCATCGGAATATACATATATGTATATATTTAGTACCTCAAGAGATATCTTTTTAATTAACAATTTATGTGGTCCGGCCGCCAGGCAGTGCTCTCTGGCCGCGCCACCTCAAATTAAATAGAGTATAATGAACTATTAATAAATCAATATCCCGAAAAAAACTACTTAAAGAGTACCTTGCATACGACAAAAATATGGTCCAATAAACGAGTTATTGGTCGTAGGGTGTGGTCCGGCTGGAAGGTATACTCTGCAGCAAGTCAATTTTGCAATATTTAATATTAACTATCTATAAATCAATTTTAATTTTATTAAAATAGTACCTTTTCTCTACTCTTTGTTGATACTTTTTTCTCTCAAGAAATTATTCATTTTGATTAATTAATCTTTAAAGGCGCGGCTAGGGAGGATTACTTTCAGCAAATGATAACGAAATATGCTTTATTTCTTTATGCCAACGAAAACTGCATAATAAGTAGGTACTTTATAAAAAGACCTGGACTTCATCTATAAACTTTTATTTTTATTACCAACAATGATTTTGAAAAAGGTGCACTTTTTGGTTTTTGTTTATCTATGTACCTAAGAATAGGTAGGTAGTTAATTTGACGAAGTAAGTGAAAATTTTGGTTTAAAATAAACAATAAGTATACGAAAAACAAATATATATTTTCATAATCCAGTGTGCGTAAGAGAAATGTCTATTAAACAAAGCCGTAGAAGGAGAACCTTGAAGCTGAAGACCGAGGGTAGCAGCGTAGTGTCCACTAAGCCTGAGATTTCACTGTCCTCGGCAATTGCACCTACCATGGGCTCTTCAGAAGACCCAAGAGATAAATTAATCCGACACTATACAAAAGATATCCCGGACATCAGACGGCCAATGATGGAATTACTGTAAACGAGCTCATGAAAGCGGATGGAACACCAGTACTTCTCCTCCTTCAGAAGCTTTTTTAACACTTAAAACGGAAGCGAGATGGCAGGTAGCTACTCTTCTTCAAAAATTTAAAAGCCATTTCGCTTCTGAGCCGTCTTTATAGGTAGGTAAGTTTTAATGCCATAGACCATATCCATACGATTCGACAGGATATACAGAAGACCGACGAGTAGAATCTACCGCCTTGCTTACATAGTGATTGCAGAGTATGAGAAAGCTTTCGATTCGATCGAAACCTGGGCGGTACTGCAATGTTTATGATATTTTTATATTTTATATCTTTAATGTGTTCAGTGGACCATCAGATACGGCGAAGCCAATACAGAGCGATATAGTTATCTTAATTAATTTAAAAAAAAAGCGGCCAAGTGCGAGTCGGAATCGCCCATGATGGGTTTCGTAGCAGCAAGTAACATAATATAAAAGGTCGAAATTAAATGTTTTCTTTTTAATATTTGAGTTGATTGAATGAAAGGTAAATTGTGGTTTACGACGTATTAAAAAAAACTACTTACTTGATCTCGTTCAAACCAATTTTCGGTGGAAGTTTGCATGGTAAAGTACATCATATATTTTTTTTAGTTTTAACATTCTCTTATTTTAGAAGTTACAGGGGGGGGACACACATTTTACCACTTTGGAAGTGTCTCTCGCGCAAACTATTCAGTTTAAAAAAATATATATATTAGAAACCTCAATATCATTTTTGAAGACCTATCCATAGATACCCCACGCGTATGGATTTAATGAAAAAAATGTTTGAGTTTGTTTTAAGTACTTACATATAAATGTTGTAAGTATCTACCCTTAAAATTTATTGTTTTTTTTTCTATTCCTATGTGAAAATCTTAATGCGGTTCACAGAATACATCTACTTACCAAGTTTCAACACTTACACACAACACTAGTTCTTATAGTTTCGGAAAAAAGTGGCTGTGACATACGTACGCATTTTTTGCCATTTGGCTACGGAACTTTAACAAGAATTTCGTACTATCGTAACGAAGAGATAATTGCTTTCATTCTTTTCTACGTCTAAGTGATCATCAGTCATCTCTAAATGTACCTACCTACTCTCTTCCTGTAAACAGTAATAATCACGGAATAGAAAAAAACATTGTTTTTTTTTTTTGTGGTAATAATAATCAACCTGGGAACAATCTAACGGATTTGGATACAATCTAACGCCTATAGACTTGAGATGGGCAAATGCCCGGCCGTTTTAGGCAAGTTGGGCAAAATGCCTAGAAGTTCCCGATAAATTTCTTCCCTTGGGCATTTATCTGGGCATAAATGTTTTTTTATAATCATTCAAATCCCGTAAATAGTTCTCCTATATTAGTTTTTCGGGATTTCCGGGATATTCCCACATTTTTCTAAGGTAAAAAGTAGCCCATACTTTATGCCCGGTCACATACTATTGGTACACCAAATTTGATGCAAATCGGTTCAGCCGTTTTTGCGTGATTGAGTAACAAATAAACAAACATCCAAACTTTCACATTTATAATATTAGTAGGTATGATTGTTACGGTTTTGCTCTAAATATTATTAGTTTTGATTGATAAAGACATACCTATCACAATCATTTTGAATTTATTTGGGAATAAAAATATTTAGGGTTTTTTTCCTTTTTTGCCTGCCCGGTATAAACACATTTGCCCATCTCTACTATAGACTCCATTACGTCTATTTTTAATGAGTGTCGTTGTAAGTACTCAGTCGATTTTACCTCCAAATATATCGGTAACGTGACACTTTAGGGTCCGTAGGTACTTACTTTATTCTCACAAGCCCTTTGCATTTATTATTTCGTTTTATGCTTGTCCACACTGTCAAACCACTTCATGTTATTTGTTATTTTTGTTCGTATAAGTGTTCTCTAGTACATAGCACTACCATTTTGTGACGCGATTTCTAAAAAAAAACAAAACGGCGGCGGGGCGATATGCCAGCTTCCGTACAAAAAAGTTCGAACCCTTTAGATGGTCCGTATCAAAATCGAAAATTCATCAAAACTTAATTTTCATATATTTTCCAAAAATGGTGATAATTTAATAGTACTGAGAATAGCCAATCATATTATAACTATTACTGAATACTTCTTGAAAACATGGGGTTTATTGTTTATCAGGTTATGTGTAATGAAACTCATTAATGAATATTTCGTATTTAATTTATATTAAGTACTTAACTTGAAAATCAATAACCAGTATGTTAAACACGCCTAGGTAGGTACATACTTAACCTATATATACTTAACCATAAGTTTCTAGGTACATTCAAAATATTTTCTTAAATCATCTTTTTTAATTTGGTTGATTCACTACACACTTAGAAGAAAGGGTATATTCAGTCCTATGATTCGAAGTGAATTATCGCGGTTAAGCCTGGCCTCACACGGTCAGAATCCATATAACATGGGTTCCTTAAAAAATGTACGGCCGAGCTCATTATTAATTAAGATACAATTACTTACAAGCTTGACACTTGTGCACAGATATTTTACAAATTACTGAAGAGAACCTTATGGAAAGTAGAAATATCAGGTTCTACATTGGAATTAGTGCTATATAATGCAGGTTTGTTACTGCTCCTGGAACAAAAACGATTAAAAATAAATGAAAACTAAGAAGGACAGAAAAGTTATTTTAGCGTAGGAAAAATTCGACCGCGAGCAGGATTCGAATCTGCGTCTTCTCGTTAGGTACATTAGACGCGATGACCACTAAGCCACCGCGAGTCCTACACGCCAGATCGAAATTTGTAACACCTATTGAAAAGCAAGCATAACTTACTTTACGTAAGAAGAAGCAAAATTTTGCTTTTCAATAGGTGTTACTGACGTCACCATAAAGCCGTAAATTCAGAATGTGAAGGCAAATTTCGATAAGTTAAAATGCCAAAAAATACTAAAAGATAAGGAAAGAAAAGTTAAGAACTGAGCTGTATGTAGGAAAAATTCGACCGCGAGCAGGATTCGAACCTGCGTCTTCTCGTTAGGTACATTAAACGCGATGGCCACTAAGCCACCGCGAGTCCTACACGCCAGATCGAAATTTGTAACACCTATTGAAAAGCAAGCATAACTTACTTTACGTAAGAAGAAGCAAAATTTTGTTTTTCAATAGGTGTTACTGACGTCACCATAAAGCCGTAAATTCAGAATGTGAAGGCAAATTTCGATAAGTTAAAATGCCAAAAAATACTAAAAGATAAGGAAAGAAAAGTTAAGAACTGAGCTGTATATGGCTAAGGGAACCAGTTTCATATTTGTTGTTGTTGCTGTAATGAGTGAAGGAGTGAGAGGTTTGACGCTTACATATAAATAATATACATAATTATATTGATTTCTGACATTTACGCGAATATTATACATTGAAATAAAACTACTTTTTAAGGATTTTATCGCGTTATATTGATATTATTAATCGCGACGTTTCGGACCCTTTACAGCGTCCATAGTCTACTACGTAAGTCTACCCGTGACCATGGACGCTGTAAAGTTTTTTATACCTACATATATCTTAAAGTTCCTCATTCGTTCGCCTGGTTTTCCGTTCCTGTCGCGAAGATGGAACTCCTTGCGGTTTATGAACTTGAAGAGTGACTTCATGTTATCTTCTGAAAGTTCTCTGGGTTCCGTATTGACAATGCAATACCTACAGCTCTAAGCATCTCTTCTCGTGTTAAATAAAGACGTGATATAACGCTCAGTATCAAAAATTACGAGATAGCAGTCATAACTGTTCTTCACAAGAAAAAAAATAATAATAAAACCTAACAATAATCCATACTAAGCAACCAAGTTAAGCTATCCCTTCCAATTTTTTTTTATATTGGTGTGATTGGCACACGTTCGAAGTTCGGGCATAATGGATTGTTGCATTTCGAATTTCACTATTTTATTTCCATTTTAATTCACAATCGCAAGTTCAATTAATATTTAGCAGCATATTATCATAGTGCATAGGCAATTTTGTGGATTAATTTTTGCGGTAATTTTACTGTATTACGTGTTTTGCTCTGATATTGTTTTTATAGTTTTTGTACTTGTGCATTTCCCAGAAATATAACTGATGTGACTCACTAACTAATAGTGATCCAGATGGATATGTAGCACTAAAATATTTTTACCTGGTTGCAGAAGGTGATCTTGGAGTTACAAGAAGGCAATTCATTGGCTGACCATCTAGCTGCCTATTATGATATAAATCAACCGCTTTTTGAGCATCTTCTTGAGTTTTATAAATCACTTCTGCAGTGCCGGGCCGAACCAAACGTGACTCCAACATGCCCCCAACATCTCCAAACAATTCCTTAAATATAAAAATGTCAGCATAAATTAGCATTTTGGTAAAATAACATTAGTTTCGTCTCTGCTGCATATAATATTTATTGTGTAATTTATTGTAGTGAATATACATAGTTCAATAGGTATTTCACGTCATAATTATTTAATTTTATAAATATGTGGGAAATATCTTTATCAAAATGTAAAATCTTTTTCTGAAGTTTATATACATACATTTAAATACTAATGTATAGACAAAGTAACATCGTTGTCTGTAAAATTATAGATTATTAATTAGAGTTAGGAGCCCTTCATTCATTAATTTTTACGAGGAATTATTTTTAATCAGAACAATATTTTTTCACAAACTGCTATAACAAATCGATACCTATGAGGGAGGCGGCTCGTGGTTCCGGTCAAATTCTGTCCTCTATCAATTGGACTTATAAACTTTCATATTTAGAAAAACATTAGTTATACCAACCTCAATATCCCCAGCAGTGACAGTGTTACGTAAATTGCTCACTATAATTCTGTATTCCAAATGTTGTTTTTCAGATTTTTGTACCTTTGTATCACTTTTAAAGGCAGCCATAGGACGTTTTTTTAGAATTGATGGTGGTCTTGGTGGACTCTTCTCTTTCTCTGTTACAGTAGTTCTAAAAATATATATTTTTTTATTTATAATCTACTTAAAACACTTAACAAAAACCTAAGATTATGTATAAAAATTGTTTCTTATTTAATAATTATACTTTATATAAACATTATGCTGACCATATCGCTCTTATTGCTCTGCAATAAAGTTGAAAATCTACCAAAGAATTTTGACAGATTGGGGTAGCTTGATGTTCTGGCCTCTGTATCTTAAATTGCAAAATAATTAGCCTAAAAAATTTTAAATGCTGCCAAAAGTCACTATCTATTTCACGCGGATGAAGTCGTGGCCACAGCTGCTAGTAATAATAAAACAAAAGATACCCAAATCTAGGAATAAATCTGCTTTGGACCTTTTAGCAAAGATTATAATCGTTAGATGCGCCCTACCGCATCAAATAATGGTCACGTTTTCGTGTTCCGTTCAATGTGTTTTAAATTTGCATACCTACGCGTACACACACAATGACATTGGAAGTATCGAATCTATTAATGTCTCGTTCAGCCATACTGAATATTGCACCCTGTCGTTCTCCGTCATGCATGAATGCACCATTTTTATTGCAAATTCCAATGGAAACTTGAAAAGTATTGCGTTTCAAATAAGAATAGGAACGTCAATGACCCCGATCTGTCAAAAAACAACAGCTTGCAAAGAAAATTAATTTTATCTTTTGAAATTTTAAAACTTTATAATACATATATTTATAAGCAGTAATACCAAATCCGGAGCTCTCAGAGTTAATAAAAAGGCACAATCTGCCAAAAAACTATATTACAGACAATATTTTAAACTCCCATGGCTTTGAAGTTTTAAAGCTGCCACCCTATAATTGTTATTTAAATACAATTGAATATACCTGGCACTTGATAAGCGTAGGGTAGCTGGCAATAATGTTCAACAATTAGAAAGCCAAATTGAGAATCTAACACTGATGTTTGGCAAAAAGAAATTAACCACGTCAAATGAATCGAAAATAAAAACCAAAAAAAGGGGAAATATTTCAAGACAACGATAACTTTAGTTTTATTATAAACACGCGTAATAAAATATCTAATTTTCTTCTAAATAACAATCGGTGGAATATTCTAAATACATAAAAAATATTTTTTCAAAAATATCTGATTTGCTTACCCTACCTAGCTGGTTTGAATTGACAGCTATGACGTCACAAGATGGCTGGAGGTCAATCCTATTCTTAATTGAAACGCATAGTATTAAAAAATGTAACTAATTTACGAAAATGAAATTATACAATGAAAAGTAAAGCTTTGTTGGAATTTCCGGAATAGTTAGAACACATCCTGAAGCACAATATATTTTAGCAGTAGTTTTTACAAGTAAAAAACAAATTATCATTATTCTGTGTCTGGCACTGCAGTCACTGAGCTACTAATACGGATAATAGTGCAGTCACTCATCTCTCTAAGGACACATTTTCGCGCGGTCTATGTATGGTGAGGGCAAATCTATCTAACGATTTAAATCTTTGCCTTTTAGCCCAACATTTACCAAAAACAATATTACCCTCTAAAAGCTGTTTTACTATACTTACATCGAAAAATACCATTTATAAAAAGGGTCCATAATAGGCAGAATAAGTAACATTAAAATTATAGCATGATTAATGATTTACCTGTGAATAGTGGCCACTCTGTTTTCACGAATATCATTATTATGAGCTATTATCTTGAGCTGCAAGCTAGCTTTGCGATTTAGTGATGATGGCTTTGGTATATATTCATCTCCCATGGGGTCATCAATTATTTCCAAATCATTTTCAACAGTTCTAAATATTGGTTTTGGTTTTTGTTTATTCTTATCTGTAAATGAAATATTATCATATCATCATGTAACAATATTTTAAACAAATAAAAATGTTATGTGAGAAAATCATAATTAAGGCAATTGAGCCCACCGGTGCAGTCGAAACGAATTGTTATGACTTCTTATACTTACACTTTAATAGTATATTATATAAAGTGTTAAAAAAATATTGTATATTCATCATCATACAGAATTAGTTATATTTGTATAATTTAGTAAAATAATTACCATTAAAAATTGCCTTTTCAATAGACCTGCCCTCAGAAAATCTTCCTGTGTTAATTTGTCGCCTTTGGCCTATTTTAGATGCACTTAAAGGCTGTGAAACTACTTGCCTTGAAGGGTCTGTGAAAACTACACAATATAATAAATTAACTGTTAGCTAGAATGAAATTATACCACATCATGAAAGGTTTCATAATGTTATTGTCAGTATCATTTGAATTATACATGTACCTGTATTAGGTCTATATGTATAAAATGCCTGATAACCAGTAGTATATCCTCAGGATATCAGTATTACCCAGAAATTGAGTTGCAGAGGTCTGATGGCAATCACATAGTGTAAAAAACTGATATACATCTAATTAGACTGAAAGCAAACTTGGAGGATGATGAAAAATGAAGTGTGTGTAAACAGGACTCCTTTTGCCACACATTATAATATATGTATTATTTTTGGAGACATTTATGAATTATACAATGATATTATGCTTATATCCTTTGATTATATACTTGTCTAGATGCCACATTGACACGTACAGAACGGCCCAAATAAAGTCTACTAAAATTGGTAGACTCTCTTCTCACTTACGTCAGTGTCATTTGGATCACTTCAGGGTGTGGAGTTCTCGAAAAATAATTAATTATGTCGGTATGTGCTGTCAAATTGTGTCGCAATTATGTGGGAAAACCGTATAATTACACTAAGATCACATTACATCCGTAAGTTTTGTTATCTAACCTCTATTCTTTTATGAAAACAAGATTTTTCAATTCGTTAATTTGTAGGTTCGACAGATTAGCCGGTGTTGTCAATTTATTACAAGGGAGATTTGGCGAAACTATGGGAGATAAAATGCAAATATCAGTCATCATCTTTTGATGAGAAAATTTTATTATTTTAATAATTACCTACATAATTTATTTGATCAGTAAATGATAACTTGCCTTCACAAAATAAATGAAGTCATTCACTAAATAGTATTTTTGTTAGTTCTTTCTAATATTTTGGGTTTCAGATTTCTTAATACTGGAGAGACATTATACAGCGGACACGAAATGAAATATAAAAAAAAACTATTTCGAAAACAAATACAAAGAGATGGATTTTGATCTATAAATTGCTGTATATATTTTTTCATTGTATTTTTTGTTTTTATTAAAATAAATAAAACACTAATCTATAAAATAATTACTTTATTCAGCCTATTTCGTTTAACTGTCATCCCATTAAATAATGGAGAAAAGGTAAGTTAATAATTTGGAGCAGGCATCCCTAAACACGCACACCTTGACAGTTTGACTACAATAAGTACACAAGCGGTACTCACACATATCACACAATTTGGCCCCAGTTTTCGCGTGTCGTTTGTTTGCATTGCTCCATCTAGACAAGTATATAATCAAAGCTTATATCTTATGGATTATTAGAAAATAACTAAGTACATAATATCTATTATCTGATAGATTACTTACCTCTTTCTTTAGTTGGTAGTGCTCTTATAAATTTGCCTTTAGTGGGAAATGTATTTCTGAAAGGTCCAGAGGTTCTTGCCTGATAAAATAAAACACAAATTGAGACAAGATATGAGTTACAGAACAAACAAAACCATTGATTGTTGTATAATAAAACCTGAATGTTTCTTGAATGAGATATAAAATAGAAATTGCTTGAATGAAAAATGAATTTAAGAGAGGTATAGTGGCAGTAATTCCACTCAAATTGGAGCTGTCCGATTGGGGAAGTAGGTGGAGGCCCCTGCCGAAAATTGCTAAGGTAACAGCTTACTATCAGGTGGGCGGTATGTTTGTTGTGGTATAAAAAGATTGCATCAATAATGAGATCCTTGAACTAAACAACTTATTTATTTTGAGTCACACACACACTTGTTTGGAAACTAACTGATAATATTACACATCATTCATTATACCGTTAAACAAATAACAATTATAACGCCAGCGTTATTTCAATAATAGTTATTACTTAATCAGCTATGTTATTTCATGAATGCCATACTACATACTAGTCTATTTACCATTTACAAATAAATATTTGATATACAATTCAATAATTTATTTAGCTGTCGTTATTTCATTGTTAAATGTCTAATGCTATAATAAATAGAGTATGTTTGATTGCCATAATATTGCTATTCTAATAAATGTTATTTAATCTAGTAAATTTTGCATCAAAAATCAGTACTTACTCTGTCTTGTCGCAACTTCTCTAGTTTCAATCTTGCATCCTTCTGTTTAGCAAGTTGTGCTAGTTTTTCCCTAGCGTCAGTAATTTGAGTTCTTTTTTTGGAAATAATCTTATTTCTTGCATCGAATATTGGGAGCTTTTTAGGAGGTTGGTTAGCTTTTAATTTATTTCCTACCCTGTTTGAAATAAAGTAAGTTTATATAAATTCAGAGTACTCAAGAGACATGATAAAATTTGATATAAACAAACCTTGTGCTTTCTCTTTTCTTTTTAATAATATCTTCTAAACTCATGTCAACATAAGAAGACATTTTTGACCACTACCCAACAGTGCCCGGACGGAGTGTCAAAAAGCCGGGAAAGTAGAAAATTAATTAAGTGGACGTATGGTAGATATGGTCAAAGCAAAATTAGCTTCAGTTTTTTCAAATTATTTTAGAGAAGTCGTATGAAAGTACTTTACTTTACTTTGCAATTGAATTACTGATTTTGACAGTAATAAAACACGCCCATTATAATTCACAGATTAGCACATATTGACACAGCTTCCTCTAATAAAATCACTTAAATTGAACTATTTCAGAACAGTGTACCGAAATGAAATTCAGAAATTGAGATTGATTGAGAATATTGTGGTGAGAAACTGAGAATTACCAGTATTTTTTTAGTCTATGGTGAAAATGGTGAGATTGAGATTAGCGATGGGCGATTGTTACTAAAAACAATCGATACAGTCAAACGGGGTGAATAGGGACGCAGGGGTGAATCGAGACAAAACTTTGAAAGGGATTTTTAGCTTGAATTATTATAGTTTGTTGGCAAAAGGGACTCTAATATTGTTCCTAAATTATAATAAACCATTAGAAGACCTTTTTGGCATCAAAATATAATAATTAAAGCTGAAAATCCCTTTCAAAGTTTTGTCTCGATTCACCCCTCCGTTCCTATTCACCCCGTTTGACGGTAATTCGAATGCATTCCAATGACTACTAATTTCCTTCGGTAGTCCGTCTTTGATTGTTGTCAAGACAACAATCGACGCGCAAGCCCGATTAGATATATTATTATTGCTGCGTGCGTAGGTACGATATTGATTGCGCGCTAATCCATAAAGCAAATTGTTCGAATGAATCGAAACTTTCATCGATTTTTATTCATTCAAATTTAAATTTGGTTTCAGTACGGAACGATTACCTAAATAAGCATTGCGCGCGACCTTTACTTACGAATTACAATCGACCGGGATCCACCAAAACAATAATAATTTATTCGTTCGTAGCGTTACGCAAACAACAATTTATTCGATACTTCAATTGTCATTCGATTGTTTTATCGTGGCCGTGGCAACGAATAAATCGACATTCGAATATACGCATCTACGATTGTAGATTCATTCGATAGATTATTTAGGAACAATTGCCCATCTCTAGTTGAGATTGACTGATTGATTGATTTATTGATAATCGATTATCAATAATTGATTAATCGATTGTTTAGATAATCGACCATAATCGATGGTGGATTTATAAAATCGATTACATCATCGATTATAATAACTAATCGCAGGTATTTTTTTCTAATAAAACATTGATGAAATATTATTTAAATTGATTTCTGACATTTACGCGAATATACATTGAAATAAAACTACTTACTTTTTACGGATTTTATCGCGTATATTGATATTATTACCCTTTACAGCGTCCATGGTCACGGGTAGACTGAAACGGGTAGACTGTCTACCCGTGACCATGGACGCTGTAAAGGGTCCGAAACGTCGGGATTAATAATAACAATACGCGATAAAATCCGTAAAAAGTAGTTTTATTTCAATATATATTTCACAGAGGGCGTTACGTCCGCTTAGTTTGTCAAAATATCACTTCATGATTTGACAAAGAATGTTATTCTAGATAGTGTGTACTTTCGGTATGTGAAAAAAAACACGGAAAGTGCATCGTCAATTTTTGGAAAATAATTAAGGAAGTATATTACTCGATTTTTTTTGCAAATGATGATGACGTTTCATGCTTGTTTAAGGAAAAAATAAATTAAATGAAGGTGGTTTATATTTTAAATAGCGGCGCCTTACGTAAATATATGTACCAAATGTCATGTAAAGTAAGAAAAGAATGCTGCAATAATATTTAATTTATTATTATCTTAAATTCGCCATTAATGGATTTCCGTGGATTCATCCTTTAGGGTATTGATTTTTTTCCCGCCAAGAATTTATTCCAATTCTGGAAAAAGTAGAAGTCGCAGATCGAGAACCAACTCCAAAGTGTGTATCGATTTACCTTCATGACATTTAAAATGAAAAAAATGAATAAAGATTTCACTTTAGAAGGCGTATTGAAAAAAGCGCGGGAAATTTCAGTTAGACCGGGTGTATTTCTTATTAGCAAATTTTTTAAAATTAAATTTTAAGCAGATAATTGGTTCAGTTGAGGTTCATAATTATGTAAATATATTTTCTTTGTAGTGTATGTAATATTATTTTTGTGTAAATTGTTCCTAATTTTTGGTAAGTTTTTGTATATATTTGTAGCAGTCCAAGACTATTTCTGGGTCGTATGAACGACCCGCCTATATCAGATGTGGGGGATTTAGGCCCTGACTTAAGTCCCCCTCAGTCCCCCTGTAAGTAATTATGTTACCATATCAAGTAATTTAGTTAAGGTTGGTATGGACACTGATGGGTCTGTAGGCAAGTGGAAGGGAAACTGATGCGTCGACCTCCGGTAAAGTTAGTGCTTCACGTAAGAGGCGTTCACATAAGCATAAAACAGTATGTAAGCATTGTAATAAAACAAAACGGACTAGACAGGGAGTTCCTGAGGGAACCTCTTCTCACATTGACTGTACATGATTCCCAGCACAGAAGTTAATTTAAAATCCGACTTCATAATAAATAACGATACATCAGTTCCACATTCTCAACCCTCTGAAATTTCTGCTTCCCAAACTTTGCAGTTGGATCCAACTGCAATACAAACAATCCAACCAGTTGGTGTAGGTAGGAAGGAGTACCAGGCCTCTGATTCAGGGCCATACATAGTTCATGTTCAGCGCATTACCAGTACTGAAAACAGTGGCACCATTCTTCACCCTATTGCATCTGGAAATTTCCTTAAAAATAACAAATTTCAGAATATTGTTCCTGGCAGTGTCAAGAGAATTGGTAGGAATAAGTGTGTTGTAGCTTTTACAAACCCTATGGCTGCTAACGTATTTTTTAATAGCAATTTATTGCCTCTGAACAAATTTAAAGCATTTCTACCCACTTTTAATGTCACTCGTAAGGCCTTGGTCCGGGGTATCCCATCTGAATGGAGTGTGGAAGAAGTTAAAGAAAATATATCAACTCCCATAGGTACTGCTGAAATATTGAAAGTTAGACGCCTAAATTATAAAGTTCAAGTGAATGGGTCTTATACATGGAAACCATCTCAAACTGTTGTAATAACATTTAATGGTCAAGCTCTTCCTAAAAGAATTTATGTATGCTATAATGCACTACCTGTTGAGACTTATGTGTATCCCACCATACAATGTTTCCGCTGTTGCCGTTATGGCCACACTAAAAATCAATGCAGATCAGCTGCCCCTAGATGCTATAAATGTGGACAAAATCACTTAGGTGAAACTTGTTTAGTAGAAGAGGATTCTGCATCTTGTGTTAATTGTTCTGGATTTCACTATGCTACAGACAAGACTTGCCCTGAGTTTCAGAGGCAAAAAACATTAAACACACTATGGCTCATTCCTGTGTTTCATATGCGGAAGCAAGCAAAATACACACAGCCACCTCAAAATCCTATGCTAATGTTCTCACTACTGTTACATCTCATGATTCTCACGCCAATAATAATTCATACTTCAGTTCACAACCTGTACCTTCAACTTCTTCATCATACAAAAAGACAGTCTTACTTAAACCCCGCGCTCCTCCTAAGTCAGCACAAGGTTATGACAGAGCAGCTCTTAACGCCCTTCATGGAGTTTCAACCCCCATCTTTGGCAAATGGGTGTGCTTTGTCTAAGGAATTCGATATGAAACTGCAACAGAACAAGAATGAGCAAGTTGTTGATGTTATTATAAACCTCATCAAAATGTTATTATGTAAAAGTACATCTTTTGAACCGTACGACGCGGATAAGTAGCGAATAAGTAGTTTAATCATATCATACTAATATTATAAATGTGAATGTTTGTTTGTTTGTTTGTTTATTTGTTACTCAATCACGCAAAAATGGCTGAACCGATTTGCATGAACTTTAATATACTAATAGTATGTGACCGGGAATAAAGTATAGGCTACTTTTTAACCCGGAAAAATGTCGGAATATCCCGGAAATCCCGAAAAACTGATATAGGGGAACTAATTACGGGATTTGAATGAAATTTCATACACACATAGTATGTGACCGGGAATAACAAATAGGATATTTTTACCCCAGAAAAATGGGGGAATATCCCGGAAATCCCGAAAAACGAATATCTTACGGGATTTGGATGAAATTTCATACACACATAGTATGTGACCGGGAATAACAAATAGGATATATTTTACCCCAGAAAAATTTGGGAATATCCCGGAAATCCCGAAAAACGAATAGCATACGGGATTTGAATGAAATTTCATACACACATAGTATGTGACCGGGAATAGCAAATAGGATATATTTTACCCCAGAAAAATGTGGGAATATCCTGGAAATCCCGAAAATCTAATAGCTTACGGGATTTGAATGAAATTTCATACACACACAGTACGTGACCGGGAATAACAAATAGGATATATTTTACCCCAGAAAAATGTGGGAATATCCCGGAAATCCCGAAAAATGAAAAACTTACGGGATTTGAATGAAATTTCATACACACATAGTATGTGACCGGAAATAGCAAATAGGATATATTTTACCCCAGAAAAATGTGGGATTATCCCGGAAATCCCGGAAAAACGAATTTATGAGAACTACTTACGGGATTTGAATGTAATTTCATACAGACACATTGTGATCGGGAATAACAAATAGGATACATTTTACGCCAAAATTATATGGGAATTCCCAGAAAATGTATCTTATGTAGGAGACCTACTTACGGGATTTGAATGAAATGTTGGTTCACTAATAGTTTGTGATTGGCGCTGGCATATTGAATACTTCTTTTCTCGGAACAAAGCGGGATTTTAGAAAGAAAGAAAGAGAGAGAGATAGAGAAAGAAAGGAAGAAAGAAAGAGCGAGAGAAAGAGAGAGAGAGAAAGAAAGAAAGAAAAAGCAAAATATTTATTTATACAGTCTTGGACAATGCACATCAAATATTAAAAAACATGATGGCAAAACAAATAAAATACTTAAGGATAAAAAAAATGTGTGCCCCACGACTGCGTCAAATAGGCTCCAGTTCAGCTAAATGCCAGACTGCTGGTGAGCTGCCTGGCGCTGGTTTTCAACTGGACCTTTAAAATGATGTGTCACGGATGCAAACCAGCATACAATAACAGTAGGTTATTGTATAGTTCATGTAGGTAAATAATATGAATAAATTAAAAGAATAATATTATGTTCTTATGTGTCAACTACACTCAGAATACAATAATAATATTCTTCTGTATTGACATGAATCAATATGAATTAGGTAGGTATCTAAATGAGTAGGTATACTATCTAAGTTGCTGGACTAGTTTTGCCTCTCAAAGAAACCTGTTTCCTAGCGAGCTAGGCCGATACTGTCGACGCGTTATAATCAAATAATTGGTATTCCAGGTTATGTTTGTGTACGCAATGACACAGCTGACGGATATGGCGGTGTAGCCATATTGATTAAAAATAATACCCCATTTTAACGTGTTTCTCTCCTCTCATGCTAATTGAAAATAGAGCCCTCAGTCCAAGTCAAACGGTTTTCTAAAGTAAGTAAAAGATTCTAAACTCGTTACAAGCATGATAATTTGCATGCGGCTTGGCCACGTTTGAACTCCTTTCCAGCTTTGTTGTTTGCAGTTGCATATCGTAGATAGTAATCTTTGCGAGTGTGGAGATGATGTTGGTACTTCAGATCACATATTCTTCTCCTGTTCCCGTCATGATCGTTCATCCTTCCTCCGTTCTCTTGTTTCCCTTCCCACTTGTTTCTTGTTTAGTAATGAATCCCATTGAATATTTTAACTTGATATCTGCATTCTTGTTAAAAAATGATATAAAGATTTAGTTTGTGTATGTTTACCTATATGCATTTTTCCTAAAGAATAAAATACTTCCTTTCCTGAACCTTACAAAATTCCGTTTCCTCTCCGATATTTTCCGTTAAAAACATTTCCCTACCTTTTATTACCCCAAATTGGCACAAAGATCAAACTAGTGGCACACTACAAAAAAGGACGTATTTAAAAATTGATTGTAGGTATTTAAAAAAATAATAATCTTTCAAATTGCTCGCTTGATTACGCCGCGCTTGGATTGTTCCTTGGACTTTATTGGATTCAGCAGATTCCAGCAACTCGAGTTTTTGTCATGAACTCGCTGTGTCGGAGCGTGCGAGGGAATTTTGATCTTTACATAATACCCGTATCCCTATTATCCACCAGGAGTAATAATGTTCTGTGTATCCACCTGTCCATCTGTTACGCTTTCACTGCTCAACTGCTGAACCGATTTTCATGAAATTTGGTATACTTAGAGATAAATTAGACCCTGGCTAAGATAAGGACATAGGCTACCTTTTGTGTCAAAATTCCTTTGAGATGCGAGCTTCTATCCGGGCAACAGACCAACAGCTTGTATTATTTAAATGAATTTTAAGTAAACTGTTGAATTCTAAAATTAAATTTCATTTCCATATAATTATATCATAGACAAAATATCTATGATAATATAATATCTATGATGTGCCTCACTGACCTCTTTAATTCTATAAATAATACAGAGGTCAGTGATGTGCCTGCTCTGAACAGTTCTTCTGAACGACTCGTTCATTTGTTATTTGTTACACAATACTCACTCATTCACTCACACTCACGCACCTAGTACTAGTGACTTATTATTACAAGCAAGAATGTACTCTACAGATAGACATGACAAGTACTTGCATAATTCAATATCAGGGTTTCCAAGTACGAATAAGTATGTAAAAATACCAGGTACTAAAATACTTGAAAGTATTTGGCGGCATTCAGTCTAGTTTATAATCATGCCGTACGACCTTCTTTACCGAAAGTTGAAAATACTTGTATAGGAAATCGATCCGTATTGGGTTGTGAATATGGAGCGTAATTGTATTATTTTGCGAAAAATACGTGAAGTATTTTTTCTGCAAATACCATTGTGCTCCTTTTTTAAAATATGATATGTAAAATTTTTCATGCAAGTGTTTTTATTTCTGGTGTGTTGTACTAAATACTTTCATACTTTCAAGTATATTTCGCCCTCGGTTGTTGAAAATACTTTCATAGGAAATCGACCCGTGTTGCCTTATGGTATTTTTTTTTTTGCAAATACGATTGCACACTTTGTTTGTATGACGATGGATCGTTTTTCTATGCAAATATTTGTAATTCTGGTATTGTGCCCGGGCCGATCCAGCAAATACTTTATACTCGCAAGTATTTCCCGCCCATATCAGGGCACCCTACTTCGATGCAAAGCTCTGGTTTTAAAACCTATTAAAGTAAATACGTCCCATCCCTAACAGATACATCACATCATTCATTCAGCACAGTTGTTTTCTTACAGAAGTTACAGATGTTTTAGAAGTTTATAACCGAATTACCGATTTCTTTTGGCAGATATTGGTAAATAAAAACTTATCCTCCATACTTTAGCTGTGGAGCTCTATCACAAGAAAGATGGATAAAGAAGATGGTGAAATGAGTGACGATAACGCAATGCATATTGATGATGTAAAAGAACCAATTTCATACTACAATGAGGATTCTACAGTGGTAAGCAAGTAGTCTAGTGGGTGTACCATGTTTACCTTAAGAATGGAATGTATTTATTGAAATTGTTTCAAATCAGTAGGTAACAAAGGAAGTTCGTGATTCAGTCTTCTTGGTTATGTTAATTACCTTAAATTTCTGAAATTCCTCGATGACATTTGAACTACCTATTCTTTTTCTAAAGTAGTTTTTTAAATCAGCTTTAATATGATATGTACATTTATGTTACAATTCAATAATTATTAATTACAATCATGGGGTTGTGGGTTCGATTCCCACAGGACACAAATATTTGTGTGGGTAAAACATGAGTATTTGTGTTTGTCTGGGTGTTTCAAGTATATATTTACAAAAATAAAGTATATATCCATTGTCTAGTACCCATAGTACAAGCTGTGCTTAGTTTGGGTCTTTGGGACTAGATGGTGTTGTGTAAAAATGACCCAAAAAAAATATTTAATTATTTCTGTAATTGACAGAAACAGTAACAGTGTAACAGTGCCTTGTGGTTTTACTTTACATAATACACAAAAGTACCAAAAAATCTGCCCTTGGATGCTTTTGTGTAGTGCAAAACACCTGCAGGAAGCCCATCTCAATACTCAATTCGTTTATTGCACTCCACAATGTTAACTGTTGATAAACAGTTTATGGTATCTATCATGGACCCTGTTGGGCATGATAACATAGGAGTGAGGAGGAAATAATTATATTTAAACATTTTCGCTAGCTAGAAGCCTGAAGCATTAAAATAAAGTGATATCAATATTTTTATTACATAGATTCTTTATTTTTACATAATATGTATATTTATGTTCATGAATATAACTTTTATGCACTTAACATTATTTTCCCATAGAGATAGATTAGTTTTATAAAAATGCTGATGATTTCTTAATTATTTCTAACAGTTATAATTATAATCAAAAGTTTGTCTGGGTGTTTCTTACCTATTTATTAAGAATATATTTACAAAAAAAAAGTATAAAGTATTATATCCATTGTCTAGTACACAAGGTACAGTCAGCGTCAAATAGTTAGTGACACTCAGAGTATTCAAATAAATAGACGCAACCAAAAAGTCAATAATATCGGTACAAACAAAGTTTCCATAATGTTGTCAACATTATAGTCGCTCAAAAGGTCGAGACGTTTAAAACGTCATATAGATAGGTTCAGTCAAACCGTCATAAATATGGTTACAGTCATCCCGCCAAAGCATTTTATGTGTTCAAAAATATGGAAAACCTTAGAAAAATAAACTTTACTACTATACATTTTAAATACCTATTATTTCTCACATCAATTAATGTGAAAACAATTATACAGAAAAATGAAAGGAATAGAAACTACTGTTGTCCTGTTCATTTTAAGCATGACGTCATAGACATGTCTTTTGTTTTTTAAAGGCTCGTGCATAGCCTTTTACGATACTTGTAAGCAATAAACAGCTGACTGAAAATAGATGTACCTAAACCTCATTGATAGTGAGCATGACTATAATATTATATCCCATAGAGCTCTTGCTCTATCTATCTATATATTTTAATTATACACTCTTGTGCATAATTAAAATTTAAATGATTCAATATCATGATCATTTTATTTTAACAATGAACGTCGACAAAATTACTAGACTCGATAGTGCTTGCAAAAAAGAGGTGCAAGCGATTTTCAACCTTATTGACTATTATTCAAAAACCGCTATTTAAAACATAAACAAGGTAATAGAGTGGATAAATAACTAAAAATAAACAATAAAATAATGTCAATAAGGTCGATAATCGCTTGCATCAATTTTTACAACTAAAATCGTTTAAATTAAGAAATCCAACCATTGTTTTTTCAATTTTCTCTAGTTTTTGACTGCTTACCATCAGGCGGGCTGTGTGCTTGTTTATACATACCTATATTTATAGGTATGTATAAACAGTATATACTTACCTATAAATATAGGTATGTAGTGCGAATATGGTTACGGAGACACCTTCCTCCCTCAAATATAAATTCGATGTTTTGTGGTGTCACTAATGCGATAAGTAACCATATTTCTAGCTTGCTTTAGTATTGCACTTGACATTGATATTACTGACAGATAAATAGACATGCAATTACAACCCTAGATTGCCTAAAGAGGTTTTCGTCTTTGGGAAACCGTTTATTTCTATAACATGCTGGTTTATTTTTCTAATGTGTTCCAAATTTTTGAACTAAGTGTTCAAAAGTTTAAATGCTTGGATACCATTGGCGGGATGACTGTAACCATATTTATGACGGTTTGACTGAACCTATTTATATGACGTTTTAAACGTCTCGACCTTTTGAGCGACTATAATGTTGACAACATTATGGAAACTTTGTTTGTACCGATATTATTGACTTTTTGGTTGCGTCTATTTATTTGAATACCCTGAGTGTCACTAACTATTTGACGCTGACTGTACACACTCTGCTTAGTTTGGTACTTTGAGATGGTGGTGTGTGAAATGACCCAAAATATTTATTTTATTTATTTATTAAGTTTGCAGTAGTTAGGAGCAAGTTAGTGTCAGAGATTTGATTTTACACTATACTCCATTTGTTTAGGTACTTAACTAAAGGTTAACAATAAATACAGTGGCATTCAGGGCTGTTCAACCTTTTATTACAATGGTATGTTATGAATTGGGAGTGAAATGAGTTTACCTTTTAATTGACTAACTAACAACGGGGACCATTTTGGTTACCCGTTGAAAGGGTTTTCAATAGGGTTTTTGCAAAGTGTTGTTAGAAAACCCAATTTATAGAGGTTACACTTTTTAACAGTAAGCCGCAATAGGTTACCTCTTAAAAACCCTTTCATTTTGGTTCTGTTTAAATTCTTACTGGGTTATATTATTACAAGGTAAGCCATTCCGAACGGGTTACCCCTTCAACCACTGTAACAGGGTAACACTTTCCGAGTCCAAACACTAATTTGATCTCTAGTAACCTTGCATTAAGTTAAAAATAGCATGCATTGAGCTAGCACGTGTCAAGTTGCCACTTGCTCTGAGTTAAATAGACCACAGCAACTCGATAAATATGGGACTATGGTTATCAATCTCTGTTCATCCCTCCTCTCTACATCATGATCAAACCATCATAATGTAGCTTCTATACATTTTTTTATTGTTATTGTGTACCTACATAATTACCTAAATTTAATTAAGTACCTAATCTTTACCTACAGAATTGATAAACCAATATTAAACATTATAGGGCACTGCGTGATCAAGCCTTATGAACGAAACTACTTAGTAATACAATTCTAGATGTTTGCAAGAGAAATTTCTATATAGTCTCCTCACCCTACCCTAACAACGTAAATTATTATGATAACCATACGGTTACCTTGAAAAACCCTATCAAGAGGATAACCCCTTCAATTGGAGAGGATTCCGGCGACCGGGACCGCAATTAACTCGAAAAATATTAAAATAAATAATATTTTTCTTCCGGCGACTGGGACCACCAATAAAACAATACTAAAATCAAAAACAGTACAATCAAACAAAAAAAGTGTTCAAAGTAGTAATTTAAAAAATAAAATTCCAACAATTGGGTTTGGGCAACAATGTTTGGTTCAACGATTGAAAATATCAACTAATTGTGGTTGTTGACTGTGGTTATAGTATTTTAAATAACAGCATCCCTGTTATTTAACTCGTTTACGACTGATTGTGTGAAATTGTGAAAGCAGTGATAGCCTAGTGGTATGACCATTGGACTGGCAAGTCAAAGGTCTCGAGTTCGAATCCAAGGCACGCACCTCTGACTTTTCGAAATCATGTGCGTATTTATAATTAATTATCAATCACTTAAACGGTGAAGGAAAACATCGTGAGGAAACCTGCATACCTGAGAGATTTTCTCGACGGTGTGTGAAGTCTGCCAACCCGCATTAGGCTAGCGTGGTGGACTATATCCTAATTCCTCTCATCCACAGTCCTTTGGCAGGCTTGCGCGGGGACACAAGTCCAATGCGTAGAGGCTCCTTGGAGAGATTTTATCTAAATATGGGATGGGGGACCAACCCGGACACTCCACTCCACTTACTGCATGCCTGTACTATAGAAGTACAGGCATGCAGTAACCCGGGCGGGTGTAGGACTATTGTAAAATATGGAACTATAATTTACTGGGATTATGGATATGGGGGTTTGGTGGAATGTAACCTCTACTGCCGGAGGAAAACATCGTCTGCCTTACAGCCTTGAACATACATCCTTAGGGATGACAGATGGTGACTCGCCACCTCACTAGCTAGACCCCTCGAAAACCTGCCAGTACAGGCAGAAGGCGGCAACAGCGGTGTGAGCGGCTAGGGGTGTATAGAGGTGCAGCCCCGGTTCTCCATCGCGGGTCTTTCAGTGACCCGGATCGGGTTACTCCGCTATTATGCCATAAGACACTTCCAAGCATATAGCTCTGGCGGCCCCCCTTTGGCCGGCCAGTTATGGCATGACAGAGTTGAGAGTCCTTCGGGCATTCCACTCGAGGCCCTGACCGACTCTGGGGCAACAAGGACTCAGTGTCGCCACTCACCATCAGCTAGCCACAAGCTGCCCTGCGGTTTGAGCGCTTTTCTTTTGACCTTATGACACATTTTTTGTTTTATTGTTATAGGTTTGTAGAACTAATCTACCTTCCAGTTTTATAGTTTTCTTACGTAATTTTTAAATGACAAGAACGGTAATCAAAGGGTGTTTTTCATATTATATTCTATATGTAGATGTTATTTTTCTATCGGATTTTTTTCTTTAATTATAACTTTGAACATTTTTTTGTTTGACTGTAAGTTTTGACTTGAACAATAGATTTTAGCATTAATTTATTGGTGGTCCCAGTCGCCGGAAGAAAAATATTAAAATAAATGGATCCGGCGACTGGGACCGCGGTTCGAGTTAATTGCGGTCCCAGGTCGCCGGAATCTGATAACTGAATCAACGGGTAACCCTTTCAATTGAATTAACTCATAAAGGGGGTTGTACGGTCCCTCCTTACTAACAATCTTTCAGCCATGTTTCCTCGACATATTTAAATATATTTATAACTAGCTGCCCCCGCAAACGTTGTTTTGCCATAAAAAAAAAAATTTAGGGGTATGAAAAATAGATGTTGGCCTATTCTCAGACCTCCCCGATAAGCACAAAAAATTTCATCAAAATCGGTCAAGCCGTTTCGGAGGAGTATGGCAACGAAAACTGTGACACGAGAATTTTATATATTAGATTGTTCATTTCATCCGTTCATTTAATAAATTAATAAAAACAACGAACAAACATAACAATAACTAATTAACACAATTTACGGCAAAAGAAACACAAAAAAGAAGAAAAGTAAAGTAAACACAAACTGCCACGAATGGCGTCAGGTTATGCAGTTAACGACTTAAGCGTAATATCGGTTCATAAATAATTTGCTGCGCTTCCTCGCAATAGGTACCTACTACTTCTCAATTTTTTCGAGTTTTATAAAGACAATGTTTTGGATACCTGGATTAATTGTTCGCTGCTTAAGAATTAATAATTGCCATTTAATATTAAACAAAGTAGTTAAATATGACAGTATATAAAAGAAAATGTGGTTTTAAATGATTAAATAATTTATTTTGGTTACGTTTTATTTCGAAATTAAAAATGGCCCTATAAGAGAACCTTTTTTATGATTTGTTTACCTTTAGTTAAGTAACTAACCAAATGGAGTAAAGGTATTGATGTGATTAGAAATACTTAAAACGAAAATAAATATAAATTATTAAGTAGTAAAAATACTTTATTTTAGAATGTTTAATCATACAACCATACCATGTAGTTTGATATTTCTGTATAAGCATAATATACAAATTATAAATTAAAAACCTCAGAAGGCACATCTATCTTTAATCACAATATAAGTATAATAGAGTTGGATGTACTGCATATTATTTATATACTTTTACTGTCCCATCCCATACCTGGGCTCAGATCCTTTAATAAAGTCATAGATCTATGGTTAACTTTTAGAATAATTTCATAAATATAAAAACTGATATAGGGTAGGTATTCAAATAAAAATAGGAACGTCAATGACCTCGAATGACCGCGATATGTCAAAAAAGTACAGCTTGCAAAGAAAATTAATTTTATTCTTTTGAAATTTTAAAAGTTATAAACAGTAATACCAAATCCAGAATTTTGCGAGTTAATAAAAGGCCGCCAAAAACTAAATTATAGACAATGTTATAAACTCGCATGGCTTTGAAGTTTTGAAGATGCCACCCTAGAATTGTGATTTAAATCCAATTGAATTTGTCTGGCACTTGATTAGCACAGTGTGGCTGACATTATTGAACATTATTGTTCAACAATTAGAAAGCCAAATTGAGAATCAACACTGGAAACTATAGATTCAATTACCAGTGACGATTGGCAAAAAGAAATAAACCACATTAAATGAATCGAAAATAAATACCAAAAAAGGGATATTTTTAAGACGACGATAACTATAGTTTTATTAAAAACACAGGGTATAAAATATTTAATTTTCTTCTAAATAACAGTCAGTGAAATATTTTAAATACCTATAAAATATTATTTCAAAAATATCTGTTTTCTCATCCTACCTAGCTGCTTTGAATTGACAGCTATGACGTCACAAGATGGCTGGAGGTCAGTCCTATTCTTATTTGAAATGCATAGTACTCGGCATGGTTGATGGATGGTAGGCAGGTATTTGTGTGTATACAGAATTCATAGTACTTTCACCACAGAATAATTAAAAGTATCGCTTTTGTTAGCAAAAGTGATTTTTTTTTATCATTAGAGTATACATTCCTAAGGATGGTAAGGAATGTATACTCTGTCTACTCATTTATTCACTTTTTGGCAGTGATTGCAAAACATTTTCATTTTATTGACCCTTTAATTGGTATGTATTTTAAAAGGATTCTTTAATTTACATATTTTATTAGTGAATGAAAGGTTTTTCCTATACTCATTTACCAAGGTATAAATATCGGTATATAGGCATATTATTATCTTATTTTTTAAGTTAAAACTGCTTATTGACTCATTAAGATTGATTATAAATAACATCTTTTATGTTATTTGGAATAGTTATGTTCTAAAGCAACTGTCAAAACTCAAAAGTGAATAAACGAGTGGTTAGAGTATAGGTAGGTATGTTCAGATACATCAAATGATAAAATTCAGGCAAGATGAGAGGGAGAGAGAAAGGTTCTAAGAGTAAAATAAACTAGGATGTTATTTAGAAAAGGAAAAATTGGACCGCGGGCAGGATTCGAACCTGCGTCTTCTGGTTAGGTACACCAGACGCTATGACCACTAAGCCACCGCGACTCCTACCCGTCATGTCGAATTTTTCCTTCCCATACTGAATTTACGTCTTTATGGTGACGTCAAACGTTTCTAAATAACTTTAAAATCTTAGCATGGAAAATGCCAAACATATACAAAAAGATAGTATAAACTAGGATGGTTAATTTTGTAAAATTTTTACCTATTGCTTTTCCCTATTAAATTTCCAGGTGTACAAAGCTGACAAATCTGGATTAATTATAGAAAAACTGGAAAAGGTTGATGCTACAAAGATAGAAGAAAGAGCAAAGAGATTTGGTTTAAATCTCACTGGTAACAGGGTTATTACACAAAGACAAATAGATGAACTTTATTCGAATTTTGGTATAGAAAGTGGAAACGAGAGACATTTTCGTTTTGATGCAATAAATTTGAATGGTGTTAATGGACTCACTACAAAAGAAATATTTCAATATTTAGAAGATTATAAGCCCTTGTCTTTAGAGTGGATTGAAGAAGCTTCATGTAAGTCTAATTTTAACCACATTTTTGGAATAAGTAAGTACTAGTAGTATTATACTCTGTCGACTATAATGTACTCCTTCCAATATTTTATTTTACGTTTGACGGCTGCTTAAGAATGTAACTGTTCCAAGATTTGTAGAAGTAAACTTTAAAATGCAAGGTAAAAGAAATATATAAATTGCCTAATCATATTATGTATTTATCTATCCTATTTATTACCCACTTAAATGCCTCCGTTTAATAAAAAATAATGATAATTAATTTAAATTGAACTTATTACACCTCATCACAAATAAAAATAATCAAACACAAAAGGTTGTACATATTGTAAATTACATCTACAAAGTTATAGTAATATTATCAGTAGCATCTTGAAGTTTGGATACATTCAATACATAATAAGCATTTTAAAGTTAATTTTAATGTTATTAATCTGGAACAGTTACATTCTAAGTCTATGTCAAAAAGTGAATAACCCAGTGGGCAGAGTATCCAACCATTATTTAATTAACTGATTCTATTTAATCTACATACATATCTACATACATTCAATACATAATAAGCATTTTAAAGTTAATTTTAATGTTATTAATCTGGAACAGTTACATTCTAAGTCTATGTCAAAAAGTGAATAACCCAGTGGGCAGAGTATCCAACCATTATTTAATTAACTGATTCTATTTAATCTACATACATATTTCACGCATGTCTTTTTTTAATTGAGGCAGAGAATATAGATGTGCTGGAATCCTAGAATTATGTCTCTTCATGCATGATCGTCGGTTTAGGGTGCTCTTACCCTGGAAATTTGTAAGAACGTCTGCAATATGATTGTGGTCCGGTCGGCGGGGTCGGTCTCTTCCAACTCTTCCATCCATACTAGCCGTTTCGTCAATCTGCGTTCATCCATCCTGTACATGCCCAAACTATCTCAACATACCTTGCTCAATCCTTGTTACATCTTCTTTCATTCCACAAGGCTCCTTTATCAGTTATCACACTGTTCCTCACTCTTATATTTCAAAGTTACACCACATATACTACTCTCAAAGCTCTTATTTCTACAGCATTAATAATTCTAATTTCATGTTTCTTTTGCCAGAATCAACTATCACTACCATTAATTACATTATTGTTGGTGCCGACACTCCTCTAATCACAGCCAGATGTGCCTCTTACGACACTTTTTGGCTGTTCATAAAAGTGCGTAGCGCCCCATTCAAGGGGTTAGCAGCACTCACTCTTCTTTTAAAATAGCTCTCAAACTTCAAACCCTCGTAAACATAGATCACAGCAATACAAACTCTTTCACTTGTTCCATTTTTATGCCACCTATCTAATTTGTTCATTCACTATTGTTATCACAACTTTTACATTGTATGTAGTACTAGCGACCCGCCCCCGCTTCGCACGGGTGCAATATACATGTATTATACATATAAACCTTCCTCTTCAATCACTCGTATCTATTAAAAAAAACCGCATCACAGTCTGTTGCGTAGTTTTAAAGATTTAAGCATACATAGGGATATAGGGACAGAGAAAGCGACTTTGTTTTATACTATGTAGTGATGTAAAAGTTGTCGACAACGCTAAGAAGGCTTATGTGACCGTTTCTTTTTGTAGAGTGGCACAAACCCATTACTCCAAAGACCATTCCAGCACAAGTTGAAAATTTGAAATTTAATCTTGTAATCTTAAAACACGTTTTAGAGCTTGATTTTAATTTCTCCATCAAAACAAAGCTAATTTAGGGACCTTAAAGTAACCTAAGCTATTTTCTACATCAAGAATTAGTTCTGTACAAAACTTTGTTCAGTAGATAACTTGGCAATAAGTCACAAACAGACACATGTTTTGAATAAGTTTCAAACTTTTGGTTCTTTTACTTTCAGGTAATATTGTTTGTCAGGATCATATTTCAGCAGCATTAGCATTGCTGGTTCATTCCAGAGAAATAAAAGATGAGAACTTGAAAGAAATACTTGCAGGTAAATCAAATAACCATTGGCGAGAAGGTATGCCACACCCAAAAAAAGATTTGATATTAATGAGATTTGCCACAAATGGGGACAAGAAAATAATTAAAAAGAAATCGCATAGTCAAAATATTGATAAATATTATGACCAAAGTATGGATGCCGTAAGCAAGAATCCATGGGGTGATCTATGTAAGTCATGGGGAGTTTACGACCACCAAGAAGTTTTTCAACACAAGCCTAGATATAGGGATGAAGATGAAGATGTCATCGATAAACCAGATAAAATGATTAACATAAAAAATAAAAGTTTAGCTAGTCGATTAGGAAAGCGCCATTTTGGTAGTGATTACAAAAATGAGAAGGCTGCAGATAGTGATTCAGATTCGGAATGGAAAATTAAATCTAAGACGCCCAGAATGAGGATGCATGCAGATGATGAAGAATCTAAACAAAAAAAAAAGATAGCTTCACAATATTCCAAACATCCAGATGGCTATTCAGCTTTGTCAATTCAAGTAGAGAATTCTCTTAGTAATTATGGGAAAAAGGAACACACAAAGCTATCAGATAAATTTAAAAAGCAAAACATCTACAAGAACAAGCATAATATACGGTCTAGATTAGGTGAAAAAGTTATTCCTTTGGAAGCTAACGAAAGCCTTTCAAGTGATGAGTCATCAGACAATTCTGATAGTAATGTTATGAGTAGAGTACATAAAGTGAATAACACTAATAGTGTATGGTCTAGATTAGATAAGAAACCCAATAATATAAGTTCAAGTGTGCAGAGTGATTTGCGTCAAATATTGAAATCAAAAAAGCACAATAAATCTGATGACCTAAGAGATAAATTGGGTCAGTCAAAACAAAGCAATTTACGAATTGAAATTGACAATAACTATGCACATTTATAGTGTATCTTCTAGCATAATTTATAATTTCATCATTAGTATTTTAGCCAATTATATGAGTGTCTTCAATAAACATGATCTAGATAATACATGAATTTAATGACCCATTTTATTAAATGATATCTTTAAGCCTAATTAAGGAAACAAAAATCCTATTTAAATCATGAAGGTATTTCAATAATACTTCTAACCCAGTAGTTGTATATGGTACCGATTACTTTAAGACATAAATAAATCAATAATCATCGAAAAAAGAAGTAGAAATTTTTTACTTTCGACTAAAAACAGTGACGGCTTAAAATATCAACTTTATTCACTTTACAGTAAGCAAAAGAAGGTGACTTACCGTGGCAGTGCGTGGTCCCTATAATAGACATTTTATTGAAATTGTTAAGTCAGTCGTACAGTCGACAAAAGAGTTATATATATAGGCAGCGGGCGATATCTACGTCTTGACATAGAAATAATTATCCGCTAAAGGGTTTGGTATGTCTATGTAGGCAGCTACTAGCATACTGCGTTAAACCTTTCAAAACATATTTTATGGCCCTGACTACAGCCTGCACATGTAACTTTGTCGATTGTACACAAAATTTATCTGAACTTCAATTACACTATTTTATGACTTATTGAGTACCAAACCACCATAACTGAAAAAAGTGCTAATCATTCAGTCTGTATTTTCCTACTTGCACAAATAAATAAAATTATACTTAAAATTATTTGAAATAAAACGAATTTAATCTATTTTATTTCTGAGATGTCAAGAGATGTCGCTATTTCGTTTGTATCTATGTATATTTAGTTTTAGTGTTATGTCGAAAATCCAATGTATATTTTTATTTTATAATATAAAACCAACAATTCTTATTTTATAAAAAAATCCCATGTGTAAGTGAAAAATAGTAGAGAAGTTTTTTAGTTTTATACAAGTGAATTATACAAGGTCATTCTTAGTATAGGCGAAACCTGAAACACGTGTCTATTATTTTTATGTAAAGAATCTATGTACAGTATTTCAAAACGGTATCATGACAAAATCACAAAGTTATAAGCATCTTATGTTACCTCGTTGTCCATGCAAAAACATGCGCACCACGCGGCACGAGGCGCCCACGCGCCGCCGCCCGCGCCCCGCGTCGTCTTGTGCTCATTGAAAGAAATTATTTGGCAGTAGTACCTAACCATACGGCGATTGTATTGCAATTAACTGGTGACAACATTTTTCATCATACTTGCAGGCTTTGGACTGCCGCAATGGTTGTGTAGGTAGATATTATTATGTACTTTATTCGTAAATACGGCCGTAAGTGATAAAATTTAGTCAATGCGATTAGTGCACCTTATGCCAACCACTTAAAGGTCAAAGTGGATGAAAAGTGTTAAACATCGCATTACTTAACCACAGCAGGCTGTAGGTGTAAATAACAACTTTCTACATTTAACCGTTTTGGCTAGGCATGGCATGTTTAATAATTTAAATCATCACTTTTTACTATGATTGACTTTAAAGTTATTTTAGCGAAGCAAAAATCCGACCGCGGGCAGGATTCGAAATCCTCATGGGCTGCCGCCGCCCGGGGAAAGCGACGGGGCGTGTCGGACTCCACCCATATGGGGTGACCTACCGACTAAAACCATACGGGTGTTTCGCCTCGCCACTTTTTGCTGGGGTCACGTGAGCGAGGTTCCATACCTCCGCGACCCCAGCAGTGGTAGACCAGCTCAATTTAGGAAGACAATGTGCGTGCCCCACCTGCCAATCCAGTGTGAGTGGAGTGCGGTAATCAGCCGCACCTCCAACTCGGGCCTCGTGTTGTTGGGCGGACGGGCTTCCCCAAGTCCGCCGCCCGTGGCCGTTTTATGGTGGTTCGAACAGAGTGTAATCTGACCTGTTCCTGCGCCCCGTTCAGCGGGCGCGGGTTGGCAGTGTGGAGGCAGTCTCCCTCTTCCTTTCTGTGGCCTCCGGCGCCATCAATCCTCGCAGAAGAGCATCACTTGCCAGGCGTCTGGATTCCCGACCATGCGACACAGGTACTTCCCGAAGCATCTATGATATGAAAGTACCTTTTTTTTTTTTGACGGGGTTGGAAATGCTTTATGCACTGCCCACCACTCCGGGGAGAGCGGTGGGGTATGTCGGACTCCGCTCTGATAAGAGCGATCTACCTACGTTTCGCGTCACCACTTTAATGCCGGGACTACGGGAGCGCTGTAGCATTCGTCCGCAGACCCGGCAGTGGCGGGTCGCCGCAGCGGCCCCCTACGCGTAAGGGGAGAGAGACAATGTTCATCCTCCCCTTCTTCCACCGATCCGCTGAGCGGGACGCGGAAACTGCAAACCGCGTCACCTTCTCGGGCCTTGTGAGTGGGCGGTCGGACTTCCCCAAGTCCGCCGCCCGTGGCCGTTTATGGTGGTTGGAACAGGGCATTGTCTGACCTGTTCCTACGCCCGGTGCGAGGGCGCCGGGCGCGGATCGGCAGGGTGGAGGCACTCTCTCTCACCCTCTCTGCTTCTTCCTTCTGCGAGAGAACCTCCTCGCAGAAGGCGACCGTTGCCTGCCAGGCTTCGGCGCCGCCGACCATATTAGATATTACGGCCGGCAGCGCAAGGTCCATCCCGATTGCGTCCATAAGGACACGGCGCTGCCCTGCCCACGCTGTACACTGCTCGAGCGTGTGCTGCGCCGTGTCCTCAAGGCAGTCGCTGCAATGATGGCAGCGGGCGTCAGGTTTGATATGAAAGTACCTGTGCCATCCGGAACGTCAGCACGCCGTAATGTTAGTTACGTGCTCAGAACGGGATGTAGGGCTTCGACTGTCTGGAGTCCAGCGCTTGGTCGTTCAAGCCACTCCGCCCATTCTGCGATCGCTGCTTGCAGTGGTACCCTACACTGGTCCATCTCCCTCGGGACCACCATCTCTTCATGATCCCGCCCCTCCTCGGGCCATGTAGAGTGATGTAAGGACCAGGGCGTCCAGGTCCCAAGGAGGGACTCTACTCAAACCGGCATGTACTAAGTACTAACTCAAACATATCGTAACAATTGTTCGAAATGTCCCCCTCTTTGTCTTATGCACAGACGGGCGCGCTTACGTAAATTTCTATTTAATTTATTTAAAACGTAATGATTGTTTTTAACACTGTCAAATGCACTTTCAATTTTTAAGTCTGTTTCACTTTGAGGCTCTGTTTGGTATACTAGATCTTTTACGTGACCCCAAAGATAAAAATCTAAGGGAGTCAGATCTGGCCCGCCGCGACCGATCCATTGCTCACCGTATTCCTGGTTGAGATATTCCCGCACTTGCCTTGAAAAGTGTGCGGGGGCACCGTCGTGCTGGTAATAAATACCCCGACCGCCACGGTAAATGTCCAGGGACAGGTCGTCTAAAATGTCTGGTAGGGTATTAGTGAGGAAATTTAAATAGGTGGCACAATTTAACCTCGGCAAGTAAATGGGTCCTATCAGATAGTTGTTTACTATGCCCATACATTCACAGAAAAACGGTGCTGGAAAGAGTACGCGCGCTAGGTGCGGGTTTTCATGAGCCCAGTAGTGACTATTGTGAATATTGTACAGCCCACGACGCGTAAATGTACATTCGTCTGTCCATAGAATGTTGGCGTTACGATTATTCAGCCACCACTGGCAAAATGAAATTCTTTGTAACTGATCATTCTCGCAGAGTTCTTGGGCACGTCGGAAATGATATGGATATTGTCCATAATCTCGCAACGTGCGCCATGCGTAGGCCTGGCTGACGTTAAATAGCCTGCCGGCCTGTGATGTGCTGCTCTCGGGATTGTTGACCATGTAGTCTAAAATTCCTTCTTGGACTGTGGTAGGAATTCGACTCACACCTCTATCAACGGCTGTCGGAGGTCGAAAGGTACCGTAGTCCCTACATCTCTGTGTGGCGGCAAGCATAGTGTTCCACGATACTCTAATGCCGAATTGTTCTTCGTACCGCCGCACTGCAAGAGATACGTTATCACCACAAACCGCTAGTGTACGTACCATTTCCGTGTACTGAACGTTTGTGTATGAGAAAGACATTATTACACGACACTTTTTACTCACGTTTTGTACACACGACACTTTTTACTCACGTTTTGTATACAGTTACACACGATCAACCGAAACACAACTATCCGGACGCGCGCTCGCGATATGTAGGTACCTAACTGAACGGGAGCACGATACGTGCGCAATGACCTGTAGCATCCGGGCGACTGAAGGGATGGATTAGCCCCTGCCCCGCGTGCGCCCGCGCCCGCCCAGTCCTGCTTCGACCGTGGCATGCCACGTGACCTGTGTTGCGCGCATATGATTGCGGATAGGTACTTAGTGTCGCTCGGTGTCCTACTCGTAACATTTATTAAATATTTTTGGGACAAAATATAACATGATTTAAAAATTATTGGAATCGATTCAGTTACTGATTCTGAACAAACTATATTCAGGTTTCGCATATACTAATAATGACCTTTTATAAAACTAGAAAAACAAAATAAAACTTCTACGGTTAAGTTGTTACAAACCTCTGCGGACGAATGCCACAGCGCGTCCGTAGTCCCGTAGACGCGAAACGCCGAAGTTGGTTTTAGTCGGCAGCTCGCTCTTTTCAGCCACAGTATAGGAAAAGAGCGGAGTCCGACACACCCACCACTCTTCCCGGAGCGGTGGGTAGTGCCTAAAGCATTTCCAACCCCGTCAAAAAAATAAGGATGTTACAAACCTACCTAAAAACACCGTCAAGTGAATTACAGTAGATCTAAGTTTAACCAACGGTGACACCTAATTTTAGCCGGCTAAAACTAGGTGTAACTGCACTTCGGCTTTTCACAGTAGCATATACAACTAAATAACGACGTATCAACTATTATATTATATAATTATGATAATTACATTAAATATATTTTTTTGCTAAAACCAAAGAATTAAATCGTCTCGAAAACGTGTCCATATAGAGATGAGTGCATGCACACATTCCATGTAGAGACAGAACGGCAGTGTGCAATATTCAGTATGAGTGAACGAGACAACAACAGATTTGATACTTCCGATATCAACCAGTTTACTTACGGAAACGTGACCATTATTTGACGCGGTATCTAACGATTTAAATCTTTGGATAAAACTGGTTTATATAGCCTTTACGAACACGGCTATGTAAATCTCAATAATTTATATTTTATGTGTAGGTCTTATTATCCCCGATCGTATCTAAGGCTATAATTGTTACAACTTGTATTTACTTCACCAACTACATAATAAACAAGTTTGTTTGTACTGTTAATGATAATAATATTTCACGAAGACCACAGAATAACATTACTCCGTACTTAAATAATATTAGATCGGCCGCGGTCCCACCCTAGGTTCGTTACTATTATAGATGTAGTATTGAACTGACGTCCAGATTGTTTAAAGAATCAATATTATCTGTTGCAGATATTTTATGTGAGAAATTAAACGCCGTCGTGCACAAAACTTATTTATTTCTGCAAAAATCTTACTCGTCCATCTTTACAGAGTTAACGTCTTAGCTCAGTCTCCGCCATATTCCTCTTCCTTCCTCCCTCTCACTCGCACACACGCTCTCTCACTCACACTCTGTCTCGTTCATAATCATACCATAAATAAAGGAACACAATACTTAGGCTTAGGTTTCCACACATGACTCCAGGTGACTATCCATCTCTTTCATTCCCAAATTTTATGTATCAAGGTACAGGGGCCAGCACATCGAGCTACCCCAATCTGCCAAATTTCTTTGATAGATTTTCAACTTTAATACAAAATGTTATGGTTAATGATCAGTTGTTAGGAAAATTTTACAGTTTTGGATAGCTTGACCTGCTGGCGTCTGTACATCTACAACACTTACTATTATAAAGAGGAAAGATTTGTATTTTTGTGGGTATGTTTGTAATGAACAAAGTCAAACTACTGTGCCGATTTCAAAAATTCTTTCACCATTGGAAAGCTACATTCACCCTGAGTAACATAGGCTATATAAATTTATTGCTAGAAAAGATTAGGGAATCTTATGTCCACCCGTGCGAAGCCGGGACGGGCCGCTAGTACCTAATATTTCTGAGATTAAAAGTTAAATAAGCGTTTTTAGTATCCTTCTAAAGAGAATTAATCCCTACTAGTAATATTATAAATGCGAAAGTTACTGTCTGTCTGTTAATTTATTTATATTTTAATGTACACCAAGTAATTAAATAGTTTACAAACATACATTTTGTACAAGAGATACAATGGGTGGACTTATTGCGGTCTGCGATTTTTTCCACGCAACCTTTGGATGGACACAACTGCACTGGACAAAAGTAGTGTTTGTTACGCTTTAACCACTGAACAGATTTTGATGAATTTAGGCACAGATATAGATGAGACCAGAGAAGGACAAATCCGTTGGGATGCGAGTGAAACCGCTGGAATAGCAGGAACAATAGATTATAAATGTGAAAGGAACTGTGTTACATTTTCACACCTAAACCTCTGAACCAATTTTGATGGAATTTGGTACAGAAATAGATTAGACCGTGGAGGACATGGGCTATAATTATACTTTTGTCTCAAAAAATCATTTGGCATGTGAGTCAACAGTTATTTTGTTATACAAACGTGACGATTCACTACTTACTAGACAAATAAAATACCTGTACTATTTGAAAAATAGCATGTCAGCTTAAATAAAAGTGTACAGATTCAGAACGTAGTTTTACTTATTGAGCGCCTCTGTTACGCCAGATTTATTGTTATGTAGTTAACTTTTTAAGTTACGCATGTAAACAAAGAATTTAGTATCTACTAGGTAGCAAGCTTACAATTTTAATACCTACTAAAACGTGTGTGAAACTAAACAAGCAGATTAGAAATCTATCCTTAATTCAGTTGGTGGCGTGGCTAATGTTTTACTGGACTAGTGATGACTGTAACGAATGTTCCATTTCCCAAATTCGCGAAAGAGAATATCCGCTTTTTAAATTTGGCGCCAAAAGCATGCAATTTCACCATATTCCCAAGAATGTTACCTATTGGGTTTTTTACGAAATTCTCAACAGTAGCTACCTACTTAATGCATTTAAATAACGAACTTAGTAATACAATAGCAAGTTTCATTTCAGCATGCAACTAAATAAGTTTTCAGTTGATGGGTGTGCACAAGTTTGAGTTGTCGAGTCTCCAGTTTGTTTGTTCTTGTTTTTCTTCTGCTAGCTCATGAGACATTCATTAGCGCCATATCGATCTCTCTCTTCTGTTTATCCTAATTCACAGTCTATTAGGTAGGTATTGATATTTCCCTCATTATAGATATTATCATCTTAGAACAGGGCTGTCAGGGCTCGTAGTTAAATAATAACTAAGCTGACCAACCAATCTGCAAGGTTAACCGGTTGTGACTGTCTGATGGCAGTCGCGTTGTGTAAAATACTGACATTTAGCCATCTGATTAAACAAGAAGCCGAATCCAACATTTTTGGGAAAAGGTGAGGAGGATGATATTTCCTCTTTATAACTTCATACAGCATCTCACTAAGATACTACAAATCGAGTAACTTGGAAACGCTGTTTTGTTGATGTGTCTTTTAAAATTAAATTAAAATTTAGTTACTTCTAGGCAACCTGTGAATCAGCCATTAGAAAAACACTTGATACATGCAAAGTGCATGCATGATGTGATTGATTTTTTTTGTTTCCAGTCCTCTTAAACAATTTAAGGCATTCTGGAAGAAATCATCATTTTGAATGAAACCTGGAAAAATATATTTGAACACTGGGTTATTTTATGTTCCGGGACCATACTGAAATTTCGAAAACAAAATAACTTTTCTGATAGTCTGTGAGGACTGAGGGACCGCACTTTAAGGGCTGTAGTCTTCCCACATTTATTTTGTTCTACAATAGACTTTAAATATCTTTTTATTATTATTTTTTCGAAATTCCAGAAAAAGCCATAGTTTTTAGTTGGTAGGAGTCCGAAATACCTGCTGATTTCCCAGGTGGCGGAAGACCCATGAGGATTTTCAGTACTTTCCAACACATTCGAGTTTGGTGACCTCCAGAGCCATAATATACCTACCAATTTCTTTTTGTTTCCGGGCGAATTGAATTTGTTTAGCAGGGAGGTACGGTTAACTAGAATAAGCGTAGCGTCGTCAGGTGAAGTTTTCACAAGGAGACCTGTCTCGCACCACAGCTTCCAATAACATTATTAAATGAAAGGCGTTTTTGCAAATTACTCAATTTGTGACAAGACTTTATTAAATTGATTAATTTACGTGCACATTGACGTAAGAAAACATTGCAATAATGAATTTTCATTTATTTATCTAGAAAGCAAATTTAGCAAATAACTAAGTTCACTGCTTAGGGCGCAGACCTACTTTCTCCCCGGTTCTTATAGTGTTGTATTCAGGGACCATTTTGGTTACCCGTTGAAAGGGTTTTCGATAGGGTTTTTACAAAGTGTTGTTAGAAAACCCAATTCATAGGGGTTACACTTTTTAACGGTAAGCCGCTGCAATGGGTTACCTCTTCAAAGCCCTTTCATTTGGGTTACCTGTTTAAATTCTTACCGGGTTATACTATTAAACGGTAAGCCGTTCCGAACGGGTTACCTCTTCAATCACTGTAACAAGGTAACACTTTCCGAGTCCAAACACTAATTTGACCTCTATTAACCTTGCATTAAGTTCAAAATAGCACGTGTTAGTTGCCACTTGCTCTGAGCTAAATAGACCACAGCGACTCGATAAATACGGGACTATAGTTATCGATCTCTGTTCATCCATTCTCTCTACATCATGATCAAACCATCATAATACATTTTTTATTGTTACTGTATACCTACAGAATCGAGCACCCAATATTAAACGATATAGGGCACTGCGTGATCAAGCCTTATGAACGAAACTACTTAGTAATACAATTCTAGATGTTTGCAAGAGAAATTTCTATATTTTACAGTCTCCTCACCCTACCTAACAACGTAAATTATGATGATAACCATACGGTAACCCTGAAAAACCCCATCAAGAGGATAACCCCTTCAATTGGATATCTTAAAGGAAAGGGTAACCCCTACCACTGGCTAACATATTGAAAGGGTTACCCATTCATTGGTGTTAGGAAAAGGTTACAGGAACGAAGAGGTAACCTCATCCATACGGTAACCGAATCAACGGGTAACCCTTTCAATTGAATTAACTCATAAAGGGGGTTGTACGGTCCCTGGTTGTATTACACGAAGTAAATGTATTTTTACTATCTTTAGAATTATTTATTAGGATTTGTCTTTTGTTATGGAATAAATTATTGTATGTATTGAAATAAAACGATTTGTTTCGGTTTTTATCGCGTTATATTGATATGATTAGTATCGATATTATACTGATAATATTATTGGAGTCTACCCGTGACCATAGACGCTTTAAAGTGTTCGAAACGTCGGGAATAATAATGTCATTAAAACGCGATAAAATGCGTAAAAAGTAGTTTTATTTCAATGTCTAATATTCGCTAAGTGTCAGAAATCAATATGTTATTGAATGATAGCCGTATTATTATGAGCATTTGTAATGTATTATTTGCGATTGCAAAGCTTGGTGATAATAAAATAGAAGATTTATAAATTTATACACTAAATAATGTAGTAATGGTATGTATAATTGTCATAAAAATGTCTTAATTTTTAATGTCTATAAACAGAAAATAAATATTATTAATTTTTTAGTATCTGAAATTTATTTAGTCTTATTTAAGAGTGAATAGACTATGTAAACATTTTTTTTTGTTAACATAATCCAAATTGATCTACGGCATCCACCCTAATGTTAATAGCTATGCTCATAAAATAAATTTGTCTGGGAGCTGATGGCTTACGTACAACTGAATTAAATATGCTTTAATATGTTACACTGGCTGGATGCATCGTTAGTATCGTTTAAGTGAACACTTATTAAATGAACAAGTAGTGTAATATTGACAAATCATTTTTGTTAATAAGGTTAGTTAAGTTATTGCTTTGATTATGATTTGAAAACTTAAAAACTTAAATATAACTTTATTCGACGTAATGTTGATGCTCAATGCAATCAACATTACATGTTTCTTTGTGGTTTGACCAAAACTTTTAAATAATCATTAAAGCAATCTCCACTATAAATAGTAGTAGATATAACTAAAGATAGTCAACAGATCAACTCTTCAAACAACTTTTATATCTCTAATTCTGGCACGTCACTTTCACATTCCAGATAATGAAATTATTACAAACTTGTTCTTACAGTTCAACTTTTGTAAAAAAAGTACAACATTGTTCCCAATGATTTTTTAAATTAATAAATAATAACTTTCTTACTAATATACTATGTATAATGGTCCGAGAGGCCGTGAGGTCATATCGTTTTGGTAAGAAAGTGTTATACTTTATCGTTAACTTGAAACTGGTGTTCATCTCTGACATGAAAGCGTGGCTAGTTTTAATAGCCAATAATTGTAGGCTAACAACTTCCCTCGCTAGTCAACAATTCACGTTCTGAACATACAATGTAGGTGCTAACAGTTATTTGATAGACTTTGATTAGTGATAATCGCTTTACAAGTTATTTTAGCGAAGGAGATATTCCCAACTGGCAGTTTTTGTTAATGATAAAGCATAGTCGTCAATACTTCACTTTAATCACAAATTTAAATTATAATTTTGTCACCATCTCTCAGTTCATATGATGTGTATAGTTATATCCTGTTTTGTCTCATTTCGAAGGACTGTGTCAGTCGATCTAGAGAAGATAAAACAGTGTGTAATATACGCACCTTATAATACGGTAATTAGTAAGAACGTAAGAAAATAAGAATAAGAAAATATTTAGTGGAATGTTTCAGTCTTACATTATAAGTACTTTCCGTATGAACGCCTTGCGTCATCATAGTGTAAATAATAATACCAAAAATGGTAGAATCACGATCGATTAACATAATTAATCGTTGCTGTGTTTGACAAAATAATCACTTCACTTTTTTTCCTTATCTTTCTCCTCCTTGCGTTCACTTGAGTCTTCTTTTTTCTTTGCTATCAATGTGTGCTTGGCTTTCTTTAATTGTTTTTTAACTTTATCTTTAACTTTACTTTTTTTGGGCGTTGGTAATACTTCTACTGATTTTATGGATGAACTATTTGATTCACTATTTCTTTGTGCTGAAATGTAAAAAAAAAAACAAATATAATTTCTAATCTCGAATCTTTTTTTTGTGCTTACTAGTGAGAGATGATGCCATGGCTTGAATATAGGTTCTTGAGCTGTTTGTACACTTATTAAGTATAGGATGGAAACGTTGTGACAATAATTAAAATATTAAATAGGTAAAGCAATCTGGTCGACCAGTGGGAATGACATTGGGGTTTTCTATGAAATTATCAGTAGCAGCTCGGAGTTTGGATTTGTGCCCCGTTTAATGGCAATAGGTTCGCCCCCTATTATATGGGACTTAAACATTCCGGTGAACTATGGGTGTCATGTTTTATAAAATAATATTACACCTAATTGCCAATCTAGATCGACATCAAGGGCTCGATACAGAGAATGGTACTCCTCGACAGGGCGCGCATTCTGAGAAGGGTCCTCTCTTTGTAGTCTTAACTGCCGGTATCTTGGACATTAAAATAATAATTCAACTAGCAAGTAACTAAAACGCTTTTCCAATCAACATCTACAATCTCGAATGTAAATAATTCTATTGTCGCATTTAAAAAAGAATGTTGTTTTGGCATAATTTTATGAAATATCCCACCAAACCTGTGTTCCCAAATTTAGTCTTGTATAATTAACATGTAATGGGGTGAGCCTATGTCGTTAATCGGACACAAATCAAAATTGCGATGTGCTACGTGCTGCTGAGAATTTGGTAGCAAATCCCTATACCACTTTGATCGACCTGGGAATTGAACCCAGGACTTCACGTTCAGAAGCTATTACGATTAAATTATGAACATCAGATACTGAAGCCTGTTCAGCTTCTTGTGGCTGATATGATGATGATACAATATTACATGGGTCTGTAGTGTATTTTACCTCTCTTACTAGCTATTGAAGCCGCGATAGCAAGATCTTCCTGGCGTTCACGACGCCGTTCTGAGTCTATCTGCTGTACCAGCTCGTCGCGCATGCGAACAATTTCTACAAGACGTAGCACCAACTTTTCTTCACGGGCCTGAAAAAATAAATCAATTTTATGACTATTTTAAGTTTCAGTGGTTGATACAAAGCTTTTTTGGGTGTTGGTTTGTTCATGTTACCTTATCAGCATCGATGCGGTTAACAGCAGGTCGAGACTGTATAATTCGAATTTCATGTTCAATGTCAGCTTGTTCTTGTTCCAAACGTTGTTGTCGTCGTCTGAAATATTGAATGGGAAATAATATTGTACAATGCGACGATCAGTCCCACGAATACAAAGTATATTTTGTTTCATTATCATACATTTAATTATATAAGCTTAGTAGGAAGAGTTCCTTTAAAATCGAGATAAAAAATAATAATTGAAAGGTAGATCTATAAAAATGTATGGTATCCTACCCCACCACATAATACTGAACTCAGGGATCCGTGGTTTCACTAAGGTATCGAAAAAAAAAATTATTTATTACTTCAAAGGTTTATTTTTAAGTAAGTATGTCACTTATTTTTTCCCTTTGGGTTAATTCAAGAATTTATATCACTAGCGGCCCGTCCCGGCTTCGCACGGGTGGACATAAGATTCCCTAATCTTTTCTAGCAATAAATATAGCCTATGTTACTCAGGGTGAATGTTGCTTTCCAATGGTGAAAGAATTTTTGAAATTGGCACAGTAGTTTTTGAGTTTATTTATTACAAACATACACACAAAAATACAGATCTTTCCTCTTTATAATAGTAGGGTAGATTATTATAATCATACTACCTTCGTAGATATACGGCACTGGCACCGGCACAGAGACCGGTTTCGGGAACCGGTTACACAGGCACCGGTTTAGAGAACTACGCCCCTGATTTTTTGAATCTCTTACGAGGGAGATATCTCCCGACGCTTCCACTTACATTCCTTTTGTTTATCGTGTTTCAATCATTCACTCTTTCAACATGCTCATAATACTACAATAATATGTTTTAAGATATCTGATAAAGTTTCTGGTGTTGATATTGTACGCCGATTTTATAATCGTCCACATAGAGGCTACGTGCACTACGATGCGCTTTATAAGTTTCAAATACCGAGTAAAATGTTAATTGTATGTACTTACATATACATCAATTCAGTTTGTTTTCTGAACAAGTCATTTTTCTCATTGACTAGTTCACACAGTTGAATTACTAAATCTTCGACTTCTTCTTGCGGCACCATATCAGCTTCATCGCCTGTAATAAAAACAATTATAATAGAAATAGCAATATATACATATAATATGTATTGCTATTTCTAATATATTATAATATACGATGGGGAATAATCATGTCTGACATTAGACATGATTAATTAACTAGTGTGATTTTTAATTCATAGTAAATATCAATATCGGATCATAATAAAAAAAAAATTTTTACTTTGAAATAACAGTTGTTATTAGGGCTACTGTCTTTCAATTTGTAAGCAATGTTCTGGTCAACTGATCGAAAACATATTTTTTTATTATGTTTAGATATTGGTACCCATGAAGTAAGTTTACAATTAATTGAATATAAATTTGTAGATTTAGAATCGAAAAGAAATATAAGAGGTAAGAATTGGTGCTCGTATAGAAATAAATGTGCACGAATATGTTTACCCTCACACTTGTCGCGAATCATTCGTTCGATGAGGACTCCTTGTCGTTCGAGCCCTAGCTGCTGGGTTTCCAGTAGGTCCAATTGAACTTGCAGCTCTTCTGACGACATCTGAAGCTTGACTTCGCGCCGCTCTGGGAGGGGCAGACCCGGTGCGGGACCTTTTGTTTTACGACTCCCCGCTGTAGCACAAACGTTACTTTAAAATGTGGTTTTTATGGAATACTTTCTGCTAAACAAAATTATTAATGTACTTGAAGAATAATTATAAATCTCTTGTACAGTGGCGTAACTGGACCTTTTTTTAGGGTATGTATGGCTATTATTTTTGGCTATTTGCCGTCATGCCACCCTATTACTACGCCATTGCTCTTGTATATAACTTCAGGTAATGTATGTATGTATGTACAGTGAGCAACGAAAGTAGCTGAACATGTTGCAAACTTCAATACTATTTTTAACATGAAGTTACTGACCTGTGAAGGTTGCGCGAAATCAATGCATAGATGACCACTAAATATTTACCTTACCGTCATAATAAAAAAATCTCTTGACCAATTTTTGAGCTGTCATGTTTTCAAAATTAAGCTGTGTTCAGCGACTTTCGTTGCTGACCGTATATACGGGAACTTTTTTTAAGCAGTAGTAAAACATATTCACCTGTCTACTTAAATATAAAAAAACTATAAAAAAGAAGACTGGGAGACTTAAATGCCAACGAGCGGCTGATATCGCTGGGCAAGGTCTTGGAAGCTTGCCAGACGTTACGTTTTGAAGGGGAACAATTTTTTTTTCATACCTTCGAAATTCATGCTCCTTAGTCCAGTATTGTTGATGCCTTTCTCCAAGGAGCCACCTTCACCCGAAAGACTATCTGGAGTTGGGACAAGTCGTCTTTTTTTTGGTGTTGGTGTACTTTTACCAATCGATTTCTGTAACATATAAGTAGATAGAGAGATTCAAATAGAAACTGTATTGTTGCAAAAGTTAAGATAAGGGGTTGACACAGAATGTCTTATTCGTTAAATATCAGGTAGAAAATTAGTCATATTCGGAATGTCCTATCACAAATCGCTGGTGTTGTGCACACTTCACACTACATACAATATCACACCGTTAATCACTTAGGAATTAGTTCACTTCCGACTTCACTTTACCGTGTCCAAAACGGCACTGTTCTGTCACGTGGTCATGATTATAGAAACTAACAATTCCGATAACTTCATTAAATTATTCTAGGCAACATGGACTTATGGAGTAGCATTGGAAATAAAAACCCCAAAAATTAGAGCTTAGGCCCTCTCATTGGTCTAACGGCCGCAAACATGTCTAGACCGTAAGATCCTGTGTTCTATTCGGATTTATAATATTAAATGGAATAGTTACAAGAAGGGCACTAACTTGATCAGAGTTCATGGTAGAATTGTACGAGCTGAAGGAAGATATGCTAGCGACGTCATCCATAGAGGTGGAAGGGTTTTGGAGTCGCGGCGCTTCTGATATCGAGATGGTTGGCGGCGGCGGTGGCGCTTTTGCCTTTTTTCGTCGAGGCATACTTCCAGGAAGATTTGGAGTACTTGTTGCCATGGAAGATCTATACATCGAGCTGGAAAACAATCAAATTCTATCATAATACTGAAATTAAGCATGCAAGTACCTATAACAAGTCGTATCACGTCGAATGTAACGAATGCCATGGCTGCATGTAACATATAGGGCAAAAGAAGGCTAGTGCGGTTTTTAGTTGGTAAGAGTCCGACATACCCTGTCACCTCTCCAGGTGACAGACGATACATGAGGATATTCCGTAATATAAAAAAGTACCTACAGCACGAACAAATTTACTTTACCTCTTTGTGTAATTTGCATCTTCATCTGACGATGGTTCTTCTCCATCAGACCAAAACGGATTAACAGCTATAAGCCTTTTTCTGAAAAATAAAAAAACATTTACTAATCATAATTTAATATCTTTTTGTATATTTTTGGCATTTTCCATGCTAAGATTTTAAAGTTATTTAGAAAAGTTATGTTTATTAGTAATATCTAAAGTACCTACAGAGGCCAGCACATCAAGCTACTCCAATCTGTCAATTTTTTTTGATAGATTTGCAACTTTAACTCAAAGTAATAAGGCTTATTTTCAAGTGGGAGAATTTGACATATTTGGATAGCTTGACCTGCTGGCGTCTGTACATTATAAATATAGTCAATTTTAAGATCACAATACAGAAACTGAAAGTAAGGATAGGTTTTCACTTCTTTCAAAGCTGTAGTTTCAGACTCACGTTAACCTATTTCCGAAACTTTTGCACATAGATAAATGAAGGAATACTGTTTCTGCTTTCAGAGGAAGGTTGAAAATTGCATCAATGGGTTCATGTAAATCATATTGCAGCCAGTGAATGACCAAGCATTTTTGAAATTAGCCTTAAAGCTATAGTAATAATTAATTTTTTTATGAATGTATTGAACAATTAACCTATTTTTAAAACCGCTTCTGTTTTTTGAAGGAAATGTTTCTTTTGAAATAAAAGTATTTTAGTAAAACTATTTTATTGTGTTATGAATTATTATAATCAGTAATCGGAATTAAGTGAGTTATGTTATATAGTTTCCGTACGCTATTGTAAAATAAAATAATATTAATAGAACGCCCCTCCACTAAGTTTTCATGTGTCTACTTAACTAACCGTGAATGGACCTATCTGAAAACCAGCGCTGCGACATTTTAGTTTTTAAATGTTGTAGCAATATGCTGAGATTGGGGCCTTTTTTGGGTTCGTGCAGGTTTTTTTTAATAATGTAAATAGGTACTGTCTGTATTTTATTAATTCCCTGTGCGAGTCCAAAATATATTATTTTCTTTTCGGTTCTTAAATTGTAATATTGACGTACAACCCCGCCCCTACTCCTTTTACTTTTTATTTCTGTCATCTATGTATGTAGATGTACTATACTTATTAGGTTTTTCTATGAAATTCTCAGTAGCAGCTCGGCGTTCGGATTTGTGCCCGTGTAAAGGCTATAGGCTCGCTCTTACATGAGACCTAAACAGACCGGCGAACTGTGGGTGTACATTGGTACATCTCTGCCTAACCCTTGGGGGATACAGGCGAGACGGTATTTAAGATATATGTTATCATCACTCATGAGTGTACACACAATGGAGGGGCCTTCAGTTTTAGATTAAGCTAGCTCAAGAGACATCTAAAAATATTTTTTTTTTTATTATCTTTAAAAAATAATTAGGGCATATTCCGTCGCTGTAATAGAATATTATTAAAGAAAAAAGAAATAGGTTCTTCGAAAATTATGATACTTACTTGGGTGTTTCAATTACATTCTCCGGCCTAGCCGTGTGTTGTATTGGCGGGACTTCGTCATCTTCTTCATCACTACTACCAAAAGGATTTGTGCTTATATTTTTAGGGGGTATCTGACGAACATCCTAAAAAATATAAAATCTCAAAAAACAGAACTGAAAGAAATTATAATAATGGATATTATTTAAAATTTAAATGTAGACAGCCGCGTTACATAATGTAGTAGCAGTTTACTTAATTACATTTTTAGCTTAGGTATTCTATAGCTTCTAAATTCGAAATTTGGAACTACAGAAGATCAAAGATGTAGTAAAAATGGTAAATATCGGTCACCGATCGCCATACAATTGTTAGGGTTCCGTACCCAAAAGGTAAAAACGGGACCCTATTACTAAGACTCCGCTGTCCGTCTGTTTGTCAGTCCGTCGGTCCGTCTGTCACCAGGCTGTATCTCATGAACCGTGGTATCTAGACAGTTGAAATGTTCACAAATTATGTATTTCTGTTGCCCCTATAACAACGAATACTAAAAACAGAATAAAATGAATATTTAAAGGGGAGCCCCCCTTTAAATATGCATTTTATTCTGTTTTTTTTTTTTTCCCCATACAACATAATTTTTTGCTCGAAAATATTGGTACGGAACCCTTTGTGCGCGGCCATCAACATTATTACGTCCCATGAATTTAATATTTTTTCGATTTTATTGTCCTTGTCAAAGGTGGTAACTTTTGTAAAACCCCCTGCCCTGACGTGGAATTTATAAATGTAAAAAAATATTAAATTATAGCAGCAGTTCTAAAATCATTTTCATTTACATTTAAAACGGTTTGTTTAGATGTGACATCACGAAGCCTATGACTACCATGTCAAGACACCCTCTTCCCCCCTTAACATATGACAATATGTGGATGACCCCTTATTACACAGTGTGGGCAGCCCATGTAGGAGATCACGCGTACAGTACAGTAAAAATATAGATAAATACTTATTTTAAATCATTACCTCCTCTTCATCATCAGAGAATGGATTTAAATGGTTTGGATATTCTTTAGTGTTTAACTTGCTTTCTTTTTCTTTTTTAATAACAGTTGCCAGAGCTTTTTCTAAAGCATTCTGCTTTTTTCTTCTAGGAGGAACACTTATACTAATTTCTTGATCTTGTTGATTCTCTAAAGGTTGTTCTGATATTGAAGGATGGTCTATATTCGATGAGGAATTATTGGCTATCCTGTTGTCATCTGTTATGTTGCTATTGTCTGTATGTACAATGCTACAGATATCTTTACTTTCTTCAACATTAGTCATATTATGTTCATTATTAATACAGTCTTGTTCTTGATTTTTAGTTTCCTTTACATCTACAGTTTTTGAATTCTTATCAATATTCATAGAGTCATCAGCTAATTGCGTTTGTAGGAAATTAACTTTTTCAATATTACTTTTATAGATTTTTTCAGGAATATTGTTACTGAGTATTTTTTCATTTTCAATTTTCACACTTTCTTGTAATTGATGCGAGGCCATGTCACTGTTAGATTTATTTATAGTAGACAGTTCTTCAGGTTTACTAGTAATATTGTCTTTTAATGAAATATTTGAGAATTTGTGTTCAATGTTAGTTTCTTTTTCTATATTTTTTTCAAACATGTTTATTTTTTCTAAAAAGTAATAATTATAAATTAATAAGAAGGAATAAAACATTAAAGTAGTAATTAATTGGTGGTTAAAGACACACCTGCACAACATACAGAACAAAAGCATAGAACCCCATAGTAAGATTAACAAATGTAGCTCTGATAGACATAATTAGAAAAAAGAAACAAAAAAAATGGTTAAGCATCATGTGCAAGTCACGTCGACTTTTAGAGGTTTTTGATAGAGGAGAGTTTACTCCGCATGTTAATGCCCGTCGGCCACAGGCTCATGGAAACCGGTGCCTGTCGGCGCCTGGTGCGATTACTATGGTTCAGGGAGATAAGTACGACGCTGTTGCACAAAGTTTGGGTTATGCAATAATTATTCCTGTCTGGAGATAGTCTTTTCGAACGGCCGCGCACGAAAGTCGCATAAAAAGTTTGTGCTAAAATCCTATAAAAAGATTTTGGAAAACAAAACAGGATTGCCAAATTTATGGCACCAAATGTAATCTGCAAGGAGTGGGCTGTCTTAGTAGGCTGTCATTGATGACCGCGTTCCCCAGATCGCGCAAGCGGCCCACCCCTTCCGTTTTAATTGTAAAACTGGCTACTGCACAGCCACTACGTGTACAACTATAGAGAGGCACAGTTACATTGCCCGTACTGTTACTTGCTGAAGTCAGCGGTTTCCCGACCAACGGTACTCTCGAAACAGGCATGCCCCAAGTAGTTTGTCTCCGTCAGTCGGAAACTGAGAACTGTGTGGCGCCACCCCTTCTTTCTTGGGCATACCGTCACTTTAGTGGCCCTAGTGTATTATGCTAGGTTAACATCAAGTATAAATCAATAATGGAAACTAACTCAAAAAGTGTAGCAGTGGTGAAGGTTCCATACATAAAGTCTATTTCTACCAGTTTCCTGTTTGTATATAGTTATTATAAGTGTCTGCTTTAACCAAATAGCGAGACAAGGAAGTATGTTTTGCTTCAGTTTCCCTGTTAACAAAAATTTACCCTTCGCCACTGAAGTCTAGTCACAAAATTATTTGTTACGGTGATTTGAATATAACTATAGTCTTGATATCATTGGCAAAAAGCCCAACAGGCGGATCTTTAGGCGTTTCGCACCACGAGTGATTCGAACTGCGGTGTGAATCACCCAATTACTGTTTTTGAATGTGACCATTCGCACCAGGACTTACACCTCATAGGGTCATAATAAAAAAAACAATAATGGGACATGATTATAGTCTACACAGACATAGGATAGGATAAGATAGGATAGGATCCTTATATCCTGGTAATAAGTTCCTGTGGGGAAATCTAAAGTTTGTTGAACCTTCTATAGTTTGTGTATGCCATCCGTCCCTAGGGAGTATTTAGTTTTTGTGTTATTCTCCTATGGGGCAAAATAGAGAAGGAAACATTGCAAATGGTCGAATTTACTGGAAACCATCTTCGATTACGACATTCAATTTCTAAGGGTGTTAAAAGAGATACAAAAGATAGCAGGTACGGAAATATATGTACCCTGTCCTATTATAAATAGATTTAGACATAAAAATTCTTAAAAATATTTTATTACAACATTCTTCTGCAAATTTAATTTCAATAATGGCATCTACACCTTTGCCTTTCCCCTTGGGAATACAGGCATGATGGCATGTTTTTACCGACATCATAAAAAATCATTGTTATCAGACCCATATGTATTGTATTGAATTGAGTTTGTTCCCCTATTTTAAGAAGTGGTTAATTCAGGGATGGAATTACAATAAATCCCGAAACATTTGTTACATTATTTGTAATCTAAAGAATTAAGAGAGAGTAAGAATTTTACAAACAAACTTCCATCCAAATTTTTCATCAATGTTGCCAAAGGAACCTAATGTGCAAACTTCATATATTCACAACTTGAGAAGTTGTATTGTTGCAGTCAGGACATTTCCCTTTGATATAGATTACTTATTTTTAAATGGTTATTGACATTATATCATAGGTTAATAATATTGTCATTAAGAATAATTTGAATAATATAATATTTATGATGCACTCACCCAAAATAGATTGTGGTCTTGATTTATATTTTGGACTAACTGGCTGCTCATTTGAGGCTAATTTTTTCTCAAGTGATACTTCATCAGTAAATGCCAGCATTCCCATTTGGTCATGAACATTATTATTAAGGTATTTTGATAAATTCTTTTCATTTTTACAACTATCACAGGTGAATTCAGATCCTTCTAGAATCTCAAAATTCTTAGCATTTAAATGTCCTAAGCATTTAGAACAACGGAAACATCTTCTGTGGTATAGTTTGTGCGATACAAGTAGGCGTTGGGCAAGGTACACTGGCAGGCCACATGCTGCACATTTGTCTAGACCAGTCTTGCCAAATCTTATGGGTGCCTATAAAGTAGTAGAGACAGAAAGAATTTGAGAAATTAGACACCAGTTTCACTGCAAACATTGCACATAGATATTTACAAGGTAAAATTTAATATAAACTAGTTTGTTTGTACTAACGGATGACTCCATGGTGGTTGTTGAGGATGATACCTTGGACTCGCTTTCAGATACCTTTGTATTGACTGAAAATATATGTTAAGTTAATTAAGCACTGTTTAATGAGTCATTGTAAAATGATATACAATTTATTACATTACTATGGAAGCTTAGTTTCTGAGCAGTCAGCATACCAAAGTGAAGCTGTTATTTTATTGAATCTATGAGACCAGTCATAATTTTAATATAATTATTTACTAAAATTCACCTGTATGACCTAAACGTTGGTAAAACTGAGACAAGTAAGTCAATATTGATAATCGGTCAGGCACATCATTTTCAACCATGTCCTCTGGGTCTAATAGCGCAGGAATACCCAAGTGCTTCTCAGCCACATTGTAGGCCAGCTGATTATTTTCATATATATTTTCAGGCTTCAACTTTGACATATCACTGGAAAATATTATACACAATAAACATTTAAAAAATTCACTGGTTTTAGGAGACAGAAATTACAATCAAATGTATAGTTAAAGAATGAATATTTAGGAGAACTATACTAAGACTTACATTAAATCTGGCCTAAAATGATGAACCAATGCACAAAATGCTATGCCGTTTCTCCATGATGTTGTCATATTATCTATATGTACTTCAGGACAGTCTTTGACTAAACGCTTACACCATAACTCCAAAGCTTTAGTGCCCTTTCTCTCAGACATTTTTAAAACTTTTTACTTTACGAGCAGTATAAAACCTTCATTTGAGTGAGCGTTTAGCGTATCGTATGACTCATTTAACTTTACAACAAAAATAAAAATGGGCCATTATTATTGTATTATTTGCAGCGTATACCGTAATATATTTTTTATTTGATAAAGAGCATTTAGTTGTTAATTAAATTTGAATTTATAATTATTAAAATTAAGTCAAGTACAGTACTAAAATTAGTGAAGTTAGTGTTGTTGGCAATTTATTTGACTTGACAATTTGACATTTATTGACATTTGGCATTTGGCATACCTGGCCAGTGGATTGGATCATTGGAATTTGGATTCACGGATTTGTCTATGGTCCACAATGTTTCCATAGTGTTTTTAACTTTTTACATGGTGTCAGGAATACTCAGGAATGTCAGGTTCATGGACATGGCCGTAGACAGAGATAGTTTTCTCGACATGGCACACAGACACGAACACTACTTAACCATGGTTGCACAGATTAATGATTTAAGCCAGGGCTGTCCGAACTCACTGACCTCTATAATACGTGTCCATCGCGGGCTACTTAACTGGAGGGCCGCAGAAAAAAATATTTTCAGTTAATTTGGTCAGTTTGGGGAAACAATCGCCAAGGGTCTTAAAAAAAACCATTCCAGTTTCATTTCTACCCTTGTAAAAGGGATCTAACTGTACGTCACACTCATGTTCAAAACTATTTTCTGATATTATGCGTCGCGGGCCGCATGAAAACAAGCCGCGGGCCGTTGTTTAGACAGCCCTGATTTAAGCAATATAAGACTGTTGGCTAAATTCTTATAGCGCAGTAAGGTTTTTTAGTCATCATCATCATCAACCGATATACTGTCCCACTGCTGGGCACGGATCTACTCTCCGATTGAGAAGGATTAGGCTATAGTCCACCACGCTGCTGGCCTTTTAAACACTGCAAAGTTTTACTAGTGCATACTCAAGTACAACATCTTTTATTACTAAGAGAGCAATTTTTTAATTAATCTTTAAGAAACGTTATAGAACATCCTGTGCGCACTCCGGCAGTTTCTAAGAATCGACTTCGTATACAACGCGCCAATAATGTGTACGGCGAGCGGACTATAATCCTCACGTTTGTAGTTAAAAGTTAGCTGAAGTTAACAGGCAATTAACAATATTCGGTTAAGGTTAGCCATTGGCGTCTGGTTTAAACAGCTAGGTGTCTGGTGTTGCTGGTTATTTGACGCGGTCTTTAAAGCGGTAGTAGCTTGTAACAAAAAGTGCAGAGATGTCTAAAGACAATTTATTGGTTTTGCCCATTATGCTGTCTTTATTTTTACTGTTTATCCAAGACCCTAAACAAATTATCAAAAACGTACTGACGCAGTTATCACGTAGGTATGTCGTGGAAGTCCACGCAAAGGTTAAATACCTACTTAATAAATGTTAACGCGTTTTGATGTGCGTCAAAACAAAAACAATTTTTTGGTTGAATAATCTATAAATATTGTAATATAATAATTTTACTTAAACCAATCTAATTCACGACGTAAACTGTACATTACCTACGGTTTGCACTGTTAGTTCGCAGCGAATGGACCACAGAGAACTTTTATTTATAGGGTAGACTGGAGGACGAGAGAGAAATCAGGTTCGGAAGTGTTCACTAGGTAAGTAATGCCTGCACATGCATAATGTAGGTATAATATGAATATTATGCCCCATTGTTTTGCACCTCGCACTATCAAAGATTAGGAAAGATTAGGAAAGGCTAGTTTGGAGCTAGGTACGTCATGCCAAAAGTATACAGGTAACTATACTTTTTGTGGGATTATTATACACATTCCAAATAACTTTGTAACATTACGTTTAAAGGTACGTTAATTTATAGGTAGGGTAATAATAATGCATACCTACATACATAGTAGAGTATAATAATAAATAATAGGGGAATTGCCGTTTTATTGTAATAGGTACTTCGAATTGACATAGAACCTTCATGGTTTGAGATTTTTGAGTGAAACTTACAAAGTTACTAAAACGTACAGAGGCCAGAGCACATCAAGCTACCACAATCTTATTGATTTCTGACATTTACGCGAATAATATACATTGAAATTAAACTACTTTTTACGGATTTTATCGCGTTATATTGATATTATAAATCCCGACGTGTCGGACCCAATCAATTGGGAAATTTTTACAGTTTTGGATATCTTGACCTGCTGGCGTCTTTACCAATGAAGTTCTTCTTTAAAAAAATGTGCAACATTTGAATATCGACTTTCAGTTGTTTTTTTTATTCAGCTTAGACAAGAAAGATGGATAGATACTTCGAAAATTCGAGTGATTTTTGAATACGAGTTCCGACGAGGAACTAATGCGGCAGAAACAGCTCGCAATATCAATGTTGCGTTTGGAGAGGGGACTGCTAATGAACGCACCGTGGGATTTTGGTTTTTTAAACGCTTTCGTGATGGAAACTTTGATTTGAAGAACGAACCACGTGGATGACCGCCTACACAATATTGCCTCATTTGCGTCAAATCAATAAATTAAAAATATATGAAAAATTGCGTGCCGTATGATTTGACTGATCTGCAGAAAGAAACGCGTGTTGCTACTTGTGTTTCCTTGTTCAATTGATACAGAAATGAAGGAATATTGGATCGAATTGTGACATGTGATGAAAAGTGAATTCTTTACGATAACCGTAAGCGAAAAATGCAATAGCTGACCCCAGGTCAAACACCGCAACAGTGTCCTCAAGCAAAGCTTACCAATAAAAAGGTAATGGTAACTGTTTGGTGGTCTCAGCATGGTGTTATTCACTATATAGCTTTCTCCGATCTGGTCAAGCAATAACGGCAGATGTCTAATGTGCCGAACTCCGAACAATTATAGCAAAACTAGCAGTGAAACAGCCCCGACTCATGAATCGATCTTCACCATTATTGCTCCATGATAACGCGAGTCCTCATACAGCAAGAGAAACCGTTTTGACTCTACAGGAACTGCAATATTTCTATATCCTTATTCATTACCCTATCCTTCGTATTCGCCAGACCTTGCGCCACAATACCTTGCTACAATTTTTTTCGTAATTTGGACAATTTTCTACGTGATAAAAAGTTTTCTTCCCAGGAGGCAATACAAAATGCTTTCACACAGTTTGTCAAATCTAGATCACCAGAGTTCTATCGCAAAGGCATAAATGACCTTCCTATTAGATGGCAGCAATGTATAGATAATAATGGTAATTATTTTGATTAAATAAATATTCAAAAAAAAAAAACAATTTTTCAGTACAAATCGGCAATTTCATACTTTAACTCCTATTAGATAGTATAGATAAATAAAGATATAGTTTGGTTGTTTTTTATTATATATAATAGTGAATAAGTAACTTAGTATATATATATTTTTTTAATAGCCTATTTAGTTCCCCACTGCTGGGCAAAGGCCTCCCCTTTCTTCTTCCAAACCTCTCTATCTTGCGCAACATCCAGCCCTGCAACATATCGAGATCGTCGCGCCACCTACGTCGCCGGTGACCTCGTCGGCGCTGTCGTCTATCAGGAGTCCAGTTGGTAACAATTTTTGTCCATCGGTCAGGATGCATTCGAGCAACATGGCCAGCCCACTCCCACTTCCCTGCCTGACTGTTTTCGCCCCAATATCTGCTATTTGTTATGGAACCTAGGGTGGTGTTTCGAACATGATCCATACGACTTACACCTAGTATGCTCAGTTCCATTGCTCGTTGGCAAATCTTGAGTTTGGACTTCTGTTGTTCAGTAAGGGATCACCGTTTTGAGCACCGTAGGTTAATACGGGTAAGATGCACATGTCGGTGAGTTTGCGCTTTAATGATATAGGCTACTCTTCATAATTATGTTCTTTCAGGGACCCGAAGCTCTTCCATGAATTTTCAATCCGTTTTTGGATTTCCTTTTCTTTCAATCCGTCTTTGGATTTCCATTTCTTGAACTTACTTTACTTAATTTGAACCTAATAATAAAAGTAAGTATTACTAAAATGCTCCCAAGAACTGAAAGTCTGGCATCTGTTTAAAATTATTTCCCGATATAAACTTCTCCTTCCTCTTATGTGAAGTAAAAACAAAAAGTATGCGTAACTCAGGGGAAAGAAAGTACAGATCATTACAAAGTTGTGTGGTTTGCAGCCACTAACCTCTATAATAGTGTTTGCGGCCCTTGCAAGTTTAAGGACACTCGTTAGTAATCTGTCACTTTCTCCCCTTGATGATCAATTTTTGGGGTATAAATATTCACCTTAACGAAAAAAATTACAATTATACAGCTTGTATCGTCATTGCATTCTAAATTAGATTTAAGGAATAAAGGGGCTGCAAAAATACAAAAAAACTTTTGAGATATGTATGGAACTTACTTTTATTTTTCATGTAAAATGTTTCCTGCCACATAATACATAAGTAAAACCTACAAGCTTTACACAAAATAATATTAGGTACCTATGTAAATTTAAATAAAATCAAGTAGGTAGGTATTTTTTTGACTATTTTTGATACTAGCAGTTCAACAAGATTACTAATCTCTGTGTTAGGTACTAATCTAATACATAGGGCCTCCGGCCTGACAGGATGTTAACTACTTAATTTTGAAGCCTGGCTGCGTTTTGTTTTCGATACGAACGATACGAAGATGTATGCGATGCTGCTAGATGAGATGACATACGGCTCATTTGTTTCATTAATTATTAAAAATTTCGCGGCATACTCCTAAAGCGTCAGGCCTGTAGCCGGCAGGGCACTGGTTGGGTACACTTATAACGTTTCTAAGTTCGTCTTCTTGGTGGGCTAGGTCTTGTAGAGGTATTGCTTCTACTTGTCTTTCTTTTCTGGTCAAAAACTCCTTCAAATTATTTATGTAATTTTCTAGGTTCGGCGCACTGAAAATATTTTATTGTTGATATTAGTAACGGTAACGGAATGTAGCAAATCTCATGTTGAACAAGGATAAAACTTAAAGAGGTGTCCAAAAATCAATAAAAATTACTCGGTTTTAACTAATGAGGTATCTAGATTGTTTGTTGTGCGTCAGACGGATGAAAAATAAATACTTTTTCTTTCTTTCTTTCTTTCTAGATAGATTAGTCTGTGACTTTCTTACTACCTACGCGTCATCTGTTTAGTACAATCTATATTTTGGTCCATGACCGATTTGCGAATTTGTATCCCGTTAGTGAATTAGATATCTAAGTATGGAAGCACGAAGTCACCAAAAAGTGTCAAATGAGAACAATGGTTCTATGTGTGATGAAAGAATGTACATATTATACCTACTTACACTTGAAAATCATCAGCGTCGCGTAATAAAATTTACTTTGAAAAAAGTTTTAATATGAGATAGTCTTCCTTTCTAACTCAGCAGCACAAGCGTGTGTTATGTGTTATGTGTTTATCTGGAGTGGCACTACCGCATTGTGAAATATTCTGCCGTTATGCAATAATGTGCTAATATTATTGTGTTCCCGTTTGAAGGCAGTGAAATTACTGGGCCTATGAGACTTAACAACTGAGGTCTCAAGATGACAACGCACTAGTGATGCCACGGGTATTGCGCTGAAAGGCTGCGGCTGCCGGTTACCGTCCGTATCTAAGCTTCTTGGCTGCCAGCCCGTGTGCTTGTTTCTCATTTTAATTCAATAAAACATTATACTTATATTTGTTAAGCATTTTGTTAAAGTTGTTAACAACAATTTTACTGTCGTCATGATATTACTACTAATCGTGAACCATAGTTATTTATGCTTGATTGTCATATTATAACAATAATAAAACTACCTTCTCCATACTTCGCGACATTGGCCATTGATGTATTCTTGACCAGAAGGACAGTTAGTCGGAACGGTGATGACATTTTTCGTGTCTGCAATGCGTTTCCATACATCACGACAGGCACCATTGATCCATTGCTGATCAGGCGGACAGTTAGGCGGCACGGTCACTACATTTTGTGGTGCAGCTTCTGCAGAATTTGATTGGATTTTCCTGAAATGGTACAAACAGTACAAATTTTAATAATGCGGGCGGAACGAACGGGCCTCGGATGTTATTAATGCGTATGTTTAATAATATCTAAACCGTGTGTGCTTTTTCTCATGGATGTTTGCCGCCAGTGAAAAAACATAAGTTTGTTATGATACTATTGTTGCCTTTATAAAAAGGCTCTACGTCTCTAGCAGCCCAAAAGCCTACTGAGGCCACACTGTGGTCGACGGGACTCCCCAAGTCAGCCGCCCGCAGGCTACAGCTGAACTTACATAATTCTCGAATCTTAATTTAAATAGGTACCTATTTTTGTATGTTAGATCTAAAAATCTTGAATCTTGAAAATTTAGTACCTACTAGTGCCTGATAGTAGCTACCTAAGAGGCAACAGCAACCTATGCCAGCAACAGCAGTGGTAGATATCTATACCTGTCTAACTACTAGCTACTGCTGACTGGTAGGCATACAGTAGGTACCTACCTAAGAACTTTACAGGTCTCAAAAGGCGAGTTCAGATTTTGTCCTTCATTGTACAACACATATCTGACCATAAGCGTGAATACTGTTTATGGTCTGGACTTTAAATGAGCCCATGATTTGTTTGTTTCGGCGTTTCTTCTCAGATGTCTTCAGCAAGGAAATGTCGGCGCTAGTTGGCGCCCTATTACCTATATCTATTTACTTGTAAAAGGGAGTAATTTTGGTGGAGTACTTACATACTTAGATAACTACCTTACTTTTTTTTAAATTAGGTACCTACCGTAAACAAATTAATGGGTCATTATACTCATCATAATGAACAATATTATAAGATATATGTAATTGCTGATTAAATATAATTTATCATATCACTCGCGCGGTGTCATCTTGAGGTGAACAAAAACAAAACAATAAAACAAACAATGAAAAAAACTTACCCGAGGGTATTCTCTTCGCTAAAAATTTTGAACCAAACGTCGCGACATTGACCATTAACATATACTTGCCCTGTAGGGCAGTTAGGTGGCACTGTTACAACGTTAGCAGGGGCAGCAGTAACTCTCCAAACATCACGGCACGCTCCGTTGACCCAAGTCTGCCCGTTTGGACAATTAGTTGGAACTGTCACCACATTTTGTGGCTTAACATCAACCTCAGGCCGGGCACTACAAGTGCTAACAAGAAAACAGAGAAACGTAACGAATATAATCATTATAATTAGACTGCTTTAATTGAATTGCTGATTCTTTTGTTTAGCCCTGCTGCGTATTTGGAGATGAGAACAATTGAACAGGAATCTTAATTGATTTCTGATTGTATTTATCACTTCATACTTCGTTTATAGAGAAGATAATCGAATGACGTAGTTGATAAGTTATCTACCTAAGTGTTTGTTAGTAAGTAATCACAAGAGGATATAATGTGCATCTACCTATACGTTACTGTAAAAGACCGTCTATATGTTGTAATAAAAATATAGTAAATTTTGGTGGAGTACTTACATACTTAGGTACTTACCTTTTTTTTTTTTAATTAGGCACCTACCGTAAACAAATTAATGGGTCATTCATTATACTCATCATAATGAACAATTCATAGCGAAAAATATGATATTTCATACATTTCTGTTCACTCAACTTGATAAAACTTCTTTTCCCCTAGATAATCTAACCAAATGTCAAACAATTAATTCAATTGCTGGTCTAACGCGCCCCAACATAAATCCCTTTCACTTTTCTCCAGTTGACTCGGGTGAGATTCAGAAAATAATCCTGTCCATTAAATCCAAGGCTGTGGGCTGCGACAACATCAGCCGGCGTATGATAACCACAATTATGGACCACCTCCTTCCTGCAATCACCCATATAATAAATATTTCTCTTGAATCCTGTTCTTTTCCATTCACATTCGCAAAGCCTATGTTTTGCCTTTGCCTAAGATTCCTAACCCTTCTCTTCTTAGTCATTTTCGTCCAATCTCCATTCTTCCTTTTCTATCCAAAGTGCGAGAATTGTTTATGGAGGCTTGCGTTCGTAAACAATTCTCCCACTTTATTTATATAAATAAACTTTTAAGCCCATATCAGTCTGGGTTTAGACCGGCACATAGTACTGTGTCTGCTTTGCTTAAGGTTACTGGTGATATTAGGACCGGCATGGAGGCCACTAAGGTCTCTGTGTTAGTGTTGGTTGACTTCTCCAATGCTTTTAATACCGTCAATCACGACATCCTTTTGGCCATCCTTTCCCATCTCAAAATCTCACCTGAAGTGCTGGAATGGTTTTCATCATATCTTCGGGACCGTCAGCAATCAGTCCATGTTGAGGAATCCTTTTCAACGTGGTGTAGCCTGGAAACTGGCGTTCCCCAGGGCGGTATATTGTCTCCTCTTCTTTTTTATATTGTCATTAATCTAATTACCCAAAAGCTTCAGTGTGCGTATCATCTTTATGCCGATGACTTACAGCTGTACTCCCAAGCTGGAGTCGATGGCCTGTCCGTCGCGATCAGGGCTGTGAACCATGATCTTGACACAATCAGGGACTGGGCTGATAGGTTTGGTTTGGCGGTGAACCCCAATAAATGCCAGGCCATTATTTTAGGTAGCCACCGAAATGTATGCAAGGTGACCAATACCCATAACATACCACCTATTATGTTCAATGGCATCCACATTCCGTTGACTTCCAGCGTCAAAGAACTTGGCTTACACCTTGACTCCACTATGAGTTGGCATTCCCAAGTTGCATCAGTTAGCCGAAAAGTAACGGGTACCCTGCGGTCTCTTTGCCGTCTGAAAAATTTTCTACCACCGCGGACAAAAGCAACGCTGGTGGAGACCTTAATTTTTCCCACTATCGACTATGGGGATGTGTGTTACTTCGACCTGAATGCAGATCTACTTAATAAATTGGACCGACTTCTCAACAATTATTATATTAACGTAAATATGACCATGTCTCAGAATATCGATCAAACCTGAAATGGCTGCCCATTCGCCAACGCAGAAACTGGAGAGCGCTGACTACTCTGTATAGTATACTTTTTTCTCCCAACTCTCCATCTTATTTATCTCCTCTTTTTTAGTATATTTCTTCCTTCCACAATAAACATCTTCGATCATCTAATAACCGTCTTCTTCAATGTCCCTATCATCATTCTGACTTTGTACATTCTACCTTCTTCATTCAATCTATTCTACTGTGGAATGCTCTCCCTGCTGAAATCAGACTGCTTAACAGTCGGCTATCTTTCAAAACCTGTGTGCGCAAATACTTGCTGGACAAAACCTTATTAGATTCTTCTTGACGCTGATTTCTCTTTTTCGTTTAACGTTATTTATTGTATATATTGGTATTCTGTATTTATATAATATAAATATTTGTGTAATGTTTATGTAAGTTTATACTTTTTGAGCAATATTTTATAGTTTCTTGTGGTTTCGCATCTTACCTCTCACCTCTAATCTTTAGTGCATGACCGTCTCTGCATCACCCTAAGGTTGTCTGGTAGAAAATGCCTAAGGCATTAAGACCGCCTTTGTACACTTTTCTGTACAATAAGTATAAATAAATAAATAAAATAATTGTCTTTAAGATAAAATTTAGATTTTACTGGAAGTTTTTAGGATTTGCGGTAGTTCGAGCTTTTACAGTAACAAAACTATAGGTAGGTACATAGGTAAGTAGTTTGATTAATTTATTAATTAATTAGCTTTTTTATGATTCATATTTATTTAAACGTAACATTTTCGCATTAAATCATTCCTATAAAGTATATCATATCATGACAATTTACTGTCTACTGTACCTCTGAGATAAAATGGTAATTTGAGCCCAAAGATAAAATGATCTAACGCTGAGAATGAAACGTTGAAAAATATGTCGTTTGCTCTTCGCAGAGAGTCCAATACCGCTATGTCAACTTTCATGTGCAAATTGTCATGGAATTCAGTCCGTTGTCAGTTGCGGCCTGGTGTGGATAAGTAATTTCCGGCCATTAACCAATGGATAGCTTGTTTGTGTCTCCTTGGGCCTGGTACTACACTATATTTCTAGAAGGAACCTAATGCCTATTACATATAAGTATGTTCCATATGTCATTTATGGAATAATATAAATAAAGGCCGTAAGTTTTATAGCCGAGCACCGTTGGTGATATCCAAGCTGTTTTTGGACAAAATATTAATTTACTTAAACTAGTTATGTTCAGTTTTGAATCATCATTCATCACATATAGGATACTACGAATTATTAATAATTTATAAATTAAATATTGTACAGCATTACATCATCATCATCATCAACCCATATACTGTCCCACTGCTGGGCACGGGTCTCCTCTCATATTGAGAGGGATTATGCTATAGTCCACCACGCTGGCCTAGTGCGGGTTGGCAGACTTCACAAACCCTTGAGAAAAATCTCTAAGGTATGTAGGTTTCCTCACAATGTTTTCCTTCACCGTTTAAGCGAGTAATAATTAATTATTAATACGCACATGAATTTTAAAAGTCAGAGGTGCGTGCCTTGGGTTCGACCTCGAGACCTTCGACTTGGCAGTCCAATGGTCATACCACTAGGCTATCACTGCTTCATTACACTGCAGCATTACATAACAACATCATTATGTAGCTGAACACAGAAAAATTAAAACAGTCATCTCAACATACAGTTTTGAACGTGGAAAGACTCAAGTAAAAAAAAAATCGATGATTAGATTAGATACTGTAAGTTTATAAACTACATTCTGCTATACCAGGCATCTAGTTTATCAGAATGTAGGTAGTTTATCAATATAGTATTCATGTTATACCTACCTACTAAATTCGTGGATGGACTAAACTTGTTCGTAAATAAATAACGTAGGTATTTTACTTATGTGTAACTTAAAATTCTATCGTTAAAAATAACTAGGTACTTCAATCATAGAATTATTACAGAGATTACTGATTAGACATTATTGATTAGACAACCTTGCCTTTGCTGTTTGTTTGTCCCCTGTTGTTTGGGTTTCTACGTTGGAATATTGATCCTGCGAAAGAGACCATGTTGTTATTGCGCGATTCATTTATAGCGTTACCTAGGTAGGTCACAACACCTATTACATTGTATAGGTAGCTCCCACTGTAGTGCGCAGTAGGGTGGGCGGTCAATATGGGCGACCATATTCTTAGGTTGATTCACTTAGTGTTCGAGACGCAGTGTGACATACGACACCGTTAGTGCTGACGCGAATTGTACCAGTGGCAAGTAGGGACTGTGTGTGAACTTTAGATACAATTTTGATCGTTCAAAGACTGTAAAAATGAATCGAAAATATATATTAACGGCCTTTACCATTTTATTAATTATTGCTGTCGAAGGAAGAAAAACTTCTGGTAGAAGTCGAGGTTCAGGATCTGGCCGTGGTTCTAGTAAAAAGACAAATTATAATCCTCAGCCGGCACCTACATCTTTTAGTTATCCACAAGCTTCGGCACCGAAACCTTCATTGTTTGGATGGCAGGAACGACCTGCTCAAAAATCAAACACACAGCACACGCTTTCTTCAGGACAATCAAAGCCATCAAGTGGCCAAAGTCATTCATATCCATCTAGTGGAACAGGATTATCCGGTGATAAGTCAAGACAGCCTGCGATAAATCAAGATAATATTCAACGAAGTAGTGCGTCCAGTAATCTAGCTGGACAACAACAACATTCAAATAACCAACCCAGTCATTCTTATCCATCTTCGAATGGTTTATCTGGAAGCTCTGCAAATGGGTATCCTCTACAAAATGCCAATAAATACCCACAGCAACAAGGAAGTGGTGGGTTATCAGGGAATACTGGTGGTAGTCAATCTGGGTACCCACAGTCTCATGGAACGGGATTATCTGGAAATAGCCAGTCTGGAAGCAACTATCCACAACAGGGATCTGGCATATCTGGTAGTGGTTATCCTCAACAAACACAACAGCATGGTAGCGGAGCGATTGGCTCTGCTGCTGCACCACCACCGTACCCTGGATATAGAGCAGGTGACACCAATCGTCCGTATAATAGTGGTCAGAATTATCACAATAATGGAAACAACTATCATCCACAAGGGCCACCACCTCCTTACACGAATTATGGATCGAACTACGGAGGTGTCGGACATGGCCCATACAATCCCGGATACGGTTCTCAAGCCCCGGGATACTTTGGAAATTATGGTAAAGGATATGGAGGAGTAAGTCGTTCAGGAAGTGCCCTGACAGGTATCGGTATCGCAGGTGCTGGCATAGGAACGGTTTTAACTGGATTAGCTCTTTGGAATTTAGCCCGCTCCACTGGGCATCACCACCATACCGTTATTTACGATAACAGAGGTCAGCCTGTAGCTGTTGCCCCGGCCAATGATACTGCTCCTATTGCCGATTCAATCTTAGCGGATTTAGTTAATTGTAGTTTAACCATAAGTAACGATAATAAAACAGAAGTGCTTGCGATTCCCTGTTCAATCGCTACTTCGTTTACTCCCGAAGCTGACGTGAAAGATTCTGGTATTAATGAAAACTCGAGCGATCACACCAAATGCACCATTACGGTTCTAACGAAAGCTGGTAAAGAATTTATGACCACTATACCGTGCTCAATTCTCTTGAATACTGCAGCAGAAAACAATGTGACAGAACCCCCGTTAGTTGATAATGAATCTGCCAACATAAGCAATGTTACAAGTGAAAGCATCCAAAGCGTTCCCTTGATTCAAAATAACACAGCTATAAATGAGCCAACAGCTCTCAAACTATCTGGTGAAGACATAGATTTGAATAAAAATAAATCAGTGCCGTTAGCTTGTACTCCTCATCCCGGGGAAGTCAGAGATCCGATCAATCCTTGTTTCTCTGTAAATCATAATTTAACTGTTATTCCATTGCTAGACACCGATAATACACCAAAATAATTCTCAATCTGTTTTAATGTATACATATTTTACTTAGAATGTGTTCCGTGTGGCATTGGTGTGTTTGTTATCTAGATGTCTTTACTTCAGCCCCATTGAATGTAAAAATTTGCTAGCCTTGGAATAAGTTACTGTCTATTACATATAAGTAACTAGTTCAAAATAATGTTACGAGCCTAGTTTTCATAGAGTATTAAATGAATTGTGTGTGCGTAAATATCGTGTCTATTTCCGATTTGGCTTCAGATGTTCAAAAGAGTCTTAGGTGGTTCTAGGTATATATAATAAGTAGATAAGTGATTTTTGAATAAACTTGCACAGTCTTCTTATCAATATTTTCTTCTTAAAAAAATTCTTATCAACCTGTGATTGTGTCGTATAACTATAAGAAAAATAAATAAATATTGAGTTTTCTACCATTTCTTTATAGTACGGAAAATCCTCATAGATCATCTATCGCTTGGGGGGAAAGGTATTGGACTCCTGCTCGACTAAAAACCGCACAATGCCTTCGCTTGCCCTCCCTATAGTCATGGCCAAGGGATCCGTGATATTCGCCACGGCCATGACAGAGCTCGAGCTCCCCACTTACTAATCAATAAGAGAACTAAAGATGGCTGATCATAATTTTGCTATGATCCAGAAAATCAAGGATATTCAACTTTTAGTAGCTACCATGTATTTAGCTTTCCTATTACTTTTTAAATCTGCGTTTATCAATCTAATCACGCGGTAGCAGAACTACCGCGTAGAGTTGTTTACATTTAGAGCGACCAATAAAAATATTTTTAATTTTGTATGAATGTAAATAAAATCTGATCCTCGCTTGATGTAATAGGGTATTACATGGCACCTGATAGAAACATACCGAGAAATGTAGGTGTACATTAGTATACCTCTGCCAAACCCTTTGGAGAATACAGGCGTGATGGTATATAAAATCTGACTGCTAAACTCCAACGCCAAAAAGCCAAAAATGTTGTCAGCTGTCATGTCAGGGAACCAGATTATATAACAGAAAGGCCTACGTCCCTATTTTACTTAATAATTGTCTACTTTAATAGTTTTTCTATTTTTCATTCATAAATGTTGTAGTTTTCCTTTTATTGGGGTATGATAAACAGCGTTACTACGGTTCTTAAATATTGTGAATGGACTCGATAAAAGGCCCCATTTAACCTCCTCTCGGCTTTACGACCTGGTTAAAAGTGTAATTTATGGTGGAGATGTAATTATATTTTGCAAGTCAATCACGAAATTATATAAGAAAAATTCGACGACAACGTCATCAAAGCGCGCCCAAACACAAAAAAAGATTTTAAATTATGCTGCTTGGGCTGCCCTTTTTTAGATATTTGATTTGATTTATGATTTACGATACGACTAATATTTATATTAGTTTTATCGATGTGTTTAACTATAGTATAAGCTTTATAAGTGTGTATCGATTCGAAGATACGACTAAAATTTACCTATATTAATCTTATCGTGCTTTAGGGCCATTTAATTTTTTGAAGAATTTAGGGTATCTAATTTGGGATGCAGCTTTGATTATTTACAATTACATAATCAAAGGGACGCAGTTATAAGTTTTTTTTATAGTACAGAAAATCCTCATAGATCCTGCGCCATCAGGGGAGGTGAAGGAAACCATCGGAACGAACGATTGAACGATTTTCTCGATGGTACGTGAAGTCTACCAACCCGCATTAGGCCAGCGTAGTTGACTATAGCATAATCCCTCTCATTCTGAGAGACTAGTGCCCAGCAGTTGGAAAGTATATAATTTGATGATGCTATATCAAATTCTCAATAGGGCTATGTATACATAGCCTGACTAGATTTGGCGACAGTAATTAGTACCTAGTAATTAAGCCAGAAATATCAAATATCCTTGATTTAAAATTTTGCTTCAATTTAGCAACTTTTAAGTAGGTATAGTATAGTTAAAATCTTGAAATTATCATGTTTATCGCGTCCATTAATTACGTGAGGCGATTATGGCGATTTTCTAAACCGATTTTCAATGATATACCGCAGATCTGATATCTTCAAGTGGTTAGTGTATGTTCTTTGCGGCGAAGTGGAGTATGTCGGCAGGCTATCTACTACATTACAAAATGTTGTCATGAGGTTGATAAGATCGCGTCGCTAGAATCTTAATACTTTTGTTATTTTGTTTATTTATAATTTAACCTTTTTTTTCTTTTAGCAATAGTACATACCTACATAATCCAAGCCAAGGATACCCTAGGGGACAAATGTCCCACGACACGTGTCGCCAGCGACATCGGGTGAAGTAGCGTCACTACAATGTATGTTGTGAGTTGTGACACCTTAAAATGCTGTGCATTTAGCTGTTACTATAAGACTTCAAAAGGAGGAGGTAATATGTATTTATTTATTTTTTATGTTTTAATATATAATTATATTTTACAATGTACAAAATATTGTTATATCTAACTGGTTGTCCAATAAATAAATAAATCGAAACTTTAATAGTCTATTAAAAATCAAGTAGTAACTAGTAAGTATTCTGTGGTCAAAATCGGTCATCATTTCTGTCAACTGTCATAAGTGTCAATTGATAAATTGATAGTACAGTTTCGGTTGTTATCAATCAATACAATATTATCAAGATCGTTTCTTACTCAATCGTTCGTGAAAGAAAGACATTTAAATATTAGAGTGACAGAGTGGAATATGTTAGTTTAACATTGACGAACATTTTAATAAGACAAAATGTCAGACCCTACTATACAAACGTTTTGTTGCCATCACACGGGTAATAAAGAAGACTTTGCAGTTCGAATTATGGACGAATTTAACACCGACTCGTATAATGTAGTGTGTTTGATTTCTTCGACGGTTGGGATTTTGGGATCTGTATACCAGGTAGACAAGTAATATATATAATTAATGTAAATTCGCATTTGCCAAGAAAGAAAAAAATATATATTTGTAATGCCCCATACCCAGGACGACTTCTCAGGCATATACTTAATATAGGGCAAATAAAATAGCGTTGGCCTCTCACTCACCATCATCATCAACCCATATACTGTCCCAATGCTGGGCATGGGTCTCTTGGCCTCTTCCACTGTGTTGTCAATATGGTCAAAACCTTTAATTAAAGTGGTGTCTCTTTCTCGTGAATTATGGGGCTCAGCCTGTGACTCCATTATTATGATAATACAAAGGGTGCAAAATTACATCTTAAAACAAATATAATAAGGCTGACTACATAAACTAAGGGTGCACTCTGATGGGAGTAGCCCCCCACATACCATTCTGATTACAGCTCATCTGTTTGTAGTCTACTTGACTGATTGCAAGATCATAAAAATTACTTCTGTAATTTTCAGATTTTTCCTGATATATTGAATCGGGTTCAGAAAGGGATGAGTTCAAAACGTGGACGTCGTATTATTATCTGGTTAGCTGTTGCTGATTTATTAGCATCATTTGGTAACATTTTTTCATATACTTCAATATTTTGTACTGTTAATGTTTGCTACTTCATGAATTAGTAGCAGGCAGGTTGTAATAAAATGGAGTGTAGTAAAGACTGGTTGAATTCCTTTCCAGGTGTTCTGGTACGGTCATCCTTATGGCTCAGGTATAAGAATATAATGCCTTTGCCTGATGATGATGTTAGCGTTCTGTTCTGTAGCATAACTTCAGTGAGTGTGTCATATTTACATTATGATACAAAATAGATATTAAAGCTTATAACTTTCTGTAACATTTTCTCATTATTTTCAGGCATGGACGCAATACTTTTATACAGTGACCTGGTTTTGGACATTGTTTTACGCAATAGACACATGGTTGACCATTAAAGGACGAGATTCACATACTTTGCTTTACCATTCTATTGCTTGGGGATTACCTGCAGCTACTACTGGTGTTGGATTATCTATTCTTTATATACCTAATGCAAAGTTAGTACTTTAAAATACAATATTTTACTAGAGGGATTAATTTTACTTTATAGTAGTCATATATTTTGTTTTATGGATTTAATGGAATAAGTAACAAAAGTTTTTAGAGCTATTAAAATACATACTAATATCACAGTAATATTATCTATTTCAATTTTTCAATATTTGGTAAGTTTATGAAAATCCTGAATTCCGTTACATTTTGCGGAACATACATTGTATTGTTTTGGTAGGTATTTAGCCACGACCTCTCCAATACATAGTACTATATACTGGACACCCTGCAGACTAAAATCATCACAGTAGTGCTAGTATTATAGACATTCTATCTAATAAAACTTGTTAAAATAATACAATTTGAACCTTATCAATGACATAAGAAGCATCATACAGGTCTCCGTGTTCGTAAGATAAACTGACTATAATAAGCTGTCCTGTGTTGTTAGTTCAAGGATCATGGACCCAACTTATTTTTCAAATATTTGTCTGTACCTACTCTTTAGACAGTTTCTTCTGCATTTAGGCTCTCATGCCAGTGCTTTTCGTATTTTTTTAATTAAAAATACATACAGTCGAACATATTACCTCCTTCTTTTTGAAGTTGTTTAAAAAATATGTAAATGTACTTGCATGTTTTTTTTGTCCGTGTATAGTAATAAATCTAATTTATATTTAAATAATTACAGATGTCACAACCTACCAACTGTATCAAGTGCTTTGTACAAAATATTACCCAACTATTGTGCTACTTACTTGCCAATTGCTATGGTCATGATAGTAAACCCAATTATGTATGTATTATCAAGTAAGGATGTGGAAATGGCTGTAGCAGTTCCTCTTGCTCAGGTACTTTATTATTACCTTATTAGATGTGAGAAAACTGTGTTTGATTGTAACATAACATTAACTCTTATTTATCTTAATTTTGATGGTAATAATAATTATTTAAGTATAAAGATACAGTATATCAACCTCATTACAATGAATATCAATACATATAATACATTTTTTTTTATAAAGTTACATAATGTTAACTTCTCTATTTTATTAATCAAATATTCACTACATAGTATAAAACAAAGTTGCTTCCCTCTGTCTGTCCAACTACGCAACGGAATTTGATGCGTTTTTTTTACTAGATACGAGTGATTTAAGAGGAAGGTTTATACATATGTATATTACATGTAGTAGTATGTTATTAGTATCTACATTGCACCCGTGCGAAGAGGGGGCGGGTCACTAGTATTTATTAAGTTGTAGTTCTATGGAATTAAGGCGTGATTTCATGTGCTAAATACAGAGGCCAGCACATCAAGCTACCACAATCTGTCAAATTTATTAGATTGAATTTAAACTTTAATACAAAACAATAAGGTTCATATTCCATTGGAACAATTTGACGTTATTGGATAGCTTGACCTGCTGGTGTTTGTACAAAATTTATTTATCTAAAATTCTAAATATTATTTAGTTTCTTTTTATTCCACCTGTTTTAATTTTTAGACATAACATTAACCTATACGTACCATCACGCCCGTATTCTCCGTAGGGTTAGTCAGAGGTGTAGGTACTAACTGTTCACTCACAGTTCGCCGGTATGTTTAGGTCTCATGCAATAGGGGGGCGAGCCTATTTTGCCACTAACTGGGCACAAATCCAAACTTCGAGCTGCTACTGAGATTTTATAGATAAATAATAATACTTTGCTCAACCTGGGAATTGAGCGCAGAAACCTGATAAATGTATTTATTACCAGCGTAGCAGTCGTGCTTAGGACCACCTTAGCCTAGTGAGGCTAATGATGCAGTTAATTTTTAGAAATTTATAGCTATTATTAATAATACATAAAAGTGGCAACTAAGTACATATATTTTTATAACTTCGGATTAATTAATATTATCATTAACAATCGTAAACTAAACTTGGTTATGTTGTAAAAGTTGCTATAATTATGTAAAATAACACAAATATCGAAATGGTAATTAATTATTTAGAAAAAACATTTTTTTATTTAGTTCTAGAAATAACAATGATATAATATAATATTTTTGGGACATTTTACACAACACCATCTAGTCCCAAACTAAGCAGAGCTGGCTATGGGTACTGGACAATGGATATAATACTTATATAATTTTTTTTTGTAAATACAAACTTATAATACATAAGAAATACCCAGACAAACACAAATACTCATGTTTTATCCACACATATATTTGTGTCCTGTGGGAATCGAACCCACGACCCCATGATCAGCAGTCCGGCACTCGAACCGCTAGACCACAGAGGTCGTAAAATTTGTTAATGATTGTGAATCGGGTATAAGATCGTGGAAATCTGATGCCGATTCTTCGAAATGTATCCGATGAAAACCGATAAGCTAGCAACTTTGCGGCGATGTTCTAGACTTCATAATTATCAAACTATTCGTTAGGAGTTCTGCTGCTGGACATAGGTATCTCCTAATGCAGGGTGCATTGCACTGAGTATGTACGATCTAAGATCCTCATCTCAATCTACTTACTTAATGGTAAGTACTACACAGATAGCAAGAAGCAATCTAGAACATGTACTTGTATGACAAAAACAATGTTTATGTAGTCGGTCCAGTCCGGTGCCAGCAGGTCAAGCTATCCAAAACTGTCAAATTTCTCCAATTGAAAATGAACCATAACGTGTTGAGTAAACGAGACAATAACAGATTCGATGCTTCCGATGTCAACCAGTTTACTTACGGAAACGTGACCATTTATTTGACGCGGTAGGGGTAGTTTTAATTTTTTTTTTAATACAGATAAAATATTCTTTTATTAAAAAGGAATGCAAAATTCGAATTTCCAACAGAAATCTTAATACTTATAATTATTATAGCAAATTTGTATAAAATATGATCACACACAGTTAGAGTTTTAGTAATATAAAAAAAATAGTTAATGCGCGCGCCTTTAGCGCAACTTGGTCGTGGCTTAAAAATATACAAATCATAACAATAATAAGTTCGTCATTAAAAAATATGAATAATATAATTATGTATGTCTTATATAGGCAACTCTAAATATTTTCAGATAATATGTTTAAACCTCTTTTTATTTCCCTCATAGGTGAAGTAGAAAGTACCATGTGAAGCATGGTAAAGTACAGATTAAAAACTCGTGTGGGGTTGCATTGCAAACTCGTTAGCAATCTGGCACTTTCTACCCTTGGTGAATAATCTACTGTTACTTACATTCTGATTTTTTTTTTCAGTTTACAAGTAAAGAGCGAAGAGTAGTAGACACATTAAGATTGAAATTTTTCTTGATTAATGTTGTGTTCTACTTATGTTGGATGCCAAATCTTATAAATGGCTTGCTACTATGGACAATGTGGTTCAATATTCCTGTTAAAGTTATAATTACTATATGGTACATAATGGTCTGTATCTAAATAAATACATAGATGCTGCAAGACTGATTGTAATTACTGTTCATAATAATTAACTGTGATGTTTAATCTTACAGGCATTAACAAATCCCATGCAAGCATTACTAAATGCACTTGTCTACCGAAAATGGAATACGAATAAATGGAGACACAATTACACCTTTAGTAATGAGACCAGAAAACAATTTTGTTTTTATGATGAGCAGTCGCCATTGTTAGGTTCAGAACCGCCGAGATTACAGTTATCACCTATCCCACCCAGTATAAATAATTATGCGACTTTGTGATTAACTACAACATTCCCAGTATTTTATGCATTTTGTTAAAATTTTTTTTTATATGAATATACATTTTTATCTATAAACAAGTGTTGCATCATTATAGTTATTATATACAATAAATACATAAACTGTAAAAAGGACTACACAAGATTTAAAATAATATTAAGTGAAATAGATGATTTATTAATTAAAAGTTATATATACATTATTTACCAATTTACAAAATACACATGCAAATATATGTTAACTATAACATATCATCATGTTCGTTATCCGGTGGGGCCATAGTAAGGTCTGTTACATCTTTAACAATCATATGGGCTATCTGCCAGGCCATTTCTTCCTCCACTTTCGATGTATTTGTTGGCACAAACCGGCTTACCATTTTCTTTAAGACAGACTTATCCTTTTTGTCTGGATCTGGTTCAAATTTAGATTCAAATCTCCCTAAACTATTTACTCTTCCTAGATTTAACCCATCAGATCTGTTCCTTTGCCATAAAGCATCAGCATTATAAAGCTGATTAGAGTCTATTGTCATGTCAGGTACGGAGAGGTTGCGTTTCTTTCTACGAAAGGCTGGATCTCCCATAGCTAGGAGAGTATTTTGAGTGCTGATACCAAATTCACTACTGCACTCAGAATGTGACTTGTGACTGGAAGACCACATACTATCAACTGAATGGATCATTTCTGAGAGATACTTAAAGTACAACTCTGATTCTAAAAATCCTTTGACATACTGAGTCAACGTTTTAAACACAATTTGATATGTTAAATCAAAGCATGTTGGAAGTGGACCCTCTTCCCTGCATATATCACTTTCTATTTTTAGCCTTATATCAGTTGGAAATCCAATTGGGTGCGTTGCCTGAAGAGAAAAATATTTTTCATAAATAGATACAGCATCTGCTTGAGCTTCATCAGGACTTGTTGTGTTACTATTTAGTAAATTATCTCTGAAGTGCATAACAGCCATTAAAAATTCTAATAATACCCTGCAGGATTCCTGTTCCAAGAATTCTGTGAAATAAAACAAAACTGTTTCATTATGTAATATGTCTTTAAGATTTAGAGAGCCACTGGTCAAAATGTCAATTTGTGCTTTAATGTAGAAAGAGCTATTAATGAAGTCATTGTAATGATTATTTTCTATTTGATTAATTAGAACATCTTGCACTGGCTTAAAACAGTTTTCTTGTATCTGTCCTTCAGGTTGGCATATATTGGATATAACTGTTTTTCTATAACTATCAGGTAAATCAAGTTGGTATGGAGCTTCTAAAGCCACATATTTTTTGAATATCTTTATAGCTTCCTCAGTATAGTCACTAGTTTGACTATCTTCACTGCCTGAGTTATCAGATCTAACATATTCAGTCAAGTTCCCACAAGAACTCACTGAACACTCATTTATAAGTTTTGAAGTACTAGTACTTGTAAACACAACATTTTTTTCTCCCCAGTTACATCTTTGTGACTTTTCATCCTTATTATTTTGGTTTATTAACCTTTTACACTGAAGATCTAAACTTTTAGTTCGGTTTATTTTTGAGAAATTGCCATTTTCAATAGCATTGCCCAAGTTTAGTATATGTTTCTGAAACTCTTCTATTTCCAACAAACATTTAATAAGGGCATCTTTTCCTATTGTTTCCATGAATTGTATAAAATATTTGATTCCTTTTTTTTCAACAAGAATATCATGTAAACTTAATGATAACTTAGAACTCTTTTCAAATATTTGTGTGGGATCTGAAAAACAATATCACAAATTTTTAAACATCAAGCCACAGGTAATATTTGGATATTTTTTAGGTAAGGTAATTTTAGTACTTGCCTTCCTTTTCTTCAAGTAATATTTGTGTATTTATAAAGTTCTTAATATCAGGTGTGCTCACGGATTTTGCCTCTGGAGGCCGTACAGGACAGCCAGATTTACCTTTCGCTAAAATGAATAAAGACGTGATGTGTTGCGTTGTGTCGGTTAGATTTTTGCACACTATATAGAATTACTAAAATAAAATTTATTGATTTCAGTTAACTTTACCTGCACTTTTCCAAAACTTAATCATGTTCGTATAAATTCTTCGTTATATGTGTCGATTGGAGTTGTGAACAATCGCTGATGGAACCTACGTAAGCTCTTCATAAGTGCGTTTTATGACCATAAGCGTAAACAATAATAAGAAAATGAAAACAATTTGTTTATGTAGTAGTGAATTACAACAGTAAATGTCAGTTTGTGTTGTGTCAAATCAAATCTGAATCCGTGACTGACCGCGTCTAAACCAAGGGTACCTACCTAAAGTCAAAATAATCACTAATCTGTGGTCATAGCCAGTCAAAGTCAAAATAGAAAATATTAGGGTGGTATCACACCAGCGAGATGAGGCAGGATTTAAGCGTAGGGAGAAATGTCTTTCACCAATGTGATTGGAACATTTGCATCTGGAAAGGAAAAGTAAAGTGTTCAGGATCCTGATATGTTTGATTTCGTTTTTCATTGTTTCAAAGAAATAAAATACAGATTGCTATGTCACGTTGCAGACAAACTTAGGCAGAGAAACAAGTTGGCTGTGACTATCATTTGGAACATCGTGTCAAACTTAAATGAATTTTTGGTATGATTGTTTGTAATGGATAAATACAGCTGCGGCCTTAACCATTGCGTGGTTCCGGGTGGCAATTTTTGCGAGGCGCTTGTCCTTGGATTGATAAACACAAAGCTTTTTAAAAAAATGACAATGTCAGCTTTTGTACCAAACTCATTTTATTGTTTTAATAATACCTAAGGGGTTGTTGCGCAACATCTTTTTTTTTCGGGTGCGGAAATGCTCTTTTTGCATGCCGCCACCACCTTCCGCATAGTGGTGGGATCACGGGAATCGTTCTCGCATGATCCGCGATCCCTAAGCGGACGTCTTTTGATGGACCCTCCCCGAGGTTCAAGTGCAATGGGCGACTGACGACCCTGAATCCGCCGCACAAGGCCCTCTTTGCGGTGGGACAGTCATGTGGCCACGCTGCTCTCCACACCTCAGTTTCAGAGGGTAGGGAGAACGGCGCACAGTAATACCGGCACTCCACTGTCGCCGCTCCGTAAATCTTCAGTCGCAGTGTCGCCCATACAACACCGTGGCCCGCCTCAGTTGCAGTGCCGCCCATAGAAACCGCAACCTATATTGGCCGCTTTCTAATGCGGGCTTCCTGGGCCAAACCCGCAGGAGCAGCCCTTCCTCGAGGTTTTACTTCGCTTCACGGTGGGCCTTCAATCGAAGGCCATAGTGGTTTACATATTTTCCTGTCCATTCAAAGATTTTCTCAATTTCAAATTTTCTTTTGCAATTAACGATAATATCTCTATAAAAATAGTTATTTTAGACCACTAAAGTGGTTTGGTGTATTGAACCATATGACGCAGCGCAGGTTCGCAACCTATCCGCAGTCGAATTTTTCTTTCGCTAAAATAACTAAATAAATAAGTGGTGATAACAACTAGCTAGAGAAGCTAACAAGACTTTAGAGTTCTAAAGCCTAAAATAATTTTAAAATCTTCATGAGCAGTCAAAATTATGGCAAAGGCCTTTGTGCTACAATTTTGACTTGGAACTTTTCGTACAGGTTCCAAGACGTAATATTAAGTACCTATTTAAATAATTATTTTAATGACAACAGTAAATAACAGCGCGTCAATAGGGGGACTCAGAGAGCTTATAAGCATTTGCGAAGCGTACGCTCATACACATGGCCTAAAATATAACGTCAAAAAGAGTGAGCTTATAGTTTTCAATGCGGGTTGTAAATGTCCGGCGGAGGTTCCACCAGTAAGGCTATATGGAGTGCCCTTGGAGCGGGTACATACTTTCAAGTATCTGGGCCATATTATAACGTCCGACCTGAAGGACGACGCTGATATTGAGCGAGAAAGGAGAGCGCTGTCGGTGAGGGCGAATATGATTGCCCGCAGGTTTGCTCGTAGCTCCAGGGATGTGAAAATTACCTTGTTCCGAGCCTACTGCACATCTTTTTATACGAGTAGTCTGTGGGTATCATATTTGCAGAGATCCTACAGCGCTCTCCGCGTTCAGTATAACAACGCGCTGAGGGCGCTGCTCCGGATGCCTCGCTTCTGCAGCGCATCGGGAATGTTCGCGAGCGTCCGCATTGACTGTTTTTATGCCAGTATGCGCAAGAGGGCCACCTCGATAGCGAGTAGAGTGCGGGGCAGCGGCAACGGTCTCCTTTCAGTTATTGCCAGCAGGTTGGACGGGCCGTTCATGCAGCACTGGCAGGCCTTACATGCACCCATATATCAAGCTTGGGGCAGGTAGTAAATGAATTAAATGATTCTGACATGATTTAATTCATTTACTACTTAATTTCGTTATTTACTATTTATATTATTTAATTTTAATTTAATTGTAGGTATCTTTAGAAAAATATGGACTGATTTACTGTCTGAAATAAAATTATTATTATTATTATTATTATTATTAGTAAATGCAATGATAAGTATGTAGGCTTAAAGAACATTTATCCAGAGCTGTAAGTAAATGATTTAAAAAAAGGATAAGGACGGATGGTTTGTTTTAGTACCGGGAAGTTTGAAAATAGTTGAAATAATAAAATATTAGTCCACTTTATTTACATGTAGTTACTAAGTTGTCAAACAGTCAAAATAAATACTAATTAATAAAAAATAAAAAAAATGACTTCTTCCGCTGCAAGATCAATTGTATATACATATAAATACGAATGTTGTATGTTTGCAAAAAAACACCCACATTTATTTAAAACTAGGTACTGGAGTGCATTTTAGGTTTAGGTAACACAAGATTTATCTAATATGCAAAGATTTAAATCTTTGCTAATATGTACAGACGCCAGCAGGTCAAACTATCCAAAACTTATTGATTTCTGACATTTACGCGAATATTATCCAGCGTCCACGGTCACGGTTATACTACCCGTGACCATGGACGCTGTAAAGGGTCCGAAACGTCGGGATTAATAATAATTATCAATGTACGCGATAAAATCCGTAAAAAGTAGTTTTATTTCAATGTATCCAAAACTGTCAAATTTTCCCAATTGAATATGAACCTTATGGTTTTATGTTAAAGTTGAAAATCAATCAAAGTTTGACAGATTGTGGTAGCTTGATGTGTTGGCCTTTGTACCAAACATTAAAAGTTTTTTTTTTTCTTTTTTAATTTTATTCTGTAAGTACCAGTGACTGTATAAAGGAGAGCGTGTTTCCCACGACACAGGGTAACCTAATGTGGGATCACAGCTTGCCATATATTTTGTGAACCTATTTTTCGAAATAAAACTTTTTTCATTTTCAAAATATTTCCAAAACAAATTGTTATCCTGTGAATATATTACTATTATTATTACTAAATTAGGTCACCCATAAAAAATATTCAAGCCTAAACTATACAAATGGTAGGTGACATGGCTGATAAACAAATTCTGTTGAGGAGTATCTAACAAAGCGGAAATAGGTAGGTATATTTGGCAATAATGATATTCATCTTATTTTTATATTGATTGTTAGATATTTAACTGATTGATAGATAATTGAATAATATTATTTGATTGATAAATATACATATAGATAAGTATTAAAGTAAGTAAATAATACCACAGCCCTCCATGCAATGCTTTTAAAAGGTCGTTATGTATTTTAAAAGGTCGTTTTGTATGTGAGTGCATACACTCACAAATATTACGCACACACCTACTATGTGCAGAGTTTTTTTAATGCAACACGATGAACTTTAATGCAAAAAAATAAGGTTCATATTCAATTGGGAAAGTTTGAAACGTGCCCTTACCGCTGGAGATAGGAAGATTGTTCTAAAAAATCCATCTAAGTAGGAACTACTACTCTTGCTTCGTGTTTGTAGTTTAGACTAAATATAAAACATATATGAAAGTCAAACTGATGTACAGAATACCTGCTTATAAAAACGTAATTTATTGTCACTAAAATAACATTAAAACCACCGTTTCATCATGAAAAATTTTGATAGTGGCTCAAATCGCCCAAGGGAATAGGCATTGTGGCATTGTCCTTTTAGTAGTAGCTCGGAGTTAGTTAAGACTTGCGCCCGGTAAATGGTAATATGCCACGGGGCTGAAAACATACAGGAATATTGTGGGTCAGACCTTTGCTTATCCCCTCGGGGAATAAAACTAGGTATGATGGTATGCATAATGGATAGGTGCTTAAATGCTTGACATTGAAAGTATTTTATGTTACAATCAATATAAGGATTATTTATTTTTGTTTTTACGCTGTTAAATATCTTGATTTGATGATTTTTCATAATTTTCCAGCGGCACTCAAATATAGACATCTCTTTTAGCGTTCTACCGCTTATCTATAATAAACGTAAATATAAGTACATATAATTATGTAAATACAAAATATATGTATCTATACATATATTTAGGTAATTTTAGTCAAGTGCAACTTTCTGCATGTACTTATTCAAAATATATTAGATGCCTTTTTTCATACATTGATGCTCCACCCTACTACCTATTTATAGACATCGCAATATTTAGGTATGTAGGTACTCAGGTACTTATGTATTGTCAATAATGGTAAGCTCAAACAGACAAAATACTTGACTAAGATCGCTTTGATATTTACGTTATTATTTGTTACTAAACCAGGTATCAAATAGGTAATAACAATATATGCCTGTGTCTGTGCCTGCCTACCCACGTTATATAATACATATATACTACTTATACGGTTGAATACAGAATCTGCGATAGTTACGCAATCTAAAGACGCAATGCACTGACAGAGGCTATCGACCTTCCCACAGTTACTTGAAATAACTGTTAAGTTGTTGGAAATAACTTTGTGTTAAGCAGTCTACAGGGCAACCGGTGGATCAGGCCAGTCGCGTATGGTCACGGGACTCGATCGCCATTCCCACTTCATTCGCTCAAACGCGTATCTTCATATTATATAAATAATAAAAAGCAGAAATGTGTAAACAAATAGCCTTTGTTTTGTCCTTGTGCTCCGTTTTGGTGGGGAAAATATATTGTACTTCCAGTTTTGATCAAAGACAAACAGGAGACCTGAATGTACAAATTGGCTTGAAAAATATTAAAATCTTAGCGTTACTTAAAGGCGGAAAGGAAGAATATGTGGTAAGTATGTAATAATATTAGAAATACAGCAATTATATTTTATTCAGGTAATTCACCGATGTAGATTAATCTCTAAATAGATAAAATGTTTTGCTTTAATTCCACTAGAGTCAGTTTAGCGTTTGGTGCGTTAAACATTATCTTTACATTACTATTACCTAGTTAAGATTATCTTGTCAATAGTTAATTTCATGGTAATTTACGAATTAATTTTGCAGGATTATGATTACGCTTATGATTACTCAGAAATGACGATAAAACCTACGAACGGTACAACACCAAAACCGTTAAACGCAGTAAACACAACTGTAACTACTTCGACAAAACCTGTTGCAAATATATCTACAACAGTAATACTAGAGCAGACAACTGAATTTACAGTAAAAAATAGCACCACTTTAGGTCTGGATTCAGAAGCGGCCTTGAATTCTGAAAATATTTCTGTTGTTACTATTACACCAATAGCAGCGGATATATCCACGATAATATCACCAGATTCCTCAAATAACTCGAATGTTACAACGCCACCAATAACAAACAAATGTAGAAGAGGATTTGTTCAGAATAATGATGGAAAATGTGAATATAAAGTGCATGGGACTACAAATGCGTAAGTTTATAATTTATTTCCTGACAATAAACTCGTAAATCTATAACTAGACATAGTATAAAACTAAGTCGCTTCCCGCTCTGTCCCTCTGTAGGTACGCTGACATCTTCTAACTTCGCAACGGATTTCGACGTACGGTTTTCACTATCATTTAGATATTTTTTTCCGGAAGGTTTCTAAATCTACCACGCATGTATTATTACAATACTACATTCTTGTTTATTTTTGTACAGACGCCAGCAGGTAAAACTATCCAAAACTATAAAATTTTCTCAATTGAATATGAACCTTAGAGTTTTGTATTACAGTTGAAAATCTATCGAAGAAATTTGACAGATTGGAGTAGCTGGATGTGCTGGCTCTGTACACTGCACCTGTGCAAAGCCGGGGCGAGTAGTCAATAATTGACTGATAATTATACTTTGTGCAAAGGGTTTTTTTCTACATTCATTGATCCTGAGGTCTTTCAGTCATGTAGATTTTAAGAAGACTGGTATGTAAGTCGAATACTTACATACTTTTTTCCAATTGAAGTTTTATACAGGGTACTACATATAATTTATTAGGTTACATTGATCTAGTGAAAAGGATTTAGTTTTCGAGTACCTACCTACTTATTATTCCATTGTACTTGTCTATTTAAAGTAAACACAAGCGAAAAGCGATTATCTCAGTCAAATTCGACGATGTCTGTGGTCTAGTGGTTCTGACTTCTGGCTGACTAGTTCGATTCCCACAAAACACAAATATTTATGTGATGCAAGTGTTTTTGTGAAAAATTGTTTAATTCTGTGTGTCTGTTGTCTCTGTAGTGTATTCCATAGCCTCAACGCTTATCTTTACAATAAAGCCATTTGCACCTCTGTAGGTCTCTTAAATTGAAAGATATTAGCACTTTATTGAACATACCCTATTTTAAAATATGATGGCTGCCATTCGCGTGTATTGGGTTAGGAGTATATATAAGTGCATTTGTCGATAAAATTAAGCATGTAATATGCCCTTAAAGTATCGGTAATCGTTTCCCAAGCACATTGTATATAAAAGTGCATTTGTCGATAAAATTGAGAATATAATATGCCCTTAAAGTATCGGTAACCGTTTCCCAAACACATTATATACATTGTCTAGTAGCCATAGTACCAGCTCTGCTTAGTTTGGGACTATTTGTGTGATATGTCCCAAAATTTATTTACGTATTTTAATTACTTATGTAAATAAAATGAAATATTTGATGATAAGACAATAGCACTGATAACTTTTTTATTTTACGGAAATTCCTCATGCATCGCCATCACTTGGGGCAGAGTATATCGGACTCGTACTATAGGTAAGAGACGTACGTACTCGTACTATAGGTAACGTATCTTACCTATTTGTAGATCACCCCAGAACCCCCCTGTGCACCGCTTATTAATATCTTAATAAGCGGTGCACAGGGGGGTTAACCACCTATCGGCGGTGCACAGGGGGGTTCTGGGGTGGTCTATTAAGAGGACACAGTGCCCCCATCCATGTGCTGATGGTGGCGACAGCTATGGGAGGTTGTAATGGGTAATGAATCCCACACTTCCCGTTCTAACCCCTGTAGACCGGTAGCCTTTTGAAGGTTTCCCCACGTAAACAAAAAAAAAAGTAATTTACGTTAAATTTTGTTCTTACTTACAAAATAGTGGTGTATAATGTAGATGAATGTAGATGTAGAAAGAAGTGTGCTAGGTTATAAATAGAAACATACCAAAGTTCAAACCTTCCGAAATGTTAAGGTTTAATTAACCACACTTGTAATTGAAATTTTTGGGGAAGGTAGAGGATGCATGCACATTCTTATTTATTCAGAATACGGTTCACTCTGTCCATAGATACGTTAAAATACCTTTATTTTAATATATTCAGCAGTCGCTGGACCCCATCAGTTAGCGAGGCTTTGCCTCGAATCCTAATCAAAGGCACGCCTATTGGAATCATTATCTGGTCGCAGGCTGCAGTTAATGGGTAATGGAGGTCTGTGTCCTCGGGGCAGCCCACTTGGTTCTCTTTGTTCCAGTTGGCTCTCGGCGTATGCGACACAGGTACTTCCCGAAACTGCCATTCCCGATATAACAGCGTCAGCCGAAAAGTGAGGGAACTGTAACGCCTCTCCTCTTCAGTCACTTCTCATGACGGGCCCTCACCTTAATGTTGCGTGAATATCGTTAAGCCCGCCTTTTGTATCCCGTATATGTGTACGCATTCTTACGAGTAGTAGGTACATTTGTACAGACGCCAGCAGGTCAAGCTGTCCAAAACTGTCAATTTTTCCCAATTGAATATGAACCTTATTGCTCTGTATTAAAGTTGAATATCTATCAAAGAAATTTGGGAGATTGTGGTAGCTTGATGTGCTGGCCTCTGTACCTACTTGGTGTACAATAAAGAATATTTTAGTAATATAAACTAAGAGTCTGACGGTTATTCGTTATTCATATTGTAGAGTCGTTGCAGCTGTATTAACAAGAGGAAATGTTATGTTAATATACTTATGTTCAGTTCACAAAATATACCTAGAGGACGACCGGACTACTAAATTATTCAACTTTAATGTCTTTAATAAGGAAAACGACACCATAATGATTTAATATCTACTTACCTATAGGTAGTAGTGGTACCTACAGTGTAATACTGTGTAACATAGTATTATCAGTAGGATTACTGTTAGGTAGTTACTACCGTATACCTGCCTACATTCCTATTTAAAACCACGTTAACTCCTATCAGCATACCAGTGCCTTATTTCAGATAATTGACGGGAGTTATATAAATTCTTATTGTGATTACATATTTTTGTTTCTATTTTCTACAAGAAAAACATTACCTGCGTGATCGACCTACTAATTACCAACCTATTATTCGTCTTGGTTGGGTAATCAAAATTATTTGCATAGCCAAAGAGTTCTTATTTTCTCTTGATATTATTGGCAACTAATCCATACAACTCGATTCATAACAGCTTCTTTTTTGAATAGACATTTCCCTCCCGCACAAGGGACTAAGCCTTGTGCTGGGGACTTTACAAACGCAACAATTAACAGACGCAAAGTACACCCAAATTCGTCACAAATATCTGTTGTATCACACAATAATTATAAGGATTTTGGAATTAGGAAATTAATAAAAATGCAGTCTTTTCATAAAATTATTTATGTTCCAGATTACGTCGAATCGTGAAGCTCGCACAAAAAATTAAAGTTGGCAGAGATTATGGAGAGCCATAATACTGTTTCGAGGCTAATAGCAAAACGATATGGGTGTGGTTAATGGAACATTCTGTGACAGCCAGTTGATATTTAATTATTAATTCATGAGGTAGAGACGCCAGCAGGTCAAGCAATCCAAAACTGTCAAATTTTCCCAATTGAAAATGAACCTTATCACTTCGTATTAAAGTTGAAAATCTATAAAAAAAAATTGACAGATTGTGGTAGCTTGATGTGCTGGCCTCTGTACCTACCTACTTTTAGCTAATCTAACAGTATTGAACTGGAATAACAAACTGATCGTCAGTAAGTATATATAGGTACTTAAAGGTAGAGATCATTAATGTTATAAATCAGGATGGAACATGATAAAGTAGCTACCTCCTGCAAATTTAGGATACTGTCTTCATTATGTAAATAAAGTTTGGCGTGTTTAATTTATTTTTATCTATGTCATGATAATAAAGATCCTATAATATGCAAGAACTAGGAACCTATTTAGTCCGTTTGATCTTATCTCTTTAGAATAGAGATCGTCAACAACATTGGAAGTTTGGCCTTTCTCGAGGAATTGTATTGGTGGCCTATGTCGCATGCCATGGAGTTGCAGATAAAACCCCAATATAGGTAGGTACTACACACCATTTTCAAATTATTAAATAAATAAAACACAAATACTATGTCGCCTGTAGGCATTACTGAAAATTTCATAGAAAAGACCAATAGCACTGATCGATCTCGTTTTAGTAGGTACAGATAATTCTCATGAAGTCGGACTAATACAGCTTCTTCACGGCCATGGGATCCGTTACGGCCATAGAGGAGCTTTGCCTCGCATCCTAATCATAGGCACGCGTGTGGTACCTAAACACGCGCGCCACCTACTGCTACTGTACTGCTCGAAATCAGAGTCGAACCCAGAACAGGGCTGTTCAGTTGTCCGCGGGGCCTCGGTTGCACCATTACTGAGGCAAATTCCTACATAATTTGTACCTTCCTAAGCATAATATTATTACAATGTAAAAAGATTAAAGTTCAGGATCAGTTCAGCTTGAAAGTAGTTAAATCACATTGATGATTGCTGCTACTATTCAGCACTGATACAGTTTAACTGAACACCATCCAGTCACAAATACCGGAAGAATGATCAGTTAGACTGATCATAATATGGGATATGGATTAACAGGTAAATACAACAAATAAAAGGGGTTTTCTTTTAAATAAACTCAAATGATATATTTACATAAAGTGCATCTGATCAGCACACATAATGTGTGGTTCCTAGCATACAATTTATTAATATTTCAACATGGGACGGGTACTAGTTATTTCAAATTTTTATAGACTTTGTACTTTTACCATTGAGCTTTGATATAAGGTGCTTGAAAATCTCAGTATGATTTATTAATTTAAATTCAAATAAATTATAGGTAAATCTTTATCCACAACAAACATAAATACACTATACAGCATACAAAGACAAAAAAAACTAGGCAGGAATTTTAATCATGACTATTATAGCTTACATAGGCAGAACAAAAGTGGAATGAAAGCACCTATAGTTATAAAAACAGGGATCAGCACAGAGCTCTCATCCATAGAGTATGGATCTGGCTGTTTGGGACCACTGGCACGCCGAGAATTTGAGCTTTTCTCTTCAACCTCGTCTCTTGGCTCTTCTGTTTCATTTTCTGGCCACACTAGTGGGGGCAGTTTAGGCACTTCATCAATTGTACCTCTCATCACATATAAAGCATTGATTTTTGGATTATCTCTGTAACCTTTAATGAATTCTACTTTTATTTTACCTCCTCTTATATCTGACTCTTCTTCATTGTAATATAGTTTACCATTCTTGATTGAATAGGGTATATACTCATCATGGGCCACACCGCGGCTTACTTTGTCAAAAATATCTAAGTCAGCAACAATAGTGTGGTCTCCATTTAGAACCACATCAAATACTTTCATGTTAGGCGCATTGAAGTATACTTCACTGAACTTTAAAACTAATACGTAATCACCGTCTCTGTTCGCTGGAATATCGTAGCCAAATGTGCTGTGATGGTATCTCTCAGTTTGATACAATATTTCGTCTTTGGGGTTCACTCTGCCGATCATAACCAGTTGTTTACCATAATCTGAAGCAGTGCCGATTCTACCTTGTAATGGATCTTTTTCATAATGTATTCCATAAATATCAGTATGGGCCGGTCCACCAGCATTTATCGCATAGATGATTTCACCTAAGCCGGTAGCAGTTTTTAAAACAGAAAAAATAGAAACTAAGATATAAAATATCAACTGACACATTTTGTGTAACGACTATCCTAGTTGACTTTAACTATATCAAATCACTTGTGTCAATAATCGCTTGTATTCATACAAGAAAATCCATAACCATACTGAAAATAATTATAAATTGACACAGTAAGCACTATGTAAGCAACCGGTGACGGTGAGAGTGAGCTGTCCCACAGTGACAGAGAGATTATCCTTCTTTAATTGTCTATAACCACAGTCACAGACCAGTTCAGACCACAGATTATTGAATCGAAGTCGTTTCGTTTTAAATAATAAAAATTCTATCGAAACGACTAAGAATCATAAAAAAAAATTGACAAGGCGAACGAAGGCTATAATTGCACTAAATGTTTTAAAATTTAAGTTCGCACTGACCTCTTTAGTAAAAGTTGAAACTTGAAATAGTAAAGAGAGGTCAGTGTGTTCGCCTTGCTAATTTTTTTATGATTCTTTGGACGGAAACCCAACCCTTTTATCCACGTAGGTTTTGTTGGAGGCGCCACCCCAAGTAATCATTAAGCAAGTTTTTAATAGCATTTTTGCTAGCCATTATTAACTATCTGGGTGGGAAATATAATAAGTTTTTTCGGTAGGAAGTCTATGATAATACGTATTCGGGTCGGTTAGCTGGTGATGTTCTAGCCTACCGGACCCATCGTTGGGCGTGAGCGATTGAGAGCAAGGGAGAGCCCTTGCTCTCAATCGCTTACGCTAACGCCGTGGCCTCTGCCATGGCGGTCAGTGTGGACATTGCGAAAGCCTTCGATCGAGTGTGGCACAAGGCGCTTCTTTCGAAGCTTCCTTCCTATGGGCTGCCTGAGAAACTCTGCAACTGGGTTGCCAACTTCCTCACGGAGCGTAAAATCAAGGTCGTTATCTAGGGTTCACGCTGTGAGCTTTCCCCAATCCTGTTTCTTGTGCATAACAATAATGTTATATTCTGATCACATTCATTGTTATGCAGGTGACAGTATGGTGGATGCCTCTTACTTTGGCCATTCCAAAATTTCTTAGGCACACGTCCTTGAGTGTCGGTGCAAATTTGAGATCGAGATTACCCACTCAGTTTCAAAACAGTCCACTTGATATTAGGCCAATCAGCTTCTTCCTTTTGATCGCATTCGACGTCGTGCAGCTCGAATCGTCGGTGACGAGAGTGCCATTAATCGGCTTGATCCTCTTGCCCTGCGTGGAGACGTGGCGTTTGTACGGCCGGCAATGCACTTGCAACTCATCTAATATAGGTTAAGGCCTAGTTTAGGTTTCAGCGCAGCGTCCCTAACTACTAGCATGCAATTTATGTACTTTTTTTTCGGGTGGATAATGCTTCCTATGCATGCCGCTCCGTTCGGGTATGCGGGACGGTTATGCACCCCTGTCGCGACTAGGCAAGAACCCCTTGGGGGGATGTAAATGTGTTATAGAGTTCAGTGAGCTACCCATATTCATAATTTTTTTTAAGGTGAACGCACACTCGGCCGAGCCGAACGCGCCGAACGCGCCGAAGTCAACGTGTGGAAGGAACCGACCGCGCCGAAAGAATCTACCGCGTTGAAGCAACAGTGTGACCAAATACCAAGGCACCTCAAAAAAATATATTGAAATATAAAAATAATATAAAAAATACTTACGCATGGCAAATATACCAATAAAAATACTGATTTTCTTAGGTAACATTTTAACAAAACAAAAATATTTTAATAAAAACTAAGTATCAGTAGGTACCTATTCTGAGTTTTCAGTTTTATGAATAATAATATAGATTATTTGTTGCATAGTTGCATATTCGAAAAAACCGATAAAATATACTGAAAAAGTATTAAAATACTGAATCTGGTCACACTGATAGAATGCAAGCGCATCGGACGAATCGACCGCATCTTCCGCATCGAATCTGATGACGTCATCCAAATTCTTCTAGGATATCTGGAATTCTGACGATACGGATGATTCGGCGCGGACAAGTGTGCGAGGTTTCATAGGATTTCATACAAAGAATTCTAAAATTCGGCGCGTTCGGCTCGGACGAGTGTGCGTTCACCTCAAATATTCAACCATTTTTAATACATATGACAGTCATTCTTGTCTTATGGGGTTGCAAATTGCAAATAAAAAATATTATTATACATTCTCTCAAAAAAGTATCGGAGAATGGATGATTTCTTTATGGTTCCAAATTCAATTTTTTTTTTGTTGTTACATTGGCACTACTGTTTAATGTTTTCCATTTTGGCGCGGAGTTTGAGTTGCATCTGGTAGTTAGATTATGTAATTAAAGTGCTGTTTTTAGTTAGATCACATTTAGTGTGTGTTGCGAATTGTGCCCAGAAGTAGGACAGTATATAGGTTGTTGATGATAATGAATGCGAATTTCATAATGGATAAAAACATAGAACATAGAGCTTGTCTTAAATTTTGCATCGCCAAATTGAATTTCGTGTTCGTGTCTAAAAATGTATCAGAAGACTTACGGTGAATCGACTTTATCCAAAAGACGTGCTTATGAGTGGTACAAAGCGTTCAAATGCGGTCGAGATGTTATGGAAGATTTGCCTCGTTCTGGTAGGCCATCAAAGTCTTCAACTGAAGTTAACATCGCAAAAGTGTAGGAAACTGTGACTGAAAATCCTCATTTAAGTTTGAGAGAGATAGCCGCTGAACTTTTCTGTTTCTCACGAGTCAATTCGTACCATTCAAAAAAATACAGGTATGAAATATGTTGCTGCTCGGCTAGTCCCAACAGACCTGCCTGAATTTTCTCCAAAAACTCAATCGCATAAGAGTCGCTGAGGACATGCTAGAACGAGTCAATACGGGCTCATGAAACGCATTGTTACTGGTGAATAGAAGCGGGTTTACGAGTTTGACACGCAAACTAGTCAACAAGCTTCGGAGTGGCGCTTTCCAACTGAACCGAAATCGAAAAAACCACGCCAAAGTCGATCAAAAGTCAGTCATGTTGACTGTTTTCTTTGTCTATCGCGGTGTTGTGCACTCGGTATTCTTGCCGGAAGTTCAAACGGTAAATAAAGAATATTATTTGAACGTTATGCGCCGTTTAAGAGAGCAAATTCAGATTTGTGGAAAGAACATTCTTGGATTTTGCACCACGATAATGCGTCTTCGCAGGCCAATTGTGAACAAATTTTTGACCAAAAACTCAACAAAAACCATCGAGCAACCACGTTATTCACCAGATATGGCTCCAGCCGACTTATTTCTTTTTCCTATACTCAAATTACCACTGTGGCACCCGTTTTCATTCGGTAGAAGAAATAAAGGAGAATTCGCGGCGAGAACAGAACAATTCGCGGCGAGAACAGAACAATTCCGAAAAAAGAGTATAAAAAGGTTTTGATGATTGGGTTATTCGTTGGCTACGTGAAGTTTCTGAAGGAACATACTGTGAAGGGGATAAAAGAAATTATTTGGTTAAATAACTAACATTTTGTGTAGGTATTATTGATCCTTTCCCGGTACTTTCTTGACAGAGTAGTATAATATTTTTGTTGCCTTTTCTAACCTCGAAGCAGGTATATTAATGAGTCCAATTACTTTATCTCTGACGTGTTCAGGGATCGAAAAATGCCGCAATGCCTGGAGACCCGTCTCTACAACTAATTTGTTTTGCCAACAATGACTTACGGTGCCGAAACATGGACGCTCATCGGCTCACGATGGAAACTGTGCTCAAACTGCGGGTCACACAAAGGGCTATGGAGCGAGCCATGCTAGGCGTTATACTACACGACCGAGTTCGAAATGCGGATATCCGAAAAAGGACCAAAGTAGACGATATCGGTGCCGGATCCACACTCAAATGGTGATGGCAGACTAGACTTGGTGATGGCAGGTGGAGTAGATCCCTGACGGAATGGCGGCCGCGAATAGGTACACGAAGTGTATGAAGACCGATGGTCAGGTGGGTCGATGATATAGTGAAGTGTGCTGGAAAGACCTGGATGAGATTGGCGCAAGGTAGGGATGAATGGCGTAAAAGGGAGGAGGCTTATGCCCTGCAGTGGGTCAATAAAAGCTCTGAATGATGATGAATGTTGATGAGTTACTTGGAAATTCGATTATGAAAAGTGAAATTTATTTATTTCAGCCAAACTTTTAAGTAAAATTTATATTTAATATTACAATGGTATGTAGGTACTAGGGTAGCAGGCTGAGGCTATGAAGGTTTGAAATTCTTCCGACTCTCAAACTAGGTGAACATAATATCTGTGTTATGAGTGGTGGTTTCTCGAAAGAGTTAAGAGCTGGGATATTTATCTTGTGTTTGGTGTGTGCGAAGTGTAGATAATTGTGGTATTATGTACGGGTTTGGATATGGAATGTCTGTGATTTGTAGAATACAAACAATTATTTATATTATTATGAGGGTCGTGTACGAAAGTGGAAGAGTGTGAGTATGGTAGTTTATATTAGAGTGTGAGTGAGTGAGGGATGTGGAAGATTACAGATACAAATAGACAGAACTAGTTAGGAGACATTTTGTGACATCTTAGCATATGGAATGAAGCCATTAAACGAGTTTTTCTTGGATTGAAATTTGGTAATATGTTCAGTTGTTTGTATCCTAAATTACATAATCTAGAATGTTAGGTCTTTGTATACTTGGGCTGTGGGGTAGCGGAAAGGTTCTTTGGCCATAACAATAAGAATAACTCGTTGTGACCTTTCTAATGTCAGTAGGTTGGTTTTGGACACGCCACCCACGATGAGTTGCAGTAGGTAGGCAATGACTCACACAGAGACGAATTAACCATATTCATTATTTTAATATCAGCTTAGGTTTTTAAAACAGTAAATATGATTCCATTTCGATAAGAAACAACAAAACGAAGTCTGTTAAAAAGAATGAAAGGTAAATAGAGGTTTTGTCGAATTGAAATTGTAGAAGGTAATTAGTTAAGTAACAAGAAAGGTAATTCATTTGTACAAAATCTGAAAAGTTACGTAGGTATTATTTCAGTAAATACCCGTGTAATGTTTTTATACTTTATAGGTAGTAATTAGCAACTATGATTAGGTTGGCAGATCTAGTAGAATCGTACAAAACTACATAACCTAGTTAGTTTTAGTACTAGAGTAGGTAGGTATCTAATATATTTTTTTACTTGTATTTTAATACCGCTTTATTAAAATAAAAAAGGTGCTGGGTCCCTCGGTTTGTTTTTCCCGATCCCGTGGGATATTCCCTTCATCCTTTCTTGGCGTATGCCAACAACTATAACAACCAAATTTCCAATTTGCACTCTTTATAGATTCTGAGATTTCGTGATTAATAGGTGTAGTGAGCGTATTAGTGGTATGACCATTGGACTGCCAAGTCGAAGGTCTCGAGTTCAAATCTAAGGACCTCTGAATTTTCATGAGCATATTAATAATTAATTATCACTCGCTTAAACGGTGAAGGAATACATCGTGAGGAAACCTGCACCCTTACAGGATTTTCTGAACGGCGTGTGAAGTTTGCCAACCTGCACTAGGCCAGCGTGGTGCCTATAGCCTAATCCTTCTCAATCTGTGAGAGGAGACCCGTGTCCAGCAGTGCGACAGTATATGGGTTGATCATGATGATAGTGTTTTAAAATGATTATCCGAACGCTTCGGCTAAAACTCGACGGTGGCTGAATGTTAAGAAAGCGTATTGAACACGTTGTATGATTTGCAAATCATGGAGAAAAATCATTGTCGGAGCTAAACGGAAAGAGTCTAGAGTTATCCGGTTCAAGGGCGAGTAAGGATGGCTGCTTTTGATAAATTGTTGGAGCTTTTTGTGACTCAACCATGGTTATGCGGATTACGGTCGAAGGCGCCTTGAAACGCGACCGGAGCGCTAAGTGGGCCAAAGTCCGAATCTCACAATGGAGATTATGTCGACCTATGAAAATGCTTATGCCTGGCAACAATGAAAATGATTTTCTGAATCTTTTTCTCTTGAAATGTTTGCTAGATTTCAATGATGATCTAATCAAATATATAATTCAATTTATAAGTATTTCCATATCAGATATCTTAGTTTGTTGTTTAAAAAGTCTCTTTCAAAGTAGGAGGATGAGGAGGAGTAAAAAACATATAGGATAGTATTTGAACTAGTAGTAACTAGTTATGAACTAGATGGTCTTTTCATGAAACAGTCGTAACTTTGAGCTAACCGATTTTAAGTTGCACGTCATGCATGTATCAGTCATCGTGTAACTCAACCATGATTTAGGGAGCCCAATGATCTGTTGCACGATGATACCAAATCAGCAGGACATTATTGTGTAAGGGCATGCCACGATAGTGGCGGTAAGGCCCGACATGGAGGAGTGACTTGAGAGGCGACTTGGCGACGCTCTAAGTCTCTCGGCGCAAGGGTGCATTTTGCTCTATTCGTATGTAGAGGCGTTATGGTCAGTATTAATAAAGAACAGAAACGAGGATTAAAATCATGACATCGTAAATACTTACTTTTGGGTACGAAATACTTAGAAATCATGTTCATGTTTGTGGCCAATCGCTGGTCTCCATGAGCTGTGGTCTGTGACTTGACAGTAACCGGCGCGCGTTTTCCACGCGTGCGTCTTGGAGGAGAATCGTAGGTAAGGCTTCGCCCTTTAAAAGGGTCCTAGGAGAAACACAGCCCGTTACGGCCGTGTCGAATGTCGCGAATCCCATGGTATTCGCAGTTGCCTATAGTCACAGCCATCGCTGTGACTATAGGCAACTGAAGGCAAGTGCGGTTTCTAGTCGTACAAGTCCGACATACGACGATTCATAAGAATTTTCCGCATCCATTAAAAGGACATATTTTGTATAGGTCACATGGGATCCTAAAGCACAAAAGATTGTTTATACTTAATTCGAATTTACCGTTACTTAACTTTATTTTTATTTGTCGAATCAGTTACTAGGTTATTTAATTATATATGCCCTAGCAAACGCTTGCTTTCCAAAGTCGAATGCCCGGATATCAAGTTTCGTATGGTACACTATAAGTTATAAGTTATTATAATATAAGGCAAACATTGGTTAATCGGTAATAGTTTATAATTGTTTTGAAGTAAGAACTAAGTAAAAATGGATGAATTTGTGTACCGTTTCTCAACTTCTGATTATATTTATAAATGTATCAAATACTATGACGATCGAAACTATCACCGAAAATCTTCATGTCCCCGATTAGCCAAGGATTGCTCTACCTCCACGGGATGTTGGGAAAGGAAAAACTTGGAACTTTTACAAAATTCCAAGTGTTCATGAAGAATACTCCAAACGTAGGTATTCAAAACTCGTAAGCTGGGTACGGTAATCAGCATTCGGTTCACAACATAACGAAGCATTGGCGAACGAAAATCCATTATCGAAGTCACTTTTAGGAATATTTTAGGGGTTACAATCTAAAAACAAAATAAGGACAACATTTAAAAAAGAAGAATTGCATTTTGTAGAAAATTGTTAGAATATAATGGAATCACACGGAAGATAATGTAGGTACCTATAAAATATTGCATTTTTGTTACTATAAGTCTAACTTTTCCTGAGACAGCGGAGTAGTTTCATGCTTCGTTCACAACGTTCATTGTTATGAGTTTACTGTATTTGAAATTAGCTTCGCCGAAAAGGTGACGTATTATTAGTTTGAAACCTATGTAATTTTTGCAATTACAAATAAATTATAAAGAAAATCAACATAGCATACCATCACGCCTGTATTCCGTGAAGAGTTAGGCAGAGGTGCCAATGTGCAGTTCGAAGGTATGTTTAGGTCCCATGTACCTAATAGGGGGCGAGCCTATTGCCATTAAACAGGCACAAATCAAAACTCCGAGCTGCTACTGGTAATTTCATAGAAAAACCCAATATTAATACTGCTCGACTGGGGAATCCAACTGACGACCTCTAGTGTAGCAGTCGCGCTTAGGATCACTAGAATAACAAGGGTTTTACGAAAAATATAATAAAAACACCCTTACCTTGAAAATTATTGTAAAGTATCGTCCCATAAAATGTTGTAAATGTTAAAATGTTAACAGCTTAATTTTTTTAAGTTCTTAATATCTAAACCGAATAATAATTTAAATCACAACGCACGCGTGTGAATGTCGTTCTTCATAATCATAATAATAGAAAGTCTTTCTTGAAGTGTGGATCTAAATATTGGTACCTACTATTACTTGAGTGAAAGACGACGAAGACTAAGCAACAGCAGAACATACAATACAAAAATAGGAGTAAGTAATGATTTATTTGTTGAGTGAGTACCTACGACTACATTCATATCCAAATTGATGCAGTAAAAGCAATTCACACGCACGCGAGCCTTTGGTAAATGTTTATACATCTTTCTATTATGATCAGTAAGTAGTAAGTGATTTGTTTAAATCAAGTACCAAGTTTGTTGCTCCATTAAGGACTGCTTTTTCTTAAAATCTTTGAAAATATAAGTTAATAATACATTTATTTTGACAGTTCTGCTGAGAATGTCGACGTAGCAATGGACGACGACGTCGTACCGAATTAATTATTTTGTGCGGCGAGATTTGCTGCAACCGACAATGCTATTGTCTCCTTGTACCTATACAGAATATAACAGAACGTATATAAATACCGCTTTCAACTTTGAATTGTTTTTTAAGAAATGTGCAGTGTTCGCGTTTCGATAAAATTCAAAATGCATAATTATGCCTTTGTATGACGACGACAATAAAATTTGCGGTTTTTATCCAAATGTATTTTTTGGTTGTAAAGCCTTATTCTTAACAAATATATGTTTAGTATTATTATATAATTTATTATAGATATGTATTTATGAAGTTGTTGGGTAATAATGTAAGTACCTACCTATTTATATGTTATTTTGCATAGGTACGTCTACGTACCTACATAGTGTATGTTTGTAGGTACAATATGTACAATATTGGATAACAGGGAATACCGCTAGTTAGTATCTCGGACATCCTAATGTACGAGATTACTATCATCATCAACCCATATACTATCCCACTGCTGGGCACGGGTCTCCTCTCATATTGAGAGGGATTAGCCTATAGCCCACCACGCTGGCCTAGTGCGGGTTGGCAGACTTCAAGAGAAAAATCTCTAAGGTATGCAGGTTTCCTCACGATGTTTTCCTTCACCGTTTAAGCGAGTGATAATTAATTATTAATACGCACATGAATTCGAAAAGTCAGAGGTGCGTGCCTTGGGTTCGAACTCGAGTCCCTCGACTTGGCAGTCCAGTGGTCATACCACTAGGCTATCACTGCCTAGTTTACTAACACCTAGATTTACGAGATTACTAACACCTACTCAATTAGCGAACACTTTTACATAATTGTGTGTGTTGGAACGGGGGAACACATTGAGAGCTTCTTCAAGCAAAGATGAAGTCATGTCACTCAAGATCAGGTATCTAATATAATAAGCACATAGTTCCCACGGGGTCAGGAAAAATGAGATCAACTTGGGTCATATTGCGCGACACAAGTACCTACTATACCTACGTTTTAATGGTAATGTAGTAATGTAGCCATTCAAGTTATTGGGTATGAGTGATACCACTGGTGTTGCTGGCGTCTATGGACTGCATATACCGTTTACCATCAGTTGGAGCGTATCAAACTGTATAAAGTATAAGTGGATAAAAACCATTGATACCGGTTGTGGATGCTATCTGATCAGCCTGCAACTATTTCTACAAGCTCTCAAAAGAGGCAAGCCAAAGTAAATGCATCATTAATTAGCCCTCTACTTATTTTCTAATCGTTTTATAAGGATTCCACTTATGAAAAGGTCTCCCAAATTATAAGTCACAATCTGAAGGCTCTTTGATTTATGATGGCAAATGATGCTAATTGTGTTGCTGATTGCTGAGGGAACAAAAGCTGGGAGCTAAAGTAATGTACCAGACACTGGGCCGCGCATTACAACCTCTGTGTTTATTCTTTTGTCATTGTTACAGTACTTAATGTCAAAGTAGGACAAAAACCTATAGTCTATGTAATACACAGTGGTAACGTCAATCTTTACTGACTGCTATGTATAATGTAATAATGATCTGTAAATATATGCTATAATGCAATACTTAGTGAGTCAACATTATTACAACTTCTAAAAACGGCTGAAATACCAAAAAAACCTATAACTAACCCAATAGTCTAGTGGTCGTAAACACGACTACTGCGTAAGAGGACCCAGGTTAATTTACAATTGTCAAGCAAAGTATTAATAGGATTTTCTAAAAATATCGCAGTAGTTTATAGCCTATATATACTACGATATTTTTAGAAAATTGTTCTATTATCTATTAGGTAATTGTTGAATTTGAACTCAGAACATACACCACGAGACAGTGATCTTTAATCTCATTATTTTAACCTTAAATCTAAGGTTTTTAGCGAAGGAAAAATTTAAATGCCACTCGCGGTGGCTTAGTGGTCATAGCGCAGGTTCGAATCTTACCCATGGTCGAATTTTTGCTTCGCTAAAAAACTATAAAATCAAAGATGAAAAAAAAATTAAAATGCCAAAAAAATACAAAAATATACTCAAATCTAAGCTTTACATAAATTAATTTAAATAACCTAATGTTCCTGGAACGACCCCTTACTTTAATTAAGTCTGGCAGTCGTGTGGGTGAACTGTTCGCAGGTATCGAGCGATCTACCTGAGAGTGGGTGCATCGACGGATATGGAGGAGTATATTTCACGTTATTAGCTCCGGGACCGGGTAGTCCCGGACGCAGTGAGGCAGATTAATAAACACCCCGTTAAGCTCAACATATTCTGATAAGGCTAAAGCCAGGTCCTCACTGAAAGAAAGTTGCTAACTTTATTAAGTGTTGTAAACACGTGTTGATACCAGAAAAATCTATAATGCTAATAATATTATATTCACCAAAGGAAAGATTACCAATTTTCTTTCAAGAGCTTTGAAGCACTTTTTCTGTATTAACATTTCTTTGGATTTTGATTAAACCAAAGCGGAATTCTTACGGGTCGTTTACTCCTTAATATTATTGTCCTTAGTTTTTTTTTTACAATGTTTTATTTACCTTACTTTATACTATGTACATATGGCAGAGATTGTGAAGAAAGAAAGAAAATGAAAACTCTTCTGAAAAACATTTTCTTAAGTTATTGGATACACGAGTATTAATGGGAACAGATGACATAAATAAATTATGTCAGCATCAACATCAATCACTACCAGAGTATTTCAAGGCTAGATTTAGTTAGTCTAACTATGATAAAATATGTGAGTATAACAATAAGTACCGCTGGATAAACACTATCAATACTTTATTTTCAACTGCTTTGTTTATAAATTCGATACCTACACACAAAAAATAGCTTTTACTGAAACGTTATAGAATACATTTCAACAAAGTTCCCGTCGGGCTCTAGTGAACTCACCATACTCTTGAGCATAAACGGTACTGTTCATACATTGTGTTGGCAGAGTTTGCTCTTTGTTGTTCTTTCTCTAAATTTTCTCTAACTAGTCACTTTGTCTGGGAAACTAGCTATAACTTGCCTTCAGGTTATTTTCTTAGGTTCCTACAATAATATTGATAGCTGAAAATTAATGGTAATAAATCAGATTAAATTTATTTGTACACGTAGAACGTTCTATATAGGAGTGGCTAGTGACTGGTGCACCTGGTAATAGGCCTGTGTTACTAGGTCATATAAGAGTTCGTTGTTTATATGTACTTAACTACTAAAAAAACTAATTTATGGTTGTATAGAGACTATACTTTAAGCACAGATTAAACTTAAAGAAGAAACATAATTATGAACAAGCATATACCTATTTGGACAGACTTGTAAAAAATAGTAATTTTAGTAATAATTTAACTTAAATACACACAAATTGTTTAACTTGTGCCTACCATGTTTTTGACCTGAACCATAACGGTTAAATCCATGGAAATAAAACTACTTTTTACGAATTTTATTGCGTCATATTGATATTATTAATCCCGATGTTTCGAACCCTTTCCAGCGTCCATGGTCACTGGTAGACTGGACCATGAACGCTAGCTAGTTTTATTTCAATGTATAATATTCGCGTAAATGTCAGAAATCAATAGGTTAGATCCATGGTTTAAGTTAAATGTACCTTTGGGTTGTGGTCTCCGAGACTGCCAGTACATAGGTTTCAGTGAGCGTTTGGAGCGCTCCGCGTGTGGCTCCGCTCAGCGCTCTAAAGCCACAGTCAGCGTGAGATCGGCCGAGCAGCAGCACGCGGCACCTGACTCGCCTTTCGCTTTCCGCTATTCAGACACGATAGCGTCGCTACGTAAAAAGTTACGATGAATTTTCCTGAACTTAAAGTTAATTCAGTGACTCTGTTAACGTTGGAAATAAAACGCCAGAATAAACATTGATATAATCTTAATTATGAAGTCAATTCAATGCTAAACCTATAAAGTTTTTGTAAAGATTGTGTTGATGAGAGATCAAATTTTGTGATGGAATAACAATTGAATATTACTACGTAAGTATTGTCTTCCTTATATTTTGTACACTAAATGTATTTTTAATTATTTTAATGTTCTAAACAGACTATATAGATTTCCTGTACTTATATACGTTTCATAAAACACAATCGTGGTTGCATTATTTTATTATTTAGACGGTAACATTGCTAAGTTGAAAATTACATGCCATGTAGGTATGTACCTATATTAATAACTTAATGCAGTAGCTGTCATACTTACCAATTTTATTAACTACGATAATGGCGCGTTTGCGTGAAATAAGATATTTGGAGACAATTTAAGCACCACATACGGACATTACCTATATAATATAGGAAGTATTCATTAAAATATCTTTATATAACATATACCTAATATGTATGTATAACTATGTTATTATAAAAAAAAACGTTATGATCCTCTAGGGGACCCTTAAAGTACCTACCTACGTACGCTGTATCTTTCCATATAATTCTGATCTGGATAACCCTTTCAAATGGGGAGAATGGAATATCTGCTTATTTAGGATCACAATGCTTCGAACATATTAAATGGCATGGAGTACGCTATTGTGACATAAAAATGTGGCTCGGACATCATATTATGAAGATTTAGTCTATTTATAGATTGACAAGTTCACATTAAAGAATATCTTGAATTAATTACGTACTCAAACAATTTTGTTACGCATTTTAATTATTGTTTTGTACGTGCTACCTTTTTTATTTAAAATTTTCTATGAGAATTTTCCTGAGCAATCAGCTTCGCTAAAAATCTCCTGACAAGCAAACACAAGTATTATTAAGGTAGGTACGACTTGCCTAGCTGATGCAGGCATGAAATAAGAAACCTTAAAGAAGCCAGATCGACCAACAATTCACATCTCAACCACGCATTTGTTATTTAAATTGGTCAAATAAAGCGTTCATTATCAATTCAAATGGCAATATGTCGACTGCTTTTTTTATTTATTTAAAACAAAATACGTGGTTACAATACTTACATCCTTCATACATACATTCAGCATGGGACATCTTAGGTGAAGAAATATGTTCATCCTACGGCTCCGACTATAAAGCAAAGCAAATAATGGTTTTCACTCGGTGAGAGAACAACATAGAGGTATGTTTCTTCAGAACTTCAGCAAAAAACCAGCAGTCAGAGGTAATTTATAGTCTTGTTCTAGCCTTGTTACGACTAATAGACAAAGTAATGGTCGGAGATTTGATACTTAGAAACTTATTTTTTAAATGGAAGTTTAGAGAAAACGTAGGTGCCTTATAAAAGAGTTTTTAAATAACATTTTTTATTAAATAAAAAATATATAAAAGTGCCATTCAGTACTAGGTATAGTAAAATTATTACAGTAATGGTTTTGTGGTTTTCGGGGAAATCAAAATTTGATTAACTATACTCATAATCACTACATAGTATAAAACAAAGTCGCTTTCTATCGCCCCTATATCCCTATGTATGCTTTAACCTTTAAAACTACGCAACGGATTTTTATGTGGTTTTTTTAATAGATAGAGTGATTGAAGAGGAAGGTTTATATGTATAATACATGTATATTGCACCCGTGCGAAGCGGGGGCGGGTCGCTAGTATATTTATATTATACAATACCTACCTAGTGTATAATATATTGTTGTTGAAGAAAAACATGATGACACAAGCTGTGATTTTCTCAAAACAAGTGCTAGTTGTGGAAGTCCAAAGTCCCTGAGTTTGAACTCGGACCACTGCACACGCATTTCTCATTAGGCAACCGCTCGTTCTTAAAAAATACATATAATTTATTTTTTATAAGCTATGACTGTCCCACTGCTGAGCAATGCCGAGGTCCTTCCAGGTACTTTTTTCTTGTGCCGCCTTGAACCAGCCCTCGCGGTACGCTACCTAGTCGTCCCGACCTCTTTCTCGGCCTGCCTTGACGACGCCTACTATCTACAGGCATCTATCGTAAAGAGACTCTTGTCCCGCGATCAAGATGCATACGCTGACGTGACGTGACTACGTCTACTGTGCCCGTTTTGGAGGTCAGCATGGTGTTCCGTATTCTATGTGTTCTTTTTAGGCCCAGAATGCTGCGCTCCATTGCCCCTTGGCAAACTCTCAGGCGAAACTTTTGTGAATTGGTGAGCGAACAGGTTGGAGCACCGTAGGTTAGGTCGGGCCGGATGCACATATGCATGAGTTTGTGCTTTAGGGGAACCGGCAGATACGAATGAAGAAGCTATCTTATGATAGAGTCTTCATTCTTAATTTTGACAATTTATTAAGGTATTTTAATGTTGTTTCCAAGTTAATTAAGGTTTTCGTAACAGATCAATACAACTTTTTCCTGTCAAGTTCATTTCAAATTGTATAGACAGTGCAAATATTAATCAGATGTGTCTTACTAATGTGCACTCATGCGACTAATACTGTTTGATTTGGCACGTGATAGCTTTTTGAGTAAACTACATCGGACTTTGCGAAGGATGAAAGCCTAATATTTTGTTATAAATGTGGTTCTATTGTATATGTTTACAAAAAATCAACTATACATTGTTTTTCTTGAGTTTGTTAAAATACGATATTAATATAGTTTTAGTTAGTCGAAGTCTCTGTTTTTACAAATCAATCTAGAAACAAGTTTATGCTTAATTAAATACTTAATTAAAATGCAATCATGATTACAAGAGATAAGTCGTTTAATTCTCAGCGTGTCTGGGTCAATTCTTGAGGAAAATCCTTACATTTTAAATCCGTCGTAATTTAGTCGGTATTTAGGAAATGGATGGATTTAATTTACGTTCTGAGGAAGATTAGATTTATAAATCACTGGTTTCGATTACAAATACTTATTTGTCTATATTTAGTAGGTATCCATTACATTATCTATTCTGTGTCATTATCAAGAAACGTTTCTGTGTTTTGTACGAAGAGTGCTTGCTTTCTTTTGTTTTTACGTCATTAAAATGAGACAAAGCCATGGGCATTTAAACACTACATTAAAATGGAGGTATTTGTTAGAAATTATACCTTTCTATTTATACTTACTATAAGCAAAAATACCTTGTACAGATATATATCTATCATATAAACAGAGTAACGCAAGAAGTTAGAGTCGAAAGTTAAATACAGTTTCTAACTCTCTTTTTTAGTACCACACATTGGACAATCGAAACACGTACCTACTAACATAAAAGTAGTAAAAGTTGTATTTCGATTTAGGGGAAGTACCTACTTACATTCTGAAGGGTGGAACAACAATGTCTCAGATCTAAAATACTTATTTGTACAAGTCCCCACGTTTCTCCAAGTTATTTTTTTTCATAGTTCATGGTTAACGCTACCCAGAATTAATCATATCATAGCAGATAGGTAAACGTTTCTAAATCGAATTTCTGCTCTTTGTAATACGATAATACATATATATTAATACCTATTTCATTATTATTGGTGGTGTGGGGTGTTTTCCAGCCTCGTAAGCAAAGTTTCTAAGCAAGAAAGTAATTTGTGATTTTTGAACTGCGAATAACGGATAAGATTTTGTATTTGAAATATTCTCATATTGTATTATTTATAAATTGAGGGCTGATAGAAGTCAAATCAATCTAAATAATCTGTAGTTTGAGACCCATTTCATTCTTAATTAATTGTAATAATAATTAATGAATTGGTAAACTTTATAAAATTACCATAATATTACCTATTATAATATTTCGAATAATTATGTAAATAGTTATTTTTATTCAAGAGTAATGTACCGAAAACCTTACAGTTAGGTACTTACCTTTATTTGGGGAAGGCAAAAAGGTTAATAGAAAAGAAAATACAGTAAAGAACGTAATTTTAGAAAACTCGTTACAACGCGGATTAACTTGGTATTAAATGTAACTTAGAAATTAGATTTGCCTATTTAAATTTTACGCCTAAAGCGAGAACCAATGAAAATAATATATATTTAGGTACAATCTGGTACACAATACACCCGGATTAGACATTTCATTTCACTAATCTATAATTATGGAAATAGATTCCATTTATATCCCAGTTTAAAATTAGAACAAACCATCATGCTTGTATTCCCTGAGGGTTATGCAGAGGACTACCAATGTACACCAACAGTTCGCCGGTATGTTTAGATCCTATGTAACAGGGGACGAGCCTATTGCGTTTAACCGGGCATAATACCAAACTGTGAGCTGGTATTGAGAATTTCATAGAAACACTGCTCGAGAATAGAATTGGTGTTTCTAAATACTTAAAGTTATTATAAATTTTAGCAAGAAGGTTTTGATAAATACAACACGAAAAAATTACAATAAAGTTATTGTTGCAATTGAAAGCTTTGAGTAAAGTTAGATTTTCTTTCTCAAGTTTAGATTATAGATTCGATTTACTTTTCAGCCAAAGTAACAATCCACGGAATCATTAACAAATTAAGACTTGTGAATATGTAATGACCGGAATTCGATGAACTTCATATATTTGAAAAGTAAAATCATCCATCCATTTTAAATATTTTAATTTATTGCTGACCACGGTTTCAACCGCATCCTTCCAGCCTATATCCTTCTCCAAGGTTTAATCAAACTTTAACAATTTCATCAAAATTGGTTCAGCGGTTTAGGTGTGAAAGCGTAACTGATAGACAGCGTTACTTTCGAATTTGTAATATTAGTAGGGATTATATTGACTTATATTCGATGATTGCTACAAACAATATTTCGGTTTAAAGACATTTATTTCCTCAAAAAGAACATATTTGCAGTTCACTTACATTGAGAAAAGTATGTTTAAATGTATGATTAAAGCATGCAATCTCCCTATTGACAAAAACTCAGTCATTTCTGACTCGCTACTTGTGAAGTGTATGGAATGCTTCCAACGATACGGATTGATCTATACGACTACAATTTCAACCCTTTTGCCAGCTGATGAATGTAGTTTGGTCATAAATATGCAATGACCGTAGCGTGTTTGGCCAACTTAGTTATATTGCTTCTGTTATCTCGATAGTATAGGATCTTCATATTTGGACTAGGTATATTTATATAAATAAGAAGAAGAAAACGGTTAAAGAAAATATTGCTATTGGAATTCACCATTATTCTGTATATCAAGGATAATTCGCCTTTATAAAATATTTATGTAAAAGATTTGTTTTCAAGTTATTTTATCCAATTAATTCTTATTCCATGAAAAACCTTATTGCCTTCATGTTAAGATATTTCAAACGTGCATCGAAAATCCTAAGACGTGAAATTTGTTTATAAGCGAATATTATTCATTACAAAGTAAAAATGTTTTGAGAATACACTTCAACCTCGCAACTTCAAATTTAAGAGGGCCCTTATATAAACAGCTGGCCTTTATATAGATTTTCACGAAATTTTTAGACAAAGAGAAATGCAAATGTTGTTTGTTTGAGATGAGAAACAATTACCCTCTCGTTTATGTAGTTTGGTATGGCTATGTTATGTCAGGATTCGTTCGGTGTTTGCAGTGTTGTGGCAAGCCTGGCAGGTTCAACTCCGCTTTTCAGAAGTTCGCAGTTAGTGTGACACGTGATTGGAATACATTAAAGCACTTCTGGTTAACAAGATTGACCCTATGTACCTACCAACTATCCTCACTCCAGTATGGTGATCAATTTGAATCAATAGAGCACCTCCTGTTTTACTAGACACTTATTGATTAAATATTTTATATATTATCAGTTAGTTTAAAACTTTTATATTTATATTATGGTTAGTATATAAATGTTATTTTTCACACATGAGTAAAGTGTCTTCCGCAGTATGTTACCCAAAATTTGAAGGACATATATAATCCTATGAAAGCACTTGAAATATGATTACATCATTCCACCTTTTGGCTCTCAACTCAAGGGGTAGTTGAAGGTTCAACGAAACGTATCTAATGTTTGATGATGACTGTTTTATGTCGTGTAATAGAAGGTTGCCTATTTCTATTTATGACAAGCCCAATTTCGAAATCCTGCCACAGATATTTCGAAAAATCGCTTTTACTTGTACAGACGCCAGCAGGTCAAGCTATCCAAAACTGTCAAATTTCCTCGATTGAATATGAACCTTATTGTTATGTATTAAAGTTGAAAATCATTCAAAGAAATTTGACAGATTGTTGTAGCTTGATGTGCTGGCCTCTGTACTTTCAACTCGAGGAAACTAGCGCCACGAGGTGGGTCAATAATAAGTGTATACATATACAGTACATGTACCAATATTAAATAATAATACTTGTTTATTATTAAAACAAAAGCATTAATAATAGCAATACCGGTAAATTAACTACAATTACGGTTCGCGAAGAGTATAAATTGGTATTATCTTTGTAACGGAATTTTACTTAGAAACAAAAGCAAACATATACAATCGATGAATTTGTTTATACGCGGACCCTGGAATCTGCTATATTTAAGTAGGGCACAGGGTCGGGCGTTTAAATTTTAATTCATTCTCTTTGGCCTTTCCTGGTGCATATTTCTATAAGTATTTTGTACATTATACCTACAGATCGTAAAATGGATCATAGCAAAAATCTTAAGACAATTGTATAGATCCAATAATTTTCTAAGAAATGATTTATAATTATCCCAGTAGTTTTCATTATCTTCTTTAACGATCCAGTTGTTTTTCTGCAGTTCATACATAATCAGTAAGTTATACGGTGCCTCATTTATAAAATATAATAAAGAGGTTACAGTTTATAGATTAATTATTATTATTGTAAACTAGCTGACCCAAACGGAGGCTATTCTATACAAATGTAATAATACAAAATCCCAAAATTTCATACAAAAAACACTTAACTTTTCCCGAATTTTCCAAGTTGGCAACCTTATTCAGTTTTTCTGTCGCTAGAAAATTCGAATTAGGTTTATGATCATATAAAAAAATAGCCTAATCGGTTCAGCCGTTCTAGAGTGAAGCGCTTACCAACGAACGGCATTTATTTTTTATTTATAAACATAGATATGTATATATAGTATTACAGTAGTATTTTAAATAACTTTAAAATCTTAGCATGGAAAATGCCAAAAAATACAAAAAGATAAGTACAGTATTGTTAAATTTTACTGGACCTACTCTTAAGTAGTATTTAAGAATAACAAAGAGAAAAGTCTGTTAAACATAACTTCTTCTCTTCGTTTCAATGGTAAGTACAAACCGTAAAGATAACTTACCGTTAATTATGTTATAAAGAAAAAAAATAAGTTCATAACACAAAGCTTAAAAACAGTGCCGCCCTCTACAGTTTCTTCTGTACCGTAACTATTCTTTAACTAATTGGACGTATTAATACCTCATTATGCGAAGTACTGCAATCGATACAGATTCTGTTAATCAATGCATATAAAAATGAATCTCTGTTTCCCTTAGTCACGCCATAACTTAAGAACGACCTTAACCGATTTCATTCATCTTTTTTTTAAGTTTTTCAATACTATGTAAAAAGTTCTTAAGGAAAACAAATTTTGAATATGCACATGACATTGGAAAATTTCAGAAAACTTAACAACTAGATATTTCTCATCCAGGTAAAGTTCACGCAGGCGAAGTCGCGAGCAGAAGCTAGTAATTTATAAAATAAAAGTGTCTTCTTGTCTGACACATCGTGAGTTTTAGTAACTATGTTTTTTGATGTGGCCTCCTTTGTTTTCTATGAATAAATTTAATTTAGTGGAACATTTGCGAGTCTCTGCATTTCGCCTACGGGTCCTACGTCCCAAATGAAAAAAAAAAACGAAATGCGAAATAATATTATTTTGAGGTCTTAGTCCGAATGGTTGTATAATCAGTTTTTGTTTTTTTTTTTACGGTCGGTTTTGTACTTTCTACATGATTTCATAATAAATTCGCTAATGATATTATATTAATTTATAAGACCCGTACCCGACCCTGTTGGTCGATACGCAGGTTGATGGAAAGCATGAGTGGATTTGGAGTGTAGTGAGGAAAATCGTACCGTACCATTTGAATCCATAGATCAAATCAATCAATCAAATCAAAATTTATTTCAAATAGAATACACAGAATGGTTTTGCGGTGGTTACTGCACTAAGCTCGGGGCTTGTATCGCAGATACCAACAAAGTTTAACAATTCCTATTTTAACATTGTTGTATTATGGACTCCGTAGACATCATAGGCAAGTCGCAAAAAATTAAAGTAAATTAAATTAAAATTAAAGTAAATTAAACTAAAATTACATTAAAATTAAATTAAATTCAGTTACAATTATTAGAAATGAACGCAAAAAAGAAATCGGTGACTGAAGTAACAAGATAAGCTATGTTTTGTCCGTGTTAGTCAGTGTATCAATGATATGAATTTAAGTGCGTTTGTGTGTGTGTGCGTGTGTGTGTGCGTGTGTGTGTGTGTGTGTGTGTGTGTGTGTGTGCGTGTGCGTGTCTGTGTGCGTGTGTGTGTGTGAATGTGTGTGTTCTGAAATTGAATGTCAGCTAATAGTTAAAATGATATTCTCAGTTTCAAGATATGAATGATTCCTTAACCAGCTTTTTAATGTACTTTTGAATTTACTCGTAGGTAGGTTTATAATTTCTTTTAGAGTGTGGCATACTTTGTTGTAAATGTGTGGGAGAAGAAAAGTGGGTAGGCGTTTTATGAAAGTCGTCTTTATAGCAGGAACGGGGACCCGAAAGACGCGACGGTTGGTTACGTGAGAATGCTCAGTAGAACCTAAAGTTTTCTTGTGCATCGCCATTGCTGCTTTTAGAATGTATATTTGGCGTACTCTAAGAACTTAGCATTCTGAGTATAGATCGCCTGTGGGAAATCTGTAAGGTTTTTTCAGCATTACCTTCAGGACTGCCCGCTGAGCCCTTTCTAACTCAATCATTTTAGTTTTAATCGCTCCTCCCCAAGCCAGGATGCAGTAGTGTAGTAGGGATTGGGTGAGTGCTTGTTATACCATTAATAATATGTTTTTAGTAGCACTTTGGCGCAGTGATTTGAGAATATATATGGTTTTTCTTACTCTTCCCGATAGATTAGATATGTTTTCTGAATGTTAAATTTTCGTCATGTAAAACCCCTAGGTACCTAATACAATTTATGTTACTAATTGTATTGCACAGTGTAAGTTGCTACAGTGTAAGGTGTGAGTCAGATCGCAAGTATGGATTTTGATTGGTGGTAGAAACATAGGCCTGGATGCAAGAGTTTTGTGAAAGGCTATATACTTGGTTTTTTTTAAGTTGAGTGTTAACAAGTTTCTATCGAGCCATTTGGCGATACTTGCCATATCTGTTTCAGCGGCCTTAAATGCACCAACCCATGAGCGATCTTTGAAAATCACTGCTGTATCATCTGCGTAACATACTACTTCAGAACCACTGGACAAGGGTAGTTTTAGAATGTCATTAATGTATATGGAAAATAGTGTAGCTGCTAAAACGCTTCCTTGTGGTACCCCGACGCTTATGGGGAGCGGCTCGCTAATGTGCTCTCCAACTTTTACTCGCTGGCTGCGATTAGCAAGGTAGCTGCGGAACCATTCCAATGCTAGTCCTCTTACTCCCTTCCCTCCGAGTTTGCGCAGTAGTATGGGGACAGACACAGTATCGAACGCTTTGGCGAGATCGAGGAAAATACCTACGCAGCATTCGTTCCTATCGAGAGACTTAGACACTATGTCCGTCAGTAGGGCAACTGCGGCCTCCGTTGATTTGCTGGCCCTGAATCCAAACTGTTTATCTGAGAGGAGATTATTTTTAATTAAAAAAGAGGTGAGACGCTTATTTACTATTTTTTCTAGCAGCTTAGAGAAAATACTAAGCAAGGAAATGGGTCTATAGATAGAGTGTACACCAAAAGATACAGTGAAAAAAATAAAAAAAAAACGTTACATACGTACAATTGGCGGTCTTATCGCTAAAAGCAATTTCTTACAGACAATCATGGGATGGACAAGAGTGGTGTGAGAATACCGGTAACCGGCGGTTGAGCTGTAGTCAATATTCATAGATATATTGTCAAAAATAAAATAATAATAATAAAACAAACATTAATAATTTATATAATTATACATACAACATAGTTATTGCATAAGAAATTATAAATATGCAACCTATATAATAAAAATACAATAAGAATTTTTACGTATAAGTAGCCAAGTAATGTTCCTTTACACTTTTTTTAAAATGATGCCTTAGTCTGTGCTCGTCTCACGGAAACCGACAGAGCATTCCATAGACGAATGAAGGGAACAGTAAAATAATGCAACAAATTTTGTGGCGTTAGCATGGACAGTGAGCAGTTAGGTTTAAAATTAGACGTCCACATTAAGGTGCGGCATTAAATTTAGGTAATTATGTAGGTATACAATAACAATAAAAAAATGTATAGAAGCTATATTATGATGGTTTGATCATGATGTAGAGAGAATGGATGAACAGAGATTGATAACTATAGTCCCGTATTTATCAAGTCGCTATGGTCTATTTAGCTCAGAGCAAGTGGCAACTAACACGTGCTAGCTCAATGCATGCTATTTTGAACTTACTGCGAGGTTACTAGAGATCAAATAAGTGTTTTGACTCGGAAAGTGTTACCCTGTTACAGTGGTTGAAGGGGTAACCCGTTCGGAACGGCTTACCGTTTAATAGTAGGTATAACCCGGTAAGAATTTAAACAGCTAACCCAAATGAAAGGGTTTTGAAGAGGTAACCCATTGCAGCGGCTTACCGTTAAAAAGTGTAACCCCTATGAATTGGGTTTTCTAACAACACTTTGTAAAAACCCTATCGAAAACCCTTTCAACGGGTAACCAAAATGGTCCCTGATCCTACCTACGCAGAGCGATGTAAAGCCCAAAGAAATTTAGCAAAGACAAAAATTATTGAATAAAAACTTTGCGGATTTGTAAACCTTTTTTTCTACAGACGACCTGAAAAAGAATTAAGCGTTAATTTATTTTGAATGAAAAATAAACTTTTTATTTCTTGCTTACCTATTTTTTTTGCAATATAACATTTCACTTTAGAACGAATACTTTCTCATCGTAAATCAAGCTAAAGAAAGTACTGACTTCTTTAAATCGTTTTAACAAAATGTGTAATTAATTGTAATTTAAAGGTTGAATTAATTAAGTGGTCATGTATATTATATATTTGTATGGCGATTTTAGTTCATCAAGCTTATAAGACTTAATCGAAGGTACAAAGACAGAAATGTATAAATACAATTATCCGAAGAACACCTGACAAGCATTACTGTGAAATTTGACATCAGATAAATTTGAAATAAGACAGAGTTTGACCAAAAAGTAATAATCTAAAACAATATAGTGGCGCAATAGGAGATGTCATCAGACGCAGTTTTTTATACAACGTTGTAAAACTTAGAATTTAAATGAAAGTTTCACTAAAACCAATCTATTTTGATTTTCAAAACTACATAATTTAATTATAAAAAGGTGTATATGAACATTATTAGGTAATATAACAGAACCCACGTTATAACGATCATTTGAGTTCATCCGCTGCAAACCGAGTGGGAGTGAACAAGAGTTATTCTCATATATTATCAAGTAGAGATGGTGGAATTTTCGGAATCCATTGCGTCAGTGACTACTTACTTGACGACGTCTGTGGTTTAGTGGTTTGAGTAACCGACTCAGTAGTCTATGACGAGTCGTGGGTGCGATTCACTCAGGACACAGATACTTATTTAATATATACCCAGCCAAACACTTAATGTTTATCACACATTAAGTGTTTGGCTGGGTGTTTCTTATTTATTATAGTCAAAGTATTACTTCTATTGTTTAGTATCCATAGTACAAGCTCTGCTAAGTTTGGGACTAGATGGTGCTGTGCAAAATGTCTCAAATATATATTTTTTATATTTATTTACTTTAAAAAGTTAACCTTTGTATACAGACCGATCTAGATTTAGACTTGATCGAAGTGCTCTTAAGTTCTTAGAACGGAGTTGGATTATATATTTTTCAACATACTTGTGCCTCAATATTACCATATATAATACTTATTTTTGAGCTTCGAAAATCCACCCTCTGGCTGTCAGGGGGTAAACATTGTTTTTGTAATGAGAACTGGGAGGAACTCAACAATTTTATGATAAAACGCACATAAAATATGGATTGTTTTCTTTGAATCTTCAAACGCTTAAATATGTTTTTCTGAATAATGGTACGTACATCAGTATATAATTATATAAACCTAACTAATACCAAGACTATTCCCTGAGAAAGTCTTTAACGTTCTAGCGCACTTTAATTAAACTTCATCACTCACGTATTTCTCGAATACAGAGCTATCTGTATCGATTGATCTGTGAGCTGTTTCATCCATATTAGATTAATGCTCTTTTTTACGCTGTGCGTTAATTAATCATCGTGGTTTCACTCAACTAAATCAATAGGCTCCATACAACGAAGATGATGACTGCAATTCTGTGATCAAATTAAATCTTGATCCGTCAATTACGAGTTCTTAGTAATTTTATAATGAGTTGTAGTTTAGTGACAGTTAACAATCTCAGGACATGCAATCTGACTTAAGTGATACTTCAAATCATACAAATTAAACAATTAAAGTGCTATTGTTAACTTACGTATTCATTTACTCTGTTCACACCGGAAAAGTATTTAGTAGAATACGTGTCTATCTAAACGAGTTGGTACTAGCTGTCCCGCAGCGGTCAAAATTTAATGATATACAGGTTCTTTTGTCAGTCTATTAAAAAAAGCAATTGATTTATAGGTATTATATAGTTATAGTAGAATGTACTATAACTATAATAATACCTCTAAATATATGTTTGACAGAGACAGCATGAACGTATATATTTTTTTAATTTAATTTAATTTTAATGTATTCGTTATGACATATTACCTATACTTACACTAATTCTCCATATAAACTTTAATAATACAAATCATGCATTCCTCCGTGCTCGCAATATCCTTAAAAATGGGTATAAAGTTTTTTCTTCACGCGATAGATATTATTTTATTATTTATTTAATACTGGCTACAAGGCCCATACAATCTGGGGGCACGGCAGTGCCCCCGCCAAGTCGAGCGCGAAGCAAACACTGCCGTACCATCCTTTACTGGAACCATTTCGCCGCATTTTCAGGCCCCTATTTGAGAATCTCTGGATAAGACCAGAACGCAGAAATTTTCGTTATCCAGTAAGATATAATCACATACTTAAAATCCAAAATTTCAAGTCTGTAGGTGATTTAGTTCCGAAGTTAAGCGAATGCAAAGTTTCGCATTGATGACAGTCACTTACTCACTCACTCATGATCATCAAAATAGAACTAGTACTTCGGATAAACTCAGAGAGCTGAAATTTGGTACAGAGTTAGGGTTTAATGGCCACATAAAGGGAAAATTATAAAAACTAGGATAATCGAAGATCTGGAGTACCTGGTGACCCTGATTAGAAAACACAAGAGCCCAACCAAACTATTAGAGATATCGACATATACCGCCTTTACAAAAAATATTCAACTTGATGGGCCGCTTCATTTGATGTCAAAAATCGAAGGTCTGAAGTATCTGATGAAGAACCCTCAGCTGGTCTCAGCTGTATTAGAGATATGGTAATGCCCCATTCTACTATTGGTACATAAAAAAATCTACTGTCATTGCAAAAATCCAGCGTAGTGAATGAACGTGAATGGGCAATACGAAAAACTGTTGCTACCTACTGTACAAGAATCAGAACCGGAAAAAAGAAAAGAAAGATTTGTAATAATAAAAAACTATTGATTTCTGACATTTACGCGAATATTATACATTGAAATAAAACTACTTTTTACGGATTTTATCGCGTATTGATATTATTAATCCCGACGTTTCGGACCCTTTACAGCGTCCATGGTCACGGGTAGACTGACTAGAAAAGTAGTTTTATTTCAATTTATAATATTCACGTAAATGTCAGAAATCAATATAACTTTGGTAATTTTATAAAAATAGAGTGTTCACAGAGGTTCCTTTAAAAGCCCCGAGTTAAGAGGATATGAGAGTGTTCTAGTGGTGGGAGGGGGGACTACGCAATCACAGTGCTAGCAACTACTGTTTTTATAACACGGATTCTAGCATCCTCAATTTGATTATGAGTCCGATGAATATTTTGCCTTTAACTATTCAAATTCTCCAAGAAACACTAAAGATCTAATTAAAAATTCAGCTGAAAGAGCTCTAATCTTGTTATCTAACTTGACTTGGATTCCGTATGTGAGAGAAGCTTTGAGAATAGGTTAGATATGTAAGTACGCCATCATGAAACCCTTCAAAGCGATTAAGAAACTTTGTTGAACTACCTGCCCTTGTAAATGTACTTTGGAATAGCTTATATAACTTTTTATTGGCAAGCAGGTTAGTTGGTTCGAATATGTTAGTTGGATCAATTCCTGCTTTACGAGTTACAGCAACAACATTATCGCAGAATTACGAGAATTAAGCACATAAAAATAGTGTACGATCTCACTGATCTGCATAAAAGCTAAATCTCTTTCATACGAACTACGTAGATAGGTATAAGAACCTTTGTTTATCGAGGTACATACCTACGCTCACTTTAATAATGGCTTTTGGTGGAGCCTCGTAAAAAAGGGGAAACAGAATCCATGTTTGTGACGTGATTTAATTTATCACCGGGATGTCTCCCAGATTATTTAGGCTTATTTTAGTATTTACGTACATTTTACAGTGGAATAGATCAACTGACATATAAATCCGTAACAGAGAGCAAATCATAAATAGTGTGCCACTACATGTACACTACATTTTTGTTTTTTTAAGTTGTTGCCATCAATTTAATCGGCCCATGTTACACACGTTTTGAGGTTAATTGCGTGAAATCCTCTCTTAGCGGCTACGTATTTTGAATTTAAAAGACACCCAACTGCCAATTCATTGGAGCCTTAACGGCTGGGTATATTTAGCTTTTATAAATTGAAAGGATTTAAGTAAAGATTGAAATCAAAGAACCCATTCAAGTATGAATGATTAAGTTTTAGTAGTAAATGTGCTCAATTTAAAATTTCAAACCATTTAACTGTATTTATCACAGACAGTGTGTTCAAAAGGCCACATTGAGCAGTTCCTCTGGAATCAAATCATATTTAGTTCTCTTAGTAAAACCCGTAGCAAATTTCTAATGAGAATCACATTATGATTCATCAAAAGCGGTCATGCTGGCTCTGCATTAAATCTCTTGAAAGTTTGATTTACAGCTGCAAACGGTGCAATGTTGGCAACATACTGGCTGCAAACAAGCCAGTCAAATGATTTATATATATGATAAATGCTCTTATAAATTACATTGACAAATTATCAAACTTTGCGTTCTTTCACTTGGCAGAAATTAATTATGATTTGGATTTCCATTATGCCTGTCTTAGGGTAATCTATATTCCGGCATTAACATTCAAGAGCGCTAGTGGGTGGCTGTATCAACGTGAGGGGCTTGCGGCTGTGACGTCAACGTGAGTGGCTCGTTAATGCACGTCTTCCATCTTTGCATCCGTACTACTGAAAACATTTATAATACAGCTATGAGCATAAAAAATTAACTACCTATCGCCCATATTGTCTAGCAGGTTAGGAAAATATTCCTCTGATGTGTTACCACTGTTTATTTAGGTTTCAATGCTTCGTCAGTATTTAGTAGTGGTTTATTTTATTCTGTTTTTTTAAGACTTATTTGGTATGGGACTTATTTTGAGATGGGACTTTATTTGAGTAAAATAGAAAAAAATTATTGCTTCGTCGGTTCAACATCGTTTGTCACGTTCATCAAATAAATATTAATCCCAAACTACTCCTATAGTTCACCACGCTGGCCTAATGCGGGTTGGAAGACTTCACACGCCGCCAAGAAAATCTTTCAGTCATGCAGGTTTTCTACACGTGTTTTTCTTCACCGTGATAATTAATTATTTATTACGCATATGATATCGAAAAGTCGGAGGTGCGTGCCTTAGATTCGAACCTGCGACCTTTGACTTGGTAGTCCAATGGTCATATTATCACTAAGCTATCAGTGCTTAGATTAGATATTAATTTTTTATTGAATTTGGGTTGAAATTTTAATTAATTTATTTTTTTATTAAATATGGAAGTATACATTCTCTCTGGATATGAGCTTAGTCTATTATAGCTTCGGAGAATGAACCTTAAGAAATTCTCACTTATGGTATGTTAAGGAAATGTCCCATTTAAAGGTCGAAACTTGATAGGTATCAACGCCAAATAATGCTTATGTGCGGGCTCAGTGCTGCTCAATGTAAGTTAATTGTTTATATAGCGACTCTCGACAGATTATGCCCACATGTCTTCACAGATAAGGGTTAATTAAACTCTGGCCTCCATGCCCTTATTCAACCATAGACGTAAAATTGTAATTAGGATGCGAGTACGCGTGCAGAGAACGAACACATTTTGTACAATAGTGCGACTGTTTGAGCGCTGAAAAAATTAATTATGAATTTGTAATGATGAAAAAGGAAACGAAAAAAATCGCTCGCTCTTGACTAGTCCTGAAAAATGAATTTCCTTTATTCAATCGATCTTCTTAAAATTTTGCAGATATGTTATTACTAGTTTATTGTAAAAATTTTACTTATCACACATATCTTTGCCTTTTCTCAACTAGTCGGCTTCCCCTCTACCACTATTTTACAAGAACCGACTGCCACTAGACCTCCACGAAACCTAAGGATCAGGGGTTATCAGGTTTTTTAACTTTTGACTACCTACCACTAACGATTACTATACAGTACATTAAGTATCGACAGTTTAACTTGCTCTCCGAGGTAAAGAACGGTCTATATGGTCATCAACCATAACGGCACCTGTATGATGAGCACTGTCCTATAGCTTGCAGATCTATTGATCTGATTAGTGATACCTACTCACGAGTCCCAAACTTATATTTTCTATTATTTATAATAGATACTATAATAAATATTAAAAATGAATTGACATACATTTATTCCATATGAACCCGAAGTCCAATAATCAAAATTAGTTTCGATGAACTATTGTAAATTCCGTTGAGGTTACCCGCCTAATCAATAAATTGTACTGTAGGTTAACTAGCGTAACTATGTGCCGTATCCAGAGCCAGGTTTGGGGGAACACGAGCGGAATTCTACGAATCCTCTTTGTAGGGCTTCTTTTCAAATTCGTAAGAAAACATTCTTCAGCAAATTGTTCTTTCGACAAGTTCGGCCTAGGGAAACAACGTCCTATGAATGAATGAATGATTTCTGCTAATTCATCGTCAATTTATTATTGTTTGCTTTATCGCTAGACTTCTTAAGTCTTGCTCCTTATTATTTTCATTTATTTTTCTTCGGTAAAACTTGTTAGATGAGATGTTAACATAAGGTTGTACCTACCACAACTTTATAACACAATGTTCCTCTTTGGAATATTTTAATTAAATACAGCTACTTGTTTATCCAAATGAAAGTTTCTAATGGAGCCGTTCAAAATATTCATCTGTAAATAGTGTTGCCAGGTCCAATGTTGTACAATTTCGGAAAGAAATGTTAAAATAATCGGGACTTCGGTTTTCAAATCAGGACAGCTACAATAGCAACGACTACAAAAAATATGTTTTTCTAAAAGGAAAAATATTTTTATGTAGTAACTAACAGCTTACAGATATATTCATTTGCGAAAATTATACAATAAAGTACAGACTAAGGAGGTTAGTGAAAAATCGGGACATTCGGCGTCCCGATCTGATCCCGTCCCCTGAAAATCGGGACGTCCCGCGTAAATCGGGCCTCTTGGCATCACTATCTGTAATTAGAATATTACGGTACCTATGTAATTTCATATTACTGGAACTGTGTAGCCTCCAGCGATAACTACATAGAGAGAAGAAGAATATAGAAGAAGAAGAATATAATAATATAAATATAATAATATTATAATAATAGAGAGGATCTCGGTAATAATTTTATCCATGCTATCTACACGAATATTATCTCATCGAGTATTTTATTATTTGTGTAGCCATCGGTACTATTATTTATATATTATTTATATTTAGTATTACTAACATTTATATTATTTTAGAATGGTAATATATCAAAGATAATATTTTTTCCTCTTTATCATAATCATAAAACATAATTTTATGAGTTGAAGATATCTAGCGTACGTTACATAACGGGAGCATCTATATTTAGAAGCGCTAATTTTTCCTTTAGGAAGAGGTATAATTAGATATAACAAAATAATTTACGATAATGCGAATTTATGATAAAAATACCAGTAATGTACCGAAGCGCCTCAATCATAAATATTGTGGTGTTTATTAAACAACGTCAATTTCCTTAGGGGTTTATTCCATTTTACTTTTTAGATATAATTTGCATAAAGTGGATTACTTTATGCTACAGAAGTAGATATAGCCGAAAGAATGTTTAATAAAACACACAAAGTGACTTCATAATGTCGTATCTCGCAAATACTCGTAAAACACATAGTCGTGCACGCGGCCGCTGGATGCCTAAATAACAGACAATTGTACGCGGTTATTGTGGAAATGACCTGATTTCCGTCACATAATCTGAATGTGAGGGTCCCTAAAGGTACTTACACACTAGTTTATGGAATCTTTTACATACCATCACAAGACAATAGACTACCTACTTGTTAATATGGGTATTTTTATAGATTAACCAGTGATACCCTAGTGATATAACTGTTGAACTGATAAGTCGCAGGTCTCGAGTACGAATTCATGACACACCTCTAACTTTTCGTAATCATATGCCTATGAATAAGTAATTATTACTCGCTTAAAACAGTGAAGGAAAACATCTTGAGGAAATCTGGATGTCTGAGAGATTTTTCTCGACGGCTGCCACCTCGCACTAGGTTACTGTGTGTGGACTGTATCCTCTCATTCTGAGAGGAGACCCGTGCCCAGCAGTGGGATAATAAATGGATTGTGATAATTTATATTGTTAAGATTTGTTTGATATGTATGTATCTTTCATAACAAATCTAAACTTAAACGGGGATGGGTGTTAAAATAACATCAAATCAACGTTAATGTACAGCGCGGCTCAATAAATGTTTGTTTACAAACTACAAACTGACGAACTGTGAACTTGTGTAATCTAATCAGAGCTTTAAGAGCTCTGTTTATGTGGTTTCGGTGTAAACTCTCTGCATTTTATAGCTTTGAAAACGACAGCAAACTTCCCTTCATTTACTTTATCCTGGGGAACTAATGTTTACCGAACCGTATTAGTGGAGGGAACGTTACGCGAGGTGGGTACCATTTGTTACAAAAATGATGTAGGTAGGTACTTAGATTAAGTACCTCGTGTGTTAACGTTTTAAACACAAAAAATAAGCCACATAGTAATCTCGTAAACTACTTAAATACTTTAAAAAAGTTAAATAGTATGTGAAATAAAACGTGTTATAATTATGATGTATACAATATACGGTATAATTACAAGCCATATTGTCTCAAACTAGGGAGTCCTTACAAAAACACCAATGTTACAAAGTTCCTCTACTTTATCCATTTTAATTGACGAGACTATTTGTCAATACCGTCAAAAAAGTATAAATGGAAACGTACAAAGTTGCAAGAAATAATCCTCTACTAACAAACCGTACTTCGTTTTGCGTCATTAGGCGCCACGAAAAACCAAGTTGATTGTCCTCAACATCGATGGTAGGTAATGGAGATCATTCTTTAACGCCGACCGCGACGCAGCGAATAAGCTTCCTGTTGTGAAGATAAAGTGTTAAACTTATTTATGTTCGAAACCTTACTCTATTAGGTATATGGCCTAGTTTACTAGTAAATGTTAGTTCTGCGATAAGTTTAGATTTATTCTACCACACGCGAGGAAGAAAAATCTGGTCTCTACTGGTTAATATAAAATAAGTTTTCCTTTGTCAAGAAATAAGAAATAAATAAGTAAGGTATCATCAACCCATATACTGTCCCAATGCTGGGCACGGGTCTCCTCTCATATTGAGAGGGATTAGGCTATGGTCCACCACGCTAGCCTAGTGCGGGTTGGCAGACTTCACAAACCGTCGAGAAAAATCTCTAAGGTATGCAGGTTTCCTCACGATGTAAGTAAAATAAAATAAGTAAGAAATAAGTATATTATTATTATCTAGTGATAATAATAATATTTCATGAGAAGTCTGGATAAGTTAAATTTATGATCTGCAGCAACTAATTAGTCGTGCAAGTTGTACCAGCCAATGAATGTAGTTATAAAACTTTAGGTTTATTTCATTGTAGGATTTTAAAAAGATATACTTAGTATAAATACAGCCAAAGTCTCTGGAGACCTGTTTCTTAGAAATTACAACTGAAAAGCCTTGTTACCAAACTAGAGTAATTAAAAATTACTTTGTGACTCTTAATTGGCAATGTAAAATGTCAGTTTAACGAATTAATTAGCTCTTTTCAAGTTCCGGAGCCAAGTTGATTTGTTGGTAATGAAAGGGTTAAATTGAATTTGGTTTTATGATTTCTTCTTTCATTAAATATGCGTAGATATAGAAATATTTTTTTAATTGTGAATTAGTTATGTACCGAAATGAGCCAGAAAATATTTGATAAAAAAATTTCATATAGACACACCCTTGCCGGGTGTTTATGCACGATGTTCCATCCCAAGGGTGCTTTTGAATGGTAATGCCGATAAGGTCGAACGTGTTACTGAAGTGAATTTTATTGACAACACGCGTATATAGGGGTATCTATATTACATATATCGCGAAATGCGAGTATTAGCGTGACATACGTCGTAATGTAATAAGCACAAAACTACATCGCCAAGGTGCATCATTATTGAAAGAACATCGAGCAGGGATCTTGCACGAACCCGCTGGTGTCGTCTAAACTAGAGATACTTTAGTAGACAAACTTTGTCACTAAGCCTTATAGAACAACGTTGATATTATTCGTGGAGCTTCTTTTGTAGTTTCATTTATACAACGGGTGAGTCGAACGAGGCTGATACACACGTTATGTTCGTGAACTTACTCCCGTGTAGTTCTTTTTTCTTTCATTTTGGAAGAAAATTGTCTTAGCTATTAAATTAGTCTAACACATCAATCTATATTATTCTTATATTAAGTCCAAGTGTGAATTGCATTTTAAGTTTAAAGAGTTAATTTAAAGAAAAAGTCAAAGGTCAAGCAAAGTGCTTCAATAGCACTTTGCTGGAAATCGAACCTAGCAATCTAAAACTGCTCTAACTTTCTACAAGGTGTTTGAGAACCGAGTTTGTTATAGTTCTTTTAAAAGTCTGTTCGGAGCTCTTTCACACTTATACGATAAGGAAGAAAATGCGAACTACTTCAGTCACTCGTTGCGGACAATCGGACAAAAGTCGCACCGACCTGAAGAGGGCGCTCGCTCCTTTATTTATTATTATTCCATTATATAGTGGCGGCTGCAGGCGAGAACATAAATAACCAAAAACATTCGGGTAACACACAAGTAGTCGGAAAACTGGAGCTACAATTTATTATGTTATTTATTTATTACTAGAATACGATTGTATTTTTCTGAGTGACAGTGCTCGAACTTTACCGTATCCCTGAATGTAAACCGTGTTGCTCCAGAAATAAGTGTAATAATAAATGACGTAGACCTTTTTCTCCTTTACAGACAATGCATGCTGTTCATAGATAGTATCCCGAAAAGCTACAGCTGGCGCATCCCAAGAGATAAAAGTTAAGATGGAAGGCGACGGTGTGGCGTACTGCGTACCGGAGGGGCAGAATTTTCAACGGGCCTATGTTCGAATCCACGGTTACATCGCGCTACTCATCTGCCTCCTGGGTTGTGCTGCTAACTCCGTCAACATAGCCGTACTCAGCCGAAAAGAAATGATCTCATCTACCAACTCCATCTTAACCGGACTAGCAGTGGCTGACTTGCTCGTCATGATCGACTACATTCCCTTAGCCTTACACATTTATACAGATATATGCGCAGAGCTCAATAGAAATTCGTATGCATGGGCTGTCTTCGTCTATTTTCACTCCATATTCAGTCAAACATTTCATACGATATCTATTTGGTTGACGATCACGCTCGCCGTTTGGAGGTTCATAGCAATAAAGTTCCCACAAAAAAATAGGACGTTGTGTAACAAGAAGAACACCAATATTGCTATAGGAGTAGCATATGCCGTGTGTCCAATATTATGTCTCCCCATATATTTTGCGATGAAGATCCAAGAAATTCCTGCATCATCGAAAAATGGGGATGGAAATGCTACACTGAATGATACGGATAACATGATAACAAATGCATCGGTGGCTTCAGAGCGAGAGTACGCCATAGTGATGACCGATAATAACGAGTTGCTGACAGCTATCTTTTGGATTTACAGTGTATTTATAAAACTTATACCGTGTGTAGTGCTATCTATTTTAAGTGTGTTACTAATCCTCAAAATGAAGTCGAGTGATCGAAGAAGACAGAAATTATTGAAAAAATCTGCGATTACAACTAACGAGGTACGTGGCGTATCTCGTTTTTGTTTTGAATTCAAATACAGTTCAACTGAGTTTCTGATTTGAACTACCATTTTTCCAAAATTATTCCACATAGTTCTGGATGTATGCAGAACTTTATTTTATTTGCATACTGCATACTTGATGATTTTTTTTACAACTTTTGTAATATAGGTATGTCTCAATATATGTAGGTACCTATAACCTCCATATTATTTGAACTCAAATACGATAAATATTCTTCTTGGACAATGAAAAGATAATGTTAGTAAAGTTGTTTTTCTTTGTTGTATGATCTTGGCGTCGATGCTTTCAGACTTAATATGTGAGACAATGGAGCAGATTATAATGAGTGAAATATGAGCTAGTTGAATAGCCATAATATTTTTTTGTTAATGTTATTATGTGTAGGGAGAGAAAGCTCGGCTGAACGAAGAGGGGGGTAAGCGCGCCGGGGGCGGCGGGGGCGGTGGCCGCACGGACCGCACCACGCGCATGCTGGTCGCTCTGTTAGGTCTCTTCCTGGCCACAGAACTTCCACAAGCTCTCTTCGGGCTGCTCACTGCGATAGCGCCGCATCTCTTTCAAATATGTTACTACGCCTTTGGTAAGTTTATTTCACAACCTGTATACAATATCTCTAAGGTACGTTTTATCGCACTATATTGCATTTACATCGATCGATCTTTAATGTGGCGAAGTTTTGAATGGGTAATCGCTGTTTATAGATAAAGAACGCTCAATAAAGATTATAATAATGATATTGCATTGAGAACTGATTTATTAACAGCGTATTTTTATTTCGCTATTTGTGTCGATGGAGTGACTTAACATTTTCAGCACAGGTTGTTGCTATAGATACACTGTGGCACGATGAAGTATATTGGCTGAAAGAAGCTGATAATATGTAATATCTGGACACGCACACATTCTAATTGTTTTATTTAAACATTATACAGTAGCGGCATGACGTTGGTTATTCTGCTCTTTGTCTCATTTTATGGGGTCTTGTGGTTAAGACACCGCAGTCGACAACCTCTATATTTTATTAACCCAAATTGCCACATAAAAGTAAAACCAATTTGGGCTTGAGTACTTACCAACATACCTAATTATTTTTATAAGTGTATGTGGTGGGTGATAACAGAACCTTATCATTAGTTATCCCGACTCCTGTTGCCATGCTCTCAGTATTTTATGCTGGACTAGCTTAAGCAAGTGACTTCGTCCGCGTGGAAAAGTTACTTTTAATTATCGTTGTAATTTGGCTAATTAACTCAAAATCGTTATAAATTAGCATATATGTTTTTCTGATGTATAAATAATAATGTTTACTGTAAAGTTTCATCAGTGCCGTTCAGTAGTTTTATCGTGAAGGAGTAACTAACATCCATCCATCCTCACAAATTTTCACATTTATAATATTAGTAGGAAGTAGGATAGTAGGAAGTTTGTGAATTCAAAGGTTATACAGTCGATCTGTGAATAAAAAATGGTCTACCACACTACAACCTAAAAATCAAATTTTTTTGCTCGTGATAAAACGATAAGGTCTATTTTCACACGGTGACGTCATATGTTCCTAGTTTAAAATGTCTGGCGATGATTTCGATGCGATTGCGATGTGAATGTACGCATTCGACATGTCTATAACTTTTAATCTAATAATTGAAGTATTTATAAGCTACTTTCATCGGATTGTGTACAGTTTACATGTGTCCTAGGCTAGGCCCACTAAATGGTACTGTCAGTCACTGTCAACGAAGGCGGTGTTGGCATCACTACACGATACTGTAATTACTTCCACAATACACAATTCCTTCTTCTATCTGAAAAGGAAATCTATTTATATGTTTACTACTTACTGTAAGGATAGTGATGTTATTAGTTTTAGGACAAAATACTCGGAGTTATTTATTTGATAGAAATCATTAAAAAAAAAGTTATGGTAGTTGTGTAACATAATTAAGCAAATCACTGACTAAAAGAAAATTTAATGGAAGAAAAAAAGCTTGTCACTGAAACTTACTAGCGGTAATGTTAAGTTAAAGCATTTAATTTTAATTTCTTATTGAAAGAAAACTACTTTATACCTATGGATTTTAAGACGTAAACGTCACGGGCAGACTGTGACAGACTAACTGTATTTCAATGTCTAGACATTGAAATATATCAGGAGTATACTAGTATTCTAACTACACTTAAACTACACTAACCAATATCGATCTGTAAGGTTTAACTGTGCTTTCCGTAGCGTAGTTAAATTCGGGTACATTGAGATCCCTCCGCGGTTTGGAAAGCAAGTTCAGCTTACGGTCCTGCTTGTCATACGAACACATATGGAAAGTGTTAGGAGAAGCCCGACCTTACCTTTCTTACCTTACCTTTCTTAGGATACCGCTAGAAATTTCATTTGCTTTACAATGGATAATGATAGATAACATTTGGTTAGATTGGAAACTAACCCGAACACAGTTGGGAAAAGATGAAGATGACTGCAACAGGCATAATATTTAAATGATCATTTTAATTTTGCAAATGATCATTTTAGTTTTGTAAATGATCATTTTAATTTTGCAAAATCAGCGAGAGACTTTTCTTTGAGACAAAATAAATCAAATCAATCATTATTTTAATCTGTTTAGAACTACGCAAAAATTGTTTGAGATGTAGAAATTATGTCTGATAGAATTCATTGTTGGGCCCCAAACCAGAGAAGTGACCATAAAATATCTTAAATTTAGATATTTTTTTATATAGTTAGATCTAAATTCCTTTTTTTATTTTATATATATAACCTAACATAACAAAAAATACCTAACAACATAAAAGGCATACTTGATATAAAAACATCAATTATTAAAAAAAAAACCAATATCTAAAAAAGAGGATTAAATATTATTTTTGTATACCAATATATTAATTGAGTATGTTTGAACATAATAATCAATACAATATAATTTACAATAGATCAATTAAGATTTTAGAGGATCAAATGATATTGTCAAATAGATAATTTTATCAGGTATGATACAAAGGTGTTGTGTTCTATTGCATTTTGGTAGATGGAATATACAGAAGCAATCAGACAAGTCAATTAGAACTGTTTGAATTGCATTGTTTGTTTGTTCTATTATCAATTAATTCTCGAAACTATAGTTTGCGGTTGTTGAAATTAGTTTTATAACAAGAACCCTGTTCAAATGACAGAAGCAATAATTTATAGCAAGACCATACGCCTATAAAAAAACATGTTTTTTACCAGTTCTTTCCGTCCATAATCAAGGGGATGGAGCGACGATTGAAGGATTTAAAAAAAAGTCGTAAAAGAAAAAACTATAGATTTTTTTTATGCAAATCCATTCAACGGTTCATGCATGAAGCGGTAACAGACAAACAGACACCAAACTTACTTTCGCATTTATATTATTAGTATGGATTGTAATTTTACTATCTTTTACTATCACTCTTTACTGTCACAAATCTGTATAACTACATTTTCGGAAATCATCAGCCTAACAATTTTTTTATTTCAATTTAGAAGGCTTTGTCTAAGGGCGACCATATCCCCTAATAATAATACTTAAAACGACGACAAACTAAAATACTATTACAAAATCCGACATAAAACGTTATAATTTGACAAAAATGTGACATTCTTAGATCCGACTTCCGACCACATTCCATCAAAATTTGGAGGACATCATCTACTACAATACAGTAAGTAGGTGGTGTTCGAATCGCGGGATGTCAGCAAAGCTGCATTTTGTTGTGACGTGTCTAAGGCTAAGCACAAGAAGGTCACCATTGCGTTCATTAGAGATCTCGGAGCCTCCCTGTGCTAGAGATGGCCGTGTGTTTTTAGTCCACTCCACCTTTCCGTCTAGGAGAGACGGAGGAAATCCACGAGGATTATCAGACGGAAAAAAATGGCGAAATTATAGCCTATCAACATGAAATACGCTTTATATTGTAAAGACCAAATCACTATGTAATGTGAGGTAAATTAGTATTTGCTTATTCTTATTTGCATAAAGTTAAACGGATATTAATCCGACTTCGAGGCCTTAACCAAGGGTTGAGGTTTTAACCTCAAAGGCAAACTCATTTTGTAGATATTTGTTGATTCATTGATTCGAATAATGACTTAATTTACGTTTTAAAGTTTTAATATTATCATTATGGGAGTGTTAATATCGTCGCGCCTGACAATGACCGTTAAGAATAATTGGTGATTAATTTGAGGTCGGTAATAAAAGTAAGGTTCAATGTTAAGTCAGATTATTTCATGCCAAGTGAAGCATAACGAATTGATCGGGAGTACGTAATTAGTTGGTTCCTGTTTTAGCTTACTAAAACAGGAACCAACTAATTACATATCGTTTTTAATAAGTATTTAATTTTGATGATATTTTTAACTGGCAACAAAAAGAGGTCCTTAATTTGTATGTGTATGTATATTCGCCTCGTACGTTCCGTACCTCGGACAACACGTAAAGCCGTCGGTCCCGGCTGTCATACTAACATGTATGACAGTCGTTATTGGTAGTCAGAAGCCCAAAAAGCCTGACACCCAGTCTATCCTCAGGGTATCGGTATTATCCAGAAAATTGGGTTGCGGAGGTCTGATGGTAGTCGCTTCTGATTAGTTAACATAAATTGATTTTGATAATCGTTCCGTAGATCGTTCCTTACAAATTTGGATGGTCTCTATTTACTCTCTGACTTGTCTCTCTCTGAGAGACAATACATATATATCTCTCTCATTCTGTATCTAACTAATAATAATAAAATGAAATATTTGGTGTACCTAAAGCATTTTAGAGCCAATTAATGAAATGTATGGGTAGACTCTAATAAATTAATATTCCATAAATAATATGATTCCGTAGTCTAATATACTGAATTAAGTGTCATTAGGCACATAAAAGTCAGTGTTATCTTCAACTATTTTAAACAAATTGCTTTTATAAATAATTAAATTAAGTTTAGATCCCAGCTTTAAGTAATATGCACCTACGGCAGTTTCTAGTTTTTATTGTATTACTGTTTATAAATATAATCAAGTTCAGCTTGAAACCCAGTAAAGGCATATGGTCTATGGTCTATGTTCAGGTCTAAGCTTAAAATATATACACATAATATAAATATAAATAAATATTCTGGGACAATTTTACACAGCACCAGTCCCAAACTAAGCAGAGTTTGTACTATGGGTAGTACCCATCCAGACAATGGATATAATACTTTATACTTTTTTTTTGTAAATACGTACTTATAATACATAGGAAACACCCAGACAAACACAAACACTTATGTTCATCACATAAATATTTGTGGTTTGTGGAAATCGAACCCACGAACTCGTAATCAGCAGTCCGACACGCGAACCACTAGACCACAGACGTCGTCAAAATTAGCTTATTGTATACAATAATAGGTAGGTTATACCTACAATGTAATTATTTAATATTAGGTATGGTAACTTATTTTGTAACTATTCTGGAATGGAGTAAAAGCATTTTTTTTATTACCTAGAGCTAAAAGGGGTTGTGGTCGATAATTCCGTCCTAATAAGCCGAATATATATATATAATATACTATTATAGGATTCAGTTCAGAGCCCTGTAATCAGCGTAAAACCAAGTTGTATAATACATGATCCCTAAATGAACGACCCACAATGATAAACATAAAGTGAGACGAATGAGTGACGCCGTAAATTAAAAGCTGAAGTTAGTTAATTAGTGGACGTAATTTGATAGTAGGTGAAATACTATGATGAAAATTATATGGCCTAGCTAAGCTAACATAATGTGGGTAAAACATTAGGAGCTAAGTGGTTCAGACGTAGTAGACCTAAGAATTTTCGCAATTTAGCTACCACGGGAACACTACATTCGTAATTATAAATAATGAAGAGCCCTTGAGTCTACACGTCTGTAGGTACAGACGCCAGCAGGTCAAGCTATCCAAAACTGTCAAATTTTCCCAATTGAACATGAACCTTATTGTAATGTATTAAAGTTGAATATCTATCAAATAAATTTGCCAGATAGGGGTTGCTTGATGTGCTGGCCTTTGTACATGGTAAAAAGGCATATCAGGCCCTTTGATATGATAGAAATAGACATGTTCAGCAGCCACGTGCAGCGCGTACCAATCTATTAAATCGGTTATTTCAGAAATAAAATAATGTAGCTCGCGTGTCTCAAGATCTATAGTGCAATATGGACTTGTTATTCGCCGTTAATTTAATGAATTCATTTTGTTTTTGCACTTAAAATAATTGGTAGTAGATTACACTAATTAGTGATTATGGCTAAATTCTTTGGCTTGTAATTAGGGGTCCATGAGAAGGCAAATAATGAGCTAGCACGATTTATTATACGAATAATATTGATGCGAAAATGAAAATGAAGGTCGAAGCAGACTGTAAGATTGTCCCATAAGTAGTAGTATTACGTATACCTTTTTTATAGTGTGAATATCCTCATGGCTCGTCCGCCACTGGGGAGGATCAGGGTAAGTCAGGCTCGTACCGATTAAAAACCACACTTGCCTTCATTTTCCCGACCACTTTTTGATACTTATTGTACTTTCTAAATTGAGTCTTTCTGTCGAAGTGTGATAGTCACTTCGACATCAAGAATGGGAGAGAAAAAAAAGGAATACTACTTTTATTTCTAAATCAATACGTCGTTCCAGCGGGATAGTCTAGATTGGAATAAAAATTAGATCAAGATTTTTTAATTGTATTAAGTATTTTAAACATTTATTAGGATGTTAATTTAGTGTACGAAAAAAATATGTCTCTTTATGATGAATAATGTGGAAGAGAAAAGATATCACAGGCGTTTATCTCGGTAGATTTTAGATGGCTAAGTGTCTAGTGTATTAAATGGGAGGACGTAGATTTGTATTTTGGCTGATCTGGAATTTTTATTTCATAAAATCCATATTAATATTATAAATTATGCGAAAGTGTGTCTGTCTGTTACCACTTCACGTTTAAAACGCTAAACCGATTGAGATGAAATTTGGTACAGTGATGGATTAGGCCTTGGAGAAGGACATGGCTACCTTTTTTCTCAAAAATCCCATTGGGATGCGAGTACAAACCGCAAGCAAAAGCTAGTCTAATATAAAACTTACACTATGCTGAAGAGGTCATCAAAACAGTTGAAGATTTAAAGGTAGTAGGTATTTTTATTTGTATTTATTATCTATAGGTAATATTCAGTCTCACGTTCAATTTCTCAAAGATCTCATTGTCATTCAGTTGGCGGAGACCACGGGAACCTGTCTCCGTCAGTGGGGGACCACAGCGTAGGTATATCAGCCATAATTGTATGTGTATCATTATGATAACTATCATGGTAGGTTTACCGCATTGACAATTTCTACTTAATTCGTTTTGCTTTTCAGTGCAATAGAACTCAATTAGCAAATAAAATTGGAATCAATAAGATATTCCCCACTCAATAGACTCCCATTTGACCATAACTTTATTCAGTCACTGATGTTTATCGTTCCACTGCAGAATAAGAATAGCATTGGACCATTAAATGACTTCTTGTAATTATGGCGTTTCAAATCAGCAGATTTCAATATAATAGTGGTTATTTTGAAGTCTTGTATAGATAAATCGATGTTCGAGATGCCAACTTCCAAAATGATTTTCCTAACATTTAGAAACACGAAAATACAATCTCTGTCTAATGTTATCTACGACGTGCAATCGCGATTCATAATTTGATTGACAATGATTGAAAGCGTTCCTCTTTGACATTGGGATCAATTTGTATGATATGTACGGAAAAGATTGGAAACGTTTCCTCATCATTTTTGTAACGATGCAATGATGTGAAGACGAATAAATATCCTTTATACATGTGCCAACGCTTCTTCTTCAAATATGTATACATATAGATAAGATGGGTCTTCTTTTTGAAATATTCAGTCAGCGATATTGTTGTCTTACCACACCATAGATCAGATTTAAAAATATCGAATGTAGGAGGAGTGTTATGAAGAATGCGGATAATTTGTTATAACCTCTAGAACTAGATAAAAAATGTATTAAGTTTTGTATTTGACGTGAAATATAAATAAATAAACCGAAATTTCATCACTAGTATATTGCTGGTTCTGCGTAAAGAGACTTTCATTTTTATTACCAATATCTCATTAATCAATGCCTAATAGTCTACAAACCTAAGCAGATTAACACCTGTGAATATATAATGATATTTAAGATTTAGATTAATTTGCTTATGAAATTATGCGGTCTACATAAGAGCGAAGTGTTAATTACGTAGGCATATCAAGATGATTGACGACACACGACACGATGGCTGCAAGCAAAGCAGTAAAATTTTCATTTTTTATGCAAATTTTCATAGTATCAATATAATGTTTAGGTATCATATCACGGGTAAACATTCCTATTTGTTAAATTAACTTGAAAGTAGTTTGCGGAAGTTAAACCTGTTTTGGGAAGTGTTGAACTTTGCCTAAAAGTTATCTAATCACGTATTTAAATAATAAAGGAAAGTAAACACACCGAGTATCGGAAAGTGGAGCAAGAACTTAGGCAATATTCTATCTAAAATAAACGTAACTTTTCAAACAGATTTTTTAGTTTCCAATATAGGTATCCTTTACACGTTGCCAGTAAAAACTTAAAGTTGATTTTTGAGATCGAAATGAAGACGAAATTTGTAGATTTCATTTCGAAAATTGAAATCTATAAATGGGGATTATCATAGTTCAACAAAATGAAAGATGTTGATCTTTCTGATAAATGAATTTAGACTGGTCAATTACGTAACAGTTATTCACTGATTTTAGAAAAGAAACGGCGGACGAACATGAAACATTGCCTAGCTACATACATATTTACTACATACATACAAATTCAATTTAATAAGGTTTCAATTGTTATGGAATTCATAATATTGGTAAGATATATTAGTAGGTATTACCTTACCTGTATACTTAAATAGAAGATATCCCATCCGACCCTATTATCACGATTGATGGAGTAAGACATGACATTGAAGAGCGAACTAGGAACACGCCACATAGCTTGTTCTCTTGTGCATGAGATGTTTACTTATTAAAAAAAAGAATACCTACGGATAACTTTTTTGTGAAAGGTTTGTATTTACTGATTTAGTTTTTCATTGGTGCAGGCGAGGTCATGGATTTGATGGCGCTGGTGGGGTCTGCGGTGAACTTTGTGCTGTACTGCAGCATGAGCCGACAGTTCCGCTCCACGTTCACGAGGCTGGCGCGTAAGGTGCTCCCTCTGGGCCCGCAACAAGAGCCCATCACGACGGTAAAGGCGTAGCAGTCCCGCACCGCGACCACGTCGGTCGCGTACCTCTGAATTATTCAGAAGGTATCATTCACAGCTAAGACGACCATTCAAAACGTAAAGCTTTCAAATGCGGCTCATTGAATTCTCTTAGCGAATTCCTTAATAATGATCGCTTAAATAGCGCAATGAATAACATTATACAAATCAAGTTTGTTTTGGACTTTATTGAAAGTGAATAAAGTGTGGAAGTGGTTTTCTCTACAAAGATTAAATTAACTTTTATAATTTTGTAACTTAAAGTTAAAGCGGTGCTTACTGTCGAACACGTTGAAGTAATTAGGGTCTAGAAATTAATGCTACGAACCAAATCGTATAGTATTAATATATGTATGTGTATAAATATATGTATAAGTATAATGTTTATAAGTAACTAGGTATGTAGTAATAGATAGTGTCCTATGTAAACGTTTGTGAATTATGTAAATGTTTAAAAAACTGGTATTTTGGGTCAATTCATCGTTTTGTTTGTCACATTAAAATAATATTTTGTTGTAACTTCGTTTAAAAAGTATCCAGACTGGTTTGTTTATTATTTTACGATAACTTCGTCTAGACGAAACCTGATCCAAAATACATTTGTTGTTAGTGAACAGGTTTAAAGATAAAAACAAGTTAAGTGGTTTTCGGAAACCATATACACTTAGTTGAAGAGAGTGTAAGTGGAGTGGAGTGTAAGTATACATGTAGAAATAAATACCAGTTCAGAGATTCAATGTCAAGAGCTTCAGGCAATTTTCCAAAGGTGCCATGGAGTGTTCATCTAATACGTTTAGACAAGATACTTACGATAAATCTGGTCAATTATTATATAACTATTAGTTTTTGCTAACAATTAGGACGAGTTAGTTATGTTAGTAGGCAAGTGATAAAATACTATACGAAGTAATCTAGTTATTTAATGTAAGGAACGGTAAATATCTAAATTAATTCGACTACAAATGTTCAATATAACTAGGTACTAATTGGATATTCTGTGAACGTGGAGGCTTGTCACCTTTATCGCGTCATGCCTGACTTGAGCGTAGCGAGTTACTTTTGTTACAAATTGAAAACTTTGCTAATGAAGTATAAAGCACAAAGTTACAAATCGAAAATAATTTGAATTGGCTGAACTTTGCTAAATTTTCTTGAAGTGAGTAATCAAAATGATTTTCTTAACACAGTTTTGTTTATAAATGTATTTTGATCAGTTTAATTAGATTATGTGGAATGGATCGAGATACTAGCGCCATTTCTTTGGCGTAGATATCGATCCATTACATTTTGGTCCGTTTTGGTGTTCCAAACTACCCATGCCAAATGTCAGTTGGATATCAGATGGTCTTATATACCTTACTTTATCCCCTTAGGGGTGGAGTTCAAACTATTCCTTAGTGGATACCTACGTTATGAAATGTACCTATTGTCATAATTTCAAGTTTCTCAGGCCACCCTAAGGGGTTGGGCTGGGTGTTGATAGATCAATCAGTAATTTCCCCCTTTAATATACCTACTAGCGACCCGCCCCGAGTTCGCACGGGGTACTTTCATTTAACCCCTAAGGGGTGAAATTTCCAAAAATCCTTCTTTAGTGGATGTTTAAAACATAAAAGGCATGAACTGTCAAAATATCAAGTTTGTAGCCAGCTTAGGCTGTGCGTGGATGAATCAGTCAGTCATTCAGAATATGTGAACATGATCTATAGATGTAGAGTAGTATAGGTACTTCGAGATAATGCTCTTATGAGCAATTACAAATCGATTGTCTACGTCGTGGTGACTGAGCGGTGCCGTAAACGTCAGATGTGAACCCTTTGTCACAGCATAAAGAAACCGACTTAGCGGAATCCTGCGAATATTATACACAATCGCGTTCTGCTTCTGGTTGTTTGCGTTAATGTAGAGCAGCCATTAGAATGGACAGAAATGCACAGAGATAAATGTTGTATACGTACTTATATGTACATTTCATGTACGTATTTTAACGAGCTCTTTTAACACAGTATTCTACTTGCTTTGTTGAAAAGCAACAAGTACGCACGGATATTTTATTTAGCAATAGGTATAACATAATACTTAAACAGCACACAGGACAGCAGTGATAGCCTAGTGGTATGACCATTGGACTGCCAAGTCGAAGGTCTCGAGTTCGAACTCAAGGCACGCACCTCTGAATTTTCGAATTCATGTGCGTATTAATAGTTAATTATCACTCGCTTAAACGGTGAAGGAAAACATCGTGAGGAAACCTGCATACCTTAGAGATTTTTCTCGACGGTTTGTGAAGTCTGCCAACCCGCATTAGGCCAGCGTGGTGGACTATAGCCTAATCCCTCTCAATATGAGAGGAGACCCGTGCCCAGCAGTGGGACAGTATATGGGTTGATGATGATGATGAATACTTAAAAAGAGTTTCAACAGAGTATAGTATTAGTTACGTACTCAAATGTCCTGCAATTTTTACTTGGTCTGATAAACTTTTATTAATTAAATATCATATGATGAACAGAATATGTACATAATAAATGTGTACATATTTCTTTTGATTTTTCAGTTTGAGTATTTATTTAATTGGCTCTTCATGTGAACGTTAACGATGTTGTATGTGTATTATATTGATTCGTAAAATATAATTATATTCATTCGTGTATATTAAATCCAATCAATTACCTGTACCTATTTAGAATACCTATGACACAGAGTGTTCTTATGTAGCATAAGAGTACTGTGTCATAGGTATTCTAAGTGTAATGTACACAAGAAAGGAATTAAGAGAAAGTTGTAATTTTATCAATCATATTACATTTCTATAGCTACTTACATTGATTTATAACAAACGTAATTACGGATTGTTCCATATTTTCTGGTCACGTCTACCGCGCGTCGGAAACTGTAATGAAATAGAGAGAGCCCAAAAGTTTACGCGATTAATATCATTTTACCTCTGAGAAGTATCTTATTATAACAAGAATGAGGTTGGTTAAAATGCAGCGTCGGTTTCGTCTTGGATAACAACATTTTAGATAGAAATATTTGGTATATTTCCATATACCAAATATTTTTATCTTGGCTTATCTTGGCGAATAGTGCTGGGAAAAGCAACGAAGCAATGTGAACTCTCATTTCTAAATGTGATATTGTTTTCTGCAGACCTGAAATATGCTCATTCGTTGGTAGTGGTAATACGTAATATATTTATAATATGGCATAGCGGTGAACATTCATTTGCTTCTACTGTTTTGGCGGGAGCTGTTAAGTTCATGTTGTGGAAGAAACATTTTATTTTATTAGACGGACTGCCTTATCGGCCAAGCGGTCATAAGCACACACTACTACGCTTGAGTTCGAGGGATTCTATTCCCGGGTTGAGCAAAGTGTTGTTGCTTTCTGTGAGATTTCCATTAGCAGTTCAGCGTACGCATTTGTCGATGGCATTAGGTTCGTCCCCTATTGGTTTGAAGGTTCTGCTGCAACTCTAAAAATGCAATTAACGTAGAACGCAGAATTTTTCAATCCCGTGAAAATTTCCCTGAATATTTCCTTCGCTCACATCTTAAAAGGAATCTAATACTCTGGTGGATACCAGCCATATTTGAAGTTTATCCTACTAACATTATAAATGTAAAAGTTTTATGTTTATATAATTCACACAAAAAACGGCTGAACGGATTGAAATCACAGGTAGTTTATATCCTGTTTTTTTGCTTAACGTGTGGAAAATCCTTATGGACTTTCTGTCTAATCTATCTCTGTACCGATTTTCATCAAAATCGGTTCAGCAGTTTGGGCGTGAAACCGTAACAGACCGACAAAGTTACTTTCACATTTATAATATTAGTAAGGATAAGATGCGAGTTCCCAAATGTTCAAGTAACTTTTTCCAAAGACGGACATTGAAAGTAAACAGTCGAAGTGGACATTTGGCCTTCGTCTTGATTCCGGAATGAATTAATAAGGGCTCAGTTTACTGTTTGAGTTCATGGGAAGACCCCAAAAAGGTACTTTAGCCGATACATTGTTCGGAGTAGATCTAATTGTGCGCGATCTAAAAGACCGCTTTAAAGGATCCGATCGACTATCGAAAAAACTATTTGATGTGACCTATTGTATTTGTTGAACTTTTTGGAGAAAGTTATATTAGTGTGTTACTTGGGCAAAAAGATTTCGCCTGTTCACACAGACTATTTGACAATCTTCACGATTGATCCAGTTTCACCTTTATTATTTAAAACATAAGGATGGAAAGCCACAGCTTACTTTATCCTGCATGATTATGTCGAGTGTTTATATTTGTATTCATTTGAAAATTCACAAAAGGCCCATATATACTTATATAAATAATTAAGTAAGCGAAACGTGCTTCTTAATTAAAATACATATTGACTTAATTAACATTTAGTTTTATAATATATATCATCATATGTGGATCAAACTTAGAACTTATACCAGCAGCTGTTCTTATTTGGTTGAAGTTACAAGCTGCAACTTCTCAGGCTTCTACTGCTTAACTTTCACACCTCTTATTTATATTCTGTGATACCATAGAAACGTCCGTATGTATTAATACAACCCTTGTGTAAATAATTTTGACGTGTGTTACGCACGTTATTGATGAGATTATATCCACGTTCGTAAAACACGTTAAATAACATTTTAGCCTACATAAATATTACAAAGCTGCTTTGTAAACAGTTCAGTCTATTTATGGGTCTATTGAAGTTTATTTATATGGGTTTGAAAATGAGCGAAGAGGTTTATGAAATGGTCAATTTAAGATTAAACTTGGGATTAACATTGCTAAGCCTAATTACGTTTATGGTCGTTGTTCATTCGTAATGGTTAGTATAGTGTTGTTATTAATTAAATGGTTTGTATTAAATTGGCTTGAACACCACGTACATACCAAGCGTGTATGTTATTGATCCGATTATCTGAATTATCTCGTCTCCAGCCATTGTCTCGACTTGAGATATGTGATGCATGAATTATTATTAAGTAGTGCGCATGTAAGATTTGCGGCTAGTAACAAGCTCCAAGTTCTAACTACGAGTTTACGTTTGGGTAGTTGGCTGTCTTTGATTAGTTCAAAATAACAGGCTTAGTGAGAAATATAATGTATACATAAACTGTATACTGAAAAAAATCAAATAAAGCTTTATCGTTTTTGGTGGGGCTTGAGGGGGATGCATCGTCCCATTTCTGCAAAACGAGTGGTAGTAGAATTTTTTTGGCACACGAAAAATTTACATCATATTTTCGTATAGTACCTACCTATACCTACTTAGTTTATTTTTTCATGGGATTATGAAAATAATCTGTCCACTAGCCAATTCTACATAACCCTGTCATTAGGTAGTCGCTACGTGTAAAATATTAGTATTCAGGCGCGTGATGTTTAGGCTAAGTACCGACCCTAATATAACCGCTTATATTAATTACAACCTTAATAATAGTCTCATTTACATCTTGAAATCTGTTCACGTATAGATATTTGTTGCAGTCACGTTCATAATATTATAGAAACATAATGTTTTCTGATATATAATTCCTGAAAAAGGTGTACATACTATGTATGTATGAAAGAGACGTATTAGTGAAAATATATTAGAAAGTAGAAAGAGACGTGTATAAACAAACCTAGATTTCATAAAAAATAGTTATAATGATTTTGATGTGTAGTAAATTAATTGCTGGTGTTTATAAAATTTACATAATATAGGTATATGTAAGCAGTTATGTACAGCGTGTGTGATTTACTTTGTGTAACTGTAAACGTCCAAATGACGCAAATCATTTCGTGTGAACGTCGATAAGTTTCAACGGATCTCCCCGAGGGCATTCGTCCCGAATTTCGACAGTTTGTGAACCGCATTTAATGTAGCAATATATATTCGAATATAGACTTTCAGTACAGATTCACGATTTTCCAGCATAGGGTTATCATCTGCTGAAAAATCACGAATCTGTACTCAATATAAAATCAACGGCATCTGTGTACCTATCTATCGTAAGAAGATTACTTTTTGAAATTATATCATGTCATAAGCATTATGAACCGAAGCGTGAAAATTTTCAAATATTATTTTTAGCTGATGTGCCTATCGGCGCCTCGGGCTCGATAGCGGGAGAATCCCTTGCTCACGCGTTTTTCAACTTTAACCGTAAGCCTGGTACCTGGCACAAGTATCATGTATTCCGATTATATTGTTAAATAGATCTGTTACTACATTACCGACTAATGATCAATCTCACATTTTTACTATGTCCTTCAAAGATTGGAATCTGTCCAACTTACCCATTATTTTAATATTGATGCTTTGTTTTATGTTTGCATACTTATATTTGTAAAGTTCAACATATATTTTTGATGAAGGTATGTACATAATCGCTGAAATTTTCATTTTGATTTCCAGTTAAAATTATAATGTAATATTATAGTATGTATGTAAATTTTTACGGCGTCGGTCGTGCAGGCAGGTGGCAGGATGTTACTTTTGGTGGAATAATTAATTAACGAAAGAACATTACAATAGCTTGAGCTTAAAGCTATCCACCAAAGTATATTAAATTAAATTAAATATTCTTTATTTCGGGCATCTAGACCCATACACTCGTACCTTTTTTATAGTTTGTGAAAAACTTTAATTATTTTATACTTATAAAATAATATCGTTCATACATATCTGGAATACCAGACCATAGCTAAACATTAGTCATTGTCATACTGTTTGGTGTTCCCTAACATTATGCATATTTAAGGCTTCGAAGCGGACTTGCGAGTTACAAGTGTGAGCCGCTGTTATCTCGAGGGTTAGGCGAAACACTTGAACATCTCATGAATATTCTGTATCAACTCAGATCCACGTATAAAACATCTCTGAAAAAAATTAGTTCTTTATATACAGTTGTACAAATTTAAAAAAATCGGCATTATCTATGAAGTAACAAAAGTTTTGGAAAAGTACCGTATTGACCTACTTAATCAATGTTAACTAATTAAATTGTTTTATAAAAATGGTACATACTTAATAACAATTTACTATTTGTGTATATTTGCGAGCGGAATAACTGCAGTGTATGTTTACGTAAAGAGAATTTATGGGTAGATAGTCTCCTAAACAGATCTTTGCTTCTGATTTTTTTGTATAAGTAAAAATCATTGTACAGTACAAACGGTTTTCTTAAATTCTATTGTTTAACGATTTCATGGCGCACCGGGGTTTCAATTCTCTAAATATTGACAGTCCGGTGAATATATTTTCTGCAATGTAAAGTCTCTAAATTATGATGTGTAGAATTGTAAATGATGTAGGTAGGTACTATTTGTAAATTACTGTCAAATCTGCATGTAAGTAGTTGTTTTAAAATGTACTATCTAAATATAAGTAAGGTTGTAAATAAAGATGAGAAATATTTTGTATTAATACTTGCCTTAACTTGCACCCTCAATACTCCGATATTTATTAATTCCTTAGCAAAAGGATACAGTAAATGTTATATAATTTACTCGGTGTATATACTCGCAATCTATATAAGCGCTTGTTTTACAAAGTAAATCGAATTTTAATCTTGGAATTAGGGGGATAAAGTCTATATTGCATGCACTCTTTCTCTTTGTTCGGTATTCGTCGGTTACAGTTCTAGTACAGCACATATTTCGCGTTTCAAAACAGTGATATATCATAATCAACTTATCTGTCTGTCGGCCTCGCATAGCTCCATCCGTTGCTTTTATTTTCTTAGTTCTTTTATATGTGTATATTTATAAATCGAAACATTTCAGTACTGGTATGTAGTGAACTACATTTTGTTGTTGAAAAATAGTTATTGTTTTAAAGTCAAGAAAACCGAGTAGGTAGGTACTTATCATATACATATCTTCGTGGAGCGCTATAATGTGATCTTTTAATATTTTTTTTGCTATGGCTATTTCTGAAAATAAAATAGGTACCTAAGTAGTAAAAATCTTTTTGAAAATTATATTAATTTCATTTAAATGATAAATGATATTTATTTCTGCAAATAGATCTTTTAAAGACACTTTTACAAGTCAATATTTTACATATTTTTTAAAACTATTCGAGGAAATGTAAGACGATATAAACAAAGATTATATTTTCGACAAATGAAAATGTTTGTTTATTACAGAATACACCCACGATGGTCATCTGTGTTTGAGGTACGTTGGTTATATTTCTTATTCAAGATTCACCAAATTCCTGTGAATACGAGTAGGTACTTACGTATACATTTATTTCCACGTGTAAGATACGTAATCGAAATAATGTTTCACTTTTAAAATCCGGATTTAAACCTGTTCAGCTGTTGTGAAAAATAAAATTCACATACCACATTCATTACCTGCGATCTCCATTACGTCGACGCAGGTAGTGTTAAGTGCCACGGAAACTGTGGCTTACTATTTCGGTACACGTAAGAAAATATTTGTACTGATATCGTCGGCAGCTTCTTTAAATAAGTGCGAAGAGTTTAGCTGCCAGTGTTGCGTGTTAAACAAATGGCTTCCGGTAAAAAAGTGGGTGTAAGATTAAGCTCTATGGTAGTTACTTCGAAAGAGGAGGAGGTTACTTTTCAGCAACATCATTCTCCGAGTTTTTTCCCAAGTATGTTGGGGTCGGATTTCAGTCTAACCAAGGCTGAATAAAATAGAAGTATAGAAGAGTAAGGTAATAGAGTTGAGAGAGTAAAGTTAGAGTAAAGTAGTAGAAGTATTTTACACGAAGCGATTGCCATCAGACCTCCACCTCCTATCCTGAGGATAGGTTGGTTATTCTATCTTCAGGTTTTCTGGGTTACCGACTCTCACTCATGATTTTCATAAGTGTTCGTATGACAACGTGGACTGACGGCTTTACGTGCTCGCCGAGGTAAATAGGATGGTCTCTTCTCCTCGATGTATAAAGGATGGTCACCCATCCACAGACTAACCGCGGCTTAACCTTGCAGATTGGTTGATAGCCACGAGCTTCAGTATCAATGATTAATTTAGGATGCTATTGCCAGCGTCTCAACTGTAAAAGTGTCTTTAAAAGATACACAGAAATAAATATAAATTATCACGCAGGAAGGTAACCAGGCGTACAGTTGGTTTCATACTCAAAGGATGCCGGAAAAGTACGATAAATACAAGTTTTCCCAAGTGAGACATTGCGTATGCATGGAAACATGATTGACGTTGTATCTATATAGACAGGATATCGACCGTGAGCCGGTCAACACTGTCATTTGGTACACTGTTTTATGTATGAACATAACATCTGTATACACATAATTATAATGTTTGAAGAATATGACTATCGAGAAAATATATTTTTTCTGACAGTGAAGCATATTATCGTTTATTAATACATTTATGTGGTACAATCCCCGTGTTTCATTAATATATTAATTAAAAAAATATCTGAGTCTGTCTGTGTCCAGTGTAGGAACAGGAATGTGTTAAATGGTAATGCAGTCAATAAAATAATTGGGCCTGAATCTAAACAATTCAACAACCAACGCTCCATATACCCTCATACAACCCACCTGATGACCAAAAAAGACGTGGAAGCTCGCGGTAACATTTCCTTGATCAGCGTCTATGATCAGTTTTTACACACAACACACACAGGAAAAACGCCAACGAAGACCGCAATCGACTCGTAAAACTTTTTTATTTTACACCGTAAAATAAATCTTCGGGATATAGATCCATATCACAAAATGTCAACAAAATGGTACCCACTTTACATTTGTCGGTATCGTGTATTTTTATGCAAATCATTACATAAATATTGTTTGTGAGCATCGTTTTACTCAATGATATAAATATAATATCCGACTGTTAAATATAGGTTATTATTTCTTTCATTACCATTATTCGATCGTAAAACGACAAAAAAGTAGTGGTTTTTATGTTTTTACAAAGACAACTCACAAGGCAACAAGCCCAGTGTCACGCGCGGGTATTTTCAAACATGCAATTAATGTAAGTGTTATATTTACCTACTGTTATGACGTTTCTAACATCTAGTATACACGTAAATCACTGTACCTATAACTAGGGTTGCTACAAGCCACTGCTGCCTGCACGTATTAGAACAATAAAACCCAATTATTTGCGCGACACAATACGTTTCAATCTGATTTTCTCTTCCGCAGCTGCCGAGATTAAACGGAGTGCAGATTAATCCGGAAATTACTAGTAACAATCTTCGACTAGTCGTACTTATAGTCTTTCTTTTTTCAGAGAATTCATGCATAGGCGCAGACAACTATTTTTTTAAAGAACTGATTTAGAATATAAGTTATGTTTTTAAGCCGATAAACTTAGTTAATCTAGATTAAGTATCAGCCTCTTCTGTGACTAGATTTCAGCTTGAGTGGGTAATTAATTTTGTTCTTTTTTTGGGTTTTAAGTACAACTTACAATATTGCCAAGGTTTACCTCCAAAGAGTTTTGGAACTAATAAACATGAAACTTGATATCTAATAACTAATTCTAATAGATACAAATAATTCTAATACCACAATTTGTATTTTTGATTCAAAGGGAATTTAGATAAAGCTTCCATGTACCGGTAAGGATTAATGTCATGTAAAACCACATTTTAAATCCACTTCAATATTACCCCTTGAAGATTCTTCTCCAAGGAGGCTTGACGCATAGACAGAAAGTACAAACTCGTCTCTGTCGTTTTTTTGTTGAAATTATTAAGAATATGCTGTGAACACTAGGTATCAATGGCAAGATGCGGCAAGTCTTTTCATTATTAAATTTGTTCTAGAGTTATGCTAACGTAGTAGCTGTCTGTCGGGTATTCTGTAAGGCCTCTCATTTGCTTAAGAAAACAATAGATGGGCTCTCGTGTAGCCGAAGCTTGAGTGAATAGCCACTTTAGTAATGCTCAGGTTATTTTAAATAAACACCGAACCACCTGTTATTGAGTAGGGAACAGTTGCGAACTCAGCATGTTTTCAATTTAATTTAATTACCTATTCTATAAACTGTAATAATAATTGATGTTACTAAACTACCAACATAATAACAAATAACCCCGAGTAAAAGTTTAGTTGGAAGTCGTAATGTGTCGTAATGAATTAAAAAAAATAGCAGTCCTCACAAACAGAAGTGGTTATCAATTTATCTGATTACATAATTATACTAATATAATCAGCTGAAGAGATTTTTGGTTTGTTTGTTTGAAAGCACTAATCTCCGAAATTGGTAGTCGTAATCTATTTTTTTTAAAGAATACTCCCAAGATTATATGTATAACTACATTTCGTTGAAGTTTGCCTCTGAAGATCAGACACCACGAATTTCTTTAGAGAGTAAATAATTTTGGAATGTAAATTATTTATCCGCATTTAATTTACGCAGCTAAGAAGGCCAGGTGGCGACCTGCGCTATGCATGTTTACGAATTTAAAGTAAAGTAAAGAACAGTTATTGATGCTTTGCATTCGTAAAATTAAAAATATATTCTTCGTTTCTATTTGTTGCGCTTTGATGTTTAGTTTTTTATACTTTCTAATTTTATTTTCAAGATATGAATATACTATGCCTGCAATGTGGAAATCTTTCTTAGTATAAGAAATCTATCAACATTACTATTTTACAATGTTGGTGATGGTGGCTGAGCGACTGCAAGGAGTCAAGGACACTGCAGCTTATATTGTAGTATAGAATTGTTTTACAATACAGATGTGTAGTTTTTAGGGCTCGCGTGTATCTAAAAAAACCTTAGATACAGGGCGTTTTGAAAATAGGATTCCCACAAGAATACAATGCTTGATTTTTTATAGAACAAGGTTATTTATTACTGACGGACTATTGAACGCTCACCAATGATTAAATCTATTAAATCTGATTAGAGTTTAGTTCATCTGTTGCACAAGTTTAAACTCCCAAGTTTCATTAATATGTATCTCAATAAGACAGTTTGGTTTAATTAAGCAATTAAGAATGAAAATGTTTCCTTCTTCTATTCATGTTCCCGATTCGGAAACTTTAGCCCTTCAGTTTAATAATAAGAGTTTACTTTATAGTAATTATTATGGTAATGGTTCTGATCCCGTGGTTGCAGGAATTACATTTACGAATGATGATAATCCTATTCTATGTCTACGAGGCGATGGGTAAAGGCTGCTGAAATACAGGTTTATACGTCGAAAACATATTTTTTATACCATTAAGGTGGCAAACAAGCATACTGCCCACCTTATACTATAGTAAGCGGTTACCGTAGCCTTTAGACGCTTGCAACACCAAGGGTATCACTTGCGTCTTACCGACCCTGTAAAATGAGAGGAACAGTTGGTTTGGCAGTATAAGGGTCAAAGTCACTGCCAACACAACGTTTTCTCGCGGAGCACTGGCAACCTTGCTCACCGTAAGAAACACATTTGTTATTTCAAATCGATTTTCTGCAAGGCAGCTCCAATTTGAGTGGAATTACTCCCACTATAATAATAATAATAATAATATAAACTTTATTTCAAGCACAAAGACTCATAGGGTTAGTAACAATTTCGTTTGCTAAAAACTAAGTGTTAGTATACTAAGTAAGTTAGGTTAGTATTTAGGTAAATGTAACTGACAGCAGTGAACTATATATGGACAATCCAATCTGTCAGCTATCATATTCAGAACTCTGTTGGGGCTGGCCATAACTCTTGCCACAAGTGATGCTGCACGTTTGCGCATTGTAGTGTAGAAACAGTCTACATGCGCCGCCGCAAACATACCTGACGCACTACAATGCCATGGCAACCACATCAGTCTCCTGAAAGCATTATTATACTGAACACGGAGGGCTGCATACGCCGTTTGTGAATATTTCTCCCACAGACTGCAAGTGTAAAAAGTTGAACAATATGCTCTAAAGAGAGTCACCTTTACGTCTGCAGTACAGCGTGCAAATCTGCGGGCGATCATATTCGCCCGTACGGATAAAGCCCTCCGTTCCCTTTCGATATCAACATTGTCCTTAAGGTCAGTAGTTACTAGGTGCCCGAGATATTTAAATTGTTCCACTCGTACAAGAGATACCCCATTTAGTCGTATAGGCGGTACATCAAGATGATATTTGGTCCCCGCCTCAAAGACAATGTACTGACTTTTCTTTACGTTATACAGTAACCCATGTTCTTTAGCGTAATGTTCACAAGTGGTCATTAATGACCTTATACCGCTGACTGATGCGCTCAACAGCACCATATCGTCTGCATAACTTATATTATTGACACTGACACCGTCGATATGACAACCGACATGCTTACTGTTGAGCGCCTCAATCAGGGCATTCATATATAAATTAAAGAGGGCAGGGGAAGTTAGCCCCCCCTGTCTTACCCCGCACTCCAGCTGATATGGTTCCGACAACACACCCGCCCACCGAACATTATTGACCTGGTTTCCATACCAGTGCTTGAGAATACTTATAAGCTCGGGAGGCAACTTTATGGCCTCAAGTTTCCTCCATAATATATCGTAGGAAACCAGGTCAAAGGCCCTAGACAGATCGAGGAAGCAGGCAAAAACCGGTGTTTTTCTTTTCGTGTAGTATCTGATGGTATGCTTGAGACACAGAACTGCACTTTCTGTTGATAGTCCGGCCCGAAACCCGAACTGATTGTCGTGCAGTACAACGTGTTGGTTCAATTGTGTATTAAGTAGACCATCAAGCACTTTGGCAACTGTGGTTGCTAGGGAGATCGGTCTATAGTTCCCTTTATCCGAGAGATCACCGGTTTTATTCTTAACAATAGGAACCACGAGCGTCTTCTTTAGGTCGGGGGGCAAGTATGAATGACCAATACATAAATTGTACAACAACGCTAAGACCCTTGGCAAGTGAGGACCGGCATGCTGAAAATGCTCAATACTAAGCCCGTCATGACCAGGGGACTTACCTCTAGTCATAGACCTGATGGTCCTAACCACATCGTTAGCAGTAAAACGTGTGCCCACCTCACCACAACAGGGCTCAGCATTCAGCATCGTCTGCGATCTACTCAGTGGTGACTTTACAAAAAACTGATTTTTAAAAAGGTTCGCTATATCCTTTGTGTCACTGACACCATTCACGCTAACGGGCAGGCTTGGTCTACCATTCAATTTATTCGTACCCTTCCAAAACCCGCGAAAATCACGCTTCGTATGTTTAGAGGCAATGATGTCCATCTTTATTTGCTCTTCATGGTTCTGACACCACTTAAGCTGCGATTTAAAAAATGATCTGCTGTCACGCATCTCATCAAAAATTTGGCCACTTGATGGTTTTCCACATGATAACCATATGTGAAACTTCTGCCTAGCCAGCCTGTGAGCATAACTGACGTGTTTATTCCAGCCTGTAATTTTTGCCTTTTTCTTATGACTAATATACTTAACATTGATACTACAAATTGATGACTCACTAAGAGCACATACAATGTCCGAATACAAGTTATCAATAACAAACTTGTGAGATCCTTCATCACAAAAATTATCAGCGCAGTCTGTTAATTCTATAGGAAAATCAACCAATTTTAATCTTTTGTTACACTCATTAAAATATACATCAATTTGATCCTTGGTTCTTTCCCCCCACACAATTTTATTGTGACTTATAGTTTTACCGGGAATATTAGGTGTTAACAAATCAAATTTACAATCAAATATTATAGGGTAATGATCAGACCATAGCACATCGTTATTTACGCAAACATCTATTACGGAAATTAAAGCAGACTGCGTGACTATACAGTGGTCTAACCATCGCCTGGAACCATGAGCTTCGCTCATAAAGGTGTAAGTGTCACTTGTTAACCCCAGCCTGTCTATATCAACACAAATCCATTTTTGTTCCGCACAAAAATCCATTAACTCCTTCATAAACAATGTATTAGGGTGCGCATTAAAATCACCCATAACAAATACAGATTCTACACTACAATCGTCTACAACAGCACTCACCGTACCGAGGCAGTCCGTAAATTCCGGTAAGTTATCGCTCGAATCCGTAGGCATATATAAGCTCATAACAATAACAGGTGTGTCCTTCGTAAATACTTTTATTGCACACATACGGGGGTTATTGCACTGCATCACTGTCACATTTTGGAATTCGTTACTCCTCCATAACAGAGCGACACCGCCGTAAGGTCGTCCGTATAACATACCTGCCGTCGTGTCAACAGCTGAGGTTCCTGTGGCACTGAAGTTGGGGTCAATGGTGCTGAGATATGTTAACTCGTCTGGCAGCAACCATGTTTCTTGCAAAGCAATTATATCATAAGATCTGCACAGTTCTTTAATGCTATTTATAGACCTTTTTACATTTTTACAGTTAAATGATACCATTCTAAATATTCAGTCTATTGTGTTTTATATTCTGACCGTCGTTGTTTAACATATTATTAGTATATTTTTGATTAAAATGTACAAATTTTCTAAAAATTATACCTTGAGGCCACAAGGTTTCATCTAAAAATAAAGGCAATTTCTGCTCATCTACATAAAACTTATATGCTTTGTGGGCCTTTTGCTTTTTAGTGTTAATTATCTGTAATAAAACTGTCTCTTGCGTCTTAGACTGTATGTAATTAACAATATCGGCTTCCAATGTATCTATGTGAACATTGCTTATAAATATAGGTGACTTCTTGGCGGCTGCCTTAAACCCGACGGTATCAGAGGCAACGCCGGTTTGTCCTCTGTACCGGTAATTCGGTTTTTTCTTTCGTGTTACGCGCTGCCAGTCATCCACTCCGTTTAGTGGCTTATCTGTAAACACATCGTCTTGAAAATATTCAGCACATAGTGTATAATTACTCGACTGTTCGCTCGATATGGTAGTTACCGACGGCGCCAGCGTCAATCCTGTAGGAGGATTGAACATTTGAGAATCGGTCGTACGGTCTGACGTAAGCGTCTCAGTTGTGCGAGCCTGTGCCCCGCCGGCTCCGCGGCTGTCGTCAGCTCGGTCGCCCCGACACTCGCCGTAGTCCCGCTCACCGCTTCCGACTCATGACGAATTGCGTCACTGCTGGTTGGCTGTTGCGTTAATTGTGGGTAGACTTCAATAAATTTGCTGCTATTTTTCCTCGGTGATGATAAGTTCGATACGTTAACTTTATCATTAGTCGTATTTACATACGGGATTCGATTTTTCAATGGGGCGACTAACCTGGTGTTCACTGAAACTTGTATTTATTGTTTCATTTCGATATACCCTGCCTTTCCTAAAATCACCTAAAATACCTCTCTTAAAAAATATCTGTGTCAATAGATCTTCTGAAGTATTGTAATTATATAAATGATAGTAGTAGATCAGTGTTTAAGAGTAATGAATAGAGTATTAACGTTACACTACTTGCCCTAAAATTTAATCATAAAGTAGTTATTAGTAGTCAAGGACTCGACGAGCACCTCGGACATCGAACTTAAAATCAAACAAACACTTTCCCAGATAAATTGGAAGGACCAGACCCTTCCATTTGTCTGGAACTTTGAACTAGTCCATAGCAGTGAAAGGCACTGATGTATTTACGAGAGCTGTTCAACTTTCAACATTATGAGAGCTATATCAAACTTTTGTTCAGCGATATGTCAGTACCAGCTAGTTTCTATGAAGACACGTGTGGCGTAGTGGCTGTGCGATTGACTTCTAGCCACAGGTTGTGGGTTCGATTCCCGGAACAATTATTTGTAAGACTATCTTTTTGTATTTTTTGATATTTTCCATTTTTCAATATTAAAGGTATTTAGCAAAGGAAAAAGTGGTCATATTGTCTGGTGTACCTAACCAGAAGACGCAGGTTCGAATCCTCTCCGCGGTCGATTTTTTCATTGGTTAAATAACTTTAATATTTGTAAGACGTTCATGTAGTGGCTACGGTCTGAAGATTTGTGTTTGTAAATGTTACCACGATATAGAAGAAAATCTTAGTGTGGGGCAATTTTTATTGAAAAAAGAAAGCCTTTAATTACGAGTAGCTGGGTACGCACGTACGAGCAGTAGTCTGGTACGTCACTGGTAATTGCTATTTTGTAGGATTAAGCCGCCAATTAATCTTTTAGGGTTTCTAGTAGTGATGTAAGTAAGAAGGGAAGATTTGTGTTTGTAAATGTTACCACGATATAGAAGAAAATCTTAGTGTGGGGCAATTTTTATTGAAAAAAGAAAGCCTTTAATTACGAGTAGCTGGGTACGCACGTACGAGCAGTAGTCTGGTACGTCACTGGTAATTGCTATTTTGTAGGATTAAGCCGCCAATTAATCTTTTAGGGTTTCTAGTAGTGATGTAAGTAAGAAGGAAAGATTCGTATCATGTAATTCAACGCGGTGGCAAGGGTCATTAAACGTTATTTGTTTTTCTCTGTTGGCGGTTAGAGACCTTTATGGCATGGCATTCATTATGATATATATTTTTGTCTTATCAGACAGTACTTACAAAATAATTATGATTGAGAATTACATTAACTGCCTTGATTTCGGCAGGGTCTGTTAACGATTGTCGGGTACATTCACGTTCATACGAATGGCATGATACTAATGGTTTTTGGTTAGTACGAATAGCGGAAGATCCGTGTGGTTTACACATTAAAAAGTTAATTAACTACCATTTTGACCGACTCAATCCTAGATGCTAATAAAATTTTAAATCGTACACTCTTTCCTTTTGTGAAAATAAATGTAATCAGTTTTTATGAGTCGAGGACATTCAAAATAGGATCTCTTTTGCTACACCTAATGAAAACTACATACATAAATTAAACTTTTTGGACAAGTCAATGTTTTATTTTCAGAATTGATGAGCCTTTCTCCGGGGACCTCGTAAACTAGAGCGAAAGTGTGTCCTTGTCCATGATTATAATAGGCTGTATAATACGGAAATTAATTAAGTTTTACCACACAGTTTACTCAAACAATATATGTATAGTAGAATATATTGTTTGAGTATTGTTTATACCTACTCTTAGAAATATTTTTTCCTGCTTTGGCCCTGACCTTCGGTTACGGCTTCCATTCAAGTAATATAGTAATCGCAGATCGTAATGGAATCCCGCCACGATTGAATCGATTATAGGATTTAGGTTGCAATAAGGAATTAAATTATACGAGCGGAGCTTAGCCCTCAGGAACGCTTTGTCGCAGCTGTCGGAAATACCATAATATTCTATCGGAGTGAAATAATAAATGCTACTGCAATTCAGCCTACCCTAAAAGCTTTACAGATTTTCTTTTAAAGACCATAAGTATCGCATTATTTTTAAGTAGAAGAAGAATTATTTTTATAACTTAGTCATTCTGCCAATGGAATTTCCTAGTTGAAATAACCTAATATCACATTCCTGCGGCAGTATTTCCGAACCAGTACGACATGGGAACCTTCAAGAAAAGAGTATTTACACATTTAAAAGGCCGGCAACGCATTGGTGACAGCCACGATGTCACTGATGTCCAGGGGCGGCGGTAGTCACTTACCATCCGGTGACACGCACGTTCGTTTGCCCACTCTGATATAAAAAAATGTGGTTCTTTAACCTTTACTTATAGTATTGGTATAATAATAATATATTTAATTAAAACTCGGCACTTTTGTAATGTTGTGTAACACATTTTAATATTTTCTGAATTGTTAAACATGACAGAATTCACAATTATTTCACAAAATATGGGTACGACAGTATGTAGTGCTTCAACTTATTCTTATTTATTGAAAAGTGCTTAAATGTTATTCAAGTACAATCACTATTTAGATAACACTGGTACAATGTTAGTTTAAATAAGTGCGTTCGTAAATAATAAACATTAGTAGTGAGTAAGTTTCGGTTACGGCATGGTTTTGAAAAAACGTGGTGGGCTGAGGAGTCCCTACACGATTATGCTATCAACACACTTTTTTCGAGAGTGTGTTGATAACAACAACTTTTTTTTTTTATGGGCTGTTACCAATGACCCAATGCGGGAAAATATCTTAAAATGTTACATACTTTCGCCGTATAACGTTTGTTCAAGACTGGATGGTGCGTCCGAAGTTGCAAAAATGTTTGCTCATATTATATTTAAGTAACAGGTTACAGGGAACTATGACTGACTTTACTTTCATTGTGACCTTTCGGCCCAGACAACCATGGGTGTGAGCGTTTAGGATGCACGTTATGGAGTGTAAACATTATGACAATTAAATGAAAATGTTAATGACGACGTTAATGGTGGTTTCATGTAGATTTTATCACTAATGAATATGTAGAAAATGAATATCTCCAAGTAGACATCGAAACGTTTAACATAATAACTAACGAGAAGCCCATGAGCAGCATTTATGGATTAATAAGAGATATATATATTTATTAGATTAATGATGAGCATATAGCATATTATGAGGATTTTATGACATCAAGGTCCATTCCTGCACATAACAATATCGTCGCCGTCGTAATATTCTGCTTTTACAAGCGGCATCATATTTTTATGACTGCTTTTGTTATATTCGATTAACATTTATAGATTCAATGATATTATGATGGGTAATCTGTATATGAAAGAAGTTTTAAATGTCATGGTGTGGATGAATTAAGACAAGGCCTATTTGTGTTTAGTTTATATGTAAACAATAAACAACATCATATTATGTCATAACATAAATATCTTAAATCTTGAATAAGTGTCTTATAAGAATCTCACAGATAAAGTATCATTATTAAAACCGTAGCAGGCTTGTGTCCTTGTGGGGTTATGCCATAATTGTGCCATACCATAAACTTTTATAGGCCACTATTGATTTCTGCATAGAAATAGATCGTAATGGTTATGCAGGAGTCGTGAATGTCATTATAATGAGGTGACAAGATCGGGAACAAAGCTCAGCGCAAAGCTGGGAACATGCCCGTGGTAAGCTGCTGTATGCCACGGGCATGGTGCCAAGACTTGGCATTAATGTGATTGTGATTGCTGTCATTATGTATATCACCCGTGTACCTGGGCACGGGGCTGGGTACCTACAATAACCGTAATGTATCATCATTAATCTATCTTCAACCGCCTTAAATGTTATCCCAGGCTTAGTTGCCACCGACCATTTTGTAGGCCTACACGTGGTTTGCTTAGGAGGGGCGGGCTTTAATGACGATATTTTACTTCAGCTGAGTTAGACATATCTGATATACAGGAGTTTTTTGTTTGCATAACATATTATATAAAAGCGTTATTGTATTTTTATATTGGGAAATATTTCCTTCCTCAAAATGATCATCAGGCTAACAAACAAAAAAACTACTAATATTTATAGAAATAACTTTTACGTTATAATTTTGACGACAGGTTTAGCGTAGCGGCTGAGCGATTGGGTTCTGCGCCACGGGTTATGGGTTCGATCCCCACACGGAACAAATATTTCAATGACCTAGATACACGTAGTTTTTACGGATCTGCGTGTTTGTGTATGTGTACCTATGTTAGTGTTTGTAAATGCAACCACGATACAGGAGAACACCCTAGTGTTGGGAAACGTTTAAAAAAAAAACGAAATATATGTAGATACATCAAATGGTTATGGTTTCACAATTTTGCGTTGTTATCTCAGAACAAAGAGAATTTGAAAAGGGTGTCGAGCGAGATTAGATTTTTAATGAGAAGCTATTATTCTTACTTCATTGCTTTGCACAAAACATTAATTTTAGACTTCGTCAAACGGTGTGTCATGGTTCGATTTAAAAACAAAGTTATGCGGTGATTCGTTGCTGTATTGTCCCGTGGTAAGTAACTGTTGTGTACTAACTGGCCGCTTGACGCTCGCAACCTTTTGTTGGAACAAATTGGACGACACCGCGTCGCTGCCATTTAGAAATAGATTATTTGTCGCGCTAATTTCCAGTGTCCTCGAACTTCTGCAGTATGATTTTGCAATTCAAATCAAGAATATTTCAGTACTGTTATCTAAATGATGTTTAATTACAGTAGTTCTTCATAGATTTCTTGAATTAAATATAAGAGAGGAAAGAGCGTAGCTATACCATAACGAGCAAATATCAATGAATTTTTTTAATCAATCCTATCTTATCCTCCTCTCCAAAGCTTTTTTGGTGAAGCGTGTGTTTTTAAAAGGTTTCAAGGATGATTTCTTGTAAGAGATGTAAAGTACCAAAAGCCAGCTAATCAAATCGGGAGTTTACGAAGTCTTTCAGTCGAGTCACGTCCGCTTTTGTCAGCCGCCGTCGACGACAGTAAATTATTATTATGACGTCACATAATTTGACTATCCTGAGGATTTATTATCCGTATCACAGTTAATACAGTGTTTAGGTCCGAAGATTTTAATCATAGCAAGGGTCTAATAGTGGCTATTGTCAGTATATTATTTGACACTATCTTTTTTTACAAAGCCATGTCATTTTTAAAATCCTTTCAGTACCTACTCTCCTTATTACTAGTACTAGTCACAAAGTTTTAGTTTATTTCTGATTCAAAATGCCAAATAGGTATGTAATAAAACCTTATTGGTTCCAGCTGAAATATCAGAATCGGTATAACAACCTAAATACTTTGAAAAATATGCAGCAGGAAATTACTTGATAACTATCATCGGGGACTGATATGTAAGGCATTCAACTCGCGGTTACGGCGCGATTGAATTACACAATTTTTAACATTGTTGTCTATGTTGAATGTGGTCGAAGCGAGAGAAGTATGTGCAAGAATCGTAGCAAGTGACGTTCTTTAGTTTCTACCTAACCCCATGGGAAAAAGGCGTGAGTGTATGTAAGCATGTATGCATGCCTACGAAATACGCCCTAACTCTGTTGGAACTGAACTAGAGGGAAATAAACTACAAAATATTTGCTGAATTATTATTTTGAATAATTATATCAAAAAATAAGAAAAAATAAAATAATAATGCAAAACGTTTTTTAGCGGTTTAATTTATTCTTAATCAGATGCTCATCATCGAAATGGTCGTAGCCATTGGAACTTTAATATTATGTGGTGCATTAAGGTGCATCCAGATATACTGATTATGTATTACGTGAATGCAACTTCACAACAGGTTATACGGACGAAGAATCGACCTTGTGTAACGGACGGACCATTATGAAAGATCATCTAAATATATAGTGTTGTTCGGTACTCATGCATTTTATTACCTTCCAGACGGTTGCTATTCTTTTATATAGAAGTCGTATTATTTTATGTTATCTTTTTCGTTAATACACATCGCAAAAATTTACGTTCCCTAGCTTCAAAGAAGAGGAAGCGTGAATAGCTAATAAACTGCTTTCGAATTTCTATCGGAGGTCGATAAGGTATGCGTAACTTATGATGTTTTGTAAGTAGGTACCTACTTTCTTTCTTTTCTTTCTTATTTGTTGTTATTAAGTAACTACGTCACACTGCTGGGCGCGGGTCTCCTCTGAAAATGAGAGGGATAAAGCTACAGTCCACCACGCTGGCCTAATGCCAGTTGGCAGACATCACAGGCCCGTCCAGAAAATCCTGAGAAAATTTTGCAGGTTTCCTCACAATTTTTCCTTCACCGTTTACGCGAGTGATCATTATTTTTTTATATGCACGTGATTTCTAAAAGACAGAAGTTTATGCCTTGGTTTCGACAGAATTGGCGGTCCAATTACCATTGGACTACCGTACTAGTACGTAGTGATACTACCGTATCACTAGGTTATCACTGCTATCTTTCTTAAAATGAGTATGTATCCATAGGTACTTTACTCGAAAATAAATAAATATTTTACATTCAGTCTGTTATTTCCAGAAATGACTATAATGTGAATCATAGTAGCCTTTTTAATCTTACTGATGGGCTTAATAACTTATCGATAGGTTATTAATTTTGACTATAAGTCTTTCAAAATAATAGGAGGTCCATCCCTAGCAGTGAAATAGAGATGGGCTAAATATAAAGTTATAGCTATAATAAAAATAGTTATTTATATCATATAAGTTCCGCCACCAGTAAATTGAAGTTACTTTGAGATGTGGAATAGCTGGATGTGTTTTTGTCGATGCAATTTCTTCCAAGAATACCGACTGGGAAGGCGATTTGTAAGGAAATAAGAAAAGTCTTGCTCAGCAGTCGCCCATACTGTTTCTAGTAAATATATATACCTAAGCATTATTTTCTTTCTTACTCTGAGATAAGCTTTGTAGCAGAGGAACAAGGACAAGGTATTGTTAACAATAACCTCGGAAATAACCATTTTCTATCTTACCACGTACTCTTATGATAGAAACCTTTGCCTTTGTTTGTCTAAACTGCTTTTATTTTTTTATTAAGTAATCTTTTTGTCATTTATAATAATAATATACAGGGTGGAAGGGACATCGACGCACAACGGCTTACCATGACTTTAGTACATGATTCTGGGCCCCCCAGCGTTGGAATTTTTCGTCGGCTTTTTCTTAAATTTTACAACTCGCAAGTGAATTCTAAGGAAACAGCTGACCAGAAGATCTTTCGAGTTTAATTTACATTGCTGTTTTTAGTGAAATAAGTGAATTAATGACTTTTAAATTAAAATTCTTATTGGATTAGATAGAAATAATGATTTTATACAGTTTAAAGTTGAAAAAATTGCAAAAAAAACTTAAAATTTAAGAAAAAGCCGACGAAAAATTCCAACGCAGGGGGGTCCAGAATCATGTACTGAAGTCATGGTAAGCCGTTGCGCGTCGATCTCTCTTCCACCCTGTATAATACATAACTGACTCGTTAGTCTAGTGGTACTAAGCGCGACTGCTAGGCTAGATGTCCAGGTTTCGATTCCCAGGTCGAGCAGAGAGTTATTGGTTATTTCTATGAATTTCGCAGTGGCAGCTCGGAGTTTGTGCCTATTTGTGCCCGGTTAATGGTAATAGGCTTGCCCCCTATTACATGGGACCGAAACATACTGGTAAAAAACGACCCAGTTTCGGTGCTAGGTACTCAAATTAGGTATTTTCATGGTATTTGGAGTATATTTACGGCAACTCGGTATATTCCACGATGAAGTAAGCGGAACATAGAAACCCAAAAATCGATGCTTGTAAATTATTACATAGGTAGGTACTTCTTGGTTACATATACACAGTGTACAGACGCCAGCAGGTCAAGCTATCCAAAACTGTCAAATTTTCCCAATTGAATATGAACCATATGGTTTTATTTTATATTATCTATCAAAGAAATTTGATAAATTGGGGTAGCTTGATCTGCTGGCCTGTGTACAAAAGTACAAAATAGGTTTAGGCGCGACTCGGCGTGACTTATTTTACACGCTACTACTTTGATCTATATGTCTAGTGTTGGTTGGTATTCCCTTTTATTTTACGTATAGGTACTAGTGTTTATTGAATTGTTTAAGTTACCTGTCTGAACGAAAGTACTGAAGAGTGCTCTTCTCCAAGATAGTGGCAAAAACAATGAGTATCACGCGCCATTGGTTTTTATACTTTGCGAGGAAATACGTATTTGTGGAGAAATTTGAAACTTTTACCAACGAAAATCGTGGAAAATATGACTAACGGAATGTAGTCTTCATTTTCTATCTTTTCAACAGACTACCCGTACCCCATACAAATATATCTTCAATGCGGGTATCAAACCCGTGATCCTTAGCAAAGAATCTAATCGTTCTGCCACTGCGGTATTCCTGCAGTTAAAATACAGATTTGATTGAAGGGCTCGCGGCTAAGTATAACTACACTGATCGAGGATCTGCAAGGTTAAGCTGTGGATGGGTGACCATTCACATCGAGACCCATGCCTCGGAGAGCATGTAAAGCCGTCGGTCCCGGTTGTCGTATGAACACTTATGACAATCGTTACTGGTAGTCAGAAATTCAAGAAGCCTGAAGTCAGATTGCAGAGGTCTGATATTGGCCGCTTCGTGTAAAATACTAATATTCAGCGGCATCTGATTAGACTGGAAGCCGAGCCCAACAAATTTGGGAAAATGCTCGGAGCGTGATTTGTAGCTAAATATGTATATTAACTTTATTAGTAGGTACCTATATAGATTCATACGGATCAACAGGATACAAAAATGACTATCAATAGGTAGTAATCGACCGTTACCAAGTTATATAGTCAGTTATATATGATCTTTTTATATCTACCGCTGTTCGGAATCAAGGCCTCGAAGTTATTTTACGATCGATTTATATTCTTTAAAAGTCTCACTGAGATTATAATGAGGAAAATACATTTGATGAAAACCTTAATAATAACATACTTACTCTCCGAGGCACGGAGGGGTTTTGATGTGTTAAGTGAACCCAACTAGCACAGCTTAACCTTGCAGATCGGTTGATCAGCGTAGCCCGCGAGGAAACGTGTTGACAGTGGGCGTACTTTGACCCTCATACTGCCAACCCAACTATTCCTCATTCGTTTTACAGGGTCAGCAACGCGTAAGTGATACCCCTGGTTTTCCAAGCGTCTATAGGCTATCAGGTTATGGTAATGTCTAAGAATATAAAACAGATCGAAGCAATTCCAACACAAGTTAAGGTAAGTACACAAGTTAATATTCCGTGATAGGTTAATAATAATAAATTTAATATCTACTTCCTTTTTTAATAAAATACAGAGTTCTATAGAGTTTTGGAGGAATAAAAGGAAAAATATGAAACGAAATCGTAATTCGAGAGAATTTTTCATGAATTATGTTTTATTTATCCTAATTAATTACTAGCTAGAGGTTTGTAAATGTTAAAGCTGAGATTAAGAAAGGAGTTTCTTATTCCCTAAGCTTGAATATAATTAATAACATAACTAAACAACATTTCCGTATCACAGTAACTACTTATGCAACTATTTCGGGGACAGATAATGAGTTTAACTAACTTCGTGATCCCTTTCAGAAGTTCTTCAAGTTGATTATAATTACCTACCAACTATCAGTCGCAACTGTTGGCAATATTAGTTGAACTTGAAATAGGCAAGATTCTATTTTATATGTTCCAATACTTTGGTTACATAAATTTACTTCCGCGTTAGGAATGTTTTGGTACATTTTAGGTTTTTTTTAAATACCCCATTGTTTCTTTTACCGCATTAAGTTTCTGCGCACTGAGGTACTAAAAATCCTCGTGGACAGTGTACCACCTACGCAAGTTGCCGGGTTTGTTGGACTCGTACCGACTAAAACTGAAGTTGCCATCCCTAGCTCTTTATTCATGGCCTTGTGATTCGTGACATTCAGTAGGACCATGAAGAGCTATGGTCCAGTACAACCACAGGGCCTCTTCAAAAGGCGAGGCTTTCTCTCGATTTTAGCTCGAAGGCGCGCGTATAGCAAACTCGTTGCTTTCGAGCAGGAACCGAAGAGAAGCCTACTGGGCTACATCTACATGTCTGATCCTATTTCAGAGTAGGTAGAGAATAAAATATAGACGAGGGTACACGTAAGTTATTTAATTAATAAAAATAATTGTTAAGTAGATTGGTGGGTACATATATCTGAACGCTTTCTCGCTCCTCGCCTGTAAAAATTCAAATTGTTAACGGTACATCCGTACATCCGACTAAAAATAAGTAAATAATGTACAATTAGTGCACAGAAGGGAAGGTCTCGGTTAATTCTTTTAAGGTTAAATAACCGAGGGAAGCTATAATTTTACTGGAATACTAGTAACCCGGACAGAGGGTATTTGTTTAGACGCCGGTTATTTAAGGGCGCTGAGTTAGAGGGCACGAGAACGTTTGAGTGAAATGTTTCTGAAAAGTATGTCGCTGTTTAAACATCTGCCATATATCAACTTCACGCTGCTACCTAACCTTCAAAGTCATTGGATCAAAACGCTCCGTAACTTCGACGAAAAGTTAAATTCCGTGATAAATGATTCTGGGTTCAGTTTCGTATTCCAGCCACGGCGCGGGTAATTAACATACTTTTTAAATTTCATTATATTAGTTGGGAATTTGTACAGTTCTACAGTTTTGTTATTTATATTAAAGTGAGTCGTGTTTATGAATTAATATTAGAAAATTATCGCTACACTAATTGTTAAACATTTAATTTATAGCGTAATTTTGTTAACATTGAGTTAAGGAAGTAAATTCAGTCAAGTAAATAGCAGAGAAAAGGAAAGGGATAAGGGTAGAAAATACTTGTGAACAACATTTTTCTTGATCGAAAATATTATAATGTTATGTTTTACTGATTATTTAAAAAAATTACAAGAGTAAAAAATAAAACAAGTAACATTACATAAAAATTCAATTAAAGATAAACAGAAACGTTTCTGTAATTAATTCGTTATCTTGGAATTCAGAGTTATAAGAAAACATAACTTTTTGACTTCCGGAGAAATGGAACCAATTACGAAGAGAAACCTTTCCAATCCTTTACGCTGTTTTTATCTTAATTGGACTTAAGTACATAAATAAATTGAATACAGTTAATTGTCATCAACCCATATACTGTCCCACTGCTGAGCACGGGTCTCCTCTCACAGAATGAGAGGGATTAGGTCCACCCTGGCCTAGTGCGGACTTCACACGCCGTCGACAAAATCTCTAAGGCATGCTGGTTTCCTCATAATGTTTTCCTTCACCGTTTAAGTGAAAGATACCTAATTAATACCTACACACATGATATGAAAAGTCAGAGGTGTGTGCCTTGGTTTCCAACCTTCGATTTGACAGTCCAATGGTCACACCACTAGGCTATCAATACTTCACATTGCTTTAACTTTTTATACAGTAAATGTTAAACAACATTTATGTGTGGGAGGGAGTTTCTTTATACAGTGATTAGTGACTGATGTTGACAAAAACAACACTACCACAGATTTTCTGGAATTCTCTACATTATCTACAATAGACATCAAAATAATACTTCCGTATTTACAAAATATACATATAAATTATCTAAAAAAAAAACGCTAGTAAGTAAATTAATTATAAACAAAAAACGCTACTAATCGTCAAAGTATTCCTCGGCATCGCTGTCCTCCGGCAACGTGCCCAGAAGACTGGCAACATTGCCACGTTGAATGGCAATGCTTATACGTTCCGCTAGAAATAAGCCAACCCTCTGGTCACGCGAAGAGTGGGTTTGGAGAAAACGAAATATTACCTACGTATTTGTAAAATACTTAAGTAAAGTTTAAACCAGCGTTTATAAGAAAACTTCGCCTGTTAGTTAAAGCTTACACCTGCTGCTACCTATTGTTTGTAACGAGTCTGTGATGTCGAAAGGATAGCTTCCACGCTGAAACACAAACATACCATAACTGTTGTCTACTTAAAACGAATTCGTTTTAAAATATGTTAGTTGCAAATTAATGACACCCAACTTTCATGACAAGCCCTGACTTTCCATGATTCGGAGCTCATTATTATTTTAATGATGGAAATTTAATGTCTTATTCGTCTTCTGCTTATTTCGTTTGCTCTTTATGAATATTTCCTACAAAGAATCTTGTTAAGCATAGCAATAACTTAAAGGATAATGGGGGAACTTTTCCTTCTAAAAGATTGTCACAATGATAAGCATCATTTTTCTTAGAACCATCACCAATCCCTTTAACTAAGCATGATGAAATATCAAATAAATATATATTTCGGATATTTTACACAGCACCATCTAGTCCCAAACTAAGCAGAGCTTGTACTATGGGTACTAGACAATGGATATAATACTTATATACTTTTTTTTTGTAGTTACATACTTATAATACATAAGAAACACAAACACTTAAGTTCTTATTAACTGTGATGAGCTTGTATTTCAAAAATGTCCCTTATAAAATCCTTTACAAACCATACCATATCTAGAACTCTAAAATCAATATAGGTGTAAATTCACCGCTACACGGAATGTGCAGAGGAATGACAATCATTCATAAAATCTGTATGTAATCTTTTTTGTATTTTTTTGCCTTTTCCAGACTTCAGGATTTTAAAGTTTTTTCAATTAAAATTTGCCTTCAATTTCGACCTGGCGGGTGGGACTCGCGGTGACTTAGTAATTATAGCGTCTGGTGTGACGCAGGTTCGAATCCTACCCACAGTCGATTTTTTCCATCGCTAAAATAACTTTAAATACCTAATTCATTTAGATAAAAAAATCCTGAAGTCTGCAAATGTGTAAAATGTAAACCTGTTATTTTACTTGTAATTTGTAGACTCAAAATATTTATATTTTTCACCAATAATTTATAGAATCCTGCCCGGTGTCCTTCGTTAAAATAACTTTATAATCTTAGCATGGAAAATACAAAAAAAAAACAAAAAGATTTTCAATTTATATTTTTTTTATTAATATATATTTTTTTATACAGGATGTATCAAAAACCCTGTCCGATCCTTAAGGGTCGTATAAGGTGTCGTATTACGTACACAAACACGTAAACGATAATTAGATACGAGATATTTTTTTTTCCCCGATTAATTTAAATATAATTTAAAAAAAACTAAACCTTTTACATGTCAACACTCAATCCACGAAATAAAGTTTATTCAATTCGATCTACACTAGTGTCAAAGAAACCGCCCGAGCAATTTGCCGCTTTTTGATCCTTTGTCATGTGCCGCCAGCCCGCTCTGTCGCGTGCCGCCAAACAAATTTAATGCGAATGAATCTTACCTACTGGGCCTACACGTAGATATTAGCTGATATCGATTAGGCATAGTTATGTTTACCTAATAATTGACGTTCTTTTGTGTTTTTCATAAGTATCAGCTGTTACGTATTAGTCATAGGGATGATTACCTCCTACCGGGCCTACGCGTAGGTATCAGCTGGTATCGTACAGGAATAGTGTTGCTTACCTAATAGGTACCTAAATAATTATTGACGTTGTTTTTCAAGAAACAATGAACTAAATGTATTGCTTTGTTAAAATTATTTTGTAAAACATGAACTAGATATCTACAAAATTCTGCGATCGTGTTCCTTAAGTGAACTTCCAATAGGTACTTACTGATATTCCACGTCGTGTTTTCGTGGTCTTTCGGCATTAGGGTAATGAGTCTTGTACTCATTCATGGATACTGCTTGACACGTGTTCGTACACGTGTACACGTGAACTTCAAGTTCATGGAGACGTTGGATACACGCTCCGACGGCACTGGCATACCTTGCCTAGCAAAACGCACCCCATACTCTCACTCACTCGTAGTCTTTTCGAACATCTGCATAATTGCAGCATAAGCACATTGGAACACGACATTGACAACAGATTGGAATACGACATTACTCACGATACGATGGGTAATCGAGGTGATAAGAGATCACGGACGTCCGATCGGAAGCGAACTCTACGCGAGACTGACATGTCAAGGACAACAATTGGCTTACACGTGCCGCTCTGTAGGTAGTTAGGTACAGTCTGTCGGCGACGACAAAGCGCGCACGGAGCGGCACCGCTTGGCGGCATCCTTTGAGGTAAAAATGAAAAATAAATTGGTAAATATTAAAAGATTTCGCCGCTGGGTGGAGTATTGTCAACTTATGAAATTTTCCCATATTTAGTGGAGAATTGTGTAAGTTTATTAGAAGAAGAAAAATCGATACTTTCTGGTTTCTTTAATATCTTATTTTTATTTATGTTTATTAGTAAGTATATAAGAAAGGGAATACGCCTCTTTCGGATCGGACAGGGTTTTTGTTACATCCTGTATACATATATATTAACTTTGTTATGTATTATGGAGAAAGCTGATGAGCCCGTAATTGGTTAGTGTGTAACCTTTATAATATATATCTTAATGCATTAATATGTAAATACGTATATAATTGTGTGTCGTACGAGCTGTGGGAAAAAAAAACATATATTATAATTATATTCCTCAAAGGGGGAGGCAGAGATGTAAACTAATATACACCCATAATTCGACGGTATGTTTGGGTCCCGTAATAGGGGGCGAGCCTATAGCCATTAACCGGCCATATATCCAAACTACGTTATACGTCAGCTTGAAGGAGCAACCAGAAACCAAAATCAAGTGCGTATCTAATAAAAATACATTGTTCCATTTGAGCTATCTAGTTTTATTGTAATTTTCTGGCGGCTTCGTTAACAATACATAACATGATCACATTAATTAATAAACGATGGCTTGTTTCTTTCTCACATAACAATGTTTGCCGGGCTGCGGTAATTGTCACGCGACATGCGAGATTAAATTACGTCCCGTGTTATTCTTGTTGCTGAACATAATTAACGTCATGACAGTTTATATTGAGGTCACACAGTTTTTAGAGCAGATTCCAGAATGACGGGTTTCCGTGACTTAGATTTTCTCCGATGCCTTTTCTCTTGATTTACAATGACATCTAAACTTGCGCATCTATATAATCGTAACACTTGTTTCTCTGGAGCGTGATAGCGTGGTATACTTTGTATTTTCTCTAGTTTCAAACAGGTTAACATTTGAGTAAAAGATGATTTCAATTGACTAATTTTACTGGTGTTTGATTCGCAGTATCTGGTTTCTTCGAGTGGCCAATTTTGAATGGCGGTCACAACGTCACGGTGTTTTTTGCATATCTTAACTTTTCTTGGTTTAGTGTATGCATCTTTTTTTTCAATAGGACTTGTGGCACCAATGCTGCGGTCTGAAACGTGGACAGGCGGTATGCCTGTACATTTACTTTGCTTACCGTGTAGTGAGCCCCGACATTGGATGGCTATTTGACGACAGCTGATGGCACCATTTCCAACTTGAACATATGTCGAACGAGATTCTGGTCGGGATTCTGGTGGAGAACGTCTTCTGAGGGTATTAGAACTCGTAGAAGAATTTGCTGCATCTGTTATTTCGATGCATCTGCTTCCATTGCGAGATACGGCTGCCGTTGTTGGTATTTCATCGATGACAGGAACATCATTATGATGTTTTTTAAATATGCGTTGTCGTAGCTCATTAAATAACGTCGTAGAAGGGTCATTCACTAGTTTACCCACACTCCAAAGTAATTGCGACATTAGTAAGTAAATATTTGTAATACCATTAAAAATCACATACTTTCACGTAAATTTGACACATTTTGAAATTATTGTCTATGTAATAATCACAGAGAGAAGTGTATAAATAAGGATTCAACAATTAGTGTCAATGTAAATTATCATAAAATTAATAATATGATTGTTGTTATTAAACAGTATTATTTTACATTTTTACCTATTGCCATTATGTTTAAAAATCATTTAAGATACAAGATATAAAAATATCTACTAAAGGTACAACAAAATAAATAGATACAACATAAATTCTAAAAGGGAACATTATCGAAAAGGGGCTTAATAAAGTTTCGTACTGACTCATCCAAGTGGTGAGGAAAAATATTGGAATTATCGCAGTCCACTGATTTGGAATACTCAATTTATTACTTTGTAGCAAGCTACTAAACACGCGTATAAAGATATATTTTGAAAAACGTTTTAGTTGGATCTTATTTTCTTTTTGTGGGCTTATTAGAGTCAAGTAAATAAATTTAGAGTAAGTTTGGAGAAGTTAATGTATACACATAGCTTGCAGTTTGAAATGGTGTTCGGTAATTGGCACTGGGCTCGCTATCTATTACTAACCTTTCAGGCTATACAGGCGTGATATTATGTATGAGAACAACCTTTGAGCGAGTAATCGTTGCATCGTTTCATCATAGTCTGCTTATGGTATATGTAGGCAAAACATAAGCAAATACTAGTATAAACGGAGCAAATAGGTATTAAGGAATGAAACGTTTTAAATTGTATATCAATTTGACGCCGGATATATACTAAAGTAAAGAAGTATTCCAAAGTTGAATAGCAAAAGCAATTAAGTAGCCAGTTGTAAAAGAACGATTCTCCAAATACTTATTTCCGACTCAGAATGTTGATAAATATGTTTTGGAATCAGGTGTTCTATTTGTGTCCTTCCATCTCAAATATTACCATTCCTGTCAGTTTATAAATAATAATAAGTGTAATACCTTAAGTATTTTGTATTTAATTTCACATAGCTAACTGTCCAAGTTTGCCATTTAAGTAGTCGTTCAATGACTTCAGAATTGTTGATTTTTGACAGTTGTCTACGAAATCATCACAGTTATTTCTACGAAATCTGCCAGTGTTTGACAGGTATGTCTACGAATCTGTCAGTCTTTGACAGTTATGTCTACGACATCTGTTAGTCCTTCAGTACTGAACGACCACTCTGATACAATTGAAATATTAGACTCGGGCTCCTGATAAAATGATATTTGGAGGACTCGTATGCAGTGAGAAACGAGATTGTCTTTAATCTTATTATAGTTTATTATCTTAACATGGTCCCTAAAACCTTTTCAATGTTCATAAAATATATATATATATATATATTTGAATGAAGAAATTATATATATACACGAGTACCTATTCGATTGCGTCAAAGTTAATTCAAATAATTAAATTATTAATTTTATTTTATCTTATTTTGTCCCACTATATTTTGGTGTCGTAAGCGCGACTGCTTTGAGGAATATTATTGGGTTTTGCAATGAAATTCCCATTATCAGTTGTGTGCCCGGTTAATGGCGATAGGCTCGCTCCCTATTAATGGGAAACAAACATACCGGTCAACTGTGGATGTAAATAAGCATACCTCTGCCTAAACCTTCGGGGAATGCAGGCGTGATAGTATGTTATGTTGAAAATAAATGGGTTGAATTAATTAAGCCAACGTGTATCCAATGTTAGCTTAAATCCGAATTCGATTTTCCGATTATCCGAACTTGTACAAGAGCCCCATTTTGTCAGTAAAATAAGAGGCCCAACCTCCTACTGCGATACGATGGACAGACGATTTGAAGAAGGTGGCTGGCAGCGGATGGATGTGAGCTGGCGCTCTTTGGGGGAGGCCTAAGTTCAGCAGTGGACGGAAATAGGCTGATAGTGGCTAGTGGCACAGTAATTAGCGAAATTATTTAATGTAAGATGAAAACAATGACACTAAAGTACCTATCTATAATCTATTTAAGTCAAAAAAAAATGATCAAAGTGTCGCCTGTTTTGAGACGTGCAGACGACAAGGATTAAAATGTCTATAGGTTGACGTAGACTTTCGACGGGCCCCGTCATGTCATTCCACACATGTCAATGATCCTGCATTGACGTTTAGAGTGACGTGTTTTCTACAAAGTAACCTCAGTAGAAAAGAGGTTACGTATGTTCAGACAAGTGAATGACATCTGCGGCGTCATTCAATCACCTGTCCCGTTGTATGCCGTACCTACCTCTACACTATAAAAGATCACCAGAAGGCACTTTGTGCCTACGTTTTGTACTAGATCATGTATACTGTACCGTCTGTAGCAGGCACGGTTTACGGTTTAGGTAGGTCACTGCGTTTGTTTTAAATAAATTTTATTTTCTTTCTTTCCTTCTTTCACGTTCCGAGGGGTCGCAGGGGTCACCACTCCACAAAATCGTACATGTCCTATTGACATAAATACACATTTGCTACGATTCTTGCAATTCTTGCATACTTCTCTCGCTTCGTCCTATTGACAAACCTTCTATGACCGGTACCCCATAGTTTTTGGCTGCGACCGCATCTATACCTACTGTAGATTTTTTCTGAGTCAAATGTCGATAAATTTCAACGCCGGATGGATGTTTCTGATAGTTTGCGGACAGGCTGAACATACCTTCCGACGACAACCACAAATTTATATAGACGATGACACTAATGAGGACGATAGCAACGCCGCCGTGCCACCCGCGAGTCTGAAAAGTTGCGAGGTCAGAACAAAGTCAGAGGGTCAGACTTGCAAGCCTTGTTTCGGCTTTATCTGCTTACCATTTTTACTATCGCAATTCTAATTATTAATTTATGAACAAGCTAAAGCTATAAAAATGCCTTACCGTTAAGGTAATGAAAATCAAAAGGCCATTAATAGTACTTATGTTCTAACAATTTAAGTATAAATTGCAAGAACCTTTTTTAATTAAAAGTAGGTAATGTTTTATGATGGAATACTAAACTTACTTTGAAAGAACTATAATTAATGTGTAGTATATTCATTATATTGTGTAAAAGAAAGTACCTGCCTAGTGTATTTTGTAAAGGAATTTTGATATCTTGTGCAGAGAGAAAATGTATTAAATTATCAAATAAAATGCAAAAATCTTTTTGTAACATATTTAATTATTAAAGGTCCTGATGTTGGGCCTATGCTCTGTTTCTGACATGGGCGTTAATTAAAGTACTCAATTTGGCGTGTGACGCTTTTATGATGAAAATTAAAAAGGCGTAATCTGATTCGTAGACTACTGGAGCACAAAGAGATTAAAATATGTATCGGTTATTATTATAGAACTACTACTTTTACCCGCGACTTCCTACGCCTAGACTTAGTAACACAATTGTTGTCGGATTTTATTCATGGGATAAGAAGTACTCAATATTAGGGAAATTCCCTCTTTGTTCCGAAAAAAGAAGTATTCAATATGCCAGCGCCAATCACAAACCATTAGTAGGTACCAACATTTCATTTAAATCCCGTAAGTAGGTCTCCTACATAAGTTTTCTGGGAATTCTCACATAATTTTGGGGTAAAATATATTCTATTTGTCATTTCCGGTCACTTACTATGTGAGTATGAAATTTCATTCAAATCCCGTAAGCTATTAGTTTACCGGGATTTCCGGGATATTCCCACATTTTTCTGGGGTAAAATATATTCTATTTGTTATTCCCGGTCACTTACTATGTGTGTATGAAATTTCATTCAAATCCCGTAAGCTATTCGTTTTTCAGATTTCCGGGATATTCCCACATTTTTCTGGGGTAAAATATATCCTATTTGTTATTCCCGGTCACATACTATGTGTGTATGAAATTTCATTCGATACCCGTAAGCTATTCGTTTTTCGGGATTTCCGGGATATTTCGACATTTTTCTGGGGTAAAATATATCCTATACTTTATTCCCGGTCACATACTATTAGTATACCAAATTTCATGCGTGATTGAGTAACAAATAAACAAACAAACAAACAAACAAACATCCAAACATTCACATTTATAATATTAGTATAATTATAGCCTACGCAATTGTTCATATTAAGCTGTCTACTCGTAAGAAAATTCATTGTCAACATTAGGTACAGGTATCGTGATGAAGCGCTGTAACACAATCTGGAACGATCAGATATCTTAAGAGCTCATTAAATTCCGGCTTCTTGAAAGGTTCTTTGACTTTTGTAGCAACTTTTCTAATGACACGGAAAATTGATTCAATTATACTTTGTTTATACTGTCAGTCATATTTATATTTGACATAAAAATACTTTCACAATAATTTCATTATTTTCTTGTAAAATAATACTTTATCCACAAATATTTGGTAATATTTTAGATTAGGCTCATGCCCAGCAATGAAATAGTATCTAATAAGTTGTTTTTTTTTAATCGATGTAAGAAGTAAAAGTTAAAGTAAGTTTAGTTAGTTAATCACTAAAAGTTTATTTTAATCTCATGTTCCGAAGAGTACTCTTAGTTTGTCTTTCAAATTACCATTTTGATTAGTTACAAATCTAATGTGAAATTTGAAACTTTAAAATAGCTAGCAACTGTATTTTTTTCTCAAAATATTACCAGATAGAACTACAATAAATTCCAGACAGACCAATCGAGTCTGAGAAATCTTTAATAAGTCAATAAGTTTCATTCTCAATGCAAACGAAGACGATTCTCATGATTTCTGGTAGGCTTTTTAATCCATAATGAGTTTGATAGTTCCTTACCTTAAAATTTTGTACTTATTGCTCATTATATTTATAGTTAGTACACAACACTAGAATGATTGGTTCCTTTATCATACCATAGTATAGATTTAGATAGTAATTTGATAGTAAGTACTCTTATGGATTTTACCGAAATTGTATTCTCTACTCTGTAGATTAGAAATCACATCCCTAGGGTAAAATACCAATGAAAATAATAATCGATTCGGGCGTAAGGTTAATCTATGTGTAACTCCTATAAAAGTAAACTATAAGTAGTTTTTGTTATCAACAACAGACACATAACGTTGATGAAAGGTAAAATAATTATAGTATTAAATATGTGGGTCACAATGCAGGGCACCAAAAATGACCAGGGGGACATCACAATCATTCAGAAAGTAATAATAATTCCTTTCGAGAACCCAGACTCACAATTTAAAATACTTTTCCAAAATATCCAAAGCCTTTACAATAAACTACATATACTAGAAGCTTTTATACAAGAAAAGCCAATATATAACGCCATATGTTTAACCGAGTCCTGGTTAACAAAAGAAAAACTAGAAGTTATACAATTAAACGGTTACAAAATAGCAGCATCCTACTGCCGCAGCACTCGAGCAGGCGGCGGCGTCTGCATATTACTACAAGAACACATAGAGTGCGTTCATATAAGCGAAATAACTGAATTATCTATTGAATATGTTTTAGAAGTATGTGCATTACAATTAGTTAAGGAAAATTTATTAATAATTACTATTTATTGGAATAGAAGAGAGGAAGACATATTCTATAGCCAAATGTTAAAAATACTGAAATTTATAAATAATAAATATTATAAATGCAACATAGTCATAGGAGGAGATTTTAACATCAATATTTTAGAGAATAACTTGAAAACAAACCAATTTTTAGATCTCATGTTAGAATATAAATTTACACAACACATAAAAAAACCTACGCGCTGTACCCAAACAACGTCTACATGTCTGGATTTAATTTTCACAAATTTTATTGATAAAACACTATATACTGCCGTAGAAGAGCTTGCATTTTCAGATCACAACGGGACAATTATACATACTAAAGTACATCATCAAACAAACGAAACTGTGTGGTATGTAAAGAAAAGATTGTTTAACAATAAGAACATTTTACAATTCAAACTTAGATTAAATAACCAAAATTGGTCCGAAATAATAACAAAAGACAAAAACATTAATGAAAACTATATTACATTCAACAAAATTCTAATTGAAACTCTCAACCAATGCATACCAACTCAAAATATCAAATTAAAAAATAAGTATAAAAAACACTGGCTTACAAACGGAATAAAGCTTTCTTGCAAAAATAAAAGACTCTTAAAAATACTAACATTGAAAACTACAAACCCGACTCTTACTGAATATTACAAAAAATACGAAAAAATATTAAAAAACATAGTAACTACCTCAAAAAAACTACATAACATCAATAAAATTAAAAATTCTAATAATAAAGTAAAAACAATGTGGAGTATCATAAATGAACAAACAAATAAGAAAACAAAAAGCGAAAAACATAACATAGAACTAAAAATTAACAATATTACGTCATCGGAACCTAATCATGTAGCCAACATTTTTAATAAATTCTTTGCGTCCATTGGACAGAATCCAACACAAAGCACAAATCTACCAAACGGTACCCCCGTATTTTCACCGACGGAAAATACCATGTTTCTAAGCCCATTAGATGCTTGGGAAGTAAACAAATTACTTAAAAGCTTAAAAAACAAAAAAAGTCACGGTTTCGATGAACTTCCACCGCTACTAATTAAACAATGTGCAGATGAACTAACCCTACCATTTTATCTACTAATTAACCAATCTTTTGAAGAAGGAACCTTCCCTGACCTTCTAAAAAAAGCAATCATCAAACCTATCCACAAAAAAAGTACAAGAACAGATCCCAACAATTACCGTCCCATAGCCCTTCTACCTACAGCCTCTAAGATCTTTGAAAAGGCCATGGGTAATCGTGTCTGCTCTTTCTGCGAAAAGTATAATATATTTGATGAGTCCCAGAACGGGTTTCGAAAGGGCCGATCGACGACCCTAGCTGTCTATAAATATATACAGGAGGCTCTAAATATAATAAATAATAAACAATATGCAATAGGTGTCTTATTGGATATGACGAAAGCGTACGATAAAGTTCAGTTTAAAATTCTTTTAAATAAATTATATGCAATAGGAATTCGCGGAAAGGCATATGAATGGTTTACATCATACTTAAAAAACAGAGAACATCAAGTAGAAATCGAATTCTTCAATCAAACAACGAAAGAAATATATAACGTTCGCTCTAATATAGAAATCATTAACGCCTCAATCCCGCAAGGTAGTGTTATTGGATGCCTCTTGTTTCTCATCTATATCAATGACTTACCTAAAAATATACAGGGCCCTTGTGTTTTGTTCGCCGACGATATCTCCCTACTAATCTCATGCAAAAATAACATTAACATAAATGATGAACTCACTAATTTACTCAACAGTACAACAACCTGGATGAACCAACATAACTTAGAAATTAATTATACAAAAACTAAGCTAATAACCTTCTACCCTTATCAAAAAACCCCTTTAGAATTAAACTTTAGTTTCAATAATGTTAAATTAGATACAGTTGATGACTTTGCCTTACTTGGATTGAACATAGATAAGCACGTAAACTGGAAATCACACATTAAAAAAATTAAATCTAAACTATCAAAATTTTCATATGCCCTCCGTGAAGTAAAAAAGTCAACTAATTTACAAACTGCACTAGTCACTTATTATGCCTATGCGTACTCGTGGCTAAGCTACGGCGTAACCCTTTGGGGTAATAGTACAGACGCACCATCTCTTTTCACCTTACAAAAGAAGCTCATGCGAATTCTCGTTAACATAGAAGAAACCGATAGTTGCAGACCCCACTTCCAACACCTAAATATCTTAACTCTACCCTGTTTATACATTTTGGAAACTTGCAAATTTGTCAGAAATCATAAGGAATTTTACACTAAACGTGAAGACATAAAATTACCATACACACTAAGACATAAAGATAGATTAAATTTACCTAACTCCCGACTTAAAATGCATTCTACTAGTCCCTTTGTAATGTCTATTAAAATATATAATAAACTACCACAAACAATAAAAAATGAACAAAAAGATAAAATATTTACAAAGAAATTAAAGAAATTACTAATAAAAAAATGTTACTATGATATCAGCGAATTCTTAAATGAAAAACTATAATAATATAATCTCCTTAGACAATAAGGAAATTTACATACTTCTACAATAAAATAATATATTACACACATATTATCTATTAATTTTCTTAAAAATGTTTGCATATAGGTAATAACTATAATATAATAGCTATATAAATAAACTATAATATATGTATAAATGAAATAAAAATTATTTAGTAAATAAATGGAAATATAGCAAACAACTACGTATATAGTAATAAATATTGTGCCTTCTTCCTCTCTCCTACGTTGCCGTGCCCGACAGGGTCCATGATTGATACCATAAACTGTATAACAACTGTTTAACATTGTGGAGTGCAATAAACGTATTGAGTATTGAGTATTGAGTATTGAAATGACCTTTTGGAGAAAGAGGCACTACAGCTTTGAGTAGCAAAAAATAAACATTGTCTTAATATGACAATGTATAATATGTTACCCGCTAAACTTTATTGGTGTTAATGTTCATATGAATTATTATTATTGTATGCACATTATGGAGCGCTCTCGGTCAATCTAGAATCAAATAATGACTTTTGTTCCTGTTCTGTACGTTCAATGATCATATTTGTTAGTTAGACTTTAGTTAAAAATAGAAGATCGATTATAAAATCGTTCAAGGCGAGACTGTGGTCATGAAACACGCTAAAAGTTTCGATATGAACAATTTCGGATCAAATTACGTTCGCAGTTAGTTTCAAACTAATTGCTTAAGTTGACATTGTTTCCCGGACTACAATAGTGCTCTGGGGATAGACCAATTTTAATTTTAAACGAACCTTTATAAAAGCGAGAAAGTTTAGTTTCCATTTTAAATTTATCTGCAGCTGTATGAGATTAATCAGCCAAATTCTCAAGTTGGCAAGAAGTCTTATTAGTAAAACAAAAGTGTCACAGAAAACTGTTGAATAAAACAGACTTCTAATTTCAAGAATATCGAGTTGAACTTTGTACAGAGGCCAGCACATCAAGCTACCACAATCTGTCAAATTTCTTTGATTGATTTTCAACTTTAACACAAACCGATAAGGTTCATATTCAATTGGGAAAATTTGACATTTTGGATAGGTTGACCTGCTGGTGCCTGTACCCATAACACTTCTTGACAAGGAATGCTCATAGCCCCATCTCTTTCATTACCTACGGATTAAATTGAGATGATCAACCGATCCGTAAGATTAAGCTGTGCTTACCACGGCCAATGTGTTGATGGGTGAACATTGCTACTTCGATTTTCTGCAATGATCTATTGGCATATGAATTTGGGTAAAGTACATAGGATGGATTATTAGTAAAAAGTTCCTTACAAAATCTGCTTACAATTAAGCGTACATTTAAAATAAATAAAAGGTATTTTTCAAAATAAATTTAGTAAAGTAATTTAGTAAATTTTCTTTCTTCATTCTCTCTTTCTTCTTTCTTTCATAGGTAGTCACAATATAAAACACAAAATAAGTACTAAGTTTAAGACATAATTATCACATGTGTTAACACAATGAGATCCCCCTGCGTCTCGGAGACCACGTAAAGCCGTCCGTCGCAGTTGTTATACAAACACCGTTAATGGTAGACCAGTCTATTCTCATGACATTAGTATTGCCCAAAAATTGGGTTGCGGAAGTCGTACTGCAGTCTCTTCATCTTGATTACTGATATTCAGCCGCATCAGAATAATGTTTCTTTCTTTCTTTCTTTTTTTTTCATCTGGTAAGACTGGAAGCCGACTAAAATAATTGAGAAAAAGTCTAGGTGGACGATGATTTACCATTTTAAGGCTTCATCAAACAATTACTATCTATAATTTTATTCTCGTGTCACAGTGTTAGTTGTCATACTCCTCGGAAATGGCTTGTCCGATTTTTATGAAATTTTATATGTATATTCGGTAGATCTGAGACCGGTCGTAATCTATTTTTCATACCCCTAAGTGATAAGGGTGGCCCTGGAGAATTATTTTATGGTAAAACAATGTTTACGGGGTCAGATAGTTTATTGATAAAAATCTCCGACATGAACTTTTGCTTTCAATTAATTAATATTGAGGCAGTGTAGGTATAATATGTATACTTAAGAACCATCGCGTTTATCTCGATGTTGATCTAATATCAACTTCGAATCAAAAATCACAATGACCTATTCGATACTAAAGACAAACACATACACACACACACACTCACTGACTTCAAACGTTTAATTATCACCTCTTTTTGCATCGGGATCAAAAATGTTAGTCTCAATGCAAACAGTTTTTTCAACCATCTCCGTTGTAAATTTTTTGTTCGTTACTTTCTAAGTTTGCTTGTCTCTCACTCAAGAACATCGCAAACACTGTTTTAATTTAATATCTGTTATATCTATGTTGACGAATAAAATTTGATTGATTAAATGATCGATCTTGCTATTTTCTTTGATAAATTTATCAAATTAAAGAATTATGACCTTTACGTTGGGTAAGTTGGTTTAATATTTAAGTACAATTTAAATATTAAATGTACTTTAAATTTCAATAGAAATTCAGTATGTTGGGCATCGACTGTAATAATATTTCTAGACTGTTTTGAGTTCATGAGTCTTAATTGAGAGGCATTAATATTACTTCACACTTTAGTATCATGTAGTACCACCAGTAACGTGATTAACATGAGTTCGCAATTAGTGAAATTAATTAATATTTACTTATAAATTCATTCTTAGATAATTAATGTTTTATAGGTGGATGGGTGACAATTCTTAATATATCGAGACCCCCCCGTTCCGCGGAGAGCACGTAAAGCGTCGGTTCCGGTTGTCATGCGAATACCTATGACAATCTATCTTTTTGTATGTTTTGGCATTTTCCATGCTAAGATTTTAAAGGTATTTAAAATTGAAATAAAACTACTTTTTACGGATTTTATCGCGTATATTGATATTATTAATCCCGACGTTTCGGACCCTTTACAGCGTCCATGGTCACGGGTAGACTGAGGTGGAGGGCGTCTTGATGATATAATTACTGACAGCTACCCTACATTTTTAATTGTTACATGATCAATGACATTTATTACTAATTATTAATTAAAACTAGATGGAGCCGGCATTTCCTAGCTGACGACCTCTGAGAAGAAACGCCGAAACAAACTCAGAGAATCATGGTCTCTTTTAAAGTAACAATATTCAATGATCATGTTTTAGTTGTTAATTATTGGCAATCCGATTCACGCAGAACGAGCTCACAGTATCCTTTGGTCTTGCAGTTGTAGGCCTGGATTTTGGTTTAATAGAATCTATAACGGGATTCCAAGCAGGTGGTAAGACCCAGCCATCTTCTCTATTGAAATTTGGATGTTTTTTAATTTCAATAGCCTCACGAATCATCCTGGGTAGGTATCGACTTTCCTTCGCAAGTATTTGTGGTTTATCAAATCTGATATAATGCTGGGCCTTGTCAAGAGTATGTTCACAAACTGCTGAATTCTTGGAACGGCGGTAAACGTCGGGATTAATAATATCAATATACGCGATAAAATCCGTAAAAAGTAGTTTTATTTCAATATGTAATATTCGCGTAAATGTCAGAAATCAATAGGTATTTAAAATTTAAATTTTACCGAAGGAAAAATTTGACCGCCGGCAGGATTCGAACTTGCGTCTTCTGGTTAGGTACACCAGAACGTCTGGTGTTCTAACCTATGACAATCGCTAGTGGTAGTCAGAAGCCCAATAATCCTGCCAGCTAGACTATCCTCAAGATATCGGTATTGTCCCGAAATTGGGTTGAGGAGGTGTGACGGCAGTTGCTTCATGCATAATACTGATATTCAGCCGCATGTGGTTGGACTAGAAGCCGCCCCAACATAGTTAGGAAAAAGGCTCGAAAGAATGATGATAATATTTTATAGGTCACGCATATGAATCACATGATGCATGTTTAGCTCCATTATAAGTATGTGAACAGCTTTTTCAGCTAACATTTTATGCGATTGGGATGGACCCATAGTTCAACCTAATCGCATAAAAGTTAACTGTTCCATATATTTCATATATTCGCTTCACTCGACAAAATGTAGAACAGCAGATATTTATTTCGTGGTTTGTTTTCGATTGCATAGACCTTTAAACCTGTGGAAAGTTCCTTGAACATTCCTATTCATTTTGATTTCACTTGTTTTATTTAATTATAGGTGCTTTATTACAGTTACTTACTGTCAAACCAACTATCAAGCACGAAAAAAAAAATCGAATATACAAAAACGAAAATACCAGAACTAGAAAAGTGCATCAGAAATTACAATAATTATTTGTAACAGTGATGCGGCTATTGCGGGGCCCCCAATAGCCGCATCACCTTATTATAATGCTCATACATAGTATTCATACAATATTAACTGCTAGTGCCCTTATTTTTATAATAATTTCGATCGTTTTTACTTATTCACTTATCTCAGGAAACACAAAGAATTTATCCATGTCTCCACTATTCCTTGCTAACGAGCAGAGCTTTCTTTCGCTTTTTATCAAAAGCACCAATTAGGTTGTCATCGTTTGTTACAAGATGGCAATGTCTATAAGGTTATATGTGTATTTATGCATTATCGAAATACAAAAATAACTTTGAGGACACAATTGGCTTATTTTAGGTGTCCGTTTCAAAATCATTGCAAAATATTATGGTCTGATTTATAAAAATCTAATTGGAGTTGCTCGACTGGGGAAGTTCCTCCGCCTTGCAGAAAATCGAAGTGAAATAACACTGTTTTGATCTGTGTTGTGTTTCTTACGGTGAGCAAGGTTGCCAGTGCTCTACGAGGAAACGTTGTGTTGGCAGTGGGGGGACTTTAACCCTTATACTGACAACCCAACTATTACTATTTCGTTTTACAGGTAAGCTTGTTTGCCATCTTAGTAGTATTAAAAAAAATAACAAACATTAATCATATAAACGCTTAACGCTACTTACGGTACATACCTACTTACGTGTAGGTGTAACCTTTGGTCCCAAAATCCAGACCGATTAAGTTTAGTTTATAAAGCGCGTGATTTGGGTCGTATTCCATTTTGCGTCGTCAGTCCTTTGTGGATACCCTAGGGCGCACTTCCTTGGAAGCCGACATGTGTACCCTTTTATTGTACAGTGTCAGGCGTCATGTTAATAAATTACGTCAGAGCGGTTCCTAGCATACTCGACTTTTAGTACTCGTAAAAAATTTACTACAATGAAATCAGACATCTTCTGAGCGTGTGTAGTTTATATAAGTATTTTAATCATTATAATGAAGAGATACGTTGTTGTACTGGAAAACGGTAGCTCATAAACTGCAAGACTATGTTTGATTACATTATTAAATCACATGGCATTTTAAAATGCTTTTTTTTTGTTAATTTGATCACCACAACATGTCCCAAAACCTTTTTCGTTAACCCTCTTAAATACATTGGGTTTAACGGACTTCAAGACTATTCAGTCCTGTATATATAAACTCATACTAATTTCAGTGGATATTGGCAATTGCCTAACGATAGAAATTGTAGCAAAGATTTCAAATCGACGTGTTCCAATCGTCTGATTTTAGATAGCAATTTGATTACAACACGTAGCCACGTAGGGTCCCGAACAATGGAAGCCGGTTCCTTTACCAGCAAAACTAGTTCTGAAGCATAATATACTAAGTATAGGTACTGAAAGTATTAAATTGGAATTTTAGTGACGTATGCACCAGCAGGCCTACGTCCAGCAATGGACCAATAAGGGCTGATGATGATGATGATGCACCAGCAGCTGCAATAATTATTGGGTACATCTCATATATAAAAAAACTTTTTCTATCTTCCAAGAGGTGTTATGTGTAGTTCCAGAGCAATGAATAGGTGGGTATAGTTTCTGCCAACTGGACACTTAGTGTACAAAGAGTTTTATGTACAAAGTTTGTACGGAGTATGTACAAAGTTTGTACCAGTCGACCTTAGGGTGATGCAGACACGATCAATGGGACTAACATTATCTGGACGTAAACAATTCTTCTATAAGTCGTTAATAAGTATGTGTCGCCTTTGTGGAAAGAAATAGGTAGGTACTAAATTCAAATACGGATGTGGAACGGGACCATGTATTGATATGGAGCGCACGTCCGCTAGTCCCAAATTCGATTGCGCTGAATCTACCAATCTTTGAAATGTGTTTCCGCGTTTTATATAAAAAAATCACATAGAAATTTAAACGTATGTAACATTTAAATATGGAATTTCTAGAATATTCATATACGTGTTGTAAAACATACTACCATCACGACCTATTCTCCGAAAGACTAGCGAAGGTATAGTCGGATATAATTCCTCCGTGCCTCGGATACCACGTAAAGCTGTCGGTGCCGTTTCATATGAACACCCATTGACAATCGTTCGTGAAAGTCAAAGTCCAAAAAACCTCACGACCAGTTTATCTGTATTAATAACCAGATATTGGGTGCGGAGGTCTGATGGTAGTTGCGTCATGTAAAATACTGATTAGACTAGACATCGTTTCTAGCAGTTGGGAATAGGCTAGGACCTAAATGAAACTCTGATTGTAAAATGTAAGTCTATTAGATGTGGTGAGATTTCACTCACCATAGAGAAAAATCTCTAAGGCATGCAGGTTTCCTCACGGTGTTTTCCTTCACCGCTTAAGCAAGTGATAATTAATATGCACATGAATTCGAAAAGTCAGAGTTGCGTGCCTTGGATTCGAACTCGAGACCTTTGACTTGGCATTCCTATGGTCATATCACTGAGCCTGCCTATATTCATAAAAATTCCAAACTCGGGCTGCGACTGAGAATTAGAAACTGAGACTAATCTGTTTGCCCAAGCCGGGAATCAAAGACAGGATCTTAGACTCAACAGCTACACGATTACTAGACTAATGAGGTTGTTTGTGATGATACCTCCACCACAAACAACCTAAATATGCTATCATAAATGAAAAAGAAACATTGCACTTTATTAATTATCTCCTTGGTAACAAAGCTACGTATCCAATTCCCAATTAAAACATTATATAGGAGTAAGTATAACTTACCTTCTCACAAAATAAACATTTTATATTAGAAATCTGTACCACAGTAATAATATTTTTATCCAATATTTTGTACATTTCCAGAAGTTAATGTATTTTTAGCTTCCATGGACGAAGGTTAAAAAAAACAACCCGCTTGCTTCATAACAATTGATCGCGTATTATATTTATAGCCCACAAAAGTATGCACTTAGGTAATTAGGTATATTCCAACAATACAAACATGACCCACCCACTATTGACCTCGTGATACCACGAATTATGTTTTTGTAAGTTACCTACCGCCCACCATGACAATTGTATTTGCCAGCAAACAACATTAATAACCGCCCAAATTTTTATTTCTGGAATAGAATTCATTTAGGAAAACATAACGTAACATACAATAAACAACACACGCTTTCTGAATGGTTCCCTTTTTAATATACCTGTACTTTGTAAGTTCTTATGGATACTTCGTAGATGGCACAGGGTTATGTCCAACTGTACTGGCACTGGGACAATTAAAACGGGTACTCCGGGATCTCCAATTGAAACCCCTGTGTATTGTGTCTGTTGGATGGACAGCACAAACCTCCCGTCTAGCCGCCCTCTTCGGGGCCATTCTGTGACCCCATTCTATAGCACACGTAACACAACAGTAATAATATAAAGAGGTTATACTAAGGATATTTAGTTTGTTGTGAATAAAAATAAGCTAGGTTATGTTACGTACCTACTTACATAACATTCAAATAGCATTTGTCATTTCAGTAACCTATGTTGGGAGCAGCTGTGCAAAGGTCACTCAAATTTTTGTCAGCGTCCACATTTCTCATCATTTCTCTATCTGTCTTGTTGTTCTACTAAAGATCAACATTAAAATATATAAATTAAAAGCATATCTTTCATTACGTTCATTTTTCTACAGGGACGCTGGCTTCTTCCAATGATGTAACTATAAAATTTTATTGTAGATCAATAAAATTCAAAGATGAGCATTTACAGCTGATTGTATAATCCCTACCTAATTTTATACATGTGAATGTAGCCATGTTTGTTTATCTGTTACGCTATCACGCCTAAACAGCTGAACAAATTTTAATGAAATTTGGTACGCAGATAGATTAGACCTTGGAGAAGAACATAGTACCTTTTGTCTCAAAAAGCCCTTTGGAATGAGGATTAAACTGCGGGAAAGATCTATTTATGAATATAACCTGCTCATTGACCAACTAATGCAGTGATAGCCTAGTGGTATGACCATTGGACTGCCAAGTCGAAAGTCTCGAGTTCGAACCCAAGGCACGCATCTCTGACTTTTCGAATTCATGTGCGTATTAATAATTAATTATCATTAGCTTAAACGGTGAAGGAAAACATCGCGAGGAAACCTGCATACCTTAGAGATTTTTCTCGACGGTTTGTGAAGTCTGCCAACCCGCACAAGGCCAGCGTGGTAGACTATAGCCTAATCCCTCTCAATATGAGAGGAGCCCCGTGCCCAGCAGTGGGACGACAGTATATGGGTTGATGATTGACCTACTTCTTTTGGTGTCAATGAGATTATAAAAATATGTATATTCTGTCCTGTTTTAATATTCCCGATGCTAAACCTCCACATGTAACATGTAAAACAATGTACAAACTTTTAATCCCATCCCATTAATCTCGTTTTATATCATATCAACCAACAATTATGATTAATGGTTGCCGGGAACATTTGTGTATTAAAAAGGGTTTAAATCATTTATTTATGGATGGGAGCACGAATTCCTAATAGCTGGCTAGGTAGACAGGTATTTATTGTATACAAAATATCACGTTATTAGAAACTGTGACATACAAATTTGAATATGAATCCCTTTTAAATTGGAGAACTTCAAGTGGGTTTTTGATTAAAAAAAGGTAAAGTAAGGTAACGTAGGAGTCACAAGTTATGTAAGTAATATTTCATGTAATTAATCGACAAGTTAACGCAAAGTATTTGCAAACTTTTTTCCAATTTAAATTTAAAATAGGTTTTTATTTTAAAAGTTTCTTTTTATGCACATGTTTTTAGTAGAAATAAATGATTTCTTCAATCACCTAAATTTTGATGGGAATATGGTTTATATATAATACTTAAGTAGTAAATCTACCATCACGCCTATATTCCCCAAAGGGATAGGCAAAGGTGTATACTAATGATTGTACAGTCTCAATTCACCGGTATGTTTGTCTCTCATGTAATAGGAGGCTAGCCTATTGCCATAAACCGGGCACAAATCCAATCTCCGCGCTGCCACTGGGAATCATAAAAGATTAGCAGTGTAAAGTAGGTATTGGGTTTCCAGTACCTACTTTACACTACTCGATCTGGAAATCGCACCTAGGACCTCAGCCTAAATTAAAACATACACAAAACCAAATAAAATTCGTTGACCCTAACTTAAGCTTCGACGATGCGAGAAATATAGTCAGAGTTGCTGTACATTGCGGGGCCGCCCGGCTATGGTATGGTAGTGATCGATTATTAACGGCAATGTACCGCAGCTTGCACGATATTTCTCGCACCGTCTAAACGCGGCTTTAGGCTACCGACTAAAGAAAAATCTTTTTCTTAAGCTCAGTGAAATTTTTCTGGCGCGTTATCCCTTCTTATTGCGAGCTTGCTGTACTAAATAAATCTTCAGCGCTGAGATTTCAGCCAATTAAGCTGGTCTTTACTGATAATAAATAACTCTTTTTGTTTTGTTGGTTTATAAAAGGCTATGTTCAGTGGTAGGTCTAGAGATAGTCAATACGCTGAATTTCAGTCATTGATCTAGTTTTTTTTTTTAATTCTCATGGATCATCTACCATCTGGGGAGCCTGCAGGGTATGAATTGCCTTCACTTCCCCTATAGTTTAGTTAAATTCACCACGACCATGACAGGCTGTCCAGCTATCGCTGGCTACCCCTTCAATCGATTGTCAATCGTGTTTGCCACACGCGTGCCACAGCTCATGGAGGCCGGAGGTCTGTCTACGCCCTCCGTCACCCTGTGCGTCTACTACGAATCGGGAGGGAGGTGAATGCTTCTCTCTCATTTTCCCCCGCCAGTCATTGACCTACCTTGTATATTTGGTAGGTAAAACTATGTGTGGCCTTTAAGAAACCGTGAGTTTGTGCAGCTTTTTTTGTCAGGGTTCGCCAGTTAGGAAACATCATATATTCCTGTTATATTTCTTGAACGATTTGGACAAGGGGGTAAGGTTATAGGTTTAGGGGTATTTTTAGGTCCCATGTAAAGGAGGCGAGTCTATTGCTCAAATCCAGTCTTCAAGCCATTTTACAATAGGAAACTCAGTTACAGTTTGCTCGATCTGGAAAATCAAACTGTGATCTCAGCTGCTATATATTTTAAAACACTTTTGCAAATCAGTATTTCAGATTTTTAGTATTTAAGTAGATGACATTGAAGAAACGCTCTGTCATGTTCGTGGCGAATTTCACGAATCCCATGGCCATGACTATAGGGCAGAAGGTAAGTGCTGTTTTTAGTCGGTACCCTGCCGCCTCTCCAGGTGGCGGACGATCAATGAGGTTTTCCTGTAATCTAAAAAAAGGGTGAGAAGAAACACTGAAACAAATTCATAGAAACAAACTCACATAGCAACTTCACTAGAATCAATTCATATTTAGACCCCATAGCAGATCCTTAGTAGTTTTTTAATGTGATTAATAATAAGAGACCTTTTCAGCCTAGATACTCAATTTATTTATGTATACATTAAAGAGAATGAATACGGCGTTGGTATCGATTTATTGAAGTGCATGGATTTCTTCGCCGAATTGAAAAACCAATTTAAGGATTCTGGTACCGCCTTACATCACCCACATTAAAGACATAAATTACTTGCTGTAACGTCTAAATAGCGGTAGTGAGATTTAATTCACTGAAGATCACAAATCTACAGAATGAATAACTACCACTTATTTAAAGCCGTACACCTAGTTCAATAAAGACGTAAGTACGAATACCAACCTACGTTAATTTTTTTGATTTGATTTGAAAGATTTTTTCTTCAAGTATTTGACGTAAAATGGAGGTTTTATATAAAAAAGTGATAAAGTCGTTTCACATAAATGCAATTTTTTCAAATAAAAATATCGATTAAATATCTTAAGTGCACGAACATTTCTTAAAAATACACTTAGGTAATCGTACGTATGATTTTATTTTACTAAAAAAACTACGTTTTTAAGGTGATACTGCTTAGGTACACCCCATCGCCAATAAAAATAATCAAATGTAAAAAGTGACGTTGTAAATTTCATATATAAAGTTATAGAAAATTAAATGTAGAAAGCTATATTCATTACGTATTTTGTATGTAAAACTATACTGTAAAAATTATACTGTTTGAACTGTACTTAGCCTCCGTATTTTATTATATTATAAAACTTCATAAAAAACGAAAACACAATTAATAACAGTATAATAGAAAGCGGCGATTGGAGTAAAAATCATTATTAATATTAATATTATATATTTGAGAACTGATCGTAATTAAATAAGGAAAACGCCTGAAACGCAAATAAGTAAAATATTAAGTAATCATTAACAAGTAATTTGAGGTATTCTGAATATAAAATCTGTTTAATTTTTACTATTTAATGATATATAAGAAAAGAGAATATAAATAATGCCTGTTTAACCAGGTTTTCTTTTCCCTTAGCATAGCAAGCATTCCTCTTACGCCTTTATTGGTCCGGGGGTGCAAAATAAGTATTTAAGTTGTTTAAACTAATAATTTCTAATAAGCTGGGTTCAAACGAGAAATTCTGAACGGTTTTTTTATAGTGGACCCTATGACGTACTTAGTAAGTACTTAGGGTATGAAGGGACACTGGAAAGCATATATTTTGATATGATTATATTTACGGAGGGGATTTATTTTATCCCGTGTGGAAATCCTCATGCATACTCAACCGTTATGTCGGTCTCCTACCGACAAAAACCACAAGACGGTCATTTCCCGCACATTATGAGGAGGGACTCAGATATTGACGGAGGGCCCAGGAATTATATTGACGTAACGTAAGCAAATTTTATATGAATTGCTGCAGTTCCGAATTAAAATATTGCGTGCCCTTATAGACCACATAAAGATCAATTTTATGAAGTTTACTCGTATGAAGAATTATTTAAAAAAACTTGAACTTAACTGCCTCATTAGTCTAGTTGTTCTAAGCACAACGCTAAAGGTCCTGGATTAGATTCCCAGGTCGAGCAAAGTGTTATTGTTTATTCCTATGAAATTACCGGTAAGATATGTCTATGTATTATAAGTATATATTTACAAAAAAAGCATATAAGTAATATAATATTATCCATTGTTTACTACCCATAATACAAGCTCTGCTTAGTTTGGGACTGTGTGGGGCTGTGTAAAATAGTAAAAATTTAAAATAAAATAAATAAATATCTAATAGGTATATGTACCTATATGATGATCAATCGCTTTAACGCACGGTTAAAGTTAATGAAGGTGCGTGATGTCTACTAATCCACCAAAGTGTATACTACTCTGGTATACATGGTATACTCTATGTCATTATTCCTCTCAATGCCTCTGTGCCGCAGTATTTATTACGTACCTACGTAATTTTATTTATTTGGTACAATCAAGGCATTTAACACCGCAATGCGAGTCATACCCACGCGATGTGAAGGAGAAGGGCGCCACTTTGCGAATACGCTCGTGAATGGATTAACAAATGTTCACGACGAGAGACGCATGCCGTACGTGAACCGTTCACACGCGCAAATTCTTGCAAAGTAATTTAAATCCGCTTCATGGAACATGGAACAGTGTTCTTATTCAACACTGTCTCTGACTGTTTAGGTTAATGATTTCCTGTGTCTATAATAAGACTCGTTCAAATAATGAATTATGCTCTTTAAATAATAATTAAGGGAGAAAAATCGTAATGAAAGTTCGGTCGAAATCAACATTAATATACATAACAGTAAATCACGAAATAAATACAGAATAAATTAAAAAGAAAACGGAAGCAATTAGCACGGGGTCAATAACCTTTCTCTCTAAGTCTGAGCGTTCATAATGATGGATGAATGAAAAACTGAAACTGTCGGTCCGTATTATTTGGGAGTATTGGTTTGTGTACCGAATCCGAGTAATTTGCAATATCTACTTTTACTTACTTCGCAGAAGTTTCACTTAAATTAAAAGGAATAGATCTTCAAGAAGGCATTTGTAATCATTAAATTATGAAATTGTTGTGTTTCATGTTTCATGTTTTGTTTAATGTCTTGATAAAGTATTCTGAAGAAAAATCTTTATTTGATTTGAAGTTTATAATTATATAATTACTAAGATAAAATATTTCCAAGATATTGATCATTGTAGGATGTGTTGATAAGGACGGCTACACTGTGGGTTTCGTCATTGTTACTTATAACTGCCTCGTTAGTCTAGTGGTTCTAAGCGCTACTTCTACGCTAAAGGTCTTGGGTTCGATTTCCAGGCAGTCTTATTGGGTTTTTCAATAAAATTCTTAGTTATACATATATATATTCTTGCAGTTTTTGTGTGTGTGATTTTGTTAATGGCAATAAGCGCGCCTGCTATTACACGGGACGTAAACATACTGGCGAACTGTAGGTGTACATTGGTACACCTCTGCGTAACCCTTTGGGCAATACAGACGTGACGGTATGTGTAACACCACAAAAACTGTTATTGTTATTGCAACTAATAACGTTACATAAAACCATTTCATGGTAGAGAATAGCTTGGAATAAATGACATCTAGCATTTGTGTCTTTGAATGTCCAGATACCTAGACTTGTTTAAGGTGTCACGTCGCATGCCAAGAATCGAGATCGTTAACAGTCGTGCTGACCTAGCGCGGATCACTTTACGTGTAAATGCGGAGATAAGTAAAGTGGGACAAGGCAGAAAAATAAAAAGACCTACTTGTAATTAAGCAATGCTGGAAAAGGTGCTCTACCTACTTACTTACATTTTTTCAACCACAGTCAAGGTGTGTCCGTAAGCATTTTAATTAAAATTTGATTATATTTGTTTGTTTTAAAAATCTCAGAAGAAACTTTTTCGTGAATTTTATTTTGAAAGCTATTTTATTTTAGTAATTTTTAGTTTGCATGGTACTCTCAGTTCAAATAATGCAAACACTCATCTGCTATGATTTTCGCATACTTATGCAAATCAGAAAATTAAAATTGTTTGCTTTGTTGTTGGACCCTTTTACCTCGAGTAATTAAAAAGTGTTTAATTGAAAATTAAAGCAACAAGCTACAAACAAAGAGTTTTAATAACGGTACCATTTATTTGTGTGAACTCAGCATTTAGATACGGGAAAATTATACGATCAAAGGTGTCGGTAATTAACTGGTAGGTTGGTGTATGTTCGTTAACTTCTTTACCACAAAAGAGATTGTGTACATTTAGGAAACAGAAATTTATTAAAATAATATGTGCGTGTGAATTATTTGAATATGGAACTTATACTATAAACATATGTGCCTAAACGTCACACGACGTGCATTTAGGTAATGCAATATCTCTAAACTATAATGCAGTTAAAAAACTAGCACTAGGATGTTAGTACGAAATTAAGAATACTTTTTTTTATAATATGGAAAATCCTCATGGATCCTCCGCCACCCGGGGCGGCGGCGGGGTATGTTGGACTCGTACCGACTAAAAACCGCACTATCCTTAACTTGCCTTATACTCATGGTCATGGGATTCGTGAAATTCACCACAACCAAATTAAGAATACCTACGAATTCAGAATTTGAGAAAAAAAAAGGTACAGCTTGGGTTTCTAAACTTGCGTTCTATTTTTAAATATAACCCAGGTAACATACATATTACACCGTTATTTTGATATACCGCTGGTAAACAGTGTAATTTATCTTTTCAGTATGTTTGTATAAAAGTGGTGTATTTTCCGTGAAAATGGAGTTACCTACTAGTACTTATTACTGGCCTTCTTCTTCAATCTGAAAATTTATATCAAGTATGACGTCAGAGTACAAAAAAAAATCCCTTGCTGTGTGTGCTGCCTTTATATACCAAAAATAAAAGGGAGCAAAGTTATTTAGGGACCACATATGAACCATTTAGTGTATTTCTATGCGTCACTATGATATAGGGGTTGTAGATTTTCCATCGTTAAAAGTGCTTTGTGTGTCGATTGTTATCGCAAGAAGCAACATGTGGACGTGTAAAGATATGTTTTTATGATTCGTGGTTATATTGCTATAAAATCCCTTAAAAATATTCTGAAAAGAAATCTAATTCTTAGTGTTTGATGTTCTATTTTTGTTTATTTGTTCTGATATTGCATATGGCGTATTTTACCATATTACTTACTCCTATCTACTTAATACATAATTTTAAAATAATAACTTCGTGGGTTGCGTGAACATCATAAAGTATAAGAAGATCATTTAAGTATTTAATATACAATTAAAACTGACAGACTGGACGCATGTTGCATGTGCATAAATCGTTGCACAGGAGTTCCTTTTATGAGCATCGGTTGCTCATGAGAAGGTCAGGTCAGGCCAGGTTGAAGGTCTCGAGTTCGAATCCAGGGCACGCACCTTTGACGTTTCGAAATCATGTGCGGATTTAAAAAAAAAACAAGGATTTCACCTCACGATATTCGTGAGGAAGAGATTTTCTCGACGGCGTGTGAAGTCTGCCAACCCGCACTAACTAGGCCAGCGTGGTGGACCATAGACTAATCCCTCTAACTCTGAGAGGAGACCTGTGCCCAGCAGTGGGACAGTGTATGGGTTGATCAAGGTGAACAGATGATACATTTCATGATTTATGTCTCCGATTTTGTTGAGATTACACAGAAAATCAATATTGCAATAAGAGTTGGCTTTGTGAATTTAATTAATCCTTCCACAAGAATTTACTTTAAATATTAAGGCTACGTGATATTGAACTGGTATGTATACAGTGATGAGAATTTTGTTGTTATAGGGTACTTTGCAAATCATGAGCTTCTGGACGTAATTTACTTATTGCGTTTAGAATCCACCCGCGGAAAATTGAATATTACCTACTCGAAACTTTGAACCAATATGATTTGCTGTAATGGATGTCCTTAATATTTAGGGACATAATCGTTATTTCTAATCTAAGCAATCATGCTTTCTTCGAATTAACTACACTAATGGTGGGCACGCATATGACAAATAGTAAATTTATGCAAATATAGGGTAAAATACAAGTGGTTTTGATTTAAGTAGGTATTTTTCTAATCAACTGATTGGACGAACTTCAAAGATCTTGCATGACAAAAGAAATAAAACAACTATTAATTAATTAAATTACCTTAAACTTTATTGAAGACGTCTCGAAATTAAAATTAAGTCCAGTAGAAAGCTTAATTAGTAGGTATAATTGTTAGATAAAGTCTCTGAAAAACTAGTTTTATTAATAAGTTTAATTTGAACTACGGTTGTATTACAAGAAGAAATTCGTTAGTAACTTTATTAAATATATTTGACTCACTAAAATCTGTTTGCAAATTAATAAATCGGAGGATTTGAGATATTCAGTAAAATATTTGTTTAGAAGAATGTTTAAATCTGTTATACTTCATAACCTTCGTTATATTAGTGTGGCTATAATATTATTATGGTTCAGTGTGGAATATTTTGTATTACCAATAGCTCACGTTTTTCATTTCTTTGGAAGAGCCTCGAGCGGCATTAATAGACTCCGAAGCCATTTAAAGTAAATACTACACGCCTTGCCGATTGCAATATTATCCATTAAATAGTCCCAAGCATCTAGATCTTAACTTATTACATACCATAACATAAACAAACACGTTTCAATACTTCATTTAATGATCATGTCCAAAAAAGCCGAAGCAAACATTTCTTTATTACCTACCTACTGCTGCCATGAAATATTTTATTTGCGCATTTTGGTTACTTTGGAGAGGGAGGAACATCAAATGTTTAACATGGAAATTATATGAATCGACAGACGCTTTTATAACCTTCTGGACTTGAGATATGATTCTGGTTTCATACAATTAGCTGTTAAACTTGTCATTCTTTATTGCTTGGTAGTTACGTATTTACTTTTCACAAGAATAGTAGCATAGCATCCCAAATTACTTCGATATAAAAGAAATAGTACTTTAAGCAAATAGTGGTTATTTCCTTACTACAATAGCCGTGAGTATGAGCGGCTATATAAACGGCACTATAAAGCTATAGCCTGCATTACCCTGATTGCCATACACGGTCGGCATCGAGGGTCAGCCGGTTACTAAACACTAACAAGCTTATCAATCACCTACATTGTAGTGTTCACGTAATTGGACGCAACTGAGCTTATTATGATACCTAGGATTAGTATATGCAGTTACGTTCTAGAAACTCCAGCCGCTATTCTATGGAGCGACATATTAATAACTCGTTATCGATAAGCATACATAAGTAACAAATTTCCCACCAAACTATGACGTAGCACGGCACTTATTTTAAAGCAAAATTGTTACGTGTAATAGGCATAATTTTGTATATCAGATTCAGGTGACCTTCCCAAACGGCGTCAAAGCTTGTCATTAGATTTTGTTTTACGTAGCCCCGAGATTTAAATTGCCGGCTCGTAAATGCCTTTTCACATTTACGTTTATTTTACATTGCAGAATTTTCCAGAGCGTCGCCGGTGATACAATAAATACTGCTTCGTGGAAACGAAAATACTGTCTGCAAATTGAATTGCAAGTAAAATCTGAGATAGACAAATGAAGTTGTTAGGTGTTCTAACAATGTTTGAACTGTTATTCGTAATTTAAAAGTAAGATGATGTTAATTTTAATTGTGCACTACAACCTACCTTTTTCTTATCTTATCTTTATCTTTCGTATTATAGCTATGTATAAAATTCGATTTACAAATGGAAACAGCTGTCCCGAATTAGTTGCCTAGTTCGGTGCTAACTGTAAATCTTATAAGCTGTTCAATTCATGCAGCGAAATGGACTGGGTGACAAAGACGGCGAGATCATATTATACAGAACGGAATAGCTTTACCACACATTCTCAAGGACTTGGTCGAGAACTGGCGATTGAAAGCTTTTACAAATAAGACATTCAAAGACACAATTCTGTACTTACTATACAAGTGAAGGAACACCGTTAAGACTGCATCCTTACACCGAAAAGTGCTTACTTAGATAAACTTGGACGTGTCTACTTACACCTATTATGTGGGCTGAAAGACGAAAATTTGATTTGCGGTCGTTTTCAAGACGATTCGATACTTCAGATAGGACTCTCCTGAGTCGGCCTGTTACTCAAAAAAGGCATTGAATGACTGAACTGACTGCTAATAATCCTGGAGTACTGGAGTCTTAACTATTAACACATAAATTCAGTTTACACTCAAAATAATAGAGATAAATTCGATTTATATGTATGTAAACAACCCTAATTGTGATACAATGGTAAATACAAATTCGAACATGAAGTGATTTACCGACATTAGGTACCGTAATCTTAAATGAATTTGTGCTAATATAAATAATATTAGGTATATCTTATACCTAATCGAGATAAGAAAACCTGTGAGTAGAATTACAAGATTATATTAGCAACAACGTTAAGAATCTGTTCTCAATGTTATGAGCTCCGGTGCTTTTCTTTCGGTTGTTCTTTTATGAAAAAACTTTGCTCCACGAAAGTATTTAGGTACTCCTGTATCGTGGTTGTGTTACAATTTCTTGTATATGCACACACTGGTTATACAAATATTATGACCTTCAAACCTTCAAGAAAAGAGCGTACTTCCTTTTAAAGGCCGGCAACGCGCTTGTGACTCCTCTGGTGTTGCGGTGTCCATGGGCGGCGGAAATCGCTTACCATCAGGCGATCCGTCTGCACGATTGCCCCGTATCCCAAAAAAAAAAAATTGTTCCTTGAGGGGTCGAACCCATAACCCGTGGCGCAGAATAGTATCATAGAATTGTGGTTTCCTATTTAAACTGTGATTATACCACTTTATTTTTTAATTACCGAAGAAAATCGGTAATTAAGAGAAAGGGTGTATAAATAGTATGATGCTACATGCTTCTGCACCTGATTTGAAATACTAAAATACCTAGGTAATGTATGGTGTAGTTTAACTACACCATGACATGTCGATGGGATTTCATCTGTGAACAGTATACTACACTCTTCGATAAAATTACTGAGATTTTTTTGACAGAATACCGGGTGTGAAGGAAGAGAATTGAAAGGACAGATTTATCTTCAATATATTTTCCTTCCCACTTTGCTTTTATCAATTATGTCGGGGTCGACAGCTATTTCAGAAGGTGACATAAGGATCTGTTCGATAATATTTCTTATAACTGAAAAATATAATTTATTTGGACAACAATCGTATTTTGGTAGAGCATTTAAGGGTTTATTAAATACCATCTGTGTCGTGATCTTGGTTTTCCCAATCCCGTGAATCCAATTTCCTTAAAACCCTTTCATAGCGAACATACTCCACCAAATGGCGCACACACCTGTGAATTAAAGTGTTTTGGCTTTATAGTGTCTAAGATTTCATATTATCGTGATCGTATATAGATATGTAGATTTTATTCTGGCTTTAAAATGTTTTATTTTAGTAGGGTTAGAGTGTGGTTAAGGTGTGGGCGAAAAGGTGGAACTCAACTAAGGAAAGAGGCGTGGTGGCAACACTGGTAACAACCTTTTTTATACACCTAGTCAGTTAATTGTAAAATGATAAAGTATGTGTTGCTTGATATGAGTAATTAATAGAACAGATTTATTTAAAAATGTTAAATGATTGTTTGGCAACTGGGATCGCAGTCTACTGGTACCAGCAACATCAGTGGTGTCACTCGCGCTTGTATCTTCGGGCTTGTATCTTTGCGCTTGTATCTTGTACAGGGTATGAGGGAATCAAGAGAAAAGAGAAGGCCGATGAGTTAGCCAGAACCGGATTGAAAAATGCCATGATTGGACCAGAACCATGTATGGGACTACCATCAAAAAGGCCATACAGGTCTAAGCCGATAAGTAACACAACGAGGAGTCATGATGCAATAGGCTAATGCCTAGGGCTAGAGCATTCACGACAATTTCGGCAGCAGCACCACACGAGGCTCTAAATTTATTTTTAATAATAGAAGGGACAAAGCCCGAACTGTCATCGAAGCCCTCACAGGGTATTATCCAACCTCTCTAAATGCTCTATAAAATGAAGCTGGCTTTGTGGTGAATGCAAGGAAACAATGCAGCACATCTTGTGTGATGGTGACGTCCTGGCGACGAAACCGATGAGCCTTCTTGGCAACGGATACTCGAAGCCAGAAGACCACTTGAAAAGTAAGGAATTCACAATGCTGAAGACAACACAAAAGATCACATTTGGTCGAAGTGCTGCTGGCTAAGCCAGCCCCCAAAGTAAGATAAGATTGTCAACTTGAGAAGCTCATAAGCCCAGTACCTAAGTTCACTGGCTTTACTTACCCTTAGAATAGGAACTCTATATAGGAAGCACATAGTATTTGCTACTACTCATTACTGGCATAATTATCATACATTGTTAGATCCTGTCGCACGTTTAACGGACGGTGTCGGAGACTCGACTTAGACATATTTGGTATAAGCACCCGTAAATTAAAACAAATTGTAGGTGGAAGCTTTTTCTTATCAGAAGTATAAGATAAATTACTGAGGTTGAAGTTAGGGGATAGATCTAGTCGTAGACTTGCGCTTCTTAATTATTTGCTATCTATGTCTTTTCTTCAATTTGTTCGCAAATTATACATAACTATTTTTATCGTACTATATTATAACATTGTAAGGAAGCTGTGTCTATACCTATTATATTAAAGATATTTTTATATAACTATAAAAAAAAAGTCGTGGATGCGAGTTGGTTAGGTATGCATTAAATTATGTATAAAGCTGTTTTCTGTCTTAGTCATATTCGTTTACACTACTGATTATCTGTGAAAACTTGTAATTGGCCGTATTCTGTTATACAATGTGCATGTGATTGTTAGCTGTAAGTTTTCCTAAAATAATAAAATAAAATAAAAATAAATAATATTCGGCATTGTAGTTTGCGGTTTCGAATTTCCAAACGCTGCGAGTTTATTATACCTGTTTGCTTTAACAAAATAGGGTATAAAAGTGTAACTATTTATTTGCGTATCGTGGAGTTATTTGATAACGTATTTTTTCATATATATACGTCTGTTTTGTCACGACCTTTGTGCGTGAGCAGAACTGCAATCAGGCGGAAACGTGCGCAAGGCTTTTTCATCGCTGTTGTACATGAGTATTATATAAAAGAGGTGGGTGTAACATACAACAATATAACTTTAAAATGGTGCAAAATGAGGTAAAGGGTTGAAATTAAATGGTTGAACTTTATTTTAAGGCTGCCCGACCAGGGAAGTACCTCTGCCTTGCACAAAAGTGAAATAACATTGCTTTGAGTTGTGTTGTGGTCCTTACAGTAAGCAGGGTGCCAGTACTCCGCGAGGAAACCTGTCGGCAGTGGGGGGACTTTGACTCTTACACTGCCAACCCAACTACTACCAATTCCTCTTTCGTTTTACAGGGTCAGTAACGCGCAAGTAATACACCTGGTGTTGCTAGCGTCTATAGGCTACGGTAACCGCTTACCATCAGGTGGGCCGTGTGCTTGTTTTCCACCTTAGTGATATTAAAAAAAAGAAGAGTTTATTTTATGAACTAATGAAATGATTGATGTCATTCGGCAGCAAAGATAAAATATTACACGCAATTCGGAAAGGATAAGCTGTAGATTGTCGTTGTACAGACGCCAGTAACTCAAGCTATCCAAATGTGTCAAATTTTCCCAATTGAATAATATATGAACCTTATTGTTTTGTATTAAAGTTGAAAATCAATCATAGAAATTTGACATATTGTGGTAGCTTGATGTGCTGGCCTCTGTACATATTGTTTCAATTCAGACCTTTTACTGTATTTAAAGAAGTTAGAAAGTTGTTCCTTATAAACAACTTTCTAAACAATCTGTTTTGCAGTGTTATTGATAGTTTCATTTGATATAAGTTTTAAGAAGAGAACAGAACACAAATTCTTATAAGGAATACTCAGAGATTCCTTAATGATCAATGATATGAGATATAGGTAAGGAACGCTTCTTGATGTCTTCCTTCAGAAATCAGACCCTTTATTACTAACTTCCTGGTATCCTATCGCGTTGGAAATATTACCTACCGTTTCTTTCCGAGTTACCTATAACTTGCACGGTTACAAGTTTATGTGACGTAGAAGGTAAGGTGGGGTGTAAAGAAATGAAATAAAACACTAAAGCTGCGTTCACAATCACAGCGACGAGCGGTGCATAAGCGGTGGCGGGCACTGGAATGGCCGCGAATGGCCAAGTATTTATGTTACAGCAAGCATAGTGTACAAAAAAAAAAATATACACGACTATATATCTACTTGAGAACCTACTCCGTTTTTCGTTTCGTCGGTTGCAAATAGAGAAAATTACAACTTTTACTGTAACAGCTTGTGCATCCCTTTTCCATACAAGTTTTAGAGAACGGCTCCTCATAAATGTATACGTATAAGCGTAGTAGCCTGCGGCTCTAAGTGGTAAGTAAGGTCTAAGTGTTTTTAAGCTCTTTGTTGCTGAGATTCGGTAATTATTTTGCGAGTTGTATTGGCACCGGCGCGGCGCCACCGCTCTCGCCTCCGCTTATCACTGTGGTCAAGAATGCGTCTTATGACCTGGTTTACAATCGTAGGAGGAGTCTTAGGTGAGAGATAAATATTGTGGTTTGACAGTTTCTTTATCGAAATCTGTCAAACTGCCTCCCCAAACGGCTTTCAGTACCCAAATAGATTATACCTACTTTTTCATTCTTCTAATCTATCGAAAGAGCCTTTTAAAGCCTTTAATAGTAGGATATCGAATTAGTTTCAGAAAATATATTATTATCTTTTTAATGGAATTTCAGATCAATATGAGATTGGGACCCTAATGTTGGTACGAAATGCAAATGGCGCAAATACGTATTATCCTTGACTGTCTTTCTGATAATTGGTGAGCATTGGTGAATAGCGGTCGAGAATAGGTACATGGACTGTATAGGAAGACCAGGACGGTGGATGATGTAGTGAAGAGAAGAAGTTTGGAGCAAAAGAAGGATGAATGGTGGATAAGAGAGGAGGCTTATGCGCTGCAGGGGGTGAAAAAAATCTGTATGATGATGAAAGCGCAGATAACTCAAGTGACAATGCCTTATTGACCTAGTAGTAACTGGAAAAAGGCTTGTTCTACTACCTATATGGGTCTCGTAAAACAAACAATTATTTCTGACAAAAAGTGCACATCTTGTGTGATTGTGACGTCCTAGCGACGAAACGGATGAGTCATCTTGGCAACGGATACCCGAAGCCAGAGGACTACAGGTTCCTTCCTCTTAGTGGGCTAGCGGCCTTCATGAACCACCTCTTTGAAGAGTAAGGAATGTACCATGCTGGAGACAACACAATACATCACATCTGGTCGAAGTGTTGGCCATGCTAGCCCCCAAGCCGAAAACTGAATATATACTACATATGGTGCATCTCTTCACCGTCAACTCTATTACACCTCAAATCACATTTTTTTTCAGAATACTTGTGTAATAAATTATCTGAAGTACCATTCATAAGGCGGCTGGATTAAAGTGGTGCCAATTAAAGGAAACGGAGCAGAACAGGGGGAGGTGGCGACTGTTTGTGAAGGCCTTATGCAGCAGGGAGGCCATATATTTGTGCCTTAGGACAACAACAACATTCCTATGGCCCACAGGTAGTTGTTAGGTCTGGGCTAGGACTATTAAACCACCGTCCTAGGGTCTGGGTGTTGTGCAAGTATGTGAGAAATTGTTTGTTAACTGATCTTACCTAAAAACAACTTTTAACTTTAATTTTACTTATTTAATATTTAACTTTACTTATTTTATTACATTTAGATAAGCATAGTTTATCGTATCTCTTCCTATCAATTTATCAGAAAGTGGAGGTATTTCCACGTACCTACTTGTAAGTATCTTATTATTAAAAAATTCACACAAACTTTAAGTAGAAACTTATTAAAAGGTGCTTTGAAGCATTATAATTATATTTGAGAAGTATAGGTACATTTTCCTTTCTTATTTTCTCACCCAGAAAATATATTTCTACACAATAAAGCTGTTAAAATTACTTTCATTAAGAAAAACATTTTCGGTGATATCCCTTTTCTTGTAATTTTAATTAAAGATTAGAAATTATAAGAATTTAAAATGTATATCGAAAAGGTTTGGTGGAAAGGGAGTTCATCGCGACCCGGTTACGGAATTTTTGTCAAAAATGCTGCGGGATAACCAACTTTTATGGAATGGGATGTCCAACCCCAGTGGACAGTTGATTGAATACAAATATTGACGCTTTATATAGTAAAAAAAGTATCACATATTAAACCATCAGTAAAAGATAACACGTGCGGAGAATATAATTTCAGAGAATATTATTTTAGAGAGCTCTCCGTAGTCAAGTTTGAAGAAGCATGTTAAACAAGCTCAGTTATTTCTGTGCAGTGCATTAAAATAACCCACCCGAGTTGTCGTTAGGCGCACTCTGGGTTCTCTGCTTCGATTTCAAACTTCTGACAGGGTAGTCTTTTAACCAGATCTTTTGAAATATTATTGCAGGAGAGATATTATACATTTATTTTTTATCATACTAATATTATAAATGTGAAAGTTTGGATGTTTGTTTATTTGTTACTCAATCACGCAAAAACGGCTGAACCGATTTGCATGAAATTTGGTACCCTAATAGTATGTGACCAGGAATAAAGTATAGGCTACTTTTTATCTCAGAAAAATATGGGAAAATCCCGGAAATCCAGAAAAACGGATATAGGAGAACTACTAACGGTATTTGAATGAAATTTCATACACACATAGTATGTGACCGGGAATAACAAATGGGATATATTTTACCCCAGAAAAATGTGGGAATATCCCGGAAATCCCGAAAAACGAATAGCTTACGGGATTGGAATGAAATTTCATACACACATAGTATGTGACCGGGAATGACAAATAGGATATATTTTACCCCAGAAAAATGTGGGAATATCCCGGAAATCCCGAAAAACTAATAGCTTACGGGATTGGAATTAAATTTCATACACACATAGTATGTGACCGGGAATAACAAATAGGATATATTTTAGCCCAGAAAAATGTGGGAATATCCCGGAAATCCCGAAAAACTAATAACTTACGGGATTGGAATTAAATTTCATACACACATAGTATGTGACCGGGAATAACAAATAGGATATATTTTAGCCCAGAAAAATGTGGGAATATCCCGGAAATCCCGAAAAACTAATAACTTACGGGATTGGAATTAAATTTCATACACACATAGTATGTGACCGGGAATAACAAATGGGATATATTTTACCCCAGAAAAATGTGGGAATATCCCGGAAATCTCGAAAAACGAATATCTTACGGGATTGGAATGAAATTTCATACACACATAGTATGTGACCGGGAATAACAAATAGGATATATTTTACCCCAGAAAATGTGGGAATATCCCAGAAATCCCGAAAAACGAATATCTTACGGGATTTGAATGAAATTTCATACACACATAGTATGTGACCGGGAATAACAAATAGGATATATTTAACCCCAGAAAAATGTGGGAATATCCCGGAAATCCCGAAAAACTAATAGCTTACGGGATTGGAATTAAATTTCATACACACATAGTATGTGACCGGGAATAACAAATAGGATATATTTTACCCCAGAAAATGTGGGAATATCCCTGAAATCCCGAAAAACGAATATCTTACGGGATTTGAATGAAATTTCATACACACATAGTATGTGACCGGGAATAACAAATAGGATATATTTTACCCCAGAAAAATGAGGGAATATCCCGGAAATCCCGAAAAACTAATAGCTTACGGGATTGGAATTAAATTTCATACACACATAGTAGGTATGTGACCGGGAATAACAAATATGATATATTTTACCCCAGAAAATTACGGGATTGGAATTAAATTTCATACACACATAGTATGTGACCGAGAATAACAAATAGGATATATTTTACCCCAAAAAAATGTGGGAATATCCCAGAAATCCCGAAAAACTAATATCTTACGGGATTTGAATGAAATTTCATACACACAGTATGTGACCGAGAATAACAAATAGGATATATTTTACCCCAAAAAAATGTGGGAATATCCCAGAAATCCCGAAAAACTAATAGCTTACGGGATTGGAATGAAATTTCATACACACATAGTATGTGACTGGGAATTACAAATAGGATATATTTTACCCCAGAAAAATGTGGGAATATCCCGGAAATTCCGGTAAAACTAATATAGGAGAACTACTTTCGGGATTTGAATGAAATTTCATACAGATACAGTATGTGACCGGGAATAACAAATAGGATACATTTTACCCCAAAATTATGTGGGAATTCCCAGAAAACTTATGTAGGAGACCTACTTACGGGATTTGAATGAAATGTTGGTACACTAATAGTTTGTGATTGGCGCTAGCATATTGAATACTTCTTTTCTCCGAAAAAAGCGGGAATTTCCTTAACATTGAGTAGGTACTTCTTATCCCATGAATACAATCCGACAACAATTGTGTTACTAAGTCTAGGCGTACGAAGTCGCGGGTAAAAGCTAGTTATCAATAAATAGTATAAAACAAAGTAGTTATTCGTATAGATTAAGTTTAGAAATGTTCAATATTTTGTAATGAAGTCGTCGTAAAATCGATTGTGGGAGTTCACATGCCTTTTCACCAGTAAGAGTGATTTTTTAGGCTATAATTTTTAACATAACCGTGCAAAGTAGCGGCGGGTCACTGGTCTTATATAAATAGGTATTAGGGTGCGACTAAGAGTCTAAGAATTCCTCGGCATCGCTGGCGTCTGGCAACGTACCCAGGAGACTGACGGCATTGCCATGTTGAATGACAATGTTTAGTATTTAATTGAAAGCAAGTTGATAACCATGATAATTTTATTCAACTATCCATACAACAAAAGCAAATAGCAACAATCTATATTAATATGTATTATAAATGTAAAAGTAACTCTGTCTGTTTGTCTATTTATTACGTTGTCGCACCTAAAAGGCTGAACCAATTTTAATGAATTTGGTATAGAGTTACGAGACATATTCGAAATGTCGTCTCAAAAGGTTCTTTACTGTGCTGGTGTAACCGTGGGCTATTAAAAAGTCTGTACCTAACTTAAAAAATACATAATAAATAATTTAATATCAGGCCATGGTAATGAAAAACGCTCCCTTAACTTAAAGAGATCTTTCTCAAATAAATTATATTTTTAAAGTAGAGCCAACGGTGATTAAAGACATTTACGATACCATCCCAGACCTGTAACTTATTTCTGGTTGACGATAAGTGGCTAGAAAGAAAATTTCATAAATTTAATTATTTCGTTAGGACCGAGCGAGAAACCGAGACCGAGAGAGAAAGATATAAATGTTTACAACATTATATCTTTCGTTATTGCTAAACTCGACGTTAATGGCTGTTTTTTCTGACCTGTTTTGAATCGAATTTAGCAATACCTTCTTGAAGTACCTACCAATAATAAATGAACGATTTTAAAAGTCGTAACAAGTTCTGCATACTTATGAGGTGCGCGGTCCTTTTTCCAGTTGATCAAGCCCTCTGAAATCCGGTCCATTATAAAAGGTTAGAAGAGTTAATAAGGGTTACACGAGATTAACTTTTTGTGTAGCGAGCGCTGACAACACTGGGCTCACCCTGGTTTCATATGCTTACCTTTCCCGAAAGTTACATAATTAGTATGTAAATGTATACCTACCTCCGTTAAAAATTAGGTTATACTAATTGCATATAACATAGTACAGATATAAGACAATGACTGCGGCTAACATCTGCAGCAAACATAATATTACATACCCTGCCTGGCACTTCTGTAATAGGGGCAACCCTATTTTTTTTTTATTCACGATAGGCCTACACTTGTGGAGCGCGCTTGCCTTGAAGAAACCGATTCACTCGAGATTTAAAGATACACAGATTCCGAGCTGCTACTGAGAATTTTATAGAAAAATCCAATAACACTTTACTTAACTTATCAAAGCTAGGACCTCAAGCGCAACAGTCGTGGTTGCGACCACTGGGCTAATGAGTCAGCCTTCGGGCTATGTCTATTTTAGAGATAGCAAGGATATGCGTATATAGTGTAGTTACGTATGAAGTGTTAGTATTAAATAGGTTTCACAACATTTTATGCGCTGCCGGGCAGTGAATAAATGTCCCAAGATTCATCTTATGGCATAAACCTAACCATACAACGATACATTTTATGTGAGCCGATATAAGGAGGGTGGGAGGATGACTCGTCGTTTTCAGGGTAGAACCTGTATTTGTAAAAGTTAGGGATGATTTATTAAGCAATAGTTTTCGTTGTTTCCTTATAAATCAATCTACAAAATAAGAGAGAAAACCTTTGATTTAACTGTCATAAAGATGTGCCTCTTGCTCGGAGAGCACGTAAAGCCGTCGGTCCCGGTTTTCATACTGACACCGATGACAATCGTCAGAAGCCCAGAAGTTTGACAACCAGTCTATCCTCAGGATACCGATATCCTATTGCCCAGAACTTGGGTTGGGTTTTTGGGTCTGATAGCAGTCACTTCGTGTAAAATACTGATATTCCGCGTGTAAAAGTTTGTGTTTACAAACACAAACTTTTACAGACCCACAACCCACAACCCTTGGCGCGGAAGCCGATCGCTCAGCCGCTACGCCAAACGTGTCGTCAAAGTCAAATATTTAATATTAAAACCAGAGAAAACTAACTGCTTTATTGGTCTAGCGGTTACTAGTGCATGAGATCTTTGGTTCTATTACCAGGGCGATCATGAGTGGGTGTTATCAAATTTTCAATAGCAGCTCTGAATTTCAAATTCTGCCGTAACATGGTTACATGGGAGCTTCAACATACTGTAGCCTGTGTAGGTGTACATTGGTAATACGACTATGGTATGTTATGTTATGTTGAAGAGTTTATGCTACCTACATATACATATAGAGAACATATTATTATACTTCTGGAAATGTTCTCTATAATATAATCTGTTATATATCTTGGTCAGTCTGTATAAATAGACATCGATAGCTTCACATGTGTCCGGTGTTGGATGCATGCATCGATCAATCGTCTATACGCAATGACTCGCTTAGCATTCAATAGAAACCGGCACCTTTGTTAAATAAGTTCCTTTTGTTTTATGTCAAATTGGCCCAAAGTGTGATAAAATATTCTTCGCCAACCGTACCGACCGGTCTACCGCACTTTCTATCGCGTCTTCTTTCAGGATGAGAAGGCTATATAGTTCATCACGCTGACCTAATGCGGGTTGGCAGACTTGCCGTCGAGAATATCTGTAATGCTATTCTTCACGATGTTTTTCTTGACGGTATAAGCGAGTGATAATTAATTATTAATACAAATATAATTTTGTACAGTCAGAGGTGCCTGCCTTGGATTCGAACTCGAGACCTTAGACTGGTCTAATAGTTGTATGACTAGGCTTTAACTTCTTTTTTCGGTCTATTCCTATATTCCTAAAAAAAGGATATTCCTAGCTACACTAAAAACTAGTGTGTAAAAATACACACTAGCATTTTTGAGTTTTAGTGAATGTAATTTTAGAATTATAAAAAAATTAAGAAATACTTTATTTAATCTCACGTAATGAAGGAATAACTATTTTTTCATTATAAATTATCACCTAAATTAATCACCAAACCAAGGTCTTTGTAAAAATATTGACTGGCAACACTAACAACACCATTCAGTGCAAGCATTTTTAGTAGGCACACAACAAGTATATTCACCGTCAGCCTATCTCCTATATTGAATATCTTATCCTAAATGCTACTACTCAAAGCAATAATACTCGTTTTACATAGCAAGGCGTTGAATTTGATGTTTATATTCCAAAAGAAGACTTCGATAAGTAAAAACGGTGTTGAGTGTTGCCAATTGTTTCAAATTTCTGATTCTATAGTACTTTAAGTCATTTCAAAAATAAATATCTCTTCTCTCCTTTTAAGCACTGATTTTCTATTCAAATGTTGATGTATTTTAATAAATAATATATTTACAAACTTATTTACAATTTGAGTTTTGTTAATCAATAATTCATGTCGTGGTTATATGACGATTAACATAATGTTACAGCAGTTTGGCAAACTAGGTTGTATGTTGCGTCCCCTTTTTTGCTGTTGAGTAATCGAATATTCAATACGTTTGGTACCGACACAGAATTAGTGAATGACTTGCATTATTATACCTCTATATACGAAAATTCATTATAGGATACGAAAGAAAAATTTAATGGAAAACGGAAAGACGTTTGCAGCTATGGTAGGTGGGCAGATATTTATGCTTTGATACTAAATATTTTCAAGAAACATTGATATCTAAAATGTAATTCCACGCTCCATTTAGGGATTCGTTCATAATCATTAAACATTGTTTCGGCATCAGAGTCAGGTATAGAGGTACATGCAACGACGTGTTTTTTAAAATATTCAATTATTCAAACTGATTCCTTCCCGTACTGATCATAGTTCTGGTTATTCTAATAATGTACTTAAGAAGGTACCCATGGTGCTGCTGAGTCTTAGACGGCCATTGAATATCTGTGAATCATATGAACATGGCTTACCATACAACTCGGTTAAGAGTGAACTGCTAGTGTTCAAAGGTAAGAAAGTTCCTTTTATTCCGCCAGTAACGCCTTTGGTATGTTTGCATTGTTTAAATAAATTTAGGACATAGGTATACCTCTTATTGTCAGGGAAGAACTCGGTGATGCCGGGGATATTGAGGGCATTGGTCGTTAGGGGAAACATGTTGGCTCGTAGGCTTATTAAGTGCTTTTTGCCAAACATTTTACACTAGCCTGTGGTCTAATTTTATGCGAATAGCATATCTGCAGAGGCGAGGAGTGTTGCCCCTCCAACCAAAGGGAGGATCCTAAACAAGGCGAGTATTTACCTGGTGGGCCACGGCCCAAACGGTTGAAGTTGGGCGTCTGTATTTAAGCAACTTCGTAGCAAATTTTGAAAGCACAATTCGGGATTTGTTCGTAGTTTTATGTAGCGCGATAGATTTCGCTACACATACAACGCCATACGCATCCTTTGCAACAATATCTTTACGATGTTGTTCAGGCTGCCTCGCTATTGTAGGGCATCGGCTTCTTCGCAGAGGCGTCTACTGATGTAAAAAAGTAGCCTCACTGGTTCACAGATTGTCGGAAAGCTCCAGCAGCATACTGAGGGTATATTATAAATATGAGAGTTTGTATGTTTGTTTCTCAATCATGGAAAAACGGTTGAACGAATTTGGAAGAAATTTGATACTGAAAAATAAAACACTGGATGAAACATAGGATGTTAGGACTTTTTGTGCAGGTGATTCTTTAGTTCACGCAGAGGAAATCGCGAGCAGAAGCAAGTTTTAATACAATTGAATCACGTTCTATTGAGTATCGACCCACGTTGCTAAGGAGAGCACAAATATAAATAACTGCGGCCGCCGCACCCATGAAATATGGTCACAATCCGTCATAGCCCTTACACCAGCTTTATAAATCAAGACAGTTTGTATTAAACTGATTTATCTATAAACTCAACCCTTAGAATATGACTCCGAAGTTCTAAAACCGTAGATTTAATTCTAAAACTATAAAAATGTGATGCATAAAGAAGATAGAATGAGAATTATGTTAAATTAGGTACAATATTATCTTAGCCACATCTACTTAATAATACATAAAATGCCTTATGGTACTAAACGCGAGGGCCCGGTTTCTTCTTCTTATTCTTGTATGAAATTCTGAGTAAGTAGCTGCTTGTAGTTATTTTTACTCGAATGATGGTAATAGACAATATTAATAAATAAATATAAGTAATCTAGTTTCAAACTAAGCAGAGCTTGTACTATGGGTACTAGACAATAGAAATAATATTTATATGGATACCTTATTTGTAAATATAATATACCTACATTATCATACAGGAAACAACCAGCCAAACACAAATACTTACGTCGAAACGAAGCGACGTATGAGTTATACATTTCAGCTGTTTTTTCTTAGCTATAGATGTTTTGAGAAATTGTTATCTCAAGCGAACTGTTTCTTTTAGTTTTAGTTTCTTAAAAATATTCAAAAACCAAAATAAAACAAACAGAGCGTAAAATACCATGATATTTTCTCTCAAATATAATAATCTAGATGTGAATAAATAAAAGATGGAAGAATTGTCCCTGTGTGTGATAAAATTAATGCTAGAATTAGCACAAGATGTAGATGTTAATTTTCATGTAGAAAATATATGTTTGGCTAGTTATGGGTACTACAAAAAACTGCTTATCATGTTCTTTTGATGTAGAGCCTTGGAATAATGTGTGATGAATGAAAGTCCTATGTGAATTCTTTGATCTTACAAAAGAAACGGTCAAGAAAGAAAACTTTTAGGTATTACGTAATGTCTACGTATAAAATATCTGTAAATGACAGTGAAGCATAGGAAACCATAGAGTTTCCACTGTAACAAATTTCCATGGAGCGAAATAGGGTGTTGTTTAATCGTGTACAAACATACCCTTATTTATAATCTGTGGCTGATCGCCCCCGCGTCCGGATATACACGCAGTTTGTCGCAAATTACGATATTACATTTGTCTCGTGCCCGTTACACCATCGGGCCATTAATTAAGGACATCGATGTTAAATTACATTTTTGTGTCCTCTCTCTTGTACAGAATTACGGCGTTGTTGGAGCCAAATTAATTTCTCAATGGCGCTTCAATTCATCACAGAGAAATAAATAGCAATCGATAATGAAAGGAAAAATGTCTGCGCGTGAAACGTAATTTGTGCTAGATATTAATAAAATACCTACCTGAATAATATCAAAATTATATTCAATAATAAAGTTTAATTTTGTTAAAAAGTCAGCCTCAATTCCAAGGAAAAATGGTATAGATATTGGGTACTTAGCTCGCTCTAAAAATAGAATCTTCAAGGGAAAATCAGTTTGTAAACCTATTTGATGTCTAGGTACTGTATTTAAAGGTGTTTTTATGAAAATGGCTTACTAAGCTAACTTTCATTACTTTAAACCCGGAACCTCATGGGTTGATTGTAATCTAAAACTGGATTATTCAATGTTTTGTTATGATACTTTATAAAGTATCTAAATGTATTTAAATAATTATAATAACTTCGATAGTCGAAGGGAATACTCATTATTCCTTTATTTAAAAAAATCTAAAAAACATACATAGAATTCGTCCTTTTTTAATAGGTAAAACATGTTAAAAACGGAGGTGGTTCTCAAATAGACTGTACATAAATCGTGTGTGTTATGCGATGTAATTTTTTTTAATACTTCATGCGCAAAACTAAAAAGAAAATGTTGTAGAGAGGCGAACTTAATGCCGTTTGGCATTCTCTCCCAGTCAGTTGTAGGTGATGCAGAAACAAAGACTTGCGGGTAGCCGGTGCACTAATAGCGGACAAAAAGAAAGATAGGGTAAATAATTATAATAGGATTTTTTATTATTTGAATAACTGCCTAGTCTTGTGCTCCTCAGCGTAACTTAATTCATTCATCATCATTTAATCATTCATTTAATCATAGAGGTTCGATTGCCAGGTCGACCAGTATTATTGGATTTTTCTATGAAATTCTCAGTAGCAGCTCGGAGCTAGGATTGGTGTCCGGTTAATGGCAATAAGCTCGCCTCCTATTACATGAGACCTAAACGGAGACTTGTACGACGTTAGTACTCCTGTGCCACCATTCGGGGTATAGGCGTGTTGGTATGTTTATGTATGTATGAGGAAATAACACTTCAATAATTTGATATGTACATATATGTTTAGATAATACCTATAATAAAGTAGTCACATACAAGCTACCACAATCTGTAAATTTTCTCTTATGGATTTTCAATATTAATAGAAAATATTATGGTTCATATTCAATTGGGGATAGCTTGACCTGCTAGCGTCGTACATACCTCATCATACTCAAATGTATAAATAACATGAAAATTAAAGATCGATGCTAAGATGATTCTGTAAAACCATTGAAGGTGTTATCTTCGTAGCTACTGGTGGACATCTTGATTTCCAGAGGTAGCGCATTCTACAGGATTGTACAAAGAAAGAAGATTGCATAAAGAGGGAGACGAATATAAGAAGTCCGAAGATTTCTGTTATGATATTGAATTTGTTAAGCAAGGGAATTAGAAGTGGGAGAATCTACTTACACTACCGGCACGCTATGATGGCCGTTTTGACGTTTGTCCACTCATGAAGTTTCGTATTAATTAGTAATTACATTTGAAGGAGCAAATTGCTGTTGTTTGTTTACCTACTACAAAAAATATATACAACATGTATAAGTGAACGTATTGTGTTTTATTTTATTTTCGTCCATTAACGTAACGCCATGATAGCGTGCCGCAAGTATAGTAAGGAGGACAAGGTACTCAATGCTCTTGGATTGGATGGCAGTGAGACGACAGAGACACCGCAACGTTCCCGTGGTAGGAACATGTAATTGGAACATCTGTATAATGTGCCAAGCTTCGAAATTCCTTGTTGATAAATGCCTACCTATTTGATAAATGTATCTGTGACTCCATCAACCAATATGTATCGACGATAGCGTTGATTTTAGCAAAGCACTCAAGAAAATTAACTGTCAATGTATGAACACAATACTACGGGTTTTCGCGACGTATTTGTTTAGAGAGGAAATTAAAAGCGCAAATTGAAAGGCTAATGGAGTCAACACATTACCGAATTGACTTGTAGGCACTACTGTAATGTATTGCTATTGAAATTAATGTTCACTCTATAGTACAGACGTATAGCAAAAGTTCAAAGGGCCCTTAAAATATTACTATAAGGCTACAAAAGCAAGATAATGCGTTAGATAGACTGCCAAGTACAGAAAAGGTCGAAAAAAACACCCTTTCTTCATAGGTCGATGCTATCTACAGGGTTTAATACACCTAGCGTAATAAAATAAGATTACGGGTCGAACATTCGTGTTTGCTAATATCACTTTTAGGTTCCCGTGGATCGTTTTAAGATTGTCATCTCTTGTTCAGATCCACCTTTGTTGTTAAAAGTATCCTATTACGTTTATTATGTCGTTTTGTTTGACGTTCAGCATTGGCATAGCGTGTTTTGGTAATTGAATGGTACAGAGGCCAGTACATCAAGCTACCACAATCTGTCAAATTTCTTTAATTAAATTTCAACTTTAATACAAAATAATAAAGTTCATATTAAATTGGGAAAATTTGACAGTTTTTGATAGGTTGACCTGCTGGCGTCTTCACAATAGGTTTATGAGTAATTTCCAACAGTTATTCTGACGTCGTCAGTCGGTAATATGTTATCGGTGGGTACTCTGAAGTTATAAAGCGTTCCAATACACTCTAATACCCTGGTAACATGTGGTGTAATAAATAAACAATACATTAAGCACACAAATCATAGCATACTGTGATTTGATAGGGACAGTAGATACATATTATAAGTTAACTTAAGTTAAACATGTCGGTAGGTAAGTTCATTATATTATGTTCTTGTGATGGGCAATTCTCGGGAACATTCTCACATCGAGAACTTTGCTGTTAAGTTCTTGAGAACATTCTCTGGGTTGAGAATTTATGAGAATTTAAATTTCTGATGACTGTTTTCGCTTCTGTCTATCTAAGATAAAAAAATTGTGTAAGTATTATTCGAATGTTTTAAGTAGTTTACGTTCAGTATTACCAGCTGTAAAATTATGTTCCTCGGTAAATTCTCTTCAACGAGAACATTCTCGAGTAAGTTCTCGGGAATATTCTACCTATGTGCTTGCATATGTGCTTACCTATGTACTTACCTATGTCCTTACCTATGTCCTTAGCTATGTCCTTAACTATGTACTTACCTATGTCCTTACCTATGTCCTTATCTATGTACTTACCTATGTACTTACTTATGTACTTACCTATATACTAACCTATGTACTACTCATGTACTAAGGTACTTACCTATATACTACTTATGAACTGCTTATGTACTAATCTATGTACTGCACTATATACTGCTTATATACTAACCTATTTACTGCTTATGTACTTACCTATGTACTGTTTATATACTTACCTACGTACTGTTTATGTACTTACCTATGTACTACTTATGTACTTACCTATGTACTGTTTATGTACTAACTTATGTACTTACCTATCTACAACTTTTTAAGCGCAACGGGAGGTTTAGATTATTAGATTTTGAAACTCAACCTAACTGCAAAACATTGAACTAAATTTATTTATATTAAACAAGACGAGATACCATGCTTCTACATCTATTTAAATACGTTTTATTATTTAATTTACGTTTTAGATTCTCAGTGTCGGAGAATGTTCTGAGAACATTCTCGGTGACAGAAAATTCTCATACGAAAAACATTCTCTCGAGCCATCACTAGATATCCATATCATCCAAGGATACTGTCGATTATTAAATGATTAAATGATATTTATTTCTGTAAATAGATCTTTTAAAGACACTTTTACAAGTCAATATTTAAATTTAAGATGCTATGCTAGATGGCTCCGGCATTTCCTAGCTGACGACCTCTGAGAAGAAACGCCGAAACAAACTCAGAGAATCATAGTCTCTTTTAAAGTCCAGACATAGTAGGTATAATAACAAATATGGGTCTTATAATGTAGGACAAAGTCAGAAATGGCTTTTTGAAGAAAGAGCCATAGCGGCTTTGAGTAGACCAGTCCCAATCGACGGCACGTATGCATCAGTCATTGTGTAGCTCAACCATAATTTAGGGAGCTCAACAACCCGTCGCACGACGATACCAGATCAGAGGAACATTTGCGTAGGCCACTAAAAAGGCTCAAAGCCGCCAGACTGTTCAGAGCTGAGTATGTATATTTAGCCTACAGACTACAGAGTATTCACATTTACATTTTACTGAGTTAAAAGTTATTAAATAATAAGAAAAATATAATCACAATAAACATTACAGTAATGTCTGTTAATATCAAATTAATATAAATCAATGTTATGTCCGACTTACATGAGAGTTTTTAGTCAACATAATCATTTTTACATTATAGAAAATGACATTTTGGTTGATTTTAACTGTATTACTAAACATCCAGTCTTCAGTATCGACTGATGACGTCTCCTGTAAGTGTGGTGAGTAAATAATAAAATAAAAATAAAAGTAGAGGATAGTATATTTGTTAAGGTAAGGTTAATACTCTACTACTGTTTGTTTTCCCTTAAGTGATATATATATAAATAAGTACTACCTAATAGTTTGTTTGACTTCAAAGCATTTAAAATTGTGATTTAGATTACGGATTAGAATAAAACAGATTTCTTAAAATTATGAGATTATATCTCTATTCTATGAAATTCTCAGTAGCAGCTCGGAGTCTGGATTTGTGTCCGGTTAATGGCAATAGGCTCGCCCCCTATTACATGGGACCTAAACATACCGGCGAAATGTGGGTGTACATTAGTACACCTCTGCCTAACCCTTCGGTATCGGAATACAGCCGTGATGGTATGTATGTATGAGATTACCGTGGGAGAGCCATGCTTCGGCACGAATGGGCCGGCTCGACCGGACTTGATACCACGGCCTCACAGAAAACCGGCGTGAAATAACGTTTTCGTTGTGTTTCGTTGAGTGAGTGAGGATACCGGAGGCCCAAACCCCTTAAAAGGGCGGCAATGCACCTGAAACTCCTCTGGTGTTGCGGGTGTCCATGGGCGACGGTAATCGCTTACCATCAGGCGATCCGTCTGCTCGTTTGCCCACCCTATCATATAAAAAAAAAAAAAAATTTTTGGAAATCACAAACAGGGACTAAGATCATTATATCTATCGCCTGTCCAATTTCAGCCACGGGTCTTATATTATGTGGTGTGTGACAATGGAAGACATATTTACCCCGGGTGATAGCTAGCCATGCAGAGCAGTATATTATCCACCAAGCATGCCAGGTCTTGTTGACATTTACAACACGAGTTTCATCCAATTCATGGGAGAGGAAGTTTTGTATTCTTAGAGGAAATTTGTATATGTATTTCAACAGGCAAAAAATACAAAAAAAGAGGCACCGTAGCGTTCAGTTGGGCCTATTATGGTAAACATCTTTTATGCTTATTAATGGGTATGAGCTCGACTAAGTCTTCCTCAGGATTTGAATGTAAGTAAGCAGATAATTATTAACAAGTAATTACCCGGGATAAAGCAATGTAATAATGCGAGGACAAGGGCAACTACGACAGCCATCATTTTAAAATTCATTTCATTAGCGCAGTTTAAGATTAATTTTTAAATTGTGGGATGCAGACAAAGAAGCAGTACCTTAGTAGTCTAATTAAGGTGAGTTATAAAAGTATACCATTCTCTGCCTCAGAGTCCCGGTGGTACGCATACGAATAAATGTTTTTTTTTTTAGTATTTTTAAAGACCCTTTTACAAGTCAATATTTAATTAATACTAGAACGCGCCGGCATTTCCTAACTCAAGACTTCTGAGAAAAAACGCCGAGACAAACTCAGGGAATCATGTTCTCTTTTAAAGCCCAGACAATAACGGTATTCAATGCCTTTGACAATCGTTAGTAGTAATCAGAAGCATGACAAGCCTGAAAACCAGATTATCGTAGGTTGAATAGGCAATAGCGTAGACATTGGTCCACTCATATTCATACAGATGAACTATCTCCAAAATTGGAATTTAAAATAAATAATTGGAAAAAGGCTATGAGGATAATACAAATTAAACTGTGTGTGCAAGATTAACTCATCAAGTATGAATTACCAGACACTAGATAAACAATTCTTTAGACCCTGGAGAGGGTCATCATTGCTATAATAAATGATCAAGGAATCAAGCGCTTACATTCACAGTACATGGGAAGCATTTTTATTGGTTAAAAGGCTTTGCATGTGCTCATTTCATGACATGTGAACGTTGCTTTCGAGCATAGCAATATGCTTCGGCATATGGAGACACCAAAGTAAACCCCCGCCGTTTTCCTCCTTGATTTATTAAACATTATTACATTATGATTACAAACTTATTAAGATGGCACCCCTTGACTCCAGCTGCTCATTTCCTAACAATATAATAAAGCTGGGTCTTTTTACTTAGTATGTACAAACGCCAGGAGGTAAAGCTATTCAAAACGGAAAAAAAAACACAATTTAAAATGAAATTTATTATTTTATGTTACAGTTGAAAAGAAATCGAAGTTTGACAGATTGGGGTAGCTTGATCTGTACCCACATAATTATATCTTGTGAATTGTTTTTCAGTGTTCAAAGTGTAGGATGTTCTCATCTCCTTATTCTTCTCAACAGGGCTAAAATGGTCGCTTTATATAAATCGTAATCCCAAAATAGAATAAATAAAATTCCAAATATGAATCGACTCCAGAGTAATTGATCAATGTGGCGTTAGGTTCCTAGTCTGTATATGTATTATTATGTAAATATTTTTGCAATTCGATTTATGTTACGTAAAGTTTTTGTAATTAAATTATTTGACCTCCACCTACTTATAAACAAAATATCATTTTGGAAGTTACCTAACCCAGTTTCCTAACTGAAGTACCTACCTAACTACTTTTAAGAATCCAACTTCTTAATCTCATATTAGGTAGGTACGTATGAATATTATAATAGCTCTAATCTTATGAAAGTGCAAGTGAACTTGAAACTTTAAATTAGATTTAATTTCATTAGGTTACAGAAATTTCCCAGTAGGCGGCACGCGATTTTGTCACACGCCTGCGTTCCTTTAGGCTGCGAGACAAGGCCTCGCCAGTTGAAGGGGCAATGGTCGTGGTTGATTTACGGATCCCATAGCCGTCATGGCTATGCGATCCGTATCCATATCCGTACTTATAGGGAAAGTGAAAAGTGAAGTGGAAAGTGCGATTTATTCGGTACGAGTTTGTATATACCCTGGCAACCCCCCTAGGTGGCAGACGATACATAAGGATATTCCGCGCAATGTTCAAAAATAAAGGTTACCTATATGTATCTAACAAAACCTCTTTTTGAATTCAATTCATAATTCAATCAAAACTGGCCGTCTTCGGTAAAAAAATAACAATACAATGCCACTAAAAAAATAATCTTATTACTTTTTTTCTTCATGTTAAATGGTTTTCATTTTATTTCATGATCAAACGGCCAGTAATTTTCAATTTTTTTGTTTGATTGAATCTTTTTTGTAAGTTTTGTCAATTTTAAGTTTTCAAATTCAAAGATTAAATATCAAAGAGATTTTACTCTTTTACAAGGTATATAATGTTATAATTTACAAAATTCCAACTAAATTATTTTGAGAATTTCACTACATTTTTTTGCGGGGCTCAATGCTCCAAAATCAGGATTGTCGCTAAAATTTTGTAACAGAAAACAGTAATATTTCGGCTGATTTAGGAATATAACCTGGTCTGACCTTCAGTAGTTATCTATCCTTGTTAGTTACTACTCCAAGTTAACTGACTTATCTTCTACCTCAACGAAAACCCACAACTATGAACGCCTGTCTACATGACCGAACATTAATTTCTGACAAAGATAATACGGGCTTGGAACTACAAACTACTTACATAAAAAAACTTCACGAATTTATAGCAATAATTAAATCCTTTAAATGTATAACCATTAGAAGCTTTAAAGTGGTCTGTACACGTGATGTTGCTATTAAAACCATCGTTAAATAAAGCTAACAGGGAAAGTTGTCCCTCTATCAACGGATGAAAGGAAAGTAGAATTCTATGACAAAAAATGAACTGGCAACGGTCGCTAATTGAAAACTAAACTAACATGTTTCAATTTTGTACTAGTTCGCAAACTACACTAATTGCATTATTTGGTCTACGGTTTATAGAAGGTTTCTGCTGTTTTTCTTTTAAAGCTCAGTTTTAGTCACGCAGTCAAGCAAAAAGTGGAACGGTAAGAAATAAAATAAATTATAACAACATATATATTTATATAATAATGAATATAACTATACCATATTTTATTATTATTATTCCCTTTATTTATATAATACAAAAACCTCCTAACCCTTATTATTATTATTATTGAGCTTAATAAATCAATAGAATAAATGACGCAGCTGGTAGATTTAAAAAAAAAAGCCTAATTTGCCCTTCTTTGGAATCGACCCTTGCACTGTAGACTAAAGCGTCAGATCAGTTGTGCTACTCTTAATAATTCATACATAGCCACATAACATATTAGTATGTTAGTGCTCATACGTAAGTGATTTCAATTAACTACACTACGTGTTTGAGCATAACCCCGGCATGACATGATCTGTTGCCTAACTGTAATTAGGAGAAAATTAGTCTATGTCATCGTTTGTCAACCTTTTTAGTGTCGCCATCCACTAAATAACCGAAGTTTAGTAAAAAATGTTGCGACTACCTCTCTACAGTATATTAATTTGACCGTTATCAAAGTTTTACATCGGATAATTAAGACGGCATCTGGTTCGTCCTTTTTTCAGTTTAGAATAGTTTTTATTTTGAAACTAAAAAGAATATACAGTTGTTATTAATATTACATACTATGCGTTTCAAAATAAGAATAGGAATGTCAATGACCTCGAATGACCCCGATCTGTCAAAAAAGTACAGCTTGCAAAGAAAATTAATTTTACCTTTTGAAATTTTAAAACTTTATAATATATTTATTAATTGATAAGCGTAGGGTAGCTGATATTAATGTTCAACAATTAGAAAGCTAAGTTGAGAATCTAAAACTGGAAACTATTGATTCAATTAACAGTGACGATTGGAAAAAGAAATTAACTACGTCAAATAAACGAAAATAAAAACCAAAAAAGGGAAAAATTTCATGACAACAATAACTTTAATTTTATTATAAACACGGGTAATAAAATATCTATCTAATTTTATTCTAAATAACAATCGGTGGAATATTTTAAATACATCAAAAATATTATTTCATAAATATCTGTTTTGCTCACCCTACCTAGCTGGTTTGAATTGACAGCTATGACGTCACAAGATGGCTGGAGGTCAGTCCTATTCTTATTTGAAACGCATAGTACGTTGCGACCCCTTAAGTATAATACTGAGCGCATTCCTCTAGGGTTGAGAAACAATGGTCTGTGTGATACGTCTACGGAGTAGTGTTTATGAAATATTGTCTGTACCTAAGTACATATTTAGTCACTATTCTGTTTACACGACGATTACTATTAACAAGTCAAATGACGATAATATACATATATATAGCGGCACGAACCATACCGTAATATTGATTGTCGCGTTCAGATGATTAAGCCAGTCAGCAGGTTGAGAATATCTGCTGTTTTTACTGTTGTTCTACTAGGGACTAGGACAAGTTGCCATCTAACTTTGAGAATCGACGAAAAAATAAAAACAAAATGTGTGAAAATTATATTATCACGTGTACATTCGGTAGATTTGTCAGTTATTTCCATATTTTTCGATTAGTTCGTAGATTGTTACGTATTGTATCAAGAAGTCAGGTGGGCTGTGCGATCAAAGGAAAAGTCAAATATTTTATTTCCGTTGTGTAGACCTTTATTACCGGGACATTTGAAACGTCAAAAACTAAACGCTCGGCCAAATAGTAAGTCATATAGAGAGGGGCCGGCGCGAAACTCTATAGATATTCCTTTAGGCTTTAAATAAGTTATATTAATGTTTACAATGTTTTCTTCTGTGTACAATTTGTATCAATATAAGAATTAAGTATGCAGATGTGTAAAATAAGAATAAATCAGGATCAACAATTGGCTGACAAAAGAATAAAATCAGAAACTGACCCACCCGTAGAGGACCACTTAATTTCAAACTGAAGTCTTTAAATATGTTATTAAATAAAACACTATTAAGTCGGATAAAATCCCGGGAGTCCCGGCGGGATTTCAAGACATAAAACATTATTATCTGCTACATAAATAACATTTTCATGATATGCAAATATTTAATAGGCAAAGAAATTGACGTTATAATGTTTACCAGACATATAAAAATCAAAATAATGTATAAAAGAAATGTCTTCTTAAATCCCTTGGGAAATATGAGCGACATCATAATATACCTACCATCAATATTGAAATAGATACCTAGAATACTGATGAACAAAGACTCGATGTGAATAGCCTACATAATATGGGCACTTGGGTATCTATTTCATGACCTAAATAAGATCTAATAGAGCACCGTTCATGTAAGAAAACGATAAGATTTTTAAAGATTTAGCACAATTATTAAAATTAATTATGTTATAAGTACGATAAAAAATAATAAAAACTCATATCAGATAGACAAAGCTGACATAGCCTCATGTAAGGTTTTCTAGCCAAACTCAATCTTCAGGTCAGAGTTCAGACAGCTGAATACCTGAAAGTTTAGGTAGGTAGGTACTGAAACTGTATTGAATTGTTGCTTCGAAAAAACTGGGCATGGTCAGTACGAGCTGCTTTCGATGAATCTCAATAAATAATTACTTGTACTCATATTACAATATTGTTAAGGATATGCTATAGGTTTTAAATATTCCTGATCCAATCTACATCGTATAGGATTGCCTTTGTTACATATGTATAGGTACTTCGGTATTAACAATTGCATTGTGCGACTTGCACTTAGCCTTTGTGCTACAAGTACCTATGTACATAAAATAACATACCATTCCAAAGGATTCCCGGAAGCTTTAGGCAGTATGATGTACCAATGTACACCCACAGTTCGCCGGTATATTTAGGTCCCATGTAATAGGGGGTGACCCTATTGCCCTTACACGAGCTCAAAACCAAACTCCGAGCTGCTACTCCTAATTTCATAGAAAATCCCAATAACATATTGCTCGAGGAAACAGAACCCAAGACCTCTAGCGGAGCAATCGCACTTAGGACCACCAGACGCATTTGTATACATAAGTTATTCTTAATACATCAACGGCCCTAAATTACTCAAATTTTAATATGGGTAATACCTTTTAACTGAGCACCTAGAACACTGTACTAATGGGTATACTTAATGTCGATAATCGTTCCAAACTTTCGATTATTGACTCATCAGGTACCTATAACTATATTGTGTAGGACGGATTACATATCTACTCATTACTTTATAACTTCCTGGAACTATAATTGATTTCGGGGCTAAATAAATAATATAATAGTTATGTTCTGTAATAAAAAGCAGTGGTATGATCACTGAGCTGCCAAGGCATCGGTTTCGAGTTCGAATCCCAGGCACGCACCGTGACTTTTCGAAATTATGTGATGAAATTTTTTTCTCAATGGTGTTTGAAGTCTGCCAACCCGCACTAGGCCAGCGTGGTGGACTATAGCCTGATCCCTCTCAATTTGAGAGCAGATATCATGTAATAAAGGTATATTTCAGTTATTGCTAAATTTATGCAGGTTATTTTTAAAGTGCCAATAATTTCAATTTTTTTTTAATAACGTTCGTTATCAAGTGTGAGGAAACAAGTGGTGCCCTTATGTAGTAAATAAACACTTCAAATAGTAACCTCGTTTCGGACCGATAACTATAGTTCCGTACATAAGCGGTAGATGGCGCGAAGTTAAACTTTTAGTTTTTTTATTTGGTAACTAGATGTCGCTTGTTGGACTTGGTCTTATTAGAATCCTCACCACTTGGAAGATTAATGGGCGCTATAAATTCTGTAATGAGAAATAAGAGGAGATCGTGTATAAAGCTAAGATTCTCTATTGAGGTTTACGATATAAGTACGTTTGCATACCCAGTCTTTGAATCTAATAAATATATTTTAAATATTATAATATGTCTTTATGTAGATAAGTAATATGTATGGTACTATACATGTTATGTATAAGTACATAGGTACCATAGTTGATATACAGATTGTAGATAGGTAATATCATATTAGTATAGATGCCAGCAGGTCAAGCTATCCAAAACTATAAAATTTTCCTAATTGAAACTTATTACTTTGTATTAAAGTTGAGTGTTTGAGTTAAGTTGTAGATCGATGAATCAATAATTTAGTCTTGATTTAATTTTAATCATTGTAAGGAAGGAAGGTTAGGAAAATGCCCTTTTTTTCACCCACACCCACTTCGCTGTTTTCCCGGTGGAATGTCGGAAGTCCACAAACTCACACCAGCCGCTGCAACCTGGCTGAAAACCCTAGACATAGACATTTGATTCATGCAGGACGACTGCCATACGCAATGATGATGATGAACCCTAAAATCCGCTCTACGTATAAGTCTACGTATACAGTATAAGTCTGCAAGTGATCATGCTTCTAAATCCCATGTGGCCTCCCTGCAAGAGCACATGCTGCTTTAATTGAAATTGTGGGGTATGACAACGTATGACATTGACTGTCATGACTCTTTGTGGTCTTCTCAAAAGAATCTTGTTATTGGTAGTCAGGGACTCCTCTCACACGGAGCTCCTTATAGCACCATCGACCGAACCACGCACGTTTAAAGTAAGTAATGAACTTACCTGTGAAGTTCTATCAAAATAATTCGAAGTGCCTCGTCCGAAGAGATTCGTTTATTTTTTATTCGATTTTAGTGAATGAGTAGCACCTAATAACGGTACTACGTGTTGTATAAAGCTTTATTTTAGTATAGACCTACTAATTTCGAGGATGAGCAAATTATAATTATTTAAAAGTTTGCCCGCGGTTTCACTCGCGCCCAAAGAAGTTTTTGCTACAAAAGGTTTATGTCCTTCTACATTTTTTTTCTCTCTTTATTTATGGGCTTTGTCGCTGTGCGATAATTTCGCCCCGTTAACAAAACTCGAATACCTTATTAACATTGCAATTTATATTTTTTTCAGACCTAGTTCCGCTAAGTCTGAAAAAAATATGGTAAAATATAGCTAGTCCTTCTACATGTGCTAATCTACATGTATAGCAAAATTTATCAAAATCGGTTCAGCATTTCAGGTGTAAAAACCAACAAACAAACGGATAGCAGTGTTACTATTATGTTTATATATAATATTGTTATGGGTGTTATAGTGAAAATAGTTCAGTTCAGCTCGCTTAATGTAGTGCACTTAAATCAACTTCTGAACTATCAAGTAAACAGAGATAGGCTCAGTTGATTGATTGATGGATCCATAAAATGGTGACAAAATAGCAATAGATATGAGTGACAGATCGTCCATTTGTCACTGTTTTATAAATTACCCTTTAACCTCTAGTAGACCAATATTGTCAGCTTAGTAGGTACCTACTATACCTACTTAAGTGTAGGTGGTATGCTCTGCTTATGAGACCATCTGGTATGGTATAGTCAACAAAAGAGTTAAGTATAAAGATATCAAACGAAATATGCATTTTTTTTACAGATTTCGACATAAATAATTACACGCCAAAGGGTGTGTAGCTGCTTACAATACCTAAGTTTTGACACATATTGCGTGATACCTTATTACACTGTCTTTATCAAAACACAGATTATTAATTAGCTGCCTGTATACCTAACTCTTTTGTCGACCGTACCACCGCATTACCAAATATTCTGTCGATAAGTAATGTGCTAAACTGCTAACATTATTGTGTTCTTAGTTGTAGGGCAATGTCAAATTACTGGGCATATCAGACTTTACAACTGAGGTCTTAAGATTGTCATCTTAAGACGGGTAAGAGCAGTACCTAACACTAGTTAGGCACTGCTGGTGTTACTGGCGTCTATAAGCTTCCGCTTGCCATGAGACGGCTGGCGGCCCGTATCCACAATGCACAATTTCGGTTGAAACAGCAAGTGCTCTTGCAGGGAGGCTACATGGGATTTAGAAGCATGATCACTTGCAGACTTATACTGTATACGTAGACTTGTACGTAAAGCGGATTTTAGAGCTGAGAGTAGTATACACTGACCGTGTCTTGCTTGTGTTTTTTTATTACAATAAAATAAAATTATAAATTATGTTTTTAACAGATTAGCTATTCAATTTCCATCGCAATATGAAACACATCCACAAATGTGTAGCACTAAAACTTTACTAGGCTAGTAAAGTAGTACTTTGGCACTTTATTACATCACCGTACCTAGTGATATAAATGATAGTATTCTGTAAATAGATCTTTTAAAGACACTTTTACAAGTCAATAATAAAAATTTTGATTGATGGCTCCGGCATTTCCTAGCTGACGACCTCTGAGAAGAAACGCCGAAACAAACTCAGAGAATCATAGTCTCTTTTAAAGTCCAGACATAGAGTAGTGGTAACAAATATGTGTCTTACAATGTAGGGCAACGTCTGAAATGGTCTTTTGAAGAAAGAGCCATAGCGGCTTTGAGTAGACCAGTCCCAACTGACGGCACGCATGCATCAGTCATTGTGTAGCTCAACCATAATTTAGGGAGCTCAACAATCCGTCGCACGACGATACCAGATCAGAGAAACGTTTGCGTAGGCCATATAAAAAAGGCTCAAAGCCACCAGACTGTTCAAAGCTGAGTATTTATATTTAGCCTACAAAGTACTCACATTTACATTGTATTGAGTTAAACAATAAATAATAAGAAAAAATATAATCACAGTAATTATTGCAGTAATGTTTGTTAATATCAAATTAATATAAATAATTGTCAGACTTACATGAGAACAATGCAGTTTGATGTGTACTATCAAATTAATATAGGCTACTAAACAGAAAAAATAAAATAAATAAATAAAGAGATTGCCATTGACAGTAAGAGCTGACCACCAGCCCCGACAGACGGCACCCGTGATCAGACGTTTCCTTATATATACATATATTTCTAAACAATATGTTAAAAAACCTGCACGATCCGTAAGTTTTTAAGATAATTCTATTCTATTTATGTAATCTTAATCAAAATCTTAAGATGAGGAAACTTTCATGACAATACTAAGATATTCGTATACCTAAATCTTAGGCATAATATAATCCATTATAGGTGCCGAACAATGTTGTGATGTTGTTACATTTCAAATTTGATAGATTTAGGTGAAATTGCAGTAATTTAGGAAAAAACATGGTGTATTTTAAATTTAATTTATAGGTCCATGATTGGTTTGATGAATATTTTGTTTTTTATATTATTTGGTAATGTGATTAGGATACCTACACATAATGCCACTTTCGGATCGAATAGGCGTTTTTTAACTAAGTAGCTATAATAGAATAGAATCGATATTAAATGAAACCCACAGCCTATAGGTACTGAAAAGTAGGTATCTATAGGCTTTAAAAGAAGTAGGAAATGATACAACAACTTTTACAGATCTCTAGACTTCTTCCTTGTAGGTATTGTGTCTTATAGTTCCTTCATATTTACGAGTCGTATTTTATAATTTTATTGTCCAAGGTTCCGTCACAAAAACAAATTTACTACATAATGAACCTCGATTCCAGCGGACAGCATAAAAGCCACATTTTCATTAAAATTCCATTTATTTGAAACATTACTGTCTCCTTTGGAATAAAAAGAAATATGGAGCTCTGGAGACATTTTAATCGGCGGACTCTGTACCTACTATGCTCGCGCTGCCCACGGCGGATTCTCTTCGAATAATTCTCTCCGAGGTTCCTCATATTTCAATTTCGTAAAAACGTTTTTTAAATTACAAACCCTTTTCTTTTTCACGGTAAAAACATCTTTTGTTACTTAGCCTTAATATAAATGGGTCCATGAAATTCAATAAACCTTATCTTAAATAATTGCCTAACAAACTTGAAGGTAGTTTTGATTTAAGTTGTTATGGTTTGGGGCAAGTTATTCTTACCAAAACCGGAATAATAGGTAACTTTAGGGAGTCAATAACGTACAGTAATATAAAAAAGTACATTATAGTAGTTTTCTGATGCAAGCCACGCACCTTTTACTTTCACATTATTTAAGTTTGGTTTATAATAGTAGTAGGTACTTACCTACTTAGGAAAGTCTAGTCGCCGTACAAAGTGGATTTTAAATCCGGAGGGCGTGTGCCTTGCTGACGTGAGTCCGTTAATCATATTGTGATTCATCAAAAGTTGTAATTTTAGTCCCCCAGTAATTAATTACATATACTATTATGCCTGTATTATTCGAAGGGTTGAGCAGTTTACTAAAGTTCACCCTCAGTTCGCCGATATCTTACAAACTATTTGATTAAATATTGCTTACTTTGCATTATTTAGGTACAGAAGCCAGCATATCAAGCTACCTAAATCTGTCAAATTTCTTTGATAGATTTTTAACTTTAAATCTTATCCAAAATAGTAATCTTATCATTTTCAATTGGGAAAATATATGTCAGTTTTGGATAGCTTGACCTGCTGGCGTCTGTACATTGAAAAAATTACAATATATAAAGATTACAGAGACGGGAAAAGAGAGTGAGACAGAGACAGTCGCATGGCGGGGACATGACACTTTTTCAATATGTCACTCAATATGGCATCACGCCAGTAATCTCCGAAGGGTTAGGCGCAGGTTTACTACTTGTACACTTAAAGTTTGCCAGTATTTTTAGGTTCCAAGTAATAAGGGCCAACCAGGCAAAAACCCGAACTCCGAGCTGCTACTGAGAGTTTCATAGAAAAACCTGAAACACTTTAACCCGGGACTTCAAGCGCTACTGCAACGCTAGGTTAATGAAGTAATTTATTACCATTGACTAAAACGATAAAGAAAAACATCATGATCATCATATCTATTAGATCTCCATATAGTTTCTGAGGTGAGCGAAGTCTGCGCTACTCTCATTCTCAGAGGAGTCACTTGCCCAGCACTATGTCAGTAATTGGATTGAGGATGATGATGATGAAGCAGCTATTATACGTGTTAGAATATAGTAGCCGTGAAAATAGTTGTCATGTTCCCACCTCAACAAACGTGTAATTCCGCTTGGATGTTATTCATGTCACTGATGAAAAATGCATGCTGTGATGCCAGAACATACAAATGGAACGAGCGGGGAAAGATTGACGGAATAACGCGGAACATTTTAAAATATCTGCATGCTCGGATTTTTGCCTTCTTAGAAAGAATTTGGAATTGCCACTCAATGGAGTTGGTTATATTTTTTTGTTAAACTTATACTTTATTGTCCAGTTTTGTCTCATTCATGTACTTTTATTTGTATTGATTAACTTTTTTTTATAGTACGGAAAATTCTCATAGATCATCCGCCTCCCCAGGGAAGAGGCAGGGTATGTCGGACACGTACCGATTAAAAACCGCACTTACCTTCACTTGCCATATAGTCATGGCCATGGGATCTATTAAATTCGCCACAACAATGACAAATTGTAAAAAATACGTTCAAATTATATCGTTTGTATTGAATAACCTAATCTAAAGATACCTACTTCAGTCGACTCTGCACAAAAAAAAAAAAAAAAAAAATTTGCATGTCTAAGAATCTCTAAGAAAATTATCGTACACAGAAAATAGATCGGAGCTTTATTATGAGCATTTTTTATTGCGAGAATCGGCCTTCAGATCTCAGAGTGGCACGTGGCACTAGTAATGCAGATTTAACTAGTTGTTGAAAACAAACACTGAACAATTCCAATAAATTTCCAACCGCGTATTGTGTTCCTATCGAAATTGAACTGAGAACTTATGCACTTAAATCAGACGTCGAGCTTAAGGCAAATACATAAATATGACTTTATAGGAGGGGGCGAGATTTGGTTTAGAGGTTCAATTTAGTAAAACTATGAGTGAATTATTTGTCCATGGCAAACCTAAGACATTGGGAACTGTGGTTGTCTTTCTTATTAATAGAAAAAATATGAAGTGTCAAATTGAAATATTAATCGACGAACTTATTCCCAAGCCCAGTATTAGATAGACAGATACATAGAATATTCTTTATTGTACACCAAAAAGCTTAATAATATGAAACAAACAATCTTAAAGTAGTACAAACAACCATAGTATTTAATAAATAAATATTCTTTGACAATTTTACACAGCACGATCTAGTCTCAAATTAAGCAGAGGGGTCCATATTGGCTCACCTAAAGTTCTTTACCCGAAATTGTTCTTCCTAATGATTTTTAATCCGAATGATCACTTTTCCTAAAATTTTTCATCCTAAAGTTTTCATTCATACTATTTGTAGTGCTACCGGCGATGTTCATAACACTCATGTTTCCGAAAATTTTAATTAATAATATCATTCATGTAAATACATATATTTAAACTCCTACTGTTTTTTATCATAACGCTTTTATCCCTAAACATAATTAACTGGGAGTTTATACCGCAGTTTTAACCGTACCTAAACCTAACTATAGGAGCGATTCATACGGAATGACTGGAGCGGGACTTTAAATAATAGTGTAAAAGATGGTTATGTTTAGAAAATATAAGAAAACAAATAAAAGTATAGATATTTATTGCTACTGACATTATGAAGTTGAATGCTTCGGAATTATGAACATTAGAGACAGAGTAGTTAGGAATTGTGATTGTTAGGGTGAAAAATGTTAGGAAGAACATTTTCGGATTTCCAATTATAGGAGTTGAAAATTTAGGTGAACTTTAGCGCACCCTAAGCAGAGCTTGTACTATGAGTACTAGACAATTGATATAATACCTACGTATATACTTTTTTTTTGTAAATACATACTAATTTATTATTTGATTAAAATATTTTAGGCATTTTCCATGCTAAGATGCGGTCGAATTCTTCCTTCGCTAAATAACTTTAAATTGATTAAAAGTAAAAATGAAATAATACTTAAAAAAAACATATCTAAAAGGTGTCAGTTCATTTCAGACTTCTAATATTAAGTAGGTACCTATACTGTTTTTATTCATGCTTTAACACAATGTACCCGACCTCGCACGTTCACTTAAAAAAGGTTACGAAGTGATAAGACACGGGTTTGATAGGTTAGGGTTGGGCCATAGCCCATAACCATCCCTGTAACTGTTATCTTACGTTCACAAAAATCATCATAATCTACCCTTTTCCTAATATATTGGGAGTTGTTGGCTTACCTACCTACAGTAAATCTACCAGGAGCTTAGGAAATGATAAGAGTACCTAACGTCTTTGGTTTTTTTGTAGGGTGCTTTTACTTCTCTACAGAGGTTTCTTTAAAAAGTAATTAGGTACCAGGGCCGAAAATGTTTGTGTGCATAGTGCACACATATTTTGTTGACTAACTTCTTACTACAACAGAGCGATCATCTCAAATATCTAAAAATGTAGTTTTGTATGATTTATTTTTTGTGTAGGTTTTTATACAAGAACTACTTTTTCCTTTTTGTTGTGTTTCTAAGGGTTGTAGCATGATTTTAAATATCCTATATAACCTTCCACATGATTTGAGCTATCAAATAAAAAAATATTTTTTAAAATCCAACGGTTAGTTTCAGAGATTAGCGCGTTCCAACACTTCCAACAAACAAACAAAAAACGCTTCACCTTTATTATATTAGTTTAGATGTATATGTGTGAGGTACTTACGTACTTTTTAAATACCAGTATTAATATATTATTAGTACCACATTTGAGGCATATTTATACGATATTGAAACTACTTCACACGTAGTAATATAAATGAAGTAGCCGGCTATGGAAGGAGGGTAATGGTTGTTATACTTTACTAATCTGTTGATTTTTCTAAGCTCTAAACTGCTTAGTGGATAATTATAGATACAGGAACACGTTTCAAACGATTTTATTTTGTTTACAAACTATGTATGAATATGCGACTATTTACACACGTTATGTTACACCTAATGTTTACGAGCTTTTAATCACCGCGAGCGTTGACACCCACGCGGCGCACTCTTTATAAATACTTGTTTTATTTTTAAAAGCCGCGTTTAATAGTGCGAGCTGTAGCGCGAGTTTACTCGAACTGAAAAAGTGACAAACAAACTAACAAACATTAAATACTCAATCAAGCCTATGTAGATACCTACTTGTTTTTGACATTAACTGTAATTAGTAAAAAAAAAAATACTTTGTGTAATTGTAATTTTTATAAACCAAATTTAAAAATATATTCGTATGTGTACCTACCGTACTCTTAATCGCCTTATTAATAGACATGTGTAGACTCGTTGCACTACATCATTGTCTTGCTTTTTTCTATCATTTTGAAATCATTTGACAGATACAAAACAAAGATTAAATACTTACCTTTATTTTTTACATGCATGGATTAATTATACATATATACCTACACCTTGTCAGTAATATATAAACCGTAGTGAATTAAAGTAATGCACAATACAATTTGATATTAATTGCAATCATAGATATACCTACGTAATAGTGGTCATTTAATTAAGCCATGATTATATTTGCTCAATGTGGTTAAACTCAAGGAAGCGATATACATGCCCATTGAGCCCGTAAAGGAGCAGTTGCATTGCGCTGCTTACTATTATTGGGCAAGTTACTGCAGCAAGTGAGGGGGGCCGAGAAAAAGAGAGAATAGGAATAATGTTGGTACTATCACTACTTTCGTTCATCATCGTTTTTAACTCGTACAAGCAGCTGAATTTGTACAAGTTGTATGCACTGTGTAAATAATCTTTAAGTTTCTGCAAAACCAGGTTTAATCGAGTAACAATTCAGCCGCAGATCGAAAGGGTAGCAGATATTTCCGTAAACAGGAGGTTAACAAAGTACTTAAGTAGGTAAATTATACTATTACATACCTATGTAATAGTGTAATTTACCTACTAATACTAATCTGAACTTACTTGTGAAATAAGTAGGTAGGTACCTACTTATTTCACAAGTAAGTTCAGATTTTATTACACATAGTAAGCGAAGCGAACTGTATTTTTTTTTTGTGAAAATAAAAATCACATGCGAGAATTAAACCCAGACCTCTGTCTGGTTCGGTACACCATCACTTTGTTATCTACCATAGCTCGATCACAATAGAACGACTACGGTCGCAGTGATACTATAGTCGCAAATAAATAATAAAATCTACCAAAGCTACCATGTCGGAAATTTCGTACCACATTTTTTTACGTTTTTTTCTCACGTGACAGTAAATATATTTTTTTAACTTAAACAAAATATACTTAACTGAATATGTTTTGCGGATAAAAGGATCAATCTCGGCTCTCTGAACAAGGGTGCTTGTGTATCTTACCAATTACCGGGAATAAAAAGTAAATACGCTCATAACTGACTTCAATCGAGGTTTTCTAAGTAAGAAATACATTCAATAGGTACTGTTTTTCTTTGTTTTGATGTTTTCAATTTTACTCGAGCAACAGCAAATACGATCAAGGAATTTCAAAACCGTTATATTTATCTTAGAGAATAATGTTTATCCAATATAAATTCTGTTTACGTGTCATCATGTTCAATGTTTATATGTTCATACGAACATCTTGACTGACATCAGACTGACTGTGACCATAATTTTATTTCAATTTTGCTTTCTATATTACTAGCTGTGGCCCGCGGATTCACTCGCATCCCGAAGCAATTGAAGAGACAAAAAGTAGGCAATGTCCTTCTCCAAGGTTTAATCAATCTCTGTACCAAATTTCATCAAATCCGTTTAGTGGTTAAGGCTTGAAAGTGTAACAGATAGACAGACAGAGACACAGACAAAGTTACTTTCGAATTTATAACATTAGTAAGGATATATTACGCATCTTCTTAAGCGTATGTGTCGGTAAAAGATTATTTAGTTCAGGCATGTGCCGTTGAAACATGGCATCGGCAAGTCGTGGGTATCGGCCAACCATTTTTTCTTTGTAGCGTTTTTCGGCGAAACGTGCCGTGTCTCTAAATAACTGTATCGACTAATCGTTTTTTTGTATTACCATTCAATGGTGAACTATTACTTCTGTGGAAGATTGTGGTAATTGGGCTTCAAGGGACATACCGTACAAGACTCAAATGTATGTATAGAAATGTCTCAATTTTGAGATTAAAATGTCGCGATACTATACCCGTAAAAAACAACCGTGTGTGCATATTGCCAGACACAGAGACGATCAGTCGGACAGAAATTAAAACAAATGAGAAAGTATTACAAATAAAATTGTAAATCAAAAAAGTCATAAGAACCATAGAGAACGGGAGGGGAAGGAGGTTACTTCAACTTATGACACGAGAACATCTAAAAAATTAAAGAATACGACTAAAGGAAAGATCTTTCAAGAGGTCAAACGGAAGGCAGAGGATAGGGAACAGTGGCGATTGCTACACTGACAAGGGCTGTATTCTTAAAACTTTTTAAGAAAAGAAAACCGACTTCAAGCATTGTGTGTAAAAATAAGACTTATATGGTTTTCTCATGGATGTCATCGTCAGAACTGGACTAAATGGGACCACACGGCAGCACCAGCTTTCAAATAAAAAAGAATCATCAAAATCGGTTTACTCAGTCGAAAGTTCTGAGGTACCTAACAAACATTAAAAAAAATAAAGTCGACTTGAGAACCTCCTCCTTTTTTGAAGTCAGTTAAAAATAAAGAAGATAATAATTATTGTTATGATTATTACTGTACTATAAATATAATTTTACTATTTAGAAGACTCGAGATAAGATCCAAATAAAAAAAAGTAATTATATTAAAGTACCTCATTAAGTAGGTAACTAGGTAACACCCACATGGGTGACCGCAATAAATTCCGTGCACATGAGTCTTCTCTGTGTACTTATTATCTCGCACATTATTTTCTCAGTACGTTTATGTGTTGTGTTATTTATTATTTTGTTCTATTCTTTCTCGTAAAGGTGTGTTAGTTTTATGACGTCATAATATTGTAGCCATAAACGTCTGTGTTTAGCTGATATGAAAGCATAGCCCTTAATGAAAATTATACCAAAATATGAAATACACGTGTACAAGTTTTTATACAGGAAGTATATTTTTTTGGTAAACATTTTTCTCAGTACATTTTAGTAACACAGTTCATAAAACAAGATAGTTAATAAAAAATAAATAGGTAAACTTTAAGATTGATTACTTGTTTACTTCGTTGAAAGTTTGTTGAGGTAAGTGATAAATGAAGATATCAAGAACACATTTGTATAAATATTCCTGGATATACTTACAGTAGGATCTCCATTTTGGTATTAGTTGTTATTATATCCTTTCACTAGCTAGCACGCGGTGTCACCCGCCTTTTCTCCTTTTTGCTCGGCTCCTATTATTGGTCATAGCGTGATGTTGATGAACCAAAATTTTTTTCAATTCGAATCAGTAGTTCCTGTGATAAGTGCGTCCTAGGCCTAAGACTTCTAACTCCTTCAAGATTTTATGGATTCCTTGTAGATATAAAGATTTTAATCATAGGAAAGCATGTGATTGATGAGGAAACAAATATAGAAACATCTTTGTTTTAACGGTATCCGTACATGAATTCGAAAAGAATTTTATCTAAATTTGAACTTGAACAATTTGTGCAGTAGATCAGTGTTCTAATCACTCAGCCTTATCAGGCAATTTTGGAAGTTTCAAGCTTTGAAAATAATTCCTATGTAACTGTGGGCCCGCCGCGCGATCACAATATAAAACAGAAAGTAGGAATGTTAAAATGTCGGATCAATGTCACTCATACGTCTTCTTTGCGGGAGAATGCCTTGTTGATGGGCGACAGGATTGACAGGGTTGGCAGAACCGTAGATTGACATTATAAGGCTTAACTTAACAGTAAGGTGTTGTTAATAATGAACTTAATCTGGGTACTTAAATCGGGTCTGTTCCAAAGGGATATGCAGAAGTTTAGGACTACTGCTGAAGTGACTGCTAATGCTAATGAACATTTCCTAATAGCGTAACCCAGTATTTTTGACCTGAAATCTAATCCAGGACCATGGGGTCAGCATAATATAGTCATGTAACATTCAGGCACATCACTTTTTTATGTTACCAAGTTATGCTATGAGTAGGTATCATGATAGGTGACTCAGAGTGATTCATGGTAACGTAAAAAACTAATTGTAAGATGTAGGTAGAAGGCTGCCAGCCATCGCTTTAAGCCTATTAGATAACATAATACCGATTTTCGTCATACAATGAACTAAAATATACAATGTGTTACAAAATACCCCGTAAAAAGTATAATTAATTATAAAAGCCAAAAATTTTGTCAGCTATCATGTCAGGGAACCAGATTATTTAACAGAAAGGCCTACGTACATATTTTACCTAATAATTGTCTACTTTAATAGTTTTTCTATTCATAAATGTTGTTGTTTTCCTTTTTTTGGGGTATGGCGTTACTATGGTTCTTAAATATTGTGAATGGACTCGTTATATAAGGCCCCATTTAACCACCTCTTGGCTTTACTGGTACCTAATTTTGTAACATCCTGTATAAAACATGTAGATACAAAATGTCATTATATTAGGTACAAGCTATCCGAAACTGTCTGATTTTCCCAATTGAACATGAACCTTATTATTTTGTATTAAAGTTGAAAATCTATCAAAGAATTTTGAAAGATTGGGGTAGCTTGAGGTGCTGGCCTCTGTACGATTATACATCGAATTAATGACATGTCGTATTATGGAAACACTGTTGCATTTTTTATGATTTATCTCATGTCTAGTACTCTCTTATCATAATAGTAACACACATCAAAATGTGTGTAGGGTTATTCAAGTGAAAATTAGCGAACCCCAGCTATTTGTTTTTAAACATTATGGAACACTAGGCACGAACCACTACGAATATTTACATAAATTTCATAACAAATTACATATTAAATGCCTTTAATTATTTAAACCCATGCCAGCCAACTTTATGATTATGTGAATAATTAATTAATTCAGATCAAGCAGAAGTGGAAAATGTTATAGAAAAGGCGATTGTCGAATGTAAATGATCTCCGGAAAGTTGGTCGAGCCAGATAGAAAGTTGAAGTGACGCATTCCCAACGAGCTGTGAAGATTAATAAGGGTGGAGTTAATTACTTTTAGGCAATACAACACCAAGCTACGCGGACCAACAATTAATGGAATAAATTACAGAATAACTGCTATCACGATTCTAAACTTAAAAACTTGTAGTAGAAAGGAGGTTATCAATTAGTTTGTATATTTTTTATGTAGATACTTTTTTAAGTAATTTTGTATTATATGAACTAAGTAATTTTCAAAATTATTTTTCCTCTGGCACACATTACAAAATATCGTCCCATATTTTGTGAGTCTGGTAATTGACTTTGAAGATAAAATAAAATTTTGTTTAAAAAAATATATCATTGAGATTAGCCCGTATTAATTTTCTTTGGAAACCGCAAATTTGAAAAACACATCATTACCTAATACTTAGATTTTCTTATCATACTTTGAAAATGTAATGTTACAACAGTCTTGTGGGTAATCCGCTACAGAAGTTCCGTTTGGATGGTTTCCCAGTAGGTTCTAGGTCTGTATAGACGTCAGTATAGATGTGCATTTTGACGCTAAGCAGTAGTATGCTAACATTGTTGTACCCCGTTTTAAAGCGCCGTAAAGGAAACAATACTGGACAACTCGTATAACTGGCGTTTCAGGGTGGACCGAGATAAAACAAAACAATGAATAAAGATGTACAGAATAAATAAATAGTTCTAATGAATGGGACAAAAATAAAGGCACTTACTACTTAAACTAGTTATGTAAAATCCGCACGCACATTGTACAGGCTCGTAGCACGTACCATTATGAAATTCCCGCCAACGAAATATTAAGTTCCTATTCATAATGCGGTTATGGTTGGGTATTTCGCCGACCACAGACGACGTGTCGCCCGACTGCAGATCAGTAGTGCTGAACCGCTGGAACGAAAATGAGTTTTCCGATTCCGAGGAAGAAAAACTGATAAATCACCTGGTTTATCAACCCAATATCCTGCACTGTACTATACTTCTCACGAAACGAAAACTGTCTCCCAGAAAATTCAGAACTAACTGGAATACGGCGCTGCAGCAATCTGGAGTTGGGTTCGGAATCATGATGTCGTAACGAGACGTCGTCTGCTGCTGTCGGCGTAACTCGTACCTTTAACCGGACAAAAATCCAAAGTTCAAGTAGCTACTGCGAATTTCATAGAAAACCTAATAACACTTTGCTGGACCTAGGAATCGAACCCAGGACTTCAAGCCTAGCAGTCGCGCTTGCGACCTCTAGCCTAATGAAGTAATTTAAGTTCCTCCACAGATGAATAGGAACTTAGCATTACAACCAGATTGTACCAAATGTTGCTATTTAATGTTCTTTAAGTTCTACATTTATTACGTATCTAGTTTAAAAGCAGCATGCATGTCTCATTTTGTTTCCCTAAAAACCGCTAGCCATGTAAGTATATACCTTTTTATATATGTCAAGGGACGTTTCAATAACTGGAAACGGCAGCACCCACAACCCCTTTATGTAATTGGAAAAAAGTGATGAATGGGATTATACCATTTCGTTTGTAAACCGAGTAATTTACGAGATTATTGCGGTATTTATAACCTTACCTTGTCACAGGTACGGTGTAGAGGTAGAATTTATTTTTATGTATTGCGAATGTTGTGATATTTGATAGCTTTTTGAAAGAATTAATATCGCTAATGAAAGTACAATTCATCACTTTATGTTTTTAAAACGTGTCATTATATTGTAGCAGTCTTTCATAATGAAAGTTTAGTATATATTTTGTGGATTCCCTTTCTGTATGCTGATCTGATCGCTACTGGAGCGAGTAGTGAAGGTCAAGGTAGTACCTACCTACAGCAAATAAGTTGTTGCTTTGGATTATTGCAATCATTCCACAAAAAATCGCATAAAAATTGGCAGGAAAATTGATGACGTTTTTATTGTAATTTAACGTGTCTGATTTATAGACTTTGGATCGGCGATTTGAAGAGAAGGGAAGCCATTCTCCCGTGAAACATTTTTGAACGTCTCTTTTAGATATATCAATGTCACAGGATATTGAAACATTAAAATAAGAATGATTTAACATCCGGCGTTATGTGAAAACATAACGCCGGATGTTAAATCACTTAATAACTACAATATCAAAAATATCAATATCAAAATGAAAATTTTGAAACGAATTTTACGTTTGTGCTGTGCTAAGCATTTTATTAGACGGGTAACTGGGTGTCAAACGGGGTGAATAGGAATGCAGGGGTGAATCGAGACAAAACTTTGAAAGGGAATTTCAGCTTTAATTATTATATTTAGATGCCAACAAGGTCTTCTAATGGTTTATTTAGGTTAATTTAGGAACAATATTAGAGTCCCTTACTCCAACAAACTATAATAAGTAAAGCTAAAAATCCCTTTTAAAGTTTTGTTTCGATTCACCCCTGCGTCCCTATTCACCCCGTTTGACTGTAGCTTAGTTTATAATAATTATAATCTTATACTGGAGTTTATTAGGCCATTGTGTAACAGCGTGTCTGTCAATCATATGATTCATCAGGCTAGTACGTACCTCCACAAAACACTGGAACTTAAGCAAAAGTCGGTTTTCGAACAAATCATACTACATAATATATAATAATAATTACAGACAATTATTTAACAGCCAAGAACCTCAATGGACATCTGAAGAGGCTTTCATTAGACGGCTGGATCGGGGGCTACATACAGCAAGCGGTACTCATGGAAACGGCATGCAATGTGAGAAGTTCCTCTCTCTGGAGCCTTCCTTAACCACCGGTAGCTTGGACACTGTTCCCGATATCGGTGGTCTGACTATTTTTTCATATTTTTGTGTGAGTGTTTTTGTAGATATTGTAGTTTATAAAAATATAATGTAAATAAAGAAATACGACAACAATAATAATAATAAAATTTGAAAAAAATCAAGTACAATAGTAAAACTATAGCTAATTTACCTAGTAACTATTATTCCCTGTACCCCACACTAGGATTCCCTGTGTCGTGGGGTACAGTCTTTCCCCAGTTTAAAATGAATATGCATTAATTGTTTTGTTACAAGCTTAAATTACATTAATAATAGGTATAATTATGTTACAATTCAATAAATGTCTTTCAATATGTATGAGGTCTGAGGTCGTGTCTGTATGAACATACGACAAAATAACGCTATTGTTATTTCGATTTATATTATGTCGAAGATTCGTTATTTCACGATAAATACAAAGGATTTTAATCTATCTACCACTTACAAATAAATTGAATCTCTTAAATTTAGTCATTTCCACATTATTACGCAGTAACTATCGTTATTTCGCCGTTAATCCGTAATCTTTATTAAGCCCGTAGCCGTGAAATGCGTAATCTCTATCGAGTTCGTAACTGCTAACTTGCAAAAATATTCGCTGCACAGATTATTATTAGACATCGATCACCCACAGTTCTGTTAACGACTAACAATAACAATTACGCTACGGACCTATTACGATCACGGTTTGGTACAATTAATTGGGCGGAGTTCATGGTATTATCAATGGCCCGTCCGCCAATATACAATTAGTTTGATATTCATATAAGGAGTTCTAATGTTTGTATAAAGGTAGAACCTGCATACTTATAATTGTTTTTGTAAGAACAAAGGAACAATTAAAATTGACGAAATTCGAGAGGTATGGGGAGACCGACAGACGCTTAGCTAAACTATACATTTGTATTAGTAGGCATGTATTGCGTTTTCTTGAAGATGAGTGGTAGTTCCAAGAAATTCACAAACAGCCTCTCTTTAGGTACCTAAGTACTTAAGTAACTTTTCTTTGTTCGAAGACATCATACTTATAAATTCTGACGATCAATAAAATTGATTAACAATCCCGAAGAGTTATTAATTGTTCTTTATGTATTTTACAACAATTTAATAGTTTTGAAGCTATACCATTATTGTGAAAGCCCTTTGTGTAGTTAAGCTTAACATTTTGTAGGCAGATTACACTTTAGATCATTTTATCAAGGTTAAAAACACAACACAATTTATAAAAGCAAAATATATATCTCTTCTAACACCAATTCTCTGTTTTTGATTCAATATGTTATCATGTTTTGCAGTAATTCAGTAAATCGTATATTATACGCGATGTGTTTTCATCTCCTAGACAATTTATCACTGAAACAACCTCCAAAACTACAGAAAATAATTGCAGATTTATGTGTGTACAATTTTTATCTATTCTAAAATAAAAATACATTATAAATCTTTCGTTGTTGTCGTCATTTTACAAATCACAGTTTCATAGCTATTGTTTTCATTTCCAGTAATGTGTTGATCGATACTAATACTTTCATTTGCTTCTCTAAAATGTTTTATTGGTAGGATTGTACGCTAACGCTTATTACTACTATTAGTAATCTTTATATTTTAGTCTAACAGGCCACAGGAAATCTTAATTCTCTATTATTATCGCATGTTTGGAGGCCAGCTAAGTATCATCATCATAATTCTCAGCTTGTATTATTCCAATGCTGGGTTTATACCCAGCCTTCTTTATTTTTTGCCAACCTTCTCTGTCCCTTGCCTCACTCATCCAGTTTGCTTCTCTATGTTTTATGTCATCAACCCACCCTGGTCGCCGGACGTTTCGCTTCCCCATACTAGGATACCACTGTAACAAGCTTACTCCACCTACCATTGTGTCTCCTCGCTTATATTCACTTTAGTGTCACAATTCTAAATAATATGATGTCTAGTACTTTGGCGCGACGTCGGATTTCGCCAGCTACAATATGAAAGTATGTATTTGGTTAGTGTTATTGTTTCGTACTTATCAGCTGCGCTTGCAATCAAAAGAACGTATATTTTTTACTATCTTATCTATCTCTGGCCGGTCCGCCGGTGGCACTAGTTTCATCATCACTGTGGCGGATATAAAATCTTTCTTTCTTTCTATGAAGGGCCTTTTAATTACTTGAATTAACTTTTATTTAAATCAAAGCATTGTAGTACCAGACAGTATAATAAAATAGCGTCGTTACCTAGGTATTCAATCAAACCGTTAATTTGAAACGTCAACAAAAGTATGGCGTAATTACTGGCGATGAAACAAAATACTTTAAAGCTCATTAAAATAAATTGAAAACTGTTTCGAAATTCCGAAGGAAATAGCTCAGACCGTGGCACTTGGGACGAAATGACTTTCCCAACGGATACACCAGCATTTAAATGCCTTTACCGGAAACAAACGGTTCTCACTGTACTTTGACGTCAACATTTAAAAAATATAATAAATATGTAAGTAGTTTTCGCATTAAGCAACGAAAAGTATAAAAATAAGACTAACCAATTAAAAGATAGATTTTGTGACAAAACAAATGTTTAAGAATCTAATATTTCTTCAAGATGCTTATTTTTAAGCAATAATTCGAAGTTTTAACTTAATTTATTTTTCCTGTTAATTAAAAATAATTCACGAAAAGAAGGGATTTTTATAGACATTACCACTACTCGCCAACAAGATGGATTGCCTAAAAAATCAAACGTAACGGCAATTTGTCCTTAGATCTTGTCTCTACTTTTAACGGCTGATCTTGATTTTGAAATCGTTAATCACGTAACAATTATCCGTCAATTTGGAACTTGTCATTCGCCGCATTTAAGTTTGTAAATTGTTGTAGATTACTATTTAATATAATTTCCTATCAACAAAGGCCTGTTAGCCCTGTACGAATCTTAATAAGTACCTAGTTCAATTATATATTAAAATTAAGTAAGTGGTGAATTAAGATCGAAGATAAAAGTTTAAAAATAATTGAAATAATGTATTATAATATAAAATTACTGACGTGCATCAGCAGTCGGAACACAAAATAATTACCATCAGGAGTAGGTACTTAGATTCAATTAAAGTATTAACACGGTCTAAAGAACTCTACAGTAGTATTAATGTCTTACCTGTAATTGTCAGCCGTCGGATGGAAGGAAGCCAAGTATTGTACATGAAAAAAAGAAAAAAGCAGTTAAAAAATGTAAAAGCATTTAAATTTAAATCATATGAAATTGTTCCTTTAATTAAATGCTTACATGGCTACAATAATACTAATAAATAATAATTATTAAGCATGAATTTTATTATTTTCATAAAAGAAGTAAATTGTGTCTCATTAAATGATATCCCTGTTGAATTCATAATTTTCCATTACCGTGCATTTGTTGATACAGTTTACACGCTCGGGTTTCACTTAGAATATAATTTATTGAATACTCAAGAAAAGCGAATCCGTATGTATCAAACCAACGATAAAACATAAAAAACATCAGCATGATAAAGTTGGTTAATGCAAATAACTGAACCATAACGTAACAACAAAATATTAAGAACTAATAAGTGTTTGATATTTGTTTTAGTTATCAAACGAAAGTAATCTTAAAAAATATTTTTTACCAACATTATATTGAGTTACAAAGAAATTAAGTAAATGAGCTTCAGATGATACTTAAGGATTTTCCGTAATATAAAAAAAGTCATAACTTGTTTTAATTATGCAGTATACTAATGTTAATACTCTATGCCCAGTAGTGGAACAATAAAAGGGTTGATGGTGATGATGTTATACACAACTAAGTAGATATTCGGAACACCAACAAAATATGCAAACACTGCCCCAAACGTGCTTGACAACATTTTATGGGTATCTTCAAATATAATCATAAAATGTATATCATAGTTTAACCTCCCGTTAATGCCACTTACTATCATCCAAAAACGTCATCTGCGACGGATGTTGCGGACGTGACGTAGGTAGGATAACCTACAACACTTAAGACGGGATCACATCCCTACTTCATCGTTAGTTACTAATAGTTTTCGACATCTGGTTAGGACAGTCCTTTTAATTTATCATTCATCGATTTGGTTTGTGAGCATGTTGTTGGTAATATTATTATATTATTATTAGTCAATGTTTAGATTGTAAAAGTAATAGTAAATATAGGTAGTAGTAGTCATCGCCAGGAATGTTCCTTAATAGAAATGTACGTTGCACAGGGGGGTTCTGGGGTGGTCTATTAAGGGAACATGTGCTGATGGTGGATCTAGTGGGTAAGAATCCCACACTCCACGGTCTAACCCCCCTAGAGCGGAAGCCTTTAGAAGGTTTCCCCCCGTAAAAAAAAGGTAGCGGTTGTCACAATGGTACGAACATGATTGTGATGCGCCGATATGAAGGATTTCTTACCACAGAGGTTTAAAGTTAAAAATATAATGCTGCAGGTGGCATACAATCGGTCAATAAATATTATAGGTCCTTGGAAGTCTATGAAGGAGGCCTTTGTTCAGAAGTGAACCTTCTGTAGATAATTATTATAATTTTTATTATTTTATTATTATGATGATGACGATGATGAAAAAGAAAAATGAAGGAGAATAGACCGGAAGCTGATCCCAACATAGCTGGGAAAAGTGACGAGACTATCTGCCTCACTGGGAAAGTACCTCCGCCTTGCAGAAAATCCAAGTGAAATAACACTGCTTTGAGCTGTGTCAGTTGTATTCCTTACAACGGCAACACGCAAGTGATACCCTGGTGTTACAAGCGTCAATATGCTACGGTAACCGCTTATCATCAGGTGGGCTGCATGCTTGTTTGCCACCTTAGTGGTATAAAAAAGTTGACCATTGATAGAAATATAAATATAATATAAAAATAAGACTTATAAAAATATACTTACCAGCTAGCTTTGAATGTGCAAGAGTTCCCTTTCGATGAATACAGGCGTGAAGGTATGTTAACTAGTCACATTATTGAAAAAAAGCCGATACTTTGCCATACAATGTGAATACACTATGATTACTTGGTTTTAGTTTTAATACAACTAGGCAGTTGTATTAAAACTAAAACCAAGTAATAATGGACCACTAAGCTAATGACGACATTAGTTCGCGGCAATTCACAGGTCGAGCATTATCATAGTGCGCTCGCGTAATGACTTTTTGACATAGTCTAAGCATACGAAGTTGGTGATAATCTTAAGTATGCAAGAGATGTCACAAACTTTAAGTACCAAGTTAAATCATATTCGGTACAGATTGTATTGGAAATGGAATAATAATGATTTGTTTCTTTATTTTGATTTAAATAAGCTACTAAATGGACTGAGTTAATATCAATTTATTTACTGCTGAGCATGAAATGTATCGCAATAAATTCAGTTCAGTTAAATTTTATTCAAAGAGATTTATGGTTTATTTTTTAAATATAGGTAAATAATGCTAAACTCGTAATATATTATTCAAATATTCTAATATATATTGAATTAATATTATTTAAAAAATGTGGCATATGGCGAAATGTGGGTGTACATTAGTACACCTCTGCCTAACCCTTCGGGGAATACAGGCGTGATGGTATGTATAAATATTATTTCATTCTCAATAGTCGTTAGTGTTGTGACATTCTGGGTTCAAATTCCCGGTAGATAAAAGTGTTGTTGGATTTTTAAATGAAATTCACGGAGATGAAATTGCTTGGAGTTTGGATTTGGTATAAACTTCACAAAAATCCTCCCTGCGTGCAGTACTGTGTATAAGCGAATCCATTTTCTCAAAAGGCTGGCTAACTTACTCTCGACTTCAGAAAAAAACACTTAGGGCCATCCTTTACTTCGTCGAGAAAAGTGGCATTTCCTGGAACCTCTCCAGCATAAAAATCTAAGTAACTTCGCAGAAATTGATATCATAAATTAAGTTATCAGTAAAAATACTTTATATACTGTGATATCGGTGTTGGTTGCTATGAAATAACGACGTTGTTCAATCGCCTGTATCTAATGTTAAACTGAGCTTGCCGCAGTCAGTCTAAAGGTGAGTGACCATTCTTAACATTATCGAGTCTTCTGCGTTTCTCGTAAAGCACGTTAAGCCATCGGTTCTGGCTGTACAAACATCATCAACAATCACGGAGAACAACTTTTTAGAGACTCTCAGCTCTAAAACTTAGACATCAGAATTCGGTATCAATACTAATAGGTAATGCCTGCCTACATTACAAACTTATCAGTAATAGTGATGGTTAATATAGCTTATAGCATTATAAAGTAGCATGCTTAATAAATGTAGCATAAAGCAAATGATATCGCGGTTCGCACTTTATGCTATAATGCTAAAGCTATTTTGCTTTATCGCATAACACTCTGTCTCTGTATCAAGTAACTGCCGTCGGGCACGGCCCGCCCGTTTTGCCTTAACATAACAGGCACAGTAGGCATATAAATTAAGCATGCTATAATATAGCACATAAAATCGCATGCTTAAAAAATTAAGCATATAGCATTAAGCATGTTATTGATTTATAGCAACTTTGAACACCACTAATCAGTAACGAAGAATGATTACCAGAAAAGATCCATTTCAGTGCTCCTATTAATAATAATTGGTGATTGATGATTAATCGAACATTTGATGACTTGAAAGAGAATGACCGAACGCCTAATGATCGATTCGCATTATTAGCCAGGGGATTGCCGGACCGTCAGCTATTGTCTGATATAAATGACCTAAGCATTATAATAAAGAGACATAGATATTAAAGTTGTTTAGGTAATTTAAAGCACCGTCGCTCCCGGTTGTCAAGCACACATCCTATGATCATCGCGAGTATGCAGAAGCCCAAAATGCGTAACAACCAGTTGGTCCTCAGGATATCGCTTCGTGAAAAATACTAATATTCAGCCGCACCTGATTAGACTGGGAGCGGGATACTTCATATTATTATATCTGGTCGTAAGTGTAGTGTATATAAAAGGTAATATAGTAATTAATCAATTGGCTATGCTACAGCTCCACACGAGTCTCCTCTGAAATGAGAGAGCACCATGCTGTCCTGGCGCGGGTTGGCAGCCTTCACACGCCACTGTTGACAAAACCAAGATTCCGACTATGATTTCTTTCACCATTAAACACTTGCAAACATATTATATGGGTTTCGTGAATACATTCACCATAATCGTAGTGGGCTATGGACTGGGTCAGACTGGAGGCGGAAGGCGGAGAACCGGGTGTTGTGGCGCGAGGCCAATGTTCAGCAGTGGACTATGATAGGCCGATTTGTAGTGGGCTAGCTTTCACCGCTTTGAACGCTCATTTCGGACTCCCAGTTGGTGGGACTTAATTGTTTTAAAACACCTCTCCTAAATGCTTTTTCGAGAAATAAAAGCTAATTTTCCCTGTCACCATTTGATCGTGGTCAAAAGTATCATATTACATCATAATCCTTCTTCACGGTTCAGATTTTCCCTTATATACCAAATTTCACCAAAATTGGTTCAGTAGCTATATTATTTATTTGTAGTAACTAGTGTGCGACTCTAAATTTTAATTGGGTATTCTTGAATTAGATACGTGGTAGTTTTTTGTTCCAAAGAATTGTAACGAATGCTCTGAAATTCTATGCATACACAAAAAATATGCATATTTCATATTTTTTATGAACATGCTGGATGTGAATTGTGAAGTTCCATCATGTATGGCTTTTATGAAAGCTTTCCACTGCTTCGTCACTCACTGTAAACATAAAAAGCCTTTTTAAAACTTAGCTATGTGCAACGTCCGGGGACGTAATGTACCGTATAATTCTCTCTCGCGACGTGTATTTGTCATGTGCAGTTGACTCATATAAACTTGTGTTTCCATTATTATGTACTATGCAGGTAAAATGCAAGTTGCAAATACTTGAAAGCTTGTAGGTATGTTACTTGCGCAATGGATTGTAGTACCTATTTACAGTTGACGACGTCTGTGGTCTAGTGGTTTGAGTGTCAGATTGCTGATCACGAGGTTATGGTTTCGATTCCCACAGGACATAAATATTAATGTCATGTAAATAAGTGTTTGTGTTTGTGTGATATGAAAAAGTATAATATGAGTATTATATCCATTGTCTAGTTCCCATATTACAAGCTGTGCTTATTTTGGAACTAAGTCGTGCTGTGTAAACTGTCCCAAATATTTGTTTATTACCTGCTTTAAATATAGTGTGTGTGCCTTTAACCAGAAGCCCAAAAAGCCTGACAACCAGTCTTTTCTCAGAATATCGGTATTGTACAGAAATTGGATTGCAGTCGCTTCGTGTAAAATACTGATATTCAGCCACATCTGGTTAGACTGGAAGCCGACCTCAACACATTGGGAAAAGCTTCGGAGGTTGATTATGATCTGCCTAGAATATACATACAGGTAATACGTAATACGAATACTAACGACCTTAGAATTGCTTAAATAAAGAGCAGTCTATGTGTCGACGTAATAATGTAAAGTTTAATTATCTCTCGCTTAAACGGTGAAGGACAAACGTGAAAAATGCCTGAGAGATTTTCTCGACGTGTGTATTCTCCCAACCCGTATAAGGCCAGTGTGGCGGACTATAGCCTCATTCCTCTCATTCTGACAGAAGACCCGTACCCAGCAGTGGGACAGTATATGGGTTGATGTTGTTGTGTTTTCACGTGTCCTACCTTATGAAACTGTTAATTTTTTTTAGCTTCGAAATTGACATAGTAAGCATGTGCGTTACATGGTTTCTTAAAACATTTATAATTAGGAAGTTTCAGATATCCACGTTACCTAAATACACTCTTTAACCTTCAATTCGTTTACATCACATAAAATGTTGTATTTCATTACTTTCGGTAGTATATTCAGGGGATTTATGAACGGTAGGTTCACATAAATTTATTATAAGTACCTATAGCTATGACTGAGAGGGATTTTGGCACTATCCCTTTATTTTATTACAGCTGCAAATTATCATAGCGCACGCCTCCCACACGCTGGCGACCAGAACAGTTTCATTTATCAAATAAAACGCGCCCGGCCAAATAACTCTGTTATCTTAATTACACAATAGAAAATTTGTAACTTTTATACAGTTCGCTATAAAATTTGAACACGTGATTTTTATTATAACTGCGTAATTTATTGTATTTTATCGCTATTGAAATATTATTTAGATATAAATTTACTTATATCACTGTTGAAAAAGAACATGTTCCAGGTTTTTTTATTCATTTGTACCTGTACGACCGTTGAGTTTGATGATTTTCTGTTGGTCTAATTATTATAATTACGATTTAAAAGACAGTTTCTTTATTACGTCACTTCGCGATAAAATGTGATGTGTGTGTATGTGTGTGTGTGTGAACTTGAACAGTTCTCTTTTAAAAGTTAAAAAAAAAAAGAAAAAATTCAAGAAAAGTAATGGCTACCAGGTTTTAATTATGTAAGGTGTTTGATATAAATCTTGAAGGTATGTGTGTTATTCTTATAAATTACTCGTTTTACTGTAGTCAAATTGTCTTGTAGATCGATCGTCAGCGATGTTGTGTTGTAAGGTAGTGACGAGGATCCGTGGATGCCTCGGCGACGTTTGTTTATTGGACATCTGCCACTTTCACATGTCGAGATCACTCCAACTACCGTCTTCATGTCATCGGTTCATATTACCAATATATTAAAGTATGGAACAAACATACCTTAGAGATTTTTTTCGACGGTTTGTGAAGTCTGCCAACCCGCACTAGGATAGGTGGACTATAACGCAATCCCCCTCAATATGAGAGGAGACCCGTGCCCAGCAGTGGGACAGTATATGGGTTGATGATGATGATGATGGAACAAACATACATAAACATAACTAGGCAGGGAGCCAGAAAATACAGAACGCCACCCGTTTCAAATCTTGCATCAGTACTTTTTTTACTTCTTCCACGTTCATATATCTTGTTACACACACGCGCCAGTTACGAGTAGGTCTACTACGCACCTGACCTTTTTGAAATGCATTAAGTATAGATAAAATCTTTTTAATAGTAAAGTATAAAGTTTAGGTAAGAAAATTGTAAAATAAATAAAAAAACGACATACGAATAGACTCGAGGCTTTTAAGCCTTGGAACTCGACTCGGTTATGACGGTTCACGACTCACTTGAGTCTTTAAACCGTGAACCGCCTTTTAGGAGTTTATAATTATAATTCGAGATTTATTTTTAGACTGAGTCAATTAAAAAAGACTCGGGTTTGTATATTATAAGCCGCGAGTCTTTCAGTAAAAGACTATTAAGTTTTTTCTTTTTGTGCTGTCTTCTGAAATTAGTAAAAAACCTCAAGTTGTAGGTATTATAGTGTAGTCTTAAAAATCGAAACTAGCTAAAGACTTAAAGCCTCGAGTCCTTTTATCACTTCAATATCGGGCCCCCAATTTTGCAAAGTTGTAAATACTTGAGCTTTTCACAAAAATAGTTTTGTGAAAAGCTCAAATATTAACAGCTTTTGTGTTTCCACGTGTTTCCAAACACGTTGGATTCTTACCCAATAATATAAGTTCTTTGTCTGATACAGACCATGATACAGAAGAAAATCCTAGTGTTGGGCAAAGTCTAACAGAAAAGTCTTCCTCCCACATATCTTATTTTCCCTCATAACTAGATAATCATTATAATTAACATTATAGCCCCAACCCCTAAACGTCAAACCCCAGTCAGCCTCTAAACGTTTACCTACTGTCAAACATAGGCCTTAATTACCGGTATAGTGCGCTCTTATTTGGAGTATTAGCATACTCGCTATGCTTAGTGATCACAGTATGTTTATTTAGTCCTACACAGAAGGACACTGTCACCCATGCTCATTAAATAACCCTTCAGTGACCTTAAACAACACCCACAGGATGGGTTTCAGTTTGATCAAAACCCGAATAGTAATTTTACTTATGTTTCAGTTTAGCATTGAGTAGTTCAATTTTAAAAAATGCTTTTCTTTGACATAAAACCTTACCTGAACGCACAATTTTAGAAAAAAAAAAACCTTTTAAATAAAAAATAATTTATCCGCTTTATTTGCCTTATCTTATGCATGCATGCAAAATAAGTCAACGTGTGTAGCTCTGAAACTATTTTCAGTTGCGGGATAAAAGTTACTTAGCTATTTGATCTCTGAAAATTAGATTTTTTGGCTTCAAACGAGGCAAACTTTCTTGCCATTCGTCTTCCAAAACTTTATATAAACCAAACTAAGTAGATAACGAGCAGATATTAGATACACTTCGAAATCTTTATTTCTTATTGTTATGAGACATAATCTTACTTAAAGGTACTTAAATACATATAGATAAGTTCCAAATGATAGTAATGAACATGAAAACCTAATACCTACCTACATTTTTAAATTTTCAATTTAAATACTAAGTCGTCGTTCTCTCAAAGGCAAAATTGCAGAAAGGGCTTTTAAAACCTTACAATACTAAAAGGCAATTTGCGAAGTAATTTATTTTGGAGTTTTCCCTGGTTTAATTCATACAGTAAGACTAAGCTTTGGACTGAGACGATTTATCTAAACATTCAATTAATTATCCGTTTTTGAATAGACCACGACTAAGACCGAATTTACTTACACAGGTTGAATGGCTTGGTTCTAAATATGAATCTTGTTTAAGCTTCATTGGATTCAATTCATCGGATTTCAGCCATCTTGATTTAATTTGATTGGTCCAAAATTAATAGTTACTGTCTTATACAGATTCCCCAGAGACCCTCATTCGTATGTTCCGGTTAAAAAACCATGACGTTAATAAAAAGGTTTCATTTTGCACTTAATTGGTTACAATTCATTTATTTACATACTTTACAATAGACTTACCAAAATAATACTTACATAATATTTACAAAATATACATACTTACCTATACCAAAACAAGAAAATTGATTACGGAATTCTAAATGATGAATGATAAATAGTGCAAGTATAAGTATATGCAACATGGATAACGTGTGTGTAATAATAGTTTGCACCTGATTGTCATCTTACTTCGAAGGCAATAATCGTGTGTTAAACGTATGTTTTATGACTAATAGCCGTACAGCCACATGTTATAACGATAACATTTGTCACATGCTTGTTCACAGACATCCGTAGGCGTTCAATAAAAATGCTAGCTGCGTAATAAACAAACATAAAGCTTACGAGAAGTTTTGTAAAGAACGTCGTCGGTAATGGTACCGACGTTCATAAAAAGTTTTTTCAGAATTTTATTATCTCTCAGCCTAGAAAGATAAAAACTATACCTATTCATACATAAGTTCTTAGCAAAACCAACGTTAATACAACATTAATAATTATGGTTTATTCGACTTTATTATATACAATATAAAGTTCACTCGCAGGGCTAAAAAATGCCATGGTTGTGGCGAATGACATCCTATGGCCATGACAAGGCAGTGCGGTTTTTAGTGTTTTTAGTCGGCACGAGACCGACATACCGTGCCGCCTTCCAATGTGGCAGATGATCCATGAGTATTTTTCGTACAAAAAAGGGCTAAAAAGTCCAGAATACGATTCACTATAGAAAATTACTAAGGATTTGCTATGGGTTCCAAATATGAATCGAGTCCAGAGGAATTGCTGCATATTTCCATTTTAGTCACTCAGAAAGCCGCAAACTTCATTCATCAGTCATAAACAAAAATTTGCCCGACATTATTTTTTGCGTTATTTCGCTGTTGTACCTACCTTTTAAGTAGGTTCCAGAGTCAATACAAAAAAAGGCTCGAAGTTGGTAATTGATAGATGGAGCGAAACAATTTTTTTCACCGCACGTTTGACGTGAAAGGTCTGGTAACAAAATTTGTGTTGTGCGATGTACTGGGTCAAGATGAATCGTTTAAGAACATGACCTTTGGACATTGGTTTTTATGATTTCGTTTATATTTATTAAACTAAATAATAATATGATATTTTAGGCGTTAAATAATCTAATATTCATCGACGTGTACAATTTGGGGGTCTTCAAGTCACGAGTGAATAGGTATCTTCTAGGTAAGCGTGCTACATCTTAGACCACATCGTCACTTACTATCAGGTGAGATTGTGGTCAAACGCTAACATCTCTTATAAAAAAAAACAAAAATAATATGCGATGTCAGTTTAAAATAAGTTGTTCGGAAGAGCAGGTTTCACGGAATGTTGTAAAACAAAAAGTTATTCGTTATCATCAGTACCTACTGTAACTCTATTTTGGTTAATGTTTTGGGTGAATATGATATAATAACAATCACCCGAACCACTTTTTTTACGAACCCAACAACAATTGGGGTTCTTTAATTTGTAATTTACCCTTTTTGTAATTCCCATGCCACCGAGAAAATCTCTCAGGCTTGTAGGTGGATTAAGTCGATGAGAAATATTTAATTACTAACTGACACAATAGGTACGATTTCGAAAAGTCACAGTAGCGTATTATAGAACACGAGACCAGCTGACGATGAAATATAAAAGGTAGTTAGACTCACCATAGACTATGGTGAGTCCAACGTCATATCACTACATCATCAATGCTGTATGCTACCTTCCATAAAGGTACGTCATCGGAATAACCCATGAATTACCTCATTTTCGCTCGTTTCTATCGTTTAAGTATTTTTTTCCATAACTATGTCATAGACATACTACCATAAATCTGATCTTGAAAAGTAACAATATTCAATAATAATGTAGGTAGCTACGCCGTAAATTACACAACCAACAAATAGTATATACAGATGCCAGAATAAAAATTAACTACGAGTATATAAAATTTCATGGCTTCTATCTGGTTTGGTACCTACACTACGCGTACTTGACCAATATTTTATCAATCTATTTGAATGGATACGGGCGAGACAGGTTAACTACAAATAGAAATAGGAATGGGGGACAGGAAATAGGTATGGGGGCCCCAAACTAGGGCACAATTAGACGGTTACTATTTTCACAAACAACAATGCCAACTGGCATGTTGGAATTAATGGTAGGAATCAAAAGCTTGAGACTGTATTTTCTATCCGTTGTGTCGTGAGCGTAATTTGCTTTGTTATTTAAATGGCTAGGAGTTTCTCTCAACGTTTGTAAGCCATCAATTGCACTTTTGTACTTTGGATTTGTTTGATTTGTTGGACAACAGCTAAACAATCGGCATGAAGCTAGAAAAGCAAATTTAAAAACGTTCATCTATGAACTTTTTAGATAAGTATCTGTAAATGTACCGGATAAAAATTGCGTAATATCATTATTACACCTCATGCCAGCTTAATATGTGCACGAGGCTTCTGATGTATTTGATTATTATTATGTTCATCGATTTTTATTATAATTATCGTCATTACCAGCTTTTACCTGCTCAACACATACTAATGTTGGTTATGGTTATTATTGATCCGTTTTTAGGGTTCCGTACCCAAAGGGTAAAAACGGGATCCTATTACTAAGACTGCGCTATCGGTCCGTCCGTTTGTCACCAGGCTGTACCTATCTCATGATAAAAATAAATACATAATAAAATTAATATTTAAGGCGGGCTCTTGTAACCCTTCATGCGCGAGTTCAACTCGCACTTCGCCGATTTTTTCCATTTCTGCGTTAATTATATTCTATTGACTCTTTTCATGCTATCGGCAATGGACGCCACACCATCTTTAATACGTCGTGTCACAATAGAGGCTTCAGATCACAAGTATGTAGTCCTCTATCAGATTATGAATTCCAAAGGGCAGATATCTCAAAATAAATCTCTATAGATTCTCAGGTTTTGAACTTGGTTAACCTGTTAACCATAAGTCAAAGTGGCACCTTATAATCTGAAACTTAACCAAGAGTTTAGTGACCCTCCACCGAGGTACTAAAATTGCTACTCAATCATTTTTAAACGACTTCGAAAAAGGAGGAGGTTCTATGTTCGACTGTATTTTTTTATGTATGTTCACCGATTCTCATTTACTCTGAAGTCTACTTACAAAAATATACAATATCCTAGGATTTATGAGGTTCGTACCCTGACAGAAATCTCTGTTCACGATCAGCTGATCACAGCTGTATAAGATCGGGAAGCTCTTATAGTTACTGTTGATTGATAATATTATTTTTAGTCTCTGGATTCAAGTTACTCTGTGGACCTATAATTCTTATTGATTTTTCAACCTTCATAGTCGATAAAATAATTGGGAAAAGGCTTGGAAGACAAATAATGCTATCGATTGAGCATTGTAGCGAATTAGTACATAATTTTATTATAGGATACTACAGATACTACATACTGACAGAATGGCACTTCATTCCTCCCCGCGCTACCAATTTCGGCGGACTGTGGGAAGCAAGAATTAAGAGTGTGAAGCACCACCTAAAACTTATCCAAAAGAAATTGATAAACTTATGTACGAGCTCATAAATCTGATTTTATTTTATTTTTCTTAGGTACCTACCGATGAATCAGTAAAAGTGGTGCAATTTTAAATTATATATTTTTTCATGAATTTGAAATTGTTCGCTTGAAAAGTTGAAGCATTTAATTCCGGGTTCTTGGCATAGTTCCAAACAACGCCCGCATTACGCTGCACACGTAGGTAACTATGCAAATTGTCCGCGATTTTTACAAAAAAACAACACGACCGTACATTTATTCACGTTAATTCCCATACCAGTGAAATGTAACAATTTTGGCAAACTAAGGGCTACAAGATAAAATGTTATATGTCGACGACGTCTGTGGTCTAGTGGTTCGTGTGCCGGACTGCTGATCATGGGGTCGTGGGTTCGATTCCCACAAGACACAAATATTTGTGTGGGTAAAACATGAGTATTTGTGTTTCTTATGTATTATAATTACAACAAAAAAAAAGTATATAAGTATTATATCCATTGTCCAGTACCCATACTACAAGCTCTGCTTAGTTTGGGACTAGATGGAGTTGTGTAAAATGTCCCAAAAATAAATAAAAAATGTAGTCTTTTTATTTAATATAAATAATATCAGTATACATATAATTTGAAATATTGTCTAATGTCACCAGAATATTGTTTAGGTGGAAAAATAATAAGTTTTGTACCCCCAGGCCTGGTCAAACACTTCAGAAATAGAACGTAGTTATGAAATTTCATAAATTATCATCATCATTTTCTGAGGCTACAGAAAATTAAGGTTCATTTACACGAAGCCATTAAATTTCCTATTGCATGCTATAAATTCAAAAATAACAATATTGTTTGCACAGTATCGATTATATCGATAGTGTCCATACAATATTGTTATTAATATTTTATCCAACTATATTCTGCCTCCAATGTAATGTACCTCCTGAAAAACGTGATAGTAGGTATAATTGCAAATAAATTGAACTAGGTATACGCATAGGTATTCAGGGCTTCTTTGAATGTCTGAAAGTACTTATATGGTGTCTTTCAAACATTCAATATCACTCTACTAAAAACACAAAAGTTACCTACATAACACGGAGCGAAATCAATTCTTACTAAATGCATTGTCAAACACGTGTTTACGAAGGTGCCTACGCGTTTTCGATAAGGGTGTTATTTAAGGCTTTTAATGATCTCATTCCTTTAACACCCCACGTGCGAAGTTGATTCCAAGTTTACCCACGCGAATCCAATCACCCCTTGTAATGTTATTATACATACATTTATGTATAATCTGGTATATTGCAATAACCAGGTTAAAATGAATTCTGTATAGCAATCTCGTGCTGAAATTGAACGTACCTGTAGGTAACAAGCGGTGTTGTGACAGAAATTTCTTTGTGCTTTACAAAATTGGAATAAAGATTTGCAATATCGAGGCCATCGATTTATTGGAATGTATTTAACAGTTAAATTTACATATTATTAATATTACTTACCGTTTCTTTTTCGCAATCATATTGTGAGTATTAATATAATAACTAATTATGGCCTGCTTAAATAATGAAAGAAGACAGCGTGAGGAAAACGGCATCACTGAGAAATTTTATCAACGGCGTGTGAAGTTTGTCAATGCGAACAAGGCCAGCGTGGTGGACTACAATCAAATTGTCTCATTCTCATTATAGATTTGAGGTAACCGAGCCCAGAAGTGCGACAAGGGCAATTTAAAAAAAATGTTTTTTTTTTTTTAATATTTTTATGTAGTACGTAGTTACATTCTCATTGGCCTAGTGGTCATTTGTTGCAAGCGTGGCTGCTTAAGATTAACTTCTAAGGTTGGATAAAGCGTTATTGAAAATTTTATTATGATTTGGAGTTGGAATTTGGCTCAGATCACATCATATAATATCGCACTAAATACATTTTTTTGGTAGAATATATGTAGGTATTTGTGGACAAGATGTGGTGTCTGAGCTAAGCCTGAGGTTCAGTAATGAGATCCAGTGTAATAATATTGTGTAAAAGGACCTATATACGTGTTTGCCATGAGCTGCCAACTTAACGATTTTACATCGCTCTACGTTGTAAGTAACAATATTGTGTGGGGTTATTTGTCAGACTTCAGACCGTCATGCCTTGTTTTCTGACTTAAAAAAATGGTTTATCTATACCACTTAGACCAAAAATGACAATTAAATTCATAGTTTCTGAGAGAGACATCGTTGCTGTAAGTTTCATTGTTTATTGTTATCAGTGATTGGATTAGTTTTTAATTATATTATTTTCAGTTATTCAGTTACAAGCTGATCGGGTTTTTCGGCTCGTAAAAGTTCACTTGTGAAAATGAGCTTTCTAATGACCGCTAGTACAGTGACCGACTTCAAAGCATAAGGGCGTTACAGACGGGGAATATACTATAATATGGATATAAAATATTATAGTATCTTAAGGTATCACACACGGTTAAGATACTATAATATATCCCCTCGAATAATTCTCTCATTTTTAGTTAGCATACGAGTAGCATGTTAAGATATATTTTGCATCTTAACATACAATTATTGTATCGCTCGGTATCTTAATATAAAATTTCCATATCGCTCGATAGCTTAAGATACTGTAATATGAAAATATATAGTATCTTAGTTCATACAAAATGTATAGTGAGTGATATTTTATCTTAATAAAAAATAATATAGTATCTTCGCCGTATGTGACGCTCTTTTATGATTATCAGTTTCGTAACGTAACAGAGATAAAATAATTTATGAACTTAGAATTTAACCGTGCCAGGTTAGGTTTTAAAGATCTTTAAGATATACCTATTCAAAAGTGCAGCACTAAGCTCAAATTCGTATTTATATTATTGATAAATGATATTTATTTCTGCAAATAGATATTTTAAATACACTTTTACAACTCAATGTATTACATTTTTTTTAAAGTAGACCGACAACCTCTGAGAAAAAACACCGAAACAAAATCAGAGAATCATAACCTCTTTAAAAGATCAGATATAGGATATAAGTAAACATGTGAGTGTTACAATGCAGGGCAATGTCTGAAATGGCCTCGTGAAAAAAGAGCCATAGCGGCTTTGAGTAGACCAGTCTCAGCCGACGGTACCTACGCATTAATCAGTCATTGTGTAGAAAAGTCTATACCATAGTAACTATAGGACATCTCATAATAATGTAACGGACCGGAATAGATTAAAAAAAAACAGTTTGAGTCGAGTTATTATTTTTAAGAACAGAAAAATTCCACCACACGTGACACTTTAACACGACTTTTGATTAGGTATGCCCCAGTCGCTAACCTAATAAGGAGTTGCTTTCAGTAGTTGAATGTTTTATATCTACAGTAATTTTAAGTTTAGTTAATTAACATTGGGTAATTCTATAGCGGCGGCACTGAAAAAATGCATCTTATTCCACATACATACTTATAATCCTCTCATTTTGATAAATATGAGAAGTTGATAGGAATACCAATGTATTCCTGGTTCATTGTTTTATATTACACATCATCATATTTTATTTACAGACTTACTGAAAAATACTAGCGATGATTTTATATATAATAAATTCGACAACTGAAATGTACCGCGAAGAGTGATATTGATACCATCTGTTATTACGCACTATGTTTTATTTATAATGCTGGTATATTTTTCAATAAGTATATTTACTGGATGTTTTTTTGGGATCGGGGTTTCAAATTATTTATCTACAGCTTACAAATAAGATGATTTTGTGTATCAACGCGGCATTCGCCATGGGTTCAGATTTAAGAAATAACTTACTTTTATACATGTTCTTGTTGTTTCCCGCGGTTTCACCTGCATCCCAAAGGGTTTTTGAGACAAACGGTAGCCTATGTTCTAGTACAAGATCTAATCTATCTCTGTACCAAATTTCAACGAAATTGGTTCAACGGTTTAGGCGTGAAAGCGTAACAGATAGACAGACTAGAGTTACTTTCGCATTTATAGAAATATATCAGAATAAGGATATCTATGAGTTCATTCCATCTACTTAATAAAATCCCACCGCGAGCCGCAGCTTTGTTTTTGTACCGACGATGATTTATCATTGAAATTTCAATTTTATTATCATGATGTCAAGCCATATTCCTATTCGACGCGAAAAAATTGTCATTGGCCTTGTCGTGTCGTGCCGCCAGTGGCCGCAGGCCCTAACACTATCTGACTGACGACGCAATGTGGGTCTAGAAGTATACCATTATTCAGAAGAGTTTATTATATAACATACTTAAGGCCGCTGCATACTTGACGGGTTTTTATACGGACGGGCCGGGACGGGAAGTTTTGAAAATATCGTTTCATACAAAATGTATACGTCACGTCACTGAGACGAGGACGGGACGGGAACGTGGCCCTCACGGGGCGGGAAAAACATCGTCGCTGACGATGTTTAGCAGGTCCCGTCCCGCCCGTGCCCCGTGCCGTCCGTGTTTCCGCTACGTTTGCACAGTCACTCCGCTAGTTCCGTCGAGAGAAGTAATCATAATACTCATGGACGACGAGCCCGTTAGATCCAAGTCATTGTTTCGGTTCGTATGCATTTACACCACTGACCACGTTCCCGTTTTCAATGAGGCATTCACGTCTACGTCCCGTTCACGTCCCGTTGAGGTATTTTCTCGTTACGTATGCAGCGACCTTTAGATAAACACTTAGACCCTGTCTTGGTGGGTGCGAATGTGACCTGGACAGGGAAAGGCAAAGCAATTGCGGTGTTTAGTCGGTACGAGTTTGACATAGTGCGACTTCCCCAGGTAGTAGCAGGCCTGTCATGGTCGTGATGAATTTCACGGATCTCATCTCATAGCCATGACTAGTAGACCAGGGCTAGTTTAGGAAAGTGCGATTTTTAGTCGGTACGAGTCCGACATACCTACCCTGCCGCTTCCCCGGATGGTGGATGATCCATGACGATTTTCCATACTATATAAAAAAAGGTGGCAGACAATCCATGAGGACTTTCCGAATAAAAAAGGGAAAACACAAGACGGTATTTTGGGAAATTCCCACGAGTTCGGTTAAAACGAGATTGTCGCGTAACACCACTGGTTCACGTGGTGAATGCCCAGTCGTATGCTCAAATAGGTACTAAAGTAAAAAAATACATAGATAAAGAGTTTTTGTTTACTCGAATATTATTGAATGTTGTGTTTGCAATACTTTATTATTTTTTTATTACAATCCTATTTCGTTGGATTTGTCCGTGAGGTATTAGGATTTTCGCTAGAATCGAATGGCTAGACTCAACAGGGCGAAATGTGAAAGGTATGATTTAGGTATTTTGTAAGGGAAAAATCACGGACGGGATAAGGAAATGGATGAGATAAATATATACCGATATGTATAACCTATACATTATACCTACTTATAAAATTGAACAGTAGTCATTTTAACATATTAAAAATGTATCAAGAATTTTATGCCACCACTGAACGATCTTACCTTTTCACGTCAATGGGGTAGGCAACGCAAAGCTAAAGCAGACGTCAACGTCTATAAGATAGAGGTTACACGCTCGGTCTGGCGTCAGTTCTGTCCATTACTGTTGTCTGAATGACGTCAGAGTGGTCATGTAACCTCTGTATAAGAACATATTGAATTGACTTTATCAGAAAAGTCAAACGTAATATATTTTGATATTTACTTAATGCCACCGCTGAGTGACGTCACACGTCATCTAGGCCCCACTGAAAATCAGCGCTGCAGCGATTTAATGCGCTGCCGCATCATGCTGAGTGGGGACCTTATTGTGATGAACAACGGCGACGTACAGTACCTTCATATATTTTGTTATTTTTTCTCTTCTTTGTATGTAGTACTAGTCGCTGTTTTTATGGCAATAAAATCTTTCTTTCTTTCTATTTATATGCAGAATTGCTCAGGCGGCCTGTAAGCTTGTTTGCCATCTTATGAGAATAGTAGGTGTAGGAACGCAATAATAGACCTAAGGAATAATAAAGATAAGGTGTAAAACAGTTTTAGTCCTTGACTGTAAAACATGATTCAGTTTCGATGGTATGTAGCGCAAAGACAAAAGCTGTACGATACTAATACAAGCGAATCACGTTGTATTAACACAGCCAACCGTCCATTTTCATTAATGTCCTAGAAGTAGATTATGCTGATGCATTAGCCGGTAGAGACAGCACCTATATGATGAATGCATTTCTGCTCATAATAAGCCTTTCGAAGGCTTTTAGTGTGCCAATGCACTTTACACTGGCATTATTTATTCCCAGTCTAAATGGCTTTCATTTCAGGTTAGACAAATGGGTTTATGAGACATTATCGTTGGTTTTGCAGCTAAAGTATCTCTGGCCTACTGTGATCGAATAGAGCTGTGACATTCGTTTTTTTTTGTCATGTGTAGGTAGGTATATTCGAAATTTAAATCAGATTTAAATAACTCACAAATTAATCTATTTAAAATTACCAATTAAAGTGTTAAGCGATAGTAAACCAGTTTTATAACGTTATAAGTAGTATAAATTACAGGTCTTAATTTTTAGTCTCGTTTAGAAACATTGAGTTTTACAATAAATCCAATCCTATGATAAGCTGAATGGAATAAGGCAAGGACAAATAAGAAACATCCTGCACTCTTCATCATTATCGTCTTGTACCTATTCTCATTAATTTGTTCGTTTATTTTCATTTGTATCTCTATCAAACGTCGCCGTACCACTTACTATTCCCCTCATCAATTATATAAGATATATTCGTAATTTATAAATGATAATGTTTTAAAACAAAGCCTAAGAAGAAATATAAAAAACAAATGCCTACTCATTTTAATGACTTCTTTGTTTCTACAAGAAATAAAATTTTTGAAAATTGAGAAAGTAAGTACCTAAGTAGTTTAATTTTCTTCACTAAATATTTATTTTCTTTCTCTGATCAAGATGTTGTGTACCAATATCCAAGATTTTGTGTTGTTGTTGTCACTACAGATATCTCACAGTCACCTTACCTACGATAAAATCATATTTCCTATCGGCCAAGCGAAGATCAATCTCAGCTATCACTTACCCGGTCAACGCTCCTTTTGTTGTGTTTTTCTAAGAATATGATTGTATAGATATGGTGAGGGCCTGCTGTAATATTTTAGGAAGTTTCTGAGACCAGAAACCTTTTTTTTTCATAAAAAGCAAGATACAAGGTAAATATCTATAGACAGAATATGTTTTGCTAAACAAAGTATAGTTGATTAAAATCAGTTTTTATGTAGTCAGGTACCCTAGCTATTTAAAAAATAAATTCGGTACCACTTTTGATAACATTACATTTATATTGCAGTTGACTACTTACAATTAGAATAATTGTGTAATTGAATTCATGCTATGATTTACAATAAACATTTTTATAAAGAAAACTTGCAAAAGTATTCTGTAGAACTCTCATTATTATAGTTAAAATTTTGTTAAAAATATCGTATTTATAATAGCTATAATTATTTAATTAAAATGTTTCTACTTGTAGTAATTGTAGAACAAATGTTTATTTTATTGGTAAATATTGGATCCAATTTTATTATGTATAAGTTCTACCCTTTATATTAAAAAAAACAATATGGCCATCATGTGGATGATAACAATCAAACTAAAATGTCATGGCTCGAGGGAGGATATAATGGCCGATACTTATGGATTTCCCGCCGAAAACCTGTAAACCATCAACCAAATATAAACACCCTGTGGGATTTATTAAGGGCAGATTGTCACAACACGAGCACGCTAGAACTGGAAGTCGATCCATACATTCTTATGTAGTTGGGAAATGATTTGAGCAGAGAATTACATAAGAATATGTCAGGTACAGAACACCGCAAAGTTGTAGTTTGAGCGCAGTCAGACTTCCTTTGCTGGAAGGTTCGATTCAAGGTACAGTTTTTTCATATTCCTAAGTTCTTGAAAAAAGAAATAAAATCGAACCTCCTTTTTGGAATTCTGTTAGGAATAGACGTCAAAATGGGATGATATAATATTATAGTCTACCACGTATTTAGTTATAGGCACAATATATTAAATACATTGCTCAAAGTGGAATTATTTTGATTTATTGAATACATTCATGAATCAAAAAGCAGTGATAGCCTAGTCATATGACCATTGGACTCCCAAGTCAAAGGTATCAAGTTCGAATCCAAGGCACGCATCTCTGACTTTTCAAAATCATGTGCGTATTGGTTGCTTAAAAGGTGAAGGAAAACATCGTGAGGAAACCTGCATGCCTTAGAGTTTTCTCGACGGTGTGTGAAGTCTGCCAACCCGCACTAGGCCAGCTTGGTGGACTATAGCCTAATTCCTCTCAATATGAGAGGAGACCCGTGCCCAGCACTGGGATAGATAGTATATGGGTTGATGATGATGAATTGAATTCATACTGCCGCCATTGGTCTAGTGGTCGCAAGCAAGTGACCACCTGGGCTCCGGCAAAAGTAATTAGACTGAGAGTTTCGTAGAAAATCCTAGTAACACTACTAGGATTTTCTATGAAATTCTCAGTAGGTGGCAGAATTAGGCCCATGATGGTATGATAATATGTTTATCAATTCACAAATTATATTATTATCTTTACACAAACAAATATTTCCTTATGGCACATATAACAGGTGTGGCCGCAGGAGGGCTAAATATAAAATTAAAATTAATAGAGCGAAAGCAACTTTATTAACTTTGTTAATTATTATGAACGTAATAAATTAAGTATGTTAGTATTCGTAGTAAGCGCAGCTTCGTAGCTCGGGTAAAATTTAACGTATTAATATAAAACGTTTAATCTCACCCCAGCTGTGCTACGTCGTGTGCTACGCAGATTCGTAGTTCGTAGCACGTGGTTGCGAAACGAATCAAATATCGTAATAATATCCCGAAACTTGAGTTTGAATTTAGTACTAGATTTTTGGAGTACTAGCTTGGTCTGGATGTTATACAGGGTTACTGCTAAAAAAGTAACAACCGCGCAGGACTGTATTAGTAAAGCAAAATTGATTACTCGAAATGTTAACAACTCTACGCGGTAACAAAAAAAAGAACTAGATTAGTAAGCAAAGAGTGCATTACGTAACGCAAAGAGGGAGTGTACTTACTACAAACTACATACTTATTTAGAAAGTACCAGATTAGAATAACAACTAGAAAGCATAGTTTCTGGTTAATTAATTACGTTTTGTAGAGTCATTAAACTAAATTTTGATATTTAAGTAAATGTTATATAACATAACATCACGACAGTATTCCTCGAAAATTTACGCAAAGGTGTATTAATGTACAGACGCCAGCAGGTCAAGCTATCCAAAACAGATTTTTTTTCCAATTGCATATGAACCTTATTATTTTTTTTTTAAAGTTGAAAATCAATCAAAGAAATTTGACAGATTGTGGTAGCTTGATGTGCGGGCCTCTGTACACTCACATCTCTATTATTATTTATTATTCATGTTTAGGTAAAAATCATTACCTCCGAGCCTTTTCCCAACTATGTTGAGGTCGGTTTTAGTCTAACCATAAATGGCTGAATATTTTCCATTATTGTCCAAGAATATTTATTATTTAATGTGAGAATTATGCAGTTTCATGTAAAAGATAAGCATAGATGAGGATCAATAATTGCCTTCCAAGAGGATAAAATAATAGCAAACCGAAACTCCATGTTATGTAGGATCTACCCAGTCTCGACAGATGGCACCCATTCACCAACATGACGTGTCCGGGAGTGATTGCTAGGATTACCCCTAAGATTGTTGAACCGATAGTTGATTGTCGTTTTTATGTATAATGCTGAATGTTTACGAGAAAGTCATGTTATCATGTTTATAAAAAAGGAAACAAATATTTGTATGTTTGTGTTTGTCTGGCTATTTATTTTACTATCCTATCCTTCCTATCCTACCAATCCTACTAATCCTACTTCCCAACCCTCTACGTTCCTGTTGTTATACAAGACTATAATACGCTCCCAATTGGAATATGCTGTTCCAGTTTGGAACCCTCTTTATGACAAGTATAGCTGTATGCTGGCAATGGTACAAAAAAAAATCCTACGTGCCATGAATTATAAATGTTATAACTCGAGGGTCCCTTATGGACAATTACTAAAACGCTACAACATGTTAAGTATGGATTCAAGACGGTTGCTTCTGGTTGTTATGATGCTATATGGCTTATGTAATAATAGATTTGACTGCATTGACTTATGTAAAAAACTATGCTACAAGGTACCCAGAACTGTAATCCGGCGCGGAGTGCTCGCACCGCGGCTATTCCACACAGATATGTATAAGACTAATGCTGGGGTACGTGCACCTCTTCGTCGCCTTGTTGATACATATAACACACACTTCATGGACCTAGATATATTCTTCCTGTCTAAACAACAATTTAAAAATAAAGCTACACAAATATTATCTAAAAACTATAAAGTTTTCACAGTTTGCGATTTTAATCTTTCGCTTCTTTTCTTTCTTTTAATAACTCGTGGACAATGGTGTGGGTTATATATTTGCTACTTCAATGTGTTTATTACTTACTTGTAACTCTGTAATGTATAACTGTTTTTTGTCCCTAATAAATAAATAAAATTCCTGATGGATGTTTGTTACTCTGTCACACTAAAACTACTCAAAGGATTTTGATAAAACTTTACAATACTGTTTTATACATCATAATAACATTATAGGCTACAATTTATAATAATTATGATTTACAAATAAAAGTTTAAGTATTATATCCACTGCCTAGTACCCATAGTACAAGCTCTGCTTAGTTTGGGACTAGATGGTGCTATGTAAAATGTCCCAAATGTAATTATTATTTTGATGTTTGATGGAAATATTATATTTGACATGGCCGAGAAGAAAAACCTACTAAAATATGTGATAGTACCATTAAATATTATTATCTATTTATGTAAAAAAAAATTGTATGAACATAAACAGTACAAAAACTATGACCACTACGCGCCCCAAACTAAGCAAGCTTATGAACTAAAACTCAAATCGAATCAAATCCTAGTTTATAGTAGCTGTAGGATTTAGCGGAGACCTGTAACTCATCGAATGGTAATCTCATTAGACCGTTTTCGGTCGTAGTGATACTGTAGCCGCCAAATAAATAATAAAAAAGCAAGCGTATATCTTGGGATCCAATTCACTGTAGATAAGAATAGTTTATTGCATGTACTTAAATGTAAGTCGTCAAATAAATTATGTAATGTCATGGCAGCAGAGTAGCTGTGTTTAAGGGCTTATTCAGATTAAACCCGCGTTACCGGATCTAGCTGCTACGAAGTCGTCGTGGGATTTAAATGTGGTATACGATAGAGCTAGCGAGGTTGCTTTTGTCTCAGAATACTTAAGAAGGCTATAACATTGACACGGGCGTAATAGATCTTCTTCTCTGTTTTAGCAGAGCGGTCGTGGCCGTTATGTAGTAGTGGTGTTGGGGGCAGATGTTATTCGCCTCACGATGTCCCGCTATCTCTTTATTCTTGCTGTCATCCTGGTACACTCACTTATGGGGCCAACCACTGCGTTCTTGATTTGGTCAGTCAATCGCATTGGTGGCAGACCGCGAGGTCTAGAGCCGTCAACCCTGCCTAGTACAACTTGACGTTTGATGGTTATAGAGTAAGAAATAGAAGACCAAAAATAAATTTGACTGCACGTTTAGCGTAGGTGCAGACTGAGGTGGTGCGCATCTTAATGTTATATTTTATTTAATTTTTTTATTCATTTATCGGATACATTAATTTAAAATGCATAATTATTACATCACATAAACCGAAATAGTAATTACTGACAGTTACCCTACATTTTTATTAATTATTGGGAGTCCATTATTATTGTCAATAAATAAATGTTTTAGAGATGCAACTTTACGGTCTAGACTCTAGACCAAAATTACACATATTGGTGGACTACAGCCTAATCCCTCTCATTCCGAGAGTAGCCTTGTGCCCAGGAGTGGGACAGTATATGGGTTGATGATGATGACGGGCCTAAAATGCTCATAGATAAATAGAGTAATCATGGTAGACATTTTTAGAGGGTGTGATTTATTTTTTTAGTAGGTAACGTGTTTGCTTCTATCTTCACGTAACAATGTGTAACCCGTAATATTTAGTAAGCAGTTATACTCAAAAGTAAATATTGGATAGATGATAACGGATAATAATAAATAACGAAGGCAATATTTTTATGATTGTATAACATTATTCACAGCGAAAGCAATAAAAACTAATGCACGCATCAACAAGTCCAACTTTTTAATATGAAGTCATATAGCTTAATTTACAAAACTCTTTTAAATTGAACTTTTATGAATAGTTCGCGTGTTTTTTGACTAATATGTCTGGGGGCGCAAAACAGTGATTAAGTAAGAAAAGTCAAATAGCAAATTTGATCGTTCTTTACTAAATGTAATTTACGATTTGTACTCCTTTAGATAATCTAAAAATTTACATAGGTACCTACCTAACCCTATATATCGTATTTTATGAACTAATTTGTTAGAATAGATTAGTTAACTTAAGAAATATTGGGTGATCAACAACTTAGAATACTAGTCTGAATGTTAAAACTTTGGTAAGTATATTAATTCTACGTAGGAATTTACATTACATGAGGAAAGATAACTCTACTTTTTATTTAAGTACAGAAAATCCTGTTGGACCTGGGGAAGTGCCAGGGTATATTGGACTCGTACCGACTAAAAACCGCAATTGCCTTCTCTTATCCTATATGTCGCAGCCATGGGTTTCGTGGTTTAATGAGTTCTATTAATGTTGCATATGTTGATATGCATTATAATGGCTACATTGTGCTTTTCAGTTGACTAGAGGTCTGAGTTTGTCATGCTCACTAAAATGTTCTGCTGATGGTGGCGTTGTGTGTCGGGTCATTTTATTCCCTGCAACGACATACTCGTGAGCGGGTGCGTCTGTTGGGGCTGGTCAGCTCTTACTGTCAATGGCAATCTTTATTTATTTATTTTTTGATTATTATGCTGGATTAATTTAATAGTACACATCAAACTGCATTATTCTCATGAACCTTTTCAGATTTAGATTGCAAACCAAGATGAACACTGTAATCACGTTTTTTTTTAAAAAGGGTGTCTATGGAGTTTCTTGCCGGTTTTTCTCCATAAGACCTACTTTTTGGAACCGTAGATTTGACTTTTCAAAAGTGCCGTAATGTTCTAATTGAAATAAAATGTTTGACTTTGAATTTGACATTCGCAACGACCTTGACAGGCTGCGGTCCGCTCGCTGGACACCTTCAAAGGGCGAGGCTTCCTTGCTTCCTACTAGAAACACACTGCTCGAACGGTTAGGCAGACATGTATGTTTTAGGCCGGACAAAATCCGAGCTACTGAGATTTTCAGAGAAATGAACTTAGAACTTTCCGATGAGCCGCCCATAGAACCACTAGAAATCTTTGTGTATCCACAAATATTTGTTTCGAGTCTGGGTCTACGACGTGTAATATTGTAAAGATCCCCGCGACATAGGACTCCATATTGCGAGAGCTGTCTTTTTTGCAATAAATAATATTAAAATAATAATTAGTTTATTAAATAGATCTGCGTTACGTCAACAGTCATTTTTAAATACTGTTTACCTATATTTTCATATACATACTCGCAAGTAACATTGAAAAACTCGGTGACAAAGGAAAATAAATCTGTAGAGACATTTTTTTTTAGTGTCTTGGCACGAAATGAAAGATAATTTCTTAAAAACATTTTTAGTTGATATATAATTACGATGTTTTGTCGCGGTCTACCGTGTTGCGTGGGATGATGATGTAATAGAACAGACCACTGTATATTGAGCTACGGTGAAATAGCGAACTAACTTCAAAAATAATGAATACGACACATTATTTACGTCTGGCTTAGCAAGCAGCACCACCGTGGACAGTCAAGATATCCTGGGCTTTTATATAAAATGCTGAAAGACAGTATTCGTTACGGTATTGTGTTGATCTGTCTGTTATAAACACAATTATATTAATATAATTATATATTTCCTACATCTTGAAAATACTTCTTTTGAACTATCTACCTCTTAAGCCCAATGGTCGTAAGCGTTACTGCTAATCTAGGGGTTCTCGGTTACATCCCCAACTTGAGCAAATTGGGTTTATCTATGACATTCGTGGTGTTCTGTACCCGCTTACCATCAGGTGGGCGGTATACTTGTTTGCCACTTTAGTGGCATATAAAAACCTAGACCCAGAACAACTAGTAGCCCATACAAACATCAAACTAATAATAATCCAACTAATGATCATGACCGGAACATGAATGCCCGGTCAATTCTCCGAATAGGGTTGTCAAAAAATATTTTACCATAAATGCTAATAAGCAACGACGCAATATAGGGCTCCCAGCTGGGGCACTATAAAATCGCGTGATTGGCAAAATGTGGGCGTCATGGTGTATTATTAAAACCTTATTATGTTAACATGATAATTAATTTACTGACTTGTAAGTCATATATGACCCCATTTTTTTATGAGGTCATAATAATATAACATTTTATTATGTTTTGTAAAAGGTAAAGGAGAATCAGTTGTATTTAACCCACCAGCATATATACAATTCATATAAATACAACTCGGACCTTATTATACCTACCTATAATTAAACAAATAAATACAAATATTTTTAGACAATATTACACAGCACCATCTAGTCCCAAACTAAGCAGAGCTTGTACTATGGGTACTAGACAATGGATATAATACTTAATATTATTTTTTTATACATACATACTTATAATAGATAAGAGACACCCAGACAAACACAAACAATAAAATTATGTTCAACACATAAATATTTGTGTTCTGTGTTCAATTCATTTACTATGGCGTTCCATTAGCTTATTCAAGAGTTATTATGGTTATAATGAACTCGTCACTTACCTACAAGAGGTGCACAGCATTTTGCAACAATTTTTTTTCCTCTGTAGTAATCCTCATGGAAATCCGTCGTCCGGGGAGACGTCGGGGTGGGACCTCGGACCTTCTGACTAAAACCACAGTAGGTGTTCGCTTTACCACCAATGGTCGGGAATGCAGGAACGAGTTTTGACTTTTCAAAAGTGCTATTTTAATGGTGTTATTGAAATAAAATATTTGACTTTGACTTTGATAAATTAGAACTCCTAAACAATTATTTACGTAGTTGTAATTACAGCACAATAATCTTTTTTTATCATCTTATTATATTATACTAGTTCGTGTAGGCAAACTGTGATGGAATGTAAATAAAATCTTGAGATACTTAGTTATTCCTTGTTCTTCAGTGGTAGTTCTTGTGACCAACTGAATATTAAAATGTTATTTGCATAACCATGAAGATATTTCAAATAGCTTCTATGCTCGAAGCAATTTTGAAATTCTAGAAATTTTATATTTTGTTAGACGGTTTTTGTCTGCCTCTTCAACGCATATCATTGGCATTTTTCCACGGTTTTATAATGTAAACTCTACAATCTAGTAGTTAGATACAATGGATATCTTCGAACGATCAGAATGTAAATTAATTCATTATTTTCTTTGATTTGTTATTCACTTATGAGGTTTTATACGTTACAGTGTGAGTAAATATCGGGAAATAGAATTTCATAACCCCTATGGTACATTTTCCTTAAAATATGCGTATTTATCGATTTTCTTTGAAGTTTTTACGAGGATGTTATAAGATTTTTTCCTTAAGACACCGAGAAAGTTATGATAAAACGTTTCATAAAATAGAATATAATAGATATAATACTTATTGTTATATAAACAATTATCTATATTATTACTTAGTATTGTTTTGTATAATAACTATCACCCAGGTATTTGCATTCTTACGTACTTCAATAGTCATTCAATACAATTGTTTGACATAGTAGTAATATTATAATTTTGCCAAGGCCAGAAACTACATCTATTATTTCGTATTTTTTGTTATATCTGCGTACATACCTATTAGATATCATCATGGTCAATTTAACGTTACCTAGTAGTGAAAACCGAATCCTGTATTTATTAATTAAATATAAACAAGATAGTACAAAGTTAATTGTAGACATTAACTTACAGAGGCTATTTTTTTTTTCTTTAAATTATATTTTTAAATATTTAACAAGTCATATAAAAAGATAGTAAAACATTTAAAAATATAAATATAGAGGCCCATCGGTATTGAGAACAGGGTCCAAGCTACCGGCAGTCAGGGCTCCACTAGGATTATATTATTATTATTTTTGTTATTATTGTTTATTTATTAAGGACTTTCAACACAGGATACTGAGGTATTTGTTTTTTACTGGGATTATTTTCACGATTTAGTAGAGTGGTGCTAGGACACGCGGGCACTGGCAGGCCGTGGTGTCGGCTCCTCGGCTCCTCGGCCTCGGCACAGCAGTGCGGCTCCCGTGCCCGCTGTCGTAACACGCACCGCGCGCCTCTGTTCAGTGTCTCCACATTTTCCGACGCGACGCGTTCGCCGACGCTCCTGTAACGCGCGCCTTAATTTTGTGTATGAACTGCCAACCATGAAATCGTGTTATATCGAATACAACAGTCGGTAAGTTCGTTTCAGTATTAGTTACACCAATTTGCTATAAACAACTTGTTGAATACGAGTATTGTCAGAGATTGTATGGGTGCGGATTGTTTGGATTTTTTAATACTTTTTTCGTTTAATTACTGAGTATTATCTGATAATTGATATTTAGACTTAATATACAATCATTTTATTACAATTAATAATTATATTATTACGTTAATACCGTGTAATAATTTTCAGAGAAATGCTGTTACATACTCTACTCTACTTTATATCCCAATTAAGTACTTAAAGGAGCCTGTGTCTCATTTTCTCACAATTGTGTGTTCATATCGTCAATTGTTTGTTAATAGTTACAATAGGTTAAGTCTATTCACGTTGTGGGTTTTTAAATGCGTGTATAGAGCCAATTACGATCGCAGATAAGGCGACTTAATTAATTGATTGATGCACTTACATTAAAAAATGCAATATATACATTTAATTTAATTACTTTATTTTTATTTATTGAATAGGTTCTGCATTTCACCATTATGGAACACGGGGAACAGCTAGCCTCGAAGTCAATTTATTTAAAACCATGTCGCGAATTTGCATCGTATCAATTGTTGATAAATAATAATGATTAGTTATAACCCAAACGTTTACACGTTACATAGATATAAAAATAGTAGGTATCTTTGCTTGAATGAAGACCTTTATTATAAAAGTTAGTCTATACTATATGTAGGAGGCCCAGACAGGGATCACGTAAATCATGCCAATTTTTCCACTTATTCGGTACAAAGAAACCGTCGTTTTGACGATAGAATATCTGTGGATATTGGATTAGATTTACTAAGAGCTGCCAATGAGGACAGGTATCGTAAAATATAATGACATTTCTACTCGTCTGACAAAGTTGGGCATTTTCGGTTTCATAAAAATTATATATTTTTGGCATTATTATTGTATTTTTCACATTCTTTTTTTTTATATTAAGTATCTTTATATCCGTTCATCTCGCTTGATCAAAAAAATGGGTTGACTGATTTTGATGTCTTTTTGTATGTGTTTGAGTACTCCCTTGATGGCTTAGACGCTGCAATCGAGTCTGCCGGGCCAGCTTGTATTTTTCTTTAATTACAATATATAAATTATTCCCTTTATTATTTTTATCGATAACCATAAAAGCTTAGAAAAATATAAAAAGGAGAGATATTCTCAAATTCCATGAGAGATATTCTTTGTTCAATAAATTATTATTATTATTTTATTCATGTGAAATCATTATGTAAATCCTTACTACTGACAAGGAGTCCATACAGCTATATTCCTACCGGCTTCCTTATTGAGCAGCCTCTATTAGTGCCTTCTATTACCAAATAACAAAGTCAAGGTGAAAATTTTTTGCTGCGGGGACCCCGCAAAATTGACCCTTCGGCATTGATCCGCACTAGTCCTCAACGGGTCAACAAGGGTCTCTGTAAAAACCGATAATAGCCCTGACAGTACTTATTGCCTATGTCCCTGACCTATTGTCTTTTAGAGCACCCATGCTAAATGTATGTAAAAATTTTGATTTCATTTGACGGTTATTTTCTTACACAGAACAAATACCTGTGTATGGCCTAGATAGTTGTTCCGGGTCCGGGTGCTTGCATGTGAATTTTGTATTGTAAGTCAAAGTCAAATATTTTATTTCAATTTGACCATTAAAGTTGAAGAGTTAAAACTAGTTGCACGGTTCCAAAAAGTGGGCCTTATGGAGAAGAACCAGTAATAAACTCCAGACACTCTTTAAAAAAAAAAACATGGTTACATTACGTTATACACATGTTTTATTTTTGGGTGGGGAAATGCGCCTTATGCATGCCGCTCGGGGATGCGGGACGGTTATGTCTGGTTGTCAGTTGTAAGTCGGCCTGTCCGGCCAGGTGGCCAGCATACCGACTAAAAGCACCACCACTTCCACCTTCCTCCTCCATTGGTGGGATCACGGGAATAGCACTCGCATGATCCGCGATATTGTATACATACCTACCCATAATACTGATGCACGAAAAGACCCTAATGTGGGGCAACGTTTAAGACTGCAAGTGCTGGTTTATTGAGGCGGCTGGATTCCTGTAGGTTTGTTTAATTTTTAGACAACAAACACCACCATCACCTTTATTTGAGACAGTTCGTAGAAATGATATTTTTCCAATTGACCCAGTGCAGTTAAGCTGAGTTACAGTCGGTTGACACACGTTTACGTAATAAGGGTTAGTCTGTGCGGTGAAATACGAAATTTTAAACGACTTCAAGAAAGGAGGAGGTCATATATTCAACTGTATGTATTTTTTTTTTGTTCTTAAATATCGAAATTTGTCCATCCCAAAAAAGGACGTAAGTAAATGGTATAGATTGTGTCTAGTTACATAAAGCAAAGTAAGTAAACATTCAAACGTCAATTAACTACTCTATTAAAGATTTAACATGGAATGGAAATTGAGCACTGTATTCTATTATGTAATTAATGAATTTGAGGCAGATTATAAAGCCTCTTTTGTGCCCTTCGTATTGGTGACCAATTAGTATTAGGTATCATGTTTAAAAAAAAACAACAGAGTCTGGTTAATATTATCTACATTAATCGATAGAATTTCTACTACACACTACAAATAAAACAACTTTACAAATTGCAGCCTCTGTGAACCAGAGAGCTGCAAACTGTTAACCTAATGTAAACAAAGTCTGGTTCACAGGGAGCTGTAATCTGTTTACACCAGGTTAACAGTTTGTAGCTTCCTAGCTAAAAACTGTTAACCTCGTGTGAACATAGCCTGGTTCACCGAGAGCTACAAACTATTTTTTTAAATATTTTTTGGGACATTTTTACACATCTAGTCCCAAACTAAGCAGAACTTGTACTATGGGTACTAGACAATGGATATAATACTTATATACTACTACTTTTACTACTTTTTTTTGTAAATACATACGTAAAATACATAAGAAACACCCAGACAAACATAAATACTCATGTTTTACCCACACAAATATTTGTGTTCTGTGGGAATCTAACCCACGATCAGCAATCCGGCACTCGAAGCACTAGACCACAGACGTCGTCAGCCTATTATCCTGATGTGAACGTAACCTGGTGCAGCTCACGGTGCACTTGAGCTGCAAACTATTAACATAATGTGAATTTAGCCTAAATCTTATACGGCTACCGGTTTTTAATCAGCTGACATGGCTGATTAACATCGATACTCATTAAAATCGTAATAACAGTCAGTTATCGATATTTTATAAAGTTTGATAATACTGCTTATAACATATAGGTACTTGGTATTGTATTAAATTTAAATGTTCAAATGTGATTTCAATAATTATATCGCAGTATCTAATTTAGTAATGAAGAAATATTCACCATCATCAACCCATATAGGTATTGTCCCACTGCTGGGCACGGCTCTCCTCTCACAGAATGAGAGAGATTAGGCTATACTGCTTTTATACGCAGAAAAAAACTAAAGTAATGTAAAGACATGCAATTTATTACTATTTAATGACTCAGTTACCTGAGTGGTACATAAAAAGCAGTGATAGTCTAGTGTTATGACCATTGGACTGTCAAGTCAAAGGTCTCAAGTTCGCAACCAAGGCCACGTTACTTTGACTTTTCGTTTGCGTATTCATAATTAATTATCACTCGCTTAAATGGTGAAGGAAAACATCGTGAGGAAACCTGCATGACTGAGAGATTTTCTCAATAGCGTCTGAAGTTGGCAAACCCGTACTAGGCCAGTGTTGTGGACTGTAGCCATGTAAGAGTAATTGTGAAAGGAGACCTTGTTTTTAAAAAAAAAACAAAGTAACCGGGCCCAGCAGTGCGACATTATAGGGTAGCTGATGATAATGACATAAATTTCAATTACATTAGATGCTAAAAGTACGGTGTAGTACTGCTAGGCTAAATAAATTACCACTTATAACTACAGAATAAAGCAATAGTACCTACCTAATATATAATAAAATATTCATGCACGAATAATTCAGCTCTTATTTACATTTCCACGATGACAGACGTGACGTGTTTAGTGATTAACATCGAAAAATAATCCGGGAATGTTTGTTTTAAAAAATTTCTTTACATACTGAATGAAACATGTCGTTCTTTTTTGCTGTAATAAACAAACAGCTGAATCCCATTACTTATCTTTTACTTCCTCATTAGTTGGGCAAAATATTTAGAACGTTGTTAATAAACAGCGGCTCGCTAGTGATTACAGATAATATATATGTATATTATATATAGGTTTAAATATATATGGCTCGTTAGTTTTGTGCTCCTAAGCGCGACTGCTACGCTAGAAATCCTGGGTTCTATTCCCGAGTCGATCAAAGTATTGTTGGGTTCTCTGTGAAATTCTCAGTAGCAGCTCCAAGTTTGGATTTGTGGCCGGTTAATGGCAATAGGCTCATCCCCCTATTACGTGAGACCTAAACATACCGGTGAAATGTGGGTGTACATTAGTACAGCTCTGCCTAACCCCTCGAAGAATACAGGCGTGATGGTATATTATGTTACATTATATATGTAATAAAAGGTATTCGATTGGAAATTCAATGCACACAACTTAGATTTTTTGAGTATATGTGACCAACGAGTATATGAGAATTGAACTCGAATATACTGTACTCGGTAGATAACTAAGCAAGCAGTAAGCAGTACGGATGCAGTGAGAAAGAAAGATGAATGCAAAGAATTAGAAATTTTGATATTTATGCATTGTGTCCAAATATCCATTTGGACACAATGCATAAATATCATATTGTAGATGTTGTTATTGTTGCAAGCTAACGTATTTTTCTATGAAACATTCCATTCCTGTCTGGGGGCGAAACTACGTGCATTAATATTCTTGTGTAATATGTTGTTGTTTTGTCAACTTGTTTATTTGTTTACAATAAGACCGCAATTTGTTTCATTATAAACATACCATCACTCCTGTTTAAGGGTTGGGCAGATCTCTATTTCCTTCCTTGTCATATCACTGTTGTTTTTGATCGTTTATTGAACCTGAATAATATGATGGGGTCGCGACCGTGTAGGTAGGGATTTGAGTTGAGCTTTATTGCTCCTCAAACATTCCATTACTCCGAATATAGTATTTTAAGAATTATTATATGACTTAATTTCAAGAATTACTTCATAACTCACATTATAACATGACTTTGGATTGTAACTTACATTATATCTTCCACTTGAAAACTACATAGGAATATGCTTAGTAGGTACAGAATATAAGATTGTTAAACATAGAAATGGTATTTTATTCAAATGTTGGAAAAGAATTGTTCACGCCATAAAGCCTCTTTAGGTAATTTTCACAAAAGAGTACTACTCTTTACTAAGACTTTTTGGTGAAAATATATTTTTCCAGAAGGCAAAAGAACAATAGAATAGAGACAGAAAACAAACGAAGAATACTTAAATAAATTAATTTAAAAACAATGTTAATACATAACTAAGTAAATATTATTATTTTGTATAGCAGAGATTATTACTAATTCTATACAAACAATTATCATACTATTAACGCTGGGATTCCGTGACTACTATAAGGCAGTTAATCATTCTCAAATGAATACATCTAAGTATGCTGTAAACAAAATCTATAATCTCACAGTTTACTGCATAATTGATGCAACAATTGGCACACTAAACAAACCGTCGAGAACAATTTCTCAGGCATGCAGGTTTCCTCACGATGTTTTCCTTCAACGTTTTAAACGAGTGATAATTATTTCTATATTTGGATTTCTATATTTTCTTCTGTCTTTTTTCTTACCCGATTAATGACAATAGGCTCGTCCCCTAATTACATGGGACCTAAACATACCGGCGAACTGTGAAAGTAGAATTAGTACACCCCTGTCTAACCCTTCAGGGATTAAAGGCGCGATGGTATATTATATTATGTTAAATATATATAGTTTCATGATTCTTTTCTTTGACATTATAATTTGTAGGCACATGTCGCCGTTTATAATTCCAACGCCCCTTTTTGAAGGACCTAACCAGTCAGGTTGGTATTACATGACTATCTAAGGCGTCCCGACACGATATGAGGTAATTCTCACGTAAGAATTAACTGTCCTTGACAAATTTAATAAGCTATGTATGAGTATCTATTTTCCCTTTACAAAATAATTGTATTACATCATAAGTTAGCTAAGCAAGTTTCCTAATTTATAACAAAAAGTTGGCGATAACTATATAAATGTTAAGTTTGTTACAGTTAACGTCGCCGACACAGAAGCTCTCTATCAATTCACTTGTTACTTCTTTCTTAACTTGTGACAAAACAAATATTTGTGATATGATTGTTTTTGAACTAGATAAATAAAGTATATTTATTGAATTTTTATTCTAATAAGCTGCAGATGTCAATACAGATGTGCGGATTTTTATATTATATTTTGACGAATTGTGTTTCGTAAAGAGTCTATTTTTACTTAATTACTATTCGACCCGACAACAAAAAAAAATCTATTCTTCCCAATTTTTCAAATTTTCCCGGCAACTTTTTTCAATGATGTTCAACGAGATTTTAAGAAGCATTTTAGGTAAACAACATTACCTACCTAAAATCCTTATTCGGACTATTACGAACATTTAAAAAGAACAAAATGCCAAATCGGTCTAGCCGTTCTCAAGTGATGAGTTAACCAACGAACAGCATTTCATTTTTATTATCTGCCTATATAATTATGTATATATATATATATATATACATGAACATGTTTTTTTGTGAAAAAAAAATATATATAACTGGGCGTTTAGTTAGAATATGACAATAAGTAATAACTTTCCAAATAAAAAAATATATATATAGGTACGTCTTAAGCAACTACTTGTTTAGAAACTCGCAGAGAAAGCCCCAATGCTCTTAAGGGCTTAGTAATTACCACGAAAGATAAACAATGTTACTATAGTATGTAGGTGCCTTAATCTTTTCATAATGACAACCCACGGTCTATATAGTCTCTAATAGTCCACCACGCTGGCGTAGTGCGGGTTGGCAAACTTCACACTTCACCGTCCGTCGAGAAAAATCAATAAAGCCTTGCAAATTTCCTCATAATGTTTTTCTTCAACGTTTATGCGAGTGAGAAATTAATTATTAAATATGCAGATGAATTCGAAACGTCGAAGGTCATATCACTAGACTGTCACTGTTTGTTAATATTATAATACATATATTAAATTAAGTACAACCCAATGCTCCGATCAAAGGTCAGAAGAACGTTTTAAGGTTGAAAGTAAATAAAAATAGTAGAAATACCATTCTCAAAATCCCTATTGTATATGTACCTATATACCTTGTATTGTGTTGTGTATACCTTTGAGCAACAAATTCAGCTGAACCCAGGATAAGAAGAAAACAAAGGGTACAAAGAAAAAATGTCTTTATAAAAACTCCCATTTGAACCTTTAAATAATGTTTACGATCAATAAAATTTTATCTGTTCGACACTCTGGGAGTACTTTCACAATACAAATAAATATAATACAAAAGTTTCAAAGAAACCCTTTAGTGCCATATTGTGTTCTCATTATTAATACAAGATACCTATTTATTTAATAAATTTGCTACAGCGATATTATTTTTTTGTTGTTCCTGTGGGTACCTACTATAATGTTCTGTGAAATTACTGTTTCAGCAAGTAATGTTTAACTATATATTTTTTTTTAAGTTTTACATCTGTCAAATACAAACGAGGATATTTTGTAAAGGTGATGTACCTGCTGTGTTGTATCAGGATATTTTTTTGGAAAGTTAATGAATTTATAATAAAATTATGTATTCAAAATTTTGTTCTCCAAATGTAACTAGGTAATTACTTCGGCTACGAAAAAAAAAGCAGATTGAAATGATTCAGAGTCATCCAGAGTCAAAAATAGTAACACATTGTTGCCAGAAAAACCGAATAGTAGTCTCTGTTATATTAACACAATGTTGTAAATCATGATTTTTGTTCACGTCTGACCTATAAACAACTAATTTCATTGCTTTTTATCTTTCAAACTCGTAATGTACACACACACATGAGAAAAATTGTGGAGAAATCAAAACATATTGTATATTATAACGATGCGGCTGACTTTCAAATCGCAGTATAAACATCTGACTATAAATATTGATAACAAATGACGCACGAAAATGCAAACATAATAAGACAAAACAGTTTTTGCCATTGAAATACAATAAAAAAATGTAAATAACATGAAATGGTTAAAAGATTTTTAACCTTGTGGGATAAATGCATTTGCGTATAAAGTCATTATACATTGTAAAGGGGCAGGTCGTGTATCTTGCGGCTAACGAGGGGATTTCATTGTCTGGGGGAGTAAACAAAAGTGTTTTGTACACACCTGTTATTCCCTGGGCATTCTCGGGTATAATGTGGACCACAAGACTAAAATATCCACTCTGTTGCTGTTTGAAAAAGGGATTATAAGTGTGCCGCGTTGCCAGTTTTGGACCGGTAAGTGTGAGCCTACTACTCGCCCACTGTTGGGTATACTTAGATCTCTTTTTGTAATTCCAATTTCTACGCTTTTGTGCCAGTCTCATCCACTACTTACTTAAGTTTTATTTTATTTCATGTCATGTCAGCGATATGTTTGCGAGCTTTTAGTTACAAAAAATAAATTGATTGCAAAACGGTTTTGACTGTTGAGTAAAAGTAGGTAAGTATCTTAAAGGAATTAGGCATTGAATAATAAATCGGTTATGAGGTTATACTCAATATTTCGTGCTTCACACTGAAATACCGCAATAGACAGTATTTACTTTGGAATCAAAATTGTTCATTATAAATTATTATATATTATACTGTACTATCCATTATTTATCAATGCATCGATTGTCCCAGTAGCCCAGTGCAGGTTGGCAGACTTCACAAGCCACGGCTACCTCACAATTTTTTTTCAACGTTTAAACAATTCTTTTAGAAATTTCAAGAAGTCAGGGGAGCCTTTTTTATAGTACATATCTACGTAAAATCCTCATGAATTGTCCACCACCTGGGGAGGCAGCAGGGTATGTCAGACTCGTACCGACCAAAAACCGCACTTACCTTCACTCGTTCTATAGTCATGCCATGGGATCCGTGAACTTCACTACGACCATATGTAAGAGGATCCTGCTTTAGATAATATATGGTTTTAATTAACAGTCCCGGTACTTAATTTCTGGGATATCACTGCTTCTGTTAAATCCACATCGAATTATCCTTTCTATCTAATATATAAAATTCTCGTGTCACAGTTTTCGTTGCCATACTCCTCCGAAACGGCTTGACCGATTTTGATGAAATTTTTTGTGCTTATCGGGGAGGTCTTAGAATAGGCCAACATCTATTTTTCATACCCCTAAATTTTTTTTTTATGGCAAAACAACGTTTGCGGGGTCAGCTAGTCAATAATATAAAATGTGAATGTTTATGAAGATGGATGGATGGATGTTTGTTACTGTTTCACGCTAAAACTACTGAACGGATTTTGATGAAACTTTACAGTATTATCCGCTTGGAAAAGTTACTTTTAATTGTCGTTGTAATTTGACTAATTAACTCAAAATCCTTATAAATTGCCTTTGTTTTTCTGATGTATAAAATAATACTGTAAAGTTTCATCAAAATCCGTTCAGTAGTTTTAGAGTTGACATTTTTGTCAAATTTTCCCAATTCAAAATGAACCTTAATATTTTGTGTTAAAGTTGAAAATCTATCAAAGAAATTTGAAAGATTGTGGTAGCTCGATGTGCTGGCCTCTGTACACAGAAATGTTTATCTGGGATATGCACAGAAATTTCTAATTGATTATTCAGACTTGTGGTTCTACTTTTCACTAAACAGTGCTAAGAGATATTATAATGACGAATATTCTACAAGACTGTATTTCTCAGCTCAATAACTTGCTCAAAGGTGGTATACTAATTAAGCTCGGAAATTGCAATATTCGCAAACATCCCTCCCCATTGCAAATATACTGAGAAATACGGTTCTCAGTGCACTTTGCCTATATATTATTTGTAGATAAGCAATTAATGTTAGTCGAATAATATCCAAGTCAGAGAAATCTTTACACACAACTTTATTTGTTATCATTCATTTTAAATCGTTTGGGGTCGACGCAGAATGATATTATAATATAATATATTGAGAAAACATACATCCCATCGGTTATTTCGGGATTCACTCCATTCCGATTGATATCTTGCACACTATCCAACCCTCTTTCCTCCGGACTTTCTCTTCCGATCACTTTCATTTTAGTGATCACTACTCCTACGATGTAGGTATCGTAGGAGTAGAGTGACACAAATATGCTATCTGTTTGCAATCATTTTCCTGTCTCACTGTTTTACTCTCTTACTTAAAACACTCGTCTGTACTTAGAATTAGAGAACATTTAAGCTATAAACCTATAGCATAGCTATTTCCATTAATGCAACAAAGGACGAACCCTTACTTCAACAGTTCCCTAATTCATCATCAACCTATATACTGTCCCACTGCTGGGCACGGGTCTCCTCTCAGTTTGAGATGGAGTAGCCTATAGTCCACCACGCTGGCCTAATGCGGATTGGCAGACTTCACACACTGTCAAAAAAAATCTCTAAGGCATGCCGGTTTCCTCACGATGTTTTCCTTCACCGTTTGAGCGGCATATGAATTTGAAAAGTCAGAGATGTGTGCCTTGGATTCGAACTCGAGACCTTTGACTTAACAGTCCAATGGTCATATCAATAGGCTATTACCACTCCGCTCCCTAATTGATACCTTAATATTACCATATCAAGATATATTATTTATAAGGTAATATTATGTTATAATTCAAGTAGAAAAGTATAGTGCACGCATAAAAGGTAACATACAGTATTCCGTGAGTAAATTGTGCGTAACATTGAGTCGAGGCCATTGCAAAATTTGTGCTTAGCCCGGATATTGGGATTTCGTAATATCATCACATTTTAATAAAACCTTTATCGCCGTTACGATAAAGTGTTTCACAATTAATATCGCAGCGTGCGATTTAATAAAAAAAACCCGAGGTAGCTGATATTGAATTTTACACAAAGAAAATATTGTAATGGAATCTAATTTTTTCTTGAAAACATTTAATAAGGTGAAGTAGATAGGGATTGAGGGATTGCGTGAATCAATATAATATACTTGAAGTTATCTATTCAGTATAAACCACTTATCAAAATATAATCGCCCAAACATCCGTGACATCGGCCGGTTAATACTTAGGCAAATAAAATGCCGTCAAACGGCACAAATATTGATAAATTAATAGCTATCATTCGTCTATTTGTACTGTAAACGACATCTATTGAAGCTAATGGCTTGAATAACAAACAGAGCACGAACTATGTTCAACCATTAGATGATTTATTGTTCGAACATCGAAGTAGACGCTACTGTAAATTGTTCTTCTGTAACAGTGTTAGGGATAATAAAAGTTCTAGTAATACAGCGGTGATGAAGTAAATTTTGCAGTTTGTTCATACTTTTCCAAATTGCAGTCGAAATACTGAGTGCAGTTGTACAACGAATTAAGTTCAAAATCTTAAAGTTTCAGAAGAAAGTTAGCAATGTTGGATGTAAGCAAATCGCAGCACTCTCAATTAAATGCATTCCGAGGAAGATGAGTACAAAGTTATAATGAGAGAATAGTTCAAGATCGACATTAAAATTTTTGCACAACGTACGAGTGGTACCAGCATGGCTGAATTCCCCGAAAATAAGGCTGTGGTATACTGATGTACCGGGTAAAGTTTGCCAGCATATTTTAGGTACCGAATAATAAGCGAACCTATTGTATTTATTAATCGGGCAGACAGCCCAACTAGCGTTGCTACTGAGAATTTCCTAATGGAGAAATCTCAATGACACTTCAGTCGAACCGAGAATCGAACCTTAGGTCCAGTAGCCGCGCTTGCGACTACAACACAAATGAAGTACACATATCTGTACCTGGAAGGCTTGTAAGGCTACATAATACAATTCCAAGAACTCATGTATCAAGAATGCATCTTCCTTTAGCATATTTAAAGCCGAACTCAAGCAGTACCTATGTCACTACATCATAAGGATAGAATCTTAATTTACCCACAAGTACAAAATAAAAACTATAGTTACTGTTAGCTATGTATTTATTCGGTAAGTGAACAGTGCAGTTCTTTCTGTATAAATATAATCTTTCAATAAAAAAAAACTCAATTATTATGATTCACTAAAAGCGACCATTTTAGCCGAGCAGATCCTAAGCAATTTCTTAAAGTGAATCCATGGCTTTTTCGCCCAGCTAATATTAAACAAAATTATTGCAAACAAATCTACATCTTACAGATTGCAAAGATGCCTGAGGCTAATACAATTTGAACAAATCTAGACTATTAGCTTTGCCCAGGCGTAAATTCCGCAGAATTGACTTCTGGGTCTTCTACGGAATTTAAATAATGTCTTCGACTTGTGAGCACAACATCGCGACACTTTTCAGCGATTCTTTAAAAATAATATTTATGGAAAATCCGTCCGGTATAAAATTGATACTGTTGATAAAAACTTAGCAGACCGGATCGAGTTACTTATTGTTAGTCGTTAGTGTTTAGCTATTATTGAGAGGATCACTAAGTTATATTTAAAAAGGTAGGTAGGTACTTGGTTTTTGTTTAGTGGTTCCTATATTGGATTTCGAAACCTAATCGGTATTTCTTTGTGATCTAATTTATTATAATGAAGGGAAGATACGCTTTGTGTGCTGTTACATTTTTGTTTTGTTCATTATGTCTTTAAAATTAACTCGCATTTAAATTTCAATAGAGTTGCAATTTTGAACGGTTTTTCTTGTGATTTTTATGTTTAAGTACGTATATTTAAACTTCTGATCACACAGCGTGTCGAATCCCCCTTAACATGTGTATTTATTTCGATTTTAATAGATAGTTAATAAATAATTTTCTCTTGACGAAAAAGCTCTAATAAAGATTAAAAAAACAAAACTCAAATTCATAGAGCGAATGCGTAGAGAGAAACCGTTTCGACTCTAAATATTGATAAGTTCGCAAAATAATGCTTACACAGTCCAAATATGTCAGCCGAAATATTCCAGCGCGAGATCCATCTACTTAATTTTCTCGTACCTTGCATTTTGTTACAATCTTTTTACATGGTTCATAAAGTTATATAAAGCGATAATAGTAGGTTGTTCACAAAGGGGAGCAAGTGACAGATTACTAACGAGTGTACATTTGATGCCTGAGCTACCAAGGGCCGCAAACCACATGAATTTGTAATGTGTACAAACATAAAACTTTTTGCTTTACCTATGAAGAAAATAAAAACAAGTACATACCTATTACATATTATTAAAAATTTATGTCTCAAAAATAAATTTTATAAAATCCCGCAAAAGCGCTCTCTAGGCGCGCGCATTTACACAAATTCTATTTTTGAATTTCTAATACCTAAAAGTTTTGTTTACTGAAGTTTATTTTTTTTTAGATTACATGAACTTGGGCCTTTGGAATACTTTTTATATTTGTGTGCCAAGTCACACTAACAGAATTGCGGTGTAGGTAGCAATTCATAGCTAGTGAAATGGTTCTGCAATTGACGATCAGTAAATTGTATACCGCAATTCTGTTAGTAGAATGGCATAGAAAATATTTGACATTTTTCAACGTGAATTCAGTTTCCTCCTCTCAGATTGAGGCTAAGTCTATAGTCCACAGCGATGGCTAGCTGCGATGATATTTTATAGACATTAAACAGTAACAGTATAGGTACAATTAGTTACATAATTCTGGACTTTCAAAATGATCGGACCAACTAAGACAATTAAATTCTGCCTTAATGATACAAGGAATGTTCTTATAGGAACACAGTACACGGCAACTGTCATGCTGACATTAATTATGTATACCGTTCAGAAAAAATCTTTTGTGTACTTATGTTATATAGGTAGGCATATATGAACAGTCGGTTCATCTTGATTTAATTTTCATTCTGACTGTACATTTGTAAGTACAGCCATTTGGTGATTATGGTTGCAATGTTATAGGTACATACAGTTATACCTATCTATCATAGATAAAGGAACAATAGAACATTTTCTTTGATATCTAGAGTTGAACACGATGTGTTCCTTCAGTATTTTGATAATTATATGCATGTAAACAACTAACGGGAACTTTAACAGCTGTATTTTCTTGATCTACAAACCAATTTGATTGCATAAGTGATCTGTGATGTCTGTTATCGGGAATAGTTAAGACAATGTCTTATTATTTTCCACTGAAAGGTGAAATTGTCTTTCGAGATATCTCTTACCAACCAAAAGATATGAAACTTCAGAATATTAAATGTTGGTTAATAAATTCTCCGTAAGAAGAATTTTGTTACTGAAATGAGCTTTATTGTTCGGAGGTACAATCGATGTATAAGATAATTTATTTAAGTAAAAGTGTTCAGGTTGTCATTTAGATTGACGTATGTTTTTGTTTTTGTAAAACTTTATTAAAGATAATATAACATATTGTTATTAGCACTTCTGTGTATACACGAAAGGTTAGATAGACGTATATTGATTTACACCCACAGTTCACCGATTATACAAATTTAGCGAGCCTATGATCATTAAATGTGCACGAACAAACTTCGATTAGTTACTGATAATTTCTAAGAAAATCTAATAGGGGTTAAAGAATGAAATTGCCGTTTTATTGTAACAGGTACTGCGAATTGACATAGGACCTTCATGGTTTGATCTGTGCACTGGCTAACAAAATGTATCCTATTTTTTATTCCCGGTCACATAAATATGTGTGTATAAAATTTCATTCAAATCCCGTACTTAAGTAGGTCTCCTACATAAGTTTTCTGGGATATTCCCACATAATTTTGGGGTAAAATGTATCCTATTTATTATTCCTAGTCACATACTATGCGTGTATGAAATTTCATTAAAATTCCGTGAGTAGTTCTCCTATATCCGTTTTTCGGGATTTCCGGGATAATCCGATATTTTTCTGGGATAAAAAGTAGCCTATACTTTAATCCCGGTCACATACCATTAGTACCTATACCAAATTTCATGCAAACGGTTCAACCGTTTTTGCGTGATTGAATAACAAATAAACAAACATCCAAACTTACACATAAATATAATATTAGTAAGATATAAAACTTCTAATAAATCTCCTAGCTTTAAGTGATGTTGTCTTCATTTTCTAATCAATAAATTATTACTTGTCAAAATAAGACAAAACACGTCTTTATGTCACATCTTTATAAGCTATACTTAAGAGGTTTGGTTAACGTTTTACATTTTTATGAATACATACGACCGCTAGTCTTTAATTATTAACACTGGGAAGGCGAAGCTCCTCAGCCATGCATATTATGCAAGGAGCAAGGCTGTGGGATTTCCGGTGCCCCTGCCGTGTTTAAGCTTTTGATTAGTCCTTTCCGAGACCTTTTTACGAACGGCTCCAGTCCTCAGCGTCAGTTTATTCGTAGGTCCAGTTCTATAGGGATTTGAAAAATGTTCAGTCATTTCATCGAAATAATTAATTTGCTTCTCTCAAAAAATGAAATGAAAATGGCTTGGTATGATTATTTCGGGGATTTTACATTCATCTATTGGAAAGATCAATATTCGAAAGCTAAACTACAATTAAAATGGGAATGTTTTCTTAGAAACTATATGAATATTATTACGTATGCTAGATAATTTACAACATCGATAAAAATTCGCAATCATAAACTATTCTTGTGGCAACTTAATATGGTTGCATTAGGTTATTGAGATAACGTTTCTATTGCTATAGTAACAAAGTGCTGTTATCGATTAAAAACACGGCAGTAATAATTCAAATTTACTGTTTCAAAAGACATTTAAGGTAATTGGCTCGGGCACAATACCAGTAAGGCGTGTTAATAAATTAAAAAATGTTTTAACAAGATAACTTTTTCTGAGTTTTGGGAGAAAAATAACAAGCACGTCATCCTCTAATTAAATCGTAAAATATATACCTTCATTACGAACTTTGATTAACTATACTGTAAAAATTGGAACATTAACGCAAAGTTTAACTAAAGCGGATTTCATTATTTGGGAGCTTTTGAATGTACATTTTGTGAGTGCCAGAATTTCCAAACGCTATGACGTCATTGCCAATCAGCTTATTGCTTGGATAACGTTACATTAGAAAAATTGAATTTGGAATCTATTTTTCAGATCTATTTAGGTGTATGCGACATTATAAGAGTTTAAATAACCACAGTCTAATGACTTCAATATAAGACATGCAAATAGAATATAGCACAATTATACCACAAAAAAAATATACAAATTAAATTGATGAACTCAAAACCTGGTTGTGTGTAGGAAATTATTTCCATTTTTGGTTAAAATTACCATTTCCTATCTAGGAATAATATATTTTTAAATAAGGCTATGGTTTCATCATAATATTGTAACGTCATATTCCACATTATATAAAAGATTTAACAATGCAAAGAAGGCGCATGTGCAAGTAGGACAGCTCACGGCTCGCCGTATATTATTTTACATTCCATATTGTTGTCATATTCAAGTTATTCAACACGTTCAGTGGAGGCAAACAGGGATCTTGAATGCGTCACTTGGGGGCTCCGTGCCACTACACTAGCAACTTTAGTGTACCTACAACGACGACAATTTCTTGTTGCATAATAATATAAGATTCTAAGAGGTATTCTTAAAGGATTTTATGCACGTTGAAGATTTTAACATAAATTTTACACGCCATCCTTGGCTGCTGTATGAGTTTAAAGTGTAGTATTTCAGTGGCAAAAGTGACATTTTATGGATCATAGAGTTCATATTATTACAGAACTGATGTACGAGAACTACGAGATGGCTTTTCAAATATAATTGGATATCATCACGTCTATATTCCCTGACAGGTTAGACAGAGGTGTACCAGTACATCCATGATTTGCCGGTATGTTTATGTCCCTTATAATAAAAGGCGAGTCTATTGCCATTAACCGAGCACAAATCTAAATTGCGAGCTGCTATTGAAAATTTTATAGAACATCCTAATAACACTTTGCTTTAACTGGGAATCGAACCCAATACCTCTAGCGTAGCAGTCACGCTTAGGAGCACTAGAATAACAGGGCAGTTAAATTATAAGTTTTACAAATCTTTTTAACACAGTGTTGTTAAAGGAAGTTTGCGTGATTATTATCTCTACTATATAATATTATAAAGCTGAAGAGTTTGTTTGTTTGTTTGGTTGAACGCGCTAATCTCTGAAACTACTGGTTAGGATTGTAAAGATATTTTTGTGTTGGATAGTACATTTATCGAGGAAGGTTATAGTTTATATAACACGCAACGACCGATAGGACCCGAGCAAAAAGGAAAAAGAGGCGGGTGACACCGCGGGGGGCAGTTGGTTAATTATAAGCAGTGTGTTTGTTTGATTAAATGTTATTTTCTTTCTTCTTTTCTTTCTTTCAGTCAGCCTCACTATGAACCTACTGACTAATTAATCATTTTTCCACGTGATTTCTATACACACATGCTCAGTTTCTTAGCTGTAGGTACTTTACAAAGTCTTGAAGGTGCGGGAACCCTGCCAACCCAAACTTAACAAGGCCAGTGTGGTTGACTTTAGCCCAATCCCTCTCAATTTATCTCTCTTACTCGGTCCGCAGGGACATTAATGGGCTGAATTATTTACGTTGTTACGTCAAAATCATTCGCGCTCGCCTCTCTGCAGTCCACATTAATAATTATACTAACGCCATTATTGATGCATGTGTAGTGTTTGACGTATTCAGACGAGATGACAGTGACAAATCTGTGTTCAAGTAGGTAGGTATAAATCGCTGCGGGAGCACCAATCAAATTTAGAACGCTACTCTGATTGCAGATTATTCGTTCTAAATTTGAAAGGAATCAAATGAAAACATCACTATTATTTGCAGTTCACCGTTTAATAATACATTAGGGGGCGCTTAATAATGCATTGTCACTCTGATATATTATGTATTTTTCGCTCACGGATCCAAAATTATGTAGATAATATTCAAATGTATTTGGGTAAGGTTCAAGAGCCTGGATGGGTCGGGTTGGGTACGTTAGGAAGCCATTACCACTACAGGATAAAGAAAGGTTAGGCATTATCTGAAACAGATTCTACGTAATAAGGCTCTGCTCATAGTTCAAAATTTCGTCTGAGGTGTAATTACCAACGCATTGCCAAATTTAATATTTGACCGCTAAGAAAAAAGGTACTAACATTAACAACGTGTGCCGATTTGGAGGGCAATATAGCCACAGTATAATTTACTGAGCATATGAAACTTTACAACTGAAGTGACAAGGCATTATAGTATAAAACTATTATTTTAATCTGTGCTATAGTCCACAGTGGACCAGTGCAAGCTGCAAGACTTCCCGCGCCCCACCCGATATTATCTGTGACGTGTAGGTTTCCTCAAGCATTATGTTTTCTTCTATCGTTTTAGCGAGGGATTCATTAATACGCAAATGATTTTTAAAAGTTAGAGGGAGTTGTTTTTTTCGTACTCGAGACCTATGACATGGCAGTTTCTCGTCGCTATCACTAGGCTAACACTAGCCTAGACTAAAACTTTAGAGTACCTACCTATTTCTGCCTAGGTACATAAGAACAATTCTGATCTAATAGAACTACATCCCACCACTTATGGCAATATTGTCTTGTCCCCAGAGATAATATAATAATATCGTCCGATATTATTCACTGCATTTTCAGTAAGCTCCAACGTTAGATAACATGTACTATAGACACTGTACTCAAATAAAAGCTGAAAGCTACCTAAGCCACGTATTGAAATATAATATAAGACCAATTTGTTTCAGGTACCTATATTTTATTTCAGACTCTCTAGCAAATATTAGGTATCATAAAACTTTTAGAAATAGGTACGTGTGAATTGTAGCTCTATATTAAGACAACATGCACCAGATTGTTTTAGGTTCATAGAGTTCTGGCCGCGATTGATAGCCATTCCATTTATATTTTTTATTAGAATTCACGATAGATTTGATTTATATACCTCTGACGCACACGATGATGTATACCCTCAACATAACGCACAAAGAAAATTCGGCCTCAGCTCACCGCCAGACAGCCATGCCCTTGAGGCTATTGTAGGCTATTTACCAACTCAACGAAAATTGTTTTCTTACACAACTAGCCCAGTATATTCGAATTCAAATTGCTTATGTATGCTTGTATGTTGAATGTCTGACAAGCATATAACAACTTCTAAAAGCAGACTTCAAATAAATCTTGTTGACTTTATTTACACAATAAACGACCGATCAAACATTTCGTGAGTTGAGAATTTATGAACCGTGCGTTAAACTTGGGCATCATTTGTTACAGGTTATGACAACGAAGTACGTAACGTGATAGTTGAAGTTGTTCGTGGCGAGGCTACCGACACTTCAGTGCCGATGACAAGCCGTGGCGGGTCGCGAGCGCACCGCAAGCATGTCGAACGCGACCGACGCGTACTGCGTGCCTGGCGCCACCGACTTCAACAAAGCGTACAGCCGCCTGCACGGCTACATCGCACTTGTGATTTGCATCGTCGGCTCGGCCACCAATTCCATCAACATCGCGGTGCTCAGCCGCCGCGAGATGACCAGCTCCACCAACTCCATCCTCACCGGCCTCGCCTTCGCAGACCTTCTAGTTATGTTGGAATACATACCCTACGCGCTACACATGAACATCAAAATAGGACCTCAAGTTAACAAGAACACTTACGCTTGGGCGGTGTTTGTTTATTTCCATTCCATATTCAGTCAAACGTTTCACACGATTTCGATTTGGTTAGCGGTGACTTTGGCTGTGTGGCGATACGTCGCAATAGCGTTTCCCCAGCGGAATAGCACCTGGTGTAATAAAAAGAATACAACTCTTGCAATCGTTGGCGCGTATGTGATTTGTCCTTTTTTGTGTCTTCCAATTTATTTTGCTATGAATATAGTGCCCAGTGAAGTGACACCTCAAAACAATTCCGAATTCGCGGAGGATCTCGCCCTGCCGGACAATCGGACAGTTTATGTTTTAGAAATGTCAAAAAACGTACAATTAGTAACAGCAATAATGTGGATATACAGTGTAATATTAAAACTGGTTCCCAGTTTAGCATTGTCAATATTAAGTACTTGTTTAATATCAAAGTTAACCACAACCGAGAGAAAGAGGCAGAAACTTCTGAAGCGTTCTACAATCGGCCCGAATGAGGTAAGTTGGAGTGAGAATATATTGAAAATGTATGGCTTACTGTGTTGTTTACACGCTCAAACAAAACACATTTTAATACAACAAGCTTGGATTTTCTGATATAATATATAATAAATTATACACAATAATAGCAATCTATAAATAGCATTAAGTAGATACCTACAGTACTTACATAATTATTATGATTTTATAGTCCGTATGTTTATAAATCGTAAACCGTTTGCAATAACATTTTGTCGTTTGGAGATTGAACATATCGAACGGCAATGTTATGACAATTTAATCCTTTGCTATGTGTAATAAGTATAGGTAATAAACCTGTAATTTACATATTATAATAGAACGTATACATAGGTTAGATAAAGTTAGATATTGAGGAGCTCGTGGTTATGTTAAAACTATAAACTGAACTGCAAGGTTAAACTACGCTAGCCGCGGTCAGTCTGTGGATGGGTTATCATTCTTAACCTATCGATATCCCTTCATACCTCGGAGAGTACGTAAAGCCGTGGGTCCCGGCTGTCATGCGAATACCTACGACAATCGTTAGTAGTAGTTAGAAGTCCAAAAAACCTGACTACCAGTCTATCCTCAGGATATCGATATGGACAATATCGCCCAGGGTTGTGGAGGTCTGATGGCTTCGTGTACAATACTGATATTCAGCCGCCTCTGGTTAGAAGCAGACCCCAACACAATTGGGAAAAAGCTCGGAGGATAATGACTTAGGTACATGTTATATGAAGGGTAAAGCAGATTCACTTTGTTTGACAAAGCACTTGAAATCTCCCGATAAAATTTTAATGAATGTAATTTGAGTTACAATAAAAAAAGTCCTCAGAAAGCCCTCAAAATAATTAGCGACTACACTCAATGTCCTTGCTTTACTTTTATTTTCGCTTGGAGACTCGTTTCAGGGACGGCAAGTGTTATTTGGTCGGATCCTCTTGAGAATACTTCGGGAGTTACCATTCAAAGAGTAAATAAGTTGTTATTTCATATAACGATAGGGAACACCAAAAACATTAATCGGACTAGACAAAGTAATCAAAAATATGGGTCATTTATTCCCTTAGAGATGTTTATGGTAGTGAGAGACTAATCGACGTGCCTTGGAGAGCACGTTAAGCCGTAGGTAGATACTATTGGACACCTGTGACAGTTAAGGTATCTTTGACAATTTGCTCCAATTATTCCACTGCCACTCGTACTTCCACCCTTGTTTGCCATATGTATATTTTTCTATTAATGTGTGGATTGTGTTTGTTTTTAATAAATGTTATTTTCTTTCTTTCTTCTTTCTTTTACTTCTTACAAATTTATAACAGCGTATTGAGACTCAATTCAGAATTAAAGAATGAAAAATGAGTCAGTCAATGTTAATTTTTATATTATTTCAACCGACGGCTGTTACAAACGATGCAATTAATCACATATTATGTTATTGGGTTATTCCAACGTTTCAATACGTGACTTTCAATTAATAGCTGAACCTCGCAATCGCCGGCTGGCTACTAATTACCATGGACCCAAATTAAATTAACCTATTAATAAAGGCACAAATGGAACCTCACCCCGTCGATATAAAATGTCATAAAATCAAATTGATAGTCATTTGGAACCCTTTGTTCACCGAAGCTTACTGGTGATGGGTAAAATTGTTCTTAAATAGGTATTCATTTCGGACACTTACACGAATAAAAGACATTGAAATAAAACTACTATTTCATTTGCAAAATACATAAATTCCATAAGTAGTTTTATTTTAATGGACCTTAAATTTCATTATTTATTTATTTATTTATTTTTGAAAACCAACAGCTATACAAAGCTATTATAATACCTACATTCACAATATTGTGTATAATAACAAATCATCACGATATTTTGCCCCCAATAAAAAACGTTAGGCAGAATATATACTTATAAAATCTGTCGTGTTCATGTATTAAGTTCTTTTGCAATATGGAACGTGTATTGCTGTTTATCGGATACAAATCCTAACTTCAGGTTCTTACTGAGAATTTTATAACCAAACATTCCAATAACACGACTCTTCATTCGAATCCAGAACCTCACTTTCAGCAGCCACGGTTTCGGACCAGTAAATTGTGAATGGCGCGCATAATTTCGGTAATGTACACTTACAAAGTAGTGAAAAGGGTTGAGGTACCAATTATGTTCAACTCTGTAATCTTGAGCTTAAAAGTAAAGTGTTTGAGGTTAAAGATTATAAGGTTTTGATAACAGGCCTCGCATAACGAGGTGATGTACCCTCACTTACTTCGTGTGTAACTCTGGTACTTAGCGGCAGCTTAATGTATTAGGTATTGTTATTAATCAAGTTTACTTTAAACTTGTAGGCTCTGGAAGCTTACAACTGTAAGCCTTAAACTTTTTCACGACATATCATTATTTTTAGCTCTCTTTTATTTAAAATGAAGTAAAACAATAAAATAATAACGGTATTAAAATATAAATTGAAAAAGAGTGGTTTTTGTATAGTACATACCATCACGCCTGTATTCCCCGAAGGGTTAGGCAGAGGTGTACTAATGTACACCCACATTTCGCCGGTATGTTTAGGTCCCATGAAATAGGGGGCAGGCCTATTGACATTAACCGGGCACAAATCATGACTCCGAGCTGCTACTGAGAATTTCATTACATAACTGAGCACAAATAGGTATACTTTAAAAAAAAAAAACAAAGGACGATACTTATAATTTACTTTAAACAGTCAATGAGTAAGTAAACATACAGTTAGTAATAGTAAATCATAAATTCATAAGGGATGAAAGTTAGCTATCGTTAGCTTATCATTAGTTATCTATAACTTTGAAATGGATATTCCCACACGATATCAGGCCACTTATCTTCCAGAACATTAATGTTTGTTTAGCAAATAGCAAATTATATGGTCACAATTGAATTAACTATCTTTAATTAAACTATAAAATAAGAAGTACATGTAATAATATACTCCCCCACTGCTGGGCACGGGTCTCCTCTCAGAATGAGAGGGAAGACTTAAATGCGTAAACTTAAATTATAATGGTTTCATAAAACAATTGCCCACCAAATTTGCCTCTGGGCCTCAAACCCTCTCCACTTGCTGGGAAGAATCGTTTGGTGATAGGATTAATAGGTACTCATAAATCGCTTGGCAAGCTATGATGAGGCTCACATGTATGACGGGTTCCAAACAGTTTTACTGTGTGTCCGAAAAGATATGGAATTACGTGTTCCATCTTAAACCCTATGTGCTTACCATTATATAAGGCTAGGGTCCCGGTTACCGTGCTGAATGTAATTTAAGGGCAGGGGAATGCAAGTGCGATTTCTAGTCGGTATCTCCGATATACCCTGCCACCTTCCCAGCAATTTTTTTTTGATATAAATAAAAGGCAAGTCATTAAGTCAAGTCAGGCAAGAATTAAAGTTTGCAGTAAAAAAAAAAACTTTTACTTCAGGACTGCACTGTGTCATCATAATCAGCCACAGGAAGTCCACTGCTGAACAAAGGCCTCCCCCATAGACTTCCACAAGGACCGGTTACAAGCCGTCTGCATCCAACGACTTCCAGCGACCTTTACCAGGTCGTCCGTCCATCTCGTTGGAGGCCGTCCCACGCTGCGCTTTCCGGTGCGTGGTCTCCACTCGAGAACCTTTTTGCCCCAGCGGCCATCAGTTCTACGAGCTATGTGCCCCGCCCATTGCCACTTAAGCTTGCTAAGTCTTTCAGCTATGTCGGTAACTTTCGTTCTTCTACGGATCTCCTCATTTCTAATTTGATCACGTAGGGAAATACCAAGCATAGCCCTCTCCATAGCTCGCTGAGTGACCTTGAGCTTCTTTATGAGACCCATAGTGAGCGACCACGTCTCTGTGCCGTATGTCATCACTGGTAACACACACTGGTTAAAGACGTTTGTCTTCAGGCACTGCGGTATTGTAGACGAAAAAACGTTGCGAAGTTTCCCGAACGCTGCCCAGCCGAGTCGGATTCGTTGAGTTATCTCTTTCTCGAAGTTGGACCTACCTAACTGGATGGTTTGTCCCAGATAGACATACTCGTCAACAACTTCGAGAACAGAGCTCCCAACGGATATAGGGATGGGCACGATGGGCATGGGTGTTCGACATGACTTTTGTCTTGCCCATGTTCATTTTAAGACCCACCTGTTGGGAAACTCTGTTGAGATCATTGAGCATTGTGCTGAGATCCTGCAGCGATTCTGCCATGACTACGATGTCGTCGGCAAATCGAAGATGAGTGATATACTCGCCATTGACGTTAATGCCAAATCCTTTCCACTTCAGTAGCTTGAAGGCATCTTCCATTGCAGTGGTGAACAGTTTTGGGGAAATAACATCCCCTTGTCTGACGCCTCTTTGCAATGGAATTGCCCCCGTACACTGTTCCTGTACTCGGACCGACATGGTGGCGTTTTTGTATAAGCACTTCAAGACTTCGATGTACCGATAGTCAATATGGCACCGCTGCAAAGATTGCAGCACCGCCCATGTTTCGATCGAATCGAAGGCTTTTTCATAGTCCACAAACGCTAAGCAAAGCGGCAGATTATACTCCTCGGTCTTCTGTATAACCTGTCGAAGCGTATGGATGTGGTCTATGGTACTAAAACCTTTTCGGAAACCGGCTTGTTCGGGAGACTGGAAGTCATCAAACCTGCGCTCGAGACGATTCGTGATGACCCTTGAAAACAGCTTATAAACATGGCTCAGAAGCGAGATGGGCCTATAATTCTTCAATAGGGTGTTGTCACCCTTTTTGAAGAAAAGCACCACCACGCTTCCGTTCCAAACTTCCGGCGTTGTGCCCTCGAGTAAAACGGAGTTAAAGAGCCTCTGAAGGACTTTAAGTACCGGTGTTCCACCCGCTTTCAGAAGCTCAGTAGTAATTCCGTCATTACCCGACGCCTTGTTGTTTTTCAGCTGTTTCAAGGCCATCCTAATCTCGTACAGGCTGATGTCCGGGATATCTTCGGTATAGTGTCGGGTTAATTTGGCTCTTGGGTCTTGTAAAGAGCCCATGGTAGGTGTAGTTGCCGAGGTATATAACTGTCGGTAGAACTTCTCGACTTCCCTCAAAACCTCAGGCTTAGTCGACACTACGCTGCCGTCCTCGGTCTTCAGCTTTATAATACGGCTTTGCCCAATGGACATTTCTCTTGCGAACACTTTGGAGCCCTTGTTTCGCTCAATGATCTCTTTAACACTATTCGTGTTAAAGGTGCGAATATCGTGGCGCAAGGACTTCCATATCCGTCCATTGAGTAGCCGGTATTCTTCAGCATCACCAGAGGACTGAAGCGTCATGGCGCGTCTTTCTGCCATAAGATTGAGGGTATAGTCAGAGAACTTTTTCGGTCTACCTTTACGGTGGGTCTTAAAGAACTTAGACCCAACCGTTTGGACAGTTTCTACAAATCTACCATTTATGTCGTCCACAGAAACGCAATGTTCTAAACACTCGAAGCGATTCTGAAGTTCGAGTTGAAAGCTCTCGGGGTTATGAATATGAGCACTAGAGGGTCGGAGCGTAGACTTCATTAGACGAGACCTCTCAATTTTGAGATTTATATTCAATGTGCCCCTCACCATTCGGTGATCACTACCGGTTTTCACCCTGTGGATCACAGAGACATCATTGAATATTTGTCTTTTATTAGTCATAATGAAGTCTATCTCATTTCTCGTAGAACCATTGGGACTCATCCAGGTCCATTTCCTGTGAAGCGGCTTTTGGAAAAAGGAGTTCATCATAAAGAGTCCCTCCTTTTCCAGAAAGTCAGCCAGCTTCTGTCCCCTGGGGTTCCGTTGCCCATAACCAAATTGCCCCACTCTCAACTCACCATCGCATCTTGTGCCCAGTTTCGCGTTAAAGTCCCCCATTACAACCGTGAAGTATGTTTTGGAGGTATGTATGGCCCTACTAACGTCCTCATACATACTCTCAACTTCATCATCAGGGTGTGTCGAGGTCGGTGCGTAGACCTGTATGACCTTCAGGGAATATCTCTTGGATATTCTGAGTATAAGGTACGCTACCCTCGACACACTTTCGATGGTAATTATGTTGTTAATGAGGGACCTGTGGACGAGGAACCCGACACCACCTTGGGACAGATGGATTTCAGAGTTATCGTGTCCTCGCCCTCTCTTCGGACTTCTGATAAACCCATGACATCCCAGTGCAACTTTTCTATTTCTTCTTCCAGCTCAACGATTTTTTCGTCTGCCCTCAGTGTGCGTGCGTTGTATGTTACCAGGGCCAGTTTTCGTTTGGGATGGTAGCAAGATCTCTGCCGGAGATTCTTAGCACCCCCTGCCCCGCCGTTACCGTGGCCGCTACCATAACCAGGAATAGCGGGGCTGCCGGGGACTGGGGGCCGGTTATTTATTTGTGTCGCCATTTGGGGGGAAAATGCCAATACTCACCACGCTTGGCAGACGGGTTGGTGAGCGCAGTAGGTGGCTTATACACAAGGGGCGCTGCTGCCCACCCCTCTGGCTTAAAACGGCTGGTGGTTAATGCCGTGTTGTAAAAAGATTAGCCAGTCAGCAGGATGTTAACGTGGCTGACTGCCCAGGGTGCGCCGGACGGTCATTTGTATACCATCACACTTGGAGGCTCTTTTCTGCACTGTGTATTGTGTGTATAAAGATGAAACGAGATCAGTTCGCAATTTTTTTTATACATGCGTATCACGCATGTTACCTAGTTAGCTTTAGTCTCTTTCGTTTGCTGTGACATAGAAGAAGGTAGGTAGCCATTATCAGTGTTCAATATTGACCAAGGCAGTATTCGGTCTTAATTAATGCCTAAGTAAAGTAAACTGAGGTTTCAAAACAAATATTAGTTCAAGATTAACTACCTACTAACGTTATCAGTCAAGTGTTTGTTTTGTGCTCGATTAAATGGTAATACACTTGCCTATTCTATTGTACCCGAAACAGTATACCTACTGTCGGAATGGACGTCAGCCAACATGTGTCTAATCCTTCAAAGAGTATAGGCGACATGGTATGTTATATTATTATTAAAAGCCACTTCAGAACTCCTCCTCAATTTTCTGTGAAGAGGCCTTTGCACTTCTCTCTATCCGTTGCTGTTGAGGACCAGTCTTTTTGGGCCGAGTCCAGCTCATTCCCCTATCTCCGTTTGGGCCTGCCGCGTTGACGTTTGTCATTAAATGGGATCCATTATTTATATACCCATCAAAGATATATTATGCTGCATTTTTTATTCACAGTAATGTACCTATAGTTATTCGTTAGGAAATTCTTTGTCCTATTACCAAGCCTGTAGTTTGAATTTGTGTGAGCACAATTTTATTAATGTCGAGGAGACGAGGGCGAATTGGCTTATCGTCAGTTACCTCAGTAACTGACGATAAGCCAATTCGCCCTCGTCTCCTATTATATGGAACCTAAAAGCATATACAAGAGATTTCAAGAGAGGTAGGGCATAGTGGGAGTAATTCCACTCAAATTGGAGCTGCTCGACTGGGGAAGTACAGACGCCAGCAGGTCAACCTATCCAAAACTGTCAAACTTTCCCAATTGAATATGCACCTTATCGTTTTGTATTAAAGATGAAAATTGTGGTAGCTTGATGTGCTGGCCTCTGTACCTCCGCCTTGCAGAAAATCGAAGTGAAATAACACACTTTGAGCTGTGCTTGTGTTCCTTACAGAGAGCAAAGTTGCCAGTGCTCCGCGAGGAAACGATGTGTTGGCAGTGAGGGGACTTTGACCCTTATACTGGCAACCCAACTATTGCTCGTTCGTTTTACAGAGTTGGCAACGTGCAAGTGATACCCCTGGTGTTACAATCGTCTATAGGCTACGGTAACCGTTGACTTGTAAATGTCTTCAAAGATCTATTTACAGAAATAAATATCATTTATAATTAATTATAATCTTTATAAGCTAAAAACAAAAATGTAATAAAACTAGAATACTTATTATAATCGTAAAGACGCCATCTCCTAAATCAAATCTACAAATTCTCAGCATTCAATTTAAGATATCTGGACTTTAAATTCGAGCACTCAATAGAGGAATGTCCGTTCAATGTACAAACGTTTTTTTTAATAGACGGAACCAATTTAGTACATTCTGAATATAAAAGAGTTCATTGACGCTTCTATGAAAGAGCTCTGCCAGTAAATGAATAAATTACTTTGTACAATCCGTTGGTACCTATACTGTCTGAAGCTTGATGTAGGTTCAAATTTTCAATCCACTTTATTTCTATACCACAACTGATTAAAGTGCATAGAAGTCAAGACCAGCAAATAGATATTGATATAATTAATCATTTAAACAAGACCTTCTTATCTTTTTAAATTTGAGAAATCAGAGGTGCATTCCGTTATGGCTAAATCTGTCCTCAGTAGGCGAATGTATTAACTTCTACAGAGAAAACATTTCTTCACAGTGTTAAATAAATTAAAACTATAAAGTAACCCTTTCTGCATTCAAGATGCACTGGAGCCATGTTTCCCAAATCTCTGAACTGCTAAAAGTGATAAAATAGGGTACTCTATTTTATCACTTTTAGCAGTTCAGAGATACTAGTGGATAAAATTTAGATAAATAACTACTATTTTTTTAATAAATAGATAAGCGAAATGATTCATAATGATGTAGGTAATGATATACAGGCAACAAAAGAGTTAGGTATGCAGATAGCGAACGAAATCTGCATCTTTACACAGATTGTGATATAAACAAATAATTACCCGCCAAAGAATTTGGTATGTAGCAGCTAACAATACCTGCGTTTTGACATATATATTGTGTGATACATTTACACAATATTTATAAAAACATATGTTAAATTAGCTGCCTGTATACCTAACTCTTTTGTTGACCGTACAACAAAAGAGTTAGGATCCTGTACACATGGGTCAGGATTAATTATTACATGTGCGTTCCTTGTCCTTTTCGAGAGACCCTCTTCCATTTTCATGAACATTCATACCCAATCGAGTGTATATTCATCAGTGTAATGGTACGAGATAATAACAATAATAGATTGATACGCACGTGAGGTAGATTTATCAATCAATCAACCTACCCTCAGTGACCTATACGATTTAACAGATCGTTACACAGAAAATGGTCATTCTAATTCGAACGATTGCGGTTGTGGAGGATAGCCCTTTAATCCCACGAACTTTTCGCCCTAATGCCGTCACATATTTCCGGCTGAAGCTATACTGTACCTACTTATTAGAGAATCACCGAACTAACATCAAAGTAAAGCTTTATATAGACGATGCGATAAATGTATCGCAACTTGCACAATATTTCTAGCACCATCTAAATATATTCTTATAATTCTGAATAATCTCAAAGAACATAACTTAATCTTCTTTCTCCGAGCTTTTTCCCAACTATGTTGGGGTCGGCTTCCATTCTAACCAGATGTGGCTGAATATCAGTATTTTACGAAGCGATTGCCATCAGACCTTCGCAACCCAATTTTTTTTGGGTAATACCGATACCCTGAGGATAGACTGGTTGTCAGGCTTTTTGGGCTTCTGTCTACCACTAACGATTTATGACAATCGGTGTTTGTACAACCGGGACCGACGGCTTTACGTGCTCTCCGAGGCACGGAGGGGTTTCGATGTGTTAATAATGGTCACCCATCCACGGAGTGACTGCGGCTAGCGCAGCTTAACCTTGCAGATCTGTTGATCAGCTTAGTTATTACTTAGCCGCGAGCCCCTCTCTAAGGAACATAATACTAGTATCAAATATTGATGCGTACCAATGGTAGATGTTATCTAATATAATTTAACGAAGCTATACAGACAACCTCTTTAAACAGAATTTGAACCAATAATCTGTTTCCATTTAAATTTCTGGTTTAACTGAAATAATTTCACTGCTATTTGCGTTGACTGAACCAATTAATAAATGATTTACTTGTAGCCTCGAGGTTATTTAACTTAATAATAATGATGGATACCGTAGACATATTGTAATGATAAAATCTGGGTTTAATTAAAACTCTATCTGTGTTTAATAAAACAATACAAAATAATGATGTACATCAATCATCAAATTAAATTTATTTGATATTCATGTACAAACTGTCCTGCATTCGATTCTCAGGCCAAGCAAAGTATTCTTAGTATTTTTTCTCTGGCTCTCTTGTTTACCTCATCATTATCAACCCTTATACTGTCCCACTGCTGGGCACGGGTCCACGGGAACCCGCACTAGGCCAGCGTGGTGGACTATAGTCCACCACGCTGGCCTAGTGCGGGTTGGTAGACTTCACACGCCGTCGAGAAAATCTCAAAGGCATGCAGGTTTCAAAGGCATAGGTGCGTGCCGTGGGTTCGAACTCGAGACCTTCGACTTGGCAGTCCAATTGTCATACCACTAGGCTATCACTGCTTCTTGTTTACCTACATATAAAATTCGTTGGTGAAGATTTGTAATTGACACAGGACTATTTGTATTTTTTTTAAATTACTTTTATTAACTGTCTGTAAATCTTCCTTACAATAAATAAATAAAAAATAAATTTGTGCCCGGATTTTTAGCAGATTTTGGGTCATAGGCTCTCTGATATTAGGTACCTATGTTAAGATTTAAAAACTTAGGGCGAACTGCGAGCTTAACAATTCTGCTTAACTCTTCGGGGAGTGAAGGCGTGTGGGTATTTTAATATTGATTTATGTAGAAGCAACAGAATAATAGTCTTTATGTATGTACGTGAGTTAAGCAAAACTGAAAGTAATGTTGAAAACTTATCTATACTTATCTATACTTGTTGTAGGTCTCTAGATACCTATAATAACTTAACAAATCCACAGAAATTTGCATCTTATCTTATATGATACGTAATTAATAATTTAGGGTAGTTTAGGACATTTTACACAGAACCATCTAGTCCCAAATTAAGTACTATGGCTACTAGACAATGAATATCATTATGTATAAACTTTTTTCATAAATACTTATAATTATTTTACGAACTTATACCCAACCCTTCTAAGAACAGCACAAGACATATTACTTACTGTACAGACACAAGACTACTGACGTCATTAGGTACAGTAGCTATCAAGCCGGAATATTGCTTGTTGAACAATAGCCCATCGACACAATCAACCATTGATTCAAGGAACGAGGTCGAGCGAGTCTAATTTTCATCTCCTGCTGTAATTACCTATTCAGTCAATCTTTGCTAAACTTGGTGTTACTCAAAGTTTCTATTGCCTGAGGATTTGATAGATATAGTTGCTATTTCGGACTCGCATAGAATAGCTAAAAAGCAATACCTTTCAAATTGTTAAATTTATTCCTGAAATATAGACAAAAGCAGAAGACAATAAAGAGTTACTCTTATCCATTACAATAGTGTAAACTGGACCTATCATGGTTCATCCTCCAACACATTTTCCAACTATATTGCGGTGGCTTCCAGTGAAACCATGTGGCTGATTAAATTACCATTATTTTCCACGAAGCTTCAAGGTACTATCACACCTCCATACTCCATTTTTTGGGCAATAACAATACCCGCATAAACTGCTTGTCAGGCTTTTCGGTCTTCTGACTACCACTAGCGACTGTCATAGGTGTCGTAACCGATATGAAATATTACTAAACCATAATATATTAGGGCCCCAAATCATAGTAAGGGTCAGTGACTGAACGTAATTACTATAGGGTGCATTATTAAACGAGCCTCTACGAGAGGCGTTTTATAAATGATCGTCCGGCGCAACCATGGGTAACTTCGCAATCAGCTGACTGACTTGCAAATATTTTTACTACGTAAGCTGAACTACTTATTATTATCATTTCCTTCATTTTTAAAACTAAACCTATCATACCATACATTGTCAAATATGGTATGATCATTTAATTCGTAGGGGTAAAATTCCAAAAATGCACAACATAACCTTTTATGTTGTGCATTTTTTATTTTTTTTATGAAATTTTGGCAGGTATTAATTTTGGCATTAATTATGACCTGCCAAAATTTCAAGTTGTTAGTCAGGACAAATAATTATAATATTTTACTTACAATGTATCCTACCGGCGGCGGTTAGAACCACTAATAAAAAACCTAATACTTTTTATTTTAATATTTAATTATCGTATTCAGACTATATTCATCTACTTTATGTTTTTAACTATTATTATATAGCATAGGCCTGATGAAGAGTTGTTAAAGTAAGGTACCTACCGGAACTTTGTAAGATTACGCACGAGCCACAGTCTAGCAAATTAAAATATAATAATGTAGTGTCAATTTGCAGCCAGAAAAGCAGTGCCTAGCAACGGAAGAGGCGTGTGCGCGGCGGTCCAGTCGTACGGACCGTACTACGCGTATGCTGCTGGCCGTGCTTGGCCTGTTCCTCTCCACCGAAGTGCCGCAGGGCCTGCTTGGTCTAGCCAGCGCACTGGCCCCAGACTTCTTCAAAAGCTGTTATAGCATGTTCGGTAAGTCAAACCTTCAATAAACTTACTCGTAAATATAAATGAAACGCTGTTCATTGGTAAGCGCATCACTTGAAAATGGTTGGATCGATTTGGTAATTATTCTTATATCTTTGGATTAATTCAAATAAGGTTTTTAGGGGTGATGGAAAAATTGGAATACTTATTGGAGTTTGGCCAGAACAGACAGACAGCTGACTCGACAGACGTTCTATCGGGCTAGCTATTTCGAAATAAAAATCTTGTGTGCGTCTGTTAGTGATCGTGTAACTTCTAAATGACTTGACCGATTGAGGTCATATTCCAACAATGTCTATAAACTGTCCAGACAACGTTTTATAGCTATGCCAAGGACCCGGCAAGTAGCGCATCTGCCGAAAAGGGGAGGACACCGTCTGACGCTGGGTCAGCTAGTCTGATATAAATAAAAATGTAGTTATTTAGAAAAGGAAAAATACGACCGCGGGCAGGATTCGAACCTGCCTCTTCTGGTTAGGTACACCAGACGCTATGACCACTAAGCCACCGCGATACCTACCCTTAGCATGGAAAATGCCAAAATATACAAAAAGATAGTTAGAAGGTAAGGTGGCATCGTTCGACATTGAACTAACTGTAAAGTAAGTTGTGTCGGTTGAAAAGCAAAAACTTGCATTTCAATAGGTGTTACTGACGCCACCATAAAGACGTAAATTCAGTATGTGAAGGAAAAATTCGACATGACGGGTAGGTATCGCGGTGGCTTCATAGCGTCTGGTGTACCTAACCAGAAGACGCAGGTTCGAATCCTGCCCGCGGTCGTATTTTTCCTTTTCTAAATAACTTTAAAATCTTAGCATGGAAAATGCCAAAAATATACAAAAAGATAGTAATAAAACTGTACCTACCTAAATCTCGCTTGTGCAAAATCTTAAATCATAGTCTATTTATAGGCTACGGTAACCGCTTACCATTAGGCCGTATGCTTGTTTGCCACCTTAGTGGTATAAAAAAGTCATGCCTGTATTCCCCGAAGTGTTAGGCAGAGATGTACAGTAATGTACAACTACAGTTCGCCGGTATGTTTAAGTCCCATGTAGTCGGGGGCGAGCTTATTGCCATTAACCGGGCACAAATCCCAACTCCGAGCTACTACAGAGAATTTCATAGAAAAACCCAATAACACTTTGCTCGACCTGGGAATTGACCTAGGACCTCTAGCGTAGCAGTCGCGCTTAGGACCACTAGACTAACGCGGCAGCCATATTCAAAAACATTTATAAATATTCTTCTATTCGTTCGTCGATTCAAAGATAAACTTTTCTACACTTCTCCAGGCCCAGAGTGTTCAAAACTATTCAATGTCAAGTAGCAATAGCAAATTGAATTATAATTGAAAGAATTGGAATATATCGACACCATTTTATTTCTATTATAAGCATTACATTTGAGCTGCGGTATGTATTCACAACAGTATATCATAAATAAAGATAGTCGATGGAGATAATGTTTTATTTTGTATCGTAAATCTTTTTTGTTTTATGTGAGTAGGTATATTTTAGGTTTACGCAAAGAAAAAGGCTTGTTTCAACGGATAGAAAATGTCCTAAGTATCATTAATTGCAACAACGTAAGAAATTTCTTAGGTTTGGAAAGAACAACACTGATTATCTTTTAACGTAACAAGAGATGTGACATTTCTCTTTCAAGGGGTCTAAAAAAACGTGTTAAGGTGTGTCTAGATTAAATAAACGTATTATTTAGTCTCGACACACCTTAACACGTTTTTTTTTGTAGATATGTACGCAATGTTTCATAGTTTAGTTTACAACCGTTCTTTAATAGTATTGTTTTGATTGAAACCCCAAATAAAACGTAGGCAATTAAATATATTTTATGCATTTTCCCATTTAATCTTTTAAAAAAAATTCGGCGTTACAAAGGTTTCTATTATACTTACAATTTGATTTAAAGAACATTTAAAGCAATAAAATATAAAAGAAGATTCTCAAATGTGATTGTGAACAGAAAATTAATCCACCCATTGTTAACGAATTTCCCTAGAGATTTCAGGGTAATTGCTACCCAGATTCAGTCTATTTAATTGTGTATGATACCTAGATTAAATAATATTACTATTAACCGACCTAAATTTAGAATTTAAAATTTATAATACATAGGAATGATATTAAAAAAAACTAAATTTACTATTTACATAATGTACAAAAAAAAGGAAAATAAAAAGAACTAAGTCATAACTATCACGTCCAAGCGTCAAAGTATTCCTCCACATCACTGTCATCTGGTAACGCTCCCAGAAGACTGGCCGCATTGCCACGTTGAATGGCAATGCTAATTCGTTGACCCAAGAATAAACCAGCCCTCTGGTCGCGCGAAGCGTTGATTTTCTTACGGGAACGTACATTCATTGGAACTAAATAGATTGTTTTAACTGCCTAGTCTAGAGCTCGCACAGCCACTGGTGAGGTCCTGGGTTCAATTCCTGGGTCACGCTATGTTATTACATTATGGCATAAAATACTCAGTTTGAATTCGTGACCTAACTGGTCACGAATTCAAACTGAGTATTTTGGCAATAAATTCGCCCTATAAAACATGGGTTCTAAAAACATACAACAAACTGTGAGAGTAGGTACAAGTATCCACCTCTGCTTATCCCTTTCGGAGAATACATGCGTGGTGGTTTGTAGATTAATATTTACCATTACGATAGAATTAAAATTTATGGACAAAATAAACAGTATTTATAACCATAGAATTTTGGATAACACCGCGGCTCCAAATTATCAAGTTTTAATGTATAGTAATAGATTGAGTGACGTGGTTCGCACTGTACTAATATGTATATTAACATTTATTTCCATATATTACATTTAACGATTAACGAGGTCAAAGGCCGCCATCAGAATATATGGATCATTCCATTATTCGGATTTCCAATGCTTCATATATACTGCAGCTTAGGTAAGCGTGTTATTTTAACGATGCAATTATTCTACAAGCTGGTTAAACATATAGTTGTACTACGAAAATCACCGCTATTGCGATGCAATACGGGCGCGCCAGTGGGAATAATTGAATATGTCGACGTGTGTACATGTGCAGCTGGATTTAACCTTCCTCTTTCGGACGAACGGAACATCTCATTACGGTGGATACATTTTCTCTCTAAAATCTATGCTTTGGAGACTCCAAATTACATTATAACATTGTCCTTCATTAGTGCACAACTCTACTCGATTTAATGAAGCCATAATACATTCTATTTTGTTACTCGAGTTACGTATTCGGAAATATAAAGAATCGTCTCAGCGATATATTGTATAACAAAAGAAAGTAGAAAACTCAAATATCGACGGTTACTTACACCAGAGTTATTTCTAAACCATTTTGAATAAAATGAGACTTATTTGAACATCTAAAGACTTCCCGCATTTAATCTTCTCGCAAAAAAATGTACGCATTTAACAAAATAAGAAAATAAACAAGCATCCTCCATTTAAACTCCGCTTCCTCTTTTGTTGTCACAGGCTTTATGTGAATTATTTATGCAGATGTTTGAAATAGCAATTCTATGCAACATTTTAAGGCATTTGTATATTTTTGTATCTTATTTCAATCGGTTAAAGCGAAATTTGGGAATAAAAAGCGGTTCATAAATTCTCAGAAATATCGAATCGAATAATTGAGGTAGGTAATATATGTACAGAGGCCAGCACATCAAGCTACCCCAATCTGTCAAATTTATTCGATAGATTTTCAACTTTAATATAATATAATAAGGTATCATATTCCATTGGGAAAATTTGACAGTTTTGGATAGCTTGACCTGTAGGCGTCTGTACATAAAATAGAAGTAACTAATCGCTAGGCTGTAAAAAAAGTAAACTGCTTACTATGCAGCACTGTTAACTACACTGATCAAATCAGCTTAACCTTACAGATGCAAGGTTAAGCTGCGCTAGCCACGGCAATCTGTGTATGGGTAACTTTATTACTTATATTATTATTTTATAATTCTTAACACATTGAGACTCCTTCGTGCCTCGGACAGCACGTAAATTCTTCATTCTTGGTTGTAAGACGAACACCTATAACAATCGTTAGCTACCACTAACACCTTTCTTGCCCTTTTTGTCTTTCTGCCTGCCTTGCTGTCTTTCTGACTACCGTCAGAAGCCCAAAAATCCTGATAACCAATCTTCAAGATATTGGTATATTGATATTGATTATTGCCCAGAAATCGGTATGCGGGGGTCGATGGTGGTCGGATGGCAATCGTTTCGTGTAAAATACTGCTATTCAGCCGCATCTGGTTAAACTGCAAGCCGACCCCAACTTTTGGGAAAAAATTCGTATACAGCCGTAGAGCAGGTATACGATGACAATATACATAGGGATATTATACTACATAAATCTCGAATATAATATATTCCCCCTTATCGGCTCCCTTATCGGATCGATGTAGGTAAGCATATTACATAAATCGCGAAGAATAGTCACATTGTATTTGCAGTGAGGATAACCCGAGAAGTCGAGTGTTCCTCCCGCCCTCACCTACTGTAAGTGTCAAGCAAATAGAGTTAAGATCACGTTATTCATGTCACGTTATTTGCAGAAATTGTATCTTTCTATGTAAGACTCGTATGGTTATTACCTACATCCGAGTATTCCTGTGTAGTATATTTTGAAAGATAATTTTATATTCGTTTTATTTTTTGGTATATTGTTTTTATCACCACGTCGGTATTCCCGAAAGGGTAGGGCAGACGTGTAGGTACTAATTTACACCCACAGTTTGCCGCATGTTTAGTTCATATGTAACCGGGGATGAGCTTATTGCCAATTGCCATTAATGAGGCAGTTGATATATATTTTGTTTTTATCACTAGAAACAGTTTATGCACAAATAATCAAACTTTTTTGGGTCGAGATTAAATTTTACAAAAAATAATGTCCCAAAAAATTACAGGCATAAGGATGAAAATTATCTCAGAAAAAGGGTACCCAAGAAAGTAATTGCCAGAGAAGTTTAGTTGGCACCAACGTAGCGTAAAAATTCAATTTATTTCAAATTGTAGTTATTGATGAACGTGTTTTCATTCCTATTTCAAAGTAAATGTCTTGAATCTGGATCAATTAAGAGTTTCTAATTCAATAACGTAATTAATACGTGAGATTTGGAAGCTTTCGACGATACGGAAAAAATAAATTAACTCTGAGTGTCTCCGAGACGTTTGCTTGCGACGTTGATCGTAAAATAAAATACGACGGCTTGAAACCAAGGCCTTTAATCTAACTTACATGACTACGCAGTGCCTGCCGTATTGAGAACAATCTACCCGACCCTAATTTATTATTGTTCGCTAGCTTGAAAGTAAACATTTAATATTTTCCTTCCTGTTTACTTACCACTTTGATGTGGCGGTCCGAAGGGTCCGATAAATATTTTAGAGAAATATCATTATCACAAACACATATACAGTCCAACTGCTCTGCCCAGTGGGACTGTATATGAGTTAGTAAAAATCTCTAAGGCATGCATCGTTTAAGCGACTGATAATTATTAATACACACTAATAATTCGGAAAGTTAGAGGTTATACCAAGACTTGACAGTCCAATGGTCATATGATTAGGCAGTAGGCTATCACTGCTTCTCTGGAGAAATATGCAGTGTTCGTTTTATTCCAACCCAGAAAAACATTTTATCTTCGTCAAGACAAGAAGAACCAAGAATTTCTGAGATTTTCCCATCACTATAAAACAATATCCCCTCATCACAGATATCACATATGCTACCAAGCGAGGAAACGAATAGCTGAGTAAATATTTTTATGCAAAACAAGAAGGGCCTTACAAAAAAAAAATCGGTATTTTTATATAAAATATAGCGTCATGACCTATCGTCACCCAGGTTATGATAATTTAAAGCTGCGGCCAACCAAAACACACCTGCTACTGAACTACGAGACACATCTGTCAGCCTTGGATATATCTGTCTGCTGGGAATGTAAATAAGCTCCAACATATTTTCACAGCTGGAAAAACTACGTACAATCTCAAATTTGTAAATAAATAAGTCCCTATAGGTATTCCAGATGATTTATATTAAAGTCAGATTCAAGGCTATAAAGACGGGCTCGGGAATTTTGAGGATTTATTAACAAAATGTGAGTGGAAAAGGGCGATTGATACCATTCCTTGAATAGCAATGAAAGTATTTGTGCCTGTTAGTTTTACGTTAAAAAACGTAACGAAAATGTAAGTATGAGATTATTTACACAACCGTGGATAAATGTTTAGAAAGAGCTAGGGCGTTTTTTATTTAAAAACATAAAATAGAAAATATTATATCTAACTATAGCTTTTCCCCATGGTTCTACCTGCATTGATCTCGTTTTTGCCAAACACGTGGTCATATTTTTGCCAAAATTTTTGCAATTCCTTACTTAGTGAAAGTCCACACTTTATAAGCCTAACATGCCAAATTGATTGAATGAATTGATTGTGTGGTATTTTTCAAGATACATATAGATCCGAAACAACTAATTCTAGGTCAAACAAATATGTATTTTCTTCGCCACAGTTCAACACAGTGCGCCGGTATGTTTAGGTCCCGTGTAATAGGGAGCGACTGTGTTTTTTTTTTTCAGAAAATCATGTAATATTTTGGTCGACCTGGGAATGATAACGAGGACCTCAAACATAGCAGTCACGCTTATGACCACTAGACTAATGAGGCAATTGTGTATACCACGAGAAACTTCTAGAAGTATATATTTTTATATGTTTGAAGTTAACTACACCCGTGGTATGCAGATTCCTCTCTTATTTAATGGCTGCGAACTCTCTTTTATTTCTTTCCACTGCAACTGAGTTTCAAAGATGAAAGAAAAGAATAAAATCCAGTATACTTATTTGTATTCCCGCTTTCGTAAATATGAACTGAGCGCGGCATATGCGGCTTTGTGATCTTTAATCTTTTGTAGTCTTCAGCGCCCGCGGTTACGATGTAATCCGAAACAGAACGGTATTCATAGATCAACTACACAATTTTCGATATGGGAAGTATCTTAGCACTGAAGATTTGATTTATTTGTTACTTAATGGGTCGTAAAAAGTGTTGATAGGTTTTCTATGAGGAATATTTCAGTAATAATTCGGAGTTTGGATTTGTGCCTGGTTTGACAATAGGAGGTGAACCTCCTATTAAATGGAACCTGAAAAATACCGGCAAAATGAGTACCTGCCTACCTACAAGTCTGCCTAACCGTTCGGGGGAAACAGTAGTTGGTAATGCCTTGTTATGTTATTGGAACGAAATTCCTTATCGCGCGTTGTGAAAGGGGGCTAGACGGAAAAAAATCTTACGAAAAGTTGTCACGACACTTTTTGCTTGTCAACAATATTTGAATTTCGAATTATTGAGTGAATGACAATATTTGAATTTCGCGCGTTGTGAATTGTTGTGTATACAGGTTTTTTTATTTTTAATTATTAAATTTTAATGAAAGGAACTTCGTTCCATCCGGGTGTCCCTTGACACCTCTCAAGTTTTTTTTAATATATTTATGACTACTGAGTTACTCAACCGCCAGTTACCAGTTTTCTTACACGACTCTTGTCCATCCCATTGTTGTCTATAAGAAATTGCTTTTAGCGATAAGACCGCCAATTCTACTTATGTGAAGTTCATTTTTAGGGTTCTGTACCCAAAGGGTAAAAACGGGACCCTATTACTAATACTCCGCTGTCCGTCGGTCTGTCTGTCCGTCCGTCCGTCTGTCTGTCACCAGGCTGTATCTCATGAACCGTGATAGCTAGACAATTGATTTTTTTACAAATGATGTAGTTATGTATTTCTGTTGCCACTATAACAATAAATACTAAAAAGAGAATAAAATAAATATTTACAACAAACGAGATTTTATCAAAACTATCTGAAAGTGAGTAGATAACTGAAAATCACAACCCAAAGTGGGTGGTACTACCTCAAAAATAAGTTGTTTTGCCAAATATTGGTACGGTTTTTTGTTTTCATTGTATCCTTTGGTGTACAATAAAGAATAGTCTATCTATCTGTTTTTTTTTCTCTCAGGTGACCTGATGGACGTGTTGGCGCTGTTCACGTCGTCCGTGAACTTCGTGCTGTACTGCAGCATGAGCCGACAGTTCCGGTGCACCTTCGCCCGGCTGGCCCGACGGATGCTGTCCGCCACCGAGGAGCCAGCCAAACTCTCCAATAAATTAGAGCCGACCACGCAGGTATACCAATGTTAGGAATCATAGTTTATATTTTATATGTTCCTAAATTGTATATTATCATCAACCCATAATATAGGTACAGTCAACAAAAGAGTTAAGTATACAGATAGCAATCGAAATATGGATTTTTATACAGATTTCGACATTAATAATTACGCGCCAAAGGGTTAGGTATGTAGCTGCTTACAATACCTACGTTTTGACACATATTGCGTGATACATTATTACACTATCCTTATCAAAACACAGATTAATAACTAGCTGCCTGTATACCTAACTCTTTTATTGACCGTACATACCTACTCTCTTTTTTTCATGGCGGGAATCCTTAATGATAGAAAAAGCTACCGGTCTACAGGGATTCGATCGAGAGGTGTGGCCACTAAAACCATCCCGGTGACCACCATCAGCATATGGAGAAATGTAATAGGGGGCATTGTGTCATCTTAATAAACCTCCGCAGAACTTACTATACCCCCAATATACCTACTGTCCCACTACTGGGTACGAATCTACTCTCAGAATGAAAGGGGTAAGCTATAGTCCACCTGACTTTACTAATACGGGATGGCAGATTTCAAAGGTGCTGAGAAAATCTTTCTAGCTTTCAAGTTTCCGCACGATGTTTTCCTTTACGGTTTAAGTGAGTAATAAATTATTTTGAAAAGGTATGACATTGTCGTATCAAACTGTCACATTGACTAATTTATTTCCAATCTTGAATCATAATTATTATTTTAATAATCCATTTCATAGAAACGAAGTTTATTATTATTTTTACTAAGTTTATTTTTTGTTATCAATACTTAGGTACTACTATATTCTGCAATTTTATTAATATTTCTCCGAAATTAAAGTCAAAGCTTTAATTGAGATAGCAGAATAAATGTTTTCTACAAAAGCGAATTAATTAACGAATATCATAATTAATTTGTCTAACTTTTGTTGTTTTCAGTCCAAACAGTTTATCTAAATAAACGTATTTAACTTGTTAACAGACCGTCAAAACAAACACATTCTACAAAAAATATATTTTAAAACAAACGTATGCCGTAGCTACTCCGATGTGTTTGAATTACACATACGAAACATTATATTGTTGTAAGTACAAGAAAACATAAAGATTGGAGTAAACTCGAGTAAATTGTATTAATCTGCTATAGTCGTAAAGAGCATAAATAAAACCCTATACAAGTGAGCTTTTACGAGGGAAAAAATAAATCTACCACCTGGAACACTCGTAAATATTCTTCATAATGTGGTTAGAAACACACTTAAGAAAGATAGGGCATAGTGGGAGTAATTCTACTCAAATCGAAGCTGCCCAACTGGGCAAGTACCTACTCCTACCTCCGCCTTGCAGAAAATCGAAGTGAAATAACACTGCTTTGAGCTGTGTTGTTTTCCTTACGGTGAACAAGGTTGCCAGTGCTCCGCGAAGAAACCTTGTGTTAGCAGTGGGAGGACTGTGACATTGATACACTGCCAACCCAACTATTCCTCTTTCGTTTTACAGGGTCGGCAACGCGCAAATGATACCCCTGGTGTTACAACCGTCTATAGGCTACGGTAACCGCTTACCATTAAGTGGGTCGTATGGTTCCTTAGTGGTATGACTAAGGCAGAAGTAACTAAGACTAAGGCACATCATGATTTTTATATTATTTTAGCAAACCGTCGCTCGTGCAAACCAAACCTCGATGACGCGATTTATAACGATATCAATAGCTATTTCTTACCTAATAGAAAAAATCCATCCCGTTGAACATGCATACGTAAAGTTAACAATACAATATCTTTCTCCATATGTCATATTGAGGTGTTACACAATATCACAGTTGGTAGAATATGGACCTTGTAGGGCACAGCAACGTAGGAGAAAGAAGAATGCTATTTTATATTTTAGTATTTATACGTTCTAGTCATATTCCATTTAGTTAATAATTATTTGGGCAATTAGTTTAGTGAGACATGTGCAACTAGTACACGGTACTTATACACATGCCAAAAACATTTCATTGTAATACAAAAAAATAAAAAATAAACCTCACATTTGGTATTGTGTGTTCAGAGCATTCGTTTGTGTACAGTTCCGAAGATATAACTATTTGCTTCTCTGAAATTTTAATGGCTAAGCAGTGGTCCTTTTACGATAAAATCTTGGTAGAAAGACAGTAAAAGTCGTAAATGTTTCACATTGGTGATTATTTTATTTTTTTCTGCGTTACCTTTTCATGTGGAAAGTAGTTAAAGTAACTTCAGAGGAGTCCGTACCGTACACTCAGTATTCTGCTCATAGTATATACCTACCTATAGGCCTACAGGAATTGGGCTATAGTCCATGACGTTGGTAAACTTCATTCAGACGATGTTTTCCTTTACCGTTTAAGCGAGTGATAATTAATTATTAATACGCACATGAATTCGAAAAGTCAGAGGTTCTTGGGTTCGAACTCGAGACCTTTGACTCGGCAGTCCAGTTTTCATATCACTAGGCTATCACAGCTAATCTGAGAGGAGAGCCGTGCCCAGCTTTAGCACAGTATATGGGTTGATGATGATTATGATACTATACATTACAAATGGAGAATTCTAAGCCTGACCACTACCATTAATTCGATCTCCATAGTCTGTATAACAAAGATGGATCTTGGCCCGGACTAGATGTAATCTGTATTGTTAGAAGGATAATGGTATCTGTATTATAATTAGTTGTAACATCCATCTTTGGGATTACAGTAGGGTGACGCCACAATGGCCGGTAATAGCCGACGTGTCCGTTGATTGAATGATTGTTTGGTCACAGGTCACCGGGCCGCTATAGCGCCAAATTCCCGCCCTCATCAGGGTGGTAGAAGAGAGCATTATGTAAGTAATTATACAGGTGAGTGAAAACAGTTTCTTTGTTTATACTGATACAAAATTTTAGCTCAACTATGATGAGTTAAAAGGTCTGAGTAGTAATGCCATGAATAAAGCGGTTTCAAAGCTGATAAAAAAAGGTTTCCGATCGATGACTAGAAATGAGAAAACATTTTTCAATTTTCACAAACGACCGCTTAAACCGATCGCTCTTTCGGGCACCGCTGCGTTTTAACAGGGATCGTGGGGCCCTAATATCCTTTATATTCTGAAGATGGCCGCTGTGTAAATTCACTATATAAGAATTCGACTCCTCCGGTTGTCCCAAACGAAGGAGAGGCTTACGAGTTTAAACACGAAATAATAAAACAGTTTTTCGGACATTGTAGGTCGTAGAAATTTAATTACCAAGTCTACAAATTGGCAATCATGTATGAAGTAATATAAATCGCTGAGAAGAGTGACATAACACAACGTATCTATATTTTGTACTTACTAATACAAAAAAATCTACTTGTACTAAAAACGAATTATATATACTCAAAATCTGGAATTGCTTACTTAAAGAGTACCGTGGTACTACTGAGTTTGATCGCATAAAATAGAATATAGAGCTGCTAAGTTGAAAACTTCAGGTGCCATGAAGTTTGTAAAATTAGTAATACATTATATGTATATAGCTTTTAATTCTTGAAGCGTGTAAAATATGTTACATGCACCTTTAAAAAGAAACATTCTCGAATTGTATAAATAAAAACAGTCTTACGTAATCTTTAGTTTTTTAGTTCATTGTTTAATTTTTATTTGTGTGTTCAATATAGACCGATGGCACTAACGTCAATTCTCACACGTTTGTATGCTAAACAAAATGAGTGATGCGGGGTCGCTGATTGAGTGACGCAGTTGTAACGTATAATCGTATTTCAATCATGATCTGTTCTTTGGTGTCAGTTACACTGACTGACTGAAATTGTTTGATGTATGCCTATAGTGTACATACAACAATGGTACTGATGTCTTATTGTATCGGTATGTACAGTAAGATAAGTTTTCTAACTTAGTATGTTTTGGTTGTAATCAAAATCCAATATAATTTATTTAAGAGATGACGAGGTTTATAATGCTGTCGCATTAGCTTTATTTGTATCTATTTTAGTGTGCATTATTTGTTAATGAATCTTGCTATAATCACACTATTCATTAGTCTATCTCTAGTTTCTTTGGTAGTGGTATTAAGTTTCTATCATTCAATACAATACATTGAGGCCCATCGTATTATTATCAATTTGTTTGCTTACATGTTACACTTAGTCATTTAAAATAATCAATATTAGGTTATGTAGTTGTTACTTGTAGAGAGATTACTTTATGGATTAATTAATGGTTAACTCCACTTAACAATATTGGTGGAATATATGTGCGCTTAACAAGCCCCTCGTGAGCATGTTCGACTTTATTGCTTACTTAAGCTAAATCGACATATCGGATATAGTCCATTTAGTTCGAATACAAGTTGGTCAATTATTGTTTAATCTCGAGCAACATAAGATACCAATCTTCAAAGCAATTTGTTTCAATGAAATCTGACCCTGGTTGGAAGACTTATTAGCTTTGGGAACTGTAAGTACGTCAAGGCCGGTAGGGCTATTAAACACTTGTAAATGTTGGCGGACAGTTTGAAATCGATTGATGAGTGGCTTATGGCTAAATAATAACTACGCTTATCAATGGATCCACAAAATTAAACAACGGTCGTATGGATGAGCATGTTCAAATAAAGTCTCCTTCGTATCTCAGAGCAATCTCTTAGCAAGTTAAGCTATCGGTCCCAGTTGTCCGTCTACTTTTTGTTACTTTTGTTACAGTTGTTAGTAAAAACTTTCACGTACATATTATGACTGTGATTGATGATATTTTTGTCTGACCCTCCTTACTGCTGTGTTGCAAGAATCAGACAAAAGCTTCTCTTCAAACTCATGTCTATATTTTTTCTAGTTTTAAATTCTCCTCTCACAGGTCTAAGAGATTTCTTTACATAAATAAGCAGTGCTATTTACATTATCTAATAGTTCTGAGCTATTTCAAGTGTTTGGGTTAAGAAATAAATAAGTGTCTATGTATTACAAAATGTTAAGATCGTTGAGATAGTTAATTGGGATAGTTAAAATGGTTTGGATATGATGGCGTTCAATTGACTTATTTTCTCGATCCGATTAAAAGTTTAATCTATTTTAAAGTTCAGACTAAAGCGGTAAATTATAAATTTATGATATTGTGTCTAGTCTAAGTAAGTAGGTATTTTATTCGTGTACCCATGTTTAGATAATTAAAATTTAAAATCTTGTGTATGTCTGACAAAGATAGTATACCTACTTAAGTAAATTATTTTAGATGGTTGGTAATATGTAAAAAGAGCATTATAAAGCAAATAAATTAAAGAGGTACCTACACTTTATTGGAACGAAGTTCCTTATCGCGCGTTGTGAAAGGGGGCTAGACGGAAAAAATTCTTACGAAAAGTTGTCACGACACTTTTTGCTTGTCAACAATATTTGAATTTCGAATTATTGAGTGAATGACAATATTTGAATTTCGCGCGTTGTGAATTGTTGAGTGTATACAGGTTTTTTTATTTTTTATTATTAAATTTTAATGAAAGGAACTTCGTTCCATCCGGGTGTCCCTTGACACCTCTCAAGTTTTTTTGTAACAATAATACTTAAATGTATTGCCACAAAAGTATTACATACAGATAGGAGGTCCGACTTCATGTTTATATTGCAAAAGATTTTGCATGAAATAAATAATTTCGAGTGCTATAATACTTCATAAAGTTGCTTATTTTGATTATGCTAAGTTTAATTATAAATAGGCCGTAAGTATATATGATCCTCTTCATGAAGATGAGTGGTTCCGAGCCGTTCTATGTACTGTTAGTAGCAATTCGTTGTGAAAGCGGCTTACAATATGATTTTACACCCGCGCGGCATAGTTTTAGCGATTATTACGTTACATTAGCCGATTACTGGGATTTTCCGTAATAAGGATTAAACCCGGACGCACCCCATAAGGAAATTTCTGGCACTCGTCAGAAAGGATTAATAGTGGGTCACACTGCAAGCTCCAAAGCAGTAGTTTGCTACAATTATTGTGTTTCACTTTAGAGGTTAATGCATTTTTCCAGTTGTACGAGTAATTGTGTTATCTACACAATTACAACTACAAAGCTATACTGGACTATAGCCTAATCCCTCCTGCAGAGGAGACTCGCGCCCAGGAGCGGAATAGTTTACGAGTTGATGATGATGATGATGGAATTTGACAATTTGGTCAATCAAATTCATCTGTTATCAAAGTCATCTGTTTGCAAGACTTGCAAACAGATAAGCCTTATTCTTGGGAATATTTACACAGATTGCGTTGATGTAGGATCCTCCAACAGTCATGGAATGTTGAACCCTTCGCTCACCATAACGATTGAAACTTATTTCTCTGCCGCCCCTGCTACTTGCGAAGGTAAACACTAACAACTGTGTTTATCTTCGACTTATATCAAAAGCCTCAATCTCAAAAAAAGAGATTATTTCTATATATTATACTCACGTATAAATACGCAAATGTTACTCATACTAAGATTTAAACAATAAAAAGACTTTATTTACATAATAAACATTGCATAAGCTGTGTTTAGGTAAATATGTATATACAGCTTAAATATATAATTAATGCAATGATAAAGGTATATAAGGTTAGGGAGTTATTTAGTTTATTATTTATCATTTAGGTACATACAATACGACTGAAAGCCCATTCTGGTAGTAAAATATTTTCGCTCCATTCTTAGTTAATAATTGTGACACATATATGTTGACTTTAGGTAAATTTTCGACATCATTACAATATATCTTGCTCACGGTCGAAATCGAAGTCGGTCAAAATTGGTCCAATAATAAAAGCTTCTAGATTCGGCAATCATTGAACAGTCAAATAGTTATAGCAGCTACATATTTTAAATATATTAATAAGTTCGTCATGTCAGAGAACAGATCCAAATAGTTTCATATTTATTAACCCGCTACGTGGGTCATTTAGTCGCATGAAACCGTTCTCACAGGGATTAAGGTTTTTAACACGAGGTAGTGACGGATGAAAGTTGTTTATTTATGTCATGCGGAGATAAAGGATATTAATATTTCAACTTGGATAAGTTGCGTAGGATGAGGAGAGTGGATACTCTCCGCATCCTACGCAAGTTGTTAGATTCAAAAGACACCAATAGGGCGCGATTTAGAATTTAGAAATCGTGTTGTAAATTTTTGTTATTTCATTTTGACAAATTTGTAATAATTATAATTGTAAAAACTACAGAATTAAAAATGTTTAGCATGCGTTAATGCTAAATATAATAAAAAAAATACTATTAAAAATGATACTTAAATTATTAATTGTTTACTTGCTAAACATGAATAATAGTCAACAGCTTCTACTATTTCGGTTGCGATGGTAAATACCGTGATAGTGAGTGCCTCGTGAGTCGTGACACGTGAAAAGATGGCTTACAAAACTTTTAGACAGGGGCATAATTATAGTCATTACGAAAATGTACGAGGGAAAGTGAAAATATTTTAGTATGGACAGGTTCTGAGTGCTTAGTACCCATTGAGGCGACGGTCCTTTCCCAGGCATATCTGCTGAGTGCTGAATATACGTCTAATCTAATGTTATTATCTCGGCCAGTGGCTGTGATTCTGTTCGTATGTGCTAGAATATTCATGATGATTATATTTCAGGAGCGCTAAAATCACCACTTTTGTTTTAATCATAGTATGAATTGCGGATACCCAACTTCACAATGGCCCATACATTTCCAGGAATAATTCCAATTCCACCAAGTCACCCCACTGATGGGGCAAAGTGGAACGACTTAAAGTTCGCTGTGGAATCTGCCCTACTAGGTACTTAAATAGATTTTAGTGGAGCAGTTTCCACTAGCTTAAAGGCGTTCCAATTTTATTTGCCCCACAAGTGGGGCGGCTTGGTGGGGCAAACTGGGGCAAACATTTCCAGTATAAGCTTAACTCGCAGAGGTCAGCATAATAGATACATATGTCACTTTGCATAGCCGTGTGTCCGTGAATCATATTGTAATTCAACAAAAGGGGCCATTTTAGCGTTCCAGATTATTTATGTACCTACCTACAGTATGTTATTAATGTAACGTTTTCTTAGATCGTGAAGTATTGTGGTAAAACTCTAGTGTGTGGCACGCCTCCACCCAATGTATTGTTTTCATTAGCGTGTAATTGATTATTTTATTACAAGTTTGAAAATAATAATTGTGCTGAGATTGTTTGGCATGTTGACAGATTGAACGAAATACAATTAATAAGCCGAATATTGGAAAATGCAAAAAAAAAAACGTAAAAAAAGAATAACAAATGACGTAAATCCAATATCTACACAGTTATGGGAAAGCAGCACACTTATTAAGTATAAATTATAGTACAGAAATTGATAATTTCACACATGAAAAAGCAGAGAGTATTCACAAATCCAATATCATGATCCAATGCGTTTATTAATCCCCTTTGTATAATATTATCCACAAAATGATGGTTGTGGATGTGTGGGGAGATTAACACTAATTATCTCTCGTAACTCCAAACCTCAGCTTACAGCTGTTAATTATTATTAATAGAACTAGATATCGAAATATTAAGATTCCTTCATATCATTAAAACATGGTAATAGGCTCGACTCGCCCCGCCTCCGTCACCTAGTAGTACACCTCTGCCTACACCTTCGGGGAAAACAGGGGTAATGGTATGTTATAATCACAATATACTATTAACTAGCTGACTAACAGACGTTGTCCTGTCTGAATTTCCATAAATAATACAAAAATCTAATAAAATTCACTCAGATTTGCCCGAAGTTTAAAATTTTCTAGATAACGTTTCCAATTTTCCTTTCTTAAAAATATTTAAATAAAACCGTTGCCCCACACTAGGATTTTCTACTGTATCGTCGGTGCGTTTACAAACACAAATTATCACATATGCAAACTCCCAGACCTGAAACAACTACCTGTAAGTCATACAAATACTTGTTTCGTACGGGGATCGAACCCACAACTCGCGTCGCAGGAGCCGAACGTGTCAATTGTGTGTAACCAAGCAATTTGTCCTTTCTAGAAAAATAATACTATTTTAACCTATTCTATGGCCCAATAACAGGATGCTGTATTTACGAAACAGGTATTGATTTATTTTGATAGGTTATCTTAAAATATCGCACTCTAAAACTGCAATAATCTTAAGGCGAACCCATAAATTGTGTTTTATTGTAAAGGTTATTGAAAAGTTAAATATAGTGAGTTATGGTACAGAATAACAGCTCATAATATGTACTATGTAGGTTGAGGGTAAGGTCATTATTACCATGGCCGTGAAATGTAGGGAAAGGGAAGGCTTTTAATCGATAGGAGTCCGACATACCCTATGGCATCCTATGTATATCCATGAGGATATTCCGTACTTTAAAAAAAAAGCTAACACTCAGCTAACACTCTACCTCTCCCTAACTGTTACTTTAGATTCCCAGAACATAAAACATCGTACTATATTTTTGTATTTTTTGCATTTTCCAAGCTAAGATTTTAAAGTCATTTTAGTGAAGGAAAAGTTCGACCACCATCCATAAAGACGTACATTCAAATTCAGAATGTGAAGGCAAATTTCAAACTGGCGGGTGGGACAGTGGTGGCTTAGTGGTCATTATTGTGTATGTCTGGTGTATCTAACCAGAAGACGCAGGTTTGACTCCTGCCACCGAATTATTCCTTACCTAAAATAACATGGTACTCTTTTACGTTTTAATTTATTTTTTGTTATCGCAAAATGTAAAATAAAAACGTACGTCGGAGTGGGTCCTTTAAGAAAAAAATAACAAGCGTCGGCCCTCCCCTATTACCGTAATTCTCTTTGTTTAAATAATAAATTTGTTAAAACGTCTAGTGACCCCAAGGGGAGTAATTTCATTAGGTTCAATTAGCTTTGCGAATACCAGTACCTACATATGCGTTGATTAGTCACAGAGGACGTGAATTTACGATATTAGGTGGGACTTCAGTCATATATCACACTTACTGTATTAGTGTATATGGTACTAGCGTTATTTATAGCAATTTTGCAGTAAAGTTATTTTAGCGAAGGAAAAATTCGTCTGCGGGCAGGATTTGCACCTGCGTCTTTTGGTTAAATACACCAGACATACACAACCATCCAGACAGACAGAAGACCTAAATTCAGAATGTGAAGGCAAATTTCGAACTGGCGGGTGGGACTCGCGGTGGCTTAGTTAGGCATAGCGTCCAGAAGACGCAGCTTCGAATCCTGCTTGCAGTCGAATTTTTCCTTCGCTGAAAAACTAACCTTAGTATGGAAAATGCAAAAAAATACAAAAAGACATATTTTTTTAATAATTAGAGAACAACAATATATAAACGAAGGCTTACGCAGAAGTGTATTGATGTAAACCAACATTTCGTCGGTATATTTTGAGGTTCCACGTAATATTGGGCGAACCTATTATCATTAAAGTGGTACAAATCTAAACTCCAAGATGCCCTGAGAATTTAATTAAAAAAAGAATAATACTTTACTGGCCTTGGCAATCGATCTTAGCACCTCTTGCTCATGCAACCGCCTATGACGACGAATGATGCAGCTATTAATTTAAGTATTCAACTGTATAATAGATTAATGTCATTATCCTTCTCCTATATAAAATAATATACAATACAGTACAATTTTTACCATTCCCAATACAGCCAAAATACAATACCTTATACATAAAAATGTACGTAATACAATATAGAATACCTAGGCAATAACTGTACATTGGCCTCTGTCTGAGACTATTTTCTATTCGAATCGTTCCGTAAACTTTTACCAAAATATGGTAAACGTCTTCTCTCATATCACATTCGCAGCAGTTTGGAAATGCAGTTTTCTTCATCATAAAGAGGAAACCGTTTAGTGGCATTAGTCCGGAAAGAGATAAACGTATTGAATATTGAGATAAAAGCTGTTACTCACTGCACTCCCGATATGTTTGAAACAAAACCATGGAAATCTTAATAGTTGATAACTCTCAAATCTCAATTAAAATATTTCCTCAATATTTTTTGGCCAATCGGTCGGCTTTTTTGATCACCATGCCGACTAATATTTTATGCATAAAGTAACTCTGTCCATCTGTTACGTTTTCACGCCTAAACTTTGTTAGTAGAATATTTAAATTAGTCTGTTGACAATCTCCACTGAAGACATTGATTTAGACCCCGTCTCGGTACACACCAAAACCACTCCATCAACAGGGTGTTGAGATGAAAAATTCCCTCTATTTGTATCTTGGCGATAAATATATATTTTGGCGACTAAGATGGATGGTATTTTTTGCTGAAAAATTACTGATTTTGTCAATATTCTGTCGGTCTAGCTAATGTTTAAAATAATTATATAATACACTGTTGGCGTAGGTACCTACAGTGCTCGAAAGAACTATCATTAGGATCATCATCTCTGTGTGATCATCATTTAAAGAAGGTTGAGGTTATAATCCAGAACGTTGGTTGTCCGCAAGTGTGCACTGACAGATGTCACTCGCCGTCAAGAAAATCTCATTTATTGGGACAACACCATTTCCGCGTTTTACACTTAGCTACTAACTACTAACTTACTAATCATAATACGACGTCCTCGTCATCCTTCGAGCCTTTTACCAACTAAGTTGAGGTCAGCTTCCCGTCTACAAGATGCAACTGAATATCAGTGTCTTACACGAAGCGACTGCCATAAGACCTCCGCAACCAAATTTTTTGGATAATAACTAAATCCTAAGGATATCTGTCTCGTTGTAAGGTCAGTAATAAAATTAAAAAGTATCAAAATAATCTACTGCGTAAAAAGTAAAAAGTACTTCCTATCTAAGTATCATCGTAATAATTTTGTGTCTTAGCAGGGAGTGCGTGTATAGTTGTAAGTTTCTTCTGCAAGAAAACGCCTGGGGAAGTACCACACCATGCCAGAATTCGGCCGCCAAACAATAGTAAATAAAATAAATGAATAAAAAAGTTATTCTCAATTCTATGATCTTAAAGAAAAGCTCTTAACATCAGTCAATGTCATAACAAACGTCAAAGGCGGTCTGCAGACGGGATGTTGCAGGCGGAGGTATAAATAAATATAGTTTGACAATCTATAAGTACATTTGAAACACAAAAATGTAAAATTGTAAACTGAAATGGCCTCAATGACCCTTGAAAGTGGATTGCGAGCATTCATTTTCATTGATGGACACAGTAACTACGATTAAAGTGGATTAAAAGGCTCAATTCGGTCACTTTAACGTCTGTTGATAATTACAATGGTCTCTCTTGTCGTCTTTAAAATATGCTAAAATGCTCAAATCCTAGTATTATTAGCAGATTGGCTAAAGCTGTCTATCCACAGCCTTGGGTGGCTCGGGCGATCATATTAATTAATATTTTATCACTCGTGAAGGCTTCTGAAAACCCTTATAAATATAGGATTACGGCCTATCCCGTTACACTTTTCATCTAATAGCAAACCACACCAATATCCTAACATTCTTAATTTAAATTCACCGTCACAATTCACAAACCACTCACATTTCAAAATATGCCTATGAAAGTCTTTGTTACGGGCTATAATATAAACTTTCATATCGTTAGAAGTTGTTGAAGGGGCGAAATGCCAAATATGTTTGAATTGAAATGTGACTGAACACAGACGTATCTTGTCTACGTAAGCTGTCGCACCCCAAGTGACTGGAGTTAGGATTGTAGTTCGTGATTTTCTGTTTTTTTCTTACAATAAGAATTTCGTGAATAGAGTTTGTGAAATTACATTTCTGGCTTGCGTTGTTTCGATTGATGTTGGCGATTCCTAAGTTGTTGCTGGTGCTTACCATCAAATAAGTATAACCATAAAATGGTTGAGTCGAACGACGCCGATACGCACGTCATACTCGTGAACGAGTGCCGTCTGTCGGGGCTGGTCAGCTCTTACTGTCAATGGCAACGTCTTTTTTTTTTAGATTTAGACTGTAATACTGAACACTGTAATCATGTTTTTTTTGTTGAAAAGAGTGTCTATGGAGTTTCTTGCCGGTTCTTCTCCATAAGACCCACTTTTTGGAACCGTGCAACTAGTTTGACTTTTCAAAAGTGCTATTTTAATGGTCTAATTGAAATAAAATATTTGACTTTGACTTTGACTAAGCCACATACATATTCAGCCATTAGCTCAACTTATCGGCGTTAGATTGATCTTCACAATTTAGGGGCGCTGAACCTAGCTTGGACCAGTACTGCAACTAAAGAGATAATCGTTGTTTCAACTAAACCAAATTTTAGAAAAGCCATATTTAATTATCTCAGTGGACGTTCCGAAAATTGAGGTTTATGGAGAAGATTCGACAAGAAACTCCATAGACACTCCTAAAATTTTTTTTACAATATGACGTCAGATTCTATCATTTGTTTGTACGAATTTGACAACATTCATACTTTTAAGTACCTATTCGTAACTGTGTTACAGTAAACTATCTATGAATATTATTCATTCATAGATATATAATATAGAGATAAAGAATAGCATCTAAAACAAAAGTTAAAACATATATAGTTAAAATGTCCTTTTGAAAACGTTCGCATGTGTCCACTGCAGACGATTTAATCAAATAAACCGATTCAAACTACCGATTTTCAAACGACCAAATTTCAGATTCAATAATTTTAATCTGTGAATTTTGTTCGGTTCCAAATCAATCGGTTTGTAGACTAAAAATGTATTTGTTTATATATGTGAATACGCTGTCAAAAAATACACGGTTCAGAGAAAAGCTTCACGTATGTTATGCATTCGTTAATTTGAAAGAACTCATTAAAAAAGGCAGGCAGAATACACATTCTATTATGAATAAAAAATACCGTTATCAAATTATAAAAATGGAACTGAAAAAGTATCAGATAACAATTTTGTACAAACATTCATGACGTAGGTAGAATATTCATACCTAGATCCTTTTTTTAATAACATACCATCACGCCTGTACTCCCTTAAGGGTTAGGCAGAGGTGAACTAATGTAAACCCACATTTCGCCGGTATGTTTTAGGTCCCATGTATTGCCATTAACCGGGCACAAATCCAAACTCCGAGCTGCTACTGAGAATTTCATAGAAAAACCCAATAACACTTTGCTCGACCTGGGGATCGAACCCAGGACCTCTAGCGTAGCAGTCGCGCTTAAGACCACTAGACTCATGAGGCAGTCCTTTTTTTTACTCATAAGTAATTTATTCATGAACAATATCTATTCTTTGGATATGACTGTTAAATAATAATAGTTGATAATGACAATTATACTTATGACTTGATGAGATAAGATAAATAGAAACTGATGTATGAATAAAAATTTACACTATTTTAATATATTTTTTGTTGCAGGTACCATCGCTCTCTACAACTTAAAAATTTAGTTCACAAAATAATTTAAGTAGTGATTAATGCATGGTATAATTATTCTAAAACTGTAGTCACGTTACTAGATATTATGTAAATATAATTATGTAAATCTATAAATAGATAATAATTTAGCAGATTTGTAATGTAGTTTTTGCGTCTTTTGAGCCGTGACGCAAAAACTAACTACTCCAAATTGCTATATTTTAATTAAACTGTAAATATTTTTACAATGTCGTATTGAATATTAACGATTGTAGCATGGATTAATGTAGTTTTACTTAGGGTCCAATAATATGCATAATTTTTAATTAAAAATGTAAATACTTTATTACTTTTGTGAACGTTTGCATTTATATTGAATTTCTCTAAAGAACTATGTTCTATATGTATAAACGAATTTATACTATTGTCAAATTACATTGTAATTGCATTTTTATATCATTTTATATCGTAAGATATTATTTTTGCTGAAGCTAATCTGCTCCTATTGAATATTTTGTTATATTTATGTACCTAACAGCTTATTCACCAAAGTATGAACCAAAGTTATAATATATTAAAGGTAAACGTAAAACCTATGTGTTCATTGTTCGCACTATGATGGTCATATTAAACGGATTAATTAACATTAATTTTGAAGTGGTGGTTTTATTTATAAATCCCAAACTAATTAAATTGCAAAATGTTGTCGGGAACAGATGGGGTTCGGTTTGGGCTCGGAACGGATCGTGTATATTCGTGTAAATATCTGTGAGTTCCCAAAGTATCGTTGTTACGGTGAAACTAAAAGTTTGGAACGTGGACACATCGATCAATCACTGACAATTCCGAACATTCTCGATTACCACGTGCACGCTTCGCTACCTACACCGAAACTGAGCGCAATCTGGGAACTTTAAAAATATCACCATGATCACACCGTGTATTTATGAAGATGAAAACGTAAAACATCGAATAAAAACATCAAAGTAACGATCTTGAAATGTATTGTTAACTGGTGACGTCAGACGCACGTGGATACTCAGTTCTCTTTTTTTAGTTTAGCAAGCATTTTCCTGCCACTTGGACGTGACCTGCAGTGGCCTATATAGAAACCACTCAGCCTACTGCGTACTCAAGTAGACCGCTACAAATACAACTTGGCGAAATGGGGACGAAATCTTCGATCCTCCCCTCACGAGTGCGAGGGCGGTAGCCCTGACCAGACCATGTCCTGACACCTGCACCTTTGAGGACTTAAAGAATGCTACTGATGCTGCAATTAACGTTGCCAGCTACTGGGCACAAGTAATATGTAGAAACCATGAATTTACAATTGATATGAAAAGAAGAAAATCCCTTTCAATTTTTTATTTCCTGCTTCTGTCTGAGTAGTGGAATATCTTATGAGCGGTTTCGCATTACGTCCGATCCTAATCCAATATGAATCCGTGAAAATACGGTCCGGAGTAGTCGTAGAACTATTTGTATGGTAGTTTACACACTAGATCCGTTTTCCATCATCCGATTTCTTAACGCCACCCGTCAATCGCTCTCTCTATCTCTGTATTTTCACAGATTCGGTTTAGATTCGGATCGGACGTAGTGCGAAACCGCTCTAAGTGTCTGTCGAAAACCGTAATCCAATAAAAGGTATATAGACAAAGAGAATTTTCTCTCAGTAGTAGGTATTTAACCATTTACCATCTTTGGGCTGTTTGAGAGCGATTAAGTGATTTAAGTAATTCACTTTGATCACAGATTCTGGTTAGTCTTGGAGATAACGGCTCCATCAATACAAACACTCGAAACCCACTGACGTGATTATTTTTTCCTTTAAGGAAAATTGGCACCTACTAGGTCAACAACCCGTGTCAAATGGATGGATTAGACCTTATTTATAAGGGTGTAGTGTAGGCGAGTACCTACAAGAAATAACATACCTATTTAGGTATGTAAAATAAATACACGATGGATACAATGTTACCACTTTCAATCGTCAAATCGTTAGAAAATGCCGCCGCCATTATTAAGTAAATGTTGACAAATAAAAAATATATTTTCAGAAATAACTATCATTTATATAAAATCAGAGCCTATAACTCTGTATATAAAAGCACATTCTATTAGGAAATGGTTATTAGGAATATTTTACCACACAAGTTTTCCAGATTCTCAATATAATTTGTATAGAAACTAAGTAGGTACATATTTAGGTCATTCTAGTTACAATTTCCTATTTTAAGAGACTTTTATATTAGACTTGTATATTTGTTTGTAACATTGCGTCGGCTTCGAATGGTATCAAACTTATTAGATAAATTCTGAATTCCCTCACGTAGTAACTCTAAATAATATCTGCTAAGTTTGGCTCCATTATTTATAATATATTATGATTTTCTTGATAGGAGTTGTAATTACGTCATCGGATCATTTAATAGACGTGAAAGAAGATATAACAGAGGCATTCAAAATAATAAGCGAAAATCAAAATGTAAGAATTTCGTAACGATATAAGGCTTTTGTTTAAAAGCCTCATATCGTTACGAAATATTCTTAGGGAAAATTGTCCTTCATCATCAACCCATATACTGTCCCACTGCTGGGCACGGGTCTCCTCTCATATTGAGAGGGATTAGGCTATAGTCCACCACGCTGGCCTAGTGCGGGTTGGCAAACTTCACAAACCGTCGAGAAAAATCTCTAAGGTATGCAGGTTTCCTCACAATGTTTTCCTTCACCGTTTAAGCGAGTGATAATTAATTATAAATACGCACATGAATTGGAAAAGTCAGAGGTGCGTGCCATGGGTTCGAACTCGAGACCTTCGACTTGGCTGTCCAATGGTCATACCACTAGGCTATCACTGCAAAATTGTCCTAATCCATACTAATGTGCACAGTTCCATATTAATATTATAAATTCAAAAGTAACTTAAATAAATAAATAAATAAAACTTTCTTTGTCTGCAAGTCTATTTGTCTGTTACGTTTTCGCGCCTAAACCTCTCAATAGATTTGGGGAGCAAGGGGAGAAGATAGGCTAATTTTTGTCTCAATGGGATGAGGGCGACCGAGTGAGAGTGACCGCGGGCAACAGCTAGTTCCATTACAAATACGAAAATATGTCTGTTTGTTACGCATTCACGCCTAAACCGCTGAACTGATTTTGACTAAATTTGGTGCAGATATAGATTACACCTTAGAGAAGGACATAGGTAATATTTTGTCTTAAAATTTCCTTTCGGATGCGAGTGAAACCGCGGGCAAAAGCTAGTTCATCATAAAAATATTATAAACGTGGTAAAAAGTAACACAAGAGTATTCATAAAAATCTCTGAGCTTATTAAAGATCTCAATCTAGAAAATTAAAGATATAATTAAAATGCTAGCTTATAAAGTGTCTGCTGGCTTAAATAAACGGCGTAGACTAAAAATAAACAGTACATTGATCGTTTTCAGGTGGTAGGGGGACGAAAGGGTCAATATTTGGCACGGCGAGTGGATTAACCTACAACCCTGTAGAGTAGTTGATCCAAAAGTCAACATCAACATTGTTGAAAAACTAACGCCGGTCTCCCGCTAGCTTTACACATTCCATACTAATATAATATAGCTGAAGTTGTTTTTGGCTGTTTGTTTGAACGCGATAATCTCTGAAACTACCAATCGGATTTGAAAAATGCTTATTGAATTTGATAGCCCAATTCTTGACGAAGGTTATATGGTATTTATTAACATCACGCTACGATCCTTAGCAGCAGAGCAAAAAGGAAAACGTCAGTGAGGCGGAAACGCAGGAGGGGGAACCTACCTCAATTCTCACATCAATAACAGGTCGATTGAATGCGAAGGCTCTTACCAAAGAGTTTGCTAATACGAGTAAGTCTTGTTTAAAGACACTGCTCAAGTTCGTTAACTCAATACGTAAGAAAACAAAACAATTCAACTAACACTAACTTTAGCTTCAACATGTCAGTAAATCAATTCAGTAACTGATGGTATCGACAGTAGACTAGGTACAGACGCAGGTCAAGCTATCTAAAACTGTCAAACTTTCCCAATTGAATATAAACCTTATTGTTTTGCATTAAAGTTGTAAATCAAGCAAAGAAATTTGACAGATTGTGGTAGCCTCTGTACTTAAAGTTACACAGACTTTTTTTTTTCATTTAATTTTTTTAAACAAATGCGGGTATGTAAATTGACTACTTTCCTTGTACGTATAGTATCTCTGATCGAACTCCTACCGAGTATAATCGTTTTCGGTAAATAATTTATCATTTAAATTATTAGACGACCTCTGTGGTCTAGTGATCGAGTGGTCAATGTGGTCGAGTGCTGCTCATAAGGTCATGGGTTCGATTCCCACAGGACACATATGTCTGGGTGTTTCTTATAAATTATAAGTATTTATTTACAAATAAGTATATAAGTATTATATCCATTGTCTAGTTCCCATAGTACAAGCTCTGCTTATTTTGGGACTAGATGGTGCTGTGTAAAACGTCCGAAAATATTATTTATTTATTTCACGGCTTGCTTTATGGCTTGCTATCTTTTAAAACCATTTGAACAAAAACTGGTTTGGACTGGTTGGCGCTCTTTGGGGAAGGTCTACGTTCAGTAGTAGACGGCAGTAAGCTGATATGATGATGATGATGACCAAAAAGTACAGTTTCAGGCCAAGAAGGTACAGACGCCAGCAGGTCAAGCTATCCAAAACTGTCAAATTTTCTCAATTGAATATGAACCTAATTGACTTGTGTTAAAGTTGAAAATCAATTTAAAAAAATTGACAGATTGTGGTAGCTTGATGTGCTGGCCTCTGTACCTACTTATTTGATGAAGATTTCCAGAGGGATTTATTTGCGAGTAAATTACTAAAATCGAATCTAGGTACACTGTTTTACGTAACATAGCGCACGTGGAGTTCTGGTTTTTATCAATTTATTACGTCCCGTTAATTCGTTGGTTTATCTCCTACTTTTAGCCGTAATTTAGATCCAAGCGCCTTGATAAATCAGATTAAATTAATTCTGAATGTGGGCGGCAAATGTGATTAACGGCACAAGGACAACCACTGTAATGCTAAATTATACGCACTATATTGCTAATTAATCTAATCCAATAAAGAGTGCGCACTGCATAACGCTTAAGTGACGCGCACAATTACTTAATGACAAATTGCTAAGTAAAAAAATCTGTGATTAAAATAAAACTGCTTTTTACGGATTTTATCGCGTTATATTATTCATCCCGACGCTTCGGACGCTTTACAGCGGCCTTATGACTGTCTACGTCGGGATTAGCAATATCAATATAACGGGATAAAATCCGTGAAAAGAAATAAAACTTATTTCAATGTCTAATATTCGCGTGTCGGAAATCAAACTGTGATTAGGAAATAAAACCATAGTTTCAAAGGTAAAAGCAAAATAATCATACCATCTCGTTGTATTGTATTGTGTTGTATTCCCCAAAGAGTTAGGCAGAGGTGTACAGTTCGCCAAAATGTTTAGGACCCATGTAATAGGAGGAGAGCATATTGCCATTAACCGGGAGCACATCCAAGTTCAAGCTACTACTGAGAATTTCATAGAAAAAAAAAACCAATAACACTGCTCGATCTGGAACTCGAACCCAGGACGACCTCAAGCGTAGCAGTCGAGCTTACAACAATGGTTGTAAGCTCGACTGCTACGTTACGGGCAAAATAAACTGCCTCATTAGACTAGTGGAGTCTAATGAGGCAGTTTATATACCCCCTAGGTATTACATGAGACCCTTAAACATCCTCTTCCCCCCGGACCACCGTACGGTGGAGAAGTGCAAGAGAACATTTATTAATATTGTTTACTAATTTAAATATTAAAATTGTGCCAAATTAAATTAAACGCTAAAATAGGAAAGCATAAGCGCTGAGGAGGTGTTATAGCAAGGCGACCCGTGAGTACCAAACGCACACATAAACACAACGCCACTTGCTGCGCGCACACACATCGGTCATTGCAGAGTGACAAGAACAATCCTACGCGCTAATTACTCCTGAAGTCCTAGTAGCTGCCGTGGACTGTTAACAAATCAGCGCACACGCATCCTGTCATCACTGCCAAGGCCACACCCACAGTGTATAGCTCCACCTTTCACCTGTGTGATTTGACCGCTGACCGAAGGACGCGCCCCCGAGTGACCCATATCCAAACCTACTATATTATTATTGGCGAATCTCGACTCAAGCGCATCCCATTTAGCTAATTAACTTTATATCTGCGAATATTGTCAGTGTTTACGAATCATTAAAGGAAAATTTACCTTCGCTTACAAGATATACAGAATTTACCGAATACCATGTCTACTTCACAACTCAATAAATCTTTGTCGGACACAAGTATTAGCGAAAAAGTTAAGGCTGTGGACTCCACACCTCCAAACTATATTTCATTCCGCAGCAAAAGGGTGAGAGAAGAGGACCTTCCCTCAGAATTTAACAAATTTAAAGAGGATATCAAAGATTTACTGAATTCGTATATGAATACGCAAAGAAGTGAACTGAAAGTAATCACTGATAATCCAAAAGAGATCCAGCAAACAAACTTCAACATAGAAGCCTCCATAACGCGCTTATTCAGCCAAAATGAGGAATTCCAAAAAAAGATAGAATCTCTGGAGTTAAAGTCAAAGAAAGACCAAGAGTATATTGCTATTTTAGAAGATAAATTGGAAGATTTACAAAGATTCACTCGAAAATCTAGTATAGAATTAAAGAATGTTCCTAAGAAGTCTCAAGAATCCAGACAAGATCTAATTAATATGGTGCTGTGTCTTTCGAAGACCATCAGTTTAGACTTGGTTGAGAAAGATATTAGAGATATTTACAGAATCCAGGGAAAAAAACAAGGTGTAAATAATTCCCCCATTATTATTGAGCTCGGATCGTCTATACTAAAATCACAAGTTCTTCAAAAAGCCAAATCCTACAACATAAAAAATAAAATAAAACTTCAGGCAAAACATCTTGGGTTCACTACCAATGAGGATACTCCGATTTTCATATCTGAACAACTGACTGCTAAAGGAGCCCGCTTGTTCTTTTTGGCCAGGGACTTAGCAAAAACAAAGAATTATAAATACTGCTGGACTAGTTTTGGTCGAGTTTTCGTGAAGCAAGATGAAAATTCTAGAGGAGTTCTCATAAAGAGTGAACAACAAGTCCATCACCTTCTTAGAGATTTGTGACTAATCTCCTTAGTAATACTAGTTGTTTTCTCATTTTTACATATCATTTTTGCATGCTCATTCTTAAAAATAATAATTTACTTCATTAAACATCACTATACACAGCTCAATTATATTGTAACAGTAAGCAATACTTATTCAAACTATACACAATATTACATAACTTTTACCCATCCACTTTCACATAACTACAACTCACACTCACCCACACAAAACCGCTATTTAATCATGTCCATACAAAACCTCACAGTCACACATATATCAATACTATACGGATATACAAAAGCTACCCAGCTGCCGAACATAACTTATAAGATGCACCTAATACCTCTTATAAACAATAATGGATAGTAATCTGAATACTCTGCATGAACTGGACGACACTGAGATTGCTGATTCAGTTTTAATTGACGTCCAACAGTTACATAACTACTTAACACCCGGCGATTCAAACCTGACAGTGGTAACGCAAAACATTAGAAGTATTTACAGCAATTTTGATGACCTACAGATAAACTTGTCACAAATAAAACATAACATCGATGTGCTAATTCTAACTGAGTGCAGACTAAACTGCAATAGACAATTACCCTCACTAAATAATTACACTTCTCACTTCACGGCAAACCAACTAAACCAAAACGATGGAGTTGTGGCTTATATTAATAATAATCACGTATCCCGGGTTAAAGAAATAAAACTCACACATGCCTCAGCTATCCAAATATCTATGTCTAACTATACCATCATAGGAATATATCGCTCCCCGTCTAATGTATGTGCTGATGGCTTTATAAATTCACTAAACCTTCACCTTGAAACAATTAAAACACATAAAAACATTCTAATTATAGGGGACATAAACATAAACCTAATAGTAAAATCAACAGAATCTTCCCAGCACCGTAATAATAGATTAAATTATTTAAATATGCTAGTGTTACATGGCCTTCTTCCTGGGCATTGTTTTCCAACCCGGGAACACACCTGTCTGGATCACACTATTTTAAAAATTGATAAATGCAATAGCTCAGCTTTTGTAGCGATTTTGAACACGTGTATCACAGATCATGTTATGGTATTAGTAAATATATCACACACTTATAAAAATAAAAATCGCACCAAATATAAAACAATTATAAACTTTGAGAATGCGTACAACAGTTTAATAAACACAGATTTATCTTTCTTTAATATGAGTGATGACCCGGAGCTTTAAAACTAATAGACGTGATCAAACAGGCAATTTTATTAAACACAAGAACAGAATCGGTTTCTAGCAGTGGGCGGTTATTGAAACCCTGGATAACTGCGGGAGCGCTAAGGTGTATCAGACTCCGAAATAAAATGCAACTACGAATAAGAAAAGATCCCTATAACATTATATTAAAAATTACATTTAGACGTTTCCGTAATTTCTGTGCAAATCTTATAAAGAAACTAAAACGACAATTCCATAGAAATCAAATAGTTGACTCATTAAAAAATCCGAAACGACTATGGTCAAAAGTAAATGAAATAACACAATTTAAATCCACCAAATCCACATATGCACTTCTTCTAAATATTACTCCACACCCCATCGATTCCATAAACCGTGTGAATAAATTTTTCGTTACTGTTGGCAAAACCCTCGCTGAAGATATAATAAGCAAATTTGGCCGTCTAATTGGGAAATCTAATTTAAATCATCAGTACACCTCGTTCGTTCCTCTCGAGACTGATCCACGGGAAGTGGACAGCATACTCGTGGGTCTCGGTTCTGATAGTTCGCCTGGCTGGGATGGCATACCCACTAAATTTCTAAAAACATCCAGAGATTTTCTTGTACCTCTCATAAGCCAGTTGGCCAACTTATGTTTTAAAACCGGAATATTTCCTTCAGTCTTTAAGCGATCTTTAGTCACTCCTGTGCACAAGGGTGGGGATGGAGGCGATGTCAATAACTATCGACCTATATCTGTCTTACCTAGTATTTCAAAAATTTTCGAAAGATTATTAAACACGCGACTATCTAATATATGATGAATATCACAATATGGATTCAGGAAAGGCCTATCAACACAAGATGCTGTTTTAGCACTAACATCTGAAATTGTAACAAATGTAGATAAAGGAGACAAATGCTTGACAGTGTTTTTAGACCTGAAAAAAGCGTTTGACACCGTTTCCGTCCCCATTCTTCTGCACAGGCTCGAAGCTATAGGAATTCGAGGAACACCACTCTGCCTCTTCAAAAGCTACCTATGTGATCGAAAACAGCAAGTTAAAATTAATAACTTAGTTAGTTATGAAGAAAAAGTGACTTTCGGTGTGCCGCAGGGAAGTGTTCTTGGCCCGACACTTTTCCTTATTTACATAAATGAGCTGTGTAACATCAGGGAAAGTGGCGGGCGAATCTTCTCTTATGGGGATGACACAGCGGTAGTGTTTAGTGGAAGGTCATGGAGTGCTGTTAGAACTACAGCTGAAAATGGTTTGGCCAAAATAGCGCACTGGTTAAATTCAAATCTATTAACCCTCAACGTGTCTAAAACTTACTTCATTTGTTTCACCCCAACTGAGAGATCACAACTGGGCCCCGACTTTCGAATCGTCATTCATGGGTGTGCTGGCCCTTTAGGCGATAACTGTTGTTGTACTGGTGTCCAAAAGGTAAAATTCTTAAGATACCTTGGTGTAGTAGTTGATCAGAGGTTATCATGGCACTCCCACACTGAAACCATCTTATCTAGGATCCGAAAATTTGTTTGGATGTTTAAAACATTGCGCCACGTTATGTCAGTACCACTCCTTAATAAAATTTATACTGCTTTGGTACAGTCAATAATAACGTACTGTATTCCGGTGTGGGGTGGTGCCACGAAAATGAAATTTCTGCAATTGGAAAGAGCTCAAAGATTGTTAATTAAGGTTATGTATTTTAAACCCTATAGATACTCAACCGAGATTCTGTACAGAACCAGTGGGCTTTTGTCGGTTAGAAAACTGTACCTTGTAAACCTAATTTTAAGTCTACATAAGACTTTGCCGTATAATAAAACTCACATGGACAGGAGACGAAATGACATTGTGGCTCACTCTCGTAGAGTTCATACTACGTTTGCTAGACGCCAGTACGCGACACAATCTGCATATATATATAATAAATTAAATAAACAGCACAAAATTTACCCTATGTTACAATATGAGTGTAAAAAAACGGTAATAGAATGGCTAAAGACACTAAGCTACAAGGAAACTGAAGTTATCCTTGAAAGAATTAACTAAAAAGTAAATAAGATATCTACAGACACGGATTCACACACACGTACACACACACACACAACACGCACACACACACACACAGACTACAAACCCACAGTAACACAATTCACACACACTATACTGATACATACACAGGTACTCACACTGAACACTGGAGCTGCGTATAGAATCTAATAGTTAACATTTATTTCATATTTCATTTCATTCCATTTTATTGTACCTAAATGTTACAAAGCTAAGAATTTAATTGGTCTAACATTGTTAAGTTAAATTCATGGAAGTTGCGAGGCAACCCCAATACAAGTATACTAATAACTTACAGGGGCTGTCTCAATTTTTGTAATGAACAACAATGTATTAGATACCTACAATAAAACATTTTTTTTTTTTTTTTAATTTTTTAAACATACTGCCAAAATGTGCACACACACACATCAATGCACCTTTGTCTAACGAAAAACAAAAGTATTACAGGCGTTATGGTAGGTTTATATTTATCATAGGTAGTGGGTTCGATTCCCACAAGACAAATACTTATGTGATAAATATAAACGTATGTTTGTCTGGGTGTTTCTCATAAGTATGTATTTAGAAAAAATGTATACCGTAAGTATTATATCCACTGTCGTATATTCGTTGTTAGTACTAGTTTTATTATTGATCATATCCGAGATAAAATTATATTATTATACGTATTTCTACGCTCCCTAGTTATACAAAAGCAATTACTTTACGCCATTTAGTTTTTAACAGTATGCGGTGATTTATAGCTACCGAGCTTACAACACAATCAAACTGAGTGGCGTCTTCTCATATCGGCAGCCCAGACCCATTTTGGATCGCATAGCCACGAAATCCTTAGGTAAGTTCACAAGTAAGTACATCATAGTTATTAGCAGAGTTTCATCTAAGCTCACTTTACATCTATTATAGTGATCCTGAAATAGAATTTAACATAGTATGTAGGTACCGAACTACATAAATACACGTAAACATATCACTCTGTATTGGGCAGCAGTATTGCCAACTCTGTACTATCAAAGAGAGCTAATACTTTGCAGGAAAAGAGCCTAAAAAGAGCTACTTTTTGTCAAAGAAAGCTAAATTTAAACTCCTCTGGTTGAACTCTGTAGAGTTCCCTGTGTTTTTTGAACTTATATTATGATTTTATTAATTATTTTAATATGTACCGATATAGTGGGACTTTTCAATTAAATTACCAATCCCTTTAGGACATCAATCAGTCAAAGCATAGACATAACGTTCAAAAAATATTTAAGTGAAAAGATGAGTTTAGTTTAAAATTTTCTATTATATAGATACACACAAAGTAAATAAATATTTTCAAATCAAAGTCATTTAGTAAGTATAACTTAAGTACCTAACCTACCTAATTATGTTTTTAAATTATTACATAAAGGTACATTTATCGCTCATCTACAATACATTCCTGAAATGGTAGGACTTACTTTTACTTTACGCCATTTTGTTTTTAACAGTATGCGGTGATTTACAGCTACCGAGCTTACAACACAATCAAACTGAGATAACTCACTGATAGAATAGAAACTATTACTTTTTAACCATATCTTCAGTAGGTAGGTACCCTGCAAAACTTTATGAAAGGCGGTTCACTAATCCAATTAGGCAACGTATTAAAGTTTAATTTTATAATTAAAAAGAAAATCTTAACGTATCATAAAGAGCTAAGGAGCTAAATACAACTATTTGGATTTGACCATGCTGAGACGGAGCGGAATTAAGTTGGGCACAGTTGGGCAGTCGAGTAAAAAATCTGCGATCATCGACCAAATCATTTTTACGTCGTTTGAGAAAATCCATATTCAGCAGAAATCATTTACGGGGCTAATAGGGATAATAAAATGAACTTTTTATGACCATCGCAGAACGATAAGCGTTCGATGCTTCCCAGTATACTTATATCTTACTTTGGGTACACTGGGACAAGGGATGTAGGTATATAATTAAGAATGAAAGAAAGAAAGAAAAAGATTTGACAGTCGGAGATGATTCACACAATAACATTAAAAACCGAATGAAAGAAAAATAAATGTGTGCCCGACATGGCTGTCAAATTGGCCCCAGTTTAGCATACCTACATACCTAAGTACCTATAAGGACAACAAGTACTATATACCATACAAGAAATAGACAATGCACAAACTACTGTTTGTTGATGTTGTTATTTATTAGCTCTATAATTACGACTGCAGTTTTACGAATGACTTATTTGACACAACGACTGGCCGAGCGATTGTGCTAGCTTTGCACTGTTTCGTAGGCTGACTCCAGCACAGAAAAATCAGTGATACTAGATACTTCAATATCCTGTCATGAAGGCCGTGACTATAGGGCAAGGGAAAGCAAATTTAATGAGGTTTTTTGCCGGTGGAACTCCCGCATAACCGGCCACGTCCCCATATGGCAGGTGATCTATGAGGATCTTTCGCAATAAAAAAATGACCCAAGATAGTGGCTTTGGGTGAGTTTTTTATCATCTGGAATTTATGTCATGCAGGTACAGATAAGTCAGATTTTATTTGCGATTATTTTTTTAATCGCAAACTTAAGTAATCAGACATGAAATGCTTTTCTTATTCCTCCTATTAAATTTTCTGATTAATTTCCAAGACAGTGTAATCATTTCTCCGGGACACATCGAACTCAATAAAATTGTCGTGGAGATTTTCTAGATGGCCCTCACTGTAGATCCAAGCTTACCAGGAGTTACGTAGGATTTAGTGCGGCGCGCTTGTTAATTAAAAAAGGTATATAGTGCATTATTTGACTAAGAAAAATACTTTAATTATTCCGTACAAGCTTGCGATTTTGTCCATCAAGGTTTTGACTAATCTTTGCCCGTTTTTTTAGCGTATTGTTTAAATTTCTCCCAAATTTATAGGAATGTATAGCTCCAGTATACCCAACTTCGCTAAATCCTGCAGTTTATGTAACCGCATAGTTTAGCGGTGAACACTAATTCAACGCGCGGCAATCACAAGACCGACTACGGTTAAAGTAATAGGCACTAATAATTGCTATATATGGTGCTAATAAATAAAAATAAATAAAAATAACTATCGCCAAGTGCGTTAAGACCATCCATTGCACCTACCTACATAAATTTTCATGTCATTTATTTTTTGAAATTGTATTTGTGGTGTGCAATATATAGCGTATATATAAATAAATAAATTGTACCTACTTTCACCAAAGTTCTTGCCAAATTTCATGACTATATAAATATAAATGATAAATGGTTAAATTCCTGAGAAAACGGGTTGCGACGGACAACGAAGTAATTCTATAAAGGTGGAATAGAATGCTCTAGTCTATACCTACCTAATAAACACTTCTTACTCTATTTCTCTCTTGTATAGGCATTTCACACCAATGTGAATTTCACACGTGTACTAATGTACGTAATATCTACATCGTACCAATAAAATATTACAAAAACAAATACAAACGCTCGGTATGAATTGACATTCCTGTTACATCTCTCGGATTGTTCCTTCCGCAATCCAATTATGTTCTCATGAATAAATAAAATATTATGTACATACTAAGAATATTGTTTGGACAGCCCTACACGTATTATACTCATAAGATATCTTGATTAAGAACGAGTACCTATATTGATATCAATTGTTCGAATAACCAACTTTATTACAATGGCATTAAACGTAAGACCGATTCCAAAACAGTAATGATTATTATGGTCCAGTTTTGGTCGTGGATCAAAACTATCCCTCACCAGGAGCATTTGCGTGAGTGAGAAGAACGGAGCAGTAAACCTATAGCATTACGATACAATTTGTAATATTACATCAGTGTTAATTTGAGGGGTGGGGGGGACTGGGTATAATACTCCCTCACCTGTATTAGAGGAGATATTGTAACGTAATGTTCAAAAATCTTATTGTTACAGGCGAATGCTCCTAGTGAGGGAGCTCCTTTATGTTTAATTTTAAATTGGGATTCCTTTTGTTTGTTATTATTAATGTTCCAAAAGGTTGGTGGTTACTGGTTACAACCAACAAACTTGCTGCTAAGTAGGTTTAATAAACAGTGTGTCTCGTAGCGAATATGATCCCTAGTCCCATGACTTGCTTCCGCCTTGCAGAAAATCGAAGTGAAATAACACTGCTTTGAGCTAGGTTGTTTCTTACGGTGAGCAAAGTTGCCAGTACTCTGCGAGGAAACGTTTTGTTGGCAGTATAAGTTCAATGTTTTACAGGTTCGGCAAGCATAGCCCTGGTGTTACAAGCGTCTATAGGCTACGGTAACCGTTTCCCATCAGGTGGCGTATGCTTGTTTACTACCTTAGAAGTATAAAAAAAAACTTACCAGGCTAACATGCGCATCATGAAATATTGTGTCGTCATTTATTACGCGCCGAAAGTGTGGCTATTTAATGAAATGTTATAATATGCCGACGTATTTATGTAACGGGAGGCATGCTGCATGCTGGCAGGTTTTTGGTTGGCATCAGTATGAGTTGAAGGTGTTTTCCGCAGAATAAAAAACCATTATAAAAATTATTCGTTTGCTGGATGCAATGGTAACTAAGTACAATATGGTTAAGTACCTACTGCTCTTTTCTCAAAGTTCAGTTTCAACGTTACCAATTAGACGTTCTTTGTAACCACAATAAGTATTATAAGTTTTCGTTATTCAATCTAAACACTCAATTTAAGTTTGAGACCTTTTCAGATATTTATAGGAAAACTTTTCTATTGGAACTTAGTGTAAGCAAAAACAAACGAATGGAAATTAAATTAAATGGTAGGTATTAAAAGTCAAAGAAATATTTTATATACTTAACTAGATCTTAAAAATTATATAAAACTATAATTTATATCTTTTTTTTGACTGCCTCATTAGTTTAGTGGTCCTAAGTGCGACTGCTACACTAGAGGTCCTGGGTTCGATCCCCAGGTCGAGCAAAGTGTTATTGGGTTTTTCTATGAAATTCTCAGTAGCGGCTCGGGGTCTGGATTTGTGTCCTGTTAATGGCAATAGGCTCTTCCCCCATTACATGGGACCTAAACATACCCGCGAACTGTGGGTGTACATTAGTACACCTCTGTCTAACCCTTCAGGGAATACAGGCGTGATGGTATGTTATATCTCTTTTGCTGTTAACGCTTTTATGCATTTGACCCTTGTCTTGCATAAAAGCACAAACTGGGTCTAAAAAAACGTAAATACCGGGTGAAAAACGGGGTGAATTAGAAAGCAAGGGTGACTTGGAACTTTGAAGGTGATAAAATCTTTGTTGGCATCGAACTATAATTAAATAATTGAACTTGAAAATCCCTTTCAATTTTTTGTTCCGATTCACCCCTGTATCCCTACTCACCCCATTTGACCAAAGTTCTAATAAATACCCCTTTTCACATACACATGGTATAACTGTTTGAAACCAGTCTTACATATGAGGTAGGCCCACCCTCCTAACTAGCCCACCACCAAGCAAGTTTTATTGACTTTTACAACATGCGTTTCTTCCTACTGTGGTGGGAGAAAGTTTTATATTATTAGCTATCTTACCTAATAATATATACCTCAGGTTCGGGAACCTACATAGAATCATCACATTTGAGAGCTAAGGAAATTTAAGTTGTTTATAATATTGGTTACAGAGCTAATATCGCTTCTATGCCGCTTACGTTTCTGTAAACTTTCAGTAATTCAGACCGTAGAGTTCCTTGGATTTCTAGGAAGGTAAGTTTCCTAGAGCTGAGGCCATGAACAACAAAAGAGGTTGTTGCTGCTGCGGGTATAATGATTATGCTTAATTTATATTGTCGTCAAGTAACAAATTATGTTCTTGTACTTCTACCTGGAGTTTCCACTTCAAAGCCTTAAAGCTCTATTTTTAGTTGAGGCGGAATCATGACTTGTACAGGGTTACTTGTAAAATATTAATAACCTTACAACAACAACTTTTGTTTTATGACTTTTATACAAAACCTTATAAATTAGACAAATATACATATAGAGACTTTCAAATTTTTGTAATACTTACTTAATATGGCACTTTCTATATTACACTATCTACTACTATCTGTACTTTAAATGTAATGCCTTTTCATTGTTTGTTTACTTAGCTGTTGTTTTCTTTTGATCCGTGTAGAGTTATAAACATTTAGAGCGATAATATTTAATATTTTAAATTTTGTGTGAAACTAAAATCTGGATAATTAAAAGACGTAAAACAAATGTTTTTGGTTATAATATGAGTAATATAGTCCTGCAAAGTAATTAGTATTTTACAAGTATCTCTGTAGTAGATATATGTATAACATGTTCCAGGGAACCGCCTTTAGCGGTCACCGTGAGGAACTAAAAGCATAAGTACATTTTACTGTTACATTCGTCAGTGGACACTGCCAACTTTCGTGCGCGAAAACTTCGGTAGTTTTGGACATAAAAGGAACCCCTTATCACGAAATGCACGGTATAATATTAAAGCCAGCCTGTTTATATCGTAAGATAAACAAACTAACGCTAATATTATACCGTTCACTACAATCTGACTAATAAACTAACGCTGCTTAAAGTTATGTAATAACTTCAGGGCATCATTATTCTTTACACAACACTTATTGTATTGCAACAATACTGAAGCACGTTCATCTGTATTATTAAGAATATAAAACTTGTAACAAAAGGAATCCATCTTTGTGCAGTTATGAGGTATTCGCATACAATAGAACGTAAATCCGTCCTTCAATCTTCTAATATATATCTTACTTTCAAGTTACAAAAAAATATAATGAAATTAGTTATGTTCAGAGAGTAGTAAGCGTGCACCTGTATAAGTTTTGAAGATCTCAGTAACTTTTCTCGTTAATCATTTAAGATTGTTGTTGTTGATATTGATGAAAGAAGCTCTTAGTTTAATTTGAAATATATTAATTATGGAAATTACAAATTAAATAATTCTGTAAAGCTATCAAAATATATTTATTTCTTGTACAAAAAAATAAAGATTTTTAAATAATAAGTTTTTAATGGGCAAGTGAAGTTTTCAGTCGGTACGAGTCTGACATACCGTGCCCAATGGTTTCCCCAATAGAGGATGGTCCCTAATTAATAAATTTTGTCGCAAGCTCAGAATAAATTAAGTTCACATCAATTAACGCTTAAACAGAAAACGTTAGGAAACCTGCATGTCTTACAGTTTTTCTCGACGACGCCATGTGAAATGTGCCAACACTGCCAACCCGCACTGGACCCGCGTTTACTATGGCGTAACCCCTTTCATTCTGATAAGAGACCCATCCCCGCAGTAGGGCAGTACATAGGTTAAATGGGTTTCGTAGATGCTTTACCGGGATTCCTTAGTTTAGTATTTAATAAGGTTTCAATTATGTGTACACTCTTTGCGCTGTAGCATGGTGCGGGTGACAATTGCCTGTATGACGTATTGTATGTATTATGTTTAATTTACTACAGTTATTAATGGTTTAATATATTACGAATGTGGTACAGCTAAAATATAAGTCATAATTTGTAAATCGCGGCAACTTTCAAGAGTGAAACGAAATTTTACTGAACTGTCACCCGCATCATGCTACAAAGAGTATAAGTACTAAATATCTAATATATCTAAATCTCGTATCACAGTAATTGTTATCGAACTCTTTGGAAAGGGCTTGAGCGAGTTTTATGTTTTTTTTTGTATGTGAGAATATGTCGTAGGCTATTTTATATACCCCTAGATGATAAGGGTGGCCTCTCCAGATTTTTTATGGCAAAACAGCGTTTGCCGGTTCAGCTAGTATTTATATATATTTATATAAAAACAAAATACTCACCCACTGACTAATCACGATCTCTCAGAAACTATTATCCGATAAGAACATAGACAAATTCCTACGACACACAGCCAGTATAATAAAATAACAGTATTACCTACTAACATATAATATGTAGTTATTGGCTACCTCCCAATAACATTTACGCGTACATTCACTCTCCCCGAAGCTAGTTTATTTTTATTTCCAATTCACGCGTAACACATTTACAATAAGTTTAACTTAAAGTCAGAACTTACCGTGAAACCTTCAGCTATACTTTGGTGTTGAAACAAAAGTGTTGTTCGCGCATCATCTCATTTTTAGGTCAGTTGGTAAACAAGAGGAAGTATCGACCACCTCTTGAAGGCACGTGTCGCTATATGGAGACAGGTGATTGGATTATCCGACATTATGTGTCAGTATGACTTTGTCTAACAATAGTAAAATATACCATGGAAAGAGCAGGAAATTGTTTTAATAGTGTTTTGTCTTTAACTGTAAAGTAATAGAGGGTGTTACAAAACTACCCGTAACGCCGAAAGGAGGTTAAATGGGGCCTTATAACGAGTCCATTCACAATATTTAAGAACCGAAGTAACGCTGTATAACATACCACAAAAAAAAGGAAAACAACAACATTTATGAATGAAAAATAGAAAAACTATTAAAGTAGACAGGTATTAGATAAAATAGGTACATAGATAAGCCTTTCTGTTAAATAATCTGGTTCCCTGACATGACAGCTGATAAAATTTTGGCTTTGATAATTAAGTAATTATATTTTTTACGCGGTATTTTGTAACACGTTGTATACTTACGAGTAAGTAAGGGCACGTTTGGCGTAGCAGTTTCAGTGGTCAGCATTACCGTTGCACCGGGTATCGTGGGTTCAAATCCCACCCGAGACAAATCTTTGTATCTTATCTTAACAGTGGGGGCTGGCATGGCCAGCAACACTTCGACCAAATGTGATCTGTTGTGTTGTCCCCAGCATGGTACATTCCTTACTCTTCAAAGACGTGGTTCATGAAGGCCGCTAGCCCACTAAGAGGAAGGAACCTGTAGTCCTCTGGCTTCGGGTATCCGTTGGCGAGATGACTCATTCGTTTCGTCTTCGTCGCTAGGACGTCACAATCACACAAGATGTGCTGCATAGTTTCCCTGAATTCACCACAAGCTCTACAATCATTATTCAAGGTCAGCTTAATTTTTTGGAGCTTGTCGTTTGTTGTAAAATGCCCTGTAAGGGCTCCGATGACGTATGAATTTGGAGATGCGTGTGGTGCTGCTGCCGAAAAATTTTCGTGAGTGCTGTAGCCCTAAGCTATTGCACCACTCCTCTTGGTGTTTTATATCGGCATAGTCCTGTAAGGCCTACTTGATGGCGCATTTTGGTAGTCCCTAACATGGTTCTGGTCCAATCATGGCATTTGCCGATCCGGTTCTGGTTAACTCATCGGCCTTCTCATTACCTTTAAAAATCTTTGTATGATCCACAGATATTTGTTTCAAGTCTGGGTGTACTTTGCGTTCTTTAATGATATGTTTGTAAAGTCTCCACGACTCAAGGCTTGTTAATTAGTGCGGGAGCTATCTTTTCTAAACCAAAACTAATCTAATATATTCATTGAAACAGTTTTGGATATGACTTTAGCTAATTAATTTGACGATATTACCGTATCGTGTACCGTTGGAAGCCACACTGGTACCACTCGAGGTTTGCCAATCACGTTGCCAACATATATTGGTGCCGGCGTATACCTGTTATTGTAACAGTCGTATTAACGTGTTACGTGTCACATGAAACCCTCCAAATTGCTCTATATTAGGGATTCCGACGATTAAAATTATTCAAAAGATAACATATGGAGAGGGTTTTGAATATGATCCCTGGAGTTTTATGTTGTTGAAACGTCAACCGCATTATAAATAGGTAGCTTTAACAGTATTTTACTGCGTTATCTGAATATGTTTACTATTTAATTATACACCAGATATAAATTAATTCCCAACTTAAAAACCAACACAAAAGCAGTGATAGCCTAGTGGTATATAATCATTGGACTGGCAAGTCAAAGGTCTCGAGTTCAAATCCAAGGCCAAACCTCGTGAGTTTTCGAAATCATGTTTGTATTAATAATAATTAATGATCACTCACTTCAACGATGAAGGAAAACATCGTGAGGAAACCTGCATGCCTAAGAGGTTTTCTCGAAGGCGTGTGAAGTCGGCCAACCTGCATTAGGCCAGCGTGGAGAACTATAGCCTTATCCCTCACATCCTGAGAGAAGACCAGTGACCAGTGTCCAGCAGTGAACCAACTTACTTGAAGTTCCTGTAGGTGCACGTAAGTTAATTTCACGGTTCCCATGACCAGACTATATGGCAAGTGAAGGCAAGTCCGTATCGTGGTCGTACCCTGTCATCCCCCAGGGTTCAAGGGGTTGAAGAACCATGGGATTTTCCGCTTCACAAAAAATATTTAAAGGGAGTTGAGTAAGTAAGAAATTACACTGGTGTTTATTCTCATAGATGGCGAAATGGCGATACCTAATCCTAAAAATGTTAAGATCGGCGTACTTCAAGGATCTTTATATGCTGGTAGTATCTGATTTCTATGTCGTTGTTGATACAAATTAATATAGATCATAATTTAAAACTTTACCTGCTCATTTCTTTAATATTGCATTCGTTTATGACTGAAAACGAACATAATTTTATTCATAAAAAAGGTTACAATTGATAGGTATCATATTATATAAACTATCTTTCTAAAGAACTACCTCCTAAACAAACTGACAACATCGGCGTAAAGGCTATGGATGATCAGGTTTCTACCGTTGTTTTCTGAGCTACGAACGCACTTGGCTACAAACCGTAGTAGTGTAGTCGCTGCTACATGAGCTACGCAGACGTAGCAAGTCACATACATACCCGCAACTTCGTCCGCGTGGAAAAGTTACTTTTAATTATCTTTGTAATTTGAAAATAACTATAAATTATAACCTATAATGTTATTCTGATGTATAAATAATAATACTGTAAAGTTTTATCAAAATCCGTTCAGTAGTTTTAGCGTGAAAGAGTAACGAACATCCATCCATCCATCTCCACAAACTTTCACATTTATAATATTATTAGTAGGATTTTCCAAATTTACATAATACGTGAAGCAAAAACTTTGTACCCGTTTTAAGAATATTGCGGGCATGGAGGGGTTTGAAATTTGGCACAGTTAAAGTTTACAAGAAGGAGTACAGAAAGCTAAACCTTATGTAAATGTAGTTATACAAATACTTTAAATTATATGAAATAAATTAATAATTGTTTACTACAACACTAGTAAAGCTATAACTTTCAATAAGACTAACATTTAAAACAAAATGTTTATAAAGATAGACCTAAAAGATTATATTATCTGTTTTATGTCAATCAATATTATACATTTCATTTTAATTTCTAGGCAAATGTTCGATAATAAAATAAAGATTATTCTATTCTTCTTTTCATATCAAATAATAATGATGTGTATCACGTATATAATATTCCTTGTTATTTAGTCTCTTAATCCATATTGTTTACTAATGGAGGTATTGATACTAACCCATACAGATCACATCTTAAATCATCTTATAGTAATCAATCATTGCCAGAACACGCTCTAATATAGTTATTTATTCACACAAATTATTCTAATCTTGTTGATATGTGGAATATTAATCCTCTCAATCGGTAACATGAGCCAAGTGGAATCCCTTTAAGTAGTAACTATATTGAACGCTATCGATGTTTCCAGAACTGGTTATTCAGCTTATAATATGAGATATATACCTATCACTGATATAGTGAAGATCAGCTTCCAAAAGGCATCTGCCTAGACAAACATCCTGAGGTTGATATTTGACATACAGTTCGATGCCATTTTTTAATTTTTTTAAATGATGATATTACATTAATAAAGAAAACAATAAAAAAATGTTGTTTGGTGGGTGGGTGGGTGTGTAACCCGTTCAATTTAAATGTAAGGTGTGCTCCAAAAAGATATAAGAAAAATAAATAAAGAATTCGGGCGCACGGAGCCACCACAAAAAGAAAATATTACCGAACACAGGAACTTTTAATCTGCTGGCGGGAGGAGTCAATAAAAATAAAATGATACGGATCCGCTAGCCTGTATTCAGGATATCCAGAACACAGACTGGCTTAGCCTATAGTCTATAACAAATGCCATCCTCGTTGATTTACAACTATCACTTATTAAACTTCACCTTGTTCTCACCAGAGCTTAGAATTCTACTACAGAGCGGGCAAGAACTAATTAAGCAATCTGAGTACCTACTGCAGGGTTCTAATTCAAGTTTTAGTCATATCTTCTGATACTACCAAACTCAGGATCTATAGAAATCATAACCGAACACAGTGAGGCGACTAAAAAATATTAAAAAAAATCAACATATCAGATATCACATTCGGTTAGTCTCTCTGACGTGATACTAACCTATCATTAGCTTAACGACTCTTCAAATTTCTGGCCTAAAAACTGTATACATTTAATACTTAGTCGCGATAAAAATAGATCACCATACATTTACCTTGTCGCTTCATCTTAAAACATTTTTACTGAATACCGTAAAGGCAGAAATAATTCGCCTTAAAAGCTGAAAGGAATAAAGAAAAACCAACAATAGACTATAATTAGCGACATACCATTTACTTTTTAACGTCTAAAAAGACCAACACTAAGTGGTATCCGTCCATTATCATGCAACGACAATTTCCGGCTTGTACCGTACTTAGTTCGCTCCGGTGCCGGCAGAAACATCGGAAGGGCCCCAGACGGGATACGGTAAACATGGAACGTCGAGTAGTGAAACATTAGTAATGAGAGAGAAAGATGAAGATCTAACCATTCTCCAAAATGATTAAACTTTTGACGCGTGCTTCACACAGGCACTATATGCAGGCTGTCCGGTAATCAATGGATAACCTTGAAATGGTTTATAGCAGAACTTATGGCTGTTTTTTTGAAAGACTACAATTTTTTTACATTATTGTACATTACGACCAAAAATTAATGAATTCCATAAACTTTTGTTATCCTTACATTACCTTGTTAAGTTCCCTTCAATCCTGCATCTATTCCATAACCAGTACATCTCTTCCCTTGTATGGATGATTTCGCTTGTTCCTATAAAACAGGTACCTTGGTACCTGTCATGGTCAACATGGTCATGGACAAGTGCAGTTTTTTAGTCGGTACGAGGCCGACATACCCTGCCGCTACCCCAGGTGGCTGATGCTACGTGAGGATTTTTCGTTGTACTTCGTACTTTGTTATGTTGTTTTTATTCATTCTGCTTTTTAGAAACTTAAACACAAAATATTGTGGTCATTTCTTTGTCAGTACCTGCTTAAAATTACTTAAGTGAACGGCGTCGAATTACTAGAATAATTCATTGAAACGACTTTTTACAAGAAATATTCGCGGTTCGCTTTTAAGAATTCATGCGTGACTAATGAAACTTTCTTGTCAGCTAAGTCACGCACTCGGAGGCAGGACAGCCATGTTTTTCTAGCCATTTAATAACATTAATGCAAAACCTTTTAGGCAAAAGGCTTGAGATTTTTCTGTTAAGGTGTTAGCGAGTACTTTTTTGGAGTGTTATTATAGACTAACGATTGGACTGCCAAGGCAAAGGTCTCAAGTTCTAATCCAAACCACGCACATCAAGGTTTTGAAATCATTTGCGAATGTATAATTAATTATTATAACTCCCATAAACGGTGAAGTAAAACATCGTAAGGAAACCTGCGTGCCTAAAAGTTTTTCTCGACGGCGAGCGAAGTCTGCCAACCCGCACTAGGCCAGCGTGGTTGACGTGGTTGCCTAATCCCTCTTAATCTGGGAGGAGACCCATGACCAGCAGTGGGATACGGGTTGATGATGTTTATTGTTAGAAAACTGTCTGAACCATTTGTATTCCTTTTTTAAGATAAGCCTAGTACTAAAATAGTTACAATTCTTTGCCTAGAATTGTAACTATTTTAGTTCTAGGTACTTCTAGTAGTCATAACAATTTAAACACTATTTTTATCCTTTAACCACCTTCTTTTTCTATGGGAGATTATATGATTTATTGAAATTTGAAAAAACAAACGTCTATTGGGTTAGCTTACAAACTAGTAACAACATAATTATGTTGTCCAAATTTAGTTTCAAAACTTACGATGTTTTTAAAAGTATACTATAGGTATAAAAACGTTTTATGAAATGTAACCTTATATTTTCCCAATAAATAATTTTGTATTGTATTGTATTGTATCCACGTACCCTTAATGCATTTTAGCCCCGGACTTACCGGTAAACATACCCCATACGACTACACTAACTTATTGAATTTAAAAACCTATACTTTTACGTCCTAGCCATTATTACCTACTAAATAAGTTCTGACACTAATAAAAAGCTCTTTTAGGCAATAAAATCATGAAGAAGTCGAATAGGGCTTTTAGGGCTAAGCCTAACATCAATAAATAGATCATTTAGAGAGTGTAGTGCTGTCAACTCCTGCCATTTTGGATTAGGCATGTCGCTCTCAGTGAAAGCTTTTAACGGAGAAACACGACATTTAACTGGAATTCACTTTAATATTTCAATTAATATTAAAGTGAATTTCTCAGTAGCATCTCGGAGTTTGGATATATTTTGCCCGGTTAATGGCAATAGGTTTACCACCTATTGCCATTAAACCCAAACATTCCGGCGTGAGGTATACATTAGTACACCTCTGCCTAGCCCTTCGGAGAATACAAGCGTTATGGTGTGTGAATTTCAGGGTCTACGTGACGAAACATTTAAATTGAAAAGGCGGATTGAGACAGTCGGCAATTACGGTGAAGAATCTCGCAAAATTATTATGAAGACACATAAATATTTACAAGTCAGGAAGGAGCGCCGCAACAGCTGGTCCGCTGACACACTTACAACGGCGCGGCGGTTAACAACGGTAATCCATCCAACCCGACCTCGGAAGGTTTTCCATTGTGCTTTCCGCGTAGTCATTTAACTTCCCGAGTTGGCTGATAAAATATTAAATGGAATATTCGTTTGAATTAAACAACTGAATGACAAAAACTGAATGGTCGTAAGAATCGATAAGTTCGATTCTTACGACCATTCAGTTATGCTAAGAAAGAAAGAAAGAAAGAAAGAAAGTCAGCTAGGAAATGCCGAAGCCATCTAGCTTAAAAAAAAAGTGTAAAATATTGACTTGTAAAAGTGTCTTTAAAAGATCTATTTACAGAAATAAATATCATTTCATCATTTCATTTCATTTCATTTCAAAGAAAAAGTATTTATTTTTCGTCCGTCTGACGCACAACAAACCATACATATCAGAATAGAAAAATCAAAAAATAAATAAAAACATAATAAAAAAATAATGTGTACAAAAAATTATAATGGCAACACTGCCAACTTAAAATACCAACATAATAAAAATATTAAAAATGAAAGTTAGAAAGTTATTAAAGAGTAAGTTATAATAGACTCAACAATTATTTTGAAAAAAACAACATTTTTTGTAAGGAACAAATGGGATTCAGGCAAAATAAAACTATTAATATGGCAGTGTACAATTTTCTTAAAAAGATACACCACAACATGGACAACAGAAAACCGGTTGTAGCAATGTACATGGACATGACGCGCGCTTTTGATTATGTTGACCATAAAATACTATTAAAAAAACTCTATAGCTACGGCATCAGAGGTAATGTGCTTGACCTCATACAATCGTATTTAGAAGGTAGAAAACAGTTTACTCAGATTAGCCAAGTCAACATTAAGTCAAAAACTGAAACAATTTACTCCTCAAATACAAGATCAATTTCGTATGGTGTTCCACAGGGGTCTGTGTTAGGTCCATTACTTTTTATCTGCTATATAAATGATTTCCCCAATGTAACGAGACATCAGATGTGTTTATTTGCAGACGATAGCACTATTGTTTTCGACAAGGGCAATTTTAAAGACATTGAACTAGATATAAACACAGATCTAGTGTCAATTATAGAATGGTTAAATGCCAACAACCTTAAAATTAATTTAAATAAAACTAAAATAATGGATTTTAAACTTCGACAAAGAAAATCAACACAATACCAAATCAGGTACAACGGAGACGCAGTACTAGAATCGAACACTACAAAGTTTTTAGGTCTGCATATTGACAATGATATGGCATGGAAAACTCAAATTGATAGTGTTTGCTTGAGACTTTACCGATTTTCTTATGCCCTTTATATGTTAGGTAAAGTTGCAAACAAAACTGCCCTCCTAACGGCATATCACGGATATGTAGCCTCCACATTAAGGTATGGACTCATATTTTGGGGTAATGCTACAAATATATCCTCCGTACTTTTAGCACAAAAAAGATGCATCCGAGCCATCTGCAAATTAAGAACAACAGATACATGTAAGCCACACTTTAGGGATTTAAATATTCTGACGGTACCGTCGCTGTATATCTATGAGGTTTTGATATTTGTAAAAACCAACATACACTTGTTTAATAATGTAGAAAGTCAACGTCGCTCAGATAAGTTAGAAATAATAACCACCAGAACTACTTTTGCTCATAAATGTGTTTACGCAATGGCACCAAAACTGTATAACAAATTGCCTTGTCATATTAGAAGCAGTAAGAATAATGAATTTAAACGTAATCTATTTAAGCTACTAAATGACAAGGTATATTATTCAGTCAAGGAATATCTGGATGACAAGTTTTGATCAAATTATTATTATTATTATTTTTTTTTTTTTTTTCTTTTATTTTTTTTTTTATATAATTGTACCTATTTTCATGACATTAATCTGACATGCCTGCATATTCTTTGACATTAATTATTAATATTATTAATCTAATTTTGTATGCCTATCGGCGGAACATGGTTCGTACAATAGATATTTATAGTAAAAAAACACCTGTAATCACCTATGTTCACAAAATAAATAAATTGAATTGAATTGAATTGAATAGAATTTTGATTTGATTTTGCTAGTGATTGTTTATGTTTTTTACATGAAAATATTAGTGTTTTTTAGGAGCATATAGGTCCATAACACAGATATATTTTTCTTAGTCATTGGTGTCCTACTTCTGGGCAAAGTCCTTCCAGGTACTCTAAGAAAAGAGTGCTGGTGGCGTTATTTATATTATTAAAAATATGTTTTAAATAAAACTAATAGGTACCTACCTACCTACTTTCTTTAATTATTATAAGATTCAATATCGGGACATCATCATCATTATCTCATAGCATAATTAAGTGTAGGTAGCTTAAATAAACAGCACTAGGAATATTTCTAAATTAAAGGTTTTGGGTTTAAGAATTTATTTTAAAAAAGACATACAATGCCACTTACATGAAAATAGTATTAACTTATTCTAATGTCGCCGAACACTCAGTTTATAGTTCCAGTCTCAATCGAAAAGTGAACAATTTTTAATATATTTTGTTAGGTGTGACTTAAAACTGCTGAAAGAGGTTTTATATCAATTAGACCAAAAATAGTACTTTTGAAACGTCAAAACTAGAAGTAGGCATGGTTCAAAAAGTGGGTCTTATGGAGAATAACAAGCAATGATTACATTATACTTCTTGATGTAGGTATCTACTTATTATGAAATCCTATTATGGTGTCTCATTTACTACTGAGTAAATATGGATCTACTCTGAGAAAATTAGTGTTGCGTAATAATAAATACCAACCTACTTTGGAATCGCTTTTGAGAACTATATCTGATGAACATTTAATATTAAGCTGGTAGAGATCTAGAAACTTGTATTGAAATACAAGGTGTTAAAACTAGGTACAAGGCAAATATCATTTAATTTCATTTCAAAGGTCTCAAGTTCAAATCCAAGGCACTCAACTCTGATTTCCGAATTCATGTGGGTATATATAATTATAGATACGCACATGAATTCGTATTGTAAATTATTCCTATATTAAACTGAAAATGCTCGGAGATGTAAGTATATATTTAAGTTGATGAAAGAAATGGACGGACCTATTATAATCTTATAGAATTATCTTCATCAGATGTAATGTATCAACACTGGATATTTTCTTATATTACGGAGAAACCTCATGGATCGAACTAACATGGATCGTATCGATATTTCGGACTAGTAGGTACCTACTGACTAAAAACTGCACTTGCCCTATATTCATGGCCATGGGATCCGTGAAATTTCGCCACGACTATGACAAGATCAATACTACTTACACCTATTAACAAACAAAATGTAAATTGATTTTTTTAAACGAAGTTTTGGGCCTGTCTGTAAAAATTACGTTCAAAAATATTGATTTCCGACATTTACACGAATATACTATCTACTTTTTACGGATTAATAATATCAATATACGCGATAAAATCCGTAAAAAGTAGTTTTATTTCAATACGTTCAAAATGTTCTTTCTACCTAGTCTTAACTAAATGATGTTTACTTTGACTTTGGCGCCCACAATAATACATCATACAAAATAAACTCACTGAAATCAAAAACGTGTTGCGTGTGTTAAAAATACACCATCCAATCTCATATTTATTATGTAGAACGTAGACCGAGCCAAAACAAAAAGGAACCACGTGATAGCTATTATGACAAGCACAGAAACGGGACATATTCATTTGATGTACAGAGGCCAGCTCATCGAGCTACCCCAATCTGTCAAATTTATTTGATAGATTCTCAACTTTAATGCAAAACGATAAGGTTTATCTTCAATTAGAAAAAAATTACAGTTTTGGATAGCTTGCATCTGTACACAATTACAATTTAAAAAAAGAATTGTCGAACGATCAGCGTTCATGCTTATCATCCCTGTATTCCCTGATGGGTTTGGTAGAGGTGTGCTAATATATACCCACAGTTCGCCGGTATATTTAGGTCCCATGTTACACTGAGCACAAAGCCAAAGTCCGAGCTGCTACTGAGAATTAAAAAAAAAAACAATTTATTAAACTGCTCCACCTGGAAATCGAAGCCAGGACCTCGACATTGCGTAGCAACAGTACTAACGATCACTGGGCATTCGCGAGTTAATTTGTATTGATACACACCCAGTTTCTGGAATCTACGTCATTTCTGGGCACATTGAACAGAAAAATACGGATAACTTAAAACCCCACATTTAGGTTAGGTTGCGTTCACCGCAACTCCGGGAAAAGTTTCTTCGAGCCGAGGCAAAACAGCCGTAAAGAGTAACTTTCAAAACTCAACCTTTTCCCAGTTTAAAATAACCAGTAAGCCAGTTGGCGTTTAAAATCCGGTGGAACTTTAGGTACTTTTATCAAATGTTATTCAAGTATAACTTAGGGTTGTAACCCTAACTAAGTGTAACCTTATACTTGAATAAATGTATAGCAATAGATTGGTCGACTCTTCACGTTGCCGGACGGCTGGTTTGTTTCTAGCGGAACGTATAAGTATTGCTAAAAAATCGAGGTGAAATTTAGTGAAATTTCACCTCGATTTTCTGGCAATACTAATTTCTGGTAAGGAACACAACTCAGCTCAAAGCAGTGGCTTTGAGCTGTGTTGTGTTCCTTACGCGAGGAAACGTTATTGTCGGCAGAGAAAACTTACCTATACTGCCAACCCAACTATTTCTCATTCGTTGTCTGTATCACTTGCGCGTTGCTGACCACAGGGTCACCAGGGTCACCAGGACACCAGGGCTGACCGCAGGGTCAGCCCTGGTGTTGCTAGCGTCTACAGGCGACGGTAACTTGTATAACGATTACGGTAAGCTTGTTTGCACCTTAGTGGTATAAAAAACATACAAATATATAGCTTATAAACCACGAAAACAGTTATACCTACTTAATTATCATTATATTCTATTAATCTATTAATAATTCTATTAATCATTATAATTATCAAGGAACTCTTCAACGCTACAATATTTTTATTGTGTTAACACTTAGTTAATTGCAGCAAATGTTCTTTGTAGCCTGAAATGTTCAGTTATTAAAAGAAGAAATTATTCATAGCACAACTGTTTTACAGAGAAACAGTGCTTTATATAAATTGTTGAAATATTGTGAAGTCAGCCAACACGTTTTTTTTTCAAAGACAGCTGGCACTCTGGAGCAAGCCTTGTGTCGTGGAGGACTTTACAAATACATAGATATATATTTTGACGACGTTTGTGATCTAGTGGTGCGCGTTTCGGACTGCTGATCGCGATGTCGTGGATTCGATTCCCACAGAACACAAATATTCATGTGATGATCAGTGTTTGTGTTTGTCTGGGTGTTTCTTATGTATCACAAGTATGTAGGTATTTACAAAAAAAACTACAAGCTCTGCTTAATTTGGGACTACATGGTGCTGTGTAAAATTGACCAAAAAAAAAAGAGGACACAGAGTACAGAGGCCTCTACATCAAGCTACCAAAATCTGTCAAATTTCTTTGATAGATTTTCAACTTTAATGCAAACGCAATAAGGTTCATATTCAAATGGGAAATTTTTACAGTTTTGGATAGGTTGACCTGCTGGCGTCTGTACATCTAAAATCGAAACAAATATCTGTGTATTGTACAAAGATTTGTCTCTGGTGGGAATCAAACCAACGACACCCGACGCAACGCTAGTAGCGAGGTGACCACTTTAATCGCTAAACCAAACTTGCAACCATCAAAATTAATCAAAATTGTGGCTTTTAAAAATAACACGTTGTAAACACTCCTGACTGAAACCCCCCGGCGACTCTCTGACCACCCCTCGTGTGCAAAAAGGTCGCCACCACTCGCACGCACGCAGTATACCTACGCTTTTAAAAAAATAATTCCAGCTTTTCAACATGATCTAAATAAAAATGAGTTATCTATAAAAGGATCAACGAACCCTGTGGTTATGTTAATAAAGTACTTACGTTAATCATACATAGGTAACTTTTTTTATAATGCATTCTACCTTTCGATTCGTAGGTATGTACTTTGTAGTGGCCATGCCAATTCCAAAACCAACGAATTGTAAGGTACTGGAATTGTCATACACATTGTGATTATTTACTTAATTTTCGTTGTCGACATACCAAAGAAAATTTAATAATTTGTAGGTATATTAATTCAAACTGCCAGTTACACAATGAAAAACGTAAACGAAAAAAGGAAACAAAACAATCTATGGGAGCCACTGAACAAAACTTAGGAAATACAAGATCATTGAACCGCAAATAATTAAATATCAATGATGGAAACAGGCTAAGCATAAAAAGATACTTTGTTTTTTGTTGAGCTACACGATGATTAATGTATGCGTGTCGTCAGTTAGAACTGGTCAACTCAAAGCTTCTACGGTTCTAATTTCAAAAGACGAGTTCAGATTTTTGTCCTACATTGTAAAACACATCTCTTATGCATGAATACTCTCACTGTCTCGACTCCAAGAGACCATGATTCTCTGAGTTTCTTCGGCTTTTCTTCTCAAAAGTCATCAGCTAGGAAATGCCGGCACTATCTACTATTGAATTTTGATATGTAAAAGCGATGTTACAAGAGTACGCTTCAGAAACACGATTAATCTTGTCAACTTTCATCTGTATCCGTAAGTGTACTGTGAAATAAACATTTATTTTCTAATAATGAAGGTGTGTTACGTAGGAAAGTCAACATGTTGTCTGTAGACTGCAGACATTTAATAATACTTTATCTTGAATCTCTTAACCGTTTTATATCTCTTTGGTAGACTGCAACAGCTTGAAACAACATGTGCGCTTCAAGCACTGACTGGAAATAAATGTTTGCTGAATCGTCATAATCAAAGGAGTATGAATAGAAATACATAATATACTAGCAGTAGACGAAGAAAATGTTAAGCAGAAACAAAGAAATAGGACGAACTAGCACACTCAGCAAGACTATTAAAATAATTATAAAGCTATGACTGACCTTCAAGGTTTCTTCAAACTCGTTCTGGAACACTTGCAGCGCTCGTACCCCGTTTCCACTGTACGCCAACGCACTAGCACTGGACACAAACACATAATTCACTGATCACTGGATCCTAAATTCACTATGTACTAACACTTTAATTCACTGATTCACTCTATTGTACGAACACTTCATTCACTGATTCACTCGACACGAATACTTAATTAACTAAATCACGATTCACTAGGCATTATACCCTTAAATAGTGCGCGAGGGAGTGGCCTTGTACACCATGATAACACCACGGGCGGCCGTGGATCAGGATGGGCTGACCTCACCATAAACCCGATGACGACGTAACGCAAGCGATACGGAAAAACGATTTAGATAATATGCGGTATCGGAATACTAGTAAAGTTCACACAACGGGCGTGAATACTTCAGATCACACCTCAAGATTATTGACCGATTAATCCGTCCTTGATGACGAACAAAATTAAACTGTTTGAGAAGCAAACAGTTGCTTAGTCAAAGATAAAAATTTAAGATTTGTGGGTGGGGTTGAAAAAAAGTCGTATGTTGCACCCACAATTATTAACGTAAACGAGTTGTATGGTATGTGATGTAGTGATGTCAACTATCGATAATTTCAATATCGATAATTTATTGCGAGGTTATGATATTAAAACGATTATATCGATAAACTGTTACTATTACAACAATATCTAATAATGCGACGTAATTCTCATAGTTCAAATTTGATGGAAAGGAATACTGTATTAGGTACTGTTCTTACCTATTTTAGTCAAATTTCAATAACGAGTAGGCACGCCATCAGAATCACTAAACCTGAACTTACGAACTTTGTAACTGAAACATCCGTGACAAGAATTCTTATATCAAAATTATATTTGTTCACTTTTTCATGACGCTAAAGGTAGGTAATATTGCTGTGTAGGGTATGCTTGTGTTGAACCAAAGTGAGTATTAATCTTACTGTCTTCACTATTGACAGTAAAATACAAAGATGAATATTTATACTTATATTTTTACAAGTATCAATAGTTTTTAGCGTATAACATTGATGACCGTGCCACTTGCAAAATAATTACCATTGCTCAATTGTGACCAGGAAAAGATAAAGTAGTTTTTAAAGGTTTGTTTAGCGCGTTTAGGCCCCTTTTTAATACTTACTCAACTTTCTAGTATATTCATACACGTATACATCACAAACACGACTAGTGAATTTGACGCTGTGACTGCCAGGTCACGCATTGTGTTGTTGGGGTTTCCTATAGAAAAAGATTCACGGACACGGCTACACAATGGGTCATATAAAGTCCAGTATAAGCTGACCTTGCATTCTATAGGTTTTTCGTACTATCAGAGGTCAACTTATACTAGAAATTATTTGCATATTGTGTAGTCATGTGTTTCATCTAAAGTGACCATTTTAGCCCTCTCAGTCCTCGTCAATGTCGCACCCCTATATTGCATGACCTTAAAATATGCCGATGAATATCAAAACACCTTAGCCTAAGCCTTCGGGACTGCAGGGTGGATTGTAGTATGATTGTGATGACTGAGTGTTCGGCGACATTAGACTATTTTCATATATGTGGCATTGTATGTCTTTTTGAAAATATAATTCTTAAACCCATTATTGTTATACATAGGTTTTAGTACAGGGAACACAAATTATAGTGACATAATAGTAAATTGTTTTCAACGTTTCTTCGAAGTAATCGTTACATATGTACTGCTAGCGCCAACTAGTACTCAAAATCTAATACTTTGACATTAAGTAAAGGTATATTTTAAAGAACTATTTACAGAAAAGAAATAAATATAATTTTTGAACTATAGTATTTTAGGTAATCGTACTTATACCTACTCTTAACTGCTAGCTGCACTTTCTAGATAATAGGCAACTAGTCCTCAGCTACACTAAGAATTTGACGGCAACGTTGATGGCTACCTTATCTTATCACGTCAGTAATTTTGGAGTTCACCCAGAGGCTCTTAACAAAACAGACCTGTCGGAGCTGTGTATTTAAGCCTAAGGCCAGACTAAGTAAAGTTCAAAGTGAAATTTTTACGTAAACATTTCCATGACAAAATTAATTATCTTTTGTCAGTCAGAGAACAACACTAGCGCAGTAAGTTTGCCTTTGCCAGTTACAATACTACGTTGAATAGTCTGCTCATAATTTTGTTTTTTTATAAAAAAATAACTGATTCACCAACGCAGAACTAAAACCGCTGAAATTTAAACTTTATGTACCTTTTGTTGATTTGACATGACCGAAACCGCTGAAATTTGAACTTTAAGTGTACCTACCTTTTGTAATATAAGCACCCACTTTTACAGGTTTCTAGAAATAGCTGGACCATTAATCATTATAATATCTCTTTAGAAGAGACTATAGGTGCGTTAGGTTGCTACCAAATGAAACCAAAGTCCGTATGTTTATTTTCCGCGTGTCCGTGTGTGATTATTGTGTAAGAGTGGGTCATTTGTGCAAGCATAAGCGCTATCATAACCAATATCTTAGTGCTAAATTTATATCTTGGCATCAAATTTTCGTACCTACCTACACTTCAAGGAAATATATACTTACCAAATTTATTTTTAGTTAATTAATCGCTTGAAATTAAACCCATCCACGTGGATTTCTTGAAACACTTGAACAAAGGTATGGTGTTATATAAATATAGGTACCTACTACAACTCACTTTCTTGGAAACGTAATTACCTACCACTAAGTACATTTCGACAGAAGGAACAAAGTTAGGCTTCTTTTGAAATGAAATTTGATGTATGGAATTAATAATCATTTTCATAACTGGTGGTTTGTATCTACACAAATATTGTAAAGCTGAAGTTTGTTTGTTTGTTTACTTGGTTGCACACGCTAATCTCAGGAACTACCGGTTCGAATTAAAAAAATCTTTTTGTGTTGGATAGTTCATTTATCGAGGAAGGATAAAGGAGCCGAGCAAAAAGGAAAAGGGGGGGTGACACGGCGGGGGCAGCTAGTGATTACTAGGTATATACCTAACATGAAGCTAATATTCGGAAGAGTACGCCACGAAAGTGGCGGTAAGACCCATCATGGAGGAGTGGCTGGAGAGGCGCCTTCAGTTTCCGACTCACGCAGGTGCTCTCAGGACATAGGTGTTTCGGGAAGTACCTACGTCGCATAGGCTAGGAGCCAACGCCTGGTTGTCATCTTAGCATAAATTTCCCCAAAGACACAGCGCAGCACACGATGGGTATATGCCCAGCTTGAACGGAACAGCGCTATGAAACTAATCGCGGCAGTGGTTGGTGCTCGCTTCCAGCCGCCATTCAGTCCGTAGTTCATAGCTGCCTCCGACTGCGAGCAAAATATTATGCTTGCAAAAAACCGGCGGGCGGAAAGGGAGAGAGTAACATCCGTGTTTCTCCCGAACCGTAGTAGACTCGCCGGGCGCCAGATGGCGCAGAAAGACCTCCAACCTCCATTCAGCTGTGGCCTGCGGGCAGCTGAATAGGAGATTCTGCCGCTCGACCAGGCTGGCCCCAGGAGGTGGCACGCGTGCTGAACATTGCTATTGAAAAGGGGTGCCTGCTGGACCACAGCCTGTTATGGTCGTGGCGAATTTCACGTATCCCAAGGCCTTGACTATAAGGCAAGTGCGGTTTTTAGTCTGTACTAGTCGAAAATACCCTGACACCTCCCCAGGGAGCAGGCATTTTTTTAAATTATATTTGGAAAGCTTACCACTAGCATACCTACATATGGCAATAATGGATATATAATTGAAGGACATTTAAAAGTTTCCGCAGTTAAAAAACGGTAGGTATACAACTTTCTGTGTTGGTCGGCAAATATCAACTAGATCAATGATTACGATATACAGTAGCAGTGACTAATAAAATATATAAAAAGCAAACATTCTACGTAGTAAAGGTGAATTATAAGAAGAAGTTACTAACTAATGCACGTTTAATTAAAAGACCTGCACGCTCGAATTATGAATGAGTTTTGTCTGTAAGTTGTCTTCACCTACATGCATGAGGATTTTCCGTACTAAAATAATAAAAACAAAATAAAAGGGTAATATACAGAGACGAGACTAAGCGTAACCTTACGCTTCCGTGAAACAAGTTTACGCTCAGAACATATCCCTTCTGACAACAAATTACGGATCGATAGGAAAGTATAATAGTTATTGGGCGTCGGTGCGATGCTCGAAGATACTTGTAAACAATCACAGACTAATTTTATTTATAAAACCGTTTCAACTCAAAACGCTTATTACAATAATGTTATATACCCATAAGAAATAATTGTACGGTCTCGGGTAGGATTCAAAACTGCGTTATTTGGTTTCGCACACTGAGCTACGGAGTTTGATTCGAATATTGATGCCAGGAATGACATTTTCTCACAAGTTCAGAAATATAAAGCCTTTACACAAATGTACTGACTGGCATTCTTATGTGAGAACCAGTGAGTATAAGCTTCGTGAAAATAAATAAACAATGCAAAGCAAACAATGTGCGAACTTAGAACACGGTCGATAGCTTTTCTTTTATATTCAAAGAAACGCTAAAAGATGAAAGAAAGTGTTCCAGATGGTTGAATTAAACTGTTCCTAAAATATTAAGCATTTATTTTGGGTTTGTTACGGCTGTTTGTTTGTTCGTACTGATTATCATATCAAAAGATATCGTAATGGATTATTAAAACCGACTTGCTTTGATACTGAAGGTGATAATAACAAACTAGGCATTAAAAGGCTTATAAGCTAATTTATATGTGACTAGTGGCCCGTCCCGGCTTCGCACGGGTGGTTATGTGATCGCGGAATTGTAATGTTATTTTTCTAAAATAAAAGAAGCATCAGTTACTCCTTATAACATCAGCTATCTGTCAGTGAAAATCCTGTTAAAATCGGTCCAGCTATTTCAGAGATTAGCAGGAACAAACAGATAGACAAGCAGACAGACAAAAAATAAATTTGTTTTTTTAATTTAAGTACCGCATATACTTTCATATGTATTTAGTGAAAAGCTGTTAATTTGGAATTACAAATACACACTAAAATTTTATTTATATGTAAAGATTACTTGTAAGAAATTACAAAAGCCTACATCAAATTAGTTGGCTATCAAAATAGTTTAAAAATAATAAAGTAGGTACCTAGTAATTTTTCGTTGTTATTTGTCATCATATAAAAGTTTCATTATATTATGTCGTGTGGTAGGGAACACTTCTTGAAACTGCTTGACTTGCAGTAACACAGAGGCCAGTACATCAAGCTACCACCAATCTGTCAAATTTCTTTATTAGATTTTCAACATTATCTATCTATCTATCTATCAGCCACGGACGTCCACTGCTGAACATAGGCCTCCCCTAATGATCGCCACAAAAATCGATCTTGCGCAGACCGCATCCACCGACTCCCTGCGACCCTCACAAGGTCGTATTTTTTTCGTATTTTTTTGTATTTCAACATTAATACAAAGTAATAAGGTTCATATTCAATTGGGAAAATTTGACAGTTTTGGATAGCTTGATCTGTTGGCGTCTGTACATTGATAACCGTCTTATCTACCGTAATGCAGCCTTTCAAGACTGAGCACTGTAGGAAACTGTATTTTTCATATTTAACAACATCACATTTCACAAAAAAAAATTAGCACTTACAAAGTAGCTACACTGAAGTGAACAAAAGAAATCTCATTTTCTGTTGTGAGATAAATATGAACAAAATATTGTGTCTGTCACAGACAAGGGTTTCAATTACTCTGTATCTTTATAGAAAAAAGTCACTATATTTCTCGTTCCATACACAAAACCCATGTTACTTGGCTACATAAATATGTACACAGCTCGCACGATGTGCTTGCATATAAAGTACTGTGAGAGTGCACAACTTTTTAGACAGCTTAAAAGGCACCATTTATAACTTAAAAATTACTTAACGATGCTTATTTTATCTTTCCTCCATTTATAAGCTTCTATCGCCAAAAGAGGGATGTTAGCCTTTTGTCAGTTTGTCAATATGTGTGAATCATAACTCATAAACTGATCAATCGATATCAATGAGATGTTTATTAGCTTTATTCATCATCATCATCATCATCATCAACCCATATACTGTCCCGCTGCTGGGCACGGGTCGCCTCTCATATTGAGAGGGATTAGGCTATAGTCCACCACGCTAGCCTATTGCGGGTTGGCAGACTTCACAAACCGTCGAGAAAAATCTCTAAGGCATGCAGGTTTCCTCACGATGTTTTCCTTCACCGTTTAAGCCAGTGATAATTAATTATTAATACGCACATGAATTCGAAAAGTCAGAGGTGCGTGCCTTGGGTTCGAACTCGAAACCTTCGACTTGGCAGTCCAATGGTCATACCACTAGGCTATCACTGCTGTTAGCTTTATTAATTAACTTTTATTGTGCTTATATTTAAGATTTCTTGTTTTTAAATATTTTTATATGATTATTATTGTCATTATATGTATAATATAACGACAGTAAGATACTAAATGAGATTTACGGAACATAATGTTCCGTTTCTATCATTTCTAAAATAATGAAAAATTGGTCCAATAATATTAGTATTATTTATAACACAGACATTATTTGTATCTACAGTTTTGTTTTAGACATGACCAAATTATTGATTTAACGGTGGAACCAATAATCGATGTATGAATTCGAGTATATCTATAAATAAATCGATGTGACGATTAGGTTTTGAAAAAGGTTTGGAAAATATCACGCTCAAGCATCCGACCGCGACGGCCGATGTGGGGTCATAGAACGTGACCGTATCAACGAAACGCGTCTATGTTTCCAAAGTGGGTATATTTTTATTGGCGACCTTCTCTTCTTTAGAAACTTTATTATAATCATCCTTTTGATATTACTACGTAAATTCAACTTGAACTTTTTATAATCCCGTATCATCCGTCTCTGTATTAATTTTAGCTTTTTTGATTATATTATTTCAGAGATTACGTGCCTGTTTGTTTTACAAAGAATATGGAATGAAATATGTTTCTGGCATCATTTTAACCGACTACGGAAAAGGACCCTTCCTTGTGAAATTCAATACCATGAGCGGAGATCACGGTTTTACGCAATTCGCAAAGCGACTGATATATACCTAAGTAATGAGGTTGATCAAGCGACGACTGATCACGGCACCGAGACCCAGTTGATTTTACCTTCGTTGCCGTAGCTAGCGAGCAGGATACTAGGGCTGGAGTAGGCATTGGAGGTGGCCTACTGCTGGAAGGATCGCGAAAGTAATTCGTAGCAGTTCTCGTGGCCCCGTTCAAAATATAAGTTACACCAGCCTGGCATTTTTCTTTTTACTCGGCTCTTAAGGGTCAGGTCATGTTAAATACCTCATAACCTTCCTCAAGAATGAGGTTATCAAATGCAAAAGTTTTTTTCCGAATGGTACTTTCAGAGATTTTCGCGTTCAAACAAACGAACAAAAGTACCTTCTCTTCAGTTTTATTATATGTATTTATTAGTATGTGAGGCGAAAACTTTGTACCCCTTTTTAAGAAAACTGCGCGCTCCGAGGTGTGTGAAATTTGGCATCGTTAAAAATTACATGGAGAAGGAGTGCAGAAAGTGAAATTTTTTGTATAATAAATGTTACAAATTCCTTAAATTTAATAAAATAAAATATTCATTATTTACGTTCGAGCTGTCAATGTCAAACACATCTAGATAACGTGAATATGTCAATTGTTTTTTTAAATACGAAAACCTTCTGTAACATTATTACTTAAAAAGTTCGAATTTCGGCCACCATGGGACCACTAGTTAATATAGATATACATAAACTTTATACGATTCACACATGAAGGGATGGATATAGTTTTTTTTTTATATAGGTTGATGTAAGTTGAACATTGTAACAGTTTCGTTCAGCGGGCGTGGTGTATTGGAACATCGTCATTACGCGGAGTGGTCATGCGTGTGATGCAGCCTGACAACTAAGTAATGAAAGGTGAACTGTTGCTCGATCAACTACTAATTGATGGGCGTTTTTATTATTTCTATGTTGATACTGTATTTTGTGTTGTATAATATTGTGTTTTGTGGCCTTCATTCGTATTCTGATGTGAAACGATGTAATATTTATTTTACTGTATGTACAACAAAATCTTAGACACTTTTACAAGAATTGCTTTGTTTTTTTTTTATTAGAAATTTGTTTCTACAATAGTTTTTGCTATGATAAATGTAATCTTAGTGTGTCTATGTATGTTTCTATGAGCTAAGCTGAGAGCTATGGTGGGAGAAATGTTTGTCGACAAGGAGAAATCATCGGAGCGCGTTGCTAGCAATATGGCCCACTATGATTTTTCCAATACGTTTGTTCTCAAGGATTACTCACTAAGCACCCACATTGGCTTTATAAGTAATAAGCGAAGCTCCTAATAGTGCAGCGCCCCCTTTTTCATAGTACGGAAAATCGTCATACATGGAGGTAACAGGGTATGTCAGACTCGTACCGACTAAAAACCGCACTTGCCTTCACCTGCCTCATAGCCAAATTCGCCACGACCATGAAAGGCTGCAATTTGCGTTTTTTTTTTATACCACTAAGGTGGCAAACAATCATACGGCCCACCTGATGGTAAGTGGTTACCGTAGCCTATAGACGATTGTAACACCAGGAGTATAACTTGCGCGTTGCCTGTAACAGATAAACGAAAGAGAAATAGTTGGGTTGGCAGTATAGGGTTAAAGTCCCCCCACTGCCAACACAACGTTTCCTCGCGGAGTATTTAGTTTTAGCCTTACATAGGTAATATAAGATTAGGATAGTGGTTTGATGTAACTGTCTAACCAGACTATTTTGTTAACGTACCTATTTATGTTAGCCAAATACACTACAAATACATCACACAGATTGTGAGTTGGGTAACGTATAAATTTGGATCACGATCTCAACCTGTAACCCAGCTTTATTAGACTAATTAGTTTAGTTAAACAAACATTCGGGACGTGTTTCATTTCTCACTGAAATACAAAATGCAAATCACTCTGCTATAAGTAGCATCGTATGAAATTATACTTGCCTATTTAGATGTAAATTAAAGGGTTAGCAATAAAATATTGTATAAGTAATAATATCAAAGTCGTTATTTATTTTATTTTTATTTATTTTATTTATTCATTTATTTCAGGCAACAAGGCCCATATAAAAATATAATAATACAATATAAAATAGAACAAAAAATAAAATACTATAAAATATATACAACAATAACAAAACTAAGTATTAAGTACTATGCCTATGTTATTGCTATGCCTATGTTATTGCTCCACTATGCGGCACGGGCCTTCTCTCAGATTAAGAAGTGGTTAGAATGTAGTAGGTACAACTGGAATTATTATTTTCAAAAATCATGTTATCTATGTTCGCTAGTAAGCGCATCACTTGAGAACGGCTGGAACGTTTTGACTAAAAAAAACTCTATTACCACTAAAAAGTTCAGAATGATACTACATCTAATAAATCAAATCTTGAAAATCTAACCTATAACAAAATATAAAAATTTTTGGGAGTTATGTCCGAGCATAAATAAAAAAAACATCCGTATTGATAACCTCCTCCGTTTTGAAGTCGGTTAAAAATATTCATTTATACCTATATGAATAATCCGAATGAGGTTCTGAGGTTCTTAGGGAAAGAAAAGCTTTTTATGTGGTTTCTCTAGTTATTACTTAATAACTAATTATCCGTGTATGAATCGTGCATAAATACATAATATGCTATTACGTATGTGTATATAATACATTTATGTATTTTTTTTATCCCACTTAATATCTACATAATACCTAGTTCTCAGTCTAATCATCTATAGTCAGCTTCTCCACCCACATTTTCATTTTTCAACATGATTGATACGACGACGACGACGTTGTAGGTACAGACGCCAGCAGGTCAAGCTATCCAAAACTGTCAATAAATTTTCTCAATTGAATATGAACCATATTATTTTGTAATTAAGTTGAAAATCTACCAAAGAAATTTGACAGATGTGGTATCTTTATTTGCTGGCCTCTGTACTTATTTAATACAACACAACGTAGACATATAGCCTCCAGGCTAGGCTAGGCTACGTACTCTAAAAAGAATTATTAAGCTTGTTCCAACAAGCTTAATAATTCTTTTTAGAGTACGTATAGGTATTAGGTTGCTAGAGTTGGTATAAAATAATAATATATAATTTTGATATATTTCTTTTTTATATATTTTTTTTATAAAAAAGATTTATGTAACGTCATTGTTTTGCGCTGTAAAGTAATAAATGTAATATGTTTTAATATGTAACGTGTATGCTCTTGCAACGTACTTCATTCTTTATAATCCAAATATTAAAGAGATTATTTTTTAAGTAAATCATAGAAATAAATATTATTCATTTGGAAATCATAAAACAATAGAAAACGTTTTCACTACAAGTCGCGTAGGTATTCCATAATATATGAAATCGTTTAATGACACTAGGTAAATGACTCAATGACTGTCAGAGTTCGTGGACAACTATCAAAAATAAACCATTGTGAAGTCATTTAAACGACGATTTTGACAATTAATATAGCAATATTTGGTCCCACCAACACAATTGCCAAGTGTCGAAAAAGACTAAAATAATACTAAGGAGGTTTGTTCACTCAAGCAAAACTGATTTTATTATCTGTTAAACGCGCCTCATATATTTCATGGCCGGCCATATGTTGCGGCTTTTCGCAATTACTCATTTTCTAAGTTTATATCTACATCCAGAACACTAGATTTAGTGCTTTAGATCACGCAATTTTCTTATGCCTGATTTTTTTATTGTTTACCATGCTGTTATTGTTAGTGTACAATAAATTAATGTATGTACGTTCTCATCTTTTAAAGTATTTTGTAAAGTTTCCTAAGTATATTTATGAAATATAGTTACTTACCATATTAATAGGTAGGTACATCCCGTCATGTGTCGCTGTGGCTCAGTCGGTCTTCATTATAATTATAAAGCTATTTTTTTTGTATTTCAACACGCGCGGTAATACGAATGCATGAAACATTTTCAAGTCAATTGACCTTTTTTTCAATTGACCTACTTTTCGAGTTTTGCGAGCACAACATACGTAGCGCAGAGAAGATTAAATAACTAATTAATATATGTACCTAGGTAAACCTACACAAATCCCGGTTATTCAAAAAAAAGTATTCAACGGTTATCAAATCCTACATACATCCTGCACACGTGTAAATAAAATAAAAATATTCATGGAGCATAATATCTAATATATAGCATACAGTTTATCACAATACAAAAATAAAATGAACGTGAACAACATAAAATATCTGGCGCGTTTACACGTTGCGAACTTCGGATATGCATACATTATTAAACCTGGCCTTGAACATTTTATTGGAAACTGAAGTGGAAGTATAGGCACTATTCCTCGCGTTCTATCTTCTCTATCCCATTTCACAACTCTACTGTTTAATACCTTTGTATTTTAAGTTTACGTTAGAACCTAAAGGCTTGGTATGGGACGATGGGAAGAGAGCGGATGGTATTTCGCTTTTGCCCTAGGAAATGGGTAGGCCTCTGGTGTGGGACGCAACTTGTGTTGACACCCTTGCTCCATCCCATCTTCCAAGCTGAGTTATACGCTGGCGCTGGCGCTGCAGCTGCTGCCGCAGAGCCTCTCAAACGGCACATCTATAGTAACCTATCTTGTAACTATATTTTTGAGCCGTTTGGGGTAGAAACGCGTTGCCATTAAACGTAGCAATGCTTTTTTTTATACAACGCGTACCTATATATTCCGCGATATCCTCGCGGAGCACCGGCAACCTTGCTCACCATTAGGAACACAACACAGCTCAAAGCAGTGTTATTTCACTTTTTCTTCAAGGCGGATATACTTCCCCAATCGCGCAGCTCCAATTTGAGTGGAATTGCTCCAATTTGAGTGGAATATAATAAATATAATCGCAGAATGTTAGTATAGTCTACATTAGACTGAGTTGACTACATAAAGCAGTTTATTTTATGTACGCACGTAGATTTATGACAAGTCGGAAGCTTTTATTACGTCGTAAGGAAAATATAAGAAATTTGATTTACTACCCTTAACTGAGTGTTAGGTTATATAAAAAAATATTGTAAATATATTATAATTATTTATACATAAATTAAATTAAATTAAATTAACCTATATTTGGGCACGAAAAATGATATAATTTGAAATCAAACGATTTTTTAAAATGGTACACAATATAAATAAATAAATAGCAACAAGCATCTGAATGACATTTTAAGTATGATAGTCTACACGTCTGGCGTAGCGGTTTAGGTCACATCGCCACTACTGTACCATGCTGTGGGTTCGATTCCCACTCGAGACAAACCTTTGTGAGACCAATTTCAAATGTGGGTGTAGTTTGTGGCCTTTAATAATATCTTTGTAAAGGCCCCCGCATTAAAAAAAATGAAAAATACAAGTATAGTTCAAAAAACGTAATAGAAAGTATACATAATAATTATATAGGTGTATACCCAAGTCCCTCCTTAGTATATGTTTTTTTTTATACCACTAAGGTGCAAAAAAGCACACTGCACCTGATGGTAAGCGTTTACCGTAGCCTATAGACGCTTGTAACACCAGGAATATCACTTTTTTGTTGCCGACCCTGATTATTTCACTTCGATTTTCTGCAAGATGGAGGTAGGTACTTCCCCAGTCGGGCAGGTCCAATTTGAGTGGAATTACTTCCACTATGCCCCAACTCTCTTAAATATGTTCAAGTCTCTTGATAATGTTCAGTTCGAGCAGACCTGTATGGATGGTAACTGCATACCTACAGTTAAAAGCGTTCTGACCTACATTTCAAATTAAATCAACTGGGAACTATTACAACAAAAACGAACACTTCAACGCTATTTGAAATGCCTCACAGGTATTCACGAAGCATCAACGTAATTAGTTTTTCTCTAAGTAATTACTTGGTGAGTACGAGCCAGGCACATGGATATATTTATAATGAACCTATATATTATATTTTTCTTTACACCATAAATTTAATTAATTATTTTTTTCTCCTTACCTATGTGTAACGATAGACTAAGAACTAAAGTCACCGGCAACGCGCGAAGAATAAGCACGCTGAAGTGGAAGTGGGCCGGCCATGTCTGCAGACGCACAGACGATCGGTGGCGCGGACGAGTGTTAGAGTGGAGACCACGTTTAGGTAAGCGTAGTGTGGGACGCGCTGCGACACGATCGACAGACGATTTGAAGAAAGTGGCTGGAAGCGGATTGATGCGGTCTGCCCAAGACCGGGATGGTTGGCGCTCTTTGGGGGAGGCCTACGTTCAGCAGTGGACGGCAATAGGCTGATATGAATGAACTAAAGACCCCATCACGTCTGTATTCCGAGCTTGTATAAGGTTAGGTAGAGTTGTGTAATGTAAGTGCACAAACTGCTGGTATGTTTAGGTTCTATGTGGTAGCGCGCAAGCCTTTTCTTTGTTTTAAAAAACGTGGCCCACACTAGGATTTTCTACTGTATCGTTGGTGCATTTACATAAACAACCACCCAGACCCGGAACAACTACCTGTATGTAGGTCATACAAATATTGGTTCCGTGCGGGGATCGAACCCACAACCCGTGGCGCAGAAACCGTTCCCTCAGCTGCGTGTTGTCAAACAACCGGGGACAATTCCGAGCTACTGAGTATTTACTTGTCAATCAAAACCAGGACACACATACACTCAGACGGGCTTGTGATAAGTAAACCAATTGGGGTAGCTACCTGAGATAACGACTACGGTAATCAGACATAATAAAAATAAAACATAAACAAATTTTAAACAAAACAAGTTATCAAGCTTGCCTAGCTGAAAAATGTGTTCTATTTATTCCAGTTACGTCACTATCGCGAACGAGATGAGATGAACAACCAGTCATTTATCACGAAAGGCTTACTAATAAATGGTGCAAAACTGTTCCATCTTCAAGCTTCAGTGCAATTTTGCTAGTTTCGAAGAATTTTTACTTTTTAAAGTTTTTTTTATGTTTCATTAGGGATTACCTTAAGGGCATTCTATTAAAATTGATCAAGAATAAAGACTGAAGGTCAGAATATATAATATTATTGATGACATAGTTTGAAAACATAGGACGAATGAAACAAAAAGGTTTTTTGTAATAACCGGGCGCAAATACATACTGTTCACTACGTAGGTTCCTTAAGTAGGATTTCTGTCAAATAAAACTACCCAATCTCAGCAGAAAATTCCTAACGACTCCGTTGGGTTCGTGACGTCATCGGTATTTCTACTGGGTATTAAGATAGACGTATCCTTCATGTTCAGCGCCTAGGTACAGTTGCAACCACAGTTCTAACATCAGGGAGTTTATACAAAGAGTTACTGTTCCATAATCCTTCTTTTCGCTTCTACTGAACCGAAAAGCGGGATAAAACTAATGACCAAGGGTTTTAACATTGAACCAGACTGTCCCTCAGGCTGAAGTATTTAAATACTGCAAGTCATGACTCGTCATTTTGATGTTTTACGAGCTATTTATGTCGCCATTTAAACTGCTCAAAATTACGTTTTGTTGAAGAATAACAAACAGGTTTGGGTCAAAATATTTTGCTTTCATTTATAGGATTGCAATAATCACAAGTTTCTGCTATTGGTATACAGAAAAGGACCCTCATGGTAAAATGATCATCCCCAGAATGATCATAAATGAGATGATCATTCTGGGATAGAGTTGATCACTTTGATCGACTTTTTTACATATAACAGACAGATTTTTATGGCAATAAAATGTTTCTTTTTTTAGTTTTCTAAGCTTAGTCAACTACGGAAACGAGTAGATAGTAGGTATCTAATGATAGATAATAGATAATCTTATGATATAAGTCTCCACTCTCCACTTATAAAAAATCTTTATGTACATATGCCAGCAGGTCAAGCTATCCAAAATGTTCCCAATCGAAGATGAACCTTATTGTGTTGTATTACAGTTGAATATCTATCAAAGAAATTTGACAGATTGTGGTAGCTTGATGTGCTGGCCTCTGTACATTAGTAAGAAATGCTAATTTGATACTCCGTGTAAAGACACGGGGTCAGCACTGAATATATAAAGTAAGTATATAAGCAAATTCAAGCATCCATGAAATGACCTTTAAGTTCACCTTTCCAAAATCCAAAGTCTTTCATCCATAAAATATTTAGCAAATGTATTATAATAGGAATATACATTTATCTATGTGTTTACGTTGATTACTTTTGTCTTCGATGATGTACTGTATTTATAGGCCGGACAAATGCATAATCATACGTCTAGTGTAATAGGAGAGAAGGGAGGTAATTACAAGTAAGCGGCTATGGCGTTTTCTTGATTTCTCTAGTTAGTCGGCGAGGTGCACCTCTTTACCCCACGTGGATGTCCCTGGGGTGTTGGAACTTGTTGACTTTAAACACAGTTACAGTGGTAGTATTATAACACTGAGAGTTGGTTCGCGCTGGCGACTAATACGTGGCCATTCGTTCAGCTTTGCGTTCGTACATTGGTTGTAAGTTTGACAGGAAGCTAGGGTTGTGTTTTTGACGGAAATAGGGAAGGATTTAGTAAGAGAAAGTGATGTGATTATGCATTTATGACTAAATTAAATAGTTTAACACTATGAGAAGTACCTAACTACATCGTCAGGCGTCTACTTAATCAAACTCGAACACTGACTGACTGACAAACAACGCACCGCTTATAATTAAAGAATCTACAAGCATGATGTTAACCCAGGAATCCTCCCCCTCGGACTCCATAATATCGTAGCTGAGGACTAAGAGGATTTTGGGAAATTCCCACGGGATAATGCAATATCTTTTGAGCGCATTACCTGCGCGTAGGTACTTCGGCTTGCTCATGCACGATGATTCTGTGCCGGTAATCGGTTTACGAACTACGCTTTATTACGAGAAGCACATATCGGAAAACATTATAACGACTTACTAATACTGCTTAGTGGTCATAGCGTCTGGTGTACCGAACCAGAAGACGCAGGTTCGAATCCTGCCCGCGGTCGTATTTTTCCTTTTCTAAATAACTTTAGCATATAATATTTAAATATTAACTAGATGGTGGACATTACTGGAAGATTTTTTCTGCGAAATCCGTCTCGTGTTTTTTAATCGTAATAAATCTGTATTTTGGATTATCTTAAAACATTTGTTTCTTGATATCAATAGGTAAATTCCACTCATTTCCGATTTCACAGATAGGTACTGAATTTGATACTTAAAATGATTGAAAACCACTATAAACGCATTTTTGTCATCATCTTCCGACCCTTTTCGCAATTATGTTGGGCTCAGCGTCCAGTCTGACCAGATGCGGCTGACTATCAGTATTTTACACGATGCGACTGCCATCAGATACAACACAATTTCTTACTACTACTAACGATTGTCATAGGTGTTCGTATGACAACTGGTACCGATGGCTTTGCATGTTTTCTGTGTCTCGATGTGTCAACTATCTATCCACAGACAGACCGCTACTAGAGCAGCTTAACCCTGCAGATACGTAAGTTATACGTTAAGCAAAATAAATTTACAGAAATGCGTTTATATGAAGAGCATATAAACGCATTTTTGCAATATTTTTTACCAATGTTATTTCGCAAGCAGTTATCACAACTGTCAGTATTAAAATGAAAAATAAACACTTCAATATTTTCCCGGTGAAATCCGAACGAAATATATTTACTCCAAATATTTTTGATATTCTAGTTACGCAGCACATTATTAACTTAACAGTATCGATATCTTTCGACCCAAGTTCCAGACAAAAATAACATAAATAAGAGCAAATGTTACTGCAACTTAAAATAAATTCCCAATGTAGTCATCGGATATCTTTATTCCGTTTTGGATTTGAAATGTTGAAATGTCTCTTAAGAGTCAATTTTATGTTATTTTTTAATAAAATTGCAACACAACCTACCAGTGGCGAAGGGACAATTTAGGTAAAAGGGATGGAGGAGGGTAAAATGCTTACCATAACTTGCTTTTCTGCCATAGTGGACTCAAATAGTAACTTTCTAAAAGGTAAGGGCGATAGGAATCCATTTGAACGGAACCTTTGCCACTACATCATATACAGTACTAACGTAATGAAACATTCTAAGATTTGTTTTACATAAAACAACCGGGTTAAATTCCCGAGTCGTGATCATATTATGAAATTAGGCAATTATTTTATGAAATCATGAAAACTCGAAGTAGCGCTGCCTTACACTCAATACATATAATGATATCTGTGATTTACCTATACATAAGTATATAATTATCCAACCTATATCTTATTTTTTCAAATTATAATTAATGTTATTGTTAATTTAAATAATCGGGATTAATAATATCAATATACGCGATGAAATCCGTAAAAAGTAGTTTTATTTCAATGTAAAATATTCGCGTAAATGTCAGAAATCAATCAATCTTTTTTTTATTAATCCCGATTTATGTGATGTAAGTACAACAAATTTTAGTGTAGTGTACATTCATTCGAGACTCCTCTTTCCGAGAGAACAAAAATTTACTAAAAAATTTCTAAAACCAAAACCCCAGCTATCGTACAAAACAGTCACATGTTTACGAATAAATCACAAAACTAGTTAAACCACATGTGGGCTGCATGAATATTTGGTAGTCGAGTATAACATAAACACATTGTCCTGCTATTCTTACATATAAAAAATATATTTATTATTTTGTCAACCGAGTGGGAAGCGTCAAAAGATCGCTATGATAACATACGGTTTATGTCACACACGTAAAGTTGGTTATCCTGTCATTTGACTTTTATGATGTTGCAAGTTTGTCCTCTTTTACATACGAGTAGGTAGGTATTACTGGTGTTAAAATGTTTCTTGTTATAATATAAACGTGCTGAATAGGAGTATTCAGCACATTATTCAAAATACCAAAATAAGCAAGACACCTACGCTTCTAGCACGGTAATATTATCTATAATATTGCCGTGCTTCTAGTTCTAGTTACCGAATTTCTAGATAAATTATCAGACTTTTGAGGCTGCAGACTATCGTCATAGTTAGGTATTCATATTATGACAAACGGGCCCACGTGCTCTCTGAGGCACGGAGTTTAATATACGACCGCGGAAAATGCAGCTTAACCTTGCAGATTGATTGATCACCGCAGTAGTTATGAGCCACGACTTTTCTTAGTCTTTTTTTATTAGTTAAAATTAGTGATGTTGATAATCGATTATCAATAATCGATTATAATATAATTAATATGTTGATAATCGATTATCAATAATCGATTATCAACATAATTAATAAATTATGTCACAGTACAGCACCAGATGATATGACAAAACTTGTTTCAAATTACAAAAAAAGTACCGCTGAATATGATACCTGTTTTATTATTTAATCAATTTTGTAAAAATTAAATCAATAATAAATTGATTAAATTTTTACTGCTTTTTACTGCTCAAGTCATACCTATCCCTGTTTTAATATTTAAACAATTCAATAAAGAGTTTTAATAAAATCACTCTCTGTGTTCAAAGTTGGCTATAAAATAATAATGAAGTAATAATTTCAAAGAGGAAACTTGACATTCAGAGAGTTGAACAAACATAATACCTTCTGAAAGCTTCTTATAAAGTTGTTTCTACATAGGTATTAAAGTTATTCTGTGACAATTGTGCCACCTATTATTAAAATGATAATGGCTCATAAGTCTAGTGGTTTTGAGATTCTGGGTTTGATTCTTAGGTCAAGCAAAATGTTATTGGGTTTTCTATGAAATTCTCAGTAGCGGCTTGGAGTTTGGAATTGTGGTTTGAATATGAACATGAACAACCGGCCGGTGAACTGTGTGTCTACATTAGAACCCCTCTGCCTAACCCTTCGGGAATACTGGCGGGATTGTAATATTTTGGACCTACTTATATACAATAAATTCAACAACATTATAACCTAATTTCCTTTAGATTTGTGATTTTAGTTTAAAAAACCTTTGAAGTTCAGCCAATTGAAGGACGTGGATATGATTACACCTGATTATATATGTAGTCGCGGAAAATGAAGACTCAAAAATATACCAATTGGGGTGTCTGAACCCATCTATAACCGACGTAGATGATCTAGGTAAATTAAACATTTGTGTCGGGTAGAACTCGAACTCACGATACACGGTGCAACGGTAGTTGAAGAGAACGAGAACGCTCCGCCAAAAGTGCAGTCAGTTGAAAATTTAACGATTTAACGATGTTAAATACATGTGACTTCACATGTATTTAACATCGTTAAATCGTTCTATTCGCAAAACCAATGTCGTCATATTCAAACAAAAGAACACTTATCTGCTAATAAATGTCTTTCACAAAAAGGCACAAGTAGTTTCCTTCTTGTTTTACTTTTTGTTCTGTCGAGGGCTTCTAACTGGAACCGAAAGAACCCAAACAAAGGAAAAAAGTTCAAGAGGCCTATTACACACGCCAACAAGTTTTTGTAGTCTTAAGCACACAACTGACGACGTATTTTCAGTTTATTTTTCTCTACGAAAAGTAAAATTGCTAATACATTTAACAAGTTCGGTTTTAGTCGATAAAAAGACAAAACACCCAACTCAAAACCAACTTAACTCAGTTAGGTTTTTCTACTTTTATATAATACTAGCTATACCCCGCAGTGCTACTCGCATTGATATCGTATTTTCCAATCCGGTGAGAAATTCCTAAATTTTCCTACATACAAACCCTGTCCTGACAATTCGGCCAAATCGGTCGAGCCGTTCTCAAGTAATGCTTCGTCATACATGTGGCAAACAATTTTTATTTATATAGATAGATGTGTATGACAAGATGTATTCAATTAACGTAGATAAAGCAATAGGGGAATGTAAGAATGGCAGTAACTGGAGTTCTGTATTTTCTGCCTACGCCTTCTCCTATAGAAAAGGCACACCTTTTCCTCACAAGTTAACACTCTACTCATAAATTGAGTATGTAACATATTTATGTATATAATTAGATAACAATAATTGGGTATTATTACAATACTAGGTGACCCAACAGACGCAGTCCCGTTTATTTTTTTTACAAAAACCTCAAAGAAACAAGCATTTTAAGTTTTTCCCGAATTTTACTGGCCACTTTTCGTATTATTAGTAAGTATAGATTTTTCGGTGATCCAGTAGCTAGGCTTAAAGCTACTGAATCACCGCCTGTCATGGTCGTAGCAATTTTCACGGATCCCATGGCCATGACTATTATATAGCGCAAATGAAGGCAAATGCAGTTTTTAGTGGGTTGAACTCTGACATACCCAGCCGCCTCCCCAGGTGGCGGAGGATCATGAGGACTCTCTGAACTGAATAAAAAGGGCACGAGCTTATTGCCATTGACGGGCAAATCCAAACTCCAAGCTGCTACTGAGAATTTCAAAAACCCAATGACACTGCTCGACCCCAGTACCTCTAATACTTTTTATCTACAACTTAAACTTAGTAATTGTGCAAACATGTAAATCTATGTAATATAGTGTCATAAAATGGACTATCTACAAAGAAGACAATGTATACCGTGCATTTTACGTTTCACCCTATTAGACGGATTTATAGTGAGCATGATGTTAAAGTGACATTATCTGTCTTTATTGTCACGTTACGGGCGTCGGCGTCATACCAATGTGACGGTATGTGACAGTGTAACGTTCGAGAGGATTAATGTGATCGGTGGGAAAATAGACACAACATTCCCAATGTGTTTTCGCTCCCCCGAACGTTTGTAACAAAATGGAACATGCCTGGCAAACCTTCCAACTTGTGTTACTTAGTTCGTGCTCATTTATTGGCGCTAATATTTTAAGCCATTTATATGTAATTACGCGAATCACCTACATTAGTTGGTAACTACCAAACTTATATGTTGTAAGGTTTTTGTAAAACTTTCTTAATTATATACCTACTTGTAGTCTTATATGTTTCGAGAAAGACGGCATTAACTTTGAGATTCGAGCGAGTTCACTCGTGCATTAAATTTTAAGAATCAAAGGAATTCTCGGCGGCCAATCTCCCGGAACTTTCCTTGAGTGGCTGCAGTTTCTGTTATTTTTTTGTTTAGAAACAACTTTACCCTCTGGGGTAAATTAATATCCCTGGAAATTTCCCCTCTAGAAAACCTTGCTACAAGAGTAATATCGGATTTGGTCAAGAAGTTTTGGAGGTTACTTTGCAAAATAACTTTCTCCTATTTTTTTGTGCGGAATTATTGAATCGCATGATTGACGCACTAGTGGATTCGGAAACAAATTGTGTGTGTGCGTCATGAGTTTTGTACATGACAAGGCACTATATTTGTGTAGTCAAATGTAACCAATTCCTTTATTAATAACTAGCTGTTGCCCGCGGTTTCACCTGCATCTGAAAGGACTTTTGAGACAAAAGGTAGCCTATGTCCTCCTCAACGGTTTAATCTATATCTGTGCAACATTTCATCAAAATTGCTTCAGCGCTTTATGCGTGAAATCGTAACAGATAGACAGAGTTACTTTCGCATTTTTTATAATATTAGTAAAGATAAATATTTGTCATACCATTTAATTAATTTGCTTAAATATACGTAGATCTGTGATTATAATTTACCAACTTATTAGCGACTCCAGCTTGATATTCCCAGCTGTAATTACATAGCAGTAGTACCTAATAATAAAAAGCTGCTTTTTAAAATCGAATTCAGCAAAATCTATAGTTGTATGGGTTGCGGATGGCAGTTGCATTGTGCAAAATATTTATCTGATTGAAGTCCCACTACACCTGAATAGACAAAAAGCCGATCCCAATAACACAGACACAATTCTTCTTTAATATAAGAGCTCAGCTCTTGCCAGTAGAGTAATTGCCACTGTTCTCTATCCTCCTCTGTTTGACCTCTGATGAAGACAAAGTTTTATAGTATCAAGTAATCAATAACAACCAATTATCACTCGCTTAAACGGTGAAGGAAAAACCGTGAGGAAACTTACATGCATTAGAGATTTTTGAGTATGATATCTGCCACTCATTCTCTAAGAGGAGACCCGTTCCCAGCAGTGGGACATTAAATGGTTTGATGATAACTACGCACACATTTGCATATAAACAAACGTAATCTTGCTTATGCAGTTGTAGTAAACTCTATTGAGTATCCAGAGTGTTATGCAGTACTGTGAAATATATAACAGGCTTCATATTCATAGGATTTCGAAATCAATATTCGATGCTTCTAGAGACTTCGGTACGGTTCTCCATACTAAGCGGGCTTACTGCGACAAACTTGGGATCTCGCTGAGTCGCTCTTCTATCTGCTTTGAACAGCCTTTGTTTACTAGCTTAAGATATTGATTTTACAATAAGTTCTGATTTTGTTGACGCTTAAGGAACTTAATTTTTCAAAAACTATTTCCGTATTGAGACATATGCACATCCTACTAGCCAGAGTCTAAAGATTTGTACCTGTTACGATTCTGCCACACCTTTTTCAGTCTTTTCTTTCATCAACTCTTACTGATCTTCTTAGGAATCTCGTTGGTTAAGGTGATCATAACCTGACATTTGGTTAGTAGGTAGGTATTAAAAGAAAGCGTTTATTACCTACCTACTTATTTATTCACTCAACAACTTTATATTAGTCTCTAACTTATAAATAGATGGAACTCACAATATGATTATAGAATTTATTATTTATAACTCATTAAAAATCGAAGCAAGAAAGAGGTATGAGTGAGTATTGATTAGATCCGGGGTATATAAATAATTTTATATATACATAGGTAGGTATATGTTTAACAATATACCGTACATTAAAAATATATGTTATACAGCGTCGAGGACTAAGCCATCAGTAGCGTAGACTACAAACCCTCTCAGATAAGTAGAGTGCGCCGCCCAAGGCACGCACTCACTTACCCTGACGACCAAATCACCCTAGCGCAGGAGTCAAACAGAGTGACTAGCACTCTCAAAACACACGCACAAAAACGCCGCCCTATATACCGTCCTTGCCGGCGAGGCCCGTCGCGAAGACCCCATAACGGTAATCCTCCCCGTCCCTTGCTCGAGCCGGCCCGTGCCGAGCCAGTAGCTTTAAATTCGCCCCTAAATAATTTAAACCCAGATCCAGCCGTCCCTAGCTGCCCCCCCAGCAACGCCCTAAGCCAAGGTCCGAGTCCCGCAGGGGACGCCCTTAGCTGTGTTGCTTAGTTTATAAGTTGCCCCTGCCTGGAGGCATTTGGTGCCTCGCCACCTAGTCCGGTTAAGTTTTTAAAGCTCCCTCGAGCTAAAAACTATGTCCGACATAAAATAAAAAAAAAGGACTAAGCCAAGTCCCTTTCACTATAAAAGAGTCTGTGCCCAGCAGTGAGACATAAAAAAAAAATACAATGAACGGATGCACTAATGTATACCCACAGTTTGTCGACATGCATCCAAATTCCAATCCAAATCGAACTGTATAGCAAATTATGTAAATGATAAAAAACACAATACCAGTTTACCTACTTGACCTAGGAATCAAACCGAGTACCTAATAGGTTACTAGTACACTTCAGCACTTAGCATCGATAATTTTCATAAAAACAGTCCAGAGGTTTTAATTAACTGTGCCCGAGTACTTAGGTATTCCATAAGTAGTTAGGGAGATAACTTTTTTTCTCTTTTCCCTGTCGATCGCAAGTTCATTATGAAACGTTAATTAAAATTGATTTTTGTTCGGTAAGCTAAAGTAACCCAGTTTTTTGATTAAATACGTAATGGAAAAGTTGAACAGGGATATTGTGTCAGGGAGTTAAAATTCTCAGGTCTACAAGTGCTTCACAAATCTCGTATCAAAGTTAAAATAAAATAAAAATAGCCTTTAGTTTTCTACTATCGAACGAAATAATGAAACTACATTAGAACTTAACCTACTTTGAAATATTTGTTATGTAACGTATGTATGCATATGTGTTTAAATGTATTAATTTAAGTATGTGTATGTATAAATTTATGTAACGTCTATTATGTATCAAGTAATTAGAGCATGTTGGTACTAGTCGCCTCTGCTCGGCATAGATCTCTTCTAAACCTTTCCACACATGCCTTTCGCATCCAATGTGATCTACATCTGTAACTCAAAATATTTCTCCATCTCATCTCGATACATTTCAGTCACAGACGTATCTAAAGTTACTTAATAATATATTAAATAAAATTAATTTTAACTTACCAATATATTGATAGGTAGCATACTATCTGTTAACCATATTTTAAACGAGATGTCATCCCTTTCCCAAGCAGTTCTGGAATTAAAATACTAATTATAGAAATTATATACATATTATTAAAAGCCTGTGATATCCCACGGCAGGGCAAAGGCCTCCACACTCTTCTCCCACTTTTAACGGCAATGTAAGTACTCATAAATTCTTTCAAATTACAAATTAATCTGTTAAAACTTTACCCATGAAACTATAATAGTCAGGGGATAGTCCCGGCCGCGCCAGCCGGTCCCTGTAGAGTCGCTCTCTATCACGCAAACGAGGTTAGGTTAAGAAAGATTTCCTTCGAGACCACTACCAACATGAGAGTCTATATTTAAAATATAGCTTCGCCATAATATCTTCATAATTGATCTCGAAACTACGAAAGTTTCTAGATTCCAGTGGCGGTAAAGAAACCGAGTGCACCCTCTACTTTTATGGTTTGGATAATAAAATCTAAGTTCTTTATAGAGTCACGTAGACTCTGAATGGAAATATAGTATTGTGCAGCTGCTGCCCGAGACAATAACTGTAAGAAATATGAGCCGATTAACGAGAAAAACCCTATCTAAGTTCTACGTTTCGAGAGGTTTTTGGTGCTTATAGTTTAGTTTATGTATTTGTGTAAAACTTTTGTCAGTGATTTGTTAGCGTGTGCTCATATACCTTTTTTTTTGTTTGCTCTATATCAATGCGACCGTAGTCGGTCTATTGTGATCGCCAGTCGTTGAGTTAGAGTTCACCACTAAACCCTCCGGCTACTATAAACTGCAAAATTTGCTTAGGGATCCTTTATTTTATCTAATACAATATATATATAATAATATATATACAGCTCATATAACTAATATGGACTATTATATAAATTACTTCTGAAACGTTTGGCCGGTAGCAACGTATAGTTTTCCAGAAAAGCAAATCAGTTTTGTGGAGCCGAATGATTTGCGTTTTCGCCCTACACTTGAAACTGGCAACTCACAGGGCAATCAAAAAAATACTATCATGACTTTTAAGAAAGATTACATCTTCCTCAAAGTTTCGACAAATCATTAAATTTTTTTTGGAAGTCAAAAATATCTCTTGTTTTCATTTTTGTAAACGAAAAGTTTCCAACTAGTTTTGATGGCAATTAATATAACCAACGGGTTGTCGGCTTTTTTTTTCTATAAATATAAATATTCTTCGACAATTTTACACAGCACCATCTAGTCCCAAACTAAGCAGAGCTTGTACTATGGGTACTAGACAGTGGATACAATACTTATATTCTTTTTTTTTTGTAAATAAAAGAAAAAAACTAACTACTTAAAGAAACACTCAGACAAAAACAAACACTTATGTTCATCAAATAAATATTTGTGTTCTGTGGGAATCGAACCCACGACCTCGTCATCAGCAGTCCGACCTGCAAACCACTAGACCACAGACGTTGTCAAACGACGATGTCGTCTTCATAATATTATGTCTCTCATATATATTACATATTTTCATAATCGCATAATCTCCTTTGAGGGATGACCTGTGGCAGTCAGTGGTCACCTCTGTCAACTGTGATTTCATTCATATAGTGGTGATATAGATTGCGTGGACTAGAAACCCGTCGTCTGGATCAGCAGAGTGATCACAAGTCACATAGACCAAGGCAAGTGCGGTTATAAGTCCGTATCAGTCCGAACTTCCCAGGTCGATCAAAGTGTACAGTCAGCAACAAAAGTCAATTTTTACTATGAAATTACTGACCTCTGAAGGTTGTGTGAAATCATTGCATAGATGACCACTAAATATTTAGATTACTTTCATAATAAAAAAATCTCTTGACAAGTTTTGGAGCTGTCATGTTTTCAAAATTTAGCTGTGCTCAGTGACTTTCGTTGCTGACCGTACCTATAATTGGGTTCTTCTATAAAATTCTCAGTAGCATCTTCATCTTTGAATTTGGATGAGTGCCCCGCTAATAGCAATAGGCTTGCAATGCAAATCGCAAACATGGGGCCTAAAAATACCGGCCAACTGTTGGTGTAGGTACCTACATCCTCTCCCTAACCCTTCGGGGAATACAGACAGGAGGGTATGTCATCAGTCCGATGACCCCGTGGCCTCACGTGACGGCGGGCGGTCACTGACGAATTGACGATTATCCGCAGGGAAACACAAAAGGAATACTTTCCAATCTTACTTTTCGCATATAAGTTAAGTTTATTTTTGTACCCACACCATAACAGAAAAAAATAATTTTAAGAGAGGTAGGGAGGGCATGGAGCTGCCCAACTGGGAAAGAAGAAAATCGAAGTGAAGTAACGCTGCTTTGAGCTGTGTTGTGTTCCTGACGGTGAGCAAGGTTCCCAGTGTTCCGCAAGGAAACTTTGTGTTGGCAGTGTTCTAAGTCGGCTTTAACCCATGAACTGCCAACCCAACTATTGCTTTTTCGTTTTACAGGGTCGGAAGGTAACGCAAGTGTTGCAAACATCTATAGGCTACGGTAACCACTTACCATTAAGTGGGCCGTATGCTTGTTTGCCACCTTAGTGGTATAAAAAATAATCATTTAATAATTATGTCGTTGCTTGACAGGAATTTTTTATTTTTATTTGTTGACGTCGACAAACGAGCAGACGAGCCACCTGATGGTAAGTGGTCATCGTCGCCCATGGCCATCGGTTACACTGGAGGAGTTGCTGATGCGTTGCCGGCCCTTAAGGAACCTGTATACACGCCGTTTGAAGAACCCCATGTCATAGCATACAGGGAAAACCTCAGCAGGGAGACCGTTCCACATCTTGCAGGTGCGCGGGAGAAAACTGCGCGACGCTCTAACATTCTTGGAGACCCAGGTCTCCAGAGTGTGAGGATGGGCTCTGCTTCTAAGGCGGGTGGTGCGATGATAAAAAGGTGACGGAGGCACCAGTTCATATAGCTCCTGGGAACACTCCCCATAAAACAGTCGATAAAACGCACACAGAGAGCCTACGTCTCTCCGAAGACTGAGGGCGTCTAGGTCATCCGTGATATTAGGATCGTCGATGATCCGAACTGCCCGGCGTTGGATGGAGTCAAGAGGGAGAAGTTGGTATTGGGGTGCACCTGCCCAGATATGAGAACAGTACTCCATATGAGGTCGAACTTGTGCTTTGTAAAGCAGAAGCCTATGACCCGGGGTGAAGTACCGCCTCGCTCTATTAAGCACTCCAAGATTTTAGAAGCCAACTTGGCTTTACCTTCCGAATGACCCCGAAATTGGACCTCGTTCGTAATTTCGACACCAAGGATCCCAATGCTCTTGGAGATTTTTAGGGGAGTATTCCCGAACTTAGGTGCTATGACAAATGGGGTTTTCTTAGTAGAAAACCCACAGACCTGTGTCTTAGCAGGGTTGAAATTGACAAGATTATCTTGACCCCATTCGGAAACCTGCTCCAGGGAGGTCTCGTAATCAGACACAAGTCGCCTTCTGCTCTCCTCCACCACGCTTTGAGGGACATTTGCACGACCTGCATAATATGCATCGGCTGTACTGTCATCCGCGTAACAATGTATGTTACTAACTTTCAATATATCATTGATGTGCAGAATGAACAATGTAGGCGATAATACAGATCCCTGGGGGACGCCAGCGTTTATCGCCATAGCGTTGGAGCATAATCCGTCGACAACAACTTGTATGCTCCGTCCCGATAAGAAGCTGGAGACCCACGTGCAAAGTCCGTTAGGAAGTCCGTAAGAAGGAAGCTTCGATAGAAGTGCCTTATGCCAGACCCGATCAAACGCTTTCGCGATGTCCAGGCTAACAGCCAATGCTTCCCCCTTACTCTCAATGGCGGCTGCCTATCGGTGTGTTAGGTACACTAGAAGATCACCAGCACTGCGTCCGTGGCGAAACCCATATTGACGGTCGCTAATAAGCTGATGATCTTCCAAGTATCCAAGGAGTTGGGTGTTTACCACCCGCTCCATCACCTTAGACAGTAAGGAGGTAATTGCAATAGGTCGGTAATTGGAGGGGTCTGTGCCGTCACCTTTCTTGGGAATTGGGTGGACAAAGGCTACCTTCCATGAAGACGGAACTTGACCTTTGGTGTAAGAGAGCAGGAATAAGCGTGCTAATGCTGGACATTATGGATTCAGTATTATGTCTTTTTTCTTACTTTCGTGTATTCTTCTTTTACTCTCACGAGGCAGTGAAATATGAGATAAAAAATACATACACGTTACTAAATAGGTCTATGAAAAGCTTGGTTTGAGTAACAGCGTCTCCGTCAAACAAATGACTACACATTTGGGTATAAACCACTGTGTTGTACGTGATATACATTTTTTATTTAACTAAGTAAGTACCTACAACAAAAGCAGAGTGAAATGCGTAGATTTTTTATTACATAACCCGCAATATTCATATAATGAGATCATTTTTTGTATACTAGATAATATCTCGGTTGCCTACATGTTTTTTGATGGTTACATATTCCAGCATGTGAAACTTTTTACTTCTTAACCACTCAATCACCCTCAACTAGCTCATATTTTGATATTCATAAAAAAATAGCTTTTTAGCTCCCGCAATGCGATACCCGCGTTCATCTAATTATTCCCAATCCCGTGGGAATTCCTCTAAACTTTATACATATAACCGCTTAAGAAACTTAGGTACATTCCAATTTTTAAGTGTAGTTATATAGATATAGATCTCATGGGCATTTAAGGTGAAGGTAAGTGCAGTTTTTAGTCGGTATGAGTCCGACATACCCTGCCGCCACCCCAGATACATGAACCAATACTCATGGATCCGTCCCATGTTTTCAATTCCATACTACTATAAAAAAAGAAACATAAAGATCTATCAGAAGTTATAGCTATCTGAGATATTGTGATTAGTGTGATCATACTTGTGTAATAACAAATATGATTGCTCAGAGCTTACAAACAAATTGTGATAGTTCCTAGAATTGTTATGCGGCGTGGGGTGCGTGGGCGGCCGCTTTTTGCAGTGTCTTCTCATCGCACCAATGCGGGTGCCCGCGCATCTCTACGTCGTCTAGCAACTAATTTCTAATTTTTTTTTCCGAAATAGATTTATTTTCTTTGTCAGCTAACAAGATCCGCATTGATCTACTTAAAATGATCAACAATAGACAATACTTAACATTAAACACAAACAACCATTTTTAGTATTATAATAAGAACAAGATTTATTATTTGTTTGATTAGTTAATTAGTAATGTTGTACTCGTGCTTTTCCAAATTCCAATTTGAACATGTAATATGTAGATAACGTAGTTAGTTACGCACTGATATACCTTATTTGTAAGCCATTGTTAATCATATATAGTGTGTAATTGTTGGTTTTCCTTAATAAATAAAAAAAATAAAAAAATAGTGATTATGTGTTTCGCTTTAAGATAAAGATTGCTATTGAAAAGTAATAAAAACAAATTATGATAATCATAAATAAATAAATCTTACAATTTTTTACAGCATCATTCAGTTCTAACCTAAGCAGAGCTTGTACTAAGGTGTTTTTTTTTAATACATACTAAAGTTATAACATACATGAGAAACCGCCCAGACAAACATAAACACGTAAATAATTGAGTTCATCACATATCTAACTGTGTCCTGTGGGAAGCGAAGCCAAGACTTCTTGATCGTGACGTCGTAAGAATATATATTTAAATATACTTATATAAATATGTACATATACATACTATAATAGTGTTGTTAACAACACAGCCAATTTAAATATTTCTTTGAAAAACATGGCGATGTTTTTATAATGTGTAGCATTCGTGAATTTATTATGTGGCTGCAATTCGTAGAGTAAAAATCTAAATTTTTAATAACCTCAGTATCTACATAGGTAATAAATAGGTACTGAGGTTACAGTACAGTATACAGTACTTACGTAGGTACTGTTGCTAAAAGCAAGACTCTAAATTAACAAAAATACGACTTAGTCAGTAAAAAGTAAAACTTTTTATTATTCATAAATTTTAGTTAGCAAAACAAAAAAAAATTTTTTTTGGTAGATATACCAATTGTACCGATCTCTATCTTTTCATTTAAGTTTAGTTAGAAAAACTATACCAATTTGTTTTTATTTGTTGAATAAATTCGGATTAAATTTGAATAATGTTAGTTTGAGGCCGTACCATGCACCGGAAAGCGCAGCGTGGGACGGCCTCCAACTAGATGGTCGGACGACCTGGTAAAGGACGCTGGGAGTCGGTGGATGCAGGCGGCTTATAACCGATCTTTGATTACACAAAGGAGGGAGGCCTTTGTTCAGCAGTGGAACTTCTATGTCTGATATGATGATGATGATGATGAATGTTAGATGGTGGAACGGTTTTTGAACACCATGACACAAGACAGGTTAATTCACTTTTTGTGCTGATAAATTTAATGTATTCTTTTAAACTTTTTAAAATATTTCTCAACTTGCTTAGTGATAACTATAAAGCTAGTTTGGTGCTTAACTTTCTACAATTTATTGTCAGACAACAACTCTCCTGAACTCTCTTTAAATAATTGTTTATTTCTCAAATTACGCAATTGCCTAAACAACCAAACGCCAGCCATTCGTGAATTTTACCAGATTGTTTAGAATATCTTTTGACAACTGGTAAATTTTAACTGTTCTAGTATAAAAAGGCAGACATTTTAACAAAGCGCACATAAAATATAAAGACTTCGTTAAATTAAAACGTAAAACAAAATTGGATAAAAAAAATGTAAACATGCCTATTTTATTAATTTGTATAACAATGCTCTTTGAGTCTAAAATATTTTTAGGAATTGACGAAGAGAATCCAAAATATGACATTAATAAAAAATACTTTTCATTATAATCTTCAATATTGGACCTTTATTAAAACATGATTTTTTTTTACCTAAATCTATTTTGTTTTATGTGATGTATATTTTAAGCAAGGTAAATTAATAATAAAAAAAAATTGAAGACAAAACATCTCCACTGCTCGCCATATTGCTATATGCAATAATTGAAGCTAATTTTGACGATAAATTGGAATCTTAATCAAATATTCGAAAGCACTCATTCTGCTTCCTTTTAGAAATATAATTGTTAAGATATATTTTAGGAACATCCGTATTAATTTGCCAAAGTAACTCTGTTTGTCTTTTCTCGCGTAAGCCGCTGAATTTCGCATTCTGATTTTGGCAAGAAGATTTGTATTCTGAGAAAGTATATAGGTGTCTCAAAAAATTGTAAGGCGCATAATTATACGACATAAACTTATGCGCGGACGGCGACCGCCCGGACGGCCGCATAAAAGCTATAGGTTCGTATAGGTAAACGCGCATTAATAATAGTCCTTTTGGGACCCGAGAGAAATCGCGGAGAGAAGCCAACAGCTAGTAGTTTATATACAATTGACTTGACGGTCGCACGCTGCGCTCATGAGTGTAGCGTGAAGTTTATTTCTAATAGAAAATTTTCAGAAGTACTTCTCCGGTTAAAGATAAATTGCTAAAAGCTTGTTTTAAAAAATCAAGATCACATACAACTTTTAGCAGGTTATCCATCACATTTTTAACCATTTCACTAAATTTTAATTTCAAGACTATTGTTTCATCTTCATCATTTAGAATCATGTGTTCTAGCCTCACTTATGGAAAGAAGAAAGAAAGAGTGTTATTTTTGCTGAGAGAGGGTAGAAAGAGATGGCGCTTAGATGCATACCGCGTGGGTTGGTTCGAGGCGGCCAAAGAAAAGAGCATCTGGACGGACCTAGGGGAGGCTATGCCCTGTGTGGGGTAGCAATGACTAACTAAAATAACCATATGCTTGCATGCTTAAAAAAATCTAATCATAAATATTTCCGGAAGCAAATTACTCAAAATATAGTCGTCCGAAGAACATTATTTAGCATCCCTCCTTCATTTATTTTAATAGAATTACTAGAATTAAGTTGTTATTAGATTTTACAATTAAAATCTGTAGTTTTTGCGAAGTTAACCTTTAGAAGATAAATTCATCATCATCATCATCAGCCCATATTCGTCCACTGCTGGACGTAGGCCTCTCCCAATGTACGCCACAAAGCCCGATCTTCAGCTTTCCTCATCCAGTCACTGCCAGCTGCCTTTCGCAAGTCGTCACTCCACCTGGCCGGCGGGCGTCCTACACTATGCTTACCTAGACGCGGTCGCCACTCGAAAACTCGTTTGCTCCACCGTTTATCAGTTCTCCGCGAGATGTGACCGGCCCAAGGAAGATAAATTAGCAGACACCATAGAAAAATAATTGTTTCAGCCATCTGGAGGGATGGTTTCTATAATGAGTTAATAAGCCTTGACTTAAAGTAAGTAACTACGCAAATTTACTATCCAAATCTATCGCCAGTTCCTCCCCCACAAATTATATTCCCTTTCAGATTCTCATTTTTTTTCTTTCATTGTATTTATTCTAAGACTCAATGGGCGAGGATTTATTAAAACACAAAGATAAGTTGAATTTTAAAGGCGTCGAATTTCTTCTCACCCGTGGCGGTGATTCTAGAGGACATTTTACAAAAGACGTTGCCTCGCTAATGAACGCAAATATTTGGTAAAGGACAATATTTGAGTTTGGAACTTTCAGGACAATCCATTTGTGCACAAGCGTAGACTGAACCGTCTCCTGATAAACTTTCGAACAATACTCTTCATGTTATGAACCAAAAAGTAGATTATGTATTATATGGGTCACGTTTTCTAAGATATAAATAGGACCAATTTAACTCATATCATTGTTTATATCATCATCATCAATACAAATACTCTCCCACTGCTGAGCGCGGGTTGACAGACTTTACACACCGTCGAGACAAATCTCTAAGGCATGCAAGTTTCCTCACGATGTTTTCCTTTACCATTTAAGCGAGTGATAATTAATTATTTGCACATTATGATTTCGAAAAAAGAGATCCGTGCTTTGGATTCGTACACTAGGCTATCACTTGTTTAAATGTCATTGTTGATATAGGAATCATTAATTTGCATCATATAAATTCAGTACTCTAAGTACCTAGAAACAAATTCAATTCATCGAATCGTAATCCTCGTAATACAGCAATACATACAAATGCGCGTATCTCCAATAAGAAGATTAAAGCCGCAATCTTTGGCTTATGTACACATCAATAGATTACACACCCTACGTACAATCGTACAAGATTTTATGTGAATATATCCGTTTCTCGATCCTTAATGTTGCCGTACGATGTTTGACGATGTATTTCTGAAGTAGGTATGCGTTAATCTTTAAGTGACCCGAGCCCGACCGCGAGCGCAAAAGGTTTGTCCCATAAACGAGAGTCATGGGACAACTTTTCATGGGCAGTGTACTGGAACATCAATGTTTACACGCAAGTAAGTAGTAGGTAAGTAAGTAGGCTACTATTTACAGCGTACAGCATATTATTTATTATGAAAATACGTTTTCTAGAAACATGTTATTAATTAGACACTTCAAAATAAGTAATTTTTAGCGAAGGAAAAATTCGACCGCGAGCAGGGCGTGGTTATGGTGACGCCAGTAAAACCTATTGAAAAGCAAGTTTTTTCTTCTCAACCGACATGACATACTTTACAGTTAGTTCGATATTGAACGATGCCATTTTACCTATCCGTCTCAACTAACTTTTTGTATTTTTTTTTTTTTGAATTTTTCATGCTAAGATTTTTAATTTATTTTTAGCCTGGTGTACCTAACCAGAAGACGCAGATTCGAATACTGCCCGCGGTCAAAATTTTCCTTTGCTAAGACTAAACCACTTCAAAATAAATTAACATTTTTGGGTATTCCTGACAACTAGCCGATCCGACAGACGTTGTCTTATTCAAATTACAATAAAGTTCACCCGCCCTGACTTTTTCTTTATTTTTTTCTATGTTAAATACCATAAAACCTTCTTCTAAAATTGGGCTATGAAATGATAAAAGAATTTCTCAATTCTGATTGGTAGATTCAAAGATTAGCGCTTTATATGTCAGCTTTATCAGTAGAGAGTAGTATTTACCTACTTATACCATATTTTGGAACTACCTTCAGCTCATCAAATTTTCACCGCATTGTGATCGAATGTCCTAAGTAGCTGTCTAATTGGAATCGACCCCCTTGCCGCAATTGTTTCTGTGACCATTTCACATTGACACAGCGTTGACTGAAGGAATAATTGAGTACATTTTCAATATTCCATGAACCGTTGTTACAGACATTACGCTTCATGGAATCCGTAATCAATCCCTAGCTGGGCTCCTCACTAGCGTTTACTAACCAGAAGGCAAATTATCTGTAATTATGCTAGTAAATTATTTACATACCTAATGAGTATGACGGTTTTAACAGTTATTAATTTGACTAGATCGATTTTACACTACGACTAACTGACACAACTCCTACCGCTGTGTCAAGACCTAGGCATGAAATAAGACCTGGAAAAACTGATAAAAGACCTGGTAATAAAATTAGGCACATGATTACAACATATCACACAATATACCTACATACAAATACAAATTCTTTATTGACAAAAAGTAACATTCAACGGATACGAGTAACAGTGAGCCGCAAACTAAGTATAGCTTGTGTCTTGGGGCTCGGGAGTGCGATTATGTACAGAAATAAAGTTAAAATTGTTACTATTATGCTTAATAGGAATTGCTAGTGGATACAATAAAATTTTGAAGGGCTTTGTGTGTAGTGTGTACATTATTATGAGGTGAGCATGAGCTGCTACGGTTTGTGTGCGTGTGTTTGTGGGTAGGGTGGGTGCTTGTGCGAGTGAATGGGAGTAGGGTGGTTGTATGTGCGAGTGTTTGTGTGTCGGGTGGGTCTTATAACAAGGCTTCAGTATCATCGTATGATAGTTTTAAAAGAAAAGAAGTGAGTTTCTTTCTGCCTGTAGTAACTGTGCAGTCTGTGAGGTTGAACATTTTAATAACTTTGTTGTATGTGTTAGGGTGAGAAAAAGCAGTGCAACATACATTCGCGTAAATGTCAGAAATCAATATGTGTAAATATTAAACGAAGTGCATGAGAGAATTCGCAAGTGTTGTTGATTTTAGTTAGTTAAATTTAATTATTAATATTCTGTTATGAAAAGGAGTTTAGTTTGATAATTATTACATATAATTCTTTAGTCTGACTTCAGATTGTGTTTTTAATAGTAAGTAGTAGATTTTTAGTATTAGCCGTAAGTTGTTTTCAATTTATTTGGTGTGTGTTTGCAAACCACTATTGTATTGGTGTTATCCTGTAAGGTTAGTGTGTGAAACATATAAATATAAGGAGCCCTCTATATATGACGTAACCTTTTAAAAAATATCTAAAAGTTTAGGTAAATTCCCACAAAAACTGAAATCAATACGGGTAACACCGCGTAATTTAGCTAGTCGTTTTATGTAAAGAGGTGAAAAATTTTAAACATGACTTTTTCAAAAGTTTGAATTATTTCCCCATAATCGCTTTCTATTGTACTACATTAGGACTGCGTGAATAATTGATGCCAGAGCACAGTGCTTGTGTGATAGCATTCGTGAATAGTAATCGTTTGGTACGGATGGTGGAGCAATCAAGTTTGAATACAAGCTGAGTCGAACGCAAACGATATTGTTCGCTCGTTAACAAGGAAGCTCGCATCCGTATTAATGCTTGAAAGCCGATGCCTGTGTCTACTTTCTAATGCTAGGAAACTGAAACTGTTCGAACTTATAACTCGAACGGTTTGCAAGAGTCACTTAAACTCTTGCAAACCGTTCGAGTTTGAGTTCGTAGGCGTTTTGTATGTAAAATAGAATTAGTGTCCACTGACAATCTATATTTTAAAAGTATCAGCTAATCTGAACACATGTGTGGTGTGAGTACTTTTCATGCAGATTTCAGAAGAAATTATACATAATTACATGATATAACGAATATTGATATAACGACATGCTCCAAAAAATGAAGCTGATCTTGAATAATGATTGTAGAGCTTGTGGTGAATTCAGGGAAACCATGCAGCTCATTTTGTGTGATTGTGACGTCCTAGCGACGAAACGAATGAGTCATCTCGGCAACGGATTCCCGAACCCAGAGGACTACAGGTTCCTTCCTCTTAGTGGGCTAGCCGCCTTCATGAACCACGTCTTTGAAGAGTAAGAAATGTACCATGTTGGAGACAACACAACAGATCACATTTGGTCGAAGTGTTGCTGGCCATGCCAGCCCCCACTGCTAAGATAATAATAAATAATAATAATAATAAACCCCCTCTGGGACAAGCGTTACCTCATCATGAGATTAACGTAAAACTGGAGGGTAGATTAGAAACGCTTTCTACAAACCTTAGACAATAAAACAAAAAATGTGTCATAAGGTATTAAGAAAAGCGCACAAACCGCAGGGCAGCTTGTGGCGAGCTGATGGTGAGTGGCGACACTGCGGTCCTTATTGCCCCAGAGAGTCGGTCAGGGCCTCGTCTCCAGTTTGCCCATACTGGGTAGCTGGAGTGGAACCCGAAGAGCTCCCGCAGGACTCTCAACTCTGTCTTGCCTTGACTGGCCGGTCAGAGGGGGGCCGCCAGAGCTATATGCTCGGGGGTGGAAGTGTCTAATGGCGTAATAGCGGGGAAACCCAATCCGGGTCTCGTGGAGACTCGCGACGGTGAAACCGGGGCCGCACCTCTCTACACCCCTAGCCACTCACACCGCTGTTGCCGCCTTCTGCCTGCACTGGCAGCTTTTCGGGGGGCCCAGCTAGTGAGTTGGCGAGTCACCGTCTGCCATCCCTAAGGATGTATGTTCGAGGCATAAGGCAGACGCCGTTTTCCTCCGGCAGTAGAGGTTATCAGTCCCAGTAATTTTTAGTTCCATATTCTACAATAGTCCTGCACCCGCCCGGGATACTCCATGACTGTACTTTTATAGTGCAGGTGTGGAGTGACCCGGGTTGGTGCCCCATCCCATATTTAGATAAAAGCTCTCCAAGGGGCCTCTACGCGTTGGACCTGTGTCCCCGCGCAAGCCTGCCAAAGGACCGGATGTCTTCCTCACGGGAGATATCCAAAAAGGAGATACAAATAATAATAATAATAATACATAATTAGGAATCTTCTATGCTAAACGCACACAAGCGTATTCGGTGTAGCCTAGGCATCTCAAATTGCTCAAAAACTATACTGAGTTAGAACTGTTAATGTAATTTATCTTGTATAGTAGGTAGTGAGGTAGGTGTCTATATTTACTAGACTTCAACTATATGGTCCACAAGATCCAATTTATTTTTATTGGTGTTTGCAACTTGGAATCTTTCCCAGAGTTCCTGGTATATTGCCTCAGTTTATTGCTAAAAGTTAAATACAGAATTCGTTGCTCAATGCTTAAGAAGTAGATTATACTCTGACTTATGATATTATACATTAATAAGTTTCCACAAGAGGCCTGAAATTTAGTCTTTTCTAAAATTGAAATTAATTGATTTATTTATTAATAAATATAAATAAATGTCTTTTTATATTTTTTGCCATTTTTCCATGCTAAGATTTTAAAGTTATTAAGCAAAGCTCGCGGTGGCTTAGTGGTCATAGCGTCTGGTGTACCTAACCAGAAGACGCAGGTTCGAAATCTCGTATCATGAATAGTGGAATAGTTAATCTTCCAAACACCAAACCATTCGAATAATAATTAATAAGAACGTCTAGCTAACACAGAGTACTTGCACCGGCACAATCTAGTAGCCATTATTATTCATCAACAACTTGCCCTGAAATTTAGGTTACTATATCTAGTGGTGTCCCACAAGGCTCTCTTCTAGGACCTTTACTTTTTGCAATCTTTAGATACATTTACATACCGCCAATTTACTTTGTTATGCGGATGACATGAAGATTTTTCTATCTGTTTCATCACAAGCAGATGTTCAGGCTCTACAGACCGATTTATCGCGCGTAGATGATTATTGCACCAGGAACAAGCTTGAACTTAATCCATCAAAATGTTCTGTTGTTTCCTTTACTAAGAAAAATACCACTGTCTCATCGGAATATACTTTGAGAGGATGCAAACTTTACAAGTACGATAAAGTCCGTGATCTTGGTATATAGTATGACTCCAAATTACTTTTCGATGAACACGTGGACAATATTGTAAAAAAAGCGTCTCAAGCGCTTGGGTTCGTGATGCGAACATCAAATTGCTTCAAGGACGCTAAGACGTTTAAAATACTATATTGTACATTTGTTCGCAGTATTCTGAAATACGGGTCACAGGTATGGAACCCAAGATATGGGTGAATTTCAACAAGTCCATTAAAATCTTCATTTCCGTGGATTTTTTTATCTTAAGTTTTATAAACAATTAAAATTGCGTTTACTAAAGTTTTTGATAATGTATGTATTCTTGCTTAATATCTAGCTGATAACTAAGAAAAATAATGAGTTATACAAGATTAAAAATTACGTGCCACGGCGATGAAACATACGTGCCCGGCAATGAAACAAATCATGTAAATAGTTTTCCTATATCGTCAGTAGGTCTCCTCCATAAGTTTTCTGGGAAATTCCCACATAATTTTTGGATAAAATGTAGCCTATTTGTTATTTCGATTACATGTTGTAAGTGTACAACATTTCATTCAAATCTCGTAAGTAGTGGTCCTATTATCCGTTTTTCGGGATTTCTGGGATATTCCCACATTTTTCTGGGATTAAAAGTAGCCTATACTTTATTCTCGGCCACATTCTGTTAGTGTACACTAACAGAATGTGGCAAATTTCATGCAAATCGGTTCAGCCGTTTTTGCATGATTGAGTAACAAATAAACAAATAAACTTTCACATTTATAATATTAGTATGATATTCGGTACTACCTTCATAACAGGTAAAAATGTTTTCTTTAAAATTAAATAATCATACTATGGCGATGAAAACATAAGCCAGGGAAATGAAACACCTGGCCACGGCAATGAAACTAAATTGTTTTAAAAGGCATGGCAATTAAATTTTTTTCATTGCCGTGTCTTTTTTTTCATTGCCATAGCAAATTTTTACCACGGAAACCACGGAAATGAAAGTATGACGATGAAAATCAAGGCAAAAACATAAAATAACAAAAAATCTATTTAATTAATCGAGGTAATAACCATTTCACAAACAAAAGAATTGAAATGGCGATCTGTCAAATGTTTAATCAAGATGATAAACTTATTCAAATAGAAAGTTATACCCATCCACGGCGTTGAAAGAAAAAATGTCCAGTAACATAAAAATGGAATACTTACATTTATGGCGTCAAAACGCAAGCACGTGTGTACATCTTTCCACGTCGAGCCCTTAAGCGGCACTAATATGCAACGTTTAGCGCATAGGAGGGAGGAGGCAAGTCGTTAGATAAACTAATATTCTTAAACATGTTTAGGACACGGCGATGAAAGGTAATTCTAGGACAAATGAATTTGTATTAACCATTCGTTGTATTGTTTAACTATTTGAATAAATGTATTTCGTAACAATACTTCAACTAAGTATTCACGTATCAAATAAAACTAGGTTTTAATATAAATAACCAATAGATTTTTATCAATGAGGTATCATGAAACAATTGGTGACGTGTGGACAAACACGGCAATGAAAGATTTTGAGGTTTTTATTTTTTTGGAGTAGCTACCTATATACCTGTTTAATAAAATATTTAGTGCTACACATAGATTACTATTTCACCTAACAAGAAAAAAATGTTAGAGCATTATAACTATAATTTTTAGTACCGATTTCATCGATGCCACGCAATTCTTGGTCGCGGGAAATTCACCCATATGATAAATATATACTCAGATTAGAAAATGTCCAAAAAAAGTTCATCAAATACCTATGCTACAGGATCAAATATAACTACAGAAGTCAGGATTACTTAAAATTATGTGCAAAGTTTCACCTTCTTCCGCTGGTTAAGCGACGTGAAATAGCTGATATTGTTTATTTGATGAAAATTATTTCTAATAAAATTGATTGCCCTGAACTTCTTGGTAAAATAGGTTTTAATGTCCCCGTAAAATCTGTGCGGCGTCATACACCCATTAACTTGGCCCCTGCGTTATCAAATTACCGGCAAAATACTTTCCTGTGGAGAGCTAGCAAGACTTAACAATATTTGCAAGGCACATGATGTTGACATTTTCAACTTTAACTTGGTGTCGTTGCGGCGGTTGCTGAGCAGAGATTTCTTTTATGAACACCAAACGTGATTCTCATTAAGTTGACACGTTTATAGTACTGTATAGTTTATTGTCCACATGTTTTTATTTTAATATGTCTCTTACCTATAATTGGCTATCTGTTGTTTATGTTCGTTGCAAATTTATTGTAAAAAAAAAAAAAATGCAGCCTTGTGGACTCAGAGGTAGCGTACTACAGGTATGTGCCCGATCCAGTTCTCGAAAATGACCATGTCACCTTATACTTGCATCAATCTATAATCATTGACAGGACTTGTGGTGATAGTTCGAACAGAACGTCGCAATGATTTATTGATATCATCATCCCGCATGACGAGAATATCGTGAAAGCTGAGGAAGATAAACAAATTAAATATCTTGAATTGGCGCGCGAGGTTGTCGGCATGTGGGATGTGGATGCAGCAGTCTTTGTGCCGATAGTTGTTTCAGCCAATAGCCAAGAGCCTCGACTTTCATCTGATGAGGCTTTCGTTAGGCGGCTGGGTCAAGGATTTGATGCAGAAAGTGGTAGGTACTACTGGAGACAGCGCGCATTGTCATGCGGATCCTATAGCCGGGGCCCTGACCACCGGTAGCTTGGATACTGTTCCCGATACCGGTGGGCTACTATTTTTTATATTTTTAAACGTTTTATATTATTTGTTAAAATATTTAAAAGTATAAATAACTGAATAAAGGGAATAATTTTAGTCAGTCCTTCGTTACATTCATAATTTAATACGAATGCTGACAGTACCTATGTTTGTTTTTAACTTATAACCAAGATTATAAATATGTGGACAGTGACCCCCAAACCAGACGTTTGTCTGTAATTTGGGGACCAGAGTTGCATACCATGCAAACCGTGTGGATGTGCACTTGTCGAGCTGTTTAAATAAACGGGGCTCAAATCCAAACTCCGAGCTGCTACTGATAGAGAATTTCATAGAAAATCCTAATAACACTGCTCTACCCTGAGAGGACCTCTAGCATAGCAGTCACGCTTAGGACTAACAGATTTATGAATGAGGCAGTACTTACACATACATAAGTAGGTAACATTTCTTTTCGTGAATGCACAAGTCATTCCATACACCAGCCAAACTCGAAAAGTACCTGTTTACTTAACGGAAACATACGAAATGTGAATTTCTAGATTTAAATATTTGTTCATTTTTAAATAAAAAAGGAACATGGGTAATACCACCGTTTTGCGATGTGTGTTTGACCCCATTCTCAATGGAGAACGGAAAAAACTTTATCCGTGTTTCCAAGTATTATATAATAATTAATTAAACCCCAGCTACTCGTAACATTAAATTATTTTTAATTTCGTTTAACCACTTTTGCATTTTCACTTGAGCTCTCTTCAGTTTAATTTATCGTTGAATTTTTATTATTTTGTATACTTGACGACACGTTTGACGCAGCGGGTGATCGATCAGCTTCTGCACCACGGTTTGTGGGTTAAATCCCCACACGGAACAAATATTTTTATGATCTACAGGTAGATATCCCGGGTCTTTGTGTATGTGAAAGTTTGTGTTTGTAAACGCATCCACGATACAGGACAAATTCTTAGAATGGGGCAACTTTTTTTTTAATCAAACAAAACTTAGCTCAAGATAGGAATATTATGCTCTTTATGGTGCTGTCAAGGTTTCATAAGAGTGTATAACCATGTCCTAGATTGCAGAACATAGTCGAGACGCAACGGATATCCGTTCCAGAAAGATGTGTTGATAATTAGGACATACCTATCTATATATCGTAGGTCACCCGGGAGCTTGTATATAGGTGTTAATTGGGTCGTGTAATTTGTTCTCAGGGTCTCTCTAATGAACATACCCAACGTTATAATTATGAGTAAAGATAGATAGTCACGATTTTGGAAAGCTAGTTACTTGTCAACTCTGTTTTCCGCATTGTAAATACACATCAACACAACTTTGCCTGTCTTTGGGGAACTTCAATATATTTTTTTAAGTATGTAAGGCAGTGTTATCGATATTTTTCATGATATTATTACTAACTCAGTTTGGATACGTGCCCGGCTATATTACACCTACAAACATAATACTTGTGAATAGTGGATGTGAATAAGTTCACCTCTGCTTACAGGCACATTATGTCTAAACAGAAAAAAAAATAGAAAAAAAAACTAAATTAAACCTACACGCGGAGCAATCTATTTGTGAAGTCGACTTAGCGAGGTTTTATTTGTAGAATCGCCCTAGGCTGGTAGTGTTTAATTACAGCCGGCGGCTCCTAGCATAATGTATGTCTACGTTCTTGAAGATGGGAAGCTAGCTCGCATTGAGCCATTTTAGCGGGATACAGACCCTTCTTCTCAGTTTCAGGCAAAAATAAATCAATTTGCTGAATTAAAGAGATAGTAAAAAGAACATGCTATTCCAAAAGTTTGTGATTTACGTAACGTAACCCAAGCAAATAACGGCCATATGTTACCTCAAAGAGTTCCATTGATAAAAATAGACTTTATAAGAAGCCAAGACGTGAATTGATCGGGTGGTTTTGAGGTGGACAGCCACGTCGTCGGCTGAGTTAGTGCCGCTTAATAAACGAGCGCTTGCGGGTCTTTGGATAAATGGCCCTGCGTCTCCCTGAAGGATATATTTTATATTGCAGGTTCACTCACCTGCCACTCCTCGCAACGCAAATAGGTGTTTCTACCTTACCTTCTTCCAACAAACTAAAAAAATATCTAACAAAATTAATTAGCAGTCTAATTTTTATAAACTCATCCAATTACTCCTCCTAACCTAATTTGGCTGGTTTATCTTGTAAAAGTAAAGATTAGGTTAAAAATATAGGCGGGACTAACTTATTTAAAAATTCTGTTTTGTATTTAGTGCTGGCAAAGTCATAAATATTCAGAGCTTATCTCATACAAACATTATTTTTAAGTAAAACAACATACGTATCAAAATAAATGCAACCCGCGTATCCTGCCCTCGCACCCTATCTGTTATATATCGCGTATTATATTAGATCTAACACGCTGCTCGTATAGGCTTAACTAAAATAGGATTTTTTGTTTATACAATCTTGTGCGTAAATATGTTTTCGTTTAGAAAATGCAAACCACTTCAAGTGTGGTTTATATCCGAAGTGCTGTATCCGCTCTTGACAATATAAATATGTTCTGACGTATTTAAATATTCCATAACATTATTTAAAAAATAATCATTCAGATCGGCCTACTTGGTAGACGTCGATTTTCATCGTTTTGAATTACAAATATGAAAAAAAATTTATCCGAATGAAATTGATACAAGTACTAAATTAGTTAAACAATGTTGGTTTAATATGTATGTATTTAAACAAAAATACCCGGATATAAATAATATGATTATGAATTACTTTTAAATTAAATGTATCAAGAACCCTACGCTCAAAAGTAGGATAATAAATGTTTGATGTAAACAAAGAGCTCTCAAGTAGGGTGATGGGTCGAGAGAATGTTCTCCGTAAGAGAATTTTCTCTCACCGAGAATGTTCTGCTATATTGAGAATGTTCTCAGAACTTTCACTGACACTGAGAATTTAAAATACAATAGGTACTATTTTTTTTAACTTTATTTTAAAGATGTAGAAGCATGTTATTTCGAGTAAAGTGTAACAGGTTAGTACATAGGTAAGTACATAAGTAGTACATAACCAAGTCATAAGGAGTACATAGGTAAGTACATAGGTAAGTATATAGGTAAGTACATAGGTAAGTACCTAATACCTAGGTAAAGTACATAGGTAAGTAGGTACATAAGTCGTACATAAGGAGTACATAGGTAAGTACATACGTAAGTAGATAGGTTAGTACATAAGTAGTAAATAGGTACGTACGTATGTAGTTAGTAAACTGATTATTGAAACATAATTTGTTAAATTAGAAAAAACTGTCAAATATTAATAACATTATGCAAGTAACAAGAATATTCCCGAGAATTTATCCGAGAACTTACTCGAGAACTTACTCGAGAATGTTCTCGCTGAAGAGAATTTACCGAAAAACATGGTTTTACGGCTGGTAATACTGAACGTTAACTTCATAAAATATTTTATTTTTATCTTAGATAGACATTTAAGTGAAAACAGTCATCGGAAATTTAAATTCTCGACCCAGAGAATGTTCTCAAGAACTTAACAGCAAAGTTCTCGTTGTGAAAATGTTCCCGAGAATCGCCCATCACTCATCATTGGCGCCAAATCATTAACAAAGCCAAAAACAATAAAGCCACAAGATTTATTTTAATAAGTTCAGACAAATAAAATTGCCGTATGAACCTTTAAGTACTTTTAAAAGTAAAAATAAAAAAGGTTCGTATCCTAATAACATTTAAAGTGTAGAAAACGTTTTCACGTCAAAATAGAGTGAACGTTTCCCGTGGCTTACTAAAAAAATACTAATAAAGTTTAGTAGAAAGGACTTTTACGGCTAGCGTCGAATTCAAGCGCTTTTGCGTGCTCTGAACCGTTCCGGTTTGAGGTTTTCATTAAAGTCGAAGTTATATGAACTCGACCCGTATGCGGTGTGGATAGGTAGTGATTCCATTTTACCTTTTGTTAGTTTGTCAAAGCCTGCCACATTTAAGTTTAACTTGCAGCAAATATGATAGTCCTATTTAATTAAATGGTGTTATTCCTGATGGATTTTCTCATAAAATTTTATTCTATGAGCAATGAAGTTTACTTTGAGCCGTTAAAAAAATATAGTATACGTATATACAAAATTAAGGCTTATGGCTAACTTATAACTACGCTGATCAACCGACCTGCAAGTTTAAGCTGCGCTAGCTGCTATCAGTTTGTGGTAGGGTGACCATTTTTTTTTGTTTTGTTGATTTGCGGCTATAGTATCATTGCGACCGTAGCCGGTCTATTTGTGATCGCCACTCGTTGAGTTAGAGTTCACCGCTAAACCCTGCGGCTACTATAAACTGCTAATATGGGTGACCACGCTTAACACATCGAGCCGCTCTGTGCCTCAGAGAGCACGTAAAGCCGTCGGACCCGGTTATCATGCGAACACCTGTGACAATCGTTAGTGTTATTCAGTAGCCCAACAAGGTTGACAAGTACTATATTCTCAGGATATCGGTTTTGACCAGAAATTAGGTTGCGGGTGTCTGATGACAGTCGCTTCGTGTAAAATACTAATATTCAGCCGCATCTGATTAGACTCGAAATGCCGATCGAAAAGTCTCGGAGAATGAAATTCGTCATTCTCCATATATCAAATTCAAATTATTTTCTAATTTTATTGTAATTTGTGAGTGTTTTGCGAGACAACCTTAATTTCGCTATCGACATAATACATTGTATACACAACAAAACACTTAGCAAGTTCGAAGGTGAACAAATATTAAACGTGCGATATTTTTTCTTTTAATGTCAAATCCAAATTAACAAAGTAAAGTTTTCCTTTGTATCGTATTTTCTTATAAAATTTATTTGGAACAAGTTTTTAACATTAATATTACTTATAAAGTACACTTACATATACTATGGTCTACAAAGCTCTTAAGCACCTCCATAACGGTGTACTTAAGTTTATTTCTAAAGCTATTAAAATATATATGTAAACTCCACATTACGTGACTTTGTTATTATAAGTTGTTTGAAAATCAGCAACGAAATTAATGTGGTTTACATTATGTGCAGGCGCACGTTGTTTTAGCCAGTGGCTTGGCGCGGCGCAGTAGTCGTCTCCGCGTCCACTCAGATTGGTCGTTTGTATAATATATGATGATTCAGTTTAAACCACAATTGACGGGTTATTCTCACTCTACTCACTATTTAATCACAATGAAAAAGCTTCTTTTCTAATATTTTTCGCAGGCCTTTGACCAGCATAGCAAGTGGTACGGATTGGGCTAGTAAAAAAAATAATTGAAATGACTTATCATCAATTCACGAATATACGGCAACAAGGAATATTCTTCAAATTCATAATTCAAATCTGATTTGTGCTAAAATCACCTCTTAGAATATAACAGAAGATTCTTGAAAACCTGGGTTCAAATTGAATTATCATATTAAAAAGAAAATCCTCAAACTCTAATTGGCTATTAAAATTGACCATTCTGAAGAAATGACTTAAAAAACAATTTGTAAAGGTTAAATTATCGTAAATTACCAACATAAACTCGGTAAAATAAACCAAGATAAATTATTCATGAGCGTATAGGCCTTTTTAAGTGCCTCCTTATCCAACCTCTTTTATACTTTCCGTTATATATTCTTAAATCAAAATACGTTTCCTTTAAACTGACGGACCTTTTAGTATGTATGGAATAGACGTATTAATTTTATTATTACTCGTTAGTCAGCTAGTAAATATTATAGGTTATGAGACGTGTCAGTTATACGTATCTATAGGTACCTAACTGACAAAATATCTGACAATACTCTGTATTATTTCATTAACTATGTCGAGTTTATTCAAATTTTTTTATTATAATATCTGGCATTGATTAATGGCTGGCCTAGGGCGGATTGACTTCACACGCCGTCGAAATAATTTCTAAAGCATGCAGGTCTCTTAACGATATTTTCCTTCGCCGTTTAAGCGGGTTATCATTATGCACATGATTTTGAAAAGTCAGAAGAGCATCCCTTGCATTTGAACTTTTGACCTACGCCTAGGCAGTCTAATGCTTATATCACTATACTATATTATGAATTATGAAATTTTGAAATATGACGTTCTTAAAAGTCATTAGGCACATAAGAAGCAGGTAAGCGGTAAAAGCTCTAGAAAGTTTTGTGAGGTAACATGCTTCATTCTTTAAATGTTCAAAGTTTTGAAGTGTGCCGAGAACTGAGTAGAACAAAGTCTTACAGGTGGGTCGGCCTATAATCTTTTGAGGCTCGTGAAAATTAATTTTTAAACACAAAGCGGTCTCCTTAATTGTTATAATTTATCTATTCAATCAAAAATGTTATAAGATCTTTTTTGTAAAATCTAAACCAAAAAGAACTTGTCGTTTTTTAAAGTTTGCTCGTCTAAAAGATTAATAAGATAGCGTTATTCTGAACCATAATATTATATTTCTTAGTGATTTTATTTTGAAGTAGCAAGATAAATCACAATAACAGCACTTTTTATTGCAATAAACTGACCCGCTACTACATGGGACCTACTTACCGGAACTGTGGTGTACATTAGCACCCCTCTGCCTTCTCCTTCGAAGTATACGGCCGTGACGGTATGATGTGTATTGCAGATAGTCTTAAAAATTATAAAATTAATATTAACAATCTTATTGGAATAAATGTACCTATTAAACGATACAAGACACTAGGCAGATAAGGGGCGTATTTGACGCTGCCGTGGGGCATACAAGTTTTATTTTTTTATTTGTTTCCATAATTACGTTTTTAATGTTATTGTGTGCATTGTCCATGACAGTGTCAATAATTTTTTTCTTTCTTATTTAATAAATCGTAACCTCTGAGGAAAAAAAGTAGTGATAACCTAGTGATATGAACATATAACATTAGCAGTCCATGCCAAGTAAAGGTCTGGATTTCGAATGGAAGCCACACACCTCTGATTTTTCGAATTCATATGCGTATTAATAATTAATTATCACTCGCTTAAACGGTGAAGGATAACAACGTGAGGAAACCTGCATGCCTTAGAGATTTTATCGACTGCGTGTGAAGTCTGTCAACCCGCTTTAGGCCAGCGTGGTGGACTATAGCCTAATCTCTCTAATTCTGAGTGGAGACTCATGCCCAGCACTGAGATAGTATATGGTTGATGATTAACCTCTGAGGATAAAATCTCTCAGTATTTTTTTACTCAGTACGTACTCTCAGCACTCTCAGTATTTTTTTACATATGTAAATCGGAATATTCTGTACTTACGTGACTTAATAAAATTCTGTTCGCCAATATTGAAAAGGATTTACAAACGCGGCAATAATCACAGGGTTGCTTCATAAATAATGGATGATGTTGAACAGCATTTCACTCGCTAACACGATTGCCGATAACATGGTACTCTGAAAAATATCATACATTTAAATATTTTTTCCAAGTAGATAAAAGGCATTTGGTGGAAAATCTTTTAATTATTGGGAAACAGCGTAGGTACAGACGTCAGCAGGTCAAGCTATCAAAGTAATAAATCTATCAAAGAAATTTGACAGCTTGGGGTAGCTTGATGTGCTGGCGACTGTACCTAGATATTAGACATACCGTCATTACGCCTGTATTCCCCGAAGGGTTAGGCAGATGTGTACTAATATACACCCACAGTTCGTCGGTATATTTAAGTCCCATGTAATAGGCTGATAGGCTCACTACCATCCAAATTCCGAGCTGCTAGTGAGAATTTAATAGAAAAACCCGATAACATTTTATTGGACCTGGAAACCGAACCCAGGGCAGTTCATAGTTGTTGAGAGCTTGAATATTCGCTTCGCTTCTTTATTGGATACTCGGTATTTAGAACTGCATTTATGTGCCTACTTTCTAAAAAAAATCATACCCGGTACAACACTGATCTCATATTGATAGAACAAGAACACAAAAAACCAGTAGCGAACTCTCTAGCGCAAGAAAATTAATAACCAGAATATGGTATCGTCGATTTATTATTTCATATGCAACATATTAATTTCCGACTCCGAGTTTTTGCGTTCCTTTATCATTGTGCTCTCGTAAGTACAGTTTTGATATTTAATTTCGTATAATATAAATGTTTCATAAATAATAGCGAAAACATGGATATGTTTGTTTTGTCGCTGCAAAATAAACGCCGCAGTTCGAATAACAGGGCAAAGGCATAGCCATTGTCTCTAGGAGAGCACTACAGCGAGGTACAGCGTATAAATTGTCAGTGAAACTTTTGCGTTCCTACACCGCACCGCGCTATTGTGCGTTTATTTTATTTTTTGTGTTCACCCTAATACAGGTACGGGTTACAGATGTGATATTCAATTTTGAATTTTGAATTTCGTTTTATTTTAATAAAAAGGCATTGTTTTTACCAAATTGAGAGTATCAGGTGTAATAAACAAGAACATTTTAACTCGCATGTAAATTAATCAAGTTTGAACCGCTGAGAGCAATCACCGCAAATAGTTTTTCTTTAATTTAATTAATGAACATGTTATTTGATGGGCTCCTGGCTAAGTAATAATTACGCTGATCAACCGATCTACAAGGTTAAGCTGCGCTAGCTACGGTCAGTCTGTGGATGGGTGATCAGTCTTAATACCTCGAGACCTTTCGGAGATAACGTAAAGCCGTCGGTCCCGGTTGTCACCTACGATTTATCGATAATGGTAGTAAAAAAAAGCCAAAGCTTTAAGCTTTTTGTTAAGCCCAAAAAGCTTAACAACCAGTCTATCGTCAGGATATCGGTTTGGCCCAGAACTTGGGCTCCGCAACCCAAGTTCTGGTTCTGATGGCAGTCGCTTCGTGTACAATACTGATATTCAACTGCTGATATTCAAGCCGACCAAAACAGGTTTGGATGAGGATGAGTAAACGTATTATTCATTTTCTATTATTCATTTTTGTGGTTATTACATATTATGTTACTAAGTTGTTCTAAGTCATCACGGCATATCATAACAAAGTGGCTTACCAATACATAATTCCCGTAGCTTTACCTAATAATATATAATGTACAAGCTATGTATTGGAGTATAATGTTCGTAACGTTTTGCGGTTTCCCTTGTTACGTCATCCAGAAATGTCCTTGATTTTGATTGTAATCAAATAGGTATTTCTATGAATCGGAGGTATGTACAAACAGTAGGTATGCTAGACCACGTAAAACATACAAATTTACCTATGTCTGTCTATATGAGACTTTTCTCGGCCAAAACGACGGCTGGAACTTTAGTAGGCTTAGGTTTAGACCCGCTGGTGTTATATTAACATAAAATGTCTGATGTTTCCATTTGACTATTTTCGACCGACACGGCAAATGAATGCCAGTGGAACCGCCGAGACCCCTCTCGGCGGCATTCATTCGCCGTGTAAATCTCTTTTGTTAGTCGAACTAACGAACAGCAATTGATTTATATGTATATAAGTATATAGAAGATATAAGATTAAGATTCACAAAATGCAACAAAAGGACAAGAGGAAAGTCAATAGCCGATTTCACCCATTTTGACCTCCGCCTGCTTAAAGGATAAGAGCTATGCTTTGTTTCGATATTAAGAAAAGGTAACAAATTTAATCACAACATACATCGAAAGACTTATTTCAATAAAAATTAATTATAACAAAAAGATAATATTGAAATAATTACCACAACATTGTTACAAACATTTGTTGGAAATGCTAACAATACAAAGCCAACTGTATATTATACGGTTACACAACACAATATAATAACGAAATACACTTAATTTTGTATAACTTAACAAAGTAAAGCTGAAAGTTATCCTTGTTTATGTTTCGCCTCGGGTTAGGTTTGCTGACATCGGATTAAAAGCCGAAATTCCCGGCTTCGTAAATAATTACAGCTATGGGCCTTTTGAACGTGACGTTTTATAGGCTATGATCATGTTCCTAGTTTGTCTGTGGTGTACAGAGGCTAGCACATCAAGCTACAACAATCTGTCAAAACAATAAGGTTCATTTTCAACAGGAATAATTTGACAGTTTTGGATAGGTTGACCTGCTCGCGTCTGTACCACCGCATTGCCAAATATTTTTTATTTTATTTATTTAAAAAAAACACATTGCCCAAACTAGGATTTTTTCCTCTTTGTCGTGGGTGCATTTACAAAGACAAATTATCACATACACAAACACCCGGACCCGAAACAACTACGTGTAGAAGGTCACAAATACGAACTTAGCTTAACTACATTATACATGGCGACACGTTTGGCGCAGCGGCTGCGCGATCGGGTCGTGTGCCACGGGTTGTGGGTTCGACCCCGGCATGGAACAAATATTTGTATGACCTACACGTAGTTCTGGGTCGGAGTGTTTGTAAACGAACAACTACAATTCAACAAAATAAAATAAAACAATTTAACTTTTGAGTTGTTACACTATTTTATCGGAGGTGCAATATATTGAGGCCATTTCGTGTTCAAACTAAATACTTAGATGTATTTTTTTTATTGTTTACAGAACTTCAGGCGGTGTCAGCTGTCATCGCCATGCATCACTACCGTTTAAACTTCGAAACAGGAAGCCATCTTTACGCCACCAGCGATAAATAGCGGGAAACTTTCTCTAACTTTATTTTCCCTGTTGGGCGAAAAGGGCCGCTTTTGGTAAATCATAATCTGCCTCGTGCTCTAGTCTAGTAGTCCTAAGCGTGACTGCTGTGCTAGGGATCGTGGGTTCGATTCCCAGGTCGGCAAAGTGTTAGGTAGGTATATGTATAATCAGTGTCATCGTCAGTACAGTATCTAAATATCAGGACTTTACCTAAATAGATTGATTGATGATGATGATGAACGAATTACTTATAGAATATGTATGTGTATTTATTTTGAGTGCAGTTTGATTATTTTTTTGTATATTAAAGTTATTTTAGCGAAGGAAAAATACGACTGCGGGCAGGATTTTAACCTCCGTCTTCTGTTTCAATACACCAGACGCTATGACCACTAAGGCTCTAGGCAGACGGACTGCATTTCAACTGCACTCCGACTGCAAATTTGCAGTTTGAATGCAGTTAGTACGACTGCAATAAAACTGCAAACCAACCCAGTACAGGCCGATTGCAATCGATGTGCAGTTTCAACGACTGCACGCTGACGCATGACGCAGTCATTGGAACTGGATGCTAACTGCACACCGACTGCAATCGGAGTGCAGTTGAAATGCAGTCCATCTGTATAGAGCCTATGCCACCGCGATCCCTACCCGCAGTCGAATTTTTCCTTTGCTAAAAAACTTTAAAATCTTATCATGGAAAATCCAAAAACGTACAAAATGATAGTTTTTTATCATCAACCACTCACTGTGCCACTGCTGGGCACAGGTCTCCTCTCAGAATGGGAGGGATTAAGCTATAGTCCACCACGCTGGCCTAGTGCGGGTTGGGAGACTTCACAAACCATCGAGAAAAATTTGAAAATGAAGCTTTTAAGTTTATCTTATATTACCCCCTCGAAGGTGATTTTTCGAAAAATCCTTCCTTTAAAAACTGCCAAAATTCAGGTATGTAGCCCTAGCGGCTTAAGCTCTGCGTTGATGAATCAGTCAGGCAGGTAGGACAAGTAATTATATAATTATGTATATAATGGCTGGTTCGATGCAGCGCAGGAAAAGAATACCTGGAAGGACCTGGGGGAGACCTTTGCTCAGCAGTGGGACAGTAAGAGCTAACAAAAAAAAAAAAACTGGCGATAAGACCAATTAATACGATTTGGTCCACAGTATTTCGAATATGGGGGCTTTACTTGTGGCACTCTAAACGTAGATAAATACACAAAAGAATGAAACATTAAAAAAGTCGGCTAAAAAGGCACTTAAAAAGGTTTGAAGCACGACATGGCTTTCACAGAAGCTGTGAACGCAGTTTCATTGAACCGTTCGCAGTTCGAGTGCCATCCACAGGGACGAACCCTTCGACATAACAATCTTTTAAAATCTGTTGACAGAAACCTCGAGGGTCTGTGGGGAGTTATGAAAAAGTAATAAATAACGAAATAAGAACGCGAGAAACATTCTTGTTCGATACTCTTCGAGGTGGAAGTTGAGTCTTTGAAGAAAATTTTGAAGTGGAATCTTTAGCCGAAAGCCCTCGTTCCTAACTGTTTGTTGAAATTACACTCCATGTTTTCAGGTACAGCCCAATGAAGCCTAATTAAAAATGTTCAAAATATGACTCGACGTTTTAATAACTAAATTATTAATGATGAAATAAATTAAATAACTCTTAAATTAAAACGCAACATCCAACGAGAAAAGTTACATAATATATAGCTACAGTACTGAGGTTGAAATTTGATACAAAGTAATATAGTATAATACGACTTGAAACTAGATTGTAACTATACCTATTTTGAGCATTACCTTCTAATTATATGTATATAAAAAACCTAATAAACATTAAGCAGCAAGTAAAGGTAAGCTCAACTTCATAACTTTTACCTTTTTTTACTTCAAAGATTTTCATGAAGTTAACATGAAAAATAAATTTTATGTTCTAAATGAACAAGTTCTTTTTTGGTGACCGCTTTAACCTCGTGTCTAAAAGAAAATAAAAGATGAACAAAGCACTTGAAATAAAAAATATCTTTTAATACATCACTAACCTCATTTCAGCAATTTTGTCTTTGAAGACAGGTCAGGGCAACATGGCCCTCGTTATGAAATACGCAAAGCCTAAGAAACGAAAAGGTTTCAACAATACGACAAGAATATTTAGTTAGCGGTTTCTAGGCGGGCTCATAAAATATTTAAATAAAATTAGGTACTTCACGGAAACTAATTACTCTCTTTGTCTTTACGAAGGCTACGAGATACTTCCCAGAAAATTATATAACTTATTAATTGACATAATTCTGTAACGCGCAAACAATCAAGACGACTGCTGGTTAAGCAAATGACAGTAATACCTACCCTACCTATTATTTATTAGATTAACCTGGCTAATAGCAAAATAAATGACAATGTTATCAATGACACAATGTAAAAACTATTGTTCTATTAGAATGACAAAATGTAAAAAAGATGGTTCTATTGGAGGTATGCTAGTTTTAATAGGTTTTTTTTATATTAAGACTAAGGTTTTTGAATGAAATAAACGGGGTCGTCATCGTCGGGTCACAAAAATTATCGTAAATTAAAATGTTCTTCAAAATCTTTCTTAAAAAGCTCGTTATAATAATGACAATATAATGGATAAATAGATTAAGGAAAAAATACCAACGACGAGTACACGAGTATTTTCAGAAAAATTACAGTGAAAATCAGCCTTACAAGTCAATGTTGCTTGTTTTTAAAACATAATTTTCGAGAATATTCCCGGAATTTCCTATCTCTAAGATAAAAACGACGTTATGTGAGTCTAACGATGGAGGAAACTGTCATGTCATCTTGTAGCACAACCTTAATGTTCTGAAGCTCAAATTTTACATTCAAAATGCTTGACAATCTCTACTTACTAATATTGGAACACGAGAATGTTAATGAACTTTTTTTTTTTTCACTAAGAGTTTGTTGCCTGGGATCAGGGTCCCATTTATTTCGATCCTACAACAGTTATAGCTCGGGGTTTATCCGAAGGGTTTAAAAATTACGGGATGCTGTCAGGAAATGGTTGGGTTTAACCGTTTAATAGCTAATAGCAATTGGCCATGAATTTACTGAGGCGCTTCGGGTATTTGGACGAAGTGATCAATCACTAGGTTGTTAGGTAGGTACTCAATCAGACCGCTCTACCAAAGATAATGTTCTAGGGAACTAGTCAATCAAAATGTGTAAACACAGAAGATAGACGGACTGTCTTTCCCTACAGGGTTCGGCTTAGATACTGAGACGAGTTTAGGCCTATTTCACTACCTAGTAAGTGCCCGATAAATAATTGACAGTTAATTTCATTTTGATTTCTGACATTTACGCGAATATTTATACATTGAAATAAAACTACTTTTTACGGATTTTATCGTGTTACATTGATATTATTAATCCCGACGTTTCGGACCCTTTAGTCTACCCGTGACCATGGACGCTGTAAAGGGTCCGAAAGTCGGGATTAATAATATCAATATAACGCGATAAAATCTGTAAAAAGTAGTTTTTTTTCAAAGTTAATTTAATAAAATTCTGTTCCATTTTAGGTAAATTTATTCGGTGTCTTCATTATCAACTCATATACTGTCCCACTGCTGGGCACGGGTCTCCTCTCAAAATTAAAGGGATTAGGCTATTGTGCACCACGCTGGCCTAGTGCGGGTTGGCAGACTTTACACACCATCGAGAATCTTCAAAAAAGCATGCAGGTTTCCTCACAATATTTTCCTTCGCAATTTAAGTGAGTGATAATTAATTATTAATACGCACATGACGGTTTGTGAAGCTAACTGTCTGTTCTGCCAACCCGCAGTAGGCCACCGTGGTGGACTATAGCCTAATCCCTCTCAATATGAGAGGAGACCTGTGCCCAGCAGTGGGACAGTAGATGGGTTAATGATGATGATGACATGAATTCGAAAAGTCAGAGGCCTTGGATTCGAAGTCGTGACCTTTGACTTGGCAGTCCAATGCACGTCAGATTAAAACTGAATTTTGGAATGGAAGTATAAGATTACGCTTAGACTCTTCTCCTAATTAATTAAAATAATCGTAGCTCTACATAGTAGTTTGGTAAACGACAAACGCTATGTGGCGTCGCTGCGTCTCTTCAAAATCTTGAACGTAGTTAATTTTTCGTGTTCAACTTATAATTTCCATGGGAGTTTACGTTTCCTGCGACATTATTTTATCGCTACACTAGCTGCCCCGCAACCTTGTTTTGCCATAAAAAAAAAAAAAATTGATGTTGGCCTATTCTCAGACCTCCCCGATAAGCACAAAAAATTTCATCAAAATCGGTCGAGCCGTTTCGGAGGAGTATGGCAACGAAAACTGTGACACGAGAATTTTATATATTAGATTATCTCGTTTTTAAATATGTCTTGGCACAAGATACACGACGACAAAATTTGATCTTGAGCTAGATAAATAAGTATATGGCAGTATAACAAAGGAACTTGTAACAGTTTACCATCCGACTTTAGTTTTCCATATAACTTCTAAGTTTATTAAACGTAATGAAACACAAACAAGAAACATCCTGTGGCTGGTGTGGCCGCCTAACACACACGTATTGTGTTCGGCTGGAATTAAACTGTGGGTATGGCTCACAGAAATATAGGTACTACTAGCTTCTGCTCTCGACTTCGTCCGCGTGGAAAAGTTAATTTTAACTATCAGTGTAATTTTCAAAGTCAAAGTCAAACGTTTTATTCAATTAGACCATTAAAATAGCACTTAAGAAAAGTCAAAACTAGTTGCACGGTTCCAAAAAGTTGGTCAAATGGAGAAGAACCGGTAAGAAACTCCATAGACACTCTTTTAAAAAAAACATGACTACAATGTTAATCTTGGTTTAAAATGTTTGTTAGATTGAATAGTTAATGAGAACAATGCAGTCTGATGTAACCTACTAATAAATTAATCCAGATTATTAAACAGAAAAGATTGAAAATAAAAAACCTATAATCCTTCCGTGACCATGGACGCTGTAAAGGGTCCGAAACGTCGGGATTAATAATATCAATATACGCGATAAAATCCGTAAAAAGTAGTTTTATTTCAATGTATAATATTCGCGTAAATGTCAGAAATCAATATAAAAAAGATTGCTATTGACAGTAAGAGCTGACCAGCCCCGACAGACGGCACCCGTTCACGAGTATGATGTGTTTGGTTAATTAACTCAAAATCGTTAAATAATAATACTGTAAAGTTTTATCAAAATCCGTTCAGTAGTTTTAGCGTGAAAGAGTAACAAACATCCATCCATCCTCACAAACTTTCCCATTTATAATATTAAGTAGGAAGAATAGAATACCTACACATTTCAATAGGAAATACATATTTTTGCTATATCAATGCATAAACAATAAAGAATAATACACATAATTATTTTAAAACATTTTATTTTTTAGTGACGGTAACATTAACTCGCCCGCTAGTACATGAGACTTAAACACTGTACACCCAAATAACGCGGGTAGGTAGCCGCGATATTTGGGTGTCTCTGTACGCCAGCACATCAAACTACCGCAATCTGTCAAATTTATTTGATTGATTTTCAACTTTAACACAAACATTAAGGTTCGTAATCAATTGAGAAAATTTTACAGTTTTGAATACCTGCTGGCGTCTGTACCTACATAAGTACAACTCTGCCCTTCCTTGGTGGTATGTTTTTTTTATTATTATTATTTATTTGCGTTTGTAAACACACGAACAAACAACCACGACACAGAGTAACTAATACCTAATACACTATTACACAAGAAAATCCTATTATGGCCGCGGCAGAGATTGTAACCCTACTCAATAGGTATTGAAGGAGTTTTGCGAACGCTAGATTACAGTCTATCACGGTGGTAACGAAGCTTGGCGTGCTCAGTAGATCGAGACGGTATTTCACTCCGGCCCACAGCCTACTACTTTATGAGGCGCAGGTCCGGCCCCATATGGAATACTGTTCGCATCTCTGGGCAGGGGCACCCCAGTACCAACTTCTCCCTCTGGACCGCATCCAACGGAGAGCGATTCGAATCGTCGACTGCCAAGATATTTCAAACCGGCTAGACCAATTGGCGCTGCGTAGAGATGTGGCCTCGCTATGCATCTTCTATCGCATGTACTATGGGGAATGCTCCGAGGAATTGTTCGGATTGATCCCTGCTGCTACTTTCCGCCATCGTTCCACGCGACAGCAGTTCCATCCACATCATCTAGATGGTTGGCAGTCCACTACTGTGCGTTTCTCTAGAAACTTTCTGCCTCGCACAACTAAACTGTGGAATGGACTGTCGCCTGCAGTATTTCCGGACCAATATGACCTTCAAACCTTCAAGAAAAGAGCGTACTCCCTTTTAAAGGCCGGCAACGCGCTTGTGACTCCTCTGGTGTTGCGGGTGTCCATGGGCGGCGGAAATCGCTTACCATCAGGCGATCCGTCTGCTCGATTGCCACCTATCCCATAAATCCCATGGACGCTGTAAAGGGTCCGAAACGTCGGGATTAATAATATCAATATACGCGATAAAATCCGTAAAAAGTAGTTTTATTTCAATGTGTAATATTCGCGTAAATGTCAGAAATCAATAAGGTAGGTATAGTTCAAATAATGTTCAGTAACTCCTCTTTGTATGTACGAATCCAACATACCCTGCATCCCCAGGAAAACGATCGATGAGAATTTTCCTCACACCAAACCAGAAAAGGACAACGTAGACAACTTATTTAAAAGTATACATTGTATATATTTTGCGAAACCACCGCAGAGAAGATGAAACTCAATGAAATCTGGAAAACTTTAAAAAATCATTTAAATGTCTGTCTTTCTTAAGCCTTGAAACGTTCCTGGAATATAGACAAAATGTTTTCTGAAAGAGATCGCTGATTGCAAAGAAACCGGCCATTGTACCTCCAGGTGGTATTTTCTTTAATTGATTCTTATACCAATGAAGCCGGTGTAGGACTGAGTATTTAATTCATTTATATAAATTTTACATTTCAATTTTACATAGCAAGCAATCAAATGAAATTGTACAAAAAAACATATATTTCGTTTTCCCTGAAGGGTTAGGGCAAAGGTGTGTTTTTATGTATAGAAATTTGACTTGTGTTTATTGAAATCGAGATAAAATTGAAAACGTGTAATTTTAAAGGCACTTTCATAACCTTAAATCAATTAATTTCCATAAAAAAGAAACTCAGACACCTGTTGCTTGATTGCTTGCTTTATTCAAAGAAAATAAATTGTTTAATTTACGAGCAAAATAATAAAAAACGAGCAGAGTTATTGGGTTTTTCTATGAAATTCTCATTAGCAGACTTTGAATTTGTGCACAGTTAATGACAAAAGGCTTGCCCACTGTTACATGAGATCTAAACATACTGGTGAACTGTGGGTGTAAATTTCTACAACTATGCCTAACCCTTCGGGGAATACAGGCGTGATGGTATGTAGTATCTACACCTAAAATCTGGATTAATAATATTCAGAATGATAGATGACTTTGTACTTTCACGACTCCATGACAGAAAGCAATCACAAAAGCAATACAAAGAGGAGTTACTGAACGGTATCTAAACTATACCTAGTAAGCTAGCGATAGGCTTCTGCGCCACGGGTTGTGGATTCGATCCCCACACAAAACAAATATTTGTATCACCTACACGTACATAGTTGTACCCGGTCTGGATGTTTGTGAATGTGAAAGTTTGTGAAACGCACCCACGATACAGGAAGAAAATCCTAGCTAGTGTGGGGCAACTTTAAAAAAAAAGGAGTATAGATAGACAGAAGAAATAATATTTGGTGTTACTTTATTACGTAGGTAAGAATTGGTAAGAGTATTAGTATAGTCATGCTGAAGATGGAAGATTTTTTATTTGTGAATATGTTATGTGACCATTTTTATTTACGGAAATATGTCGGACTCGTATATACTAAAAACCGAACTTGTCTTCCCTTAACTTATAATCATAACCCAGGGAATCGTTACATTCACCACGACTATGACATTATGCTCGGGTGCAACTACCGCACCCTATCAAAAGGCGAGGCCTCTCCTAGCTTCAGTTTCAATGTCCCGTCACTCGGTCGGCGCAGCGGACTACCCAAGTCAGCCGGCCACAGGCACAGTCATGCGGCCACAATTCTTGGAGGCCGGAGAGAACGTGACCGAGTATCGGAAGAGAGGTGGATAATTCTCTCTTCCTTTCCGCCGCCTCTTTTGCAAGTATAACTAGGTCGCACATAACAGCACGCATAAGGCTATGTTCAGTAACCTGCTCAGAAAGGAAAATCACCATAAAATGTAAGGAGCCATAGACTAAGTACATAAACAATCAAAACACCTACATTAGTTAAAATATGCAGTAGATTATCACCCTCGTCTAGCCGTCTGGTTAAACCGAACAGGATTAGACAAGATTTATAGATCTGGAGCTACTAGCCTCCGACCTTTATAAGCAGCTCAAGATGGGATTTTCCCGTAATATCACGCGTATAGTAGGTATACAAAACAACATTCTAATTAATTACATACTGTCGCGTCTTGAAATAATATGCGTAAATACTGGTGGGACACAGACTAATTGTGAGGCTTTGGTACACGAATATAATAAGTCAATTAAAATAAAACATCTCCTTTTTGTTCTTTTGGACATAAACATATACATACAGTATACATACTGTATATGTTTATGAATGGATTTTAACGACTCTTTTTTGTTTGATAATGAATCTGTGATACTGTTGAGATTATTCGAAATTTGGTTTATGTCGATCGAACATAATGATCCGGAGGATTCTTAAGTATGGTGGTTTTTCTGCGTTGACAGATTATTGTTTACGTTAATTGATTATTGTTTACGTAAATTGATTATTGTCTACGTTAATTGATTATTGTTTACGTTAATTGATGATTGTTTAAGTGAAGATTAAACTTATTTTATTCTAAATTATTTTAAAATAAGTATTACAATTTTAAAGTATTCACAAAATGCAAATTTCAATTTTCGGTCTTGTTTCATGAATTCTTATAATATTGGTTTTCATAATAAAAGTTTATTTAATGCAAATATCTGGCCACATCTGGTGCTGTAAACTTATTTAAAGAAGGCTTTGCTTCTACGAAATTCATGAATGTATCAATAAGCGAATAGCTGGGCTATCGAACTATCCAAGGTAAGGTAGCCAGTTGCGAGGGGGAGAGGTTGGATTTAGAACACAACAAGAATTACGAAACTCGAGGTTAATAAGTAAAAGAGGTTAACAATATTCAAGTAGATATTGTATACGACTTCATAATAATCATTTATTTTTATTAATGTGGATGAAGCAAAGAAGTATGCAAGAAACGTAACAAGTTGCGTGAAAGGTGTCAGTGTTTGTATGAATATAATCATCATCATCAACCGATATACTGTCCCACTTTTGGGCACCACGCTGGCCTAGTGCGCAGACTTCACACACCGTCGAGAAAAGTCTCTAAAGCATGCAGGTTTCCTCACGATGTTTTCCTTCACCGTTTAAGCGAATTATAATTAATTATTAACACGCACATGAATTCGAAAAGTCAGAGATGCGTGCCTTGGATTCGAACTCGAGACTTAGGAGTCCAATGGTCACATCTAGTATGTATATAATTTCATTAAACTTTAAACTAAACGTTATTTATGTTAAGCTTTAAGATTTTACTGCGATTTTATCTAACTTATGTAATCTATAATGTCACACAAACATTCTAATAACCAGTTATATAAAAGTAACTCTATCTCATTAAGTAGCTACTTCTCCTAAATTTCAATAATGCACTTGAAAAAAAAATATAAATTGAGTAAGACATCATTAGTGTCTTCTCTTTGGCGACATGAATCATCAAAAATATTCAATTATTTTGTTTACCCGTAGAGCTCCGTCGTATTCATTATAAAGTTAGAAACTGGAATACGGATGTCATAACAAAATGTTCAATGAAGTGACACGAGTTTATGAGTATGAGTTTTGACAATTCAAAAAACATATACCATCGCGCCAGTATTCCCCGAAGGGTTAGGCAGAGGTGTAGGTAATAACTGTACAGTTAACTACAATTTTACAGTTCGCCGGTATGTTCAGACCTATTAACCGGACAAATCCAAACTCCGAGCTGCTACTGACAGATATTTCATAGAAAAACCCAATAACACTTTGCTCGACCTGGAAATCGAACCCAGGACATAGCGTAGCAGTTGCGCTTAGAACCTACTAGACTAATGAGGCAGTTATGGGTATTGATATAAGAATTACAAGTTTTGAAAGTAAATTTTAAACCCTATTGGAAAACATGTCTATCTTTAAGAGCTGTGGGTTTTATGAATCCTTACTATATAATATTATAAATGCGAAAGTAGCTCTGTCTGTCTGTTACGCTTTCACACCTAAACCGCTGAACCGATTTCGATGAAATATGGTATAGAGACAGATTAGACCTAGGAGAAGGAGTAAGAACACAAGCTACCATTTGTCTCAAAATTTCCTTTGGCATGCGAGTGAAACAACGGGCAACAACAGCCATTATAAAAAAAAAATATTTCCAAAGATAAGACGTTCGTGGCAATAATTATATCGACGTAAACCGCACGTTAAATAAAATTCAAAGCTAAATAAAATAAGTAAGACAGTGAAAAACTAAAGCTACATAGCGTTTGTGCACAATTTTCTACTGTTGTTTCGTAATACCAAAGTAAACTTTCCTGGTTCTGCTATTCCTGTGACCGCGACGTTAATATGCACGTTTACTCGGCGTGGCCTTGCTAAATATAGCCTATTTCCAAATAGGAAATAATAGGTACCTAAAGTCACTGTTGCAGGAAATTGGCAAAGTGACCTCGGAGGAGCTTGGAGACAACCCACGCGTTCAAGGAACGGCAAACCAATGGAAATTATTCATGAAACCCATGAATGAGTCAATTTTAGTAAGTAATGCGTTTGTCGATGTCTCCGGCCCGACCATAACACCGATCTATAACTAACTCTACGCCCCGTATGGTGGAACACCGTTTGTGTTTTGTTCGGTAAGATTGCTATTTGACTCCGCCACTTCCAGCGAACGTATCCATAAGGATTTTCATGGAGAAAACTGTGAGAACTGCCAAGTTCGAGCAGTGTTATTAGGTTTTTCTATTAAATTCCTTATTACATAGTACCAAAAAACTAGCACCGCACTAAGACTGTACGCAAGTTTCCATCTTCTATCATATTTCCATCTTGATAAACAGTTAACCTGGCCATCTCATATCAAACGTGACCGTAACTTAAGGGTCCGGCGGAGCGTGAATTGCCCATACAAACGTAATATCCATATAACTCATAATTCAAACACAATTTTATTAACTTGTGCTATTATTTGGATTCGGATACCTTTAATCTAGGTTCCTACGGTACCAGTTTGTCCAAAATACTTCAATGGAAATAAATATAGGCGAATGTAAATCTTGATATTTTTACGATTTTTCGTCCGGTCTTCCGCTCATTGATTTAATACTAAAAACAACAATATTTGAACTCTTTTCGTCTCTTGAACACAGATTATATTATAAATAATCATTAAAACATCAGAAAATTATTATACTATGAACTTTTAATTTATAAAATGTTCAATTACGGCACGCCACGCAATATAGCCCAAATTTTGAAGGAAAATATTGCTCTCTCGTGCGTTCTAAGCGGGGGGTGTGGCCTGCTGCCCGTCGGGCGATGCAATTCGTTAGTGTTCGTGTTTGACGAAGACGTAACGTGAATTTTATTACGAGTTGGATTGTTTGCCGTTAGTATATTTTTTTAATAATGTTTTCCCAAAGGTTGAATGAATCCAAGAGTAAGTACCTAACTACAATAAGGCACCGGACTCGATCGTTATGGTACAGAATGATTATAGTTCAACTTTTTTGTATAGACTATATAAGTCTACTCTACTTGTCAAATATTTGAATATTTGTTTGTAGTCCTTACTGTTACCGGCCAATGTAGATATTATTATAATGGCCTTGTAGATACCTACAAGGCTATTACTAGGTAACTATACATACGTATATAGTAATGCAATCTCCTTGCAACGGTCTCTACAGTGCCTAGGTGCTTACTAAGATAGGTAGGTACTAGTTTATCTTTGTTGAAAAACAGGAATTTTACACAGTAGATACTTCCTTACCCGAGTAGCTATGATCTACATAGGTAGGTAGGTACTTACCTACACCCATATACAGCTTCACTAAACGTAGGTGCACGACTGTGATAGCTAGGCCACAGAATAGGAATAATAATAATAATAAATATTATATTATATATTTATTATTTCATAAAAAACTGACTCGGCTTCATCAAAGCAGAGCTATCATATTTTAAACTTCTTGCTGATTTTGAAAGGTTAGAATGATTTAGTTATTGTTTGTCAAAATGGCGGCTGCAGTAAATTACAACATTTTCGTCATGGGTGTCGTTTTCATGGTTTTCGAGGGTGTTGAAGCCGATAGTGCGGTCAAAATGTAAATCCAAGATAGCGGTTCGAATAAATTATCAACTTTTTCGTCATGGGTGTCGTTTTCATGGTTTTCGCGGGTGTTGAAACCGATAGTGCTGTCAAAATGTCAATCCATGATGGCAGCTGCCATAAATTATCAACTTTTTCGTTATGGGTGTCGTTTTCATGGTTTTCGAGGGTGATGAAACCGATAGTACGGGCAAAATGGCGGTTGGAATAAATTTTCAACTTTTTCGTCATGGGTGTCGTTTTCATGGTTTTTGAGAGTGTTGAAACAGATAGTTCTGTCCAAATGTCAATCCAAGATGGCTGTTGCAATAAATTATCAACTTTTTGTTATGGGTGTCGTTTTCATGGTTTTTAAGGGTGTTGAAACCGATAGTGCTGTCAAAATGTTAATCCAAGATGGTGGCTACAATTGATTATCATCTTTTTTATCATGGGTGTCGTTTTCATGGTTTTCGAGGGTGTTGAAGCCGACAATGCGGTCAAAATGTAAATCCAAGATAGCGGCTGCAGTAAATTGCAACTTTTTAGTCATGGGTATCGTTTTCATGGTTTTCGAGGGTGTTGAAGCCGATAGTGCTGTCAAAATGTAAAAAACATAGGACACTATTTTTTTTACAAAAGTTGTTGTTTACCTTCTTCCCGAGTAGTAAAAGTGGCGTGTCGTAGCAGATGAAAGTATTTTTCTGTAAATAGTTTGTAATACATAAATAACACGCATTTTTTATTGAATTTAAATTTAAAAATTTAATTTTAAATTGAAATTGTATGTGTTCTTATTACTTTTAGATTAGTGGAATGTTTTAATAATAACTATGATCAATCGGCGTGTTATGATGATGAAGAAATACTCCTCGAATTAAATACCTACTAGTTCACATAATGCACCAACACGTCACGATGATGGAATACCTACTTATAGAATCAAATACCTACTGATAATATAATAAATACTTAGGTACTCAAAAAGTTGACAGTAGGTAAGTATCTTTTCGGGCCCTCTCAGATCGATATTATAATGCATAATAGATAGATAAGTTATTAGGTAGGTAACCGCGCAATTGCCAAGGCATTATTTTTATTACAGATATAAAAATATCTAATATAAATTGATACAGTTACTATAGTACATAGGTAAGTACCTAATTAGTAAGGACATAATTAATAACAAAATTAACTAACTCGCAGCCCACAATGGATGTAAGTGTACTTAATAAATTTATAAGTAAGTACATCCATTTTGGGCTGCGAGTGAAACTGTGGGCATCAGCTAGCTTATTTTAAATTAGTGTCCACGGAGTTCCTTAGCGGATTCTTTTTCATCGCTCACATTGTAAAATTTAAAATAGGTACTTACCTACTTATCGATAAAATAATATATGGTCACCGTCACACACACGACATGATTTGTTTTTATATTTTTGTAGTTTAGTAATAAGTATGAATAAAGTATACATAGTTACGAAATTGTATCAATGAACTCATAAGTAAGTAGGTATATTTCCCTATCCACTATCTTTCTTTTTCTTGAAGTTAGAAACATTACAATGACCTACCAATTGGCATGTTAGTCAAGGTGTTTGGGAAATTGGTTGGTATTGAGAAAAACTAACACGAAATAGGTAACTAAGCCGCTGGCTAGCACCGATCTACCCACCTTGGTCCTCGAACGTGATCGCGAAATCCGCGGAAATAAGCAGGTAGGTATGTGATATCTGACGATGTAACCCTCGTAAAGAAATTTCTTTAAAATGCATTCTAGTTCTCGACATTACCTACCGATTAACCAAAAAAAAATTAAAAATATCACATTTATTGAACACGTCATAAATTGTTACAAATATTAGAGAATTAAATTCTCAGCTAAAAGCCACATGTCACTAGGTATGAATATTTTGGCTACGCCCACTTTAGTCCGACAGAGAAAACAATATTTAGACGTATTTTTGCAATCGCCTCGTGTCGAAGTTGCGCGCTCGCTCCGCCGGCCTCTTAAAATTTAAAAGCCTACATGGGTTGATGCGCCGCAACTCAGTTCTATCGGTTGATAAAAAACTTCTCTAGAACTCTCTCCTGAAACCTATTTGGATGTATGCGTTCAACTGTGGGGAGTAGCCAGTCATTATGGTACTACCATAATGTGCACCCTGAATTGAATTTGGATTGAATTGTTATGCACCATTCACACGAAATAAACATAAGAAACGTTACGCTGATCGCCTGTCTGTACGAATCCACTGGCTGTAGAATTCCAAAATGGCCAACCGACTTAAAAGAGGCCAAGTATTATAATTGCCAAAATGACACTATCCAAACTGAAAATAGTCATTGTGGGAACTGATGGCAGAAAAATCCCACAAAAAAAAACGCCTCTGCCAAACCCCTCGGAGATACAGGTGTGATGGTAGTAGATTAGGTACAAGTAATAAGCCCTGCCTTTTCTAATTTTTTTATCCTCAATATCTGTTTTGTCATCATCATCAACCCATATACTATCCCACTGCTGGGCACGGGTCTCCTCTCTGCATGAGATGGATTAGGCTATAGTCCACCATGCTGGTCTCATGCGGGTTGGCAGACATCCCAGACAACTTCCTTCACCGTTTAAGCGAGTTATAAATAATTATTAATACACATATTATGAATTTTTGAATTCATAGTTTAGTCAAAGGTTGAATTGAATTTTGTCATACTGTCTTATATTGTAATACCTCAAAACACTCGTTTCACGAGTCACAGTGCGTTATAAATGCTCGATCGATAAAATTGTAAGTGTGTTTATTTAAAAGTAATTCCGTAGCGAACTCATTAATTTTACCGTCCGGACCGATTAAAATTCCCCTCAGTGTTCAACGAACAAAGCTGGTACGATAAATTCTCATCTGATTTCCCGGACATATTTTTTCCACACTGCAAATTGAAAAAGGAAGATCTATTGATTAATTTGTATATTGAATTAGAATTTAAGTAGCAATAAATATTTCAATGTTGCATTATATTAAAAAAATACTATAAAATATCTGAAGTTAGTTACCGTATGTGCAGTGACTGAGGATACGGGATAGGGATTAGATTCATACAATTTTAATTAAGGTCCTACTAACTATCTTGTTAGCCTAGTGGTCCTAAGCTCCACTGCTACTCTAGAGGCCCTGAGTTCGATTCCCAGGTCGAGCAAATTTTATTAGGATTTTCTATGAATTTCTCAGTAGCAGTTCGGAGTTTGAATTTGTGGTCGGTTAATGGTAATAGGCTCGCCCCCTATTACATGGGACCTAAATATACCGGCGAACGGTGGGGGTACAATTAGTATGATAGGTTAAGTAGTGCTACAGTTGACTACGGTCCGTAGGCCCACCGTAGCAGGCGTAGCAGCTATGTGCGCAGTACATTGTAGGACGTCCCCATGCAAGTCACTTAAAATGAAATAATCTTTCTTATTTATCGTCGGTCCTTGTGGAAGTCTATGGGGGAGGCCTTTGTTCAGCAGTGGACTTCCTGTGGCTGATATGATGATGATGATGGTGATTTGTCGTTGTTGGCGTTTCGGAGTATCGGATGAAAAATATCGTATCGTTAATCATTGGCCGATATTGCAACAGAATGTCCCCCCTGCGAGTGAGTTCATTTTAATTAAAGTAGTATAATGAACATATACCTACTATGTAACTATTTAACGCAGGTCATTATGGCTAGTTAATTACGGTAGCCAAATGTGTATCTACATATTATATACAATACATCTACAACACGAAGAAGCCTTATACGTATTTTTACCCGACTGCCGAAGGTAGTTAATGTTTTTTACCTTATGATTGCTAAAGTATTGTTTCCTTTTATTGATTTTTATATAGTGAAGACAACAAAATCACTTGAAGTAAAATTCATACTGCCATACTAATATTAGAAATGTTGTTACGTAATGAATAAAAATGTTAATTTGGTATATATTGTGTAGATAGATAGATTGGATCTTAGAGAAGGACGTAGAATACATTAGATAAAAACAATTAAAGTGAAGTCGGTGAGTATTTTTAAATCAAATATTTTAAACATCGTTCCATAATAGATCTATATTATGCCTTGTTGTGTTGAATTATTTCGTTGAATTATTTTTTCCTAGCATTACTACATTCTTCTCCCTTTGTTTTCTTTCTATCTAGTATATAATTATGTATCCAACCATGATCGTATCGAACATAATTTTCAAGAACGATCATTATAAAATGTAACTATGGAATTTCTTGCCGGTTCTTCTCGATAGGAAACGACAAACGACTAAATAAATAAATCTGAATGTAAACTAATTTAGAACTCTGCACCTGCATACTTAACATTAATTTTATAAAAGCCTGAAACTTCTGAGTTAGTTTTTTAGTGGAGTAAAACTACTTGATTTGACACATCAATCAGCACTCCCCGGACATTTTTATACACAAAAACACGATCATTGTTGTAGGGTTTGAGGGGTTTGGGGACTCTTTGTTAGCTGCGCTACTGGTGTCAAAAGGTCTGACGGGTAATGGGTAAGCTGTGCGTCATGATTAGGGTAAATAAACATGAAGACAAAAACTCTTTTACCCGCACGACAATACCACGTTTTAGTAAATGTACGCATTTATTATTTATCGAATCCTTCCAAACTGTCAGACTTGAATGTTTGAAGCGGGTAAGATCTGAGCGGAAGTTACAGCTTTCGCAACTTGAATATTTTATAAACTACATATGAGTGGTCTAGACAACCGCACTCGTATGAAATGTAGCTCACCCATCAGCGATGAAGAAGATGAACGGTGGGCGTTTGGAAGGCTGTCTCAAATGTAAAAATGACGTTCATAAAGTTATTTATATATACAAAAAATATGTATATATACAAAACCGACTTCACGACTTATCTATATGTACAAACTTAAACTAAAAAAGAGAAAATAATATTTTAATTACATACTTCAAAGATAAGGACAATCAACGGAATTATTGATACTTATAGACCTACCTATTTACAATAGCGAATCTATCTTGAAGAAATTATTTTGAGTTTGACTTTGAGTTTTAATCGTCCTCGTGCTCAATACTCGTTCCAAATAAGTGACAACTGATATTTCTATGAAATGTCTGTAAAAACAAAATTTGCTTTTATTTTTTAAAACAAACTTTAAGTCAGTGCCAACAAAACAACAACTTCAAAATATGATCTTAGTTGATTGTTTGTCCAGCGCCAACTCAAAATTAGAACAGTTATTAAGACTAAAACGGTTTATTTTACTTTTCGCTTTCAGATTTTGTTTTCGTCGGTTTATCATAGGCGTTTTGTTGGAGGCGCGAATAATTCTATTGTCTATAATAGAATCGTACCTTTCTCATTGCTCTACATAATGCCTATTAACTTGGTGGACACAATTGCTGATAATTGATTGTCCAAAGCCGGCAAGTGACAGAGATAAAAGCTCGATCGACATCCCTGAAATACGAAATTCCCATAAATTGAATACTGAATAAAAGGAAAAGGAAATTGACATGTTTGGATTTATAAAAATATTTATACTTTGATATTACTACTATAAACATTAACTTACTCTTATATTACTTAGCTAGTACTTAGATATACCTATACTCTTTTGTTTTTTCTTTTCTTTACATTTCACAACCCATATAATTAAGGACCTATTACAATGCAGTTATGGTACTTACCTTAACTGCATTGTAACCCATCAGTGAAACATATTAAAACTATCCATTCAGGAAATCCATAAAGTTCCTTTCTTTCTATCCTCCTAGATATAATTGAAAAATAATAATAATTTTCATTAGTCCTACAAACTGATATTTGTGGACCATCCAAAGATTTGCATAGGTTCTGAATGGCACCCACGATACTCGCAACGATAGTGGCGAGGTTCCACCTTAACCGGTTCACCAATTTGGTATCTACATCACTCACGGTTTAAAATTTATTTGCACGTAACATTTCGCACAGTTTATTCACAGTTTTATATAGACATATTTGCGTTATCTCACAATGTTTTTAAAAAAGAATTGGTTATTGCACTCAAAACCAATTAATTTATAATTTTGTATAATTTTAAGTTTAGCCCCACCTTTCATCCATACTGAATGTCAGTAAATTATACTGGTAATATGTGGAAACGTTGTTGATTGTACGTTAACCTACTTAATTGTATACTTAGACGTAGAAGAAAATGTACAATTGTTTGTTTTCCCTAATAAAATAAAATAAAAAATAAAAATTATATGAGGCCTCTGACAACTGAAAATATAGATAGGATAGATATATATATATAGGTACCTACCTACATATATATATATACTCAGGTCTATACTTAGGGTATATCTATCCTATACTTAGGTACATTTAATTGAAAAAGTCTATTCAGCTGTAAACTTAAGGTTCATAAAACTTTATTCTTTACTAAGAATACAGTATCAACCAGTTTCTAATTGACTGGCTATTTATTGGCATTTTTAAGGTATCGATGAAATACCAGCTGCCTTATTCTGAAAAAAATATTGTAACCTTGATTAAGGGTTCACTCTTGAAAATACTTCTGATTCAACATAGTAATATTATATTGATTTCGGACACTTCGCAATTATTAGACATTGAACGTTTCGGACCCATTACAGCGCCCACCCGTGACCAACGACGCTTCCGAAATGTAGGGATTAATAATATCATTATCATAAATTCGTAAAAAATGATTACATTTCAATTCTAATAATAGTTTTAAAATAACGGGTAAGTACCTAATGATATAAATTTAAGCGAAAAATAAATTCAATCTCAGGCAAAATAATCGAACCTGCATCCTTGAACCAGCATCCCTGGTTAAGCACACCGGAGGCTTTTACCACCAAGTTACCGAGAAACACACAGCCTATGATGTCGAATTAAAAAAATCTCAGTAGCAGCGCGGTCCGTTTAGATTTATGACCGGTTTATGGCAATAGGCTCACCCCCTGTTACATAGAATCTAAAAAACATACCAGCTAACTTTAATCATTATTACTATTATTGATCGAAGCCAGCGAATGGTGGTTGTACCTACATGCGGTAGGTCCTGTACACCTCTGCCTAAGCTTTGAAGATTAACGCCTGTAGATATGGCATAAATAAATATTCTTTGACAATTTTACATAGCACTATTTAGTCCTAAACTAAGCAAAGCTTGTACTATGGGTACTAGACAATGGATATAGTACTTATATGTATACTTTTTTTTGTAAATACATACTTATAACACATAGGAAACACCCAGACAAACACAAACACGTGTTGTGTGTTCATCACATAAATATTTGTTGTTTTTGGGAATTGAACCCACGACCTTGTGGTCGTGATCAGCATTCCGACACGCGAACCACTAGACCACAGCTGTCTTCATACATACGTTCATTAAACGAAATCCATCTAATTATAAAAGTAATTTTCTAAAATATTGTCAGCAAGTTCTGAACAACGTCCTTAACGTTCTTACGAACAAACAGAAGAGTTACTCAGAGTATGCAAATAAACCACTTACACTTAGCATTTTTCTAAATTACTCTAACTACATCAGATACTTTATCGAAATAAATGGATTTTAGTTGTTCATTTTTAAATTATAGCACTTCCTAGCCTGAGCTGTGACACAGATTCAACCTATTTCTATAACTGTAAATATGCTTTTATTTTATTTATTTTTAATTGTAAAATAAATAGGTTCCTACCTACTGGCTTTTTAAATATATTTTTTTTATTTATTTAACGTATTTATATTTTATTTATTACCTTTGTGTCACATGGCGTGTATGTTCTCACACACGTCATGTGACACAAAGTACACAAACAACTTCTCTTTGTGTTGCTCGGTGAAGCGGAAAATGAAGTCTGGAAGTAACTGGCATTGTATTTAAAAGTTTACCTATTTATTTTTCACAGATTCGAAGTATCCTATCGGGGCCTGACTAGGATATCGCCTGTAGACATGTATCACTTATTGAGTGAAGCTCCATAGAAGTAATGTCATATTATGTCTGACTATAGATTAGGCTCCTATCAATCCTAATTTAGGACGTAAGCCGTTGGTCAACATTTATAATCTTAAGTTCGATGCAAATATTTGACCTTTTAGTATTTCAATGGAAATTCAACCTATCTTTAAGCCTAGTAGTCCTAATCAATCTCTCGACACGGTCAAGTCTGTTCTTTTAGAATGAAGACACAAATTTGGACGGTTACGTAGAATTTAATAGGTATCCAAACTTTATGGTTGTTGTTTTGAATTTTCAAAAGTGCTATTTTATTGGTCTAATTGAAATAAAATATTTGACTTTAACTAAACACTATATTCATATCATTTATTTTCATTTAGCTGCTATAAATACTTACAGCAGCTAACTTGGAGCACCTAGCTACTATGTCGGAATGTCGATAGGTATGTACTCAGCCTACGTGGGGGGTACTCTTTTTATTACACTAGGTACTTCAAGTGACATCGCTTTAGATTGCTTTGTCCAATTGTTCTGTTCGGAGATTGCAATTGTAGCCACAGCATTAAACGTGTAAATTAAACTGAGAATAAAGCAATTTTCTATTCAAAACTCTCAGCAATTTTCTGTCTCCAGCAAGTCACTGATCTGTTACTACTGTGCGCTTTTGTGACCTGATATAAATCTGAACTCTGCATTGCTTGGAACAGCAATAAAAAGTTTACCAAGTTCCTATACATATCTACATAAATTTATTACATTTTGTCATAATCAATATTCTTATTATAAAGTATCAATATTTATATCAAAATGTATTATTATATAATATCACACGTTATATAATAGGTACGTAGTTCTTAATCAATATTGGATATACCTGAGTAATCATCTTCATCAGCATTGTATCAGCGAGATCGACCCCTGAACAAAGGCCTCCCCCATAGACTTCTACTTTCATAAGCAAGAACAAAATCATAATTCATTGTAAGACGGTAACCCTCCAGAGGGTAGTTAACAAATGTTTTTCTATTGTGTCTGCTAATATTATACTTTGACAGATTAAAGTCTACCTAACCTCAGAGTAGGTAATCAGTAATGTCTTATGTTTATAAAATATGTAGGTATATCTCGTTACAGTCTCTTACCTTATATAACTATCCAGTGTAACATAGGTAATAGGTAGGTACTTCAATACAAAATTACGTCATTCACACAAAATTATATGTAGGTACGATATCCTTACGCTTCGTTGATAGTACCTATATTTACTTCTCACAGCTGTAACAGGTATAAAGTTATACCCATTTTGCTGCTAAGTTAAGAAATTAAATGAACTTACCTGTAAGTGAATTGTTCTAAATTAAATGAACTTACCTGTAAGTGAATTGTTCTATCTTAATATCACAAATGCTTCATCCTCTAGATTCCCCAAGATTAGCAATAAAGACAGCATGTACTAAGCGTAACACACAATCACGTAGATTACTTGTGGAACAGAAAACCACTAAAACGCGAATGAGACAAGATAGGAACGCAGACAGTAAGAAGTTACATAAAACTACCCTCAAAAAAAAACTAAATGACAATGTTTACGGATTTTATAGCGACAATGGTGAAGGGTAGATTAGGAGATTGCAGTTGTCGCCACAGCATTAAACGTGTAAATTAAACTAAGAATGAAGCAATTTTCTATCCAAAGCTCTTAGCAACTTTTGTCTCGAACAAGTCACAGACAGGAACGCAGAGAGTAACAAGTTACATAAAACTACTCTAAAAAAAACTAAATGACGATGTTTGCGGATTTTATAGCGACAATGGTGAAGGGTAGACTCCGTAAAGTTTCCGAATCGTCGGATAAATATAACGTCATGATAAAATCCGTTAAAGTATTTTTAAATATTCGCGTAAGTGTCAAATGAATAACTGACAATGTATTTTTCAGCTCTTTTGCTTTCGTAATCTAAAGTTTTCCTATTTACTGTACATCGTTATATCGTTAGCGTTGTCTTGCGCCCGATTCCCAGGTCAAGCAGTTGTTATTGTGTTTTTCTATAAAATATCAGTAGCAGCTCGGAGTTTGAATTTGTGCCCGGTTAATGGCAATAGGCTCGCCCTCTATTACATGGGAGCTAGACATCCCGGCGAACTATGGGTGTACAATTAGTACACCTGGGTCTAACTCTGATAACTGTGCAACTCTGATAACTACGTAGTCTAATCTTTTTTGTAAGTTACAACAATGTTATGTGTGCATGCAGTGTTTACCTGTAACTGATTGTTACACTTTATTCTAAATTATTAGTTATGTTTTAAATTGCTTATACCAGTGTAAACAATTGTTGGTGAACCAAAATAAATAAATAACCCTTCGGGGAATACAGTTATGGTATAATTTTATAATATTCCGAAATAACTTTTTTATTAACTACAGTTATACAAGTAGATATCAAGCAGGTAAACCCTAGACCTAATTTCATAAGCTGAAACTACCGGTTCGTTTTTCGACTTATAGTGCAGCCGTTGCTCACGCATGTTTACCTAATATTAGCAGTAGACTAAACAACCATCAATAGAACCTCTATGAAGCCTAAACAATCGGATCTCACACATCATAATTGTGTTTTGCAGTAACTAAGACTATGTGTTTATACTTGTTGCAAATCCAAAGTAAGCTTTGCTAAGCTGGACCCAACTATGTATCTATAAAAACATATATCATGAACATCCCAATTCTAAACGGAGTTGTGCATTCTGCACTAATAACAATATATGCTTCCTTCAAGTGGAACGAAATAAGTTTAAAAGCCTCATTGGGATCTACCGAGTGGCTGTTTTAAATAGGTAATTTATTTTTTCGTAGTAAAAATTTGAGTTTCTCTCATTAATTATTTAAATCGAAGCTTGCCATTCGAAAAGGAATAACAAATGGGTCTATTTTTAAACAAATTAAATCAAAAGTCCCAAAAGACACTTTATTTATCTAAGAGACATCATTCAAAGAAGGAACCAAACTAACTTTTAATGTAGTTAAGAAAGTACTTTTTTATATAGCGTGGAAGATCCCCATGGAGAGGCAGCAGGGTATATCGCAGTGGTAGATACCGACTAAACCCACATTTGCCTATGGGATTCGCGAAGACATTCTTCGACTTCGACGAGCTGCGTCCGATTGACCGGAACATCTAGGTTTCTAGTAGGTAGGTACATCTAGGTTTCTAGGTACCTACTAGAAATGAGTCTTACAGGTATTCCCTACTTTTTTAATTCCAGTTGATATTATTGGATAATATGTTCGACTAAGAGCGATGTATATAATATATATTTTAACCACAGATATAAAAAACTTATCTCCGGCGTTTTACACGAAGCCCAACAAATTCTAACCGCCTGTTAGGATCGAATTCCCGATTACGTCCATGTTTAAGTTTGAACGAAATAGATTCCAATCTGTTCAAGTATAAACGTTTCGGAACAGAGGAATCAAGGTTGACTCTCCAATTTCCAACGATTAATATGGGTTTAAATGTAAATCCATCTGGAAATAACGAGATAGACACCAAACAAAATATCCATCGTATTTACCGGCTCTTTAGACTAGTGGTCCTAAGTGGGACTGCTACGCCAGAAGCAGGGTTCGATTCAAAGTTCGAGTTATTGGGTCTTTCTGCGGTAGCATCTCGGGAGATTGAATTTGAAAAATTGAAATAGGATCGCCCCTGTTACATGGGACCGAAATATCGGAGTCCATACTCACCAGGCAATAAATCCAGTAACATACCATCACGCCTGTGTACCAAAAAGACCTACCAACAGCAGTCTAGTTTTAAGTATTACTCGTGCGTTCTAACTTCAAATCTTTAGAAAAACAGAAAAAATATTGCATCCTTTCTGGTTTTAGGTTGGTTTTCTTCACTACATAGTATAAAACAAAGTCGCTTTCTATGTCCCTATATCCCTATGTATGCTTAAATCTTTAAAACTGCGCAACGGATTTTGATGCGGTTTTTTTAATAGCTACAGTGATTCAAGATTAAGATTGATTATGTATAATACATGTATGTTATTTGTACATTGCACCCGTGCGAAGCGGGGGCGGGTCGCTAGTTTGGTATATAGTAAATTATAACCGGCAACGTCAATAATCCCTCATTATATAGAATTGCTATGAAATGTATATAGCCTGAAATCAACAGGAAATGTGTAAAATATATTTTATTATAGACATAATAAAAGAAATATAAATAAATAATCTTGGACAATAATACACAGCACCATCTAGTCCCAAACTAAGCAGAGCTTGTACAGTCAGCGTCAAATAGTTAGTGACACTCAGGGTATTCAAATAAATAGACGCAACCAAAAAGTCAATAATATCGGTACAAACAAAGTTTCCATATTGTTGTCAACATTATAGTCGCTCAAAAGGTCGAGACGTTTAAAATGTCACATAGATAGGTTCAGTCAAACCGCCATAAATATGGTTACAGTCATCCCGTCAATGGTATCCAAGCATTCTAAGTGGTCAAAAATATGGAACACATTAGAAAAATGAACTTTACTACTATATATTTTAAATATTCTTTCTCACATCAATTAATGTGAAAACATTTATACACAAAAATGAAAGGAATAGAAACTACTGCTGTCCTTTTCATTTTAAGCATGACGTCATAGACATGTCTTTTGTTTTGTAAAGAATTTCGTGCATAGCCGTTTACGATACTTAGCAATATACAGCTGACTGATAATAGATGTACCTAAACCTCATTGATAATGAGTATGACTATATATCTCATAGAGCAAGAGTGCATAATTAAAATACTTATATGATTCAATATCATGATCATTTTATTTTATTTTAATTAACAATGAACGTCGACAAAACTAGACTCGATAGTGCTTGCAAAAAAGAGGTGCAAAGTTTTCAACCTTATTGACTATTACTCAAAGACTGCTATTTTAAACATAAACAAGGTAATAGAGTGGATGAATAACTAAAAATAAGCAATAAAATAATGTCAATAAGGTCGATAATCGCTTGCATTTTTTTTATGGAAGAGGGAGGCAAACGAGCAAGCGGGTCACCTGATGGTAAGTGATCACCGCCGCCCATTGACACCCACAACACCAGAGGAGTTGCCAGTGCGTTGCCGGCCTTTGAGATAAGAATAGGCTCGCTTCTTGAAGGTTGCCATGTCGTACCGGAGCGGAAATACCTCCGGTGGTAATTGATTCCACAGAGCAGTCGTTCGCGGTAAGAAGTTTCTTGAGAAACGAACGGTGGTGGACACCCATTCATCCAGGTGAAATGGATGAAATTTTGATCTCTGGCAAGTGGACCTGTGGCGGAACGTAGCGGGAGGTACAAGTTCGAACAATTCTTCAGAACACTCCCCGTGATAAATGCGATAGAGAATACATAGAGACGCGACGTCTCTACGCAGGGCAAGAGGATCAAGCCGATCAGTGGGACTCCCGTCACCGACGATTCGAGCTGCACGACGTTGAATGCGATCAAAAGGAAGAAGCTGATACTGTGGAGCCCCGGCCCAGAGGTGGCAGCTTATATAATTGGAGGCGATGCGCCGACGTGAAGTACCGCCTAGCTCTGTTGAGGACACCCAGCTTTTTGGAGGCCAACTTAGCTTTGTCTTCCAAATGACCGCGAAATTTGACGTCACTCTCTACGTCCGTACCAAGAATCCCAATACTCGGCTTAAAATCAAGGGGAGTGTTTTGGAACTGAGGAGGCATGACCATGGGAGCTTTTTTGGCAGAAAACGCGCAGACCTGTGTCTTTTGGGGGTTAAACTGCACTAAGTTCAGATTACCCCAATTCGAGATTTGGTCTAAGGTAGACTCGATCTCAGACACAAGTCTGCTCCGACACTCAAGGACGTGTGCCTGAGAAATTTTGGAGTGGCCAAAGTAAGAGGCATCCACCGTACTATCATCTGCATAGCAATGAATGTTAACGGAATGTAACATATCATTGATATGCAGAAGAAACAGGGTTGGGGAAAGCACATAGCCTTGTGGGACACCAGCGTTCACGGGCCTAGAGCTGGAACATGAATCGTCGACAACGACCTTGATGTTACGCTCCGTGAGAAAGCTGGAGATCCAGTTGCAGAGTTTCTCAGGCAGCCAGTCTTTTGCATCTTTTCAATTTTCTCTAGTTTTCGACTGCTTACCATCAGGTGGGCTGTGTGCTTGTTTATACATATATGTGCGAATATGAAGAAATGAGGATCTAGAGAGATGAGAATAATTCGATAGGTAATGACACGTAACATCTAAAAACGATAGGTACATAAGGATATTCCCAGTTCATTTGAAATATCTGTTACGGAGACACCTTCCTCCCTCAAATATATAATTCGATGTTTTGTGGTGTCACTAATGCGTAGCCATATTTCTAGCTTGCTTTAGTTTTGCACTTGACATTGATATTACCGGTAGATAACACTACATTGCCTAAAGAGGTTTTCATCTTTGGGAAACCGTTTATTTCTATAACATGCTGGTTTATTTTTCTAATGTGTTCCATATTTTTGAACACTTAGAATGCTTGGATACCATTGGCGGGATGACTGTTACCATATTTATGACGGTTTGACTGAACCTATCTATATGACGTTTTAAACGTCTCGACCTTTTGAGCGACTATAATGTTGACAACAATATGGAAACTTTGTTTGTACCGATATTATTGACTTTTTGGTTGCGTCTATTTATTTGAATACCCTGAGTGTCACTAACTATTTGACGCTGACTGTACTATGGGTACTAGACAATGGATATAATACTTATAAGTTGGTACAATTTTTCATACATTTCCTGGTAGATATTATTTAGAAATTACGTCCAACAGAAAGAAAAAACATAATTATCCTTTATTTTACAAATTTCCTAAATTCGCTCAGAAATTGACGGAAAAAATCCTAGAAAATGTATACAATTACTAGGTTTCATACATTTCCGGAAGAACGAAAGTTACCGACATAGCTGAAAGACTTAGCAAGCTTAAGTGGCAATGGGCGGGGGCGCGCAGCGTGGGACAACCTCCAACAAGATGGACGGACGACCTGGTAAAGGTCGCGGGAAGTCGTTGGATGCAGGCGGCTTGTAACCGGTCCTTGTGGAAGTCTATGAGGGAGGCCTTTGTTCAGCAGTGGACTTCCTGTGGCTGATATGATGATGATGATACATTTCCGGTAACAGATATTTTACTACTATATTACTACAGTTTGTTTTTTACTACTGTTTGTTTGTTTTTTTATTGTACAGTCAGCGTCAAATAGTTAGTGACACTCAGGGTATTCAAATAAATAGACGCAACCAAAAAGTCAATAATATCGGTACAAACAAAGTTTCCATATTGTTGTCAACATTATAGTCGCTCAAAAGGTCGAAACGTTTAAAACGTCACATAGATAGGTTCAGTCAAACAGTCATAAATATGGTAACAGTCATCCAGCCAATGGTATCCAAGCATTCTAAGTGTTCAAAAATATGGAACACATTCGAAAAATAAACCAGCATGTTATAGAAATAAACGGTTTCCCAAAGATGAAAACCTCTTTAGGCAATCTAGTGATATTTGCATGTCATTATATTTATCTATCAGTAATATCAATGTCAAGTGCAAAACTAAAGCAAGCTAGAAATATGGCTACGCATTAGTGACACCACAAAACATCGAATTATATATTTGAGGGAGGAAGGTGTCTCCTTATCAGATATTTCAAATGAAATGGGAATATCCTTATGTACCTATCGTTTTAGATGTTACGTGTAGTTACCTATCGAATTATACTCATCTCTCTAGATTCTCATTTCTATATATTCGCACATATATGTATAAACAAGCACACAGCCCGCCTGATGGTAAGCAGTCGAAAACTAGAGAAAATTGAAAAGATGCAAGCGATTATCGACCGTATTGACATTATTTTATTGCTTATTTTTAGTTATTCATCCACACTATTACCTTGTTTATGTTTAAAATAGCAGTTTTTGAATAATAGTCAATAAGGTTAAAAACTTTGCACCTCTTTTTGCAAGCACTATCGAGTCTAGTTTTGTCGACGTTCATTGTTAAAATAAAATAAAATGATCATGATATTGAATCATATATTTTAATTATGCACTCTTGCTCTATGAGATAATATATAGTCATACTCATTATCAATGAGGTTTAGGTACATCTATTTTCAGTCAGCTGTATATTGCTAAGTATCGTAAACGGCTATGCACGAAATTCTTTACAAAACAAAAGACATGTCTATGACGTCATGCTTAAAATGAAAAAGACAACAGTAGTTTCTATTCCTTTCATTTTTGTGTATAAATGTTTTCACATTAATTGATGTGAGAAATAATATTTAAAATGTATAGCAGTAAAGTTTATTTTTCTAATGTGTTCCATATTTTTGAACACTTAGAATGCTTGGATACCATTGGCGGGATGACTGTTACCATATTTATGACGGTTTGACTGAACCTATCTATATGACGTTTTAAACGTCTTGACCTTTTGAGCGACTATAATGTTGACAACAATATGGAAACTTTGTTTGTACCGATATTATTGACTTTTTGGTTGCGTCTATTTATTTGAATACTCTGAGTGTCACTAACTATTTGACGCTGACTGTATTACTATTGTTTACTTTAAGCTATTATAAAAAATAAATCTTAGAAATCATAAAGGTATAATAATTTGGTGCCTGTACTCGGTAATTATTCATCATTAATTATTCCTACTTGGACCAAATTAATAAGCTGAGCGATTGAGTCCTTTTTCCGCCTCAACCTACAAAGTTGGAATGTAGTGGTATAAGAAGATATTTTTTGGATAAGTTTGATTTCCTATAGATGGAATATACGAGAAATCTCGAGAAATAACAGGAGTGAAGTGAAGCAATCATAATCTCAAGGTCAAGGCACCTGACACTAGAGCTGAAACGCCAATCTAAAAAAATCACAACAGAATGCACACATTTCTATTCAACGGAATGGCGCGCCTTGGAGCAGACAACTCCGAGTAGCGCGTGCGAACTCAAGCGCATCTACGCAAATCAAAACGTCAGTTGGGTCAACTGGCAACAAAAGTTCCTCACTACTACATGATACGAGTGAATGCGCGTACATACTATAGAGAATTTGACGCTTCGCTTCAACTGAGTGTCAGTGTGCCTTGACCTTTAGGTAGAGACGCCAGCAGGGTAAGCTATCCAAAACTGTCAAATTTTCCCAATTGAACATGAACCTTATTACATTTGTATTAAAGTTGAAAATCTATCAAAGAAATTTGACAGATTGGGGTAACTTGATGTGCTGGCCTCTGTACATAAGCACGACGCAATTTACGTAACCCAGTTTAGCATTTACAAAAGAACGTCTTGCGCGCATATCATAGTACAATGCGTAATCAAGGATTGTTTGCAAGGTGCCAGCTTATCAGTAGCGCCTTCTGTTATCAATGTCGCAGTTTATTAATCAATATTGTGACCACATAGGTACGTTGCCTTTTAAACAGTTTATATATAAATTAAGAAGTAAAATTAAAAGATAAAGAAGTATATTTCTACACAAATAAAACACAAACTGTAAACAATACAATTATTCCAAGATTGGTATAGATTGTTCTTTATTGTCCACTTGTTTTTGGTTACAGCTACTTTTGCTTATAACTTAAAATTCCTATTGTATAGTTAATAACGTGAAATCTATGATTTACAAGAGATTACCAGACGAGCCATTCGATACCGGGGCGGGGAGTCTATTAAGAAAACTTAATTTTATTAGCTTGCCGTAGGTTGATACGTTACGGGTCCGCAGCAGGACGTAAATAAAAATACTAGAATAGATTAATGTGCGGTTATAATATTATAAAATACTTTCAGCCTATCGAAACATAATCCTATGGGTTCTAATCGATATTTACATAGAAATATGAAAGGCGGGAGGACATTACATATCTAGAAACGAGTACCGACATTATCCCGTGCCTGCCGGCTCTCGGCTTACACCGGTTACTTATTATGCATGTTATCGTGAAAATAGTCAGTAAAGGCTCGCGTGCTCAGATTAAGATTCGTGCAAACCAGGTCCCGAGCTGGTGCATGAATTTTTACATACTCTTTAGAGTTCACAGACAGTCCTAAACTCGAATTTAGTGATTAATATCACATTCAATAAGTTCCGGTCACTTCTAAACTTAATACAAGCGCACCGCTCTGCGGCGTCTAATCATCGTGGGGGCGGCGCTCCGGGAAGCCGCGAGCCGTCAGCGGGTCCGGCGCCGGCGACAAGTGCGGCGCCGGCGACGCCGCAGGAGACGCGGCCGGCGACGCGCTGCCCAGCGGCGACGGCAGCGTCGCGTACACCGTGGGCCGCGGCGGCTGGTACGACGGCGCGTACGAATCGCTGCGCGGGTTGTAAAAGGGCGAGTCGTCGGCGCAGCAGTCCAAGTTGGGCGAGTAGGGCGTGGCGGCGCCGCAAGAGGGCGCATCGTCGCTGGGCCGGTAGGCGGGCGCGGCCGGCGCGTACACGGCGCGGCGCGGGGGCGACGCCTCAGGCCGGTGGTGCGACGACGGCGCGTGCGCGTCCGACCAGCGCGCCTTGCTCGGCGTGAAGTCGCCCTTCACGTACAGCTGTATGGGCCGCCGGAAGCCTTTGCTCGCATGCTGCGGCACGCCCAGTATGCAGCACTTGCTGAATCCGACTTCGGGTGACAACAAGTACTCCCGGAATTTGTTCGGGAATAATTCAATTGAATTGAAGTTTTCATAAATTGTTGGCTGAAACGAAAAAAAAACATAAATTAATAAATTACTAATAATAAATAAACTAATTATAGTAGTTAGTAGTTCAACGACACCTTTGGCGCCGCGGCTGAGTGATTGGATTCTGCGCCACGGGTTGTGAATCGATCCCCGCACGGAACAAATATTTATAAAGCCTACAGGTAGTTGCTGTTGTTCCGGGTTTGGGTGTTTGTGTATGTGAAAGTTTAAATTTGTAAACGCACCCACTATATAGAAGAAAATTCTAGTATGTGCAATTTAAAAAAAAAGTTCTGATTTCGATGGGCTACTTATAGGTATGGGTAGGCTTATACTTATTGATTTCTGACATTTACGCGAATATTATACATTCAAATAAAACTACTTTTTACGGATTTTATCGCGTATACTGACATTATTAATCCCGACATTTCGGACCCTTTACAGCGTCCATGGTCACGGGTAAAATACGATATACGATAAAATCCGTAAAAAGTATTTTAATTTCAAGGCTTATACTTGTCTTCCAGGTGGGAATTTCCCAAAAAACTTATGTAGGAGACCTACTAACGGGATTCGAATGAAATTTTTAGATACAGTAATGTGATGGGAAGTACCAAAACAAATACATTTTACCCAAAAATTATGTGGGAGTTTCCTAGAAAACTTATGTACGAGACCAACGTACGAGATTTGAGTGAAATCTCATAAACACATAGTATGTGATGGGGATTAACACATAGGATACACTTTACCCCAAAATTATGTGGGAATTTCTGGAATTTTTCAGAAATCCCGAAAAACTGATAATAGAGTTCTACTTACAGGATTTAAATTATATGTGTATTGAATACTTAAAATTTTCGAGATTTCGGAATTAAGGTTAGGGAACATTGAGTACTTCTTATCTCATGAAATCAATCCGACAAGAATTGTGTTACTAAGTCTACGCGTACGAAGTCACGGGAAAAAGCTAGTAACAAATATACCATAGTTATTTTATAAAAAAATACACATACCGTTAGACGTTTCTTCTTCTTATAGCTAGCCCAGTTCTGAGCTTCTAGCACCAATTTCCCACCGGGACGCAGGTCGGCGAACATTCGCCGGAAGGCACGCTTGAGGCCCGCATCGCCCCAATTTAAATGCATCCACTTAGTGGTAGAGAGGCACAAAATCAGATCAAATTGAGGACTTTCGGCGCCGCTACCAACCGCCATCTCCTCACGTGGCACATAATTTCCCTAGAAAATGAAAATAAAAACAAAATGAGTAAATTATATAATTATTAAGTGTAGTTACAAATTTCAAGTCGCTCAATCATAAAATTAAAGTAGACATGTTGTACATTATTGTTTAAGAGCATAATTATTTTCTAGTATTGCACCATTACTGCTAAACATTATGTAGTATTTCACACATATGATATAATAAAATGATATGTACCTGTTTAAATGTAACATTGTATGGGAATGCAGGTGGTGTTATTTCTGCAGTTGAGTCACCAAGCGGTCCGTACAACATTGACATGGACATAGGGAAGAAGCACTGCCCATGCTCTTGTTTATGCATTGCCTTTCTGTTCTTCCGTGGTCTCCTCAGTTTCCTCCCAGGCAGAGGTATAACTTTCTTCAGATCCTCATTCTTGTCATTGTCAAGCTTCTGATCAATGTTACAGTCATCACATTTATCCTCCTTACACTTATTGCAGTCTCCTTTCTTATCTTCTTCTAAATCTGTTTTTTTATCATCATCCTTTTTTGGTTCAGATGGAACTGGAATGAATGATTTCAAATTCTTCCTTGCACGTCCTGAAATTAAAGAAATTATGCTATAAATAAAATTCCAAAACACTAAGTAAACATCTATAACTAATGACACTTATAATGTATAGTATACCTACCTATCTTTGTCATTAAAGTGATATGTAATATCTTGTGGAAAAAAGGTAACTAATGTGTAACAGTCAAATAAAATAGTGTAAACAATGCTAAACAATCTGACATTGCAAAAAAATGGCTATAAAAATTAAATGAACAGTGCAAATTGTGAATTGCTTGGTTATAGATTCCATATTTATTACCTCTTAACTTCTTTGCCAAAGAAATATTGATAGGGTTTTAATGTTTTTATTTTATTGCCATATAATTATTTAACTTTAAAGGTAATTTTTTAATTTTATATTTAGTTTAAGCTATGTTAAAACCATAATTATAATTGTAAATTTTATATACTATTTAATGGTGGATTATGTACATTGTAATAGTATTTAAAAAAAATTTAAAATCACACAATAAAGTGAGTAGTTGTTTGTTTAGTTGGATGCTAGCCAAAAGTGAATACCTAATCAGGTTAAATCACTGACCTACATAAATCCAATCATAACACAATTTCAAACCAACTAAACTTAATACATACCTATCAGCACAGGGTCTATATCCATGCCAACTACAGATCGAGCACCAAGTGTGCGAGCCACAGCTATTGAAATGTGTCCCACATTGCAGCCAATATCCAACACATCTTTGTTCTGGAATAGATGACGATGCATCTCAAACACTTGCAGCCGAATGTCCATCATGGCATTCAAGTTACGGTAACCATAATACCTGAAACACAATAATTTTCATTGTTAAGGTAACAGTCTTTATGCTTACATACTAGTTACTCTCCTTGAAATTATACTTTTATCATCATTAAGAATCATTCATTTTGTACTCTACACAATAATAATTCACTGACAAAAGATTTACTTGGAGGTCAAACAGTTGTCATGCAAATACAACCAACTGGCAAAATAACCGAAAAATGTCAAAGGAGCTTATAATAATTTTACATTTATATAGGTGGTTCAAATCTTTCCCCTAGCAACTCAGATTAGTTATTTATTAGTTTTTATTATTTCTTTCATATTTTACCTGTCATAATTCCCATACTGATATCTTGAATTTTTAGGATGGAATGTGGGCAACTTTTGCTCTTCATGTGTGCTAGACTTCAGTTTAGTGCGATGTGGCGACGCGGGGCGCTCTGGCGGCGCCGCGCGCTGCTGCGGCCGAGCCCGCATCCACGCACCGGGCTGAGGCACTACTGGACTGACTATTTTATCCAATGAATCCATCCGCCGCAATTTTTTTGGATCTTTCCCTTTCTGAGAAGCATTGTCACTATCACTACAAGATCTTTTGCGTGATTTGCATGCAGATGTTGAAGGTTCAGGAGGTGGTGGCTCTTTTATACCCTCAACAACAACTTCAGGTATTTCTTCTTTTGCAGGAGATGTATTATTTTCTGTTGTACGTCGCCTTAGCCTAGCCTTCTTTCGTGGCTTACGTCGCTGCATCTCAAGTCTTTTTTCATACTCCTCATTGTCCAAGGGTTCCATTAAATTCAAAGGGTCCCTTATGTTAGGAGGAATAATGACATCAATCTTAGCCTTATGCCGGGGTGGTGTAGGTAGAGGCGAAGATTCTGGTGTGACTGCATTCATAGCTCTATTGATATCTTCATCTTGTAAACTATTCAAATTGAGAGGATCAGATATATTTCCACCAAGTAAAAATTTTGTAGGAGGAATGAAAACATCCTTACGCGGTCTCTTGTGGGGTAAGAAAAATTTTGAAATGGAAGGAAAGCTTTGTGCTCTTTTTCTTCCTTGCTTAAATTTGGTACCAATGTAATTTACTCGACGTACGGTACTTCTATCCGGATTATCTTTGGCGGGTGTATGGCCCTTCTTACCATGACGAAATTTCTTCTTGGTCTTTTTGGAATTACCGGCACCCGAGGAATCACCATCCTTCGAAGTGTTGACATCACACGAATGCGAAACATTGGACTCGCTTACATTTAAAGAAGATTCTGCAGAGTCGCCTACTTCATTCTCAGAAATTTCGCCAGCTGTTTCGTTATCAGCATTTTCTACCACGTTGCTTTCACAAGCCAGAACATTTTCTTCAGGACTACCCATTACGTATGTTTTCCGCGGCGTTTATAACTACATTTATAGACAAAATAATAAATCATTTAAAAAGTCAAACTTGCCGCCACTTCACTTCTTGCAAAATCTACAAGGACATCCGTCAATGGTGATAAACAGTTTAACAATGCGGTTTGTTTTTATTATAACTGGCCACTGGAAGGTATAGCTAAACGATATTATGAAGCTATGAAATGATTTTAAGAAAATATTTCACTTTACACTTAAACACAATAAAATAACTATCCACTTTTCAAAAATATACACAGCACTTCGTACAATACTTTGATGGGATAGCAATGGCAATTTGATTTCATTTGTTTTAGTTCTCACATACTAGTTTTGCTCTTAGCAGTGTGTAGTTTATTATCTTATTGGTGGTTATGATGCAATATCAAAAGTTTTAGCCAATAGGAACCCGGAAAGGTCAATGTATCTTTTCCGCTTTCATGAAGAACGTATCAAAATTCTAGTTCACATCGTCGTGCGTTGCCAAGTAATAAATATGCACTCGTGAACGACGTGAATGAAATTAGCATGATATTCTCGCAACACTTACTGGTTTTTGATAATGCTCGACGAGACGACGAGACAAAAACCCAAAATGTGTTGTCTGTCTGTTTTTAATCTAATCAATATAATTATAATCCTTTTTGGATATCTCGGCATATCTCCCGTGAGGAAGACATCCGGTCCTTTGGCAGGCTTGCGCGGGGACACAGGTCCAACGCGTAGAGGCCCCTTGGAGAGCTTTTATCTAAATATGGGATGGGGCACCAACCCGGGACACTCCACACCTTCACTATAAAAGTACAGTCATGGAGTATCCCGGGCGGGTGCAGGACTATTGTAGAATATGGAACTATAAATTACTGGGATTATGGATGTGGGGGTTTGGTGGACTGATAACCTCTACTGCCGGAGGAAAACGGCGTCTGCCTTACGCCTCGAACATACATCCTTAGGGATGGCAGACGGTGACTCGCCAACTCACTAGCTGGGCCCCCCGAAAAGCTGCCAGTGCAGGCAGAAGGCGGCAACAGCGGTGTGAGTGGCTAGGGGTGTAGAGAGGTGCGGCCCCGGTTTCACCGTCGCGAGTCTCCACGAGACCCGGATTGGGTTTCCCCGCTATTACGCCATTAGACACTTCCACCCCCGAGCATATAGCTCTGGCGGCCCCCCTCTGACCGGCCAGTTAAGGCAAGACCAGAGTTGAGAGTCCTGCGGGCGCTCTTCGGGTTCCACTCCAGCTACCCAGTATGGGCAAACTGGAGACGAGGCCCTGACCGACTCTCTGGGGCAGTAAGGACCGCAGTGTCGCCACTCACCATCAGCTCGCCACAAGCTGCCCTGCGGTTTGTGCGCTTTTCTTAATACCTTATGACACATTTTTTGTTTTATTGTCAAAGGTTTGTAGAAAGCGTTTCTAATCTACCCTCCAGTTTTACGTTAATCTCATGACGCTAACGTAACGCGGACGTAACGCTTGTCCCAGAGGGGGTTAATTAATTATAATCATTATTATGTGTGTCGTATTTAACAATGCCTACCTTACCTATTATTTATCTTTTTTTTTGACACTTTAAGTACTAGTATTTCGGGCACATGCGATATTTATGTAGGCGCACTCATTTTTTTCCATTCTTTCTTGCCAAAAATTAATCAAGAGGAAAGAGGTCAGTGTGAAAAACAATTTTAATTAAAAAATACGACCGCATCGTCCATATTATCATCCCATCCCTTAGCTCAATATTATAAACCATCAGTTTTTACTTTTAGTCTGTTCTTTTCTACTATTAGTTTAAATTTAACTCAAAGGGTAAGGAACCAGGTATGCTTAATAAAATTATATATTGTCTATTTATGTAACGAACCAATGACAAAACAAGCGTCTTGAAATTAATTTTTTGAATTTTGAATTGAAAATAGCCGTTGTGGCGATTTGTGTTGACAAAGACAAACGATTGTTTTATTCAACGGAAGACGAGCAAATTAATTAAAAATACGGGTAATTTCTCCAGTAAATGTAAAGAAATTATCATATTGAGAGAGTGAAGTGTTTGTGAACTAATCGTAGTCTTTCTCAATGTTTCCCATTTTTTACAAGATCTAAAAACAATTTGCAAGATTGCATATTTCATGTAGTGTAAAATTTATTTATTTTAATTTGTGTTGCAGAATTGTGTACTGTTTGTCTACGGCGACCCAACTTGTGTACACGTTGTGATGAATAAGGTAGGTACTTATTTTAAGAGGACCAGAATCAAAACATTTACCATAATCTTTAATGCGAAATTGATTCGTACTTAGTATATTCCATACTTATATGAAAATATGTAATAACCTTTGATTATATACTTGTCTATAATCAAAGGTAATAACATTCTGGAACCCCTTATTCTTCTATCTTGATTAAACATTGTTTATTTAATTAATTTCAGATGTCTCGAATACCCAAGATGCCAGTAACAGCCACTAAAGAAAATAAACCAAGTTTGTTAAATCGTCGTCCAATTGCTAGAACACTTGTAAGTGCTCTCAGTGATGCTGATAAAAAAGATTTGATTATGAATCACACCAAACCTGTGCGCAGTGGGCCCTCATCTGCAGTTCCTGCTCAACGCCTTAAAAGGTCTGCAACAGCACCATCATCTGTCAATGTACCTCCACCCAAAGTGACAAAAGTTGAAAAGAAGACTACTGTGGCTCCAAAAATAGCACCATATGACTATAAGGCAAGATTCAATGACTTATTGGGAAAGCATAAGAATATGAAAAGTGAATTTGACGACTTAAAAGAAAAACACATTGAAGTATCAGACAGCTACGAGAAGACTAAGGATTCAGTGCAGAGCTGCATTAGTGAAAGGGACAGATTGAAGGAGAATTTATTGAAATCTCTTACTGAATTGAGAGATAAGACAGAAGAATATGATAAAATGAAGGTTGATTTGGATATTCAGAAAATTGAGAATGAAAACCTTAAACGTAAAACTGTGTTATTGGATGAAATAACTAACAGTCTAAAGCAGAAGACTGCTGAGCTGGATAAAATTCAATCGGAATTCAATGTGCTATCAAGACAACACAAAAGTCTGGAAGAAGAAACAGAGGCATTGAGGGTCTTAACAGACCATCTTAAAAAAATATCTATACAATTTGACAAATTGCAACTTGACTACAAAGAAGCACAAGAAACTATTGCTAAGTATAAGTCTGAGTCAGAAATATTGCAGAATATCTTAGCTGCTATGCACAAAGAGCAAAGAGACTTAAGAAATACTATCCAAGATTTAAAAGGTAACATTAGAGTTTACTGTAGAATACGACCACCATTGGAATCAGAACAAACAAAACCAAGGTTCAATCTTAATGTTCTTGATGCTTGCTCTATAGAAGTTGAAAAAGTAGAGCTATTAAATTCAGTAAGGAAAGGGAAGCCACAGCATGGATTTTCATTTGATGGTATATTTACACCTCATGCGTCTCAGGAAGATGTGTTTGCTGAAGTCTCAACTATGGTTCAGTCTGCGCTAGATGGGTACAATGTGTGTATTTTTGCATATGGTCAAACTGGTTCTGGTAAAACATACACTATGGAAGGCGGATGTGGTACTGAGGAATATGGAATCATACCACGGGCATTTAACATGATTTTCACATGCATGGATGACTTAAAACGAATGGGGTGGGAGTTAACCATAAAAGCATCATTTTTGGAGATATATAATGAAATTATTTATGACCTGCTAAATTCTAGCAAAGACCAAGTAACTCATGAGATTAAAATGGTCAATTCCAAAGGTACTGATGTCTATGTGTCTAATTTAAAAGAAGAGGTAGTGAAGAACTCACATGATTTTATCAGGCTGATGATATTTGCCCAACGTAATAGACAGACAGCTGCAACCCTGAACAATGAACGCAGTTCCCGGTCTCATTCAGTTGCACAAATTAAAATATCGGCGATACACGAAAAACGTAAAGAAAAATACACAAGCAACTTGAATTTGGTAGATCTGGCTGGATCAGAGAGTGGAAAGACCACACAACGCATGGATGAGACAAAGCATATTAACAGATCTTTATCAGAGTTGTCTAAAGTAATTTTATCACTACAGACTAATCAGTCTCATATACCCTACAGAAACTCCAAACTGACCCACTTGTTGATGCCCAGTCTGGGAGGTAATTCAAAAACACTTATGTTGGTAAATATCAACCAATTTGATGAATGCTTTAGTGAGACCCTTAACTCCCTAAGGTTTGCCACACAAGTTAATAATTGCAGAATTGTTAAGGCCAAGAAAAATATAACTATGTTTGACTCATAATATTAATATGTTGTTTCTATTGACATGCTAATTTTATGTCTCAGTAATTGTTATTTAAAAAGATATCTAGAAGTCTCTTGATAACTCGAATTAATGCTATGATGCTATTTTTCGATTAAATTGTAATCCAATCATGACAGCTTTGAAATTGATACACTTCTATTATAGAATAATATATTGTGACTACAATTTTAAATGCGCAGAAGTAACATTTTTCCTCTGATATATATTTATTTAATTGTATTGTCTTGGTATCCAAGACCAAGAGACCATAATATTACAATAAACTTCTTAGTTGGTAATTTCTAAAGACATTGAGATGTGTATGTATGTACATACTATTAAATGACCATTTCTCGTCTTTTTGTCTAACTCTATTGCTATAGCTTTTATCTTTTAGAGGTGTTTGTGCACCGCTTTAATCAGAAGATTTGACTTAATGATAGTGCCTGTTTTATTTCATTTTAAAGTTTTACGTCAACAAATTATGTTATTATTAGTTTTCATGTGTCATTGTATTGTTTATTAAATATAATAATATACCTAATAATTCGCAAAAACGTTTGTTTGTTTGTTAGCGAAAAGCGTTTTTCTATGTGAAGTTGCTAAATTTAAACCTATAGATGGCGCCAACGGTACAAACATCGTTGAACCAATCTTGATTAGATTCGGATTATCGGCTACTAATACTTACCTCTGCCCATCCAGAGAATACAGGCAAGATTATGTTTAATAGAAAATTGCTGGGGCGCTCAATCGCTTACTTCGCATTGACAATAAAAACTGAAGTAATTCGTCGGTTGAATTGTTGAACACCGACCCTATTGTGGTTTAAGGGTGAAAAAATATCAACTGCCAAGACCCCTAGTCGATTGTAGAGAACACCACAAAAATAAGGTGTACCTACGTTTTATTCCCGATTTTTTGTGCGTTTTATTGTAATACTGTTATTTTGTCATTACACAATAATGTAGGTACATTTTATTTGTCTTACCTTTTGTGTTACCTGCAAATCCTAGTCTGCGACCGTATATTAATTATCAGTTGCCATTCGAAGGTATTTTATATTTTTATCTGTAATCGGAATTTTTTTTTATGACCAACAAAAACGGATGGTAATTTTTTTAAATCAAGCTTTGCTCTTGACTTTTTTAAATCGCCGTTTTTTTCTTGAACAGCTTTCGTTAATCATACTACAGATAATTATAATTTATTGTAACTATGTTTGTCAATGAATGCGAACATCAATCGCTCTACATAATATATAACCTCTTTATTTATTGTGCAAAAACTTTTGGATCAAACGTCGCCAAGGGAGGCGATAGCACATACATACCTTTTCTTTATGACCTTATATCCTACTTTAGGGACATATTATCAATAAATATTTCTCAACATACTGTAAGAGAAAAATCACAGTTGCAACTTGCAGTTCCAATTGTAAGTGAACATATTGCGCCTCTCGTGAAAACCGCAAGGAGATCCTAATTAAGTACAGACAAAAAATAATTATTTCAAAACGAGCTTATAAAGCGACGCACTGTGATACTGAAGTTAAGTTTATTATATCTAAAGGCAATAGACCCGCCCCATATTACATGAGACCTAAATATAATATATCTACGGGCAAACTGTGAATGTACATTAGTACATCTCTGCCTACCATTTCGGGGAATACAGGCGTCATGGTATCTTATAATAAGTATCTATCCTATCACACTACCACATAGCAATCATAGCTTCCTGGGTTTATTTCCTATACCTACTCTATATATCGCTTACTATTCTTTTCCTAAGCTTGAAAGCACAGACTATTACAAGAGATGGTAACTTTGAAGACAATGTAATTCGTCGTTTTCCTGCGTGATCTACTAATGTGTTATAAATAAGTAATGACAATGTAAACGATACTTACTGTTCCTTAGTTCCTGCGATAGATGGCGCTAGTAGGCTTCTTCCTCCATCTTCAAGTCTAGCCAACAAAGGGATAAGTAGTGGTTACACAGCTGTTATGCTACCTACTTTAAGATTTTATTTAGTTAATCTTGGGAGTCGAACCCTGAACCTAATTCCTTATATTTCGTTGTATCGTCATTCTGTCCTCCCTCAGTTAGTAGGTAGTTTTATATTGTTTCAAACTATGTAAACCAATAAATTCATGACATTTTGGTTTTTATGCTGGCATAAAAACTACGTATGTACCTGGGTACATACGTAGGTTATTCATACGGCGTATAAAATAAACAATTTATATAAAATAATGACGAGTTTATTTAAATAATTAAGGACTAGATCGGAACATTAAGCGATAAATCGCAATTCTCTTTCATATGCAAAAATATACATAGTTTTTATGATACATCTCTCCGTGCGTCAAGTCGGGCGCTAGTGGAGCGGTACTGGGGCGCAAGGCCAGGCGAACGGTGACAACGACCGAGGGGCGAGTCCAGGGTCTCTCGCCAGATTATGTTCAACGTGATACATCCGGTTCTGTCGTTGCTTCGTCACCCGGCGTCGGTAACTTAGCAGTTTCTATAGTTTGTATGAGTCTATCTAAGCCATAGAGGAAACCTTCTTCGTGATTACCTTGTTGCCACTCAGCGCGGTGGTTGACCTGGAAACCTTCTGGTACACTTCTAGTTTTGGCGAAGTCAATTAGCCAGGCTCCAACGCGTTCATCATCGTAAATGATGAATATACTGCTGCCAACGATCTCATGAGTTTTAAAGAAATCTGAATTTTCAAATAGTTCTCTGATTTCACGAAGTCTGCTAATGATTGCACGACGCGCGCGTTCATTATTTCCCAGGAACCTAGCCACCGTAGTTGCGATTTGTTTAGGTTCGCGCACTTTTTGCAGATCGGTGAGAGGTGGTTCTCCGGGGACTTTCACTGCTTCAATTCGAAAGCCTTGCTCAGCAGAAGAAGATCGTTGTTCACGGAATTGCATATAACGTAGTTTTGTGACAGCACGAGCTGCATGCTCGGCTTCGGTGGGAGCCTTAGGGTCCAGACGCACCATTTTCTCATAGAGGTCTGCGCGAGCACGGGCATTACTGACTTCATCTTCCAAAAAAGTGCGTGTGCCCATCTTGACGTCCATGACGTGAGGATCTCTAAAACCGTGTAATAAGTCTTGTAGTTCAATGAAACGTTCACCACCATATTCCAGTTCACGGTAGTATCGTGGGATAGCAGAACGCATATGTGGGCAGGCGGCAAGCGCTTCGTAAGCGTCGCGCTCGGGATTGTGAGCCGGGTGGTCACCGGCGGCACGGCGCTTCCAAACGGTTCCAGGGCCAGCGGGCGCCAGGGAACCAGGATGCCCCGCGAGTTGGAACCATTCCGATGAGCGTGATTTAAGCAACGCATCAGATGCAGGTGCTGATAATTCCAAGGCATTCTGTAACAAAACGAATGAAACTTTTAACAACTACGATCGACGGATATTTTTTTATTTTATTGTAAGGTGGACAATTTAAAATTTATAATGTTTAAAATAAGACTAAGTCGAGATTTAATTTAATGTAACTAAGTCGAGATTTAATTTAATGTAAGTAGATATGATTACATAGTAGTAAACTCAAACAATTTATTTGCAAACCAAGTGTACCTACGAGTATTTATATAAGTGCAATACTTACAATAGCTAAAAACTTGAGTAGCTCGGAGGGTTGTGGGGTGGGTGCAGTGGGTGTCGGCGTAGAGGTGGGTGCCTCGACAGGGGACGCGGTGCGCCGCCAGCGTTTGAACAGCGCACCTTCATCTTTGCTGCGCCAGCGTTCCTCCTCTTTGCCAGGCACTGCGACCTGAGGACAACGGAATACACACATTGAAACACCATGTTGCACATAATGAAGCACTTGTTAATAATTCACTTTCACACAATTATTCAACCACTGAGCACAATTCGATGACGTACCGCTAAAATTTTATTGGCTGCGTACAGTAACCCGCCAGGGCCGAGGCGACTCAGCACGGACTGACGGGAGACACTGTTCATCTTGCTGGTTACGGTCATTGCGTACGAGTGTGTGGGTAGAAGGCGCTAACGCGAGTGAGCGATAACAATTAGAGCGCGGGTAGCGAGCGAACGTGCGTGAGCTAACGACTGCTGCTTGCGAGCGTGTGATGTAAGTGGGAGGGACGCTGGCGGTTTTATAGAGACCTCGGCTTTCTCGTGACGTAGGCGTTGCGGCCCTCTCGCCGCCCGCGCGCACATCGCGGCGCCTCTGAGTTTTCCTAACGCCTGCGTTTTTTCACAAAAACAATGCATGGATTTATTGTACTGCAAGACAAGTGTTTCACCCTACTCTGACCATTCAACGTTGGTATTTCGTCCACAAGTTACAACAGTGGATATCTGCCTAAGAACATGATGCTAATACACTGCATTATGTTCATGAAGCAATTATTTATGTTGAAATTTTCATGATAGTTTTCAGATTTAGTTATAAGATTTTGGTGGTGGTTTTTTTATTGAGTGAATTTAAGCATTATTGTAACCCCTTCCCTACTCTAAATGTTTGTGAGATTGTTACTAGGTATATCGTCTATCTATCGCACGCACAGCATCTTCGATCATCTCAACCTATAAGTACTAAGTGGGTATAGTGGCGAAAAAATTTAATAAAAGATGACTTTTTCCATTCATTAAAATGACTACGTCGACTTGGTACGCTTCCTGGCTTGACCCGTATCTTTCTTGCATGGGAAAGATTCCAACTAAAGCTGTTACTTTATTAAAAAGATGGAATCTTTCCAGTTTATTTTTCAATATACTTATTGCCTCATAATTATGTGATTTCCTACAACACGATTTTAGTTGGTCGATTTTAGACAGGTACCGTCAGTTAAGTCTTATATTTCAATACTTGCACGGTTAGTCTTTTATATAATAGGTATATAAAGGTCAGCAAGAATCCATGTTCACTGTATGAGGGTATGAAACCAAAAAAATGTTGTTAATTCACCTAGAATCTAAATTACTAAAATAACTTGCGGTGAAGCTAGGCTTACCATAAAATATGCGCGGTACGGCGCCACAAATCCTATGCCTAGGCAGTGTCCAGACAATCTGTATTCACTACATAAATATGTATTTTGCATAGTACTGTTTTGCGGTCATTTTATGATATTATCTGTCTTCCCACAGTTCGTGTACCTATGGTACTTATTATGTAAGTACCTATATACTATGTATTGAATTCTATTCTCTGGAAAAAAACAAAAAATATCCCTATTTAATCCCTCTAATTCTGAGAAGAGACCCGTAACCAGAAATGTGACAGAAAATGAGTTGAAGTTAAATAAACATGATTATGTGATTAGTTACGATACATACTCGTACCTAAGTACCTATCTATAGTCAGTGATGCACCTGCGTAAGAATAATAGGAGTCAGTTCCGTTTGACCAACTTTATCGTTTACAACTACACAATTCTAGATAATGATAGATAGACAAAAAATGGCTTATCAGATATTGGTCAAATTAATCAAAATTTTTTTACCAGCTTCCTATTGAAACGTAAACATGCCGTGAGAACCAAATCTTGTTTGTCAACGCACATTTCCAAGACGTAAACACCTTGTGAAAACGTAGAAGATAAAAAATTGTCATGAAAAGCGAGCCTGAAGCAATGACGTAATCATGAATGTCCTTAGTGGGTGACGCAGTGGGAAGGAAGACGCGTAGTATGGCGGGCAAACACAAAACATGACGGCAGCGATCCAGGCAGGCACGACCGCTGAATGCGCACGACCCGCCTTACTCGAATGGTGATGTAGCCAGCTTATCCACAAATATTTCATATATCTACTCATTTCGACCATTACATTAATGACAGATAATTTTAGCTAAATTAACTACAGTTTTAGATGTCAAATGATAATTATTTTAATTTAAATTGCTATTAAACGAGTTAGGTAAACTACTTGGCTATATTAATTAAAAAACATTGTGACGCACTAAGCAGCAAAAACCTGAAGCTGATAATAATTAATTGTTTAGAAACATGTATTGTGAGTACAATCGTTTGTCTTATTCAATTACGTAGGTACACCTATCTACAATATGGGTTATACGAAATAAAAACTAAATAGATCCCTTTTTAATCTATCGAGGAAACCGAACTAACTAGGCATTTCGGTACCCTTATAGTTTATTATGAAGGAACCTACCTACCTACTACTTTGTGTGAGTTGTCAGATAATGTAATTTTTATATAGAACTTACGGAAGATCTTCATAGATCGTCCGCTACCTGGGAATGCGGCAGGGTATGTCGGACTAGTCTACAAAAACCACACTTGCTTTCACTTGCCATATTATAGTCATGGCCATGGGAATGGATACTGAAATTCACCATGACCATGACAGGTCAGATTATGTATCTAGTTTATTATAAAATCATCAAATCAGAGTATTATTTTTTCGGCTATGACGGGTACAAAGATGTTTCTAGAAACTTAGTAAACCAACTGTCTTAAATATAGGCAGATAGATGTGCTTCTAATTTCACGAATACAAGTGCAATATAACATTTTTAACCGCGTTCTACATCCATTAAATAGAAATCGTTAAATTAGGAATGCGGATGACTGTCGTAGACATAGAACATATTACATAACTGTAATGTTAACTAGACAGTTAATATTTAACTAAGATACGGACAAACGGAGATAATGATCCTGAGGCAATTAATCTTATGGGAGGAACTCTTTATCTATGTAGGCACTTTAGCAGTAGAGTGACTTTCTCTTAATACCTACTAGTGATAAGCCGATAAAACTTCATTAAAGGAATTAAATACCGTTTATTATTAATGATTCTTAAGACGTTCAGTCATTGGTGAAGCCATCATTGTTATCTTAATCGACTACGATTCATGTTGTTGTTACATTTTCTAAAGCTCAGCTATAAAAACAGTTATCAAGAACTTTTCTGTAATTAAGTGCTTAAAATGCAAATAATTTAATATGCAACAAGTGAAGTCATGATTAATTAAGACACTTTTTTATTACATAATGTGTTGTTTCAAGCAGAAGATAAAAACAAAAATATTTCTGTGCGTCATAAAATACCTAAGTATTGGTACAGGTGCATATCTATTTATTTACTAGTTAGTCTAGGTATTGCAAGTACCTACGTAAGAACAAGAAAAACAGTCGGATAGGTGAAACAGCGTAATCTCTCAGAAAGCTGTCCTTTTGCAAGGTTTTTACGAAGAAGACACAACCAGCGCCGAAGGACACTGAAGAATCTCCGTCCTAAATGAACTGTATTTACAGATTTCTGATTTTTAGAGTCTATCCAAATACCGAGCCAAGCAAGACCAGGGGGTCTACTCCCTGAGCACGAATTCCGTAGTTTCGACCTTCGTTACGGGCGTTGCCTACTCCGTATCACCTACGGACGGATGATTCGTTCGGGGCCCGAACTAAGAATGAATGACAATACACTCGATGTGTTTTTACCCGTTCTAAAAATTGAATTTGACACTTGTTTTATCTGACTCCGAAGTTTCGGAGAACTTTCGAACGGCTCGTAACTTCGTTGACGGAGATAGTGAGTAGACCCTCAGTAGGTAGATTGCATTATCGTAGCGTAAGCAAGTCGGGAAATATCATTAGTATAATATATGATTTCATTATAATCCTCAGCTGTCCCCGGGTAACTATTCATGATGAAACTGCTTTATTCACGATGGTTATTGTGATCTTGCGTTGGTGTAACTTGCGTGGGCGCAATCGCAATTGTTCCGAGTGAATCGATTGGAATCCGAATGCTATGACGTTTAGTGATGATACAGTTTTAAAAGTCAATAACCTCAATAGTAAACACTTTTGTTTAGCTAAAAAATTTCTAAGTGTGTCTTTATTATTTATGGGAGCGGAAATTTTATTGTAAATACTAGAATAATCTTACAATTTTTTTATCTGTAACAATTTTTAGATTGTAAGTAGGTAAGTTAGTCTTGTTTTGATGTTTTTGCAAAAAAAATATTATACAGGTAAGGAAATTGATTATTAGTCATATTTTCTTATTGAACTAGACGTTTGCTAACTAAATTTTTGTTGAACTGTTTTTATTTCTTTCAATTAAAGGTCTTATAAATACGTACACAGCATTTTTACTGACTGTTCCCTAAGTACATATATCTTTGAACTTGTTTTGGCATTAGTGTAAGCAATGGTATCCGTTCGGAACAGAAAATAAATATGAGTTGAAACAAACACTAGTGGTATTAGTTATTGATATTAGAACGGTTTTTTTTTTTGTATAAGCAGTGCTCAATGGTCACTTTTTGAATCCAATTAGTATATATTATAATAGTATTAATAATTAATTATCACTAGCTTAAACGGTGAAGGAAATACCGTGAGGAAACCTGCATGCCTTAGAATTTTTTCTCGGCGGCGTGTGAAGTCTGCCAACACGCACTAGGCCAGCGTGGTGGACTATAGCCTAATCCCTCTCATATCTGAGAGGAGACCCATGCTCAGCAGTGGGACAGTATATGGGTTGATGATGATGATGATCTTCTCTCTTTGTAATATGTTAATAACTGCTTTTTTTTTCTTATTTTATTTATTATAATAATTTTTTAATATCGTTAAGGATATAACAATTTTTCATGATATTTACCTAGGATTTTCTCATATCATCAGGTAGGCAGTTAAGAATTATTTTTATCTCGTTAGTGAATAAGTGTTACGAAGGAAATTTTATGTGATACCTACTTACAACAAAAAGATATTTTTTTTATTGGAATAGTCACGAACATAAAATAATCATGAATAAGACACTAAACGCGAAAGAGTCCAGGTGTCCTACAAAGGTCAGGTCAGAGTCGCTACATGAAAGTTATTGCTAGTTGCTGCGCAGTTTCACTGCACTGCGATTAGGGTTCACACGTAGCAGAAACAGTTCTTGGTAATATTATATTGTGTTTATATCGAAATCGCGTCATGATAGATATTATTTTATGATAATTTTTCTTTTTGTAATTGTTTTAAACATTTACTACAAATTCTTAATGAATTCACAAATTCTTGATGTTGTGTCATCCCTGGATGCAGGTGAAGTGCATAATGCGCAGACGGCGCCGCACCGGCGTGGATTTAATGCATGTCTCGAGGTCGTCCGTTTTACATAGATCTCGTAGCTGCACTCTTTGTAAAGCTAGCGCAAAACATGAAAAACAAATCTATGTAGTTCAGTTGTTATTGACCGAGACACAAAATGTCACATAAATGATACAATAAATTTAAAAATTAGTTCCTATGCTAAAGAAAATACTGAGGCTTTTTTTAAATTTTTAGTCATAACACATAGCACTTTTCTTGTCGAAGATGTCTACTAAGAATCTGCTCATAAAATTGGCCAAGGTATTTTTTTTAATCAGTATTAAAATTTTACTACCTAGTTATGACATTCACAAGTCTGTATAAGTACTTTAAAATCATGAACAACATATCCGCCAACCCTACAATTTTCTTTTATAGTACCTACCTATCCACAAATTAATAAATAACGTTACATAAATATACAAAATAAGCGCGTTTCAGTTCGTTATGATCTATGCCGACGAAATTCTGGCACGCAATAGTCATTACCTACATTCTTCTGACACATATTCGTCAAAAGAAACCGATGGACATGTTTTTATTAAGGAACAAAGGCAAGCTCTAACATCTCAAATTGTTATGATAGATTTTCAACTTTAATACAAAATGGTTCATGTTCAATTGGAAAATTTGACAGTTTTGGATAGCTTGACCTGCTGGGTACTATTACTACAACAGCTTTAGATACCTAGGTACTTGAAGGTTGGAGCAAAGAAAACATGTTTTGTGAAATTGTTTTGGTATAGGTACATATTGTCTAATGGAAAAAAAATGTTCGTACAACAAAAACATAAGATAAACATGTTCATTATAGGAAATGAAAATAGTAGGTAATTTGTCAAATTACTAATTTATTCAGAAAATACAACGTAGTACGCTGAACAACGACACCAATATTGCGTAAACAATGATTTAGGTACCGCGTACTCTTAACGAAGATATATTTATTCTACGCTTCATTGAAATATACATTTAAAAAAAGGAAAAGAAAACCGCTACTTTTTTCGATCGATTGGGGCAGAACGTTTATGTTATCTCAATGGTCATACAAAGCTTTTTTAATTGTACAAGCGAATACGAGAAGTTAGATTTTCAGGTACACGATTTGTTTCTGCTTTTTTAGAAGATAGGTTAATTTAAAAAACTACTATTATTACATTTATTTAAACGTACACCATCAAATGTATATACCTAAATAAAAACAGTAAGTTGGTACATCCGTATATGCAATATTTAATTTATGTTAAAATGAAATCCATAATGAAAATTTAATAGGGATTGAAAAGGTCTGTTCGTTGACCTTATTTTACCTGCACGGTTCAACATCCAAGTGTGATTAAAATATTTTAATTTGCTTAATTACTTGCATCGACCAATACTTCGCGGTCGTTCGATCCTACATAGATCGAACGACCGCGAAGTATTGGTCGATATAGATATCTGGGTACGTAGGTATTTCGACAAATATTGCAGGTTTTATTCTGTAGGATTAAGTTAAACTAGGTATAATATCAATTTACCAAAAAAATAGGTCTCATAAATGTGCTTATAAAGTAACATAGTATGCTTATCATGTACGTAAGGCGTTGATTATTTAATAATGTTGGATGGCCACGCATGTCAACTTATTGCCGATATTCGATCATAAACGTGCTTTTAATTAGTTCCGCACAACTGTACTCATGTTGAAAAAATAAAAATAGTTATTATATAACTAGCAGAAATAATGTAACGATAATAATACAGATTGTAGGTAGCATGCCATTTATTGTATAGTGACAATTTTTACTAGCGTTCAAAAATATAGTTAATAAGGAGTTTAATGAGAACAAATATTTAAATGCAAATCTTACGTATACGACATTGATTGTACCTGTCATGTAAATACCCATTGACTTGAACAAATCTATTATACCACGTCGTAAAAAAATAGATCAAAGAGGTGCTAGCTAGTCACCCAATGTGCACGCGCATTGACAGGCTCCTAGCGTACTTTTCCAATGTTTGCTAAGAGGCTACAGTCTAGTCGTGGCGTTAGCGTTCGTTATGTCCAAATCAAATAGTATGTTTAACAGTAGCTAATAAACTATTAGTTTGCTCTAGCTTAGACACGTTCAATATAATTTCTTTATTGAAACCGACAACAATATTGAAGTGAGATAATATTTTGTAATACAACATTTGCAGAGGAATCCGTCTGTTTCAATTAAATAAATTACTGAAATAATTGTTAATGTTATTTAGATCTTAGTTATTACCATAGCATGCAATAAATAAAAGAATTCAATAAATGAAATTAGTAGCAGTTAAACGGGTTTACTATTAATATTTACTAGTCATAATTTCGTTGAAAGTAGCGCAATGTAGTTCGTTAACCTCTATAAAATCGGTGTAATGTTTAGTGAATTCGGTAAGCTGCGTTGTTTCACGCAGTTATTTATATGTTTGAGTGTGTGTTTAATAACTCTGATGGTAAACCAGTTCATTTAAATTCGTAAGTAAGTCTTTTCCGACCCTTCAACTTTTTGGATTTAGGTACTTACTATATATTTTTTTGGTTTCCATGAGTATAGACGGAGGTAAACGATTATGTCACATACCTACTTCATACAGTAAAAGTTTCACCAAGAGAAAGAAGACTTTGTTTATTAATAATATTATGACCATGAACTTAATCCGGCGTTTCCTTCTGAAGCGCAAGAAAAATCGTTGCCACGACCTTATTTTTAAATGATTATAGATACCTTTATTCTCTGTTCTTGTATTTTCTTGTCCTAATCGAGTATTGGCTATCGTAGTCTGCTCATAACGCTCTCTTTGTAATGGCTGCGCCTGCGCAGCGCTCCGGTTGCAGTCACGTGATAAATAGGTAGGTAGCACCTTTTATCGCCCTTCCTGATGGTGCTCACGTTTTATAAACAATATTAAACATGTAATGTTTTTTATTTTATTCTTTAAAACGTTGATAACATTTCTGCAGTACATTCCCACTACTTGTTTCATTATTTTTTCCACCAAAAAGTCCTCATAAATAGTTCTCTAATATTTTTACACGGATAAATAAATCTGTTTTTTTTTTATACTACTAGGTGGCAAACAAGCGTACGGCCCACCTGATGGTAAGCGGTTACCGTAGCCTATAGACGCTTGTAATACCAGGGGTATAACTTGCGCGTTGCCGACCCCTGTAATACGGAAGAGGAATACTTAGTTGGTTTGGCCGTATAAGGGTCAAAGTCCCCCCACTGCCAACACAACGTTTCCTCGTGGAGCACTGGTAACCTTGCTCACCGTAAGAAACACAACTTAACTCAAAGCAGTGTTATTTGACTTCTATTTTCTGCAAGGCGGAGGTACTTCCCCAGTCGGGCAGCTCCAATTTGAGTGGAATTACTCCCACTATGCCCTACCTCTCTTTACTAACTCGCCTTCTAATGCAGTCAAATTTCGTTCCTTGTGGCAGGACAAAAACTTGGAATTAAATTTCATTCAAGTAGTGACACGTGTGACCGATAATAACGTGTAGTTAATGTATTTCAGTGAATATCTTTGGTTAATGAATGTAATGTTATTTAACATCGCGAGGCGTGCTGTGCTGTGTCGAAATTAACCAGATGACGCAGAACTGTGTTCGGCTGCGCAGGTGTTGATGTTGTTTCAGCTGCTCTTACACCACTCGTTACCAATAAACATTAAAAAATGTAATCGCATTACCTATGAGTCATACTTACTTGCACTCTAACGACTTTCAATTTCTTCAAGTATGACCCACACCATAATAGTTCACGCTTGCAGGTTCTATGGCAAAAATATTAGCATGTCTGTCATCGTCAATAGGGTGGTTGACGGCCCAAAGCCCAAAGTGAACCAATCGATTAGTTTACGTATATGTATATAATTAATTAATATAATTCATTTATTTATTGGGATCATGAAATTATTAAACCAATTTTCTAATAAAAAAATGACAATATAAATAAGGAATTATAAAGAGGTAGATAAAGTTAATCAAACCTCAATAAATTAGAATTAAAAGGAATATTTTTGGTCAAGTAGATATAATTATCTAGATATATAGCAATATATACTTCTAGGACAACCCCTCCTACCTATATAAAATCCTAGTTATCTACTTAAACGGTAGGTTATACTAAGTAGTTATAGATACAAAATGTATTGTTGTATACATCTCTATGTGTATAATCATGAAACACGCTCTAATTATTTTAATTAGAATTCTTGCAAAATTATTTTAAAAAGTAGTTACAATTGCGTAATGTGGTATTATGATTATACAACCCAAATAATATTTTGTTCAAATAGTTAGTGCATTCATTATACTAACATGAAAATAATTAATTGTTTTTTTAATTTATCATACGACTATCTAATTAATAGACTACGCAATTTCCCTTATGACCCATGATTTATTAAAAAAAGATTCAAATAATTATTAAAAATTAAATATTAAATTTACAAAATGATTCAAATGAAGTCACGCCGTGTATTGGGTCATCAATACCTAAGTGTAAGTTTTAATATAAGTAATTATTCTAGATACGTATATTACGAGTATGTACGTGCCAATGGTAAGTTGAAGTGTTTCGTAATGTTATGAACAAACAGATGTCCCAAAAGTTTCACAATGGGCTGTTAGCCATAGGAAACGACCGTGCAGGCATGCCGTTTACCGAATTACCATAATATCGTGCGTAAGAGTGTATGGCATAGAAGCTCCCTCACTGGGAAATTCTAATTGCGTAATTTTGAGAACGAAGTGTTATGGAACAAGTGAAGGAAAAAGTGGGAAGAGGTCAAACAGAAGGCAGAGGATAGAGAACAGTGGCGATTACTCCACCGACAAGAGTTGAGCTCTTCAATTAATGAAGAAGAATTGTTTCTTTACTACGTCTTTACTGTTTTGATATAGAAGCGAATATTTATCTATATATCTACCTACATGAATGTTCTACTTGAAAAGAATTTAAATACACTGTGACACATGTCACACGTGACATCCTAAAGTTAAGTGCCCAAGTCGAAGTAAATCCAACCGTGATAAAATAATGTAGTATCAACCAAGTTATTCCAGTGATCGATTAGTATGGCTAGGAGCATATCGGTCGAAGAATGAAACATTGGACAATACTCAACCAATTCGGGGTCAAATGTTTATAATATCGGCAAGCGGAAATCTGTTCTCGCGAATACAAAATAACAAACCAAGTGTGGCCTGAAGCGGAAGATAAGCTCACCATTGCTTGAGGATAATGACGCTGGCTAACGCGGCCAAGGCGCTGCGTACTCGCCACGATAGAAAACTGCCTTTAAACTAGTCTATGACTTCTTGCTCTGTGACAAAATATTTCAGGGGTACCTATAATAATTTTATAATGGGAACTTTTCTTGAATCATAATATGATTCGTATTGCAACATTGCTAATGAATTTTAGGGGTTTAGCGGAATTACCGAATGGAACCATTTCAACCTTCAGGCCACATTTAACCATTCCTGTAAATCAGTTCATATTTAGAACGTATGGAATTCCGTAACAATATTGTTATATACATATAATTATGATTCCTCAAAAACGACCTTTTTTGCCCTCTGGATCACACCAGATTTAAATATTTAAAACTGATTCTACAGCGTGTATTTCTAATTTTCTACGGTATTTCCTTTGCTTAATAATTTTTACGGTATGTTTGGAAAAACGAACATTAGTTTTCAACAAAAAACACTACTATTTTTATTTTATTAAGAAGTTTTTGTATTTGTGATTATTAATTGAAAATTGTCAACTTCAATTCTTCTTCAATTAGTGTTTTGTTATAAGTAGGTATCATACATCACGCTCTAATCTAAGTATTTTAATTATTATTAGACTTCTTACGTTAGCATAACATAATACATAATAATAAGAAAATTGCATTTGTGACATTGATTGTATTCAATTTTCTTGAAATAATATTACGTTTATCTTACTAACATTCCAAAAAAGGAGTGGAGATTAATATATATAATAATATATATAATATTTTGGGACATTTTACACAGCACCATCTAGTCCCAAACTAAGCAGAGCTTGTATTATGGGTACTAGACAATGGATATAATACTTATATACTTTTTTTTTGTAAATACATACTTATAATACATAAGAAACACCCAGACAAACACAAATAGTCATGTTTTACCAACACAAATATTTGTGTCCTGTGGGAATCGAACCCACGACCCCGTGATCAGCAGTCCCGGCACTCGAACCACTAGGTCGTCAAAATACTAGTCTTTTTGTTCATAAAATCGTACATACCGAATGTTTAATCAATAAAAGCATGCCAGACAATGCCGATGCCAATGTAACGGAAGTATTTAAATTTAACCACCTTGCTAATTTTTCATGAATCACACTGCGGTAGGTTTCTATAGGTAGATAGATATAAACCGAACACTAGAACACTGCAGTAAGTATTTGAAATGCTAGGTACTAACAAACGTTAATTACTTCTTCTTTTGGGTAAGTACAGTATTCCTGTTTATATTATATCAATCTATTTTTACCTATTGTAATTAACATAAGTATAGTTATTAAAGACAGAAAAAAAGCATTTCTGCTAAACCTATTAATCAACAGTTGTAATTAAATTTCGTAAATTGTTGGTTAGAAAAAAAATATAACAGGATACAAACACCTCTTATCATTAATTATAATTATTACTAGTAAGTGGAAGATTTGAGATAAATTCATGAGAAAACTTTGTTAGAACGTGGTATACCTAATACACAGTTTAACGCTTGTAATTATTATATAGTTAGTAATTAGTACACCTCTGCCTAACCCCTCGAGGAAAACAGGCGTGATAGTATGGTAGTTACCGTTTCAGGCAAAATCGATTACCTACTGAATCGATTTCGGTCATTTTAAACGTTTATTTTATAGCTATGTTTAATTTTCATATGTTTTGACTGTGAGTTCAGTGAAGGGGTGGCTGTAATATACTTAGTTATTTAATTTAATTATTTTTAAGATATAAATGACCGAAATCGATTCAATTATCGATTCTTAGCAAACTACTTTCAGGGTGTGCATTAATTATGTTACAAATTGTATATTGCAACACACAGAAGTAGAATTTAATATAAATTAATTAATTGATTATTCATTTAGAAGAATTGAATATCAGAATATCAACTGGGACAGCGCAGCTCATAAACAATATTTCTGGTGGTTTCGTTTTTTAATGAATTATAATTGAAAATGTCAGTTCAATTATAATTCATTAAAAAACGAGACCCTCAAGTGGGTCGTAACAATTGTTTTTCTAATGTTTTTGCTAATCGTTCCTTGATGGGGTAAATTTCAAAAGCAAAAAATACGCAACAATATGCTAATTTATCAATTAAATAGAGAATTATTCAGGTTAGTACTCTGACACAAATCTGCTGACGCATTCGCGTTTTTTTTTGTAATGTAAAGAACCAAAAAAACTTTATTATTAAGAGAACACGTAAGCCATGCGTGTACCTACTTACATATACATATAATACCATAGAATTGCTCTGACGCAGTTATATGAATATATGTATTTCTTTAAGATAATTTACAGCTACAATTCATGAGTAATTAAGCAAGCTTGTGGTCAAACCCGTCTCATCATACTTAATTATTACGCACGGGAACATAAATACCAAGATTGATGTAGTCACAGAACACTGTCCCTCTCACAACCATACTTACTGATTCAATTAGTAACTGTACATAGTAAAAAAGCCTAAAGAGGAGGTCTCTTTAGGCTTTTTTACTATGTACAGTCAACGGCACATTAAGTTACCACAATCTGTCAATTGTCTGTTCTCTCATTCGATTTTAAACTTAACTATCAACATTTTAAAAGTTTAAAATCATTTAGAGAAAATTTGTCAGTTTTATATATCCTGATGTGCTTGTTCTTGACTATACTAAGTTTTGTGTCAAAAATAATATTTTCGAAATGTAGCGTGCCTATGTCTTTCCTCAATATAACTCGTAGCCAAATGTTATCGATATCTGAGTTACTTTCAACTTCAACGTGAAAAAAAAATGTTATTTTCGCATTTAAAATAATTATATCAGAATGGATGCAATGTCTTAGCATATACACCTACAAAGTGCCATGTTCTGGCTAGGAATTCTTTAAGGATGAGATTTTATTATTTTTATTCTGTTTAAAGTATCCTAGAAAGTTTTCTTAGTCTAAGTAATGCTTCGTTCCTATTGTCAAGCTAAGTTGACTCAAAGCTGTTATAAAAAATGAGAAGATGCTACATTTAGCAGTTATATTAAGTAGTTAAAAATATAACTGGCAGCAGCAATTTCTCTAAAAATCAAGTCTTGTAAGACAATGCGAGTCACAATATATTTCTGTAGGCGCTGACTGCTGAAATAATTGCTCAACTCAAGAGAGCTCACGATAATGCGACTGCAAAATTATGTTGCTGGTCAACTGTAAGCAAATTACATCTTGAATATGTATAGCTTATCACTACATAGTATAAAACAAAACCGCTTCCCACTGTCTGTCCCTATGTATGCTTAGCTACGCTACGGATTTTGATGCGGTTGTTTTTAATAGATAGAATGATTCAGGAGGAATGTTTGTATGTTATTACTACATTGCACCCGTGCGAAGCGGGGACGGGTCGCTAGTTTTTTTTTATAAACAATGATTTTATCAGCAACTTGACTCGTTCTATAAAAATGAAACAAAACCATTCCTGGATTAAGTAAGTACACAGGCACCGTCTAAATACAGATTCATCACGTGAGTTCCTTACCCAAGAATAGAACATCGCGTGGGTGTCGTGAAGAGGTGATTAAGGATTTCATCAAGTGCATAATCTGTAGAAGCATACATTCGTTAACTCATAGATGATTTAGATCAAAGAGCTGGTTATTTGCTGCCTAATGAATGCCTTTCAGCAAAGTTGACAAAAGACTGGGTAAACACAGTGACATCACCAACACTTTCCATAAAACTAGCATTACTCATTATATTTAGTTCAAACTTCAAATAGTTTCCTATTCAAGAACACTTTCGAAACGACAAAATCAAGCCCAGAGTTCCAAATAATAGATCCGAGATATTTTTGTAATAGGTCTGCTAACCCGGTTAATTAATAAGTATCACATGAAAAAAGAGTATAAAGAAAAGATGCTATTTGTTTGTGTGGAACACTCCATATAACATGCTAGAACGTTACAAGCAGCGAAATATCAGTTACGAGTAGTTATTATGCTGTTATTAAGGTGTAAGGAATATAAATCAATACAAAACAAACTGTTGTAACGTCAAATAAATCAAAATTCAGGGTACATAGCGGAAGGGGGAAACTGCGAATAACCTCACATCCTAGTATCCTTGCCGGTATCCTGTTGAGTAGATCATTTATATATACTTATATAAATAAACTAGTATAAATGCAATAAGTTAAAATTCAGACTCAGTATTCGCCTGTTTGTCTAGCAGCTTGTTCGTCTCGTCAACCCACAAGTAAGATAATTAATTAACTTGTGGCAAATTAAAAATTAATACGCCGCAAACGGTGGAAAACTAAAATAAATTTTCTAATTTGTCTAGTAGGTAATTTGATCAGTACGTTCATGATTTAACTTTGTTATACAAGTGAAATTTATAAAGCTTTCAAATTCGTTAACAATTTTAGTATAATATAAATCTACTATCAAAATACAAGTACCTGCCTACGTTTATTGCCTGCTAGTGTTTAATTAATAGATATGTAATCTACGCCTACTAGTTGATTATACATATAAGCTATAAACTAAATATATCATGAGGAATCCTAGTGAATTAAAATATAAAAACCAAATAAACGAAATCTATAACAGACATACTATATTCATTTTATATTTACACATGTTTTATACTTTTATATATATGTATACAATTATGTAATATAAACAGCCTTGTGAGATGGCGTTCAACCATTGCGACGCGTTATATTTTTTCAGAATAAATGTAATGCCTAACAACATGATTCCACAAAAAAATGTGTGTACTGTATACGTACACAACATGGATTAATAAATCTAAAATACAAAAAGAATTTTAATGGCAAGTTTTTGAAGTAATACCTCAATAATTATTATGGACTTTGTTAAGACCGTGTGTTTTTCGTTTTAGGTTTATCAAACATTTGTCTTTTTGTTTGGAATGTGAAAATCATGCAAAATATAACAGCTTTATATTATTATAACAACCCGTTTTTATTAGTACCGTGTGGAGTTTTTTTCTTAACGAATTTAATTAGTTATAATAATGTGTACTTACAAGATGTATGAACGAAGCAAAAAAAGGATTATGAGAAAAAGAAGTAACATTAATTTAAGATTATGATCAGATTTCGTAACATTGATATTTGTCGCATCTCGTAATCCATAGATATCGTATAAATAGGAACCGACCTTCAGTTGAGCGAGTTAGTGCCCCCAGGCATTAGGATGCAGGAGGCGGCTAATGCTTTAAGTATGTGTTAAGATCGTGATGTTTAGTAAAATAATGTAGGTACTAGTCAAGAAACGATGTAAAGATAAGAAGCATTCATGAATATTAATAGTGTTGTTGTAGGGTAACAGTGAGGACATTCATATATCATATTATCTAGCTTCTGTCTGTGTGTGCACCTGAGTGCTTGTGAAATGGGGCGCATCCACAAGGCTAGAGCTTGCGTCACCACTCACCTCATCCACATTATACACGAAACGTTTCGAAACTCCAGCCTTAAATTTATTGACTTGAAGCACATAAATATTTAGCTATTCGCATTTTTTTTTCCCTAGGATTGATTTACTTACGTACACGTTTCATACTGTAAAAATATTTCGGGGATTCTAGTAAACATGCCAACTGCATAATAAGACGATGTTTATCAACATCAGTATACGATAAGTCAAGTGTCGATATAAAACTTGTTAGTAAAATCATATTTTGTAATTCAGCATTAGTTTTGCTCGTCAATGTCACCGTAACGCACCTCGCGCGCTGATTGGACATATCCGTCGCATCTTTCACAATTTAACGTTTTCACTTCGATAGATTACAATCTACCGAAAAATAAAGCGTTAAATTGTAAGCAGTATGTCACGGTTTACAAAATGTCGACAGTTTACAATCTCGCAAGATCGTTTATAATCTAACGGTAGAGTATAAAAGATTTTCAAATTGATATTTTTATATTGCAAGTATTGATACAGTATTATGTAGCGATATGACTATTGGACTGCCAGTGCCAAGACAAAGATCTCGAGTTCGAATCCATGGCACGCACCTCGGACTTTTCGAAATCATATGCATATTAATAATTAATTATCATTAGCTTAAAAGGTGGAGGAAAACATCGTAAAGAAACCTGCATGCCTGTGAGATTTCCTCGAAGGCATGCCCGCACTAGCCAACCCGGCCAGCGTGTGGACTATGGCCAAATTTCTCTCATTGTTAGAGGAGACCCGTGCCCAGCAGTGAGACACTATATGGGTGATGATGATGAAGTATTGATTCTAATTTGGAAACACACGTACCTACCTAAGTTAAATGGTTCAACAATAAAACGATCGATTGTTTTATTTCGTTGACGTAAACCAATATTAATATTGTAATCATCATTGTGTTTATAAAAAAGTGTCTATGGAGTTTCTTGCCGGTTCTTCTCCATGAGACCCACTTTTTGGAACCGTGCAACTAGTTTTGACTTTTCAAAAGTGCTATTTTATTGGTCTAATTGAAATAAAACATTTGACTTTGTAACTGTTTGAATTATGGCATCGTATGTACAAACATAAATAATGTTGTTTATCCGTCACTGCAAATCGTATGTGGTTTTTTTGAGTTTCAGTATCGTAAGTAATGAAACACGTACACTTGGCATGTCCTTCCAATACCCCGTTACACAACAGGGTGACATGTAAGCGAGCGTAACAACACTTATAAATAATACATAACTTATTATGCGGACAACCATCTTTAGTGATAGTTCGTTTATCGAGACTTTCGAAGCTTAAAATGTGGCTTAAAACTATTTTTTTTTTAAATAAATGAAAACCGACAAGCAAGCAATTGTGTACCTATTTTCAGAAAAATACCGGTGAAATCTAATATATCGTCTTAAATTTAAAAAAAATTAAAACGATTCGATTTGTACCTTATTTACACAGACGAATTGATTTCTTTATTTAATTTTTAGGAGCCGGAAGCCATTCGTGTTTTTGTTTAAAAGTTATTTATCTAAAATATTAAACTTATTGAATAATCCGGATCCGTTATTTCGTAATAAAATAAAATATAATAACAAACTTTGTATGTACAGAGGCCAGCCCATAAATCTGTCAAATTTCTTTGATTGATTTTCAACTTTAATACCGAATAATAAGGTTCATATTCAATTGGAAAAATATGACAGTTTTGGATAGCTTGACCTGCTGGCGTCTGTACAATTAAATTAATTTTACGTAACATGGAGGTACGCTGAACTCCGATGTTTACTGGAATTTATCCCAGAATACAAAGTTCACCAGTACTTCACTTGTATTTAAATATATATAAATTGTAATTTAAAAAAAAATGAGGGCAAAGTGTGCAGGCGCAGATATTCGTCGGTATATATCATATCATCAACCCATATACTGTCCCACTGCTGGGCACGGGTCTCCTCTCATATTGAGAGGGATTAGGCTATAGTCCACCACGCTGGCCTAGTGCGGGTTGGCAGACTTCACAAACCATCGAGAAAAATCTCTAAAGCATGCAGGTTTCCTCACGATGTTTTCCTTCACCGTTTAAGCGAGTGATAATTAATTATTAATACGCACATTAATTCGAAAAGTCAGAGGTGCGTGCCTTGGGTTCGAACTCGAGACCTTCGACTTGGCAGTCCAATGGTCATACCATTAGGCTATCACGGCTTTTTTTCGTCGTTAAGCGAGTACAATAACAGGCGGTAGCTAAATAAACAGATGTTATCAGATACATTTATACTATGTACAAGTACCGTATGATTACTGCATACCGCTGAGTTTTACGTCTTTTACGCAACAAAAAAAACCATAAAGCCAGCGTACCTTTATATTATTCAGATTTTTATTCAAGGAGATCTCGCCACATCACGCCACATAAAGTGAGATTGCAAAGTATAATAGGTATACTTACTACCTAACAGTATTTGTGCTTTAATACTTAAATATTTCTTGCTGTTGTATCTGGTAATTAGTTGCTTAATGAGTAAAACCGTGCTTTACTTTCATTAGGCCGCGCACGGGTGATTACGTCTATTTGTTTTGTTTTAATTTATAAACTATCTAACCAATGTGTGGATTACGTTCTCTAAAAAAATTATAACGTTTGTTACCATCAATAACTTGAAAACAACCCCCATCATGTCATCATTCCCCGGAGGGTCAGGTAGGTACTTTAGGCATGTACAGACGCCAGCAGGTCAACCTATCCAAAACTGTCAAATTTTCCCAATTGAATATGAACCTTATTGTTTTGTATTAAAGTTGAAAATCAGTCAAAGAAATTTGACAGATTGTGGTAGCTTGATGTGCTGGCCTCTGTACATCCACAATTCGGTACCTATGTTTTGAGTCCTAGACTCCTAGGTCCAAGGTAAATAATTATTTCGTATCTCTATACAATTAATTTAATTTGTAATTGTTTATTTTGACATTACAGTTTTAATTTAGACATTTTCTAATTGAATCACAATAGATAGGTAGGTACCAGTCTCTAATCATAATATCCTAATATTATAAATGTGAAAGTTTGTTAGGATGGAGGGATGGATGTTTGTTACTCATTCACGCTAAAACTACTAAACGGATTTTGATGAAACTTTGCAGTATTATATTATTTATACATCAGAATAACATATAGGCTATAATTTATAACGATTTTGAGTTAATTAGCCAAATTACAACGGTAAATAAAAGTAACTTTTCCACGCGGACGTAGTCGCGGGCAAAAGTAAATTATCTACTAAAAAAATCTAATCTAATGAAATAAATAAATAACTTTCACATGTCTACTAAGTATAGTTGTTCTTGAACACTATAAACACTTAAACCTTACCTTACCACATAGGTAGTAACAAAAAGCAGCAGATTATTATTTACTCTACCGTTTCTTTTGATATTTGATGATTGATTAGCGTAGTATACGTATGTCGCTAATGATCACTACACTAGGGGATTCACATAGGATACTTTACAACGATTGCTACAAGTAATACATACGTCACCGTAAAGTCGTCATCGTAATGACGTCACTTTATGAAGGAGAATGTGGAAGACTCACAGGCAGACACTTGGGAGCTTAGTTGGCTACAGTGTTTGTGTAATTCACTGACCAGTGAATTGGACCGGAAGACGCAGGTTTGAATACTGTCCGAGATCGAAGTTTTCTTTTGTTAATTTTTTTATCTTTATATTTAAATATTACTCGCTTAAACGGTGAAGGAAAAACATCTTGAGGAAACCTGCATACCTTACGAGATTTTCTCGACTGCGTGTGAAGTCTGCCAACCCGCATTAGGCCAGCGTGGTGGACTATAGCCTAAGCCCTCGTGCACAGCACTGGGACAGTATATGGGTTGATGATATTTAAATATCGTTGGATAAGTTCTCCTTTAATAAACAATAAATCTGCTTTCATGGTAAGTTATAAAAGTTTGTAACTTTTTTTGTATTTCAATAAGTTAGAAATTGACTGCGTAGTTCCACTATAATATTAATTTTATGTAAGTAGTCACGTTGTACAAAAATGATTATTGATAAAAATAAATAATAATTATTTCTTTTTACGCTTGATTTATCATTAATTCATTAGTCTACGCACGCATAATTGAGAAAACGTTTAAGTACTTATCTACATATATACTATAACGCTATAACACATTACATGCACATTATTATATTTAAATAAATATACACTTGATCAAATATAAAGGGTTCTAAGTTCTAATAACCTTTGTATTTCTATGACAGCAGCAAATTATCATAAAAAAATCCTATTTCATTAATTTCTTTTTTGATGCTGTAAATAATTTATTACCGCACTTATCTCAATTTAATAAAATATTCGTATGTAACGTACGTATGCGGCATCGCAGAAAACACTTCAGGTTAAAGGTGCCAAGTAGGAAGCGTGCAGCGACTTCCGGTATTATCCGCGCCGATGTAAAAGGTCCTTGACCAACATGTCAACTACTTTGTAATACATTACATTCTTATAATATAACACTATAAATACTACAACATTACGCGACTTTAGTCATTGAGGTAATATAACTAGGTATAGAACCTAGAGCGAGAACGACTTTTTTTTTTAACGTATGGAAATTCTCATTGACTATCCGCCGCCCAGGGAAGGCGAAGCGAAGTGACGAGCAGCGCGGCGACTTGACGTCTTGACACGAAAGAAAAACTATAAAAATAGCAGTAAATTGCCTTACTAGCTAATAATATTTATAACAATGTGATATCTAGCTGTATATACAACCTTTTCTAGCGTGATTGTATTTTGTAGTTTTACCTTATTAATTTAATGACTTTATACCTTAATAATACAAATGGCTCCAGGTCGTAAACGAGTATAAGAGTAAAATATGGAAATGTTGGCCAATAAACTCGATACTTTATTGCAAAGAAAAAAGTCAATGCATAAATTATGCTAACTAAATTACAAACAAGCGATGTTAATCTATGCTAACTATATCGAAATAGATTAAAAAACAGATATTCAATAATCGAATATTCTTCTAGAATTATTTTTATCCAAAACCGTTCTACTTTTAAATACCAAATTTTATATCTAAAAAAATATATATAAAATATAAAAGTCTTAAATCTTGTATAAGACTTTTATATTTATAATGTAGAAGATTACTGTGTGGAAATCTTTCTGAATAGCGCAACCCTAAAAATAAGGAGGATTATAATCAATAGTCGACGTTCATTAGACGCGTACCATTTATCTAACATACGAATATAATATGTAGTAGTCTCGCTATTAGTCTATTGGAAGCTAAGAACTCGATAACATAACGTAAACATTTCAAACGGATACTTATATTTTGAAAAAATTACGGCGTGGTACATAATACTAAATTTACAAATTCGGGACTTCACAATAAACTTCAACGTTTTCTTTATATTAAACAAAAGTTTTTTTGTGGAAAACAATGTTAATGATACGCTATCTGTGTGAGGACGTTTTTTTTGGTCTCGTACGATGTCCGCGTCACGGGCACAACAACCTCGTCACGAATAAAGATACTTTTGTGCTGTCATGGTGGTGATATTAGTCACCAGAACCAGATGACATTGCAGGCTATGTGAATAATTTACTACATTAGTTTATATTTTGAATAAAATCTGTTTGGTGAGAACGTCAACCTTTGACTTCGTACCCCTGAAAAAAAAGGTGTTAAGTTTTTTTATCTCTATGTACTTATGCGTTTGTCTAGTATCGATGAGTGGGTAGCCTAATGACAATGCAAAGAGAATGCTGTCTCAGACGTGTGTTTGTCAATTCGTTTTGACCTTTGTCTGATAGATCACTTCAGCTATTTCTAAGAACTATATTTTTTACTTTAGCTTGCTTAGTGAACCAAGGTTCAATGATGATCAGCTTTTGACTAATTTCTTGTGATTTGAGTGTTAGAAACTTAAAGTTAATTTACACGACACTTTCATTACGTAACGTACCTACTTAGATCTTTGTAACGTATATTTTATGGGATATTTATGTGATAAAAATGACTATGGGCAAAGGTTCACTTTTAACTCATTTTCATTTATTATTTTACTAAACTAGTAAATCGTAACTAGTAATATATATAATGGTTTACGGAACTAGTTTTCCATATTGTCTACAAAATAAATCTAGAAGAATGAACAGATGTTTTATAAAAGGATTGATTTGACCTATAAATAATTTACGATTTGGCAAAATCTCAGTTTAATTCCGTGACCAACTGACTAACCGACGCAGCTATCGACGAAAAAATCTAGAACCTGATTCATTATTTAAAAGGCATTCGTATCCCTTTGTCCAGCACTCTCGTAAATGACCTATAAATATTATTTATAAAAACGTTGTCGGCACAAGATTTTGACCCGTAAATTAATCGGTTGCTTGTGCGTCAATGCTCGTTATATTCATATTCCCGTCGTCTCTCACTCACTGTATAGACGGCTTATTCAACAATGACATTAATACAATATCAGGGGTTATCTCGTGTTTAAATATACGCAGAAGAAATATTGCAATGCTATTTTTGTAGGATAACAAACTTATCTCCTAGCGTCAAATGTAATGGCTTGATAGCAATAGCATTGTTTCTTTATTACCCTTCATTGTAAAGTACCTATAATGATGAAATATGATGTTAAATTTCAATTTTGGTTTTTTTACGTATGTAACATAATAATAGTAATAATCATTTATTCGCTCTTCACAAAAAAGGTTCCTTATTTCTAGGTGTAAGTATAAGTACTTATTAGCTAAACAGTTTTCTGAGAGCCTGGTGCCTGAGATAGGTTTGAAAAACCTGTATTACAGGTCACCAGGGCCCCACTCCGCGGATTATACATTGGATACTGCTAAACACATAAGTTTTTAAATTAAAGTTACATTGTTATTATTTTAATTCGTGGATAATATACCTTATAGTCTGTTAGTTTAACCTAAACATTACATATTGTGTCAATCAGTCAAAATAGTCGTTCGCTTTTTTTACCTGACTGCCAAGGAAGGGTTACGTTTGTCGCACGTATCTTGTATTTATGATAGTGTACTGTAACTTAATGTGGATATATAACTTAGACTTTCAACTCATAATAATAGCCTATTTAACTGAAGTAGAGTTTATTTTGTTTATAGTTTATTTAAATTTTGTTTCCTATTCTCAATTTTGTTTCGGTCTTTTAAGTGTATTACTATTAAATTGTCTATTTTAGCAGTCGGGTTTTTTATTTATTAAAATATTTGTTTTACATACATAATTTAGTAGCGGTGAATTGTTTGTAGCCATGCTACTGCTATGCATGGTTACAAACAATTCACCTTTGGAGCCAGCACATCAAGCTACTTCAATCTGTCAAATTTCTTTGATAGATTTTCAACTTCAATACAAAACAATAAGATTCATGTTCAATTGGGAAAAATTGACAGTTTTGGATAGCTTGACCTGTCATTTGTACTTACTTAACAAGAGTATATTTTGATTGTAGTGTTGAATAATAGTAATAGAAAATCGTCAGATAAGAACTCTTTAATACTTATACATTTAATGTTCCCTTATTTTGTCATTATCATGCCATTCATCACGGATATGTGAGTCATTAAACGGGTCATAATTACTTCACGGATAATAGTTCTGTACAATGCATTCTACTGAAATACCTAGGTTTTTGTGGCACAGTTAGCACTGCCTCAATACATTGTTATTCTCCATTCTACGAGGCTATGACGCCGTTCTTTTAAAATAGATAATAATTCCAATATTGAAGTAAAACTTAAAATAGACGACAGCTATTACACAAATTGACATTTTCAGCTGTGAATTATCGTGATACTTATGTCAAGAAGTACCTACAAGAATTTTCAACCTAAAAGTAAAACAGAATAGAACGAAATTCCGCAGAAAAGAGAGGGAACGCATTTTCTTTCCAATGTAACTAGGTAGCGGTTTTAGTGGGAAGAGAAAATTGTGTTTCAATCATGTTCCAATCGTAGTTATTATTATGTGGACAGCTGAAAATCAGCAATAAATTTTTATGTCTGCAAAGTGAGATGACGGTTATGGTTCAACCTACTCATGTGAAATATAAATCAGCAATCAAAAATAACATACCTACTTTACATAAAATCTGACAGATGTGCAAGTAGGATGCGCTAAAGATATTCTTATTATACATGCATTTATAAATCCTTCCTCATTGTGTCTGCTTAATTCTGTCGTGAGAACAAAGAAACATATTTATGAGATGGTGAAAGTAGAACGAATGATAATTCCTTCTGTATCGAAGGCTATCCAATTCCAAAGGTACCTACCGTTGAGCGAATCGATTCAGACTGCGCTACACCACTGCATGCCTCTGCATACTCCATGCCTAGTTTAGCAGGCTGACACCGCGAAATGGTAAAGTTGCCATTTTTATTATCTTAATTATGTAGGTATTATCGTTTTTCAGACAATCTAATTGCACAAACTGACGCAATTAGAGCCTCGGTTTCTTTTTATTTTGACGGTAAGAAACTTTGCACAAAAAATATGTTAAATAAATATTCTGTTATTAGAACGTGTTATATTTTTTACAAGCCACAAGTAAACTTTATGAATAGTATTGAGACTTTTTATTGCTAATTAAAATTAAGCTCCTATTATCATATTATTTAAACAAAAAAGTGTAATCCATACTGTCGATTATATAATTATTGTCCATAAAAAATAATAGGTATTATACAGGATGCCTCAGTAAGCGGCACGCGTGCTCATCACAAACGTGCCTTCAGCTGATAGGATGCAGGGCAAGGCCTCGCAAAGTGATGGGATCCCTGTCATGGTCGTGGTGAATTTCACGGATCCCATGACCATGACTATAAGGCAAGTTAAGGAAAGTGCGGTTTTTAGTCGGTACGAGTCCGACATACCCTGCCGCCTATACAAGATATCCCAGAAGGAAATGAGGGAATGAGGAGTGGTACAAAGGGAAATGTGGGATGTAGGATGTAGGATCTATTATAGAAATTATCACCATATTTAGAAAAAATAAGAATGTTTACGTTTTAGTTAAATTTTATGATTTTGTGAAGATACTATTCAACACAGAGCGCTCAAATTTGTCTGAAAATGATCAGTGCAGAAACGACCAAGAAGGTTATTAGCCATAGTTTTTTTTCAAATGTACTCGCTGGTTTGTGCACCTTAATGTAAAAACTACGTTGACTATTTATAATTAAATCGGAAAAACAGTCTTCTAGTCTTATCATAAAAAAATTAACCAAAATTAAAATTAGATAATTTGCTTTCAAAATATCAATGGGAATGTGTTTTGTTTTGTGAAAGAAATTCACTATCTATTGAAATTATAATAAATGGTTACGAGTCCCATACATAACGCATCGATTGTTCGACCCATTCTGCGAAATTTGATCTTCACCCGCTAAATTTGATGACCCCGAGGAACATTTCCTCGCCACAATGGCTTTAAGTAGACTAGTCTCATCTGACAGCTCGCATGCATCATTTTGTGTGGCTAGACCATACACGATGATCGGAATGTCGTTGCTCAGCATGTGCTTCTTGTTGTTTTGTCCAACATACTTAATTTCGATAGTCTGGGTGCTTCTCGAGCATTGTCTTGTTTAATCAAAACCAAAAAATCCACAATGTCACTGACGTATTTTTGAATGATGGCAGAATGTTCCACGTGCATCAGAACCATTGTACGCGTCCCTCGATTGTGTGCGGAAGTGTCTAATCAGCAGAATTCAGAGGTTGTCGGTGTCGTGGTGCGGGGAGCCAGCGACCACCGCGGCACGCGGCGGGCGGCAGGAAGTGGCCGGACGCGGAAAGGCGACGCGACGTGCCCGCCAGCGATCGACATTCGTACACCGTGGCCAGTATAACTTGACAGCCGGCAACATAGAGAACTAAATTTAAATGTACTCAATGTGACATAATGTTGATATACAGCTTTGCAAGCAGCGCCGCTTTCGACAGCCATGTAAAACAAGATACATGAAACGCCGGGCGATGCCGTCGGCTTCGTTGCAAGCCTACAAACATTATCGATCTGTCATTTGTTGACAACTCGACAAAAGCTTATCTACATTATGACGACAATCCGCTCCCAAACGTGGCCACGAAGTCAATCCATTTAAAACCATGCGCCACTTTTAAGTCGAGGCGTCGGCTCTGACGTACGTGGACCTAAACCGGTCGATACCAAATTAAAAGCGGCCATGTTTGGTATTACTAACTGCATTATAGTAACAAACTTCAGATAAGTTTTATTAACAGCCGAAGGAATTAAGTCGCAGATAATGCCAAAGGATGGAGGAGGAGGAGCTACCTGCTTATAATGACGTAGAATCGGAATATTGTTTTAATAATAATTTCTTTCTTTCTCATTTAAGCCACCTTGGGCCCAACTATAACATTGAAATGGGCCTGTGAGACTGTGTCTTAGAACATCCATAAGTCCATCACTTTTAAAACGAAAGGCAGCAAAGGACTACCCTAAGGTTGCCAACCGTACTATAATATATAGTTTTTACTGTATTTCGGGTCTCGGAAACACATAGGTAGGTGCGCAAAAATACTATATATTTTCAAAATACAAGAAGTGCAAATAAATATAGATTTTATAAAAATAAATAATTCACAAAATTTATCTTCGTCCACTTTTTCCGTTTTTATAAAATACTATTTCATTTTGAAGTGTACTATATTTTTTATAGCTTCGTCTGTTAAATACTATATTTCGCTGAAGAAATGTTGACAACCCTAGGTAGTACTTCCCCAGGTAAATCATTGTCAAGAAGTCCTAATTCGTGCTATTCTAATACCTAATTCACCTAAAACGTCTTCCAAAGAGAGGAAGACACTATCAAAACGCCAATGGAATCCTCGGAGGCAGCAAAGTGTGTGGGATTACCACACTAACGCCCCTGGTGGAATTTTCACAATTGATGTTAATCTTTCAGAGCGTCCTAGACTAACCAATTCCTATCTGCTTCATAACAAAATGTATGGTGATGAAATAAAACTTCTTTTTACGAATTTTATCGCGTTGTACTGATATTATTAATCCCGACTCTACCGGTTACCATGAACGCTCGAAAAACGTAGGAATTAATAATATTAATACAAGGCGATAAAATCCATATTAATATAACCAATAGTATATTAATATTGATTTTATTTTATATTAGTTTAATTTCAATGTCTAATATTCACGTAAATGTGAGAACACCGGGTTAGGCGCGCGTCGTCGGCCCATTTAGGGATCAAACTTCACGTTATGATGAGTACCTACCAATATTTTTTATTCAAACTTCATATAGTGTGAATATGAAGTCTGAATTAAAAAAATCGATTCAATGTCGGATTTGCCAAAATTGCCTACGTAATTAAGTAAACAATGGTGTCAAATTAACCGAAACCATCACCAGTGCTCAGGATGTTAAATAATATAATTATTAATATCTAAATATTCAAATAAATTAATTTGATAGTGCGCAGTTAATAATAATATAATAATAATAATATTTATTTCCAAAAACATTGTACAAAACACTTACACTACATATTAATGAAATTTAACTTTACAATATAACAGTGTTTCGATGAACTCTGGTACCCAAGGTAAGATTTAACTTGTGTTATGGGTACCAGCGTTCTCGGATTCAGGTTTTACACATAAAAGTTACATTGCAGGACGAACACAGTATAGTATAATTAAGTAGTAATTACTGAAGTTAACGTTTAAAAAGCCTCATAGAGGTGTGTGACAGTGGTGTGGTTGCGTATGTATGTGTGAGAGAAAGGGTATGTTTGTATGATTTTAATTGTGTTTAGATATAAAAATGAGTTTTAAAAAAAAGTTTTATTACATGTGTAAAAATGTATATTACAGAGATGAACATGTTCTTACAACATAATAATAATATAGCTGTATTAATTAACGATTACGTACGTTATTAACGTACTAATTTACACCTGTTAGATAACATTATAACCTATGCACCGCTGCCTATCATAAGAAACGTGTCTAGTTGCAGTGTTACATAAAATTGTGTAATGTAACGTAATGTGTATGTTTTCACTATCATCTAGAGATTTTCTTCCGGAAGGTTTTTACCTTATAATATATATTAAACATGCATATAACATATGTACAGTACCAGTATCAGTACATTGTGTCTGTGCGAAACCGGGAGTCTAGAACTAACATAGACTTAGTTTATAAAATTAATAAGAAAAATGACAGTTTTTTTTTTTGGGTAATACCGATACCCTGAGGATAGACTGGTTGTCAGGCTTTTTGGGCTTCTGACTACTACTAACCAATGTCATTGGTGTTCGTATGACAACCGGGACCGACGGCTTTATGTGCTCTCCGAAGCTCGGAGGGGTTTCGATGTGTTAAGAATGGTGACCCATCCACAGACTGACCGCGACTAGCGCAGCTTAACTTTGCAGATCGGTTGATCAGCTTAGTTATTACTTAGCCACGAGCCCCAATAGTACGATACTACTAAAAGTATGAAATTCAATCATAAAAAAATAAGCAATGTGTATGCAGTTGTATGAATATCATAAAATCTAACCTTGACCTCGAATAAACTGTGCTTATATCTAAGTATTAGGTAGGTACTTAGCAGCATTATCACTTTCATATACGCCGAGCGAGATCCACTGCTGAACAAAGGCCTCAATTACTGGTAAGTTGGTAACATGTCGCCTGCATGAAATTACTTCCAGTGACGATAACAGGGATAATTGAAAAGAAAATTAATTCGTGACTAGCAGTGGTACCTATATATGGTAATATGATAATATTTCGATGACGTTAACATATAAATTGCGCTTGCTTCTTGTTTCGAATTAATTTGCTAGAGCTTGTGGGCGGCGCCGGCGCACCAAGACCTTGAAACTGATAAAACCCTCGACTCGACCGAGATTACCTCATACAGTGCACAACGACATACTAAACACAACAAATAATCGTTTGTCCTTCGATCAATTTGGCAATAAGCTTACAAAAGCTCTATATTGACTTCACTAACGTGTGTAAGATGTATTTTAAAATGGGTGGTATTTAATACTTTAACTGTAAATCCCCTTTTTTCAATAAAAATATTCGAAATTAGCACCAAAAATACTGATTTGCACACTAAATTTGCTCATCAAAGTGTTATTATATACACTTTCTTGGTTTTCAGATTCGGTATCATTCTGATTTGGTTCTGGCGATGTGTGGTCACGGTTCTAACCTAACCTAACCGATATCTGTATTTTGCTGCTTAATCAGTAATTTTGTTGCTCAATCAGTACTTTTGATGCGCGGCTTATTATATTCCTTTTAAAATTGATGAAAATTATTCAAGATAATACCTAACTAGGTAAGTATTTTTAAACTAGTGTTCAATAATTTACGATTATTTTCAACACTATCAACATATAAGTTTAAGCTCCACCATAAGCTTAAACTTAAAATGAGCTTAACCCAAGCTAAATCATAAATTGTAAATACTATTCATTGTAACCGTAAATAACAGACCACCCCTGAATACCCCGAAGAGTTAGGTATATGGGGGACTGAAGTACCTACACCCACAGTTAGCCGGTATGTTTAGTTCGCATATAAATTGTACTAAAAACTGCTGTAAGTTGTCTGTTAATTTTATGGATATTGTTTCGGGTGATGCTTAAGCAGTGAGCCATACAAGGACTTGACACCTGTGATTTTATGGAGAAACATCATTTAAATGCTAACCCAAGTAATAAAACCGCTCCAACAACATTCTAGAAACACTGGTCTATCAAATTTAGGTGCGGCCGCACACAACGAACTTTACCGGACCTAGGTCTAATTAATGTACTTATTTACTCAGACCATTAAAATCCTTTTGCAATAAATACCTAACTACTTCCAATAAGCTACAGGATGTTATGGTTAGGATTGAATATTGAACATTGAGTCATACGATTTATGTGCGTATGCATGACTATATTTACCACCGCGGGCCCTAACGTCACATATTAAAATTTTCCTCATCAATGATCAAAATGTAAAATCCACATTGAAATGTTCGAACAATTCCTGTAATCGAATCCATCCATATTTACAAACCCCGAGAACCAGGTTTTCCCATTATTCCGGGAAACCATTGAACTATAGTAACAATATAACAACGCAACATGTTATTATAATGTTTATGAAGGATCAAGGATAACAAAAAAACAACAACCAAAGCGTTCGCAAGGTTAAGCTTACTTCACGGTTACACAAAACTCTATAACTTCTGTTAGAAAAACATTAGAAACAGTGCAAATCTATCTAAGAGGACAGGAATCATTTAATTAATATACGCTTAATTAAGGAGACTATACTAAACAACGCTAAAATAATGATAAATAAAGAAGTTGTGACGACAATGCTTACTTTGTCTTTGGAGGATAGGCGTCTTAGGTCAAGGAGCTTTTGGTACTGTCGGAGAGCTCGCATATACAGTCTGACTGGGAGCTCGGCCGGCAGGGAGACGGGCTCCGTCGCCGTCCGGGATGCCACCCCTGCCCCACTCATCGCAATCCAACACACAACACTTATTCTTTATTCATAAGCACCAATCGCCGTCATAGACACGAGCACCACTCGCGCGTCCGAAGTGAACGTTAGCTCCATGCAACACTGACGTATCGCGCGCCCCGCGCATGCGTACCCAGCATGCTACGTTTGCAAAAAAGAAACTACCAGTTATCCACGCTCGAGTGACTTTCCCTGCTTCATCGCCGAGCCGTTGACTGCTGGCCACGTTCATGACCCGCTTTTACCGTCACTGCAGCATTTGAAGAGCAGTACTGTCTTGAGATAACGCACGTGTCTTGCTTGCTCGAAGACAGCTGTAGACATTTTATATTTTTTCTCAATTTTATCTTTTTGCTGGATATTCGACTGGTGTTATATGTACATGCTATATACAGAAAGTGTAGACATCTATCAAGACGTTTGCCAATCATGAACACGAACATGTCATGAACTCGTGATGTAAGTTTTTTGAATTTTTTTGAATATCATCTCATAATCATCAATTATGAGATGATGTACTTATGTACAAGAAGTTGTACAGCTTTCCAAACAACTGTTTTTCTTATCATTGTGTTAACAGGCGTCAACTCGACGATTCGTCAATATTATACAATTGTTATCAGTAAAAACATACGATAAATTCATGTAGGTATTTAAATAATTTGGTATCTCGCCATTTATAACAACCAATCACTGGGGAGATTAGGGTACATATTTTTTTAATGGCTGCTAAATAGTGATCTTAAGTATCTTGACACATAAACAATGATACTCACCACAGATTAAAGTCTGTCGTTCCAAATATTAAATGAGGTACCTATACACGCTATTTATTTCCAGTTTGAGCTGACCTCTCAATGTACAGGCTTTCTGTACAATAAAAGGTCAGCTTTAAATACTGGAAATCAACCCGTATATGCGTTAAGTACTCATACTCATGCCTCTCAATTCTCAAGCAGTGATTTTCCCAAAACGAGTACTAAATTTGCAACTGAAATCAGAGGTCGTGGGTTCGACTCCCACAGGACACAAATAATTATGTGATGAACATAAGTGTTTGTGTTTGTCTGGGCGTTTCTTATGTATTAGAAGCATGTATGTACAAAAAAAATATAAGTATGTCTAGTACCCAACGTAAAAGCTCTTTTTAATTATCACTTCCCCTACGAGGAATATAAAAAGAAGTATTTAAATAACATATCGCAAAATATATAATTAGAAATACCTCTCCCTCTTGATGAATGTATGAATGAACGTAAAAAAAAACTCGAATAAATTCCGCGACAACGCACTCATAGCGCCTTTAATACATATTCTATTTTAGGATTTTCAGTATATTATGTACCATAAAGGTCTGTTATCATAATTTAAACAAAATTACATTTAAATTTTTGTTCGAAAATCCAATATAATATTAATTTTGTATTAAAAAAAAAACAGGTCAATAATGGAGGCGCAAGTGCTGTAAAGAAGTACTTTTTCCCCAAAGATTAAATCTTTGTTTCTCCCACGGTATTAGTGCAGTAATGGGTCATTTTCCGAGCAGGCGACGTAAAAAATATTTTGGTAAGTATAATAATCTTTGTTTACCAAGAGATATTAGCCGTTGCCATTATTAATAGGTATGGTGACACGCCAACATCACCGGATAATTGAATTGATTATGTATTGTAATAGGACGGAACTATGACGATACGCTATAATATACGTACCGACGTACAAACATTAACTAGTATACCTTGGGACTGTGAGAACAATCGTTCTTTTTATATCGACTACGTATATCTCTTGAACGATCGCCTTCGAGAGAATCGTATAAAACGGTTCATATTATACATATACATAATTATATGAAGTACCTACACAATACAAAATAGTAATATTGCATTGACTAAAACTTCTATTATTAAGCAAAGGAAAAATTCGACCGCGGACAGGATTCGAACCTGCGTCTTCTGGTTAGGTACACCAGACGTTATGACCAATAAGCCACCGCGAGTCTTGTCCGCGGTCGATAACTTAAAAATATTAACATGGAAAATACCAAAAAATACAAAAAGATACTTGTATTGTTTTATCTTTCGCTGGTTTATTTTAATTTTTAGCTTCGCTTCATTTAATATTTAACCGATCTGCCAGGTTCTGCGCTTGCAGCGGTCAGTTTGTAGATGAGTGAACATTCTAAACACAACGGGACCCCTCTGTGCCTCGGAAAGCAAGTTAAACCGTCGAACATCTAGGACAATCGTTAGTAGTAGTCAGAAACCCAAAAAGCCTGACAACTAGTCTATTCTCAGGATATCAGCAGTGCCCAGAAATTTTGGTTGCGGAGGTCTGATGGCAGTCGCTTTGTGTAAAATACTGATATATAGCCGCATCTGGTTAGTCTGGAAGCTGAACTCAACATAGTTGGGAAAAGGCTCGGAGACGATGATGACTCTATCGTATAATTATATTCTACAAAATGTAATCTCCACGTGAGTGATCATAATTTAGCCACAAGCCCCCTCTTTATACTCATTTTAAATATACCATGGAGTAGGTACTGTAGAGGTCGCTACCAGGAGTCAGCAAAAGACTGGCTGGTTTAAGAAGAAGTGATCATTTCAATTTGATTGTAGAATGTTTAGTCAAATGATTGATGGTTGTCACATAGAGAATTCCCTTGACCTTTGAAGAATAAAGTCGTAGAGTACCAATTAACCGAGAGTTTCTTTGAATAGCCTCCTAGGATCCCATCAGGGTCCTATAGTACCAACCTATAAGACAGAAATGATTCATAGATCCCAGAAAAAAAACATACCGCTGATGTAGGTATTGTATATGTAAGTACACTTTTTATACAGTAATGACTTAGACATTTAATTTATTGATATTTTATTCCAATAGATTTTTTCCTCTACTTTGATAATAATCTTAATATTAATTGAAATGACCAACCCATGGTACACATTATACAGATGTTGTTTTTTATCTTATTGTAAACAAAAATATAATAACCTTTATCGATCAGCTGTTCTTTATTTATTTATTCAATAAGATGTTTAATATATAATTTATGTTATAGGAAGTTTAATAGTAATAATTTTACTAAAGTAATTAAAAATTATCGCTTTTAAAAACCGTAGTACGTCCAATGAGAGCCCTTCTCTGTAAGTACCTAGTCACAAGCCGACTCTAATACCAATGTCGATAAGGCAGTTCTACGAGGTACAAACGAGACAAATAAGTATTATCTCACCGATATGATTTAAATTTCTAGTTATGTTAAAATCTATATAATATAAAATACCGGAAACAATTAGTTAAACACTGTTTACTTACTTGAGACCATATCTCCCTTGTCAACATAACCTCTCTTCACTGAAACGTGCACAAATTATACATAAAACATGAAAAAAAAGTGTCGCTACACTCGCCACTATTTGATTTCACTTTCGTATTGTATATTTTAAAGTATTTGGACGGAGGAGAGTAATATTTTATACATTTTGGGGATTAATATGTGGTGTAGTCAGCGCGTCCATGGTACGCTTGCACTCGGCAACATCCCCCCGCGCCCCGCCGCCCCACCACCCCGCCGCTTCCCTGTTCATCCCGATCTCCCGTTCACAGACTCACATAACCGTTACTCTTAAAACCGACAAGTAACCCCAGCGCCGTGAACATTCGGTTGATTATTGTCTTTGTTGGATTTCTCAACTTCGATAGAGCATTCAATTTATAAATTGGTGAATTACATTTGTGTAGTTTTAATTTTTCTTTCTTTCTTACTAATAGTTATAGATGTATGATTCATGTAAAAGTGAGATAATAATTATCATAATTAATTAGAGCTTCACTCAAAGAACCTATGTGATTACTTTGTTTAATGCTTGTTAATTTAAGTGACTCGAGTAACTAAATTTAAAATTAATGAATGTTTGTTATCGTCTCTTATAGGTTTTTATTTATTTTCATTCATTATACATTAACGCACCACATAGTTGGATTAGGTCATGGTTACTGACGTCAAAGCTTAATGGTCATTAGGAGAAAGTCATCATTAGATAAACTTAAAGAAGCTATGAAAGTAAAAGTAATTAGGTTAAAATAGTTTTAGGTGTTAAGTGATTACACAAAAGCTCTCTCATACAAATAAAGCTTTAATTTATTTCATAATTGAAACTTCCTTTCCCTAAAAATAACAAATGAATACAACAAATTGTTTTTATCGCTAATTGCATGTTGTGTGACCTTGTGCAAACTGCCTTTATTAGAATAAAAAAATAAACTAGATACTCCCAAACAAAAGACGGCTGCCGACTAGCATTAGCACTTATTGTCTTCTTATAATATGTTGAGCACGTGGCCAGGAGTTTAATATTTATCAAGCAAGTGGGTCTTATTATTAGAATTACTGTCAGAACCTCCCGCAAAGTCTATCTGAATGAACCTTAACCTACCTTTACTAAGCGGCAATCAAATGACATAGCTTGATTTATATTTATTGCTCTGATAAACATGCCAAATCCGACATTGTAATAACTCATAAAAATATTTATTAGCTGATAACGTCACACGGCTATTCGCGTTTACTAAGATTATAGGGTGACCACCCAGCCGGTCCCATTGTCTAGCTACAACGTTCTTGGTATAAGAAAATGATTTGACTTCGGAATCTATAAAATGTATAAAGTAATGTAATGTGTACTACGAATCTTTTCAGTGGAAGCCACGACAAATATTCAACGTTCTTATTATTTTCATGATTGTGACGATCGAGGCGTTTATTAAATTAAATAATACGAATTAATGGTATTAAAAATTAGCGTTGACTAGTGAACTGAATAGCTGTTTGTAGATACTGTAACAAAAGAACATACTATCTTAACGTATATAATTGCTAAATTAAATACAAATCTGCACACAGTAAAACGAAGTCATAGGTGGGAATATTCGCAATAATATTTGCGTAATAGATTTTCGGGGTTCCTTGCTTAGTTTCTAAATAACTCGTAATATATCTGTTAGATCAATGAAAACATCACAGTAGGTAAATGTTGTGTAAGTAATCCGTGATAGACCATGACTTTTTTTCAAATAGGTACATAATTATAACTTATACAACGTAAGTATATAAATGGATGAGTTTAGGAATGAATAGCACCATAATAATGTTTTTTCCAGGAATTTAACTGGGAGAAAATAAATATTTGTGTTTTTTTTTTCTAGGATATAGTCGCACTGAACTCTAGGACTATTCGTCCTAGAGTTCTCTACTCTAGTACCTACAATTTAAAAACCAAAAATGTTAAATAATAATCAAGGTAAATATTGTACCTTAAATATGACCTTGTAGATAGATACATAAACTCGTAGATATTTACCTTGTAGAAACGATAAACCTTTTTATTGGTTCATATTTAATCTTATACACGTTCGTTCAAATCAGTTTTTGAAAAGTTATACGTCTAGTTGCACAGTTCTAAAAAGTTGTACCTATGGAGAGGAATCTGGCAAGAAACTCTTTACTCAGCCGAGATCACTCTTTGAAAAAGTATTACAGTCTTCACCAGTACGGTCGTCTTTGGTAGAAACAACAAACTTGACCAGTACTTTTTTATTTTATCGTATGCCCGTGCTAAAATGTTACGAAGGTTAAATTACTTGACCACATAGCATTTGAAAAATAAATAAAAAGGTATGAGTAAACTGTTACATCCTCCGGTCACAAACAATATGGTCTAAAGTATCATTTTTTTGACGAAATAACTTAGATGGGCTTTAGCTAACAAGCATTATATAGTACACAATAGCATGGCATGGCTTGGGAGAGTTCCTGAAATTGTGATTCGAACGGTGCTAAATAGGCAACTGTTTATATTCCTAAACTTTACCATAATTAACTTTAAAATTCCCGTCAAGCAACTTTACCTAAGATATAATAACATATCTTGGTTTCTCTCAACTCAGTGAACTGTGTAGAAATAATGTATAAGTACTAAAACTTCCAAATATAGATAACTAGCTTCTGCCCGCGGCTTCGTTCGCGTGGAAAAGTTGCTTTTAATTATCGTTGTAATTTGGCAAATTAACTCAAAATTATAGCTTATATGTTATTCTGATGTAAAAATAATAACACTGTAAAGTTTCATCAAAATACGTTTAGTAGTTTTAGCATGAAAGAGTAACAAACATCCATCTATCCATCCATCCTCACAAACTTATCACATTTATAATATTAGTAGGATAACTTCGTAACTCGGCTAATTAGAAAAAGGAATGCAGTGTTTATTGTATAAACACTGCATTCCTTTTTCTAATTAGTTAAATTAATTATTAAAAATGAATAAATTATAATTATTATAGTTAAATTATTAATAAAACAAATAAATTGTAGAGAATCATCGTGTGCGTCATATAAAAACAATAAGTTGATAACAATTGCAGAATTCATTATTAGCGAGGTTAATCGGTCGTCCTGTTCATCGAAAGAGTTGTAACATCAAAAACATTGTACTAAAGTGTGACTGGTGTTTCCTCGAACGACCTAATCATATTATCCTATAAGGAACAGGCCAACCGTTATCTCTTTGTCGGCAGAGGATCACTATATCCTGTTTCTCGCTTCCGATTAAAAACCCGCTTGCAAAGCCTGATGATAAGAGAAACAATAATTGCGGAATTCCAATTGATGTATAATCCATGCTGAGTACCTACCAAATGGATGTTTATTGTGTGTTTAATCAAGAATTTACTTGAACAATTAAAATGCATATGTACATACCACGTTCAAAAAAGCATTAAAATTAACGAAACTATTTACACATTATACGGTTTAAATGAATTATTTTATTCGTAGACACATTAACCTACTGTGTTGTCGTTGTTGTAGTCGGAATTAATTAATTTAATGAAGACTTGTAGGTGCGGCTCTTTAATCATCATATTCCTTACCTGTATAATACTAGACATTGCCTGCAGTTTTACTCGTATCTCAAAGGATATTTTGAGAGAAAAGATAGCCTATGTCAATCCCCAAGGTCCAATCTATCTCTATGTCAAAATTCATCGAAAATGGTTCAGCGGTTTAGGCGTGACAACGTAACAAACAGACACACAGAGTTACTTTCGCATTTATTATATTAAATATGGATGTGAGTGATCATAAAAAAAAATTAAAACGTACTGACCACAATTCCGAAAATACAGAGACTGCGGAAGAGACAGAAGGGCAGAGAATGTAATGAGACAGGAGTGACAGGATGAGTGGCGCGTTATGGAGTCAGGATTCCATACCATAGTTCATAGTCCACCGATACGCATAGAATTGGGAGAATCATCCATGCCATCATGCCCTACGTCACTCCGACTCGAATAAGTTACTAGTTATTAGTATGTTCTATTTTGTCACATTTGCATAAAATTATCAAGTACCTAATGGATTTGGCAACAGTGCCTTATAAGAAGTGTTTTATCTAGAAGAGCTATTCTACGTAGATTTTAGTACAAATAAATGATGATATTACATTTTCTCGTGTCGACTTAAGTTGTTAGCGGTTTGTGACGTAAAATAAATACAATGTCGTTTTTATCCAAACAATAAGACATAAAGTATACCAAAACATACAACAAGGTAATTGAAACTGTGTCTATTAATCGGGGTTCGAATATTTCTGTATATTGAGTCACGACTTCGACATTTAGTGGCATTGTATTATATCGATTATCTTGAAGATCATGGGAGCCACAACAGTTCGCTATTATTGCTTGTTATGTGTAACAACAACATATTTCTGTTAGAAAGGTTATCGCTAATTATCGGTATATATTACATCTATGAAATGACGTCAGAATTATCTGTGACTGCATCGGAGTTCTGCTCTAATAGAACGGGGAGATCCTGTTTGTGAGCCTTTTTTTTATACCTCTAAGGTGGCAAACAAGCATACAGCCTGATGGTAAACGGTTACCGTAGACTATAGACGCTTGTAACACCAGGGGTATCACTTGCGCGTTGCCGACCATGTAAAACGAAAGAGGAATAGTTGGGTTGACAGTATAATAAGGGTCAAAGTCGGGGCACTACCAACACAACGTTTCCTCACGGAGCACTGGGAACCTTTCTCACCGTAAGGAACACAACATAGCTCAAAGCAGCGTTATTATATTCGATTTTCTGCAAGGCAGAGGTACTTCCCAGTCGGGCAGTTCCAATTTGAGTGGAATTCCTCCCACTACTACCTCCTCTCCTTCTCTTAATTAATTACATGGAACCTAAAACACAGCGGCCAGGAGTCACTAGCATCAACATACGTCTGATACATGTATCACTTAACAAAATTCTAAAACGAGTTTGTCTTAGGGTATCTGGTAATGGTGTGTTACGAACATAGTATTTTCAAAACTATACTATTAAAAAATGTTATTCGTGTTATCTCACAGTTGCAATCGTCATTTCGTGAAAAAATTGCTTTAAACTTTTAGTAAGTGTATACATACATATTTATGCCCTTGCCTGTACGTCAGTACACCTCGTGACGTGTTGGTATAATTATTATAGGTACCTATTATAATAATATTAAAATAAGGTAATTATTATAACTACATGATACTTATCAAATCCGAACCGGTTTAATTTTCTAAATTTAAATAGATCAATTGAAGTTTTAATAGTAGGTATCTTTATTGCTTCTGCTAATCTATTTCTGTCTAATAATAAACTAAGCGCCCAGTAAATCTTAAATCGTTTTTTAATGAACAATCATCTTTGGCAATATAAAAGATTTATTTAAACTTAATTCAGAGGTTCGGCTGTATAGCCCGACCCTGTAGGCGCTGACGTCAATAGCTTGCCGTGATCCACCTTCAGATAAGCGCGGACGCACGTTAACCGACTATTATTAAAAACTAAGGAGCCAATATCGCAAACCATAAACATTCAAAATTTGTTTGCCTAGACAACGAAGAAAATCTAGTAGCAATTACCTATAGTTATCAGAAATGATTCTATTTTATATTTACGTTAGTAAGTAACGGAGATAGCTGTTTATCTTCTGTCAATAACCTCGTAGGTGTGTCCTAGGACATGCTTACGTACCTATCATTACGTTACGATAGTCACTCGGGGACAAAGTTTGTATACAGTCTCCTCCAATCATCATCAACCCATAATCTGTCCCACTGCTGGGCACTTGTCTTCTCTTTGAATAAGAGGGATTAGGCTATAGTCCACCACTGTTTCCTCACAATGTTTTCCTTCACCGTTTAAGCGAGTCATATATATAAATTAATAATACGCACAAGATGGCGAAAATTCAAAGGTGCGTGCCTTGGATTCCAACTCGAGACCTTTGAATTGACAGTCCAATGGTCATATGACTAGGCTATCCCTGCTAAATATATTATTGTAATTAGAAATGATACAATCAACCCAACTGTGAGTCTCGATTAAACGCGAACACCTCATTTATTTCACTAAAAAACAACGGTTAAATTACATAATTCAACATTATTCGGGGTAAAAAACATTAGTGTGAACGAGTCCTTATACTGATACTTAATACTCTTGACAAAATGTTACTGTCCTAAAAAATATAATGGCGAGGCCGCCTCGAGGCGAGTTGAGACCTCTTTACATGCCGCACACATGGCTATGGGAGGTACAAAGCGAGCAGTGTGCTTACTCGCCTAGTCCAGCGATTAAAAGGTTATTCAATTGTATTGAGGCACGTGTGACCTGTTTTAGAGGTGTGTGAAATTACTAGTAAAGAATACTAACAGAGCTCCGTTTGTCCCTGAAAAGCCGTACACTAATTTAAAATAAGCTTTACATATTGATTAATTTATGTTAATTTGGTAAATAATATCTTATTGTAAACTGAAACAAATTCATTAACAAATAGCGCCACCCACATTACATTAACAATGGAAAAACGATAGCTCTGACGATAATCATACACCTAGTTAGATTTTATGAATAATAAACTAGATATACAACTGCCAATGATATGTATGTATACTCTTCCACGGTAATATTATCTATAATATTACCGTGACTTTTCTTTACCAACTCAAAAAAGTACATAAAAGCTTGTAAAAAAAGGACGAGGTTCTGTTCATCTGTATGTATTTTTAAGCTAGGATATAGGCAGGGCTTGATTTAAAGGTGTGGAGGCCCGGGAGCAACCAAGAGCTGGAGGCCCCGAAAAGTTTTAGCACGTAAAATAAAATCGTATTGTGGAGGCCCCTTCCTTGTGGATACTACTGGGCCGGTCCTGAGCCCCGGCTGTTCTGCCCTGCCTGGATATAGGTTCAGTATATAATGCTGCTCAAACTCCTTACCTTGCTCAAACTACGTGGCTATAGGAACAGGAAAGCAGTCTTAATTTTTAGTTGGTTAATATTCAATGAAAATGTTGACGTAGGTAGTACATACAAGACTTACGTAATATGTTAATAAGTTTTTATAGTAACTTGAGCTCTAACAGTATTAGGCAGCGATCGATCTACTATCATTTATATTGTCGCTAGCTCAGGTGGGTACCCTACCCAAGCCTTGACCCCGATACATAAGATGTCACGATCTTTCGCGATCCGATGTTTGCATAATAACTATATTTTTCAGGTATGCGACAGCTCAGGTCATTGATATTTCAAACTGTAAGGATAGAAGGGCAGGAGTCACAAGGAGCAACACCGTGCGTCACAACCTACTCAAAGGCGATTTGAGGTCATTATCGCCGCAGATCCCAGCTCATTTAGGCTGAGGCTACATTAGGCCGCGACGCGACCTGCGACACATGAGCGATCAAAACAAGTAAATGAATGCTCACGTATATGGCTACACCGTACATCAAATATTACTAGCGATCTTTGATTTCTTTATTATGCGATAGGAACAACATGACTGAAATCACGGCATCGGCTACATCAACATATGAGCGAAATTGAAGCTAATTTATTAGAAAATTTCTCACTTTCACTACTAGTTCAATAGTGCTGCTAAATATGCGTGTGGCTACATTATGCGTATAGTAAACCGCGATGGATGATTTGATCGCATTCTAAGAAAACGTCCGATTCAAATTGAGTTATTGTTATGATAGCGGCTACATTACATCTGTACTTCAGAACGTAAAAAACAAATGCTCGTCAGTTATATTATAATTAATTCGTTGTTGAGCATGTGTACTGTAGCCATGTCATCGCCGAATATACGCCGGAATTTCGCTTGCAATGTAGGCATACCATGTTTTTCTCGTTTCGCTCTTCCAGTCGCATCGCAAATCGCTGCCTACTGTAACCTCAGCCTTAGGCTGGAGGTGTACCCGCCGGCGCCCGGTGCGTTTATACAGATGGGGAGAGATGTGGATGAACCAGACGAAGCCTAATAATTATGATTCTTTCCTTAATCCGTAATGTGAAACCAAACAGCAAAACAATGTTCGTCCCAGTATAATCAATTGATTATACTCGGTGACCTAGTACGTAGATACCTACAGTAGGTAGTATGAAATTTCATACTACCTACTTTAAGTATCTACGTAAATACTATCTTTACTACAATAAATAAAGTACCTACCTATGTTATAATCATTAATAGGTCACTTTATTAATCTGGTAGGTATTTCCCCATAAATCGTAAAGTACCTTCTGAAATCAGAATGAAAGTGAAATACTTAATAAATATTATATTTCTACTAATTATTTAAAAAAAATGCAAATAACATTAATTTCCATCTGCTTAGGTATGTAAAAAGTAAATATCCTATCAGAAAATGAGTGCATAAAATCTAAATTACAGCTAAGTTTGTCTACAGATCTTGTAAGACAATTAAGTATACCAAACAAAGAGGAAAGATATTGAAACAATGCAACAGCATCAAAATATTAAATACTAAAAAACAGTTCCCAATTGGCTGTCGTACCAATTGGGAACTGTTTGAACTTGAAAATTTGGTCCTAAGCGCGAATGCAACGCTAGAGGTCCTGGTTTCGAATTCCAGGTCCAGCAGTATTATTAAGTTTTGCTATGTGATTCTCATTAGTAGATCGGAGTTTGGATTTGTGCCCGGATAATGGCAATAGACTCTCCCCTATTACATGGGACATATACATACCGGCGAACTGTGGATGTTTGTGGCGAGTTGGTACACCTCTGCTTAAACCTTCGGGGAATACAGGCGCAATGGTATAGTAACTTGATAATTTATAAATTAAGATATTTGATTTATATTTATCCAAGCTATTAAGATAATGGATTGGATAATACTAGCTTATTTACGTAGGTAGGTTTATATAAAGATTGTTCATGCTTTAAATGATACAGAATTGCACCCATTACAATTATCTCGATAGTAGTAATTGATGAAAACTTTGTTTCTTTCGTGGTAAAATATATGTATATAAGAAAAAAATAAAGCTAAAGGTATAAGTATGTAACCGGCATTGACATTATTGAAAAATTTTATAATTTCAAAGTACATACAAAGTTTAAACATGATTGTCTTAAAAATAATAGCTAATTAGAATTACGCATGCAACTGATTTAGTTATCTCTGCGGATGCAGTTTTAACTGGTTCAGAGTGATATCAGGGACGCAGTGTTGCCCTCGGTCACTCAAACAAGCAGGTCGCAGTATCGTGAACCGTGTCCAATAGTACCGGCTTCCTCTATCTCTCTATTACGATTGTAAGTAGGTACCAAGAACCCTCGTTTTTTTGCAGCTCAAAGATCAGAGTAACAGCGTCACAATCTTACGTATTACCAAGTTTTGTACTTTTTTGATTCTCACATTAATTTATTAGCTGATAAACTATTGATGGAACGGATGTCATCCTGAAACGACGACGACATCGGCGAGTTCTGACGCACTAACATACTCTATTGGTTAATAATTAATACAAAATTAGCTTTTAATCTTGTGTCAAACTATAAATGTGATTAGTTATTTGAACCGTTCGAGTTTGTGGTTCCAATTAATAAAACAATCTAAAGTTCTTCTTTTATTTGTTTGTTTTATATAAAAATACTGTAATAATTTCGGATTGATTGGGTTTTTGACAAATTGGTAGGTTGACCATGACTATAGGGCAAAAGAAGGCAAGTGCAGTTTTAAGTCGTCTGACATAACCTGTCACCTCGCCGTATTTAGACGATGCGAGAATTTTCGCGGGGCCGCGATACACATTACTGGGCCACGCGGTCATGGTATTATAATTGATCGATCATCGACGGCAATGTACCGCAGCTTGTACGATATTTCTCGCACCGTCTAAACGCGGCTTAATAGTCTATAGTCTTAATTATAACTTACGCGAGATAAAAAAAAAATGTGACTTACTTTAAATACCACGCATGACGCAACAAAGTGATGTAAATAAATAATAATTTATAAAACAACGAAAATACTAATTATATTATAAAAGTCAGGGGAAGGTTAAGGCCAGATCAGAACGTTCACATCGCGGTCAACTAAATTACTTGTATATAAAAAAAATCTATAAGAAAAGCTTTCAGCGTCGAACCAGCAGTCAGCGTCCCTACCAACCTGTGGACCAATCTTGCCTCAAGGTATTATCCAAAATAGTACAAATAAAAAGAAAAATAAAGTGACAGTTACGGAACTTCTCTCTTGTGTCCTAAATTTTCCACAAGTGGCAATATACTCGTAGTACTAAAAATATCCAATCAATTATCACGGTACCGTATTCTTAGCCCAACTACGTCAAACCTGTGACAACTTCTTTATTTATATAAAGTAGTCTCAAAACCAACAATTCAACTTATATTAGTCACTTATTATGGCTTTAAAAATATACTTAACTAAAATAACAATCATGCATAGTTCAAGCATCATGCTTCTCTATTCATCGTTCATCTGCTTAAATATCGCTACACATACAACAATTTTCCAAACGATTATTAATTTGTAATATTGAATTAAAGTAGCATGATCTTGTTACCATGTGAAGAACACGTTATAATACCGTGACGATTAAACTGTGATTTAATAAAATAAATATGGCAACTCGTACCTATTTTAATATAACTATGCCACGATTAATTAATTTGCGATTACTTTATTTTAAAAGCTTCTCCGTTAATTAGTATGATAACCTTTTATAGATTAAGGTGAATATAATTAATACCGTGCGTAAATAATTGTTAAACAAATTGGTGATGATAGGTATTAAACTTAACTGTCATCGTTACCATTTTCCTAGCTTTTTCCCAACGAAGTTAGAATCGATTTCCAGATGCGACTAAGTAGTCTACACGAAGCGACTGCTATCAGACCTATACGCAATAAAACTTCTCGGCGATACCAATGTCCTAACGATAGACTGATTTTCAATTCGTATGACAACTAGGGCCTCAAGTCTACTATTTTATTGTGTCATAATCGTCATATAATTATTCCAGTCTTGTTGATTTTATAGTGTAGGAAGACCGATGACCACGTGAGTCGATAATATGGTGAAGTGTGTTGGAAAGACCTGTATAAGATTGGCGCAAAACAGGGATGAATGGCGTAAAAAGGGAGGAGGCTTAAGTAGTAAGTCAATAAAAGCCGTGAATGATGATGATTATTGATTTTTGACTACCTACTTACTACTTAGTATCATTGAACGGCCATTCTGATACAATGAAAAAACAGACTTGGGCCCCTGGATTGACGGTTTAATAAAATAACAGTTACGCTCGCAAGGATCGAAACAACTGTTTTTCTATAGTCTCAGGGTCTGCTAATAATTGATCCTTGATGAGTTAAATTTATAAAATAACGTGTGCAATTATCCGAACCGAATTATTTGATTGGACAAAATATTTACAATCTCCAAGGTTCAACTACACTTATCGTGCAACTCGCTTATCGTACGGTGTGTGTTGTAGATCGTTTACATCAAGTATTCAAGACACTTCTGCCCCTTGGCATTATAATAAAATCCGAACCGTCTTCGATATCAACTAAAATACAGAAAAGAAAAACTGCTTTACACCATTGGATATTAGACCTAATTGTTGATCCAAACGTGAAACTTTTAAACTGTAGGTAATTAGAAATGACCGAAGGTTATCGTTACATAATGTTTTTATTTACTTATCTTGGGATGTTTATGTAGTATTTGCCGTATCGAACTATAAAAACGTATACTATTCAGGCGCCGGCGGCGTGCGCGTGCATCGCAGGAGACGCGGGTTATCTGGGCGTTCGGGCTCTTTCCACTCCGTGCTATCGGTTCAACTAATTGTACATAAGGACCATGTACACACACTTATAATTAATCCATATAATATCATTAAAAAATACGAATAACCCAATGCTGTCCAACAGGTTTTTCCTCAGAATGAAATTTTCCATTCCGTCGAAGAATATTTGATATTTTCCTTCAGTTTTGGCAAGCAGCCTCAATGTTTGTATGAGCTCAACGAGATATCATAAAACATTTGATTTATTTGCAACCGCAAGTTATATGAGCAAAAATAGAGGTACCTACCTACGTATTTGTGGTTGAAAATTCCCAAAACTGGTCATTTTTATAAGCCAAATCAAACTTTCCAGTTTTGCCTATGACTAATGGTAAAACATACGTTCTTTCCAAAATTAATGCTTCAAAACGCAAGAACTCATCAGACGCAAATGGGAATATTGATGAATTGATTTTTATAAATAAAGTACTAAACAGAAGATTGAGAAAAATCTATACCGTAATCATCACCCATTCAATGCACAATTTAGGCACTCGTTCTAATGAAAAAATAAATGCTCCGGAATCTATAACACCGGTGGAGTTGTTGATGCTTTACTGGCCCTTAAGGAACCTGTTTACGCGCCGTTTGAAGAACCCCATGTCATTACTTAAAGGGAAAACCTCAGCAAGGAGACCATTCCATATCGGAGGATAGGCCCTGCTCCTGAGGCGGATGGTGCGGTGATAAAAAGGTAGGTAAGAATACCTACCATCAAGTGTTATGTTTTATAACTACAATTTAATCTTACACAATTCCGTAAATGGAAACAATGATTGAACCCCAGTTCTCTTTAATGTTTCTGTATTTTAGTTTTAACTACAATTATAGTTTACGCATCAAAAATTAAGCACGGAGCATCTACTGAAATTACCCCTTGATATTAAAAAAATTCAATTGTCATTGCTTCCAAGTAGAAATTCTCTACAAAGTTGAGATGGGGGCATAATGTTAATAGTGTGCAATCTGAACAAAAAATTACATGTTATCACTGCACAGGCGACATAGTATCAGGAGGTGTTCACGTGGCCGAGCACGCTGGTGAATGTCATTGCCGTGATATACCTACGTTCTTATTGGTTTATGTTACTAGCCAGAAATCGTCAACAGCCTAACCTGTTTCAAATTACGTTGTGGTCTGTTTAGTACAGTCTAACTTATTTTCGTTAAACTTGTAGCAAGTTTAAATGCAAAATGGACGTATGTTCAAGTTCATGCTGGTGCATGATTCCAAATTCACAGTTAGCTTTATATTTTCTATGGATTTTCTTTTATTTATTTCTACGTTGGTTTAAGTTCTAGAGCCTGTATCAGGATCAAATTGCAGGTTTCAATCTTTAGGAAACCGAACGACTCTATCCAGAATGCAACTAAAGTATTACGTAACATATTGGAAATAATTAAGTACAATTTGAAGATTTTAATGAATACATTTTTTGGACCTCATCAGTGGACCATTTTGGACTAACATTATAATTATTGTCTCTCCAATTGTCTTCTACGAGACAGGTTCCATGTACATATCTACGCTTCATGACGATTTTAATTATTACACCCGCATTTCCCAAACGCAGATTTATCTAGTCACTTATAAATTAGTCGGCAAGCTACAGTTACCGAGATAATTACCTTAGAGACTGACGTCTGGTTCCATCACCATCGGGGCACGTGACACCGTCATTAGGTACAAGTGTACGAGCCACTCATGCAAAATAATAGTTCGTAATACTTGGATATCAACAGTTCATCGCTATTTGTCTATTTTTAAACAAGGTGGGTAATAAAACCGAGCTCTTATTGAGGATATCAAACAGACACGCGATCATTATCATTTTGTGTCTGAAGTTTATATGCCTGGGATTTCATAAAGTGCATGTTTTTGCGCGGACATTTCGTGGACCCTATAATTCTACAGCATTACCAGTAAGTAAGCTATAGTTTCGTTTATTGTCGTATGCACCTTGTATTCAGGGTAGAGTTATTTTGTAAATAGACAAAAATGAGTGACGTAGTTTGCTTTAATGAGTTATAATTTTTAAGTAGCGGTGCTGCGATGGTCGATTCTGATCTTTTTAAGCTTGAATGTTATACTTAGTTTCTTTTGTCAAAGTTTATTTAAAAAGACTGCCCGAACGCTTTATTACATAAATGACTTATTCTACATAAATTTTAACTTTCTCACTTTCTTTCTCCATATAAACTAACTATGTCTCACACTCCTCGTGCGTGTAATATTCTTAAAAAGGGGTACAAAGCTCGCTTCACGTATATACAATATTATATTATAGATAACGATAATAGGTAATGTTTTTTATATATACCACTAAGGTGGCAAACAAGCCTACGGCTGTGGTATGCGGTTACCGTAGCGTATAGGCACTTGCAACACCAGAGGTATCACTTGCGGTTTGGGTTTGGTATAAGCGTCAAAGTCCCCTCACTGCCGACAGACCGCTTCCTCGCGGGGCACTGGCAACCCTGCTTACCGTAAGGAACACAACACAGCTTAAAGCCACTGCTTTGAGCTGTGTTGTGTTAGGTACTTCCCGTGTCTGGAAGCTCCAATTTGAATGGAATTACTCCCACAACCTTTATTAAAATTTTCGTGAGAATGTCTACGTTTATGATGTAAAGAATTTATTTGCGAGCTGTTACACGCGTTGTTGCAATCTCTAGTTTCCCAATCTCGTAGGAATTTCCTAAAATCCCGTTTCGTTAATATAGATACAATGTTACAATAAGGAACTTCTAAGCAAATTTTCTTGGTTTGAACTGTGTGTTGCCATTCAGTTAGAGTTTTATCAAGTACTCGTAGATTGAGAGGACTTAAATTTTTCTTAAGAAGTAAACAAGTCTAAGAATGTAACAAAACATTCCACTCGGTGTGACGCAAAGCTTAAAGATAGTTTGGTAAGTTGGTCATTTACGGGAACATTACGGTTGATTACGGTGTCAGACGCGTTCCTAGACAGGCCGCGACCCTTTACTTATCAGCACGCGCGGGGCGTAATGCGCCCGCGCCGTCTCGCGACCCTGACCTGCTTCATTGAAAGTAACATTTCGTTCCCATTAATTTCTGAAATCAAATAAAACTAAGTACCTACTTACATAAGTATTTATAAATAATTAAAGATGTAGGTATGTTCTTATTACATTTTATGACGCACGTGGAACTACAATCTACGTAAATTATTATTTAAACGTTGCAGCTGTAAATACCAAAAATAAGTAAATAATTTAATATAGTACTCTCACGTATTTTTAGTTCGTAGCGTTTGCATTTAGTATGAGTCATCAGTAAATAAGTAGGCACAATGAGGATTCCGAAAACTCGAAAACAATGGTATGTTTAACTTTGACATGCTTTAATATTTCAAGTTAAGGTGCTGAATAGCTAGTTACCATAAAGTAAATTAATTGAAATTCTTTTGAGTCAACAACGCTTGCTGACGCACGGAGACGTCCTTAAAAATGTCTAACACTAAAGCAAGCATAAATAATAAGATGCAGATAGAATTGTTTAATTTTATAAAGTAACGTAAATGAAATCAAGGACTTTCAATGCAGATTATTTTCTAGTAATTGCGTAGATTATGTTCTATACTGTGGTAAACTAGGTGTGTGGTGTAGGTACAATAGTTTTGATTTTGTCTTTTTGTATTTTTTGGCATTTTATATGCTAAGATTTTAAAGTTATTTAGCGAAGTAAAAATCCTGCCCGCCGTCGAATTTTTCCTTCACTAAATAACTTTATAATCTTTTTGTTCTGATAAAAACAAAGTTTTATATTTCCGCGAATAGTCCACTTTTCAGAAGTTTGCCACGATTATAATGGACTTTAAAAAAAAGTACTAAAAATCGTCATGGAGAGGCGACCTGGGTAGGGGTATATCGGACTCGTACCGACTACAAACCGCAGTTGCCTTATAGTCATGGCCATGGGATATTTTTTTTTTTTATACCACTAAGGTGGCAAACAAGCATACGGCCCACCTGATGGTAAGCGGTATTACTATGGATCTGCAACTTGGTGTCTAAAATTTCATTTTTTTTGGACGACTTCGAATATCAGACTGCTAATCGTGGTTATTTTTGTGATGAACATATAACTAAGTGTTTGTGTTTGGTTGGGTGTTTCTTATGTGTTATTATAAGTATGTATGTACAAAAATTAAGTATGTATGAGTATTATATTATAAGCTCTGCTTAGTTTGGGACTAGATACTATTTATTTACTTATTTCGAATTTGGAAATAAAATACAATTTTAAAAACATTATGTAGTAAAAAATATATAAAAACAACGTCATCCATAAAAAAAGTTAATTTATAATTAGTAATAAATTAATCTTCTTAACGTGTCAATCGCTAAGGAATAAATTTAAGATTACATATGTAACTTAAGTGTTACTATAAGTTACCTTACGTGGAGCCTACGCTCACACTTGCCCGGCCCAAAACTCAGCAACGCGAATTACGTCCGCCGACGTGGCCATCAGATCCTCGCGTATACCAGTAACAGGGCATGCCGGGAAAATGGTAGGTGGGCCATGTCTGCGGGGAGACGCCGTACACCCATTAAGAGCAAAGGCGTAGTATGTCTTGGGGTCGGAGCCAGTTAACGACTTTTCCAAGTTGGCCACGGTAGCCTGTGTCCAGGTGGAAGGTTACGTCGGAACAGTAAAGAAATCAGGGGGCCTCAGCTCAAAAAATTAAGAATTTGTCAGATTAACCTTTGTGTAATGTTAGACGACACGTTTGGCGTAGCGGTTGAGCAATTGGCTTCTGGGCCACGGGTTGTGGGTTCGATCCCCACACTGAACAAATATTTGTATGATCTAGGTAGTTGTTTCGGGTCTGGGTGTATGTGTATATGAAAATTTGTGTTTGTAAACGCACCCACGATACAGGAGAAAATCCTAGTGTGGGGCAACTTTAAAAAAAAAAGAATGCAAACGTCATTATTTACCAAACATTGCAATCGCCCTTGTTTCACTTTGTGGTAGGACTAATTAAAAATTCGTAAAGCGTTAAGTGGTCTAAATTATATTGACAAAGTTGAATGATTGTCTCTGAACCAAGATAGATAGTTGAAAGTTAATACAGACATTAATACAATTATGTCCGTCCTAAGGTTGCCTGGAAGAAATTGCAATTAGCGATAAGACCCATTGTATGTTTTGTATTGCATCAAGTACTTTAGTCGTATTTATTATTATGGTGTACAATAAAGTATATTTAAAATAAATAATAAGTCTGCAATGTAGGTAAAAATCGTTATAGAGGCGCTTTGTCAGTCCAAATACTTTCGAGGTGATCGTTAACTAATCAGAGTACAGGGGCCAGCACATGGAGTTACCTGTCAAATTTCTTTGATAGATTTTCAACTGTAATACAAAGCTATAAGATTCATATTCGATTGGGAAAATTTTACAGTTTTGGATAGTTTGACCTGCTGGCGTCTGTACATTAGAATAAATAATATTATTAGTATTTTCAAAAGCTAATGATTGTTGATTTCAAATTGTTTCAATAAATGTGTTATACTAACTCTAAATAAGTCAATTGAACAGTTCCTAATATAACCCTATTTGTAGCTACCTAGTCAACTTGACCAACATGAGTATACCTACAACTTAAAATCTCTTCACATGTTGCTGAGAAATTCGTAAGATACATAACAGCACGTCTGTATTCCCCGAAAGATTCGACAAAGGTGTACACCCACATTTCGCCGGTATGTTTTAAGGCCCATGTAATAAGGAAACTCAAACTATGAGCTGCTACTGACTGATAATTTCATAGAAAACGGGGAATCAACCCAGGACCTCACGCGTCCGTCTTTATTTTATGTGTCAGTCAATGTTCAGTTTTAATAATTAGATAATCTCTTTCAATCATATATTATATACCTATCTTATTATTAAAGTATCAGATTTCATCACTGTATTAAAATAATTATTGGCAAAACAAATCATCAAAAAAAAAACTTTAATCTATACTTTCAAAATTTGAACACAGCAGAGGTCATATCACCAGAATCAGGTTTCATATTTTTGGAACTATGTATAACGAGTTTTATCTTAAGTTTTTTGATGGAAATATCTTGTTTTTTACTTCAATAGAGTCTGTTAAATTTTTAAGTTATCATTTAAATCGGTACTGACAGGTAGGTACCTCATTTTCATCTTAATTATAAATGTATGTATAGTAGGTTGATGGAATCTTTTGTAACTGTCACTTAGCTGCGTTTAACAGCCAGATAGGCTAATTCTACTAGCAGACTTCTTAGTAGAATCAGCCATCTGGTCTTGACAGAAAAATCTGTTGGAGAGGTAAGGGTCACAAGATCTAACTTCGCTTTATAAAACACAGATTGGAATTACTTAGTCCTATAAAACAACTGACACAGTCAACAAAATCTTTTACCTTTTTTGTGTAGGTACATTACTCGAACTGAACCTGACAGGGGTGCTCCTAACATACCTACTACGATACTTTTGCGACTCAAAATGAATAATTACATATGCGTATCGATAAGATTTTATTATGTATGCGAGGTATCCGATTGACGTCAACGGCCTCCGCTAAGGAGGGGACGTGGCGGTTGGTTGCCTGCGCAGGCGTCGTTTATGCTGACAACCCACAAACGGACATTTACCTCTTAATGTGGAGCATACTTCGAGACTATTCAACATAAATACAAATGATATAGTCTATGATTTATTCATAGATTTGTTAAGACTGAAGACGGTAGATAGATTTTCAAATTATTTGTAGTCTTGCTATACGAGCAAGCCTGGCTGGATAGCTAGTGACTGACCCGATAACGATGTATTGTAATCATGATGGTATTACTTTTGGGTACGAACTGAGAAATCACGGATCTGATATAGGTTATCACTTACCACTAATACCTACTTAGTTCGTGGATTCAATTGCCAGAGCAGAGCGATCGTATTTGTTGTCGCCTCAAACAGCCGTTACAGTACAGCTGAGATTACAAAGGTCTCATAAATCTAGTAGTAGGTACGATAGGACGCGTGTTGACATGCTGATAGTGTAGGATTATATTAGTATTGCTCACTTAGAGTTATGGTGGTCCGTTATCAGACGGTTCGTGTAAAACATTGATACTCAACCGCAATGGTTTAGACTGAAAGCCGACCCAAACCTAAGCAGAAACAAAAAATCATATAAATAAGGTAAGTGACAATTAATAATTATGTAATTATCAAATCCCTTTCCCACGGTTTTCAGGGTTTGTAAATAAACAGAATTGTTTTGAGAACATAGCAGAGGTTGATGTTCAATGAGTGATTATGGAACAATACAATCGACAATGTTAGTGCGTAGAGCAAACAAAACTCTTTGTTTGCTTGTAATGCGATGGGAAAAAATATATTGGAGCAGAATACGCAAATCAAGGTGAGATATGAGACACATTTGATAAAAGGTAAAAGACAACGATGATATGTTGCAATCACACTCTCAAATTATTGTGAATATTTTAATTAAAATAATATAATTCCAGATCGCATTGTGTCCAATATAGACTCGAATGTTTTCGGACATTCGATTTCAAAATTATACAACCAAATAGATATAGATAGAGTATTTAAGAAAAACAAAATAGCGCCTAAAAGGCCGCCACAGCTAGAGGTAGTTAGTAGTAGAGGCCAAAAAATCTATTCCAGTCTTATAATATAAAATCTAAATACAACTACCACTTACCGACTAATTAATACAAAACTTAATGTAAACCGGTCTAAATTAGAATTATGTAGATAAATTTACACAAGAATCCTTAATGGAAACGACTACTTTGGAACTGTGCACCTAGACTCGACATTTCATAAGTGCCTGTATATGGTTTATATGAAAATAAAACTATTTTGATTTGATTTTGATTGATTTGATTTGAATGTATAACGTAGGTAAGGGAAGTCAATGTGAGTCGATTTTGCCGATTTTTCTACCCACCGTCGTCCTAGGTTTGAACCTTCCTTCTCCTTACCTTGAGTGTAGGTAAATAAAGTAACATGTGCTGGATTGCGTTGGATTTATTTCATCATCATCGTCAACCCATATACTGTCCCATTGCTGGGCACGGGTCTTCTCTCAGATTGAGAGGGATAAACTGTAGTCCACGACTCTGGCCTTGTGCGGACAGACTTCACATACCGTCGAGAAAAATCTCTAAGGTATGCAGGTTTTCTCACGATGTTTTCCTTCAGCGTTTAAGCAAAATTTGCTTAATTTATTTTTATTTAAGTCTATTAACCCCCCCCCCCCGTCTTACCGCAATTTTATATTATGATTTCTTGCGAAAAAATAACGTAATACTTCACATTGTAAACGCCTCACGTTGTTATTAACTGACGCCCCTAAAGAACAAAATGTGAAAATGGGAAATTCCCTCAAGATTGGGAAAAGAAAATTATCGCGGATAGACATCTGGTCCTTTATAAAATCATGTTGAAACAGTTGGAACCAGTTGGAAAATAAATCATTATTTTAAATTGCGTAATTAGTCACCGGACGTATTTATGCATATTGCTCTGATCCGTCGTGCGCAAAAAAATTAGTTCAGTTCGATTTCAATCAATTCCTTATATGGCGCTGCTGCTCCAATAAGCTTTTATACAGGTATATCTACTTATAAAGAGCTTCTCCTCGGGGCTAATTAATAACTACGCTGGTTAAGTAAAGTAGCGCTAGCCGCGGCTAGTATGTGGATGGGTGACCATGTATACCAATTCGAGACCCCTCCGTGCCTCAGAGCGCACGTAGAGCCGTCGGTCCCGGTTATCATACGAACATCTATGGTAGCATAGATGTTCGTATGTTAGCCGTTATTGGTAGTCAGAAGCCCAAAAAGCCTGGCAATCAATCTAACCTCAGGATATCGGTATTACCCAGAAACTGTTGGTTGCGGAGGTCTGATGGCAGTCGTTTCACAAACACCCAGACAAACACAAACAGTTTATGATCTAGCATAAATATTTGTGTCTTGTTGATATAGAATCCATTGTAAATTCGCAAAGGAATTGGGTAAAATGGAATTAACGCGGATAACACCACAGGGCACAGCTTGTTAATAATTGGATAATGGAAGCTAATCATTCATGCAGTAAGGGCCTCATTGCACGTCATTAGGATCGCACGCGCAGTGCGCCATAAGAGAGATCCGTCGACATATTGTAGATAGAGGAGCAAGGAAGCCGACGTGACCAGCCTACTAGTGAAGCTCCTTACGTAGGCTTTTCATTACATAACTAATGCAAGAGATATATTGACGTTAAACAGTGCCAAGGAGGAAGGATTTACGCCGCTTAGGTGCTTGCATGATCGCACAAGTCATTACAATAACAACAATTCCGTAAACATATATAATGAAAACGGAGCTTATATTTTATTAATCGCACATCCTAACGCTTTATTCAAATCATTACAAGTCTACAATGATTATACACTTGGTATGTTTTACATGGAATACTTTACCGGTCCTTGTAGTCCGGGTACTGGACCAAGTCTATGGGGGCGGCCTCTGATCAGCAGTGGACCTTTTGTGGCTGATATCCTGATGATGAGATGACAAAAATAGCCTTCCGCTATAATTTACTTCAGTTATTTTTGCAGATACAGTGTTTCACTTAACATAGCTACGAGTTACGACTTAGGTAAAGCCGGTCGATATTATGAAACTTAAAAAAATCGTTCTTTATGAGCTAACCAATAATAATATAAAGATATACGAGCATTACATTATATTAAACTTTTAGTAAAGCTTAGTGGTATCACATCATATAAGTAGGTTTATTTTTTTGGAATAAATTGAAGAAGCAATATGGTGAAACCTCTTTGGGTAAAAGAAACCAATTGAATAAAGAAGCTGAAGCTGGAGTAATTACTCTATGAAAATAATTGATTTAAGACAGTTCTAAGTCAATGATAAAAGTAGATATTTAATATTTATGTTTGACCAACTTATAAAACGCCCTAAAAATACCTATACCAATGTTAATACAAGAAAGGTATCAAATTAAGAACCTCCTTTTTTGAAGTTGGTTATGAACATTAGTGTCCAGGCTATAATTTTACAACAGTTTGGTAAACATTGAACTATATTATTTATATGATTGTCACGTCGTCCAAACCTACCGTGACATTGACGTCAGTAACTGAAAGTGGAGATAATATTAAAAGATATCGCTTGGTGGCTTCACTTATCGCGATGCCATCAGCGATTTCGAACGGGTCATGCGCTGGCGCAACGTGTGGGATTATGAAACTCAGCAGTTAGTTTGACGTCAATAGCGACCGCTACCCTGCACTTTCTCCACGAAACGAGTGAGCGATGTACACGAACAGTACAAAGCGTGAGAAAAGTTAGTATTGTGTATAGTAGTGTTATCGTGTTTGGGATCAGCTGTCTTATTTATTGCTTAAATGAGAATTAAACGTAAGCAATGTCAGGCCAAACACGTTCGTATAGGTTCAACATGCAGTCAAAAACTTTTTATTAGGATTATGGTATTAACAGCAAGTTTTGAAAGTCAAACAGTTAAATCATTTTATTGAATTTTCCTTGAATCACGTTTTATCATCGGGTTTTCTCATGTATGTTTTTGTAGAAAATTTTATCTTTCCTTCCTAATAATTAACATATAACCGTTTATTTCGTATCTGTTTTAGTATAAAGTGAGGGGCTCGTGGCTAAGTAATAACTACGCTGATCAACCAATCTGCGAGGTTAAGCTGCGCCAGCCACGGTCAGTCCATGGATGGGTGACCACTCTTAACACATTGAGGCCCTTCCGTACCTCCGAGCAGCGAGAGCACGTAAAGACATCGGTCCCGGTTGTCATACGAACAGCTATGAAAATCATTAGTGGTACCTAGTTAGTAAACCCAAATAGCCTGATAACTAGTCTATCTTCAGGATATCGGATACCTACGCAACCCGATTTCCGGGTAGGTAATACCAAGGTAGGAAATTGGGTTTCGGAGGTCTGATGGTAGTCGCTTCGTGTAAAATACTGATATTCAGCCGCATTTGTTTAGACTGGAAGCCGAACCAACTTAGTAGGGAAATGGCTTGAAGGGTGAGTCTTTTTGTAATGGTTCGAAAATCAACCTCCCTATCTTGAATACTGAAAATTCTGTTATAAGTACCTATTTACATATATTACGTATAAGTGGTATTCTACTTTCTGCCTACCCCTATGAGAAAAATTCGTGTGTATGTAATTATAGATATAATATACCTATGTACTTAATATTTATTTTTGAATAACTAAGAAGTAATCAGTAATAGGTAATTAACTAATACGTGTCAATAATTATGTATATGGATGGATGTCAATTTTTATACTTACTTACCTAAAATTTCGATAACGTTCCATAATAAATTAAACAAGCCTTGTTGAAAATTAATGTGATTGGAAGATTTTATAGCGAAGTATAAACATATAAATATCGTGAGAGTTGCAAAATTACTTTTATGGCCACAGTTTCACATTATTTACTGAATGGAACCAGTTGCTGACGTCAATGGCCAAAAAGCTGGTTCTAAATATGAAAACACCGCCTGCCTAATGTTTTTGTTTTTAGTAGTTAAATGCGAATATAACAAAAAGTAGATACATAACAACGTAGATTGATTTTAATATGATTTCCATTATTTAAAAAAAAATTGATTGCGAAAACAAAATATTTTTCGAAAGAATCCAGTGCTAGTCCGAAGAACAAGGAAAGGAAACCATCAACTATTTTGATATTAAGTACTTTAATAATACTTCTACGAATATATATATCCATTAGTAATAATTATATTATATCCTTCCTTCAAAAAAACTCAAGAAAAAATGTTTCGTCTATAAGTCGTCTTCGACGGGCATCCGACGTTTGTTTACTTCATGGGTACTCGCGAGATAGCATGACAAATAGGCACGAAATAGGTCCACGTTGAAGAGAAGCGGATCCACATTTATTCACAATGGTACCTACATTGATCTCTGACACCAATAAATGAGGATTCTGAACTAAATAATGAGTCATACTTTAACAAAGAAAGCAGGATGTATGAAACCATTGCGAAAGTGCGCATTTATGAATCAGATACTAAAGTATTTTGTTCTACATTATGGTTCACTATTTAAAATATTCAACTGTGAGACAAGATTGGATAGGTCGACGTTAATTTAAAGAAAGTTCGCAATATTATTTCGTTGAAACCTCTGTACAAGTGGAGTTTGTTCAGATCAGAGGCTTGTTATCTGCGCATAGCTGATAATTGATAGGCAATAACCCCACGAACGAATGTTAGAAGTTGTCACGGTAAACCCGAAAGCTGATGATGGCGGGACAAACTTGATTTCACTACTAGAGTTGATTGGAGAAAGCTATCGAGCAGGAAGAATGGAAGGAGAAATAGGAGGAGCACGATTAAAAATAATAAATTTAAAAGAGAATGACATGACAACTCTGCGGTTGGTACTATCCTGAGAAACGTTAAAGGGATTCCAAGAGATATTATTACGCATCTCTACATAGGTGGGCTGGACGATTACAATGTAACAGACAGACCTTTACGAGTTTAATACGCAATTAATATGCACGAGGTATGTGCGGTTTTATGAGGAACCTCAACCATTACGAAGATAAATTAAATAGAATTAAGTAGTTAACACCCACCCACAAGATTTTATACTGGGGAATATGTTTTCATGTAAAGTAAATAATATTATGTAGCATGCAGCCATTCAATAACCTCAAGTACAAAACCTTAGATTTCAAAGAATACATAATTATATAAAACATAAAAATACTGCTTAAAAGTATGATAAGGTAATTTTAAAATTATACCTATGCATGTGAATTCGCCCTTGAAAATTAAGCTGCCATTTAAAAACTAGCTCTAGTTTTTGCTAGTAAAAGAAACTTAATTACAGTACCAAGCAGGATAATAGAACACAAATTTAACAAAAGTGAGGAAAATTAAATTCCTCTAGTTAAAATTACTCTCATTTTTTCTGCGAAGCAAAACAATGCAACCATAAACTAATTTAGTCCTCTGAGTATTATATACAGTGACACTTGCCGTGTGCCCGACCTTACTGATTTAGTCGCGATTAAGGCTATTACATGTTGTTAGCAATTCCAGAAAAGGCACGTCATATTTATTTATAACTCGGACACATTTATAAACTCTTAAGCCCGTTAGGGTTATCACTTATCACAATGGCTTTAACGTGGTAAGGTGACTAAGAAAAATAAGATAATCAGTTGCGGAAGACCACAAGCTCTGTAGTACGCAGTACAGTCATATCTTACATCGAATCGCCTGGAGAACAATCTAGATCCAGAACACAGTCATCGTCCTCCTGGCCTATCACCAATCGATCGGCGTAGTTCTTTTCCATCGCCGGCATCACACATACTTCCCTTCTTACCAAATCATCTTTCACGTTAACCATCCTTTCCTAACACAATAAATGAAGTAAACTTAGATAATACAATGATTTTGATTATGAAAAATTCTGATAGTTAATCAAAAGTGGAAATGGTTTTTATAAAGATTCGAAAGAAAACCCCATTCACATGACATCATCCTCAGCACAAAACTTATTTAAAACGGTGCTGTTTCTTTAATAAATTGTAAAAGTCCTAACTACATAAAGATTGCACTGCACTTAATGATGAAATATTGTTTTTACTGTTAGTGTTTCAGAAGAATACTGTTTTGAAACGACGATCTGCTGAAACAATGTGACGTTAGTCAAGCTAACGAAAACATGCCCGAATCTTCAGATGTTTTACGATGTGCATTGAAAATGTATGAGTATGATTGAGATTATTCTAAGAAAGATCTAAAAAACACCATTCATTTCAGTTCCTTGAAAGGGATTGTACTTAAAAAGGTTTTTGACTCAACTTTTACGGATTAATGTTTGTTATATATGCTTTAAATGTTAAGATCAGTGTAGTACGATGTGATATTAGATTTTTTTTTTGAATTAATTATTTTTTCACTTTTAATGTTTTATATTATCACGGTAATTTAATTTTTGTATTGTTGTAAATTGTATTGATCATTGTATACTAAGGTTATAACGCAACTCAGTTCTTCTACTCTAAAAAGTTGCGAAATCCATGTAAGACCAATAGTCGGTTAATTAAAAATCTTATCTGTTTAAAATAAATAGATTGACTTGGCCATCACATGAAAACACAATGTATCTCACAAGCATTACATAATTATTATGTTAATTAATTAGATTGCTTAGTGCGATTGCTCGACTCGGCGGTAACTTTATAACTACTATTTAGAAACCCTATACCTAATACGCCATACATTGTATGTGCGGTGTTAACCTTTAATTAATTGTTACACTTGTAAGTGTGCTTCAGCTCATAATGTGTAAATGTAGTGTGTAAACAATTTTTGGTTAACCTAAATAAATAAAATAAAAATAAAATACCTGACACTGGTTCAAGGTGCTGAACAGACAACGAAAAAATCAATTTACTTAAAATTTATAAATTAAAAGAAGGTCAAAAATGCAATAAAATATGTAAAACTACGAAACAGTAAAGTCAATTAGGAGACTTTGGTATTTACCTACTCTCAAGAATCTAAATGTAAGATCAAAATATAAATAAATTACATTTAGCCTCATAATAATTACATGACCACAATTATTATGCAAAAATAAAGTCGTGGCATTAATTAGAAAGATTTAACATAACATTAAACATAAAATATCATCACACCTGTATTCCCCGTCGAGTCAGGCAGAGGTATACCAATGTACACCCACAGTTCGCGGGTATCTTTATTTACCATGTAATTGAAGACGAGCCTAATGCTAATGGCCAAACCAAACCAAACCAACCCAACTCCAAATTCTACAAGCCCAAAAACACTGCTCGTCTTTCTAGTCGCACCCAGGACCACTAGACTCGGTAACGAGGCAGTTAAGGAAGGCAGATAGATAAATATATACCTATCAGCTTTTTTATTTAAATGGAGCCACGCACCAAGGAGTGTGTTATATCAAATTTAGCACACTCCTTGGGTTGAAACTATCAATCATATTTAGATATTAAAAAACCATTAGTTAGTTCAGTTAGAATCGAAGATATAGTCCGGCAACTAGACAATAAGTGGACGAGGACAGAAAAGACAGACAAGAACGCTGAACAAGTCAATGCTCCATGAGAAAAAAAAACGTTTTAAATCAATTTCCTAGAACGAGTATCCTGCGACAACGGATGTAGACAACGTGTAGTTGGAATACATTGTCTTAATATTTTTTGTAGAATACATTGAACCCGGGTGTGATCTGCGCGACCCCGTCGATTTTAGGATTGACATGCACTCTCGGACATGACGATTCTTCTTTATACTTTTCTGTAATTTTATTTATTTTATTTTATTTTTATTTAATAGGTACAGTAACAGACAACAGATTAAGTTTTACAAAATATTCAATGAAACATCATAGTATTCAACCTGAAGTCCAATTAAAACTATACACATCATTCACATGATAATTTAAACTTTAGTGAGCTGGGGAAAGCAAATAGGAAACATAATTTTTTTAAAAAGAAAAAAGAAACCTAATTAATCCTCATTGTTTCGATCAATTTTCTTTAAAAGGGCATGTTTAAATACATTATAACTATCGTCGCAGATATCTGTTTCAGAGCAAATAGAGCAAATAGAATTGTATTGTCTACACATTCGTGAAATTGGGTTGTTGTATGAAACATTATTATTACTATGGCTTAAAGTAAATAGTTGTGGCGTGCGCACAGATCGCGATGGAACCTTAAAGTTTAACATTTCAACAAGCTGGCTATCCATTGAACTGTTCACAATCTTGTGTAAGGTACATAGGTCACTCACCCACCTTCTGTTCTCAAGACTCCTCATTTTAAACCATTGAAGCCGATCATCATAATCTTTTATTTTACGCCGCAATCCAAACCTTGAGCATAATGTTCTGACAAATCGCCTCTGTATCGCCTCTATGCGATCAATATGAGCCCTATAGATAGGTGCCCAAACCGATGAACAGTATTCAATAATACTTCTTACCAAACCATAGTACAATGTTAGAAGCGAGCTGGCTTTCTTAAAAGGTGTAGCATTTCTAAGCATAAATGATAGAATGCGGTTGGCTTTGCTGCAAACATGATCGTAATGATGTCTGAAGGACATTTCAGAATCAAAAATTACACCTAAGTCGCGAACAACTTTAACTCTTTCCAGTGCAACCCCGTCAATATGATACATATAATTAAACGGATTTTTATTTTTAGTGAATGTGATAACTTGACATTTGTTCATGTTAAGCGACATCAAATTTCTCTCACACCAATGAACAATTGTATTGATGTCTGCTTGCAGACTTACACAGTCTTGATAGTCGGAAATACGTCTAAAAATCTTTAAATCATCAGCATAGGCTAAGCTTTCACTGGTAAGATCATTCAACAAATCGTTAATGAATAATAAAAACAGAAGGGGTCCCAGGTTAGACCCTTGGGGAACACCAGACTCAGGAAAAAAAGGAGTAGATGCGACTAACTATCCCAATAATCGTTAGTGGTAATGTATAATCAGCAGTTTCTAAAATTTGCTGAACACATTTATTTCCTAGCTATTTTGTGAGCATGTTTCATATCGTTAAAAATTACGATACTATGAAAAACGATGAATTTATTATAAAAAGAAGCATGTAACTGTAAAATTTAACGATAGATAAATTTGTCGTATCAATATAATTTAAGAATCTATCCATGCTAAGCAATAATAGAAAATCTTGATGATGTTTTAAAAATCGACAAATTATCTTGACGAGAAAATAGCATTTACAAGCTGTCATTAACGCTTTTAATAGATAAAAATGATATAATTCGTTACCATATTAAAACGATGTCGACAGTTCCATGCTCGCACACGTGTCAGTGGTACCTATAGAACAAAAATGTTATTTTAGTCGCAGACTACTACGACATGTCGCAGCCTAGTGGGTCCGAGACAGGTCGTAAGTTGAACGCGTGGTGTTCAGACAGTGCTGGCGGAGGCGCGCAGCACGAGTAGGTACATGACTCGCTGGATGACCGGTCCATGGCCGAGGTCGCGTTGAATATGCAGCACCACGAACCGCGTTTAATATTAATAGGAAGCTTCTTAAAATACTACCTGGGGGACAATCAGAGCGATAATCGCATGTAGATATGATATGAGAATGTAGATGGGGCGGTTGACCTGCCTGCCCAGCGCTGGCGCACCGATCAACATGTTTTAGGATTCCACAGAAAATAAGAAAGAACGTACAGTGTGAATTTGATTTATCAAATTATCACACTCAAGATTCCGTGCCTCATATACATATTACTTATATAGATACGTCAATACCATTATTTTACTGACAATATTTAAATTTATAAATAAGATACGCTTTCTTTAAAATATAATTTTATGTAATAATATAATAATAATAATATTGTTTCAAATTCTATTAGCTCAACACCTTTATATACATTTTGATTTACGATGACTGAAATCTATAAGAAAAAAATGTTTTGTGTCCCTTTCTTTAAAATCAATCTTTCTTAAAATCAATCGTTTCGAACGAAACCGAAATTTATTTTAATAATACTATATTTATTTTGATAATCTACTTTTTACTTTATTTACCATAGACTTATGATAATAATAACTAACCTACATATTATAAAAACAGTGGTAAGCGTTAGCGTATTCCTCGGCATCGTTGTCGTATGACAACGAGCCCAGAAGACTGGCAGCATAATTAGAATAAAATTGCTTAACGGCTTTTTAAGTTTTGCTATGAAGACAAGATTATAAAAACATTTAATACCACTTTATACGACTGGACCAGTAGCCTAATCAAAATGAGAGCGTAGACAGAATATTGATCACTACTTCCGCTGCCGGAGAAAGTTATCTAAAGGTAAATAACCCTGGGGTAGAAACTACACTCAGAGAAATGGTCGATTTTACACCTACAAGATAATCATTAGTAGACAATACTTATACGAAAACCGTCTACGGCACAAGTTTTTGATATTACTAATTTTGAATTATACTAAACCTAGTTTCATTTACATACTTGGAGTTCAAAAAACTATGATTCTCTTCAAGAATATATTTTAATGTACAAGTAGGATCACTACAATATTTAATCGATATGGAACCTGAATACCTACAAGTTCTTTTGACCGTGAGTCAAGTAAGGTCATGGACGTGTTAGTAGTATTCAAAACGATAATCTAAGAAAACTTTATATTATTAGGTAAATTCAATTTATATTGAATGCAATACAAATAAGGTAGTGTAAGTGTGTACGGAAATTATACAATTTTAATGAATAACATTTTCAGGCTAATTTATTGTAGTTTATTTTTTTATATATTTTTGTAGTTCCAAAATTGCTGTAAACAAGAAGTTACAAAATTTTTAATCTATTTATTATAATAAGGCGACATTTTTAGCATTCATTAGATATACTTCAAAAATGTTGAAAGCACCTCCCTGAGCACTGATAAGGCACATTAATAAATTATACAAATTATTTGCCAAAATTTAGAATCATTATACGTCAACTAAACTGAAATACGTCAAACACGGAAAAATTTAACTAATTCAAATTAGACATTTGCAATCTCATACTCTTTTCATGAGAATAATGTTTTGGGTTTAAAAAGATTTAAATGTGTCTCCTAAAATATTTATAAAAAAGACAAATATCTATTTGGAACTAGTAGAGCGAATCGTTAATTCTTGATGTAGCGAATAAAATTACAACTTTTACTTATAAAACTAAGGTTTCACCGAAAGTATTAAATTAAATGTTTACTAATGCCTTAAATTCCTTGATTTTAAAAGCCAGCCAGCAAGCCATATTAAAGTTCCAGGCATTAAAGATTGTTTGTCAAAAAATATGACCCTGTACCAATGAGATTATGTTACCAACGTCAACTAAAAACAAAGACACGCTTCCTTGTTTCTTTTACGTCATATAGGCTGTTCAATAATTTTGCTAACCATGAAGTATTATTATCTATATCCCAACCTTGCCTTTTCCCAACTTTGTTGGGCTCGGCTTCCAGTCTAACTAGATGCAGCGGAATATAGTATTTTACACGACCTCCGCAACCCAATTTCTCAACACCGATAGCCTAATGATATACTGGTTTTCACGCTTTTTGGTCTGCTGACTACCACTAACGATTATCATAGGTGTTCGTATGACAACCGGGACCGACGGCGACGGCTTTACGTGGTCTCCGAGGCACTGACGGATCTTGATGTGTTAAGTTTCGATTTGGACTACTACTGGACTGCTCGATTTGTGCGGACGCCGGTCCCCACAAATCGAGCAATCAATTTAATATTTATTCTTATATCAATAAGTCTAGTTATTTATGGTATGCGCTTTCCTTAAACGAATATACGAGTCTATTGTGTGAAGTACGGACAATCATTGTGTAGTGATTGAAGCGAGGAGCACTTGATGCGCGGGCGGCGCGCGGACCTATTGCGCACGCGACGTGATTGCTTCAATCCGCTTGCCGCCCACAGGCGCACACGCGACTTTTTATCTAATTCTCCTTATATGACATTAAGTGATTTGACATTTAAGTGTAGATGATTTGTATCAAATTATTCACACAGTTTATTAGGTTCGCTTATCAACAAGTTTTCATCTAGGAGGTCGATTAATTTGACAACTCGAATAAATTTAAAAGGAAGGCCATTCTGGTAGTCTTCAAAGTGGATTATTATATTAAACAATAACTTTAACAAGATTTTACATATTTATGTGTTACTTCATAATTATTGACGAAACACTGAATACGTATTTAACTAAGATAATATCTAAGCACCTACCTGTTGGCCAAGCGAATGTCTCAAAGAAATATCGATTTAACATTGGTTTAAAAACGATATTTGTTTAATGTTGTGTATGTATTTCAGTAGAATTTCTTTGATTCATGGTTTATATTAAATTTAAATGACTAAAACTATAAATTATCGTAAGAATTATAAAATCTCTCATAATCAAGCATCGGGCTGCTTGCTTGTAGGCGGCGACAACCGGCGACTATAGTTTATTGAGTATGCGATACATCAGCGCATGGGCAATAATAGAATCGATTATTGATATAATGGTGGATTTAATTCTCTGAACCGGTCTGGTTATTTTGTCTTAATCGTTTTGATCATTACAGTGAGTGTGCGCACGCCTACCGTGTGCACGCGCCGAAGCCGTGTCCGCTGTTTTATATTAGAACAGAGAGCCTGTCACGCCCAATTATGATTTAACCCATGTTTAACCTCAATTGGTTAACGATCACTCATTTTCACGCAATGCTATTATGGGCATCTCGTGGTAGAGATTTATTCGAAAACAGAATTTACTGGAGATTTCACCTTTTGTAAAGTAATTGTAGAGTAGCTGTGTGAATATTTAACTAAAGATATGATTCTATAAGTAAATATTTGATATTTCTCACGATGACTTTTAATTTTTGTAGCAATAATACCAACATAAAAGCAATTCTCAACGTTACCATTGGAAATAAGGGTTTGATACCTAAAATTTCAAGGGAAAGATTCCAGTTGCCCAGTGTTCGTTAGTGGCGCCTTGTATCAATCACGTTTCGCTATCATATAAAAAACTAATACTACGACGCTTATCATCATTTAACTTTTAAAATATTGTCTGTATGATTTTATGTTATGCAGTTGGCGCAATTTCACTACGTAACAACGTAGTTTAAGTTCATCTTAATCGATGCTGATATGGCAAAGGTCTAAGAAGAAATCGTCAAGTCGTAAATGGGTACTACAAATGTTATATATATATATATATATAATAATTAGTTACAGTTGTATAATAAATTATAGTAAAGTTTAGACTACTACGATAATGTAGCGATTACACCATATCAATGACAGCACGTGAATGCTCTTTTTATCAGGAATCGAAACGTGATTGCGAAGTAGCTGATATCAATGGCTATTACTGTAAAATATTCGATAAAGTTACAAAGTGTTATAAATAAAATATAGAGTAAGTTCGATTACCTTAGTAAAAAACCAAAAAAAGACATGACTCACGACAAATTTATTTGATAGAAAATCTGACAAAAGCTATTATTTCCTCGTGTGGTGGATATTATTAGACAGATGAGCACAATTTCTTTGTTTCTTAAGATTTGTAAAAAAAAGATATCTGTTTAGCATTTTATAACATTTTATAGGCAATATTTACCCCAATCGCAGATAGTAGAGAGATAAATTATATCTTATATGTAAGTATTTAAATATTGAAGTTCATTCATTTAAAAATGAGCTTTTGGAGTCTAGCTAGAAACCATAAATGTTTACATCCAGTACATTGACGAAACATACGAAATAAAAATTGTTACCTACGCATCACGTGTCTTAAAGACATCAATATTCCAACAACCACGAGTTAACATTTGACGTACGAGTAGATAACGTTAACAATCTTCATGACAAGTTATTAGTTCGCTTTCCCATTAAATAACAAGTTTATTACCTATTGTTTTAATCTAGTAGTAGTAGTGATAGTAGGAAAATGCGACCGCATCAACATTATGCCAGCCTTTTCTTACTTCCTAACTACATAAGTATTTTGGGGTCGGCTGCCAGTCACAATAAGATTCGGTTAAACGTAACCTCCACATCTGAATTGATGGATAGTAGTCTAACATCTATAACCTAATCCCGAGACCCCTTCCCAGTAGTGAGAGAGTATATGTATTGATGATTATATGTTAACTTTACAGAAAAAAGAAAACTGAAGTCAAGAATATTGGGTTATATCTTCAAAAATGATGGGCCAACTAAATACAAATTAAAGTAAGTAATAGTTATTTCTATAAAATAAATCTGTGTATAGAACTCAATGCATGAACATGATTGAGAAAATACATTTTTTAATATGATTACATTTATCTTTTGAGCCGCACGCAACGCAGCGGGCGGCCAAGGGTTTCAACCCTAAAGTAAAAGTTAAATTTATTTTTTATTCATTTGATAAGAAAACTGATTGACTCACATTTAAATACATTAATATTTATAACTTTTATCGATTACGTACATACGAGTATGTAGATAATTAAGATTATTCTCAATAACAACAGATATTCTAAACCTTTCCTCGTTGATTCAAGTAAATTCATTATGTACTGCTGATGCATCTGATCCTATAAGATGTGAATGACATCAGACATTGCCGATTATATTACCGATCATACATTCATGTAAACTTTCCTTATGAGTAAGGTATTCTTTTATTTATTATACTGTCCACAAGATATATGGCTGAATTATGCATATTCTTAAGCAGTGTACACCTGAAACAATTTAAAAACTATAGGCATTTACTTACTTAAACCTCCCAAAAAATGACTGTTTTTCCTTTATGTGTTGCCACATATTTGTTGTATGAAGATATTGAAAATATTTATTTTACAAAGATGGGTTATACAATTTATTCAATGAAACAAATAACCCGACCACTGAAAATATTAGCCAAAAAGCGATAAACAAGCTCTATAAAAACTCTAAAACATAAATATTGGAAAATTTATTGAAATTTCTTTATTTTTATTTTCAAAGAAAACGTAAATAGTAATATTAAAGTTAAAAAAAAATTGGTATACCTACCTATTATATTTTTTGTAACTTAAAGACTGTTTACAATAGTAAATTGACTGAGCAGTTGGATATTTATTATCTGAAGCAATAAAATGCACATGTAAAACTCTTACATTAGTAGACAAATCGCGCTTTGATTTGAAATATAGTAGGACTACGTGCGTCATAAATGTTACAATTCATTATCCCAAATATATTTTTCCTTATACCGGATTTTCCTTGTTATGCTTTATAATGTAATTTGCAAAAGGGACCGATGTAAACATTGATGAAAGCAAACACAGTCCAATCGTTGGGATCAATAATGCAACGTTTGAATAATGCATAGGCTTGCCCGAAGTCCGTTTACCCCGTAACGTCTACATTTTTAATATGATCCCGTACGGTGGTGCACTGCCCTTTGCCCTACACTGCGAGGTGAACTATCCCACAGAGTCCAATACTGGAACATACTGTATAAATTACAGAAGTATTGTAAACAAAAGCCCTTATCGTTTTCTAACGAATCAGAAGCGCATAGAATGTTCTAGTGTTCTATTTTTATATACAGCTTCTGCCCGCGACTACGTCCTCATGGATTTTACGTGAATAAGAAGTATTAATTAATCGTTGAGTTTTCTGAAATTTTCCGATTGCCTGCGCAACTTTCTTTTTTTTCTCGTAAGAACCTTCTACAATGTATTAGAAAACTTAAAAGAAAATGACCAAGGGAAACAGGGATTAATTTTTATACATATGTATATAGATTATTACTAGCGACCCGCCCCGGATTCGCACGGGTGCAATGTACTAATAACATACATGTATTAAGTATACATATAAACTATCAGCAGGAAATTATCTAAATGGTAGTGATAACCGCATTAGAATCCGTTACGTAGGTACGTACAGAAGGACAGACAGCGGGATGCGACTTTGTTTTGTATGTATAGATTATTTAATGTATTAACACTACATTTAAATAATTACCTACGTCACAAACTACGTCAATAAAACCAAATCGATAGCCAATTAGTTCTAATTACAAGGTGATTAGGACACGTAAAATACTTTCACAAGTTTTTATGTGGGAGGCCATATAGGAAAAACCTAAATATGCCAGTTAAGTTTATCAGTCGGACTAACGGCTATAAATGTCTTTACCTAGTGTCAAAGCAAGGGATGAGGAAAATCTCAAACGAAATTCCGAGTAGATTATTAATAATCAATTAAAAAATTATCAACGGGCCCGCCTACTGAAATTAATGAATTGACACACTTGGGTTTTGTCACGTACGCTCAGGGCAAATTGGTTTTAAAAATATCCTATCACCTGTTAATGAGAACAACAATAATAAACATCACACTGGCCCGAATGTCGATCGCCAATAAATTAATAACCGCTAGCAAAATTGATGCCATTACTCACTATCATTAAGTGTGGCGTGTGATGGAAGATGAACCACTTTATGCAATATTAGATTATTTAGAACGTATATCGTCAAGCTAAGCCTTTTCCCTACTATGTTGCAATTCGACCCACCCGAAACTTCGTGGTTCTATTTTCATAGTAGATCCCAGATGCGGCTGAATATATTTTACACAAAGTGACTGCCATGAAACCTTCGCATCCCAAATTTTGGCCAATACCGATATTCAATATAAAATATTTCCGATTATCGTGAGGAAAAACATCTGGAGAAGGGAAACGTAAAAATAACATTTTCAAAAAATTATATGCGAACATTCACATTAACTTTCCTAATTAGGGGTACAGAGCTGAAGTAAAGCTCACGAATACCCTGATTCAGGAAATGAAAATAATAAATCATATATACAGTTTGTTAAAATATTTAAAAATATAACTACAAAATATGTAAATAAATAAATAAAGGCAATAATTTAATGTCAAAATAATATAAAAATACCCCTTAATAAAACCAGCTATTGCCCGCGGTACTTAACCGGAGGGATACAAGTTCAAACCCTGCCGGAGATCGATTTTCTTATATCGAAGATATAAAATAATTGTATCCCAATTGTCAAGGACATAGATTGTTATCTATTTGCCATTTTTTTAAAAATCTGTTCTGCGTTTAGACGTGTAAAGGTAACAGACAGTTACTTTCGCATTTATGATATTAGTCTGATCTTCTATTGTGTTTCGTGTTATCGACTCCTTACAAATAAATTATCCGAAAGATGTGTACCTACTTAGTTGTTTGTTTACATTAGTTCTTTTACTACCTTCGAAAAGGGTATGTATTAAAGCGGGCACTGCCTCGCGTATTTACTTATAACCACTAGTTGTTCTCCGCGAGTCCACTCGCATTCCAAAAGGACTATTTACCATTAATTTTTGACACACTGGCAAGGTAAGGCACACTATGTGCTTCCTCAGGATGCAATCTATTTCCTTGCCAAATTTAATTGATATGTCCTGCGAAAGTTAATAGACAAAGTGTGTGTTAGTCTTAATTCGTAAATTAGTGTAAATTCTATAAGTATTCAATTGAACCAGGTCTGTTCCTGAAAGACTGAAAAAAGACAAAGGACAGCTCTTTAGTATTAGGAAAAAAATAACAGATGCTCTGTCGTGATTTTTTTGTTAATTTCATTGTTCCAAAAAAAGACTGTAATGTCTCAGGTTGTTGTTTTAAGTTATGTATTTTAAACGTTGCACACAAGGATTTTCTTCTGTATCGTGGGTGCGTTTACAAACGCACAAATATTTTATATAATCTTTCACATTATATAAAATTTAATATTTGTAGAATTATAGTTTAATTATATAATTTTAATATTCGCAGAAGCCGATCATCAAACGTGTCGTATATAAGTATTCTATTCCCTTCGGTACATGATATAAAAAAACCGCATCTTGTAAAATATTAAAAGCTCTTTATGCAAGGACGTCTAAAACTTAGTCTTTAAATAAAATCTTGGTGTATTATTGCATGGAACCTTTGTTAATTAAGTTAGGGCACGCGCCTATAGTTACATGGCCTAAGGCGTACGTGACTTCTGACAGGGCACGTCAGTCTCCCATCTACCTAGCCCTAATCGATTTACATTTAGAAACGATTTGATGACCGGATTCTTAATTATGATGACTAACTACTGAATTAAAATGTTTATGTTTGGGTAACTTGTTGTGTTGACAATATTAGCAGTTATGTTTGTTTATTTGTTTCAATGTCGTATTATATTGTTGGAAGGCTTTATCATAAAATATTCATTAATAAATAAAAATGTTCTTTATTGAATCTTATACATTGCATTTTACACAAAATTGAGACAGCCCTATTAAGTAACATAAATATTAGTGTTAGGGTTAGCTCGCTTAAGTAATAATCTAAGAAGTCTTCAAAACCTATACGAATTCTCATTCATAGGTAGGTAAGCTTTTTTTGTAGCTATCATATTATTATTATTATCAACCCGTTTGTCCCACTGCAGGGCAAAGGCCTATGGCTACTCCTCCTCCTCCGTTATGATACGGTTGCTAACCACCACCCGTAAAAAAAAGGTAGAGTATATTTGTCTAAAACTTTAAGTAAATGACATAGAATGGAAAATATCTTTCTCTGAAATCCTGGAATAATAATGATGGCGTTTTCAGTCCGGGATTTAAGAATCAAGAATTATTTATTGACATACATTAGCATACAATCACGCCCTATTATATTCCTGTATTCCAGAATTTGTAGAAGTGTACTAATGTAGACCCACCGTTCGCCGGATTGTTCAGGTCCCATGTAATAAGAGAGGAGCCTATTGCCATAACCAGGCACAAATTCAAACTTCGAGCTGCTACAGAGAATTTCATAAAAAAAAACCAGTACATCTATACTCGACCGCGGAATCGAACCCAGGACCTCAAGGTAGCTTTGGTCATAGCGTCTGGTACCTAACCAGAAAACGCAGGTTCGAATCCTGTCCGCGGTCGAATTTTTCCTTTTCTTAATACCTTTAAAATCTTAGTAGGTATGAATAATGCAAAAAAATACAAAAAGATAATAATTTTGACCATTTTATCATATTGGTGATTAACTGATTACGTATGTAAGTATTCGTAATTAGGTACATATACGTACGAACAAGTTAATAATTAGGACGTTATAATAATGTGATTATATAAATGTATCATCTAAATTTTTTTTTAACATTATTTCGGTACGTATGGTGTACGTACATACGTACACCATACGTACCGCAATAATGTTCAGACACATGTCTGAGCCTAGAATAAAAGTTCCAAACAAGTAGGTACGGATTCCTATGTTACTTAGGTGCAAAATAGACGGTAATCAATGACAAAAGTAGTACAAACTATTCATAAAAACAAATCACATTTCAAATTTATTATCAGAGCTTCTGATAGTGACGAGATAGATAAATAATACAATCGTTGACGTCATACGCAACGCGAAGTCATATGAATAACAAATTTATGAAAATGATATTCGTAAAATGACAAGTGCGCAGTGATGTTCTATATAATGAATGAGGAAGATACGTATTATATAACCTAATACTCCAATAAACTTCAGCTTTGTGAGAATTAAATTAGGGTCTACAATCTAATTAGGGTACATTCCCCGATTTTGCCAGTTGAAGAATAGAGGGGTTCAGAAGCCCTACCAAGACATTCAATATCGTCTATCGATAAATATAGTCATTTCCTTCCACTCAACGCTAGCGACTAACAAGTGTTAATTTCCTGGTAGCATCTAGTCAAGTCCATAGTTGACCCTGGGTACGCCACTATAGCCATCCGTCATGGAGAAGTAGCTGGAGAGGCATGTTTCCGGCTGACTCAGATGTTCTCAGAACACGGGTGTTTCGGGAAGTACCTATGTCGCATAAATCGACATTATCATCAACCCATATAGGTCTGTCCCACTGACGGCCACGAGTCTCCTTCTAGAATGAGAGGGATTGGAGTATAGTCCACCACGCTAGCCTAAGCGGGTTGGCAGACTTCACACGCCGTCAAGAGAATTGTTCAGACAACCAGGTTCCTCACGATGTTTTCCTTCACTGTTTAAGCGAGTGATAAATAATTATTAATACGCACATGATTTCGAAAAATCAGAGGTGCGTGCTTTGAATTCGAACTCGAGATCTTTGACTTGGCAGTCCAATGGTCGCGTCGCATACGCCGAGAGCCAACACCCCGTTGTCACCACTGTGAGGACTACGCTGAGGACACGGTGCAGCACACATTGGAGATATTACAGCATAAACGGAGCAGCGCCGTCATGTTGTCGCGGCAATGGGTGGTGGCCTCTCGCTTTCAGCCGTCATTCAGTCCATGCTCGGGAGTGAGAGTGCTTGGGAAGCCGCCGCGCCTTACTGGGAGCAAGTTATGCTTACAAAAGAAGCGGCGGAAAGGAGAGAAAAGCACTCCCTCTGATACGCAGTAGACGCAAAGGGTGACGGAGGGCGCTGACAGACCCCCAGCCGCGATGACCCGTGGCCTGTGGGTGGCTGAATTGTGGAGTTCACCACCCAACCAGACGATGGTGCCAATAGACGGCGTGCGAGTTATAGCCACACCCATCGATTAGGATGCGAGGCAAGGCCTCGCCAATTGGAAGGGAATCCAGGAATCCTAACAGTCTATCATTGTCGAGGCGAATTTCATAGATCTCGTGGTAATGATTATGGGGCATGCGAAGACAAGTGCGGTGTTTAGTCGGTACGAGTCCGAAATACCCAGCCACCCCAAGCGGTATACAATCCATGAGGATTCTCCGTACTTACTAAAAAAAGTCAAAGTCGACCGCATTATAGAGAAAGAATTGACTTGGTTACCCATCAATTTATCATTTTGAAAGTTTAGACAACATAACACATTAAATATGCAGTTATTTCAAAAACAAAGGTCAATGTCGCTCATTGGTGAGCAAACACAAATGAGTGAATGCTTCACAACAATGTTTTGAATCAATAAACTTGTAAGTATATAGAAATATGGATGATTTTCAATGAATGAATTTTAATGACAAATCAATGGCTTATTTATTAGAATCCTGAAAAACAAGCTGTAAGTGGAAACCCAATGTTTATACATTAAGTCTCCAGTCTTGAGTGGACTAACATTGTGTTATTTGATTTTTCTATGAAATTATTGAATGTTGACCGCTAAATTGCAGTACGCTCGTACTCTTATATGTAGTTATAATATACATTTATAGAACCAAAAATATACCGGTGAAATGTAGGTGTAGGTACATCAGAACACTTCTGCCTGTGAAAATACAGGCTGCTAGTATGTTTATTTTACTTAAGGAACTCTAACATAAAACGCGCCTGATCATCGACTTAAACATTTTATACACTTGAAACATTGTTGCTTTAACGAAGTGAAAAGGCGCATAGCACACAGTGTTAAAAGAATCTTGTAACATTATTTTAAAATTACGTGATACATAATGAATTTCAATATAATGAAGTCTGGTTGAAGGAGGGATATATTTTAGCCATAATGCATAATTCCTAATTAGGGTCAGTGCTCTAGTAGTTAACCATGCATTAGTAGTTGACCATTTTCAAATTTAAGCGCCGATATTAAGCTTTCAAACGAATAGATGTTCTGATTGGTTACAAATTGATGTGTCAAAACTAATCAGCCTAGCAACCAATCAGAATTTAGAGAAGTCGCTAGTGTAGTTTGACTTTTATTGCGTATTTTTCAGATTGGTTTAAAATTAGTCGCCATTTTGTGCTCGCGAAGTAAGCAAGGCTGCTAGAGGTAAGTTTTTAAAATCCAACTAAATCCTGGTTTATTGTGCACTTTCTATTCAAAATTTGTGTTTTTCTTACTTTGATATTAATATAGATTGTTGTGACGTAATAATATTTAAAATATTTCACTTCTTTATTAGAAAAAATGTAGTGGTCAATTATACATACAAGAAATATAAAAAATTTTAGTAATTGACCAATTTGGTCAACAACTGAAATTTTAACAAAAGTTGTATTTATTATCAAAACAGTGTGTATTCCTGAAGTATTATCTAGGTATTCACTTAAAACTTTGTATAATGTTCCGTAATCAGTAATTGACCAGTGGTCAACTACTGAACATTTAAACGTTTTTAGTGTTTGACCAGTTCGAATTTTATTTCAGATAAATATGCAAAATGCCCCCAAAAAAAGAGTTTTTTAAGTACAGCGAAGAAAGTCTACTGCATGCGGTGCAGGAAATAAATGAGGGCGCCAAAATCAGGGAAACTGCCAGAAAATATGGAATTCCGCATTCCACGCTAATAAATAAAATTAAATTAAGAAGTCCAATTGTAAGAAAAATGGGGCCTCCATCTATTCTTACACCACATCAAGAAGAACTACTTTGTCGTTGGATAAATGCTATGGCCAAAAAAGGTTTCCCAATAAATAAACAAAACCTGATGCATACAGTTCACGATATTGTTTCGAAAGATAACAGACCTACAGTATTTAAAGACAATTTGCCAGGACGAACATGGTTCGAGAGTTTCCTTAAAAGACATCCCAATATTAGCCAACGACACTCCGAGAATATTGACTTAGCTCGAAGCAGAGTAACAGAAGCAGACATAAGAACATGGCACTCTAATCTATATGATTATTTAAAATCAGAAAACGCGTTAGATATATTGGATGATCCTGACCGAATAATTAATTGTGACGAAGCGGGGTTTCAAACCAATCCTTCAAACGGTGTCATACTTGGACCTAAAGGAATGAAAAATCTATACGGGGTATGCCAAAACTCGAAAGAAAATATAACCGTATTAGGAACATTCGCCGCGTCTGGAAAAATTTTGCCGCTAGCTGTAGTTTAAATAAATTTTAATAGTAAAATAAGAGAAAAAACAATGGAGACTGTTTCAATTTAATAATTTATTTAAAATATAAGTCGTTTATATTCAGATGTTGCTTATTTGATTAAATAAAACATACTGTTGCAATGAAACTGTAGTTTTTACTGAACTGGTCAACTACTAGTTAAAAACTGGTCAATCATTAAATCCCTCTGGACAACTACAGGCGCATTAGCTGAAATTTTAATTCATTAATTAATAATAAAATAATGGTAAAACTAAATTAAAATTTCATGAGTTTATATTGATAAATAACTAATTTTTAATGTACACAAAAATAATCAAGTCAAAATTTCTAGTAGATATTTAGTAAACATTTTTTTTGTATCGAAATCTGCCTTAATTGGTCAACTACTGGAGCGTTCACCCTAGATAACATACTGAGAAACGTTGTCAGCTGAATGGTAAAATATCCAAGGCAGTATTTCGAAAAAAAAATGTTGCATTTAGTAGTAGACTCAAAATAATTGTAGAACAAATCTGAGAATTTATAAACAAATACATTAAAAACTACAGCCCTTAAAGTGCGGTCCCTCAGTCCTCACAGACCATCAGCCAGATCTCGGAAAGTAGGTATCTGAAATATTAAGATATTGTGACTATTATATAGTACATTTAGTAAAGAATTTTTTTAAATATTACATTACTAAAAGTTAAGTACACTAGACTTTCTGATATTCCTCTCGTCTAGCAGCTACTTAGTGCATGCACATTATGATTTATGTCAGTGGAAGTAAGGATTGAGGGACGCTTGGAACGCAACTTTTTTGCCACTGACTATCTTTCTTATCTTCCCTGGGCTAACATACATGCCATGACATAATTTTTTAGTTACATTATCTCGTCCTTATAGTTTCGGCACGAGATAAGCGACGAGTCTCTCGTGAGGTCCAGTCTTGTTTGTCAGTTCGATGTATACCTACACCATTTGACGACCTCTGTGGTCTAGCGGTTCGAGTGCCGGACTGCTGATCATGAGGTCGTGGGTTCGATTCCCACAGGACACAAATATTTGTGTGGATAACACATGAGTATTTGTGTTTGTCTGGGTGTTTCTTATGTATTATAAGTATGTATTTACAAAAAAAAGTACCCATAGTACAAGCTCTGCTTAATTTGGGACTAGATGGTGCTGTGTAAAATGTCCCAAAAATATTATTATTATATATTATTATTATTATTACCATGAATCTAATAGATTAAAGACTTCACAAGACAACGGTATAAGATCTGATATGCCAAAATAAACTACCTACACAGTTTTTTAACTAGTTACCAAATAATATATGACAAAAAGCATTTACTTATATATTTTGTACATACTTATGAATAAAAAAAACATGTTAAAACTGTTTTTTTATAAAACCGCTATAAAAATAACAAACAGGTCAAAAAACTTGTATAAATATCGTGCTCAATTTTGTAGGTACGCTTTTAAGCACAAGTTATGACTGCAAGACAGCTACAAAGAAGTTGCTATGCAGAGAATTTAAAAAAAATATGAAGAAACATTGGTTCAGTTGCTAGACTAGAAGCTGTTATTTTCAAAGCACGGTTGCGCATGGAGCCGTGCCGGTCATGAATGCTGCGCGCGCGCAGGCCGCAGCGCCGCTCCACGCCCGGTAGGTATTCAGTGGTCGTACAATGCGATCACGTGATTGCATTGACGTCAATACTGACCTCTGCCAACGGCGGCATCGCGCCTGCCTCCTGCCTGCTTATCGCACTCAAAATACCCTACATACACGCATATAAACGAACAAATAGGTACATACATTGAATTCCTTCAACTTAATTCCATAATGAGATTATTTAGAGTCAGATGTTGTTGTGAGGTTTGGGTTATTATTTTTTTGCAGCTTTGCTATGTACGTGAAGAGAATTATCATGATTTACCTCGGTTTTCGGTACAGATTAATAGAAAAGTCGTCAAGTCTGTATTCTCCATAAAAAATATGGGCCACCACGCTGGCCTAGTGCGGGTTGGCAGACTTCACAATCCGTCGAGAAAAATCTCTAAGGTATGCAGGTTTCCTCACGATGTTTTCCTTCACCGTTTAAGCGAGTGATAATTCATTATTAATACGCACATGAATTGGAAAAGTCAGAGGTGCGTGCCTTGGGTTCGAACTCTAGACCTTCGACTTGGCAGTCCAATGGTCATACCGCTAGGCTATCACTGCTTGTAAAATGTACCTATATAGATGTGTGAATATAATTATTTAATAAAAATGAGAAGATTATAAAAGTTAGAAGAGGCTATTAAACAATTAAGCAACTTCTTAATGCAGCTGTAGATTTATACAGGCACTTCCTTTGTTAAAAATACATACAACTTTTCTCTTATCGCAGCATTCGTTGACTTCTTTAAGATAATAATGTTTCCTGTGATAATGTTGTGGTGATCAAAAGGCTGTAAGTAACTTTTTTACTTAGACAGGGCCGAATCTACTATATATGGCTTTTTGGGCTTCAGCCCAGGGCCCCGTGGATTCAAGGAGCCCCCAGCTAAGTTAAGTCAAAGTCAATATAAATCAAATATTTTACTGTATAATTATTTTCTATACGTTGAGTAATTAGGTGGGCCCCTAAGTAGTATTAGCCCAGGGCCCCCTAAACTCACGATCCGGCCCTGTAGACAGACTTACAGTATTACACTGTAAAATCTTTATTATTTTACTAGCTGTTATCAGCGTTTCACCCGCATACCAAAAGGCTTTTTGAGACAAAAGGCCTATAATCTACTCCAAGGTCTAATCTATCTCTTTACCAAATTTCATTAAAATCTGTTCTGCGGTTTAGGCTTAAAAGCGACAGGCAGACCAAAGTTACTTTACTATATTATTAATATATTAGGGATAGTGGGTATGTTCAAAACATTCGAAGTAAGAGATAATATGTATTAAGATTATGTTCGAAATGGATCAAATAACTACAGTTATTTTTATTTTTAGTACTAAAGTGATTGTACAAAGCTATGTAGATAAGCAGACTATGAGCTTACGGATAATGAAGAATGCAGGACCTAGGTACCCACCTAGGTCAATCCTGTAATACGGTGTAAACTAAACGAGAAAAGCAGCCATATGAATCTATAGTATTTAGTGAATTAATAAAAAAGGCAAAAACAAAACGTAAAAAGGAAATTGTGGACTTCAACGCAACACCTCTAGTTTCTCTAATCTATGTTCTAAAATCTTGTTTATTCCTCTTGAGAGATTATAAGTTAAGGATATACCTACAGGAAGATTTTATTCACAACTGATGTACAGTCAGCAATGGCAATCTTTTTTATTTATTCTTTCTATGTGTTATACTGGATTAATTTATTAGTAGGTACACATCAAACTGCATTGTTCTCAGTAACTATTCATAACAAAAATTGAAAACTAAGAATATCATTGTAATCATGTTTTTTAAAAAGAGTGTCTATGGAGTTTCTTGCCGGTTCTTCTCCATAAGACCCACTTCTTGGAACCGTGCAACTAGTTTTGACTTTTCAAAAGTGCTATTTTAATGGTCTAATTGAAATAAAACATTTGACTTTGACAACGAAAGTCGAACATGTTGCAATTTTCAATATGATTTTTAATACGTACGAAGTTACTGACCTGTGAAGGTTATGCGAAATAATTGCATAGATAACCATTAAATATTTAGGTCACCTTAATAGAAAATCCTCTTGACAAGTTTTGGAGCTTTTTCAAAATTTAGCTGTCTTCAGCGACTTTCGTTGCTGACCGTACACCGCTGTATTTTTGTTCCCAAGTAAGAGGAGGGCGAGCCTATTACAATTCATCATCACCATGATCATATCAGCCACAAGAGGTCCACTGTTGAACAAAGGCCTCCCCCATACACTTCCACAAGCACCGGTTATATGCCGCCTGTATACAACGACTTTCAAGACTTATTACAATTAACGGGGCACAAAGTCAAGTTGAGTGCTACTACAACCGATCTGCAAGGTTAAGCTACGCTAGTTGCGGTCAGTCGATGGATTGGTAACCATTCTTAACACATCGTAACCCATCAGAGAGCACGTAAAGCCGTCGGTCCCGGTTGTCATGCGAACATCTATGACAATCGTTAGTGGTAGTCAAAAGCCCAAAAAATCTGACAACCATAGTCTCCTCAGGGTATCGGTCTAAGTACCCAGAAATTGGGTTTCGAAGGTCTGCTGGAAGTTGCTTCGTGTAAAATAATTATATTCACCCGCATCTTGGTAAACTGGAAGCCAACCCCAACAAAGTCGGGAAAAGGCTCGGAGAAAGAAGTAGGTAGAAAGACTATAATATTCTACAATACAGTATCATTGAAAAATAAAGTAGGTAAATATCTCAAATAGTATAATGAATTCCAAACACGTTTTTCTAGCGAGTGATAGCAATTCAAAACGTCCACTTACTTTCAGAAAAAGCAGCCAAATCCACGTGACCCACGAACACTTACTATTAATAGTATGCGACATCGAGTTTTCCTTTTTATTTTAATCAATTTCGTTATAATTTACAATGGGATGTACGTATATATTCCTTTTTATTTTCGCAGCATGCACCTGCAGACATTTATTTTTGTTTTTGTAATCGGTACCAAACCCTTTTTCGTTATAATAAAAAACATAACACATAGGTACATCGATGCTTTTCAGAACGACTATCGGATCCAGCGCATTGGCCCCAAACCACAGTATAAATTACTTTCCTATATTGTGCCCAAACAAAATTATCAGATTTGAGTGCACATTTACTAACGTTGCCTTGTATTTGCATTACCACAAATTAAGGACATTTTAAAATAATTTCATTAAAAATAAGATAAAGGTACTTTAGAACAGTTTACACAATATTCAATATTAAAACAAATTTCTATGCACGGTTTTTCCGTAACGCTTTTTTGCTGCGCTTACCGGTAGGTAAAATTTCACGTAAACAAAAACCAAAACACGTGCCGTAGTTTTTTTTATGACAAAGCCGAAAACAGTAAATAGATTTTGTGGGTATTGTCAAGTGATATTACAATATCATGAATTTAAAGTAAAGATACATTAAACATGCCCCTTTCCTTTCGTGTGCTTGCACGTGATGCTTCAAATAAATATAATAATTAAAATTACGTCGGTACATCTCGCGATTACGGGTTTCTATAAGCATGCGGAGAGCAAGGACATAAGGGACGAACAATGTAAATTAAATACACGTGCGGCGTACCGTGACTCGTGAGTGCATTACCCTACTGCAGCACTAGTCCGGGCGCCCGGTAGTCAAGCACCCTTCGACCGGACAACCTATGACCGGGCAATGGGCGTGCGACCAAAAGGAATAGTCATCGCGAATCAGCACAATAATCTAACAATATACTTTATTAAGATACCATGATGTATTAATTGTCCTAGTCAGAATTTTTTCTACCATAGGTGATAGTGATATTAATACTTGGTAGGTATTGTAAGTGGTTAATCTGAATGTTGTGAAAACAAATTATTTAGTAATCAGCTTTCAGACACGTCAATCACTTTCACCGAATATTTTATGTGTAATAAATAATTCAAATTAAGGCGACCTAAAAAAACAAAACAAATCTGCGAAAAATTTCTTTGGGTAGGTACAAATGAAGAGGTGGTAGGGAGAGCAAGGGAATCATTTTCTTATACATTATGGAAATTAGCGAAAGTATAGTACACACCGAAGTTTGATAAGACTAGGTCGGTTCCATTTCTGTTACTATGCTCTCATACTTCATGAAATAATGGGACCCAAACTTTCTTCGAGCAGATTTTCCCCATGGCTGTAATGTTAGAAAATTAATATACTCTAGCACAATAATTTCTAAAATTAACTTTGACATTTCTATGCTTACAATGTCTTATGTCAATTAAAACAACACAAAAAACGCTGTATTTTAAAATCGACAGATATCAATCGCTTTCACATAACATCTATCCTCAGAAAGAATCCAAAAAACCAACTCAATGTTTTTACTTTCATAACAAAGAGAGTAATCGTCTATAAGCTTACCAATTCTAATACGTAAAGTACTCGTGCTAAACTCGGGCATAATGTAAGCATCAAATATTGTGTCACGTGCAATTCATACCAATAGAAGAAAGGAAACTGTACTATACTGTTCCCTGGACACAAAACGTGAGTCGGGAACTCGAGATGTACGGTCGGCAGCGGTCACTCACCGTGCGCAAAACCGCGTCACATAAGCATTTTGCTCTACGGCCTTCCAGAACCAATGGATGAAATGACGACAAAATATCATTAATATTAATGCTTTTAAATGTACCTAGGACATTTTACGAACTATTACTATATTGTTGTTTTTGGATATTGATTTTAGCTCCTCATAGATATAAATGTTAGAGGGCTCGTGGTTTAGTAATAACTACGCTGATCAAACGATAGACGCTGTCAGTCTGTGGGTATCTAACAGTTTTTTTTAACACATCGAGCCTCTACGTGCCTCGAAGAGCACGTAAAGCCGTCGGTCCCGGTTGTCATACGAACAATTATGACACTCGTTAGTGGTAGTCAGATCCCCAGAAAGCCTGACAGTCAGTCTATCCTCAGGATACCGGTATTAAGTACCCATAAAGATTGCGGAGATCTTATGGCAGTCGCTTCGTGTAGAATACTGATATTCAGCCGCATCTGGTTAGACTGGAAAAGGCTATCTGGGAGGAGGTTGATATGATATAAAGTTCGAATTTCTCTTTTGTTAAAATGTATGAAATGTTAATTTAAAATACAATAAGAAATAACGTTCACTCCTCATATTGTTTTAAAACTACCGCTTTATAAACAACAATGTATTTTTCTGTGCTTTTTCCTCATTATTTATCAGTCATTTAACAATGTTCCTGGATGTATTCCAGGAATTTACGAGTATATATGGAATGGAAGAGGTTAACGTCAAATACGTATTATAAATAACTTGTACTGACATAAACTTCCTTGTTTTTATTAGATTTAAGTTCCGCGGTCAGTAGATATCCATTTTAACTAGACTATGTAGGTACCCTATTTCTTTATTATTAATTAATTACACTATTAATAATGTATGGGATAAATGAACGTAAGTTATAGAAGGTGTGTAGATTCAATTAATATTTATTTTGTAGCTAAACCCGTCCGGACGCACCGCTGTGTTGCTTAGTCAATCTAGTCTTCATGTAGGTAAGAAGTTTTTTTCCTATAACCACCAACAATTAATTGACTACTTTTCAAGTTTTGCAAACACAAACAAACAAAACCTGTATTTTATTTATTTAAAGATGAAGATAAACCTTGTGTGGAACTGTCAAATTATTGCCGCCCTTACCTCTACAACTGTCTCAATTACTGCTCTATTTGGGTATATTTCTGATCTAACCAAAGCTCAATCACGTACGAACGCAATTTTCTATCCCCAAATTTGCCGCCCCTAAAAACGGCTGCCCCAGGCTCAAGCCTACTCAGCCAGCCGGTAAATCCGCCACTGTTTCTAAACATTTATTACCAGCTCGTCTTAATTGATTGTTTAAATAAGTACATGGTATAGTAGGTATGGAGGATATCTCATGCCCGTGGCGAATTTCACGGATTCCATGTTCATGACTGTAAGGCAAGTGAAGGCAAGTGCGTTTTTCCGTACTATAAAAAGAAATGTACGGAGGGTATAAATTTTTCTCCCACCTATCCAGCTATCGACCATCAAATATTTATTATTTGACTACTCGTACTTTATCGTCTCAATTCTAGTATAAACCTACTACAACAGTTAAAGTTATATCTGTGCTAGGGGTCTAAAGTGCCCTTTTGGTACCTATATCACAATATGATTATACGAAAAGCCTATTGTACAATGCCTTTCAAATAAGGATAGGAACGTCAATGACCTCGAATGACCGCGATCTGTCAAAAAAGCACAGCTTGCAAAGAAAATTAATTTTCTTATTTTTGTAATTTTAAAACTTTATAATATATTTATAAGCAGTTGGTAATACCAAACCCGGAACTCTGCGAGTTAATAAAAAGGCACAAACCGCCAAAAAACTATATTGGGTATAGACAATACTTTAAACTCTTTCGAGCTTTGGAGTTTTGAAGCTGCCACCCTAAAATTGTGATATAGATAATTGAATATATCTGGCACTTAATTAGCGTAGGATAGCTAACAATAATGTTCAACAATTAGAAAGCCAAATTTAGAATCTAACACTGGAAACAATTGATACAATTACCTACCAATGACGATTGGCAAAAAGAAATTATCACGTCAAAATAATAAAACTAATACCAAAAAAAAAGGGAAATATTTCAAGACGACGATAACTTTATTATAAACACATGTAATAAAACTAATTTTCTTTGAAATAACAATTGGTGGCATATTTTAAATACCTATAAAATATTATTTCAAAAATATCTGTTTTGCTCACCCTACCTAGCTGGTTTGAATTGACAGCTATGACGTAACAAGATGGCTTGAGGTCAGTCCTATTCTTATTTTAAACGGCTTAAGGCTTTTGGTACAGTTAGAGGGCTGGAAATGTATGGCACGTTGTGGAGCGAGGTCAGAATTACTGGAAATATAACCCGTTGTATTATACCTATCCAGTTGAAAACCAGCGCCCGGCAGCTCACCTGTGCTTGGAATTTAGCTAAACGGGCCCATTTGACGCAACCATGGGGCACACATTTTTTTATTTGTTATCTTTCATTTAATATGTGGACGTTGTCCATGACTGTGTCAATAAATATTTTGCTTGCTTTCGTGTCTCCTTACTTTCATGTCTCGTATGTCAGATGTGGCTATTTTAGGCCCCCTGAATATAAATAGAGCCTAGCAATTTTGACAAATACTACACCTCTACGTGAAACCCGCACAGCAACAAGCAACACGAGTATATACTTGAACGGTAGCATTAGTAGGGAATTCCCATATTTGTATAACATCTAAAATATATGATCTACGTATACGTCGTACAGAATGTCTAGATACGGCGCTATATTATAATTTTACCAGATACGTATATTCATTATAAAATAATAATAGTTGAGTAGAGCGATATAGGTAGTAATAAACGTAAATTTTAGGTTAGCTAATAAAAAGTATAACATCTAAGGCTTTTACGACTCTTTACTTTCTCTACTCTTTTAATACTCATAAATACTCTTATGAATGTTTTTGATTTATTCAAAAATATGTAATCGTGCAGTTACGAAACGCAACGTGTTTCGGGTTACATTTCAATCAACAGCAATGATTACAATAAATTCACCTTTTTTACCTAAGTTTGTTTTTACTTGAGCTTTTTCTAAGTTCTGACTAATCGAGTTTATTTTATTTGCGTAAGAGCAAATAAACCCTACCATTACGCATCTAAATAATCATATCAGTGGTTAAATATTATTCTTAATGGGAAAACCCCAGCCACCGCTAGTATTTACCAAATATCTTGTTTTTATACTAACTAAACATACCAAAGATTTGTCTATGTACGTTACACATACCTAGGTAAATTGTTGGATAATAATATGAATAATACATACCTAATGCAGATAACGTTTACGTAGAGGACAACAAATATACCTACCTACATAGTGTTTTGAAGGAATATAAATATACTTTACTCTCATGCGAAGAGTTCATTGCCGGGTGAGTTCACAAGTAAGTACCGATATTGAAGTAAGAGACAATGCTACTGAATTAATTCAAACCGAACCCGCGAACGGAAATAGTGTGTTCATTTTGTCTCGAATCCTTAGGTGTGGGAATTGCTAAAATTCTGCTAATATGTATATAACCAGAGACTGATACGGAGTGATACCCGAAAAAAACCGGTAAAATTCGCGCGCATTCCTCGTGGTAGATATACCTCTGTAACTGACCACAGTGCGTCCAACGATGCATCTAGTAAACACCCATTCGTTGATTTCTAACACGCGAAAATTAGACATTGAAATATAACTACTTTGTATGGTTTTCTAATGAAACATATTCCTTGTCAAATAATACGCTATGCAGCTGCTGAATGGGTTCAAAGTTTAAAGAAACAATAGGATCTACGAACGAATACATATCCTTCAACAAATAACACCAAACGTTGAAATGTAGGTACGTAGATAGGTACTCGGACAGAGGACATTACAACCCTTTCCGTAAGTACATGTGCGGAACACCACTATAAAATTTTCAACATAGCGAGAAGGAAGGCGCGTTTTCCAATTTTCACGCATAAAAAGTAAAAGTGTAGGCAAAAATCTTCGTTTTGTTTCATCATCATCAACCATAATAAATACTGTCCCACAGCTGGGCACGGGTCTCTTCTCAGATTGAGAGGGATTAGGCTATATATAGTCTACCACGCTGGCCTAGGCAGACTTCATACACCGTCGAGAAAAATCTCTGAGGCATGCAGGTTTCCTCACGATGTTTTCCTTCACCATAATTAATTATCAAGACGCACATGAATTCGAAAAAATCAGAGGTGTGTGTCTAGGATTCGAACTCGAGACCTTTGACTTGGCAGTCCAATGGTCATATCATTAGGTTATCACTGTATACAGTTTATCAGTTTAGCATTTAATCAGTTTAACAAATCATTATAGCTCATTGTCAACAAAACAAAACATCTAGATTCCGTTTACTTTTTATAAAAAAATAGGTACGTTCAAGGCATAAAATTAAAGAAATAAGCTCTCTCTCTCACTACATAGTATAAAACAAAGTCGCTTTCTCTGTGCCTATATCCCTATGTATGCTTAAATCTTTAAAACTACGCAACGGATTTTGTAGCGGTTTTTTTTAATAGATACAGTTATTCAAGAGGAAGGTTTATATGTATAATACATGTATGTTATTATTACATTGCACCCGTGCGAAGCGGGGACGGGTCGCTAGTAAAATATAAAACTTATTGGCAATACCTTATTATTGACAGCGTGGTTCTCTTTCCGGCGTTTCTCCTTCCGAGTGAAGTTAATGCCATTCTGGAACTGCAAAATAAAGTAATTAATAGTTTTATTCGTAACCACGGGATTAAAGCTAGCCATTTTTATTTTAAGTATAAGATCTTGAAACAAGCAAACCGACAGATTTCCACATCGGTCTAGAACTGACAGAAAAGTTGCGAAGGATGCATTTGAATTTTCTGCGCAACTCTTTCAAATCTAAAACGCGTCGTATGTAGCGTCCGTAGCATAGCAACGCTACGTAGACAAACACAAAAAAAAAAAATTTGCGATCACTTTGAAAAATCGAAATCTTTTTTGTTATGGTCGATTATATTATTTAGATTCTTTATTAAAAAATATAGATTTTGAAAACAATTGAACTGTTTTATTGTTTTATATTCTATATAAAACAATAAAACAGTTCAATTGTTTTTCCTTAAAAAAAAGCTTTCAGTCCTATACTCCATTTGGTTAGGTACTTAACTAAAGGTAAACAATAAAAATGGCGGCGTTCAGGGCTGTTCAACCTTTTATTACAATGGTATATGAATGAATTGGGAGTGAAATGTTTCCTCGACATATTTAAATATATTTATAATTGGTCATTTCTCTGATGACGAAAGAGGGGGGCCTCTTTTGGAACGTTTTTGTTTTGGTGATCGAAATGTAAGCAAGGAGCTAGCACGGCCGTAGTACCCGGCTCAAGATCACTAATTTTAAGAATTAAAATTAATAACAACACAACTAACAATCAATAAAAGCAACGAACAAACAGAACAATAGCTAATTAAAACAATTAATGGCAAAATAAACACAAAAATGAACGAAAGTAAAGTAAAACAACTGTCACGAATGGCGTCTGGTTACTAGACTAAGTGAAATATCGGTTAAAAGTATTTTACTAGTTCTAAATTTTTTTAAGAGATATCAAAAGTCTACACCGTAGAAAAGGGTTTTGAATACCTGTCTTTTTAGGTTTAGATTTTAAATGATTAAATAATTTATTTTGGTTTCGTTTTGTTTCGAAATGAAAAATGGACCTATAAAAGGACCTTTTTTATTATGTACTCCTTATGTACTCCTTATATACTCCTTATGTACTCCTTACGTACTCCTTACGTACTTACATACTTATATATGTACTGCTTATGTACTTACCTATGTACTTCTTATGTACTCCTTATGTACTCCTTATGTACTACTTATGTATTACTTATGTATTACTTATGTATTATTTATGTACTACTTAAGTACTACTTATGTACTACTTATGTACTACTGATGTACTACTTATGTACTACTTATGTACTACTTATGTACTACTTATGTACTACTTATGTACTACTTATGTACTACTTATGTACTACTTATGTACTACTTATGTACTACTTATGTACTACTTATGTACTACTTATGTACTACTTATGTACTACTTATGTACTACTTATGTACTACTTATGTACTACTTACTTACTACTTATGAACTCCTTATAATTAAAATTAAAATAATAGAAAAAAAAAACACTTTTTTCCTAGAATTCTGGGGCGGTGAAACTTAATGGCCCGGAGCGCCAAATTCCATAATACTTACGCCCCTGGTCTAACCACTACATACATTAGCGTTGTTTTAACTTTTGAAAACTAGAATATCGAGGTGATATTGACATTAACCTTTCCAAACTCATTTAACAAATTTTTTAACTCCCTTTGCTTGATTTGAGATTTGAGAAGATCTCACTTGAGCTTGAATCATCATTATATCATCATCATCAGCCCGTATTCGTCCATTGCTGGACGTAGGCCTCTTTTAGTGAACACAACTGAGCGCGATTCTGAGCTTGAATGTGTGTAGCTAATTATTCGGAGTTTATGTAATACTTGAATAGACTTACTGCACAATGAAAACAGCTGAATAGCGACGAAGGAGGCGTGTGAACCATGCCCGGCGGTGAGCCGGACACTTCACACGAATCCGTGAGGTTGCATTTCCCCACCACCTGGTAACAAATTTACTTTAAGGATATAAAGTAAAGTACTTAAAGGGTAAAAGTAAAAAATAAGATGGCTGCCATTTGCGGGATAAGTGCATCTGTCGATATAAATGAGCTAATAATATACCCTTAAAGTTTTGGTAACCGTTCTCCAAACACATTTATAATTATTTTAGTCTAAAACTGCACTCTAAAAAATTACATTGAAAAACATTTCGCAATGATCCACTGTCCTACGTAGATATCTCGGTTACCTACATTTCGTCAACTCGATCAAAGGCATTGCGCAGTTTACACCATTATATTTTTTAATTATGTTATGCCTGTCACACTTTAAAATAATCATTTGCTTACATTTTAAAACATCCATATTATATACAGTCACTCTTTAAATATTAGAAATATCATGGTTTAAATCTTTTTAATAAAGATAAATAGGTAAGTGTTGAATTTCGATATGTCCAAAAAAATTACATCACTTAATAGGTAAATGTAGTTTTGTTTTATGTTAAAAGCCTCCAACCCAAAGCAGTTATATAAGCAGCAGGATAGGTACTGAATAATTTTATTAAAAATATTGTTCCGCGCGGTTTCAGCGTTTTTTTTAAATAAAATTTTATTGAATAGTGAAGATGTTGCATGATATCCCCGGAAATAATAAAAATATCTTCACTAAAAAAATTATAAAGACCGAAAAAGAGTAAAAAAGTACCTACCTATTTAATTTTTTTAGAAGTTTTATAGTCAGTGCTTTTTTTTAATTATATTAATAAAAGTACCTACCTATGACTAAGTAGGATGCACATACGCCGAAAAGTGAAAATCGTCTGAGTTTTAGATCTAGGTATTTAAAAAATAATGTAAGTTTTTCATAATTCTGATCGTTTTCTTCGTAGATTAAGTAAAAAATACCAAGTTTCGCTCGGAGGAAACTGTTTAGTAAGTAATAAATCTGGGAGCTATAATGACCACATTGAGCAACTCCTCTTTGCATAACATATTAGGAACCCAACCTAAATATCTAAATAATTTTCTAATGGTAATCACATTATGATCCATAAAAAGTGTTCATTTTAGCCTAGCTGTCACTTTCTCTCTTTGGTGAGCACTTAATGACCCATTTCAACTAAGTACCTACCATTTAATTACCCATTTAAAATACCTACCTTTTACTTTAAAGACGTTTTTTAACTACAATTCTTAAAATCTTTTTGGAATTCGTTTTTGTTTAAATTTTAGCGCCTGCTGGTCACGAAACTCAAGCCGCACATCCGCGTCTCGCTTATCGTACCTATTTCGACACGAAGGTATTTTTTTTTTTCCAAATATCGAGTTTTTAAAGTATCCAAACTAGTTAATCCTGTTATCTGATTTATCCGGTTATACGTCTCTTTAGGGAAAATATTTTTACATTTATCTACCTACTTACTATTGAAAAATAAATTTCGATGTTTTGACGTCATGACGTCTATTCCTTCGAGTACTATGGGAAATAATTATGGTAGACGAAATTGCCGGCCAGGCAGATATTTTCACAGACATTTTAGCGTAAAATACGGCGCCCGCCGCTATGTCATCCATCAATCTGTCGAGTACCTAATTATTTCGTTGGGTCAAGTATAACTAGCAAAATAAATAAAAAATATAGGTAGGTAACGTATATTCTTTTACCATCTGAATTTTGTAGTACCTAAGTATGTATCTTTATTAAAATAGTTAAGTACCTATATGCGCAAATGTAGACATGTTTGGCAAAGAACTGTTCCAAACCCTGGCTGAGGCGGCATAGGTATGTCTGACTCGTAGGTAAAGACTAAAAGTCGCACTTGCCTTCTCTGGATTTATCTCTATAAATGGGCAAAATATTAGATAAAAATTGAAACTACATACTCAAAGGTTTAAAAAATTAAACGGTCAATCCGTAAATCAAAACTCCGAGAAAGACCAGTGAAAACAAATTTTCTGAAATTGATTAAACCTATAGGTGCATCTTCCTCTTAGCCTTTTTGCGTCGACTTCCAATCTAACCAGATTCGGCTGAATATCAATATTTTACACGAAGCGACTACCATCAGACCCAATTTTTGGGCAATACGATAACCTGAGGATAGACTTCAGGTTATCAGGGTTCTGACTACCAGTAACTATTGTCATAGGTTTAGGTACGTATGACAATCCACATAAGTACGTACTACATCCGCAGCTAGATAAACATAATTATAACTACAGGTGCATTGCAAGTACTAAAATTACGTAGCATCAGTTTGTTGGTGTTGCAGAGGTCACTATTTGGATACGCTGGGCTGGTTGTTTTTATCTCATGCGGTAACTAGATTCATTACAGCAGTGCACACTGCACAAAGCTGTCGCCGACATATACTGGTGAAGGAGACGAAGCCCTTACAAGCGAGTTTTGGGAACAAGAATTGTTAAGTATAAATGTACCTGTAGGACAATACACGCACAGCTCATATCATCACGCCTATATTTCCCGAAGGGTTAAGCAGAGGTGTAACCCACAGTTCGCCTGTCTGTTTGGGTTCCATCATCCCATGTAATTGAGAGGTTTGCATGCCAGGAAGAGCACAAAGCAAAATCGCACCCAGGTGAATAGCACGTTAGGTATCACATAATATTTTTTTCTAGTACGGTACTTCGTAGTGAAATTGCTATTTTGTTCTTCAGGACTTTGTTAAATAAAATATTATCGATAGAATCAACAGAACGTTTACTTTACAACAACAGAAATTAATAAATATATTTAGGTAGTTTAGTATGAAAATCAACAGATAAAAAAATCAAAACAGATTAAAAAAATAAAAACTAAATCAATAAAATATGATTAGATTGATTGATTGATATCTAGATGAATATGACTATGTACTGGTGTTTTCTATGTATTATAATTATACATATATTTACAAAAAAAAAGTATATGAGTATTATATCCATTGTCTAGTACCCATAGTAGGTACTCTGCTTAGTTTGTGACTAGATGGTGCTGTGGAAAAAAAAATGTCCAAAATGACCAAAAAATTAAGTATTGGAAGTTATAAGGCTATTCGTGAAATACTTAAAGTGCTGTTTGCCTTGGGTGAACTTCCTAGCATACATCGGCGAGCCTATAGGTGGATTTATGTGAGCTATGTCTGTCATGTCACCTATTGTACAGACGCCAGCAGGTCAAGCTGTCCAAAACTGACAATTTTTCCCAATTGAATATGAATCTTATTGTTTTGCGTTAAAGTTGAAAATCAATCAAAGAAATTTGACAGATTGTGGTAGCTTGATATGCTGGCCTCTGTACTATATCCTTTATTGGCACGAGTTTTAATGTTTTTTCTAAAAAGTTTGCCAACTATCAAAAACTAACCGTTTAAAGACACCATTAACGCTTTTGAATTAAAGTCTGTTGCCATTATTTTAGCAATTCAATGCTCTCTATGACGTAATGGCTTCTTATCGACACCTTGCCTGTTTTGGTCACTCTCGGAATTGGTCAGTGTCCGGTATTGGCCACCGTGGCGTGAGTCGTGTCCGGTCTATAAACCAAGGTCGTGAGGGTCCGGTTTAATCAAATAGGTATCTATTATACAAAATAGGAGAAAAAATAATTTTGTATATAAATACCTATCGGTTAGCTAAAGAATTATTGGTATATGTAGATAGCAGTCGACGTTCAATTGAAAAGTAATATGTTCCTAAGTAAGTACATAAGACATAGAGGACTTTTGTATCCATACCTATCTCATAATAGGCGGGGCAGGTTAGATCAAGCCTTGTCCTACTCCGCGTAAGGAGCGAACGCAGCATATTTCAATGAATGTTCTCTGTGAATGTATCTACATACATACAGGTATGATGAATAAATAGTTTTACCGCTACTATGTGGTCTAAGAGAAGTAGATGGGCTATTGAGTACCATTATTATTACTATGAATATAGGTATTGTCCAAAATGAAACACAACATTATGAAAACAACGGTTGCCACCTATAAGTAATATAATTATCACCTATTCGAAGATATTATGTATTTGCCATCTAGTTTAAAAAAATATAATCCATCATAAAGTGTGTTTAAAAGATCTCGTAACAGAAATAAATATCCAATTAGAACAAAATAACGAATTTATTACAGAAATGTTGCTTGTTTGTATTTATTAATTTAAACAAAATGACAAATAACCCACCGCACATTATTTTTTCATCGGTGCGTGGGGTTGTGCAAATGGGGATCTCAGAGCACCATCCGGCACGACTAACATGCGCATCACCAAATATTTAGTTTTTCGCCTTTCGTCATATTTATCGTCGCTGGTTTTGCATCAAAACTACCGCTGGAGACGAGGTAACGTGAGATAAATTTTATCGTGGCGTGCCGCAGATGTGCGTGATGGCCAAAGACAATAGTAGGGGTTACCAAACCATAACCCTCTGCCTTTTCTAGACAGACGGAATCCAAAAAGAGTTCCACGGAAAAAAGTTAGGTATCTACCTACCCTACAATATTCTATAGTGACGTCCGTAAAAACCGTCATGTAGCAAACAAATGAAAGTTGATATTAACCAATACGTTCATACATTTTAATTTGTTTCGTTTTCAATACAGGCACTACTGTGTGTAAATTTATGTACACTTTTTACGTGGTGAACTTATGACTTTCACGCCGCCGTCCAGGCAGCGGGTGACCGAAACAGATGGCGAAATATCATCCACGTTAAAGTGATGCCTAGAAAAATTCACGACCCTCAGCATTGAGGAATACGACTTAAGGAGGAGGAAGGACTATTACGTAACCGTTTTACCATATAATATTTGCACTGGTTACTTCAGAGTTCCAGTCAGCTTGGGATTCAAGGGATTCCTTGAATAAAGTTAAATAATAGTGATTATTTAAGCCTTGAATAATCAAGGGTCCATCCCTTGAATCCCAAAGCTATAGCAGATATTTTTTTCTAATTATCGACTTAGTATTAAGGTCAATATCAAGTATGAAGCAGCGGTTCCGATAGACGGCTACAATGACGCAAGTTAACGCGTCAAAATCAGGTAGGTAATGTTGTTTTAACTTATTTTGCAGAATATTAAGTTGTTCTAAGTAGGTACGAAGATACTTACATTTTACACAAATTCTTCGGCTAAATATAAATGTTATATTGTTCCTTTCTTATTATAATGGGGAATTAGGAAAGGACACAAAATAATAAACAACAGACTGGTACCTAGTGGAGTTTTTCTCTCTGGCACTGGTGATACTTAAAATTTTGGGGTCAGATTAATCTGTGTTGGGAATTGCCCACCCAACTCGCAGTAGCAGTGGAGGGTTCATAAATCAAACCAGAGGGTTGAAACGTCAACCGTTCAAGCGGAGCTTATCAATCGTGGTGTAAACAGAGCTCAGTGTTACTTTGGTTTATGTAAATAAGTTGTACAAACTTCATAACAGTCACAATATTCATAAACATAGTTACGTACAGTCAGCGTCAAATAGTTAGTGACACTCAGGATATTCAAATAAATAGACGCAACCAAAAAGTCAATAATATCGGTACAAACAAAGTTTCCATATTGTTGTCAACAATATAGTCGCTCAAAAGGTCGAGACGTTTAAAATGTCACATAGATAGGTTCAGTTAAACCGCCATAAATATGGTTACAGTCATCCCGTCAATGGTATCCAAGCATTCTAAGTGGTCAAAAATATGGAACACATTAGAAAAATGAACTTTACTACTATATATTTTAAATATTCTTTCTCACATCAATTAATGTGAAAACATTTATACACAAAAATGAAAGGAATAGAAACTACTGCTGTCCTTTTCATTTTAAGCATGACGTCATAGACATGTCTTTTGTTTTGTAAAGAATTTCGTGCATAGCCGTTTACTTAGCAATATACAGCTGACTGAAAATAGATGTACCTAAACCTCATTGATAATGAGTATGACTATATATCTCATAGAGCAAGAGTGCATAATTAAAATATATGATTCAATATCATGATCATTTTATTTTATTTTAATTAACAATGAACGTCGACAAAACTAGATAAAGATAAAGATATTTATTCGCCAAGGATATGGTACAAAAGTTGTTATGTTACAATTAGTTTTCCGACACATCCGCCTCTGCAAGAGGCACACGAATATTCTTAGGCTGAGATATCATTGCACGTACATTATAATAAAATATGGGTATGTTGGGTATACCACCTGACCAGACTTAAAAACATTTACAATATAGCTACATAAACACTAAATAAAAATATTGAATAAATACAGTATTGGTTAAAACTAAAAAATAAAAACTATTATGTATATCGGTTACACTTACAAGCTATGAATTCCTTAACTGTGTAAAAAATTTTTTCAAGCAACCACTCAAGCAAGACTCGATAGTGCTTGCAAAAAAGAGGTGCAAAGTTTTCAAGCTTATTGACTATTACTCAAAAACTGCTATTTTAAACATAAACAAGGTAATAGAGTGGATGAATAACTAAAAATAAGCAATAAAATAATGTCAATAAGGTCGATAATCGTTTGCATCTTTTTAATTTTCTCTAGTTTTCGACTGCTTACCATCAGGCGGACTGTGTGCTTGTTTATACATATATGTGCGAATATGAAGAAATGAGGATCTAGAGAGATGAGAATAATTCGATAGGTAAATACACGTAACATCTAAAACGATAGGTACATAAGGATATTCCCAGTTCATTTGAAATATCTGTTACACCTTCCTCCCTCAAATATATAATTCGATGTTTTGTGGTGTCATTAATGCGTAGCCATATTTCTAGCTTGCTTTAGATTCACTTGACATTGATATTACTGATAGATAAATATAATAACATGCAAATATCATTAGATTGCCTAAAGAGGTTTTCATCTTTGGGAAACCGTTTATTTCTATAACATGCTGGTTTATTTTTCTAATGTGTTCCATATTTTTGAACACTTAGAATGCTTGGATACCATTGGCGGGATGACTGTTACCATATTTATGACGGTTTGACTGAACCTATCTATATGACGTTTAAAACGTCTCGACCTTTTGAGCGACTATAATGTTGACAACAATATGGAAACTTTGTTTGTACCGATATTATTGACTTTTTGGTTGCGTCTATTTATTTGAATACCCTGAGTGTCACTAACTATCTGACGCTGACTGTACCTACCCTACGCTGTTAAGAATTGTATGTTCAAATTGTTCATACACAAATACTGTGATAACCTTGACAGGACAAAGAACAAAGCAGATGTGGCGCCCAAGTCCGTGCTCTAACACAACAAGCGCCTGCGATCAGAAGGATTTAACGTTCATTCTATAGTGCTAGTAATAAAACCTAGTATAGTAATATAGTATATCTACTTATTACATTTTGTTTTGGAAAGGTTTCTCTTGATTAATTTCAATAACATCATTTTAACGGTCATATTTATCCCAAACTTAACCAAACACTTCCTGTCTTAATTAATATTCGATATGGATAAAATATCCAAAGTATTTAAGTATCTGATGTTGTTATGAATTGTTCTACTTTAGGTAAATACTAAAAAAAGGATCCAGGCTTGAAAAAAGCTTGAAATAGCCTAAATATAGAAATATACCTAGAGAGACCTAAAATGGATCTAACACATTCATGGATAATAATTATAACAATATAAATATGTCTATGAATATTTGGATAAGTAGGACCCTAGCAGGACGACACGCAATGCAAGCCCCTACAAAATATACCTAGATAATGTTTCGCAAAATGAGTTGAATGCACCAGTGTGCGGCGCCGCGGCCTTGTCAGTGTGCACACGCACGCCGCGGCGTCGCACCGTGATAACGACGCCTCTCGCCACTCACATTCACATTTTTTGTTCCATCTGAAGTGTAAACCGCAGAGTAGCTTTCTGGCGGAAAGCTGAACTGTACCGAAGACATCTCGTGTTTTCACTGCACTAGCACTGGGTTTAAAAGCACAACAACACAAACACTACTGAGTATGACGCGATGTGTCCGGTGCCGGGGGTCCCGTTGACTCATTATTCCTTATTGATCAGCGCCTAGCGGATGCGGAGTGTGACATGAGCGCAGACACAGTGGAGCGACCGCGTGAACGCATTGGCACAAAGCCGGCGTCTTACAAACGCGGATTATCGCTCCTTATGCCGATAATGAGTAATGTAAACTTCCCGTAAATTTCGTGTTGGTCGCCGTGTGCGCCGATTGTGCGCTATCGACAGCGAACCTTATCGCGGAACCGGCCGCGTTGCGACTGGTTTGGTTATACGAGGCGTGTGTATTTGTTGTCAGTTTTAACACTGGAGACTGCGGGTACGCGTTCCTCATTCCATTATTTATACTATAAGTACCTACACAATGTTCAATAAATAAACAATTGACGTTGCTGCACATGGAGTTACTATAGCAAAAACACAATGGATATTGTTACTGCGTTATCTTCTAATTCAATGTTATATGCTCAAACTCGTAAGTTGTAATTAACTAATAGATAAGCAATTATCATTACGTAAAATCCGTTCTATTAATTTATTTCTGTTTCTAAACAATCTAAACGACCTACAAGAGTCCTATGTGAGCAGTAAAATTTTCAATTATATTACATATAATATAGACTACTATCTCGAGTATATCTAAGAACTGGATTTTCAATGGAACAGCTACTATATCTTGCTCTTTTAGAAATTCTGTCACGTCATGTTTTTTAAATACGAATGAATATAGGTAACTTTGAACCCAATAGGAAAACACATGAACATCGTCCAAGCCCATATAAAGCACTAGAGGCGAGTTCAATCATTATTACTGTCGTAGTTACTAACGCTATAAACAGGAAAAAATGTGTTCTTTTAATTGTGCGCTTCTCGATGGCATATAAATGAGTTGTTACGCCTACATTATTGTACCTATAGCTCAGGTCCCTCGTCCATAAGATATGTCCTGTTGATAGATTCGAAAAATTTAGGCGTTGAGCCAAACAGTGACGAGTCGCTCACAACAGAATGGTTTCATACATATTTACAAGAGGTCATCAATTTAAGTGTTTATGTAAATCAACGTGAAAGTGACCAATATCGGACAATGTATGCAAGAGCCCAAAAGACAATGCTAATGAAGCCAAAAAGTATTACACTTTCCTTTGAGATATTTATTTAAATCCTAGTTGTATTTGAGGTATTTTAGGCTACTTTTTTTGTATAGAGCAGATAGTGTATGGTATGTAGGTATGATAATGGATAAAATGTGGCAAATTGTTTTTTAAAGAGTTAGTATATACCTATCATAATGATGTATGTATTAAAGTATCTTGGTTTCTGACTCCTCACCTTTCCATCACAAGCTTTTTACATTATTTGAGTGCTGGTAAATATAGATTCTTAATCTAAACAATTCTAGGAATGTTAAATGCGTTGATCAAATTTTTTATTTTTCTTAAATTTCCCTAAAATCCTGCCAAATTTCCAGTTTGTATGTCTTATTGTTTATGAAATTTTGTGATTATTTAGTTTGTATATTGATTTCTGACAGTTAAGCGAATATTAGACATTGAAATAAAATTATTTTTACGTATTTCAATATTCAGTTCGCAGTGGTTTAATATCGTGATGGAATTAATACTAATTCAGAATAAAATCGAAACAGTAAAGTAGTAAAGATATTGATTCATTAGAAATCATTTTCAGTACCTATGCATAAAACGGAGGTATTCCATGAAGCACACCCAAACGAAGCCCACCCAGACGAAGCACACCTAAAGTATTCCACTTAGCACACCCGTAGGTGGGCTTCAAATTAAAAATTTAAATAATTAATTTCCTATTCCACGAAGCACACCTACGAATATCATTCCCATAGTGCGGAGACTAAGAAATAAAAATGTCGATAGAAGAAAATATTTTTTATTTAAAAGACTAACTTAAATTTCTAAAATCATTCAGTTTCATTATAATAATGTGACACAATATTTGTCATTTTTGTAATCTTACATCTTAGCATGTGCGTTAGGAAATACTGCTGTAAAACTCCTGACGGCAGCTTCCTCAAAATCGCTTGTGAAAACATTGACTTGCATTTTGGGTATTGTTGTTTTTAATAATTGAAATAATAATTTATAGGTCGATTTTTTTGTTAAATAATAAAGCATAGGCTAAAGGTTTAACGATAATTTCAACCTCACCGTGGATGCTGTAAATTTGAAGAAATGGTTTAGGCGCGCTTTAAAAGTTCCGTCGCAGTATATATGATGATGACGTCGTTATAGTCAGCAAGTACAAAATCTTGAAACGGTTGAGGTACCTGGATATCAAATAAATACTTCTCTCAAATCATTTGTACTAAAATAAATAAAAATAATAATTGTTTATTATCACAAATATTTACATATGAATACATAGGATGTGCACATATCGAAGAAAGTAAAGCCATGTTAGATAGTTACTCCATAAATCGTTCAATATCTGCGACTGAAAAAATGGACATTAACAAAACAAAAGTCTTTTCAAAGTGAAATCAAATATTTTTGAAAATGGCATGCACGAGTTTCATTGGTAAGATATTAGCAAACTCTTACAAGAGTTTTTTTTTATTACAATAACGTTCAAATTAAAAATAAATACATAGATTCCATGTCTCAATATTTTGATAATATTCTAAGGAAATATTAACTCTACTTACTTGTACATATATAGGTGACTTCGCAAACAATCTATTTACACCGAGAGATTTGTTCCTCTTATTGTAGAGGCCGGACTTAACATTTTTAAATTGTGGCATATCACTGATTAAATTTAATACTCGGTCCAATGTATCATTAAGTTTTTGCTTGTAGATTGTAGAAATGGGCTCCATTGTGGAAACTACTTGCTGCTTGAGTTCATGCATTGCTTCCTTAATTTGGGTCTCCAAAACGTTTGAGGCACATTTATGTTTCTTTATTTTAACAACTTCTTCCGTGCTACTTAATGTGAGTAAGCCATTACACCCTTTTTTAATACACCGCCACAAGGCATTACCGTTTTTATAAATCTTGTGTTTACTATAAATTGTTTGTTATTATACACTAACACTTGTGTCCCCTTCCGGCCAAGTACGTAATTAATAGATGGGTTAAAATTTCTACTACTTGGACCTGCCATCGGCTCCATTATTTTGTTTGAATAAATTGCACGAAAAACAGAAAAAATAACAAGACCGGCGCACAATTGCATACACTCAGCCCGTGACGTCGCGATAGTGTAATGAGAACTAAGCATGTAAACAGGTTCCGGAAACATATCTTATCTTATCTATGGGATTTATAAATGAAAATTACAAGTATTGTATCACATTATTATAATGAAACTGAAAGATGTAAGATATTTAAGTTAGTCTTTTAAATAATAAATATTTTCTTCTATCGACATTTTTATTTCTTAGTCTCCGCACTATGCGAGTGATATTCGTAGGTGTGCTTCGTGGAATAGGAAATTAATTATTATAATTTTTTAATTTGAAGCCCACCTACGGGTGTGCTAAGTGGAATACTTTAGGTGTGCTTCGTCTGGGTGGGCTTCCTTTGGGTGTGCTTCATGGAATACCTCATAAAACGGTATACTACGAGATCGGAATTTATATTAAACTTGAACCGACTAGAGTAATTTTGTCACATCTCTAAAGGTACAAATGTCGTTGGATCTGATATCAATTTAATATATATTTGTATTTTTACTCCATAACACATAACATTCACAAACCGCAAACATAAAAACTAGACAAGTATAAATAAAGTATTAATTTATAGGAATTCATAAAAACCATAACATATCTAGTACATCATTTATTTCGACTTACTTACTTTTCCAGTCAAATACATTCGAAGTTTCTAAATTCGGTCCCACAAATTATCACAAACAATTTCTTAAATATGTAATAAAATATTAAGCTATTTGAGCTAAGTAACACAAATATATTATTTTAATCCATTCAATTGGGTGTCAAACCACGCGGTCCACCGTACTGAGAAAAAAATCCGAAATAAATACCGAAACATGTGACTTAGACCAAAGCATTAAATGCAAACACAAGATTAAGATGTAACTACATCATAAAATTCACAAACTCTATTATCAGAATCATATGACTTCGGAGCGGGTTACAACATATAGGATAATATAGAGATGTTTGTTATCTGAAGCCCCCGCTGTTTGGAGAGCGAGGGGGTCCTCATGATGGGTCATGTTGCTTGGAGCACGGTGTTGGTGTAGGTGAGCAGCTGTAGCGCCCGCTGGGTGGCGGGATCCTGCGGCGCGCGCTGCAGTCGCTGCAGCGTGCTGTGAACCGCCGCCGCCACACCCGCGCTCCGTAGCACCAGCTTAGCCTACACATAAACTCTTATTTCTTAAATATGCAAAGATTGAAATCGTTATATTTGCCCTCACCGTACTTATACTGCTCGAAAACGTGTCCATAAAGAGATGAGTGCATGCACACATTCCATTAGAGACAGAATGACAGTGTGCAATATTCAGTATGAATGAATGAGACAATAACAGATTCCATACTTCCGATGTCAACCAGTTTACTTGATCATTATTTGACGCATATAACGATTTAAATCTTGTAAATATGTCTAAAATAAAATATATTTGCAACTGACAACAGAAAAATATCATGAAGAGAAAATCTTTCAATGACAGAGATAGTAAAGAAGATAGTAATGAAAATCAATCAACCGTAAGAAATTAAAATATACTGAATGTTTCGTATTTTCATTGAAACATATATTTATTTATTTTCTAAGAAAATCTCAATAGCATCTCGGAATGGAGATTTGTAACCGATTAATGTCAATAGATTTGCCCCTAATTAAATGTGAGCTAAACATACCGACGAGCTGTGGATATACAGCAGTAAGCCTCTAACTACTCCTTTGGGGAATATAGAATGATGGTAGGTATACTATATAGATATCTTTATTTGTTTAAGTATGTATTTCATTGTACAGTATTAAGAGTTGTGTATTTTGTTATTTTCAGTATCTATTATATTTTTATGTACGCCAGACTACCTAATTGTCGCCTCTAAAGGTCTGTAAGAGATTGCTTTTAGCGATAAGATTTTTTTTACCATTTGTACCCATATACAAATGGTAAAAAAAATCTTAGGAATGGTCCTATTCCGCCCATTGTACCATTCTATCATTTATGGCATTTGTTTATGGTATACAATAAAGAATATTCTATTCTATTCTAAATATATGTATATTTTTATAACACAATAACTTCCTCTTTCGTTTTACAGGGTCGGCAACGCGCAAGTGATAGGTGATACTGGTGTTGCAAGCGTCCTATCATGAAAATACTAAACTGTAGCACAACATTGCACTGGTTACATAATAACATTATGTCTATGATGATTTAATATCGCTATTTGTATAATCTACTTCGGAGATAAATAAACTAGTACAAATACATAATGACTAGTGATAATAACATTATCCAATAAAGTTTGACGTATAACGTAAATTGGTTTATTATTGATTTTTAGGTTTACTATCTTTTATACCCTATTTATTTCATAAGAAAAATAACGCTATAACACCGTGATTTCGATATAATTAAGCGTCTAATAAATACGTTTTTTTTTTTAAGGTTTTTTTTCATTCTGTATTCCATTTCCAAATAATAGTTGCTAGGCACTGTGAACTATTACTAGAAATAGGCCACATAAGTTAAAAGCGACTGTGAAGCCAAATCCCTTTCATTGGTAGTCCTACGGACTCAGTGCAAGTGGCGTCTTAAAGGGTAAGAGCGTTCTGCCCCTGGTGCCTAGCTGCAAGGAGAGTAGGATTTTAGGATATCGTTTGCAGCGCAGCAAAGAAACATTGTGTCTATAATTCTATTACTTAACATGCTAAGATAATTTACTAGTTTAAAAAAATGCATTAATCATAAATTTCTTTCGCACAGAAAGTTCTGCTTCGTTTTGGGGCAATAGAAAACTGCCACGGGTGGCAACCCTTGCCACGCCGCTACTGTACGGACTAGAGACTTCACCTCACCGAGTTATTGATGCTCTCATAATATCACATAATAACTCTTAAATTATCAGAGGCAGAGATACAATTAACCACATAATCAGTGTATGGTGCTCTCAATGGGTATGCTTTGACTGCTAATTTTTTTTATGCCAATAAGGTAGCAAATAAGCATACGGCTCACTTGATAGTAAGCGGTTACCGTAGCCTATAGACGCTTGTAACACCAGGGGTATCACTTGCGCGTTGCCGACCCTGTAAAAATAAAGAGGAATTGTTGGAAGTTGGGTTGGCAGTATAAGGGTCAAAGTCCTCCCACTGCCAACACAACGTTTCCTCGCGGAGTACTGGCAACCTTGCTCACCGTAAGGAACAACACAGCTGAAAGCACTGTTATTTCACTTCGATTTTCTGTAAGGCGAAGATACTTACTACTCCTACTATACTACCTCTCTTAAAACTTCGCCTGTTGGTAAGCGACAATCTGGTCTACGATTACCCAGCAAAAACGAAAGATATGAGGCGCGTGTATGGGGACTAGACTTTAGGATTTTTTTTAAACAACTTTTTATCGGAGTCACATTCTAAAGAGAAAGCCTCGCGAAGAAGGCTAGAAAAGTTTATTTATTTATTTATAACGCCTCTGAGCTGGGATCATTCAGCTATGCTTACCTTATGATTGTTTGCTGCCAACGCCCAGACAGCGCGTGCGGCTGACACGACTTCTGCTGTATCGCCTGCTAGGAGCGTGCCCGCCATCAGCTCTATCAGATCGGCTGCAAGTTAATTTTATTGTTAAACATTCATCCTATTAGCAAATATGTATCGCAAATTATAAGCCTGTATAGTAAAGATCGTGCAGCCTGGCGAGCGATGGTGATTGGAGCCCATAGTCGTCACGTCCCTCAGCCATGAGGATACGACGAAGAAGAAGAGAAGATAGTAATACGAACAGACTATTATTATGGATATTCATGAACTAAGGACTACGGATGGTTTTAATATTCATCATTAATTTGATAGGAGAGCGATTGCAGTCATATTATATCTATTTATATAAAAATCAATTGCTGTTCGTATTTTTCGCAAAAACGGCATGTCATTCTGATGAAATTTTTTTGTGTGTTTGAGTGGGTCCCTTGATGGTCTCGATTGGACCCGATAAGTGGCGCTGCAATCGACTTGAAGAATAACGTCTACTGGGCAAATTAGTTTAAGGAATAAAATAAAGTACTTATTCGTTAATGAACTTGAATGAACTCATGTCATTACGACACAATAGAAAAAGGTCTAGACGGATAGGCCTTAAAAATTATTGACTAAGTATTTGAAATATTTTACAAGACTGTACTTGTTAATTTAAAAAAATGTAGAACTTACAAGAACCTATATTCAAGCAAATTGGCGTTTGTTTGAAATAAGAAAGAAGTAAATAACAAAACTCACAACTTTGTAGGAAAGTGATCCGTTGGTGATGTGCCGCATGCGCTAGCGCAGGCATGAGGTGCGCGCGCACGGGTGGCGGCAGTGCGGCCAGCGGCGCCGCGCCAGGCGACAGCGACAGCGACAGCAGCGCCGCCGCGCCCTCCGCGTGCCGCGCCGCCGCCGCGCACAGCTGCGCCCACGCCGCGCCGCTCGCGCCCGCGCCCCGCACCCGCGACCGCATGCACATGCGGTACATGCTCGACATTACCTCACTCTGCGCACAAAACGGTAATTACTGCGCTTCACCAAACAACTTATTATTGCTAGTGAACAACTGCCGAGCTGATGATTGCGTTTCATACACCAATATGTCATTAAATAGTTACGTATAACTATTTCAGAATGTACTTTCAGAAATAATTATTCAGACATTTTTACTTATTATGAGAGTTCATAAAAGAAACTGTATGTAAAGTCTAGTTTAGTTCCTAAATTGGATTCAATATCTGCCTTATGACTAAGTTATTTAATGAATAACTCCCATGTTATACGAAATACATATAAAATAATCATCTTCTTCTTTTGCCGAATGTTGTAACCACTGACTAAATACGAGAGGTCATAAAAACCTAGGAGTAACCTTGAGGAGTATATTCCGGCAGTGGTGATGGTTGAGAGTGCGGCGCAGTGCCCGCAGGCCCAGCAGCAGAAGCGCGTGCGGCCTGGCGGGCCTGGCGGGCCCGGCCTGCGCTGCCTCGCGTGAACATAGCGCGCACAGCTCGCCCAACAGCGTGCGCCCGCCAACGCACGCGCACAGGGCGCCCCAACCTAACATAACAAAGACTACTTGCTACTCTCAATCCTGCTGATATGAAAAAAAAAACAACTACATTTTTCTTTAATCGTCATACATTTTCCCATTTGTGTGGAAAAAACACATACACAAACACCCATATCCTACAACACTTCCAACTGCATAATATGAGCCGTAATAGTTGATTGTTCACTATAGCGATAAAGTGACAGATTACTAAAGATCGTGCATTTGAGGCTCGAGCTTTCGAGGGGCGCAAACCACACACAAGTTTGTAATCTGTACTTTCCCCCGAGTGAAGGATAGAACTTTTTACTTCATCTGCGAGAAAACTAAAATTATCCATTGTATCTGTGCTCAACGAACACAGATTACATAGAATAACCTCGACAGTAGTTGATATTTACTTAGGCGTGAAGTCATGCGCTGTGATGATGGCCGATTGCTTACTTTACGGCCCCAGGACTGTAAAGAGCTACTTACACCCCCAGCAGGGCTAGCATGGCCGGAGACATTTTATCCACGGGGAGAGGACAAAATACTATTCCCCTCTGTCAATTTTCTCCACCCTCCGAGCATGGCGACATGGGTGGATAAACTATTCACGGTGGACTAAATAGGGGAAACGCTTGTCCCCGAAATTATTGTCATTATAAGAAAACTTTTATTCAATTACAAAATAGCCGAGAATATCGTCATAAACCAAAGTACTTTTTTCATTTTATTACATCTGTAGGTACTGGATATTTATTTTGCTGCTACTTATGATCAATAAACGATACGATTAAATAGGTGCTTACTTTGACGTGCACTGGCAGTCCATCTGCTGTATTCGATGGTTTCAAAGCCTGATAAAGTTCTTGGCACAAATAATGGACGCAATCCTTGTGCATTCGAAAAATCCGGCGGAATTCTGTGTCGGGTAACTCGAAGGGATTGCTCGAATCGCGAATTGAACGCCGGTGTATTTTTCGCTCAATTTTCTCCCTTTCTGATGACAACACTAAGCTCCAGTAAGCTCGAGACATTTTTATATTACATCTAATTATATTTTTTTCCAAGAGATATACTTATACCCACCATCTAAAGATGAGGACAAATTTCTCCCTTTGTTATGTCAAAATATCTGTAATTTTTCTCTTCCACTAGTCGCCATGCTATAGGCGGGGGGTGAGTATCCACGTCTAATGTCAAAAGTGATATAATTCTCTTTCCCCCTGTTGCCGTGCTTTGGCAGGTGGATAAAAATAATTTTGTCCCTTGTCAGTGGAAATAACCGGTGGACAAAAGTTTTATCCCCAGCCCATGCTAGCCCTGCAGTATTTGAGTAGTAAAGTCTATTTTGAACAGGCGTACGGTAATTATTTTTTTTAATAAAACATATCCGAACAATTTTTCTTGTATCAGTTAATTAGCTCCACAGTTCGCTTCAATTAACTTAACCATGAAATAATATCTACTACGATAATAATAATTATATTTTCGAATCAATTGTAATAAAAAATATTTATTTTCTTATATTGTACCTGATCCACAATCGTCATAACCATAACTCAACTATACCTTTAGGACAATCATTAGTAAACGTATATATGAGATGCACGACAGCAAGTCGTAGCTGTTCAGTCATCATACACCAGGGCCACAGTCTGCTGAGCGAGACCGTCATATTATCATCCACGAAGCTGTCTTTAGCTGCCGGACACTCCAGCATCAAGCAGTCGATGACTGTCAGGACCCAGTACAATGTACCCAGCACAGGATTCTGAATAACAAATACAAGTCACTTATGTATTTTGAATGCATCTCTGCATTATGTATTCACCCGATTGCCAAATAAAGTATTGTATAAGGACTAAAACAATTTATAAGATAAACTTTTCATAATGTGTAAGTACATTAAGAAGAATATTGTCTGGTTAAATGAAGGTGAAAAAAAAATATCCAAAATATACATTTTCTTCTTGTTTTCTTGAAATTGCAAACGTAAAATATTCAAAACTTGCTCACATTATTGGTATTCTTGATGACGTCAGCCGGCTTGCCATGCATGGAGAGGTGGTCCCTGACAGCCTGTAACGTAGCGAGCAGCATTCGTGGCAGCCGTCGGTGCACCGCATATTGCCGACTGCGACCACTCACAGACAACACGGACGATAAGCACGAGCATACCCTGATCCAACGCTCGTCTGCGTGCAATGCATATCAAGTTATTAACAAACAAAAAAGGTAAAGTTCTCAGACTGTATTTTTTTTATGTTTATAAGTTAGTCATTTGGCGATAACTCCCCTGACCGAAAATCGTTTTATATGAGTTGGTCATATTACGCGAGTCAATAATTAATTATAGTGTTTTATGATAAAAATACATATAACATTTTAGTAATTTCTGGGTAGTTTTTCTATTTGATAGAACAGCTTACACGAATTTGACAGAAAACTCATATAGCTGGTTTATTTAGCGTAAAGATAGTGTGATATTGGATATTATTGTAAATTGGTCATGTACAGACCATTTAAGTATGACCGACACAGTTTTGTGTATGCGCGTGATGCATAAATGCATGATAGAGCGGCTTGTAACGGCTGACAGGTACTGCGCACTAATCGACCAGTATGAAGGTGTTTCAAATTTGGATTCATGAATCTATATAATATACAATTGTACTGATTTACTGAACTTAGTGCAAAAAATTACTGTCCCACTGCTGGTTATGGGTGCAGACCCATTCCCAGCAGTGGGACAGTAATTTTTATATATTTTTATATAATTAATTATTTTTAGATAATTCTGAGAGCAGTCTCAAAATCCTCTCATCTCCTCGCAGTGCCGCAATAAAAAATGACCATAAAATTACTAAATATGACAGACACGATCATATTAGGTGAATACCATTAATAATTTTAACAGTAGATGGGCTGGAATTCATACTATTCTGATAATTCCCATTGGCATAGAAACTATAAATATATTATCTGATCTGTACTGATCTATAAGTCAGGGTTACAACTGTTTGATTATATACAAACCAAGGCAATGTGCGCTTTAATCAGATTAATTCTATTAATAGTGAAACAAACACTATTTGCGAAATGTCAATAAATAAACTATGATGTTTTCGCAATAAAGTGCCTATAATATATACTACAGAAAATACATCAGATTTTCTGTATGCAAGTGTGTCTGATAAGACTTATAATGCATGTCCAGTATGCCTACTTGCTACTTCTCGCATCTGCATGTCTGAAAATAGGTTACAATACATCATTATGCAAGTGAGATTTTATTACTCGATACATTTTGATGAAGTTTCCTTTGTTTCACTGATCAGAACAGAATCACTGTAATTTCGATTAATTTATATTTAGATACATATATTTGTTATTTCTGTATGTAATTTATTTACTTCATGGTTGCAGTTTTGTAATATTAAACACATCCATATTTCGCTAGTTATTTTAGACCCTCTGTAATAGGGAGGCGAATCTACTAACGGGATTAAAAATCCAAACTCCCATAAGATACATTCTAGGAAAGAAAAACTTCGCGAACCTGGGAATTGGACCAACAAAAATGGTAGTTATCAAAAGATCATAGGAGTCCCAAAGACATAGAAAAGACATTGAAAAAGAACATACGATCAAAATATTCCATACCTTGACTAGGTTCGTATTTTTTGTTTTCCATCGACAACTTCTGGTACAAACTAATGAGTGCTTTACAGAGTTCTTCGGATAAGTATTCTGGTTGGCAGTCGTAAATTCGAGCACTGTCTCCGGCACCACATTTTCCACTCTGCACTCCATTCCAGAAAGGGGATTTCAAATTATCGTAATACTCCGAGCAGGTTTCGTCTTTCGTTTTGTCTATATGCTGTTTGTGTGTCATGGATTGCGCCAGGTGTGTGAGACAATACAAAGCTGCGTCTTGTAGTTCTGCAAGGTATAGTTTGAGGTATTAATGATTATATGTTTATTATAATATTTGGCCAAGTGGTCGGAAGCCTGACAGCTGAATTTAAGATATCAAAGACATCTTTTATACAATTCTGAAACCAGAATGAGGGCGCGTTTATCCGAAATTTTTTCGCGCGGTTCGCACGAAATTTCCACGAAGGTCCCGTATTTCCTAAGAAACAACGTTTAAAATCGCCAGCATCACATGTAAAAAATACCAGTGTGAACTCGATAACAGTATCAGTGCCATCACAAGACTAGAACCACAATTTGAGTGAGTTGTGCAAAAATGGAGTAGGTAAGTAAGTAGGTAGGTAACGAGTATAGAATGGTCTCAATAAAAAAATCGCTTTCTTATTAAGTATTATTTCTTAATAGTAACACATAAATTACCTATTTCATCACTCTCTAAGCACTGCAGCAGTAAATGAAGGAAATGCGTAGCATTCGTATCCTTCAGTTGTCGCCACACACTATCGACCGCCACCTTCTCCCCCAATAACGATGCCAGGAGAGATATGGCTTGCGCACGCGCCACCAAACTGTCTACTTCGTTTTCACCTGAAAATTAATTATGATAGGATTGTATGTATAATAACCTCAAAGTCCATTGTGTTTCAGGTTTTCAATTGATTGACTGATTAAAGCGAGTTCTATTGTGCAACCAACCGTAAAACTTAAGATTCACGAGCATTATTTCAACCTAAAAATTTCAAACCAAACCTCCGTTATCTAAAAATAACATTAGTCAAGAAATTGTAATTAGAGAATTTACCGTTCAGATAAAGTGCCAATACGAATGGTAGCATGCATGACCTCTTAATTAAACTCTCAGACTAATAACAGTGTTAATTGTTATCTAATTGAACTATTCATAAATATACAAGTTAAATTATTGCTTGTTCTAAATAGATTCTACAATAATGGATGACTTATTATGCAAACAAATTATTAATAATTAAATACTAGTTTATGTTATTTCAATTTCATAGCTGGGTTCGTACGTCAATAACCTACATCAATAAACGTCTATGTTTTCAAAGTACACATTCACAGCCTTGAGAGCAAAGTCCCCACATTCATCATCATAACAGAGATTTTCCTTGTAAACCAACAAGTGCAGCGATAACTAATCGAATTTAACAGATTGTGATTATTCAAATAATTAGTCAAAGCAAAATGTTTTATTTCAATTATTAAAATAGGTAGGTATTTTTGGAACAGTTCAATAAGTTTTACGGTTCAAAAATGTACCTAAGTCCAATAGAGGAGAATGGATAAGGAACTCCAAACACTCCTTTAAAAAAAACAGGTTTACAATATTAATCTGATTACAATTTTGCTCTGGATAGTTTTTGAGAATAATGCAGTTTAATGTGTACAATTAACTTATTATAGTCATAAAATTTGCTAAGTCCTGAACAGCCCCGATATACAGCAGTACACAAGTATGACTATAAGTATAGTATATCGACGTCGTTTTACTCAATATTCTATAGAAATAAGGCCGAAAGCTATAAGGTTTATTATGCAATAGTAAAGTACCTTGGCAGCTTTTTCTTTGCACACAACACCTAAGTAGATACCTTCTTACCTCCCAAAAGATATACGTATTACTTCCGATGCATTTCGGATATTCAGCTTAGTACTGGCTGGTAAACGGCATGATTTATTATTGAACAGTTTATGCCGAACGTCACCTATGAGAGCCTCTCTTTGTGAGGAATATTACTCATATACTAAATTTTATTCGTAACTTGTAAATAACAAACAAACGGCTTATTCCCGCCCGCTCCACGATTTTGTTCTCAAGCGCACCGAAACTAAAATTAAATGTTTTTATTATTTTGTAAAATCAAAAATCTTTGGAGCTCCTGGTAATGAATTTATGGAAAAAATAATGTTAGAGAACAATAGATTTGGAGCGTACGGGAATAAGCCAAATAAACATGTAGATATGACCAGAAACAGCACCAGGTATACAGAAAGGAGTAAGCCTTTGCCTATTAGTGTAATATATAAACCGACAATAAATAGAGTTTCTGAACTCATTAACAGATAGATTACCATCTCTAAAAGGCGTCAAAGTCATTAGCAAGTTGTGAAGACAATCTTTAGTGGCAGCGAGGGATAGTCGGACGCATTTGTGTGAGGTCACGGCGCGAAGAGCTCTGCAGGTGGCGCTGCGAATTTCGTTTGTCTCGCCCTCGTCCTCACCGGTCCATGAAGCACATCTGTCAATAAATCAATCATAACATAATAAATACAAGTAGGAAAAAAAGAAAAAAAATGCTCCTATTTTGAATGTGAATGACGGGATATCAGTGAGGATTTATGACTTGTACAAAAAAAGTTCACATATTATAATGATTGATCTGTATTGTATTTCACCGCTATTCTTGCCCCAGCTGCAATATAGTTGAATCCCTTGGGGCGCACTATATGAAAATACACAAGATGCTGTGTGCTCACACATACTTACTCACTTACCAATCAGGACAGGACAGAACTAATCTTTGTTGAATTACATGGTGGCCTTGGGTAAGGTTTGTCATTAGTCACCTCTGTAAAGAGCACTTTGCGCATGAGAAAAAATTGTGGAGTGCGTTTTGTTTAAAATATTTACTTTTCTTTGAAAGTCCATAGAACTAATCTACAGCGTGTTTAATGCCAAAAAGTTTATTGTCGAAAACTAACGTTAAACGCGTGTTAAAAGCTCAATCTCAACTGGTTATAAATTCCAACTCGGACTTTAAATAGCTTAATGGTACGTAGCTATTAAATAGAATCACATATTATATAAAAAATATGGTAGGTAATAAAAATACCAAGACTAAAATCGTATTACGAACAATGAAAACAAAAAACTAATTCAGTAAATCGGAATGGACTATTGTAATTTGTAAACAACAATTGCTGTAGTACTGTTTTGTGGTTAGACCATCATCAATTATTTTTTATGACAGATCTTCAGTTGTATTGTTATATTCGCGGAAATCCTTGTCACGAGGTTTATCAACTACCACTTAACAGAGGATGTATAAACTTATGCGGCAACTCCCTTTTCCCAGGAATCACTAGAAAATATTATCACAAAGATATTAGGTATCTGTATTACCTACCCACTTCACCGTGCTAACTATTCAGACAATGTATAGGTATTCCAAGAACGGAGATATCGTATTACAAAAGTTATACATTATAAACACATAGTCCGCCAATTGATATGAACAGTAAAAACTATGACGTTTACAGCATTTACCAGACGGCTACATAATTGTTTGCCTCTAAAACTTGATAATGACTGAAAACTAAATTATAAAAAAATACTAGTTGACCCAGTAAACGTTGTTTTGCCATATAATATAATTATTAAAAAATGGGGGTTGGTGGTAGAAGGGTGAAAATTTAGGGTGGTAAGTATGTATTTTTTAATGCCACATCATAAAAATAACCAATAAAAAAAATGTTAGGGTGGACCATCCATATCACTTAGGATTATGTAGGAGTGGATAAAAATAGATTACGACCGATTCTCAGACCTACCGAATATACATATAAAATTTCATAAGTCTGTTAAGCCGTTTTCGAGGGGTATGGCAACTAACACTTTTTTTACCTAAAAGTCTAATCAACATCAATTAATTGATTCATGTTCCAATATTCGGTCATAATGATTTAAAAACATTAAATTTCTTTACCTGAACAGTAGTCGGTATAATGCTCTTTCATTCCACTCCTGGACGGGGCAGTGCGTAAATGCGCTAACATTGTGCAGTGCGTCGGCCAAAGAAGTGACGAGTGCGGCGGTGGGCGGTGGCCGCGCCTTGTGCGTACCGTGCGACGCTGATACAAACGCATCCCCAACCTTCTGCGCACGCACTTCCAACTCGCCGCGACGCTCCAAAAAATTTAATGACAGGTTCGTTTCTAGAAAAAACACATTACTATTATCTATACGTCATTTATCTTAGCATCAATAAGTAGCTGATACCGGTCCATAATTATTAAATTCTTAATGTGATTAAAATTCCTTTTACATTAATATGCTCGAGATCTACTTTGGCCTTTCTGATTATGATCAGAAAGGCCAAAGAAGTGCTGACTCTGCAATTACATACTAGAACACATTTTATAAGTCTAAATCTAAACTTGGAGTAAATCACTGAATAATATAATACAAAGTCGTTGTTTGCGTCTGTCGTGATGTTATACCGAATTTCTTCTAAACCACGCCACGGATTTTGATACGGTTTCACTCCCATTCAGATAATTTCTTCCGGAAGGCATAGGTTTACGGAAGGTTTATATCAGTGCATTGCACTTGTGTGAAGCCGGGCGCTAGTAAACGAATAAACTAGTAACTAAAGAAACTCTAACTAAAGTTCAGTTAGAATTTCTTAAATTAAGTTATAAGTGATTTCTGACACTTACGCGAATATTAGACATTGAAATAATACTACTTTTTACGGATTTTATGGTCCGAAACGTCGGGATTAATAATATCAATATAACGCGATAAAATCCGTAAATAGTAGTTTTATTTCAACAAAGTTAGTGAGTTAAACCACTTACATAACTTATAATATAATCAATAAACATAAATCTAATCTTAAAGATATTATTATGATACCATATTGATAAAAATTAAGTTTCCCTACAAAACGCATTCTTCCAATCTTACAAGAATTTAAGCATGATCTGAATTGATAGTAATCACTCACCGAACGATCGTGTGTAATCTTTAGCATTGCAGAAATCGACGAGTATTTCTAAAGAAACATCTAAGAAATTATATTCGTTCAGTTGTTCCAGCACATCGCACTCCAAGATCTGAAAATGTCAAAATTGTATTGTCGGTATTACTTCGTATGTTAATACTCATCTTGTACTTTCAACAAGACGAACATACCTACATATACATACATACATAATAACATACCAGCAAGCCTATATCCCCAGAGGGATAGGCTAAGGTCTACACGTCATGTGCAACCCCACAGTTTGCCGGTATGTTTTTCGTTCCCATCTACCTAATAGTGGCAGGCCTATAATCAGTTTGCCCGGCTTGGGCAGAGCAGCGCCGTGATCTTGTCGCGGCAGTGGGTGGTGACCTCTCGCTTCCGGCTGTAATCCAGACTATGGTCGGCAGCGAGAGTGCGTGAGAAGCTGCCGCCTGTTACTGCGAGCAAGTCATGCTTGCAAAGGAGGCGGCGGAAAGGGAGAGAGAATTGTCCACCTCTCTCCTGATCCGTAGTAGACGCACCGAGCGCCGGAAGGCGCAGACAGACCTCTAGCCTCCATGAGCTGTGGCCTGCGGGCGGTTGAATTGGGGGACTCTGCCGCCCGACCAGACAATGGCCCCAGTAGCTTGCAACGAAGCGTGCCTTAAAAATAGGTATGCGAGGAAAGGCCTCGCTTATCGACGGGGTCCAGCAAGTGCTGGACCACAGCCTGTCATGGTCGTGGCGAATTTCGCGGTTCCCATGGCCATGACAATAGGGCACGTGAAGGCAAGTGCGGTTTTTAGTCGGTATGAGTCCGACATACCCTGCCACCTCCCCGGGTGGCAGAGGATCCATAAGGATTTTCCGTACTATAAAAAAAAGGCCTATAATCAGTTGAGAATTTCATAGAACAATGCAACACCACTTTGCTCGGCCTAAGTATCAAAGCTAGACCAATGACTTAGTCAATTGATATTTAAATTAAAAAACAACACCTACTCAAATAAAACCCAGATAGCGAAAAAGGCCTGGATGAAATGGGGTTCCATTTAATTTGTCTGTAAACGTATTCACGTCAGCATGTAAACAGTAGGATTTTTTGTTTCATTCAACTAGGTTATCAAAAATGAGTCGCCACTTGTTTCGACATCATTTGTACATGCATACAATAAACTAGTGGGCATTGTTAAAGTAAAACATACAACGCAAAAAGTATTTAATTATTGTCTCTACGTAAAAACACGACTTGGGTTATAAATACGAGGCAAAACAAATATCCTATGTGTTAGGTACTACTACTTCTGACCAATTAGCACCAGTGCCTTTAATGACATAGACATAGCTCTAAGCAGGTGTGTCAAGTATTTACGTTATCTGTGCAAAGGAATCTTAAAAGGTTTGCATTTTAATAACTAAACTTTCATTTAACGTTCTCAGTTTTATAGTTACACATTATTCTGTTGATTATTTTAACAATGAACTAGCTCATAATTCAATAGCTAATTATAATTTGAAAATTATATATCAACATGCTATAACAAAGTTCAAAGCGATAGGAAAACCAATAAAGAAAATTACAAATAGCGTGTCTGCTGTTTTCACTCATTTATTTTTAAATAAAGTACACCATAATACTGTAAATACACAGTTCAGGACGCAGGTACAAAATTAAATAGACTTATTATGGTCGAACATTATTATTACAATAAAATAGTTGTAATAATACCTAATAATAAAATGCATTTATCCCCGTGTGAACCTAAACTGATTACCTAGTTTTAGATTTAACAATAGCTCCAAACTACAGTACTTAGTATAAACAGCACATTAATATTAATTTTAACTCTGGTAATGTAGAATTGTGTGTTAATGTAGATAAAACCATACCTAATTTATACAAAGTTCAAAGGAAACTTAACCATTCTGCATTCTTAAACATATTTTAGTTCATGGTTCAAATAATCCAGTGCACTATATAATAATATGCACTCATGTTTGAAAAAACATTTTTACATAATCAATAAATCTTTGTAGTTCAGTCGCCTTTAATAAATAGCCTACACGGTAGGGCCCACTCACACCGCCGCCAAGTAAGTATTCCAACAAATAAATAATTCATTTCACATTTAGTTGACTGCCTCCTGTTTTAAACAAATAGAAACACAAAAAATGCTGGGTTATTTTTTTTTTTTTCAATATTGAACTGAATAGGCAAACCTACATAAATAAATTACAATACAATCATCGTATGACATTCATTTGTGAAAAAGTCCTCATTTTATACAAAACTAGCTTCTGCCCGTGACTTCGTCTGCGTGAACTTTACATAAAAGATAAAAAGTACATAGAGCCAGCACATCAAGCTACCACAATCTGTCAAATTTCTTTGATTGATTTTCAGCTTTAATACAAAACAATAAGGTTCATATTCAATTGGGAAAATTTTACAGTTTTGGATAGGTTGACCTGCTGGCGTCTGTACCTAGTGATTAAGTTTTGTGATTTTTTAATTTTTCTTGCCGTAAAAACTTTCTAAGTACAAAGTATTAGAAAATTAAAAAAAAGATTAATGCTATCGGGAAAGTAGGTAGTTTTCAAGTTTTAACATGATCAAGGACCAAGGATTCATTTTTATATAGGTAGGTATCAAAATTACACAAAGCTCCTATTTCGAATGGTCCATAATACATACATTGAAACGAATCGGTACCTACGGAAACCGGATTTCCATAGTTACCAATTTTAGACTATAATGTGGCCACTGTCACTACATAATATACATACTACCAAGCAGTTTTGACTGCCTGACGTGTTTAAGTAGCGGAAAGCCTAGACTAGGTATGTTATCTGCCTACAAAAACCATTATCTATTAAGTTTACGAGTACCAGATGTTTGCATAGGAATACCATAAAGTAGATATTATACTGCCGACTGAATTCATACAAAAACGCTTTAGATAAACCATTTTATATTTATTTTGCAACATCAAAAACCTGTTTATCGTATCAGATGTACCAGAAAGCATTGTGTTAAAAGATATCTGATACACATGATAGTGAATGTAAAAAAAACACAGAATAACTTAAAAATAGACATGGACCTACTCGATATTCGATTTAACAGGCCAAAGACCAATAAAAAGACCCTCCTACTGTCGGTCGCTATTTATCGCAATTACATGACCAATTAACTGCAGCCCCTATGTGATTGTTTACTGATGCAGCTGATTGATAATATCAGCTCTTCGGTTCGGTACACACATAATTAATAGTTGATCGACTTATACATAAATCATGCTAAACTGGAAGGCTTAAGGGGTTATTTGTATAAGAAATAAATGGATATTTTCCAAATAACATAAAAAGCAAACAATGCAATAGTAAATAGCCCTGGTTTTCATACAAAGTTTTAAAACATTTTATGTCATTTTTTCTTTCTTCGCGCCCTTCAAAAACTGTTGTAAATTATTTTTTGATAGTAATAATAATGTAATATAATTGTGATGTCCTACCATGATTTTAAGTGACTTATTCAAAATAAAATATCCAGAAATTGTCGCCAAAATGTAATTGTCCAAGTATTGAGTAAAGCCCCATGAGTGATAAGTAAGGAAAATGTCGGAATAGCTAGAGACCGATGAGTTAAATGCGACCTAAAACAATAGAATTTAGAACAATAATAGTTATTGATAACCGCATCCGCATGATTCACGCAGTTGAAGAGAAAAGACAATTAAGTACTATAATAAGTACTTATTATTATTAAAGTATGTGCATTAAATAGAATCAACACAAAGTACGTGTTTTCTAAGAATAAGAAACATAATAAGAAATGTTTATTATTTATTTAATGTTTGTCTACAATAGTAGGTAGGTAGGTACTTAAGTTCTACTTTATGTCTAAAAACTTAAATAAAATAAATAAGAGAATTCTTCCTATAGCATAATTTACACACGCTCCTAACCACTTGAAAAAGTAATGTTAATTAAAATTGTTGAAAATGTTAATTATTAAGTCTTATTGTGCCTCAGTATAAAAATAACAAGTCTAAGTGCGAGCTGCGCCTTGTATGGTTTGTGTTTCGTCCCCACACTACAAAAAACCACCATAAAAAAAATATATAAAGAAAAATATAAGACCACGGTCTTTGTACACTATTTAGTCATTCGTAATTATACAAGTTGACTTATTAAAATATTTTTATAACCTGAAATCACCTCTTCATAATGAAATAACGACAGATAAATTCAGGTTCCTAGATTTTTGAAACTCGGATTACGTTTGTAATACGGTTTACGAAAATCGAAAACAAGTCTGAATTCGCACCTCTTAGTACATCACACATTATTCGAAATAACTATCAACGTTGAATGGCAACAAATCGCAACCATATGCCTCCTTTGTTCTTCAGCATCACGCTTCTTGGGTCGTACTGGATACGAGGAGTGGTGCGTCCGCAGGGCTCCACCGTGAACGTGGTCAGGACGGCAGCTAACCCGGCCGCAACCGTCAGCTGGGCGAAGCGTGCACCTACACAGTACACATTCATTTATCAATTTATAGTTTATGCAATGTCATATCAACTTACTTATCATCCGATTTAAATACGTAATGATAGCAAATGCGTCATGTAAATATTTGTTTTGGTTAATATAATTTTCAATAATGACATATTTGTTCCAAGTTGCTATGTATAGTTCGAAAAGACTCGACTATTTTAAGCAACTAAAGCAAGTTAATGTGTAAATTTACATATACTTGTAGTTGTACGGCCTTTGTTTAATAACATAACATTCCATCGTGCTAGTATCCTCAAAGGCTTGAGCAGAGATGTTCTAGGTAGTTGACCCACAATTCACCGGTATGTTTTTAAATCTCATGTAATAGGGGACCAACCTATTGCCATTTAGCGGTCATAAATTCTACTGAGAATTTCATATAAATAACCGAAACATCGAACCCAGAATCTCACGCTCAACATTCGCGCTTGGGACTGCAAACCAATGACGCAGTCTGAATGGTTTTGTGTAATAGCTGAGATTTTTGTCTCTACATTGTTTATGTGGACACTAGCTTAAGTTTTGTAAATACCCAGACATACTATCGAAACAATGAAAAGATTTTTAAATATTAGTATTCATACTACAATGGGAACAAAGAATGTTTAGACAAAATTATTTTCCCGCGACTAGCAGCAATAATATCAATCTTACGCTGTACGTATGTTACGTTTCAGTTACTAAACTAGTAAAGGACTAAAGATGTTAACTTACCGGGACAACTCCTTGGTCCTTCACCGTAAGCCATAAAGCCTGGAGGATTCAAATCGTCTTTAAAGCGATCGGGGTCAAATTTATCCGGATTAGGAAAATATTTGGCATCTCTTTGAATACAATGAATAGGTATCAGAACTGGATCCCTCACTTTCAGACTTAAGTTTTCATCCAGAGTGCAAGGAGCTGTGCAGAGCCGCGTAGTCATGGGCGTAGGTGGATGCAACCGCAAGGTCTCTGCCACTACTTGGTACACCAGACGCATCGCGATCACCGCATCATAATTCAATTCGTTGTGCTGTTCTAAACATGTTACTATCTCTTTTCTTACGCTATCTTGCATTTCTTTGTCTTTTGCCAATTCGTATAAACAGAAAGATAAAGTGGTAGCCGATGTCTCGAGACCCGCTAACATAAATATGAATGAATTAGACGTTATTAAAGCATCCGTCATCGAAAAACTCGAATCTGTATTCTGCTGGTTTAACATAAGTTGAAGGAAATCGTGCCGTTGAACTCCAGATCTTCTTTCTGACAAAACTTGATTAATTATAGAAGTAAAAAATGTCTCCACGTTTGGAGAATAAGATCTAAGGTTCAAGAATTTAAACAATCTAGGAAAGAAGGTGCGGCAGTACCGTTTCAATACAGTAGCGCGATCTATTTTAAACATTTTTTGCGACATTTTCAGGAATGGTGAATCAGGATTTCTAAGTGACCCTGGATCTACTCCAAACGCACAACTTCCAATAACATCAGTTGTGAATCGCATCATCATACTAGGTACATTAATATCATCTACTGATTCCATCAAAAGTACGCTTTTCAATGTCTGTGCACAATCAGATATCAGTGGAAACATTGCCTTCATCTTGGCTGAAGAGAACGACGGAGTAACGATGTGCCGCATTGCCCTCCACTCAGCACCGGACATATTCGCCAAGTTACGGAGCAGCGGTTCACGCTGAGTATCTGTAGATACGGATACGCGATCACTGAATGACTGGAACTCCTTTGAGAATACTGTTTTTGCCATTTCCAAATCTATTATCATCAAAGTGGGTCTACGAGCTTGAAAAAGTCCAACATATTTCTCTTCTCTATAATTATCATAAAAAAACTTTAGCATCCTTGTGTAACTCCTTCTCATTGTGAATGTAGCTCCAAAATTACCGAATACCGGGCAAGGTTCCCTGTAGGGCACATTTCTAAAGTACCAGTACTTTCTTCCTTTTGATGAATAGTGAAAAACTGCTAATAATAGAGTCAGTAATAGCACAATCACTAATAATAAACCAAAGATCCACATTTTAACACTTGTTTATATTGACCACTTAGATTTCAATAATAAATGTTGATTCAAAGTCGTATATATTTAAAGTGCCGGCATTTCGGAACGTATGTAAACAACACGGTACGCGAGCATGCGCGTCGATATGTGGCGGTAGCGCCTGTGGTGGCGGCGGCGGTCAGTGATCAAGTGAGGCATATCGCCAGAGTGCGCTAAGATAAGCCCTACGCGTTCGCACCGCGTACGACGCCGACGCCATGCACTCAAGGCCATGCGTGTTGATGTACTGTGCCCGTGACTCGAATGTAGCCACATTTGATGCTTACGACCACTATTGTATTCTAAAACGTGAATAGTAATATGAAACACCTTATGCACCTTTTGCGGGTCATCTCAATTATACAACCATTAATTAAATCTATTGGGGAATTATCATCTAATGGTCATTTATAAAAAAGCAAGCATATAATTGTTAATGCTCTGTCGGACACGTAATGTAGCCAATTGCTTGCTTATATGTATTATTATTGTCTCATAAAATTAACAAAACAATGGATGCAGCCTATAAGCGGAGATATAAAGCATATATCGATCAAATGTATGAATATTTATAACGCTATCCATATTAATAAACTCAAAGGGTCAAGCAATTAACTTTAAGTGCATAATATATCCGAGTCAATTTTTCCATTAAAATAAATACGGCACTTCAAAGAACAAAGTCGTACCTACTTATATACCACTTAAGTCACTAACACCCATGTTCTATTTTCGTGATAGTCGCCTACAATGAGCAAGAAGAACAAGTCCATTAGGAGTTATGTGATGGGGGAAGTAATTGAACGACACTTCGAATTAACGACTAGTCATAACTCTTACACTATGAAACAATACGCTATATTTTACGTTAAGCAAGGTAATCTACTATAAGATAATCGTTATTGTTGAATAGCGTGACAAATTCTGGCTAAAATAACTAAGTAATTTGTCAAGGTCAAATGCCATCATCATCATCGTAACCCACAGCCCTTAATATCCCACTGCTGGGTACAAGCCTGGATCAACTATGCTATTTTCCTCCAGCGCCATTCGCATCCAGGTGGACCAAAGTGCTGTATCAATCAAACACCTAAATTGTAGAACGTATAATTTTGTATTTACGGGAACCTTCTTTATATGTATAGAATAGTTTTCCTCAAAACCATTTTAATCACTGAGCACTAGTTAGTAAAATACTTTCGATCGTAATGTTACATCATAAAATTCATCAACGTATAACATTAAAAATAAATACAGACTATAACATGATTCATAAACATAATTCGGCGCAAAGATATGAGGATAACACGCGTATTTCCCAGCCAGCAGTTCGCCAGTTTCTCCCACCTAGTTAACGCAGTTGGTTAAGTAGTAACATGATGCTATTTACACAAGTTCACGGGTGGTCCCATTCGTATTCGCAACTGCTGTACGTAATTTATAGCTCGTTATAAAGCGTGCTCAATCGTTCCGTTCTTATATAGCACACCATGTATAGATCTCATAGATTACACTTTATAGCATATAGATCTTTTAACACTTGAGAAAGAAAGGACACTGCATAAATATAAAATAATATAAAAATAAATTTTCTGTTAAAGGTAGATAAGTATCAATCCATATAAAAAGTATACATTTCTTTCATCTCGATATGATAAGGAAATCAATATGTTCTCCTATCGCTAGTCTAGAAAATAATAGTAATACTGAAAACCTATTATATTTTTAATTTATACGTTAATTATATTTCAGTACCTATGGTTGTAAACAACAGAATATTAGTCATGTTGATATAATCACGTCGCTTAGGTGGTCTCGTACTTAATAATAATAATTCATAATGATTTAATGATAAAAAAGGTCACATTATATAATAATTTAATAAATAAATAACTACTAAAAAGAAACATTGACACGACATAAAAATTAAGTTGGGCAAAAGACACGCTAGCATACGTTCTCTTCGATAAAACTTCTGGATGCCCCGAGGTGTATATTTAAAGATACGCGCTCTAAACTATTCGTGATATCTTATTTATTCATGTTACGTGAACATTATGATGATTTAACACCATATATTATTTCTTACGTTCAGCTCTAGGCTAGCGCACAGAATTGACACTTGGAAAACCCCAGTTACACCAACGCGTGTATATCATCTGAACCAGAACCGACCGCAGTCGTTCTAATACAAGTTTCAACGCAAACCGTGACTTTTCGCAAGCTCACAGAATAGGTTTTGGTTTTAATCGGAAATACATTTTATAGATAGTAGAACATACTACCAACTGAAATCAATACTAATTTAGATGTAAAGTATACAAAGTGGTACACTGGTGGTATATTTCATAGGATTAATATCCATAAAAAATATCTTATACTTACATCAGATCGTGGGGAAGCCCGAGAGGCAATGGAAGCGAGGAGTGCAGCAGCGGCACAACGCACCACATTCGCTTCGTTCTGCTTAGAAAATATACTCGCCGCAAATCGAGACAGCGAAGACTCCTGAATAGCTGTTAAAAAAATACTAAGATTAATAATTTCACGATTATTGGCAGTCTATACGAAAAAAATAATATAGGTAGGTAGTCATCAACTATCATTATTATGTAGCTTCTATTATGTTATGAAACAACGCTCGCCAAACCTTAATTTAAAAAAAAAAACAGAATAAGAGCTATCTAGTTACTTAGCTGCCGTGACTCAGAATTTTGGCATCACCCCTATACAGAAACCTATGTACATTATACTTAACCTAGAACTCCATGTTCAAATACCTTGCATTAAGTGCGGCATCAGTTGAGCGTAGTGCGCGAGCGCAGCGATCACGTGCAGCGCCGCCGCCCGCAGCTCTGGGCGAGCTCCATTTGAGCTCCTTACCACGGCGCGCACTACATCGTTGTTAAAGCCTTCACTCCACCTCTGGTTACCAACAAAATAGTGTTTATTAAAAACCAGTGGTATTGTCTGCAGTCCTAGACTCAGACAAAGCTACGTCATAACCTATAAGATTACTGATGTTAACTCGTATATTTTAAAGGGACAGGGAAAGTCATACTGAGCTTCCACTCATCCGATGTTGGAACCATTTTGATATTTTCTAACTTTATTTACTGTGCTGGGTGTCTAAGTATCAGGCTAGCAGCAGCTAGCTAGTAGGCAGGAGTTGCAATAATTTTACGGGTCGGACTGCCAAGATTATCATCAGGTCTTCTTTAAGGAGAAGGAGGGTAAGGCTATAACGTCCTCCACGCTGCCCTAATACGAGTTGCAAGTTGGTGGACATCATAACCACAATATCAATTTAAATGCACAATGCATATGCATGTATTCATTTATGGAGGCCCCACACAGTTATAAAACATAATTCGCGATTACGTCACCAAACGTTACTGTATTAAGATAAATAGAATCGAAGATTAGCTAACCAGCTTCATAATAAGATATGCACAAGACGCAATAAAAAAAATAACTCACAATGAGCGAGTTTGTGCAAAGAGCTCTGTGACACAAACTGTTCTTTAGTTGATCACACAGTAGCTCAGTTTTTAGAGTTATTCTTCAACTCAAGGTGTGAGTAGCTTTTAACACAAACATTAATAGCCCAAACATTTTAACAGTTGGGCAGCTCAACAATTTAAACATCAACAAAAGACAATTCAAATTGTTGCACCGCTTTGCTGTTAACCTAAACTCTACCGGTTTCTGTAGTTATTAAATTTATTGTTTTAAATTTAGTTAATAAAACGGTAGGTGTAGGAAGAAGTCACTATTCAAAACACTCTCAGAATTTCGGTAAATATGCGACCTTCTTGTAATGTAAAGAATGAAGTAAAATTTAGTTTAACACAAAGTTATAGTTACAAAGTATAACATATCATATGCCTGTATTCCTCAAACATTTAGGCAGAGGTGTCGTACAGTTCGCCAATATGTTTAGGTCCCATGTCATACCGGACGAGCCTATTGCCTTTTGATCATTATCATCAGCCCGTATCCGTCCACTGTTGGACGTAGGCCCCTTATAGTAACGCCACTGAGTCCGTTCTTCAGCTATAGCCATATAACCGAGCACAAATCCATAACCAGAGCTGCTACTGAGAATTTCGTAGAAAACCCAATAACACTGATCGACCTGAGAATCTAACCCAGGACCTCTAGCGTAGTTGCGCTCCTCGGTCGCGCTTACGACCACTAGTTGAATGAGGCAGTCATTTTGTAATGCAAAGTATATATGTTATGCTCAAAGATCGAAAACAGTTCACGACGCGTAGTGATCAATTGAGCTTCAAAATGCAAGGAATTATAAAAACTAAATAATAAAAATATCCTACTTAGGCTAAGTTAGGTTGTTAGTTCTTTTTTTAAACTAATACAAATCTCGATGCCAGTTTAAATTAAAACAAATCTAACAACTGCTTATTAAGCTGCTACTTTCTAATATAATTGACCACAACGCATTGCGAGCTGCTTTTTCGCTCAATGACCGTTTTCGATCTTTGAGCGTAACATACATATACATTAAATATTCCTCAAGAAAATGACCAACAAGCGGACACGGGAGTTATCGATTTGTAATCTACAGGAACAGAACTCAAAAAATATAGTATGACTATTGTCAACGTTACTTCAATACGCGGAAAAAAATATTTTAAGGAAATATAGTCGTCATAGCAAAAATATTTATGTTTTATCATCTGACTTAGCATAATTTGATTAAGAATTACTATCTACTGCATAACACTTGACAGTAAGTGCTATCATCGATTTTATGATGTCACTTACAGTAGGTACCTACCGGAAATTTTACGCCTAAGCATGATATGTCGCAATTGTACCAAGGCTTCATTAAATATACATGTATTTTTTATATATTAAAAAAAATAAACATAATACTGTTTTTAGAGGAAATAACAGAGATTTTAAACATTCAAAAATTCTCCTATACGCAGATGATATGAAGGTCCTTAAGTTAGTACGCACTGTGTCCGATACTATGAAAGTTCAGTCAGACCTTGACCGATTTGCTATATACTGTAATAATAATAAATTACATTTAAACGTCTCCAAATGTTTTCAAGTAGTGTTCTCCCGTCAGAAAACACTAATTGGTTCGGGATAAAAGTTATATGGTCAGGTTATTAATAAGGTAAGCAATATTAGAGATCTTGGCGTATTACATGACAGCAAACTACTTTTTGATGAGCATATAGAATCAATTGTTAATAAAGCTTCTAAAGCTTTAGGTTTTATTATGCGTAATTGCTCCGACTTTCGATCACTGAAACCTGTTAAAGTGCTCTATTGTTCTTTCGTGCGCAGCCAACTTGAGTACGCTTCCCAAGTCTGGAATCCACAGTACGAGGTCTACAAAACTCGTATAGAGTCCGTGCAAAGGAATTTCATGCGGTACTTGGACTATAAAGCCAAACAATTTTCAAACGACTACGACCACAGATGTAGACGATACCACTTCTTACCTTTGGAAACAAGACGTCATATTAACGATATCTGTTTTCCAGCTAACATTGCAAATGGCACAATTGACTGTTCTGAACTACTTTGTAAAATACTCATTCAAACTAGTAAGAATAACCTGAGGAAGCGACCACTACACGCACCATTTGCATCTACAAATTACAGACAGAACGCCTTTTTCATTCGCAGTGTAAAATCTTTTAATAATTTTCCATCAAACTTAGACATAGACTTATTTAACACTAGCGCACGTAGAATTAGATTAATTCTAAGTAAGGAATATTTTGGTGACTGATGCGACAATACTGTGATACTGGGTGACTTGATGCAGCATTTGTATGTTATAAATATCATATCTTTGTTTAACTTCTTTTCTTCCCTACGCATTTGTTATAGGTGCTAATTGCTTATATAAATGTGGAAGCTTGTCATTAGCAACTGCCATTGATAATATTCTGTATCCATATTTGTTATTAGTCTGTAAGCTTTCTGTAAAATTGAAAAATAAAAAAAAATAGTCCTGAGGGGACTAAACCGACTGAACCCAAGGACTAGCTGTGAGCACAACTGTGATAAGTCAACCAGCATTAGCACCGTAGGATAATTTTAACAACTACCTGCACAGGTATAGCTTCATCATGAATTTGTCTCAACAACGCAAGCAGGGCCAGCATCGCGTCGAGCCGACACGCCTGTCCTTTACATCCCCCGCCAGAGGCACAGCCGCTCAATGTCCTCGCCACAAGCCTCAAGCACTGGATCAGAGTATCTTCCGAAAGCTTACAGTAACGGGAGTTGACAGCGTATCTTATACAACGCATCATTTCATTCAGGTAACCTAAAAACAAAGATTTTTTACTTTCGTAATGATACTTTTGATTAAAGGTTTATTGTACTATTTTATTTATATATTTAAGAGAGGACATAGCATAGTACCTCCGCCTTGCAGATAATCGTGTTGTGTTCCTCACGGTGAGCAAGGTTGCCAGTGCTCCGCGAGGAAACGTTGTATTGGCAGTGGGGGGACTTTGACCCTTATACTGCCAACCCAACTTTCCTCTTTCGCTTTACAGAGTCGGCAACGCGCGAGTGATACCCCTGGTGTTACAAGCGTCTATAGGCTACGGTAACCACTTACCATCAGGTGGGCCGTATGCTCGTTTCCCACCTTCGTGGTAAAAAAAAATATATCGTTGTTTGGATTCGCACCCGATAAAAATCTTTATGTGTTTAGAATATTCAGAAAGTTATCAAAGTGTACCTATCCCGAATGAATCAATATCTCTGAATGACAATCTTATCGACCAGTTCAATGTCCGATCAAAAAGTAGACCCTGTTGTACAAGATAGAACGACTTACCCAACATGTGGAAGTTTTTCAGGTCAATTTTATCTAAACAAGTGAGTAGTATTTTAAGTAAGCTCTCCAATTTGAAGCTGTCGTAGTCGTCCCAGTTTTCCAGCATCATTATGCATCGTAGTAACACCTTTACGATTTGTATATGTAGTTGAGTTACTTCTATGCTTTCGTGGACAGTTTGTTGAGGATACAGTTCCTCTCGACTCAGTAGAGATATTATATTTGCTTCGTTACCGATGAAGGATGACTTTATCCAGGACATTGCACCCTCTACAGAAAAAACATTAGATACATCACGCCTTGAAAGATTAGGCAAAGGTATACTGTTGTACACTCAAAGTCCGCTGGTATATTTTAGGTCTCATTGGACTAGGAAAGAGCCTATTTCTGTTAACAGAACAGTTTTAATCGGGTTTTAAATTTTTCATTAAAGTACATTGCGCCGTTTAGCTTATTCTTTAAACTTTCAGACAGACAAAAATTCTAAAAATGGTCATTAATTTATGCATCGCATTTTAGCATGGTATAGATAGAAGATTACACTTAAATTTACGCTTACACTTAAAGTTACAGTTTACACTTAAAGGGAGTGAATGATGAGATAACGGCTAAAAGAGATTTATGGAAGAAAAAGACACTTACTGCGCCGATCCGAGTAATTTGGGATAAGGGTAGGACGATAATGAGGCTTAAATTTAGGCAAATAATATTTTGACATACACTTGCAACTTTATTTATTGTTATAAATATAATAATAGATTTGATCGTTTGATAAAATATTTGTCTATTATTATTATTATTCTAAAATAAATCGTTATCACACGTAGATGATATCTTCCGGTTCATGAATGTGGTAATAAAGACGTGACAAGATTAGCGTCAGAGTCAAGTAATAAACCCACTTACCAAAATTAGGTACATTGTCCATATACGCCACTACAAAGTGTAACAGAGAGCAAAGCAGTGCGGTATCGCGGGACGAGGCGGGGGGTGCGTCTAAGAACCGCCTCGTGTGTTGCCATGGTAACGCGCTGAACTCTTTTAGACTTATGCACGACGACGGAACTAAGTATACATAGCTAAAAAAAAAAAAAAATTCATCAGTTTTAGTATTCTTTCTTGTTATACGGAATTGTTTATGTTAGATGGTTTTAAAACATTTTTACTGCTGCATAGTGCATAATTACTATACTACATAATTTTGTATATGCATACTTAAATTACGTTGTGGCCTAAAATAAATTGAAAGTCAGAATATAATAATAAAAAAAGTCAAAAAATAATGACAACAATAAAGTATTAAATAGTCCAACAAACCTTTCTAATATATGAAGCGCTTCTGTAACTTGTCTATGTGAGGTAGCATTTTGAAGCCCTAGCAAGGCTCTTGTGCAGCTGAAAATAGGGCAGGCGGCTCTCAAGGCGGCCATGTCGCGGGGCGAGGGCCGCAGTGCCAGCGGCGCGGCGGGCGGCGGCTCCGACAGGAGGCGGGAGCGCCCCGACTGAGTGTACCACCAGCGCACGCGCACCGCAGCCCGCCATTCGTCGTCAGCCAGTAGCCATTCTGTATAAAGCAAAATAAAAAGCGGGAAGTGTCAATTAAATTAAAGTATGAAGGCTTTTATTAGGGACATAAATGTCCTACAGGTATATTTTGTTTTGCATAGCTATAAGCTGTATTATTTTGCGGAGGGTCATGACAAACTGTACCATCATCATCGTCCTCCAAGCCTTTTTCCAACTATTTTGGGGACGGTCAGACTACCCTGAAATGCGGCTGAATATCAGTATTTCACACGAGAAACTGTACCATGGTAAATTATAAAAAGGTTTAAAAGTAAAAAAAATCGCACTACGATTTTCTCCTATATTAAGTAATTATTCTTGATTCATATATTTGACTGTCTCATTAGTCTAGTTGTCCTCAGCGCGACTGCTACGCTAGAGGTCCTAGGCTCGATCCCCAGGTCGAGCAGTGTTATTGGGTTTTTCTATGAAATTCTCAGTAACAGCTCGGAGTCTGGATTTGTGCCCGGTTAATGGCAATAGGCTCGCCCCCTATTACATGGGACCTAAACATACTGGCGAAATGTGGGTGTACATTAATACACCTCTGCCTAACCCTTCGGGGAATACAGGCGTGATGGTATGTTATGTCATATATTTTTACATACATTTTTCTTTTACGCTTCAACATGATTCAGCAAAATAATGCATCTGTAAATGTTCAGTACTTTCATCTAAAAATAATGCCTATTTGGTCAGCATGTCCTTCAATATACTATGGGGTCATGCAGTACAGACTAATTCTAAAAAAGACGTATGGAACCTTATTTAAATTTAACTCTATAAATCGATCAGAGGAAGTAAATCATCTTGACGTCTCTGACCATACGTCACAATATACCAATTAAAATACAACAACAGTTTTGGTAACTACTACGTATGGAAACTGGAATTTAGCTGATGCCCTTGAGAATCGTTAACTCCGGACACGCGAAACGCATAATGATTTCTAACAATGTTCTCGAATTTTAAAATAATATGTAAGTAGCTGTGCTCAGCGGTTTTACACGCATTGATCCCGTATCTCCCAAACACGTGGGAAGTCCCCGAAAACCTTTCTTAGGGGATACCTGTATGTTATAGGGAACTATTTGCCAAATTTCACTGTAACAGGCCTTATATTTTTAAAGATTTCGTGATAATAACGCGCGACTGGTTTCGCTTTTACGTAGTTAGGTATACGGTAGATATTCTACAACAGCGTTCCGGATGGACATCCGCGCACTGCATATACTTGCATATTGATATTCGGAATCATGTAGACAGAATCTATTTATGAGAGAAAGTGAGTATTTTCGATAAATTTTTGTTGTATAAAATATAATGCAATCTGTAACCATATTACTGTCTGTCAAATCGAAATTTAAAGACAAGAAATACATACGAATAAGTTATTGTAATAATAAGTTATCAACCAACTCGCTTCAGCAGTAATACTTGCTTGGACAACTTTGCCCACAACTGTAAACATAACTGTCAATCGGAGGTAATAGACTTCGGTTTATCAGACCATACAGCCCAAATATTGAAAGTGAAAGTCATTAAGTCTTGTCAAATTAAATATTGGCAAAACGTTAAGACGTGATACTTCTGCTGAAAACTTAACGAAATTTAAATCCTATCTTCAGTGTTTATCATTTTCTGATGTATATGCCACAGAAGATCCTAATAAGTCCTATGACAATTTCCTAGAAATATTTTTACTTCTACATGATTTATGTTTCCCCTATAAAGTAGTCACAATAAAGACTGAAAAAAGGATTAAATGGCTATCCCGAGGCATACGTATATGCAGCAAAAGACAGCGGTAATTACTCTGGCAACAAAGAATGAAACCTACATTTGAAAACAAAGCTACATTTAAAAACTATTCAAAAAGATTTAAAAAAATCATCAGACTGACTCAAAAAGCCCAAAATAATTACCTAATCAATAATTCTAGAAATAAATCAAAAACAACATGGCAAGTTATAAATAATTCAAAAACAACAAGTGAACCTATATTACAAATAAAAAAAGGAGAAAAATGTATAACAAATCCTAAAGAAATAGCCGAGTCATTCAACAATTACTTTATTGACCAAATTTTGCCTACATCTTCAAATAATGAAATAAATATAAACAGCAATCCTCATTCAATTTTTATGCAACCAATAGTCCCCCAAGATGTTATTCGTATTGTAAAATCTTTAAAAAACAAAAAAAGCGTTGGTTATGATGGGATTTCTATTAAAGTTATTAAATTTGTTTCTGACTGCATAGCTTCTCCTCTAGCACATATAACTAACGCTAGCATTTACAGCGGTATATTTCCGGAAAGCCTCAAAACAGTTATTGTAAAACCTCTTTTTAAAAAGAACTGCAAAGAAGATATGTCGAACTATAGACCCATTGCTTTGATACCTGTTTTCTCAAAATTAATAGAAAAAATAATCTATGAAAGGCTTTACTCATTTTTGGCACGATACGATATATTATGCGACGAACAGAAGGGCTTTAGGAAAAATAAAAACATTAATATGGCAATTTACGATTTCCTTTTCAAAATACTGCCTATTGTAGATGTGAAGACACCCATATGTGCAATTTATGCAGATATGTCCAAAGCGTTTGATTATGTTAATCACGATATCCTCCTTAAAAAACTTCAAGCATACGGTATTCGAGGAAACGTCCTGAATTTGATAACGTCTTACTTACATGGCCGCAGACAATGTACCGAGGTATCTAGGATTTGTCTAAAAACAAAAAATGAATTAAAATACAGATCTTCATATAGAATAATCAAATATGGCGTCCCTCAGGGCAGCGTCCTTGGCCCTTTATTGTTTCTATTGTACATAAACGACCTCCCCCGCCAATCACTAAATCCAATGGTATTATTTGCCGATGACAGTACGTCTCTAATAAAATGTACCAATAAACAAAATTATGAACAAGATATTAATAACACACTCAGTTCTCTAATAAATTGGCTAAACCATAATAATTTAATAATAAATCTTCAAAAGACTAAAGTCATGCATTTTTACCAAAGAATCCCCCCTATTAACATGAATATAAACCACCATGGCCAAGCTGTTGGCTCAGTGGATGTTGCAAAATTTTTGGGAATATTAATTGATAGCCAACTCTCTTGGAAGGCTCAAGCAGAGGGTATTTGTAAGAGATTGAGTACATCTGCTTACATGCTGCACAATTTGTCCAAAAAAGTGGACCTGTCTAGCGTGTTGGTTGCCTACCACGGACTAGTTATTTCTCCTCTAAGGTTCGGTGTAATATTCTGGGGCAACTGTAGCGAGAAGGCAAGTATTTTTAAAGCTCAAAAACGCTGCATCAGAGCTATGTTTGACCTAAAAGTAACTGACAGCTGTCTACCTATATTTCAGTCTCATAAATTGTTAACCTTCCCATGTCTTTATATATTGGAATTATGTATATTTGTTAAAACGAACTCACACCTGTTTACCACCTTGAAAGAAACTCGAAATAGAACAATAGGTATTAGATCCCAATATAAAAATCTTTTAAGCACGGGTGTTTTTAAAACTACACTTTTGAGGAAAAGTGTTATTTTGGACGATGGGTTTTATTATTAAAAAATAAATAAAAAAATATGTAAATTTGCATACCAATTAAGGTAGAATGTACAAGGGACCTTAAAACTTTGTAACACCTAATAATTTGTACCTACACTCATTGCAAATAAATAAATCTATTCTATTCTATTCTATTCTATTGCTATATAGTACATACGTAATAAACTATTGTAGTAGGGAAGAGATTCTTACCGTTGAGGTTTGTTATTTAGAAGTGGCAGTAAATGTGTGGTCAATGGTCTCACACATGCCATTTTAATTTAGCGAGTAATATGACCATATATAAAATAAACCATTGTCCTCAATAAGTGATTAGTGGGCCGTAAGCACAACTGATACACTAGAGCTCCTAGGTTCGATTCCCAGGTCGAGCAGTGTTATTGGGATTTTCTGTGAAATTCTCTGTAGCAGCTCTAAGTTTGGATTATATGTCGGGTTAATTAATGGCAATAGCTTAACCCCTATTACATGACCTCAACATACTGGCAAATTGTGGGTGTACAGTCAACAAAAGAGTTAAGTATGCAGATAGTTAGATTTCTCGACGGCGTGTGAAGTCTGCCAACCCGCATTAGGCCAGCGTGGTGGACTATAACCTGATCCCTCTCATTCTGTGAGAGGAGACCCGTGCCCAGTGGCCCAGTGGGACTGTATATGGGTTGTACATCTCTACCTATTAGGTGGATGTACCAAATAGAAGGGTTAAACCCTTCTGGGATTACAACAACTAAAAAATTTAAACAACATTTACCTGTTTAATAACAATAAACGTAAAAATACGAACCCACATATGAATGTTCGGCATTAGGGCTGGTATTCCAGTAGCTGTTGACTGCAAACGGTAGCGAGGTTCTTTCCGTCACACTGAGAGGTAACGCCGGTACCCGATGACGCGCCGTGTCCAGCTCTTGTAAAACGAAGCCTGCCCATGCTATCATCGCCAGCACCTGCGTCGCCATCAGCACTGACGCATCGTTGGCCGGGAATACTAGGATCACTGGCATGTGAAGTATGGTTAATTCGGCGGTATTTATTTATATTTATTATTTATACATACTTTATTGTACAGAGGCTAGCACATCAAGCTACCACAATCTGTAAAATTTCTTTGATTGATTTTTAACTTTAATACAAATCAATAAGGTTCATATTCAATTGGGAGAATTTGTCAGTTTTGGATAGCTTGACCCGCTGGCGTCTGTACACCAATAAACGTAATAATATGGTTCGTAATTTTTAACTCCTATAAAAGAAACTGTGGTGGACTATAGCCGAATGCCTCTCAATATCAGAGGAGACCCGTGCTCAACAGTGGGACAGCATATTATGGGTTGATGATAATAAAAGAAACTATGCTCTTTGAATTTGTTTCGGCATTTCTTTTCAGATTGTCATTTAGGAAAAACCGGCGCCATCTAGTTAAAATAAACTAATACATTGACCCGTAACAGTGTCTTTAAAGATCTATCTTAGAAATAAATGTAATTTCATATCAAAACAATCCACAGTATTATCCCCTAAATTTGGGAGCCAACTGACTATCTAAAAGAAAAGCACTGAGTGTAAAGCTCAATTAATATCGAAATATCATTTTCAAACCCATTGCCAAATCTTGTTCTGGAGCTTATACCGTTTATTACCGGTAAATATATAACCGGGACCTACTATTTGACTAAGATCGCGACCCGGTTTGATGTATTATTTATTTTTGTGTTTAACACTTGATCCATCTTTGGTATAACCGCAACTCAAATTTCCCAATTACGTATTTTGTATAAATAAAGCAAAGCATTTTCCCTACATCCTATGTTAATTAGTTTATTGTGAACACTTCAATATAAATAAATAAGTTTTTGAAAATCTTATTTGCCCTAAAAGTAACTCATTACGTCATTACAAAATTACCTCTAATCAAAAGTGACGGCAAATCGGCAATTTTGACCAAATTGTGTCGACTTGCAAAACAAACGCTGTTGAGAACGGACACACAACTGATTGCACATTCCGGAAATGCCATATAATCATCCACCATCAGCGACATTCTGAAATTTAAAGATTAAGATAAACCATATACTAAGAATTATCTTAGTTTCTGATAATATCGTGTAATACGTGTTTATGTACTCATCAATTCATATCCTTGTAGTCAAGTTGCAAACCGCTGTAGGATAACAAATAAGCTCTTGTCTCGAGTTTTAAAGTTACCATGGGCCTTTATTGCTATCTAAGTAGGTATCCGTAAAGTACATTTTGTTGCTACTAGAGCACAGAAGATAAGATGATGCTATCTATTCTTTGGACATTTTTTTATTATTTATGAGCGGCTATGGTATATCGATCATAGTATAGCAACCTTCGGTCTATTAATAATAATTTGGACAGTCAGACCTTAGGCAATTTTAAGGTGTGTGTGTGTATAGGTTTTCGTCAGTAAACTGTATGCAGCCGGTGCTTTAATACACTCCTTATCACGATATACTAACTGTTATCTATTGGTAAATAAGGAAAATACATTCCTGTTTCACAAGTAATATTGCTTCACTTTCTTTTATTTTAGAAAGATTTTGATTTTTAATTGTATGTCGACATTCATGGCAGTTCCGGGCCAGTAGTATATATACCTACTCAAGTAATAATTGACAAATAACAACTTAGGGCTGCCCATGTACCTGAGAGTAGCTAGAACAATCTTCAGTCCGTCGTATTGTAAGAACGCGTCGTGCAAGTTCGGTTGGCGCATCATAACGGCTAGTTGCTGCAACGTGCTGCGCCGCAGTGAAGGTTCTAGTGTAGGTTGCATCGAGCGACGCGATATGTAATCCCCTTGATCGTCGAAAGCTATGTCTTGTTTTAACACGTCAAGGATTTGGGTTAAGCCTGCAGTCTAGAAAAAATAATGATAAGACTTAGGTCGTCCACACAACACACAAGAACTACAGCGTACAGCGTCATACTGCTACAGCGTAGTCATCATTTGAGCAGTACTTACAAAATATATTTTTTAATGTAACCTCTTTTGTGACCCACTGCTTGGTTGGGTTGCAAAGGCCTCCCCTAACTTAGTCCAGAATTTTCTTTAATAAGCTCAGCAAAAAAAACAGTTTTTTTTTTAAATATTGCTGTTTTTTTTTAAAGTAAGAAGCATACATACATATGAATCTTTGGTGGTTGAATCTGATACCTGTGGTGGTTTGGACGGTGAACTAGAATTGTCTACATTGAACTCCTCTTGTTTGATTCTGCGTAAGGCGCTCAACAGGATATCGGCGCGCAATGACTCCTTAGGTGGCAAATAACGATCGTCATCTAAAACATATTCACATTAAATATATGACAAAATACATTAATAGGATGGACCTGAAAATCATAATCTCAGTACCTACTTACCTAAAAGATGGCACAATCTATGCGCAGCATCGAGTTGTACCGCGACGCAGCGCACGAACAAAAGTCGAACTAAGCCAGTCATCACCTCTGCCGCGGAAACCCCCAAACAATCCGCTATTTCTCGCTCCAGAGACTTACATATCGCCTTGCCTAGAATATTAATACTAGATTAAATTAGTGTAGGCTTAAAAACGAGTGTCATATTCATACATCGATACGATATGAGGACTGAATTAGCAAAGCAAATTTTTTGTGTATATTCGCGACTGATTTTGACCATTCTACAAGTAAGATCGTTTACTTAACGAAATCATACTTATTAAATTGAGAAAAACAGAAATAACGATAAGCTTGCTACCTAACTGTGTTTCATGAGCCGCATAAACGTGTAGCAGCGGTAGAATGGGCAGCAGACTAGCCAGGAGCCGCCACCAGCAACTCTCGCTGAGCACCAAGCGCCCGCGCAGCAAGTACAACATTATGTCTGAAGCACTTTCTTCTACCTGTAAAGTAGGAGTACTACAATACTGCGACATTATTTTGCAATCGGTTTTTTGAAGCGTCTTTCTCTCTCCAACTCGTCATGTTGTCTTTCTGTATTCTTGTTCTGCCACAAGAACTTAGAATAGAATTAGAATCTAAGCAATGGTATAAAGGAATACTGTTTTAAGTGTTGTTATTTTTATCGATATAATTTCACTAACCTCTTTTAACTTCGAAGAAAGCCCATGACAACATATTTCTGTCAATATACCGACATCACATAACAAGGTAAGGGATTTTTCTGTCTCTGTCTGATACACCTCATCTCCAATCAAAACCGACTTCACCATGTCTGCCAATAACTTATAAAATGTTATCTTCACCCATTCCACATTATGTCCCATCAAGTGTATGGCAATACTTCGGGCAATCGACCAGTCGTTATCGTTGAATTCTAAATCTTTAGCCTTTTTGAGCAAAACATCTGCTATCTCGACCAAAAAGTTTTCACTTTGAAGGAGTTCTAAAACAGGCAGTGAATTCTTTATACATGTTAGGACCTTCTTAGATTTATGGGACTTTTTATTATTTATAAATTGAACAGCTTCATCCATGCTCGCGAAAAGTTTCTTTAGCTCTCTGGACTTGCTTTTGTACTCTTGATTTACTGTTATTCTTGTGTTCTGAAACGAAAGGCCTAATAATTTAAAATTTTAAGAGAGGTAGGGCATAGTGGGAATAGTTCCACTCAAATTGACTTGTCTTGCAGAAAATCGAAGTGAAATAACACTGCTTTGAGCTGTGTTGTGTTCCTAACAGTGAGCAAGGTTGCCAGTGCTCCGCGGGGAAACGTAGTATTGGCAGTGGGAGGGCTTTGACCCTTATACTGCCAACGCAACTATTCCTCTTTCATTTTACAGGGTCGGCAACGCGCAAGTGACACCCCTGGTGTTGCAAGCGTCTATAGGCTACGGTTACTGCTTACCATCAGGTGGTCCGTAGGCTTATTTGCCACCTTAGTGGTATAAAAAAAACTATTAATAATATAAAACCACGTAGGTATCACGTTAAAACCACACCACATATCACGGTATTGAATTAACTGAAAATTATGCATCAATTATGACCTGCAGATGCATTTTTTATTTTGACCACTTACCTGCAATACTAATTCTATTTGCTTGCTCAGTCTTGGGTAGAAAAGCTCAATAGCAGGATCCAACTGGGCTGTTTGGAGAGCAGTAACAAGCGAAGTTGGGGGCAGAGCCGAGTCTCGCGCCCAATGCAGTAGCTTTTCTGCGCACATCACTAAGCGTAACCATGCCACGCGGTGGTGACACCGGTCAGTGTCTTCGAAAAAAGATTTCCTGTATCAAAGAAATAGTACAAAACAACATTACAAAATAGAATTAGTTTAAGATTACATAATAATAGCTAATACAACAGTCTAAACTTCACCCTTACCTATATTTGCCTAGCAGATCACCCATCAAACGCATAGCCATACAACTTTTATGGGATATGTCTCTATAAGTCTTTGCGTTTTGGTCCATACTCCAAAAACTGTCGTTAATGCAGTCTAGTAATAGATCAACTAGACTTTCTAACAAACAAAGACATGTATTCAATTCCGTCTGAAAATAATAATAATATGTGTTAAATTAAACAAAATTGTTGATTAGACCTATTTCAATTACCATTTTTATTTTTATCATTTATGACATTACATACATTTATTGACGTCTTTCAGGAAGTTCATATAAGAAACAAAATACACATTGCATAGTGCATCTTGGTAACCAAACTGATTAGCCAACGCAAAAAAGTTAATATTATATAATAGGTTTTTTTTTTCAAAAGTATGTCTTTTAGTTTTGAACGTAATACGGGCAAGTGTGCGTGGGAGGCCAAATCCAAATCTATAAAGAACATGGTTTTAAAAGTTCACTCTGTATATCCTATCTTAAAAATACATATCTACAAGAACTGTAGATATGTATTTTTGACTGTTTTAGATTGTTATTCAAGGTAATCACAAATTCACAACCAATACAAAAATAAATGCAATGGGAAAACTACTGAATTTTGATTGTATGTTTCGGTATTATACCTATTTGGCTCCATACCTCATACTTACTATATTTAAAAACTCAGTTCTGTCAACAGGATCGATGAGCACAACACTTCTAGCCATCGTGGACATCACTGCATGTAGTGTATCTAGCGCATACAGTGGGGCCGGTAACTGCCTCAGTAAAACTAAGCCGTCTTCCTCGAGAGGCGTGCGCGGCCTACTCTCACCGGCTATCTGTTCCAGTTCCATGTTCACACCATCATCCATTACATCTCTGTGCTCATCTGCAATCTAGATTAACAGCTTTTTTTAGATGATCAGAATGACGACGAATAACTAATACATATATAATACAGTTTTTTAAAATGATGTTACGAGAGTTACATTGGTAACTCTCGTAACATCATTTTAAAAAACTGTACTTACTTACTTATTTAACTGCACTATATTGATAGTAGCAGTTAAATAAGTATTACCTACAATGATTTACCTTGTTCGTCTCATGAATCAAATCCAAAGAAGATAGCTGAAGAAGTCGCGTCCGAAGAGCGCGCGTTATGTACAATAATACACAGAGCGCTTCTCCAGGGCGTCCTCCATGGTTACCACCTGATATTGTCACCAGACTCTGCCAAAAATATAGTTTTACTGAACATGGATATGCATGAGTTCACATAAAATAAGAACGACAAATAGTTATTAAAATTATTACTAAAAAGTAAATAGTGACGAATAGAAGAGAAAAAAATTATGGTATTGAGGGCTTCATACACTCAATTAACAATTCCAATCCCAAGCACCCAGCCATGCATTCAGGGGGCCTACATCGAAGAACTAATTTTTTTGCCACAAAAGTGTTCGGCCACGACGATATTATATTCGATTTTCTAGTTTTGATTTCTAGTCTTGCATTGACACAAGGTTAGTTGGATAATTAACAACATAGTACTATTAGTAAAATACTAGGTATTATTAGTAAAATCGTACGATTTTTATACATCGTTGTTTCTTTTCAGTTTCGTTTTTTACGAAGCTCCAACGCTTGATATTCGTAGTAGGCCCCAGGTACAGTTCGGTACCATTATGCCGACGTCCTTACCACCTAATCTCTATGAGGATTTTCCGCACATAAAATAAGAAAGAAACTAAAAAAACTAACATTTAAAAAGAAAAATATACTATGAAAATACCTTAACTATTTCAGGTCTATTTAAATATATTTCTGCAGGAAAGTCTCGAAGAAACACGTCTCGAATAAACCTGCAACATCTTCTCGTAGACTTCAATAACCTTAAGGCATCTTCCACAAGGAGCAAGGTTTTTCTGTCAGATTGGCAGAGGTCCTCCCAGGGAAAAAGCAGTATTCTTATACTGTCTGTAGTGTTTATACTAAAATAAATTTAAATTATAAATATGCAGAAATTTAACTGTAATTTAACATGATCTTTCCAACTAATCTTCCTACCCTAAATATTAAGATTTGTAAATATAAAAGCCACTCAGCAAAATGCATAGCAACATAACTTATCACAGCCTTCTCTTAAACATTTCTCTCAATCTGCATAAGAACTAAGGTTCCTGTAGGTTGTAAACAGGGAGAAACATACATTTGTTCAGCTCTAACTTCATTTAGATAGCTAAAAACAAGCATTTAATTCCTTTATTTAATATATTTTACAACAGGCATTTAATAATTAATTTAATAAATCCTATCTGAGTGACCAGAGTGGGGATTTCACTGTTTGGTAGTTGGGTAACATAAAGGCTAAATCATATTGATATAGTAGTCTGTTAAATATATTCACCTCCTGTATTGAATAATGTCAGATTCATCATTTGATATAGATGTTGCCTTAGATGATTTTAGATTAGGGCCAATATTGTAAAAACCACTACTTGATCCTCCATCACTCTCCGAGCTGAAAATAGAATATATTTATTATTTTTTAAATACTTGGGACATTTCACACAGCATGATCTAGTCCCAAACTAAAGAGAGCCTTTATGGGTACTAGACATACTTATAATACATATAAGAAACACCCAGACAAACACTTATTTTAATCACATAAATATTTGTGACCTAAGGGAATCGAACCCACAACCTTGTGATCCGCAGTACAACACTCATAACACTAGACCACAGACATTGTCTAATTATATAGACTGATGAATAACAATGCGCAGTTTCACACTATGTGGAGACTAGACACTCCAATAAGGAGAATTTCTGAAAAAGAAACTAAAAAACCAGTTGTTTCCAAAATAGGCTGCCACCTAATACATGGGACCTAAACATACCAGTGAACTGTGGGTCTGAATTAGCACACCTCAGCCTAACCCTTCGGGGAATACAGTGTGATGGTATGTTGTGTTCCCAAAATTGTGAATTGAAGCTTAACATTCTGTTTTTTTTGCTGTAGAATAACACAAATTATTGTAACTGGTAACATTTATTGTAACCACCATTATAGTTATTTATGTACATTATTTTTATAATAATTAAATATTGTTTAATAAGTCACAGCTTATAGGTTGAAATAGCCATTTATTTGTAAGGCTAGCCATGTCATTGAACAATGCTATTCTATCAAACATATAGTTTTGTAGTTGAATCAATATGTAGTTTGAACCATTCTATATTAGAAATTGTAATACACAAATACTAGCAAATTGTCATTTTACCAGTTTACTGAGTGATTTCTAGCTTTACTGTTGATGATTGTGTTCAGCCACTCTGCTAATTGAAATTTAAAACATGTGGTTGGACGTGGTTGTTCAATTGGTTCAATAGGGTTGTTCAATAAAAGGACTAGCTGTAGCCAGTTGCTAACCAGTTAGCTGTGAAAAAATATGTATACTACACAAATCAACATACAACTACATACATACCCAGTAGTTTCAGGTAGAGATAGATGAGGGATAGCCACATTAACATCGGATTCTACAGTGTTTATGAATCTAAGGGTCTCTATGACATCATCGTATATTTCTTGTGCATCACTAGCAATCCTTCCTCTAATTCGATTTAAATTTGACAATATGGTTTCAATACCAAACTCTCGAACAATGTATGTACCCGCTTTAGTCTGAAATTTTATATTACTATAACTAATATTTATTACTTTGCACAGTTCAGTTACCTAATTTAAGCAAGTAAAACAATAAATTGTTCTAATTGATTCAAATTAAGAATAATACTCTTTCTGGATCCTACAATTTGAGAAAAGAGTTAGGTTTTTTGAATACTCTATTTTCGAGTGGACAATAGCCGAAATTAAACCTGCACTTCTAAGAAGACTTCAGTGCCGGTGCATAAAGTATGCCCAACCTCCTTGGGCCAGTATGGTAACTGTAGCCTAATATCTCGATTTTTAGGAAGAGCCTCATTCTCGGTAGTAACCCAGTAAAGACATGAATTATTTTACCTTTATAGTCGTAAGTAGCAATTCGAGTGCCTCACTTTGTAGAGATTGTTGTGGTGTATGAAACCAAGCCAAAAGGGCTTCGAGCAGTTCTCTCGTACGTGACAACTCATCATCCAACTCCCAGCCCAGTTTTAATTTAGCAATTAACAAAAGAAGAGACCTCTCGCGAATTTCTTTCAAAGGGTGACCTAAAATGTGTGATAAAGACGGTAGTAAACCAGTTTCAAGTTTAAATTATAAGTATACAAACACATTATGCTTACTAAGTTTCTTGATGTACATGGAAAGAATTTCAGTATTAGCCATAATTTAAGAAAAATATTAAAAAAGATCCGTGAAATCTTGCATTGTTTTGTTTACAACTTTGAGTTGACAGATTTGAAAAATGACAACATAACGTACCCTACCCATTTTTATTCCACTACTTTGCATAACTACCATTATCTTCATAAAGATAGAAACTAAAATCGTATAACTACTCCGATTATGACGTTCAAGACGTTCTGCATTTAGCAGTATTACCAACATAAAAATAAACTTTTTTTTTTTCGTGACCATGGGTACAAGTCTTTCGGTCGACAAAAAAAAACAACTATTCAGTCTGATTAATGGGAACATCAATAATATTTAACTATAATTTGACCCTGCATAAAAGTTTTGTGGTCATCTATGGAGAACACCTTTCAGCCAGGAACTTCTGTTGTATGTTATTGTTGTTTTCTATTGTTTGCTATACTAAATTGAGAAATCTCTAATAACTGTTGTAGGATATGAATAATATACCTAAAATTCTAAGCAGAAAGTCATACAGTTTTAATATGATTTATTTTGTTTATAATTATAGTCTAGCTGTTCACGTTATCGGGGAATTACAAAAAACACATGAACACAGTGGCAGCACTGGCGATGGCCGGTGATCACTAATCACCAATATTCAGTATACTATCTATGTATCACTCTATAAGCTACTACTTTAAACTTTACCATATTGAGTAGTCTATTTGTGCCACTACATCACTCCCCCCTAAGCGAAACGTACGATCGGTTTCACTAACCGGCCAGAACCAGTAACGTAGGTATCTTGTGGAGAAGACGATGTTGAGACGCGGCTGGGACTGCTGTCGTGGAGGGAGTTCTTGTAGCTGGAGTTCTCGGAAGTGAAATTGACGTAGTGATAGTGACCGGTGTTGGTATGGTAAAAGTGGTAAAGGAGATAAGGTAAAGTGAGTAGTCTGTATTGTGCCACTGCAATATCAACACAGCACACTAAGTACTTTGTATTTTCTTAAATATTCTAACAACTAGGATTCACACTTCTATTAACTTAAATATTCTTTGAACTCTGGCATTATATATAATTAAATCTAATAATGTCTATGCTTTGACCATTTGATAATCTGAAGGGAGGGATTCCTAGAGTAGATAATTTAACAGGCGCACTACAGCTCTACATATTATTATTAAAATAATTAATTATGAAAGAACCAAATGTGTATGTAATTGTATGTGTACGGTTTTGTGCATCAAAATCTCATTAAATAAAACACACAGTCAAAAATTTTGAGCAGAATGTGTCTCCGATGCTAGTAAAGCGTATTGCAGTCATTGTCACTGAATTAAACGCGAAAAAAAAAATTTATTGAATCACTTTAAGCGCAAAAAACATATGAAAGCTGCAGCCAGAAGGGTTTTTATTTAGCTGCTACTGACAAAAATGTTACCTCTTATCTTACAACCTGTTATAATGGCTCTCTTTGCGAGTACAGTTGCCAACACTGCTAATTACTAATCTGTGGTGACACACACCACAGATTAGTTATCTTATTTTGTGACGTCATAGCTGTCAATTCAAAACAGCCAGGTAGGATGAGCAAAACAGATATTTTTGATATAATATTTTTTATGTATTTAAAATATTCCACCGATTGTTATTTAGAAGAAAATTAGATAAATAAATAATAAGATATTTTACTACCCGTGTTTATAATAAAACTAAAGTTATCGTTGTCTTGAAATATTTCGCTTCTTTTTTGATTCATTTTACGTGGTTAATTTCTTTTTTCCAAGCGTCACTGATAATTGAATCAATAGTTTCCAGTGTTAGATTCTCAATTTGGCTTTCCAATTGTTGAAAATTATAGTCAGCTACCCTACCAAGTGCCAGGTACATACATTCAATCGGATTTAAATAACAATTATAGGGTGGCAGCGTGGCAGAAGCAGCTTTGCCTGAGGCAGCAGATTGTGCCTTTTTATTAACTCGGAGAGTTCCGGATTTGGTATTAGGTATTACTGCTTATAAATATATTATAAAGTTTTAAAATGTCAAAAGATAAAATTAATTTTCTTTGCAAGCTGTACTTTTTTGACAGATCGGGGTCATTGACGTTCCTATTCTTAATTGAAACGCATAGTATCTCTCGCTGTCTGGTAAAAACTAAGATTTTGCGTAAAATAATTTAAATGGTAGCCCTAAATCTAAAAGTACCTTTTCTTTGTCCCGCTCAGCGGCACGCTAACATAAAGTCTCTAAATCAGGGACTTGAAAACGAAATTTATTTCGTTCCGTTCCACGAAATGTTATCTCATAACGTTCCAAAATTTATAACGTTACTGGAACTTTATGCAATGTATAACGTTATAGAATAACATTTTAGCAGAACAATATTTTCCATAACGTTACTGGCTTAGTAACGATACTAGATATATCGTTCTGTTACGTAACAGTTCCAACTGCGTTATAGTATAACGTTATTCTTTCTCCCCTGCACACCGTGCTGCAGGGTTGCCAGATTTACGATTTTAATCGTACTCATACGATTTTTTCGCTAAAGTTCACTTTCGCGGTCAATGGCCGGCCTTATACCTGCAAACGCGATGCACTTAAAACCTTCATGGTGACCAGTTTTCACCTTTATCTCTATAAGTATAGAGTCGAAAATTAATCAACGGCCAACGTTCTTCCAAACAAATTACGGGTTCGATCAAAAGTAAACTAGAAAAGATCGGACAAGATGTAAATACGAAGAAATTATGCTAGGTTGCCATTCTGCACGTGGGACTCGGGAGTCGCGGCGAGGTGTGACCTGCCGGCCTAGCGATTAAGCAACGTTGTATAACAAAATAAGTAATGTTACGTTTTGAGTTATAGTTATAACGTTATTATATAACGTTCCGTTACAAATTTCGTTCCGTTATGTCATAAAGTTATAACAAAATAAAGAATTTCGTTCCGTTATCTCATAAAGTTATAACAAAATAAAGAATTTCGTTACGTTCCTCGTGGAACGTTACAAATTAACGTGATCAGTACATAAGTTACTTTCTAAAACGTTTCAAGTCCCTGCTCTAAATTATAACTTTCCTCTTCATATTATTAATAATTGCCATGACATTGACATAACTGATGACAGCCGTAGCCTGAGCCTTAGCCGCCGCCAGCCGGTGTTGATGAAATGACACTTTGACAGCAAGCTATTATTTAGTGCCGTACTGTAAAAGCAAATCGCAAATAAAATAAATTATTTCAAATTGCTGAAGTGGAAATATCATATAAAAAGCCTACAAAATTTACGCGACATCCTTGCATATTACCACAACATATAGATTCTCCCAAAGGTCTTCTATATTTTATTCAAGCTAGAGCTACCTACCAATCCGTAATAGTGACAAATACCCACTGTGAGTTACCATCGCAGTTTTATTAACTAATAACACAACGCATTACCTTGAGACAACTATACTACTATACATTATTATCCTTTTGAGTAACTTCACACACCCATATAAACTGCTTATTGCTATAATAATTTAAGGTCTCTTCAGTAAAATAGTGTTATATTACTCAGGGATTACCCTAAATACCTAATTACTTTTGTTTTGAATATTAATTTGAAGTAATATATAATATAAGTTTATCAATATTAATGGTGAATGTACCATTATGTATTGCTATTCAAAGGTTTTTCTATTTTTTAATACCTATGCACATTAACTATCTAGGTATATCAGATAGCTCTCTACAAGCAAATATATTGACTTTCAGATGGCAGATATAAAAGCTTTACTGAAAGATGCAAGAAAACTGATAGATGAGAAAAATTTCAAAGACGCTCAAGAATGTTGCAAAAATATACTACGAAAAGATAAACAGAATTATGTTGGTCTAGTATTACTTGGAAAAGCACTGCAAGACTCTGATCAGGCTCCACTTGCCTATCAAAAAGCTATTGCAAGTAAACCAGATCATCCACTTGCCTGGCAAGGTCTTGCCAATTTCTATGAAAGGAAGGAAAATACTTGTGATAAAATAAAATTGATTACCATTTATAATGAAATGCTTAATCTACAAATGGAAGAAGAAAAAACTATTGAAATTCTATCAAAACTTGGACAATTAGGCTGTGCACTGAAAAATAAAGAATGTCTAACTATATTGGCTAATTATTTAGCTAAAGACATTGTAACTCCTTTATTTCAAACAGCTGAAAATATTTTTTTAGAACTTCTAAAAGCTGATGTTCCATGTGATCAAGAAGCCATACCAGTTATATTAAAAGTTTTGCAAAAGATCTACAATGAAGACCCAAGAGATTCTCTTGAAATACTGCAATGCAAAGTTATAATCCAGAATTCACATTTACCATCTGCTGTTGAAGAAATTATTAATCTTAGTTTTTTCAGCTCAAATGTACTATTGAGAGACTGGCTCTGCAAACAGTTATGTGCAAAATATGTGGAGAAAATGTCATTTTGTGAATTCAAAATTGAACAACACATAGATTTAATCAGTGAAGGCATTATGAATTCCAAATATCCTAGTCTTTTGAGGAGTATGATATGCTATGATAAAGGCTTGTATCCAGAAGCTTATAAACAATGTGTTCCCTTAATAAACTATCATGAAGCTGACATAACTGAAGCAACATTTATTATAATGTGTACAATTATGTTAAAAAAGTGGTCTGTAACACAAAAGCTTGCAACCAACTTCTTGACCAAAGCCAAAGATCAAAACTTTGCTGATAAACTCAAAAGGTTTTTATTTTTGTCTCTGACAAAACAACAGAAATGGAAGCAAGCAATAAACAGTGTCAAAGATATATCTATGGATTCACTTGAAACATTTGAGCTAGCCAGCCTAGCTGAGTGTTATATAATGGCCAATGAATCTGCTGACCACATCATGAAATATTTAGAGACAAGCATTTATTATAAACAACTACAAGCACTATTACTTGTGAAGCAAGGCAAATATGATGGAGTTGTAGAATTGCTAGAAGGTTCAGCTGATAATCCCCTTGATGTATTCTATTTGGGAAAAGCATATTGGGAACTTAAACACTATGATAAATGCTTAATAAATCTTCTTAAAGCTGCCAAACTTAATCCTGATCATGCTGATACCTTTTTATATTTAGGTCATTTTTATCATCACCATAAATCTGATTTAGACAAGGCTAAGAAATGTTATGAAAAGGCTCACAGTCTTCATACAGTTAACACCAATATTGCAAAAAGCCTCAGTGAAATTTATGTTAAGTTACATCAAAAGGATGCTGATTTTGAGTTATTATATTCATTATCTAAAAATATTTCAACAATTGAACCTTGGATTAATTTCAGATTGGGCTTGCATTATTTAAATAAGAGAGAATGGGAAAATGCCATTCTGAATTTCAGAAATGTTATTAAAATTAATCAAAATGATACAACAGCATTTGAGTGCCTAGCTGATGCATATTATTCAAGGGGATCATATACATCTGCATTGAGAGCATATAACAGAGTAATGATTTTGGATCCAAGCAAATCAGCACACTGCCTTACAAGGATTGGTTATATTTATTCCTTGCTAACACAATATGAAGAAGCTATATCAACATTTGAAAAAGTGTTTATAATTGAACCATATTCATTCCTGGCTCTCAAAGGAATTGCTGAAACATGGATGAGAATTGCCAAGAAGAAAGTTGAAGCCAAGGTTTATGGTAGTGCTAGAGATTGTGCACAATATGCAGTAAACTACATCACTAAAGCATTATCAAAGCAAAATAAATTCTTATGTTTCTGGAAGCTATTAGCCGATAACTTAATTTTTATTACCAAATTGCCAGATAAATATGCATATGTCTACATGCCTCAGTTGTCAAAGGAGAATGATGGGAATTTTGAAATATCAAAGATGAATAAACTTGAAATATTTCCTCAAGCTATTGCCTGCTACTCTCATATAGCTAAACAAAAACAGCTTGTATCATCATATGATTTAGCGTCGGCATACTTAGCATTTTACCATGAAACCAAAAAAAATGTAAATTGTCACATATCTTTCAACCTAACATTAAATTGTATAAAGGAAAGGCCTGCTCTTTGGCGTAATTGGAATTTACTTGGGAAAATATGTTTAGCTATCAAAAAGTATGAAATTGCGCAACATTGCTTTATTAAAGCCCTCTTGGTTACACGGAAATGGTCTGTTGCCAAAATATGGTGTAATTTAGGAACACTTTATTTAAAATTGAAACTTTATAAGTTGTCTAACTACTGTTTCTCGCGAGGACAATCGACTTTACCATCTCACCCTCAAAGTTGGATTGGTCAGGGACTAATTGCTGAAGTTATCCAAGAAGAGGAAGCAATGGATCTATTTAGACATGCATCTCGTTTAGGGTATCATCCAGAAAGTGCACTTGGGTATGCAGACTGGGTATGCAGGACTTTGAAGAATAACAAATACAAAGAAAGCACAGAATCAAAATATGAAATAGAAGGACTTTATGCTATACCGTATGCTATAGACTTAGTTGAATGGTATTGTAACTTTGAATCTGCAAATGCATGTGCTTACAACATCCTAGGAATATTACAAGAAAGGTATGGCCTGCTTCGATCAGCAATACAATCTTACGAAAAAGCATTTCAATATGCAGAAGAAGATAAAAAGAACATAACTCTATTAAATATTGGCAGAATTTTGGTAAGGATGGAGAAATATGATGAAGCTATCAAAATATTTAAAGCAATAACTGAGGCTAGTTTTTATTCTACAACCGGGTTAGCCCTAGCACTTTATAAAAAAGGGCTCTATGAAGAATCTTACTCTGTTTATGACACTGCACTTCACTGGTTGAGTAATGAAGATGCTGAAAAAGCAGATCTCTTAGTAGCCATGGCTGGTATTGTATACATGTACAAAGGTGCAGATGATGCCAAAACTCTTTTGTTCCATAGCATTCAAATATCACAGAAAAAGCCAACAGCCCATAGCTTATTTGCAATATGCTCTTTGGGCCTAATACATTCTGATCAAAGTTTATCTAAGCTGGCATTGGGCGAGTTACGGAAATATGAGAGGGAAAGTGAATATGGATTTGATATAGGGTTTTTGAAATCATACCTTTCTGTATGTGAAGATAACATGGAACAGGCTATTAAGTTATTGAGTGACTGTCTACATGACCATCCCAGCAATGCTCTTTTATGGTTTTGTATGGCTCAATATTGCCTCAGAGCTACTGATACGAAGGCAAAAGTTGCAAGCTGCTGTGCTCAAAAAGCTTTATGTTCAGCTCACTATAGTGAATATGATTGTAGTTTCGGTAAAATATTGGCCTCTGCCAGTATTGCAGAACATCTTGCTGGTGATCGCATCAAGGCCTTGTTATTAGCTAAACAGGGTCTACACATGTACCCGAATCAACCAGAAATTTGGGCGTCACTATTGTTTTCACTATTATCTCATAAAGTGTGGATGGAAAGGAAAAATTGGCTCCTTGGAGCCACTGGATACATGCGTCGAAATTTGAATATTTCTCGACCTCTTGGTAGATGGGTTATTCTGATGGAAAAGAAGCTAAGCAAATAATCAGTGCTGTTACATTAAAAATATTTGTCTCTAATTGTCTGTCATCTATTATAACAGTAATGAACTCTTACTATTTTACCCATCAATATTATATAGTGATAGTTTTTTTGTTTTTCTTAAATAATCAATGTAGCCACATTACTTTTATAACAATTTATTTATATAATAAGTGTAACAAAATAAAGTGATTATGAATTCAACAAGTATTTCATAAATTATCAGAAATTCTTCTGAAAACTGCAACAAATTTGTCGCCATGATTTCTAGTAACTTTTTTGCCTTCCTCTGTACTTTCGTATAATTTATCCACTATTGGATCTGCTTTCTAAAATTTGTAAAAAAGAACACAAGCATTAATTTTATTCATACGATTGATGATTAAACCCAGAAAAGTGAAAAACAAACAATCTTACTAAGTCTTCATCTGGAATTCTTTCAAATAAAGGGTGCTCTTCAAAATGAGTCACCATCCATTCACTTAATTCCTTCACATCTGTTATAGTATAAACAATTCCCTGAAAAAAAAAACAAAGCCCTGCTATAATTTTTATTTCCTGTAGAATATTATATTTATATTTTAGCAGCAGTTAATTTACCTGTTCAGCTAGAACATATGCATATTCAGACAACAACCATTTATTTATTATCCTCCACTTATGTTTAGCCTTCTTGAAATGTGGATCTGGATACAGAAAGAACATCTTCTTGAGCTATAATAAGAGAATGTTTATCATATTATATATTAGTCTATGATGTTTATTAGAAGCTAAGCATTATGGGTTAATATTACTACTTAACAATGTTGAAATGATTTACCTGTCCTTTATGAAAGAAATTTGGTAAATATTTCATAGCATTTGTTCTTAACACGGCAACATTTTGGTATTGGTCTGAGTGTTGAGCTCTTAAAGCTTGAATTCTATCATTAACATAATCTGATACTTTTACACGAATCTCCAATCCCAGCATAAGGTTATCAGGATACATAGGTGATAGAGTTACTGAAATTAACACAAATTGGTAAGTAATTATACATGGGTATGTGTACATAATGTTACATTTATAATATTCTGATCTAGATAAAATTAGTAGTTCCAAATAGGACAATTGAAACACATAAACAGTAGAAATACCTAAAATAAAAACATTTGACTTTGTTATAAAAACATACTATGATGCCCATATTCCCCAAAGGATCAGGCAATATGTATGTCCAAAACTTTGCCTAAACCTTGTAGATAATTTTTTTTAAATGTTAACAAATGCATTTGATCCTATTCTTGTTCAAAAGCAGAACATGAAATTGAAGTATAATTAAATTAATGAGCTCATTTATTTGTCAGAAATATTGTAAAGCTCATTTGCATGGACATGAAATATGCGAGAAAGGCCTTTTCAAGAGAGAAACTTATAGTGTCTTTATAACTTAACACTAGTAAGCACAGGTTTATACCCCAGCTGAAAGTTATTCTTTATTATAAGTACAAGTTATCCAGAAAAAAAAAACAACAAACATCATCATCAATCAAAGCATCAAAATGCTTTAATTTTCATTCATCTGGTGATGTTGATATTGTTCTTGGAAAAATCTTTATATTATGTTGTATAGAATAAATGAATATTAAACTGTATTCACCACAAAGTATAAATGAAAAATGATTTGCTGTAGAAAAAAAATGTGATGTCATAAAAGTTCAGGTTAACATGTACATTTCTTTCAGGATATACAAATTTATAAACTAGTGTAATCTAAACTAATATTATAAAAAGAAAAGATTTGAGTTTTTTTGATATTGATAAACTCAAAACATGCTTATAGAATTTTATTTATTATCCATGAGTAGCATGGGCTGTAATTTATTTACATACCCATTTGAAGAAGTGGCAAGTAGTTTTTATTATTCTATACAAACCTAAAAGACCTCCATAGCCACAACCAACATCCAAAAATTCCACTTGTTTATTTTTGTTTTCCTCTTTATTTACAATAGGATACAGAACTGACCAGTCATAATCATCAGGGTGAGTGGGGCTGTAACAGGAAGAAGTACATCAAGAAAATTAATTATCATACTGACTGTATTGTGTATTGACCAATTTCTATATCTATAGTCTATACATTGTAATGTATTCCGTATATAAGTGCTATGTACTGCACAGCAATATAATACAAAAATATTCCACACTTTTTATTGTCCTCCAGTCTCTCCTGATAAACGCTTCTTGGGTCAGAAAATCGATATAAGTAGTGCAATGTGCCTTGCTTTTTCGTTAAATACTGAAAACTTGTACTTACTATTCAAAACAATGATCCGCGATTGGGTTAGAATGTGCACGTTGCCTATAATATTTTTTCTGAGGAAGAGACATGGCTAAATCTCAGTCAGCAAGTAGCTAAGTATTCAATGAAGGTAGATTTACGGTAGAAGACCTAGGATTCATTCATATTCATTACAAGTTTATAAATTTCAATAAGAATACGATTAAGAGGATAAGTAAGAGGTTGTTTCAGTGTTTTGACATTGACACCACTTGCCTTTGATAATTTTGACACTTGGTAGTTGGTGACAGTTATGAGTTAGTTCAGTAATTGTATTGTTGACTACTTACTAATTCAATTATATTAACACCAATTGACTATCACTTACATAAATTCTCCCCAACCTTCTTAAGCTACATAAAAAATAAATACAATGATAATTAAAATTTCCTGAGGTGATGCCACATGGTATAGCCATATATTCTCATATTCTGTGCCTTCTGAAAATGGCGTGAAAATCTGAATATTTTATCATAAATTCTCTTTATTACCTACCTAAACATTGAAAGAAGATTTGATATTAGGCGATCCTCCTTTTAGTAGCACACTAAGCACAGTATAGGAGACTGTACTGTGCCTTTAGCCAATAAGCTATCGAGACTACTGCCTGGGTATTATGTTCATGGATAAATCGCACTAAACCTACACTAACGCCATTCTGGTAGGTATTCTGGAATGATTTATTGCTTCCAGTTTTTTACTGGTCCAGTTGTCCTTTTTAAAAGACGATTTATTACCTCTAACCTAAATAGAGTATTATGAGTATTACGATGGACAATATCCGTACGTGTAGCTGCTAGCTATCACATAACGCGATAATTTGACTACGGCATTCACTTTGCCGTTTGACGTTATGCTATCTCGGGTGGCGATAGCGGTATTCTTTGGCACATCAAAAATATTTAGCGCGAGAATAAATTATTGCATAAAAGGGGCCACACTTATGTCTGTCACTGATTACCGTGAGCAACTGAGCATGACGAGATCGAGATCGCACTTGTTTGTTTAGGAGCATAGTTTAGTAGAGCCGATAATGATATGATCGGCTCTTTGATTTCGAGAAACACAATGATGAGAAAGTTGTGTTTCTCGAAATTCTGGAAATAGAGCTACGTTTGTGGGATCCGCGTCACAAAAGCTACTAGCTAAATGGGAATGGGCTTTATTGTTAACCGTTCAAGACTGACCACTTAATTATCAGAATAATTAGCACGTTGTCTAAGGCGGTGATGAGCATTGTAATTGACCAAAGTATTGACGTTATCCTTTTTTTTTTAATTTATTTCATGACCATGGATACAAGTCTTTCAGTCAATTGACGTTATCCGTTGCGTTGGTGTGGCCCCAACATAAAGAAGAAATGTCAAAATAAAAAAAATAACCTGCAACATTTCAATTGCACTTGACAGATATCTGGATCTGGAACAATTTGTATTGTTTATTTTTGAATTACAAAGAAAATAATTAAATAATGAGTAATTTGTATAGTGTATTTCAATATCCGTTATTATTCATAGCGTATTTGTTTTTATGCTACGGCATAATGTAAATTTATTAGTTCTTCAACGCCTAGCTTTCAACAAATATTGATCATACAACAAGTAAGTCCTATTTCTTAATTTGTGTATAATAAATTTAAAGACATTTAAAAGTAAATGTTGCAATCTTTTATGGAAGCTGTTTTTCTTATAGCTAATTATTAGAAATAGTCTATTATGTTAAGTTTCACATATTTTTATGTATTTTTTTATGCTTTGCTATTTTGCCATATTTAATAAAAATTACGTATAAAATGTGATTTTGAAAAAAGTGTAACTTAGGTGAGATGAATTTAAAAGCTAAGAGTTAAATAGTATCATTTACAATCTTTAAGTTGTTATAGGCATTACAAACACAATCTTTCAGACACTTGTACCTAACCTTTTTACTAGTTACTCTGTTTGGCACCAAAATAAAACTAACAATTGGATATCTGATAAGCATTATTTTCCTATGATCCTAAAGTAATAATTAACTTAATAGAAAAAAAACTTATAAACCATAACAAAATTGATTAAGGAAGTCATATTTATCCAGTAGGTACTTATTAAATTTAATTAAGATCTTATGTTGTTTCGTCTCCAAACAAACCATATTTTTTTATTGGGGCTGTAGTTCTATAATTAATAATAATTGGACAATTTTACACAGCACCATCTAGTCCCAAACTAAGCAGAGCTTGTACTATGGGTACTAGACAATGGATATAATACTTATATACTTTTTGTAAATACATACTTATAATACATAAGAAACACCCAGAGACAAATAAACCCTTATGTTTGGAATTGGAAATATTGTATTTTATTGTTGATATCAGCTTATTATAATTTGATTCCTTGTCCCTGGTCTGATTATAATTAAAATAATGGATCAGTGATGAAATATCAACTTAGGATAGGCTTAGGATCATACCATTTGGGTATATATAATACAAAAAAGGCCTTTGGATATATTGAGCATTTTCATGCTGGCGGACTGTTATCTCCAACTTCACAACTATAATAGGTGCTTAATTTTTATGCCAAGATTCTTTTAAACGAAAAGATTTAAACAAATATTTGTATTCAGTTTAAAATACAGAATGATTGCATTCTTTATTATTTTAATATGTAATTCATAGCTCTACAATCAATAATAATAATTCATCATACAAAATTAATCATAAAGATTGGAAAAAAATATAGCTGTCTTATAATTGTTTTGCATCATCATCTATATTTTTTTATTGTAATATCTATTAAACTGGCATTGACATTAAATTTGCAGTTTAAACCAACAATATCATGATGTGTAATATACATTGCCATAGGCAATAATTATTTGAAATGGTTTATTAATTCAAAATTTTTGAGGTTTGAATAGGAAACTGAAGAGTTCTGAAATTCTACTCTGCTCTCTCTGCTCAACTGGGTGCTATACTGACTGGAGCACTTCATTTTAAATATTTTCTAATCTTCCAAATCAATACAACCCATAAGAGGTAATATGGTACTACTAGGTTAAAATTAGGGCAAAAGCATACCTACAATTTAAGGAACAAATTTGCAAACTTTAAGATGCAAGAGTCACAGCGGCGCCGTTGTTTTGACGTCGCTGCGTCGTCGCCCACGTGCGCCTGCCACCGGCCACCGCGCCGCAGTCTGGCTCTGCCGTCGTCGGCGCCACACGTTACTGTCACAGTTTGCGAAATAGAATGACAAACCTATAACACCTCGTGAAAAAGTTTTATTATTATAAATAGTGATGTGTGACCAGTTTTAAAATGAAGAAGGAAGATTCTCAGTGTGGTCCCAGCAAAGGTGTACGCGGGTTGAGGTCGGCTCGGTTACTTACGGATAGTATATCGTCAGACGAGGGACCGGAGACGGAATGTCTGCTGACGGCGCAGCTGCAAGCGGTAGTGGTGAACCCGGTGACGAGACGTCGAGAGTCCCTGACTGCACCACCGTCACCGAGCGAGTCCCGGAAGAAAAGAGACCAGAATCGCCAGCACAACTACAGGAATCATTTGCACCATCTCATACACTGGAGAGATATCTGGAGCGGGGAACCTAATAAAGGTCAAGAGGTATAGAAGTTAATGCTCTATAATCTATACAATAATAAACCCTAGTCGGCACTTCGGCAGTAATAACCACTTCTGAAAGGGCGCATGTCTATAACTTATTGTTGTCGTTTGTTGTTTTGTGCAATGAGTCGTCGCACCGTGCAAGAAAGTCTTTCCATTGTTTCTTGTTGTATGATATGTATACCTACTTAACTACTCTACCCTTGAGACCATCTAAACATTTCTTACTTCATTTCTTACAAAATTAAACCACATAATACAGTTACATCTTCAGAAATGACTAATGTGGCTCTAACAGAAGTCAATCGTCTTAATATAATACTATACTTTGATGACATTTTCTGCCTTGAATTATTCAAGTAGGTACATATAAGGAATGTCCTACATTATCGGTCATTAAAGGTCGTGAATGCACGCAACCGAGAATAAACCTGAGATTTCTAATTTTCTAAAGGTCTTTCCTCTTTGATCTCACGGTTGACGGTTGTTGTTGAAAGAGGTCATCGATATAAACGTGAACTGGAAAAAATAAGCAGTCTCGGTCTGATAGCGCTGCTGTTATTTATAAAGCCAATTGTGATAAGGTCAGTGCAGTTACAGGCTCTGTGGTTATATACCTCAGCGTTTTAGAATCGGTACCTTTCTAGGTATTATAAGCTGTAGTAGGTACCTGTATCTCAAATATCCCTACTAATATTATAAATGCTAAAGTAACTGTCTGTCTGTTATAGCGGAACTGTTTTTGTTGTAATTTGGTACAGAGATACATTAGACCTTGGAGAAAGACATAGGTTTCAAAAAGCCGCGGTCAACGTAGAGTCTCAATATAAATACTCGACATTGTAGGTTTCTCGTAATTTGAAAATGAGTCACATACTTTATTGACAAATGGAGTACACACTGGTTACACGTGTTTGTAATTTTTAGTCCACTGTGCGTTCTGTTACCGTAAAAACCGTGTACAAAATAATCTACCCATATCAAATTACCTCAATGCCGTTGCCGAGCCTTAAAAACTGCAATACCGTACATGAGTGCTCTTACTTTTTATTGTTTTACGAATCAATTGCCATTGACCTGCCAAGACTGAACCAGTTCCATGAGACTGAAATGTATGTCAACACTTTTCCTTGTATTATGGCGGATGCGTGGCCGATTAACAATGTTTTAATCATTTATTTGTTCCTAACATTCGTTCATATTAAAATAACACTTTTAGGTCGTGTTTACTTGGATACAACAATTATTTCGTTTCGTACATGAATCACTCTATATATTTACTTACGTAGGTATCTACCAAGATCAGTTTGGTTAATTCCTGTAAGTAAATACTCCGGGTATACATATCAGTGCGTGATCACAGTTACAGCTGTACGCAATAACGCTCATATGACACAAGGCACAAGACCGATAAATTACGGAGAACGAGCCGCGTGCATTCAATTTAATTCTGACAATCAACTATCATCACATGAGACGTACAATTACGTCTGTGTCATGATTGTGTTACGTAACAAACCAATGAAATGTAAAAAATTGTGGTACTTTGATACTTCGAACATTTTCCAACACCCAAGTAGTAAACTTTGCAAGTACTGCAGGATGTGGGTTTCCCATTGTACCTGACATTTCACAACTTGTTATCGAAGAACGTTTATTATAGGAACGTTAATTGACACCACCAATATACCAACCTCAAATGTAAAAAGTGTACATTACAGCCTAATTTAATCAAATGAAGACCGTTCATGGTGACGGTGCTGTAGTTAACTTATTTTGTTCCCCAAAGCCTGCAAATGACTTAATAATTTTTAATTAAGTAGGCATGTGAAAATAGGGGACAGTACAGCCAGGGTTTTGTAAGATGTAGAACTAGCTTAGGTACCTCAGAGCTTACGTAATCTAGATTCCTACATCAAAATACGGCATAGCTTCATGAGATTGCAGATATTTGACCTAGTAAGAGACTGAATAGCCCTTCTGGACGGTAACTGAACTAGAAAGAAAAATGGACACATGTACAAAACATGGTGCTGCCATGCGTGAGAGCATTTTAAATGTAATAAGAAGTTTCAGAAAAAAATTCTGTTATGTTTTACTATAAAACCTTGTCGGTATGCTCTTCCAGCTTTATGGAGGGGCAATATACGATTAAAAATACATTAATTAATTAAGATTAATTTAAAATGATTTCATCTCATATGGAAATTAAGTCCAATCGCGTGTACTGAGTGTAGGTAATAACCTTACAGGTTTTATTTTAGTAATGTCACTTGAACTGGATTCAGGTCTTACTCTGACCGTAACTGAGTATAATAATTATAATTTATTCACAAGTAATTGCGGTAATTTGCAAAGAATTGTGTTTGTGCTCTTTAGCGTTTTTGGCAACCGTTTGAAGCAATTTTTATTTAGTTAAAAGGGTCCATTCCATTTTGTAATTATTTAAATTACCTATCGAGTATGGACAATAAGCATTTTCGCTTCGTGAATATCGTTCAGAGAATATTTGTCAAGGGAAAACGTCCTATTATGACTATGAACTACGTTATTGGCACGAATGATGAGTACGATGTGTGTAATCGCATAATATGAATTGTCGTTCATTTGTATAGTAGAGCAAACCCATTAACGGTCACCATGAGCCATTCGTAACGTAACTAATGTCTTTAATGTCTGCCTGCTGTGTTTATTTTAGGGCCTTCTTTAATTTGCCAGTTACAAATTATACCGTAAAATCATTTTTAAGTCCTTTCTTGGCTATGTAAAATAAGCAATAGAGTAGAAGAAATCTAACAAATATTTTTATTAAAAAATATTATCTAAAAATATTTTGTTAATTTCGTAGGCAGGATAAAGTTTTTCAAAGGATTGTTTCATCTATTTCAATTTATATTTTAAACTTAAACATTATTTTTTTAACATAAAAAAATGTATGTGCAACTAGTTTTGACTTTTCAAAAGTGCTATTTTAATGGTCTAATTGAAATAAAATATTTGACTTTGACTTTGTATGGCAGTTATTTAGTTCCCGAAATAGAAACTAAAGGACACATTACAAATATGATTATATGGGTATAATGTATTGTGAACTAATAATGTAGAGAGAGTATTAAACATAAAGGTCAAAGGTTAAAACTTTTTATGATTCTATAGATGAAAGAAATGAGAATATGACGCATGGCATTTACAAAATATTATGAGAAGCTTCCAGCTTCGAACGAATTAATCTTTTAAATAAATTCAATTGCTCTCACAAGAACGCAGAATTATAAGTACAAACTACGCTTATACAAATACTTATTTCTATGTTTCGTATGGTTAATAGCAGTTTATAAGCAAATAGCAAATAACTTCAATAATAATTCAATCTATCCATCTAGAAGTAGGCAGACTTCAAGAAATAAGTGAATCACCCTGAATATGCCAATTTCCTAGCGATGTTTTTCTTTACCTACAAGCACGAAATGTCTTTTCGCACATAACTTCAAATTCTGAAGTCTCAAACCAGGACTTTAATTACTAGGCAATGTTACGAGTGTCAATGAGTTACTCAGTAAATCTGGCACGGCAGAAGTGTTTTTGGAAGAAATATAAAGTACGACAGAAAATCCTTTAAGGTAAATATTATTCTACATTAACTTTGCAGGTCGTCCAGATAAAAGACGAGGTGAGACATAGGTTTCGAAATACTCACACGTACTTTTGTTTATCAGCGACGTAAAATATTTAAAAGCCATATGTATTTCGTGGCTGATTATAAACTTAGTTGCCTGTGCTGTAGGAATTTGAAATTATTTGGGTGGTAATTGACACGATTTCTATTTAATAGGATTATTTTGCTCTAAACAACGACATCGTCCTCTGAATTACTAGGTCAGCAACCATCAATGTGCGTCTAAAAAATACTATGTTACCCATATTCGATTATATCATCGATATAGGTTACTGTCAAGATGACACAGCAACGGCATAATTATATAATACAATTTCTAATAAACTAAATCGTCTTTTTACAGCGCCATTTAAATATTTGAAAGAAAGCAAGTCGTTAGTCAGAATTATTCAAAAGTAAATAATTTGGTTTAAAAAATATACCACGAAGGCGGATAGTTTGTAAAACTGTGGTTAGCCTTCTTCTAACCTAAACTACCCGAGTCGGAATGCTCTACTTTGCGGTCGGGGTGTTAATAATTCATAATAATTTTTTTTAGTTGATGTCTCCTGCACTATATTTTGCATTTAAAAGAAAATATGTTGGAGCTGTAAAACTCAAAATTATTTCAGCTGTTAAGAACCTATTGGCTTTGGTTCCAATAAATATAAGGTCGTATCATAACGTTCTTAGCTATTGATAGGACATAATTATGACTTACAATACTGGTTCATAATTGGCAGATAATTTTCTATCTATCGTTTGGAGCAGTCTCAACGTGATAATATAAATAAGTTTGTCCCCCTTGGAATATAGGTCATTCGTAAACCTCCACATAGGCAACCTATTTAGTTTGACCTTCCACTTTTTATCGCTTCATTACTCTGCCTGGCGATGGAGCTGCTTGGATTCCGTACAATTTCCATAGTCTCTTTATTTTTGTGCTCAATGTTCCGTAGAAAGTAGTTTTTGTGTTGGTGCGTCATTTCGAACTTTCGTGGTTTCGTGACCTACCCATATCCACTTAGTGAGCAGTTTTGCGTGTTAAAAGTACTTATTAGTCCCCGACCTTTGTTTAATTTGGACTGACTTACAAATTTCTTGGCAGAAAACCTTAAAGAAAAGAAAGAAAAGGTTATTTACAGAGGGTAATTTTCTTATCATGTTGATAAGTGCGAATGGTGCAAATAAAGCTCAATGCATATGACAAATTATTCAGGTAGCTACCTAAGTAAGCGAGTACTGTAAGCTAAGTACTTATGGAGTTATGACAAAGTCCGTCTAAATGATGTAACAGACAGAACTGAACCTATGTTTAACTGACAAGTCGCCATTCCGCCGATTTTTTTATTGAGGTAATGAATAGATCAATAATACAAAACTGGAAAGATTTTATCGATCTACATTTTTATTTTCATTTCATTATTTACTTTTTCCTTATTATAATCTTATAATTTATAGAAAACAGTATGTATAGGTTCGAAAGATTATGTGAAGGTGGTACTGAAGTATACAGTAATTTTCCTGTAGACCCATGAAGGCGAGATTATTTCAATCATCATTATCATATCAGCCACAGGAGGTCCACTGCTGAACAAAGGCCTCCCCCATAGACTTACACAAAGACCGGTTATAAGCCGCCCGCATCCAACGACTCCCAGCAACCTTGGTCGTCCATCTCGTTGGAGGCCGTCCCACGCTGCGCTTTCCGGAGATTGGTCTCCACTCGAGAACCTTTTTGCCCCAGTGACCATCAGTTCTACGAGCTATGTGCCCCGCCCATTGCCATTTGCCACCATTATTTCATTAACTAGCAATAATTTAAACTATGATCTGCTGCTGAGAATTTCATAGAACATCATTTTGCTCGACATGGGAATCAATTTCACGTTTGCAGACGCACTTGCAACCTTTAGACCAACGATGCAATCGATACGAAAGAGAAATCTAAATAATTAGACTGATGTTTTATGTTTGTCGTCACAAAGTGGATTGATTGAACTGTACTCAACCGATGAAAGGAGGTTTAATAATACCTTTTGCACCCAGACTCATTAGTTTCGAATAACTCCCATGGTTCATGAGACAAAAGTGTAAACTGAACCTTACGCACCGTAAGCAGTGAAGAGAATTACCACGTGAAGAAAATTACGCATTATAGAAGCGTCAGCAATTTTTTAGAGACTATGGACTTTGTAAATATTTCTAATTCCGGTGACATTACTCATATATTATAATCATTCACGTATACGAAAGATATTATAAATCTAGACATTATTTTATTGTCAATTGAACTTATCTATAATAATAATAAGATAATGTCGTGATATAGGCGTGAGATAGGAAATCAACAGGTTTAAAACGACACTGACTGTCCATGGCACTCATCAGTTTATCGCCATTCGTGCAGGCATTTCTTAACCAGTCCCCTCTAACTCTCTCTCTTTAACGTTTTATTCTCTAAAATTTTATCAGTATACTAGCTATATTGATAATTTACGTTTTCGTGTTTTTAGAAATGTGTAATGTATTTGCCTCTGTTTACTTAACTGTACCTGCTATATTCATGTCGAGATAATAATGCCTATCATTTCTGTGACCTTAGTAAATAATAGGCCGTCTTTTTGTCGTAGATTTAATTTTTATAAAAAATTATACTCTTTTAAAATATTTCAATTTGCCTGAACGAATGCAATTATCTACTGCAGCTGTGTACTGTATTGACTCAGGTTAATATTTTCATTTTAAACGGTATACTTTAGTAGAGAAAATTTTAATTTCTACTTTTACAAATTACTTGTTGTAATGGTCAGCGTGTTTATGTTGATCTACTCTACATGTGGGAAACATAAAATGCATAATTGAAATGCTAATTGTACGTACGGGTGTTGCCAAATCTGCATATAGGAGCATTAAATTTACACTGTAATTTGTCACTTTCGTGTAAGTATATATTTACTGTTGTGGTAAGGTAGGGTTTTCAATCCGTTATTCGCAGTTCGAACTAGGTTTTGTAATTAACTGAATAAATATGTCTGCCTGCTGTCCAAGTGCCGCTTAGTGGTTGTTTGAACAGTTACTAAGCGCTCAAGGTTTTCTCGTTATCAAGCTCTGTGTCATTATTCCTGATTATGACATCATCACGTTTCCCTGAAAATGCAATTGTCTTGATTTAGATAATAAAATATACGCCTTGGTATTATGGATAAGCATTTCAAATCAATTATAACTCTCAACAAGTAGGTAAAAATAATAATGCTATGTGATACTGTTTCACCGCATGATAACGAGTTAGCAATATGGGTTATCGTCTTATTTCGTAGTAATATACTTTGATTCTATTCTTCTGCATATTATACCTACTATTCATTATTGTCGCTATCAATATTTAGGACTTATTGTATTACGCACTTTGCGCAGCTGAGCTGGACACATTAATATCCTTCTAATCGTAAAATACGTACGTAAATTTAGGATTTACGTACCTATTTTGCATTCAGAAGAATATTATATTTCACTACTCGCTTCAGCAAGTAAACGAATAGACTTCGGTACTAATTGGTTGGTGAGGACTGCGTGAGGACGTGTCATAGAGCGATATAAATCCCCTCTGCGTCATTGCCTCGCTAAACATCTGAGTTTTAGGTCAAATTTATTTGCATGGGAAATGTGTGAATTGTAAACACTACTAATATCCTCCGTAGGTGTAGTAAATATGAGTTTTACTGTTTAACAGAGAAGCCATTACAGCAATCGTAAAATACAGGTCTTGTAGTTTCATAATATCAGTTTAAATTGTCAAATAGCAAATACCACTAAACTATAATAGTAATATGAAAATTCGAATACATAATTATGTAAAGCTGTAAAGCATTGTAAGCATTGAAGGAAAGGCTCTAGGATAGATCCTTGAGGAACGCCCGCTTATCACTATGATAGGGCTTAACGCACGTAACCTTGCTTGATTTATTTTACTTTCCTATAGGTATAACCTTAGTATCGTATATTCGTATCGATGTATAATAGAAAAGTTATTTTTATTCTTGTAAAAGAAAAACTACGGTATGCCACACGGTCTAAAGCATGCTGGACGTCCGCCATTCAATTTTAATTGTCGATATTCAAATTCTATTCATTGTTACTCTTGTTGCATCACACAATATCGCCTGCACTCATCTTAAATAAGTATCGATAGTTTTTTTTGTATTTAGTCTTGGTTTTTATTTTCACAATCTACATTGTCTGCTAACCTGACCAGACCCTGTCGCATGTGGTAAACGAATGCCCACTTCGCTGTTTTCCCGGTGGAAGAAGTCCACAAACTCACACCAACCGCCACAACCTGGCTGAAAACCTTAGATATAGACATTTGATCCATGCAGGACGACTGCCATACGCAGTCGCGCACATTTATAGATAATAGTCTGCTAGGATCAGTTCAATTCAAGAAAGATACTAACAATAAAATTACACCGATTATGCTTCATTCTGAGCCCCCCTAAACAACGGAATGTGCTAGTGTTCAAAATTTAGCAGCTGTGCCGCGCGGTGCATGTTTGTCATAATCAATTTTGAATGTTTACAACCCATAGGCTTCGTAGTTTTGAGGATTTCGTGATTAATTGATGATCTAGTGGCAAGTATTTCGATTATATAATAATAAATACATCGATAGTACAGATGTACGTACATATTTGAAATCGTTTAAAAGGAGCTGGATTATTTCCGGCGACGATAAGAGCCCGGTGCCAACGTACTTGAAAAATCAAATGTATTTAATCATGCATGACAAATTGTTTTAATATTCTTATTAAATTTATTGAACTTCACTACTTAAAATACCTATCTATCATAAATTATTATGGGTTCTAATTTAGCCAACCCACAATTTTATACGTAACTAGCTGTTGCCCTTGGTTTCTTGGGGTTTCTGATATAAAAGGTAGCCTGTGTCCTTATCCAAGTTGTAAACTTATCAATTTTCACTCCTTCCTTAGGATACGAATGAGTTGAGAATGATCACTCATTCATAGCCATAAGTTAGTCACGAGCTCCTCAGATCAATACTTATTATATTATAAACTAAGTATTAAAGAAACAATATCTGTCGATTATTAGATTTTTGAGTACTTTATCATTTTAATTCTATAATGTTTCTAGATTTTAAGTACCTAGTTATCATAGTTAAAATCTAATCTAATAAATGTTGGTGATACAACTGTGGAATTAATAATAATATTTTATCTATGAATTGAAAGTATATAACCTATGGAATGTAGAGTAGCCAAGTGGCCAGCACATCAAGCTACCCCAATCTGTCAAATTTCTTTGATAGATTTTCAACTTTAATACAAAGCACTAAGGTTCATGTTCAATTGAGAAAATTTGACAGTTTTGGATAGGTTGACCTGCTGGCGTCTGTACTTACTACAATACAATAGAAGTGTTTATACAATTATTAAAGCACTAGCTTATCCCTGCGGTGTCACCCGCCTTTTTTTCCTTTTTAATCGACTATTAATGGTCATAGCGTGATATTATGCCTTATAATCTTCCTCGATAAATGGACTATCCAACACAAAAATATTTATTCAATTCGAACCTCCGCTCCTGAGATTGGCGCGTTCAACAAAACAGACAAACCAACTTCAGCTCTATAATATTACTCTTTGATTATATACTTGTCTAGATGCCACATTGACACGTACAGAACGGCCCAAATAAAGTCTACTAAAATTGGTAGACTCTCTTCTCACTTACGTCAGTGTCATTTGGATCACTTCAGGGTGTGGAGTTCTCGAAAAATAATTAATTATGTCGGTATGTGCTGTCAAATTGTGTCGCAATTATGTGGGAAAACCGTATAATTACACTAAGATCACATTACATCGGTAAGTTTTGTTATTTAACCTCTATTACTTTATGAAAACATGATTTTTCAATTCGTTAATTTGTAGGTTCGACAGATTAGCCGGTGTTGTCAATTTATTACAAGGGAGATTTGGCGAAACTATGGGAGATAAAATGCAAATATCAGTCATCATCTTTCGATGAGAAAATTTTATTATTTTAATAATTACCTACATAATTTATTTGATCAGTAAATGATAACTTGCCTGGACACGAAATGAAATATAAAAAAAAAACTATTTCGAAAACAAATACAAAGAGATGGATTTTGATCTATAAATTGCTGTATATATTTTTTCATTGTATTTTTTGTTTTTATTAAAATAAATAAAACACTAATCTACAAAATAATTACTTTATTCAGCCTATTTCGTTTAACTGTCATCCCATTAAATAATGGAGAAAAGGTAAGTTAATAATTTGGAGCAGGCATCCCTAAACACGCACACCTTGACAGTTTGACTACAATAAGTACACAAGTGGTACTCACACATATCACGCAATTTGGCCCCAGTTTTCGCGTGTCGTTTGTTTGCATTGCTCCATCTAGACAAGTATATAATCAAAGATATTACTATTATTTATTTATTATTTGACCCTATAGATTAAAAATTCATCATCTTCAGACCAAGGCAGAATATAACCCATGACCACATTTTCAATTCTGTCAATACTGCTGGATTGATATGTATGTATTCGTTTTGCATTTGCTTTGTACGACGTACAGTAAATTCAAATCAGTCAAGGAGAGGAAAATCAATTGTTCATTGTTTTTAAGTTAGTCGTGAGTTCGTGACTCGCGCCATACTTGACATGTGATTGCTCAAAGACCTACTCTAATCTTCAGTGCTTCCCACAAAATTAGGTATAGATAATTGAAATGTCACGTGAAATCAAGATCAACGTGTTAAATCATATTCAAGTATTTGCGACTTAGGTAATCAATCACTTCGAATGATAATGTGCTCTTTGTGACATCCATAAATAATTCTGCACTTTCATAGATAAGCGAGGTGAAATGGATATCGAAACGATTGATCTTATTTCCAGAAAACATTTAACGTATAGTGGATCTTAGATTGGTCATTCAGTCCCATAAAAAGGCAAGTTTTCATTTGTGTAAGAAAAGCGCCATCTATGATATTGTATGGTATTCATACAACATTCTGTCTCATAACTAAATATTGCTCATGCGCGTCGGATCGAGCGACTGTCTATAAACTCTGTAACACATGCTTTTAGCTCTGTAATATGATGATATTCCACTAGATGGCGTTACTAGTCTTTTTTTGCAGTGATTATTTTTCTTTGATTGATCTTTGCCTTTGGATTTATTGTGGTCATTATCATTGTTTTTTTTTCAATTCAGCACAATTTAAAGCAAATTAATTTGTATATATTTATGGAACATAAATAATTTCTTTAGAACATAATATTAAATCTAATAGTTCCCTTCAGTAAATATGAGGCACAGGACTTGACAAATAAACCGATAATAAGTCTGATAAGCACTCCTCGGGTAATTTAATTCTATTACTGCAAACAAATCTTATCAATCATGATGGTCGTAGTTTGACGCCTTCTCTAGGCCCAGTTCATACTTTTTAGACGTGCTTGTTGCGTTTCATTATTAATGTTAAAATACCCTCAGTTTAAGTATTAAATAAGTGAGACTAGTGTTTCAAATAAACGTAAACCAGTGTTTTTTGCAAGTAGGGCAAATGTGGAGATGGCACACAATGTCTTATGTTAGAAGTTATCGGACTAGTGTTGTGTTGAGTGTGAAACTATGTCTCGGCGGGGTTTACCTGGCCCTTCCACACCGCTGGCCGAGCGGCGCCCGCTCATGATGGCACTTCGAGTACCCAGGAGTTACGGAAGCCTCTTTCCTTATTACAAGTTTGTGAGGGACACCTTAAATGAAACCGTCCAAACCGAGGTATATCATAAATTATTTTACGCTTCGCTTTGCGTTGGGCATGGGTAAAAGTATAAATAAAAGTTAACCTACTTCTATTAGTATTAATACCACAGATATAATACAGTATCTAAGCTGTAGCATGTTTGATAAAATTTGGTGGATTAAAACTTGATAATAATAATGTCGTATTCTGTATATATCGTGTTTTTTTTTTACTTCGCATAAAATACCTGGCTTAGAATTAGTGATTGTTGTGATAATATTTATATCATTTATACATTCCACAATGTATAAATGATATATAATCTATATGACATTACAACAAATATGTTTAGGGAATATTAATAATTCGAAATCTGCATCTTTACACAGATTGTGATTTAAATAATTACCCGTCAAAGGGTTTGATGTGTAGCAGCTTACAATACCTGCGTTTTGATACATTGCGTGATACATAATTACACAATGGTTAAAAAAAACACTATGTTTAATTAGCTGCTTGTATACTTAACTCTTTTGTCGACCGTACGTACCTACAGATGTGTTAGTGTTTTTATTCTTTGATACAGCTTATCCCAATGACAAACTCAAATAAAAGAGGATCTTAATAAGTTTTTGTAGATGTTGCGTTTTGTTTTTTTTTCCGGCCGGTCTAGGTACTTAGTTTTATTCTTGTTTATATGTCAATCAAATCATAATTCACCAAAAACTTAACAAAGTAGGCTGTTTATTACACGTATTTAAACATGTATTTCAACACAAACAAACAAAACATCGACATTAATACATGTATTTATATTATTAATTAATTTCATATTTACAATAATATTTACCCAATTTGCATTACGGTTTGTGTTTATGTTTGAACTTCATACACAAACACTGTTGGAAATCATCACGCATATTTTTCTACTGGCCCATTTCCACGACTTAAACAAACACAGTCAATACGTATCTTAAACTTAAACTACGTAATGTATGAGTGCGACAGGACGTTTCTGTAATTTAACAGATTTTAAAATTGCATAACGGGACATAACGGGCATATTACAAGCATTTTCAGTTAGCTTAGTGAGATAGCTACATCATTATTTACTTACAATATTTAAACAAAAATTTTTGGACTAAGATATGTTTTTTGTTAAAGTGAAAACGATAACTGTAGAAATTGGCCCGCCAAATTCTACTTTAAATTACAATAAATTAAAAATCTTTTACTTTACATTATCGCCGGTTTACTTATTAGTAGACGGTAGACTTAGTTAACATATGTATCTTGCAGTTTACTAATATCGCAAATTACTGAAACTTTCTTTTAAACTGAAACACAATTCTCGACATTATAGTTTTTATGTGGAAAATTGCAAGTTCACCTAAGTTCTATTTTTAATTTCGGTCTAAAATAGAACACTTAATTGGACGAAAAATCTACATGTATAGCTATTCGGTATACTTCAACCGTAGGTAATTTTATATCGGTGAACTCGAATGTTATGAAGACTTCTCTTGGGAATACTAGGGAGGTTTAATAATTATTATACTTAGTAGGTATCGCCCACGTAGTTTAACTGAACAATGGGATTGTTCTCACAATAACTAGCTTTATTAAAATATTTATTGATGTGAAAATTTGCTCCAATTTTATTTGCTTGTATTGTATTTGTCAGTAATCTACGTCTCACGGTACATAATTATACAGGCTGCTTTAAAAATATCTCGAAAAATTTTTGCATTCTAAATTAACTTTTTCTTAAAAAACATACTTAAAAAAACCGATTGAATGTTTACCATACCAACTAAGTAGTGTCCTAACAGAGATGAAATTCCTATACCTTTTTTTTAACATGTTTACGAAATGTTATTAATATTCTCATTAGAATTAACATAGTAAAAAGGTACCCAGCATAATTTATGATGAACATATAAAAATATTGTCGCTCTGCCACTATAGTTATCATCAAGGAGTTGTCAGTTTCCTCCTCGTTATATAATAACAATACTTCTTAATCAATTTGCCTAAGTGCCCGGTATTATGTCGGAGATTAATAATACCTATAATTATACTTCAGACGTCCTTCAATGATCACCATGTAGTCCCCTCGTTTTCATGGAACCGACGCACGATATTCAAAGATTTTTTAGAAAATATTTCTGCTGAAACTAAACGCCCTGTCTCCGGCTCCATCAGTTGTCAACTGTAACTGTCATTCCTTTTTTTCGTGTAAATGACGCACAACGTAAAAACTTTTCTTTTCGTTTAAAAAGTGTTTTTACGTTAATATTATACTAAAATAAACATGCTGAAATGCAGTGATAGTGAGGAGTGCATATGGAAGAAATTATGCAAGATGAAAAACCAATACGACGACGTAAAAGAAATCGCTGTCAACATGGTCGGCCTCCCTCCCAACATAAGACATAAGATTGTTCAATAGTATTATTATGTACGTCTAGAACCATCACTGTGGGGTTGGTCGATGACGTTAACACGCCAAGGATTGTCACTGTGAGGTCATTCACGGCGTCGTTTATCTACCTCATACCTGGAACATGTCTTATTAGGTACGTCTAGAACCATCACTGTGGGGTTGGTCGATGACATTAACACGCCAAGGATTGTCACTGTGAGGTCATTCACGGCGTCGTTTACCTACCTCCTACCTGGAATATGCGACACTGTCGCCATTCACTCACAATACACGAACAAGGCCTAAGATCGATACTGTGAGATCGTTTAATGGCCATGCACGCCTAGAAATGTCACTAGGGGGTCATTCAGCGCGATGCTTACTGCCTAGAACTGGTACTGGGGGACCTCTCAATGGCAGTCGCCTTAGGGGCGAAGTTTTGATGCAACAAGATGCACAATATACTAACAAGAAGTGTTCTATTTGTGATATTGAAAAGGAGGAGGGGGGGGGGGGGCGAGGAGGATACACCAGACCAAGGATCACGAGGTATGTAAATTACTGATTTTTTTTTCAGATAATGTTAAAATAATGGACGGATTTCCTAAGTGTTCTTGTAAAACACAATTGAAAAAATGCACTGTGACTGTGTGTTGTTGCCTTACAAAGAATGAAAACACATCCTTTACCATTGATTATAATACTATACAATAATCACTCTCAACTAATAATAATTTATCCTTAAAATTAATGCTGCTTGCTAGCTGAATGTACCAAATCCAACAGGGTGGGATTTTTAGCATTGATGCCAGCTAACCACTCCTGGGATTGCACATGCATCCAAAACGGTGTAAACGGAGGCATGGTATGGTATGGTATAGCAGTCTGCTTTCCGCAAATCCACGTCAAAGCAGCTATTTTCTGTGTTAAAACAGAGGCATAACCAAAATAATTTAAATTATGTACTAACAGATTATATGTCACTGAAATGTAAAGCCTCAAGAAAGAAGCTAGCAGGTTAAACAACCTATGGATAACTCAATCAAAAGGCTCACAACCTTTTACCCGGACAAGTCCACCTCAGTAAGGATGTGAGCAAATATCTACCAAACCTCATACTAAATAGAGCCATAGCAGGTACATCATAATGACATCTCAGAAGAGAGCTAAAGCAGTAGCAGGAGGCAAGTACACATGGCCAGGAAGTAGTTACAGTATCACCAGCATATTGCCAGAGAGTTCCACAGTGATCTGTGTTATCACAGACATACCGGGTAAAGTTTTAAAATTAAAGTTTTCTTTTATAACAATTATTAGAGAATTACCCAAGACCCTCTGGATAACATTCGCCCCAGTGATCAAAGGATTTGCACTTTTTGTTTCAACAAACAGTAAAGTTTTATGACCATCCGATACCTGTTTCACAAAACAGGAGGAAATCTTAACAAACTGAACAAAATTGGTTGATGTTACTGAATATTACAAAGATAAGGATCTATTAGACCTTAGCCTTTGTACTAAGCAGGACAAATTACTATTAACTTATGCAAAAGTAATGATTAATTTTATTTAATATTGATCAGAACTTTAAATTGCTAGAAGATTGTAGTTTCAAGTATCATAACCAGAAACTGTCATTTTACATAAGTACACCTAAAGGATATCTGTTTTGTGATATAAATCAAAGACATAAGAAATACCTTAGTTCATCATATTAATGTAATAGTTTGATATTGGAGAATTTATAGAACCATTGTGTTCACTAAAATTCTGAAAGTAGTTGTTATTAAGTACTTTGATCCTGGACCTAAAAATCAATCAACTTGGATAATTCATTACTTACACATTATTCAATTAAAAGGATAACCAAAATAAAACATAGGTACCTAAACCGAGGAAATAAATTAGGATCACACTTAAGTATATTTAATAAGAATTTATACTAACCATCATGTTTGGTATAGGTAAGATGTCTTTAAAGATTGTTTATAAATACTATCATGTTATAGTAAATTATGATAGTAAGACATCTGACTCGCTCATACCTAGGATTTTAAATGATAAAAAACCAATATGCATTGGTACACACAACTGTACATATCACTATTCAAACAATGTTATATTGAATAAAGATCATTTGATGCATCCTTATCTACTAAATTAGATATGCAGTTAATTACACAAAACAAATGTTAGTATATACCCATACAAAGTTGAAAACTGCAATCCTTGAAAATAATAGAAAACAAAACTGAAACTGTAAATATGTGTTGTCATATTATTACTTCAATTTTGATAACAATACTAGGTACTGTTATCTAATAATTATATTGGTACCTATGCACAGTGAGTGGTGTTCACTTCTCTCACTTTCTTCACTAATAGATACCTATGGTATCTAGTGGAGTAAAAATATAAGTAATTGGTTATTTGCTTCTTATTACCTCTAAAAGATAATCATATCACATTCACATAAATAAGACAACATCAAATCTAATTAAATTATGATATAATATAAATTGGAAGGGGCCTGATATTGACATAGGTGCAGACAATTGGTATAAAATTATTATAATAAATACCCTGGAATAATCTATTAGTGTCAAGTTTATTAATGAAAGAAAGAATATATTGCTTGACATAAGCACAAAGTACATAAGTATTTAAACTTTTGCAAAAGGGTCAATTCTCTTTTCTAGGCATTTCCACCATTATTCTTTAATTCTTAAAACTTTCAAACAAGGTTAGGATGAAGCTGAGCCTATCACAATAGTGCCACATGGGTTGCTCAACCTAAGGTTCCCAACACTTATATGTCAATGGTTGTCTCACATCTTTTGATTGTTCAACAGAGAAATAACCATTCATATTCAGAAAGAGCCTGCAACTAGGAGATTATAGTCTGGGGATCATTATCTTACCAGACAAGGAAGAGCTATCTGTACTTACAGATACTTATTATAATGGCTTCCATCATTGAATTAAAATAATCCCAATTAATAGTTAGGTACTGCTTAACATGAGTGAAATTAAAACATATTTGTTTTCCTTTATCAATAGCCATAGTGCAAATTTTTTTATATATTTCTACGACAATATATAAGTAATCAAGGTTCATCCTACAGTACCCACAATACAGATAGGTTGTGTAGTGTCTAATTACATAAGTACTTATTTATACATCCAAGACGTTATAATATAAATACTATAATAGTTAGTTATCTTTGAGACTGTGGGTTGACTTATCTAATACTTCTTCATTATGTTCATTAGAAACGAAACCAACCTTATTATATTTTTAGAAAAAGCTATTTTTATAAAAATATATTTTCTGTTCATAAAATTCAACTATGAACCTATCTCATTATTATATATCAATATCTAATAAGTATACTTCAGTATAACATTTGTCAGGCAAAATGCTAAAATTCAGTTAAGATAACTACAGACCACAACACCTGATAGTATCAAAATAAATGCTACCAGCTGATAACAACCCAACTTAATTCTCTTATCTTTACAAAACAACCTTAAAATTTGTCCTTCTATGGCACGTCTAGACACATAGAGCAGAGGTCCATAGAGATAATATTGAAATCTGTATAGCTTATAAAAGCCCACAGCAAATAGAAGGCCTACAACAATAACAATCAGTAGACAGATAAAGGACACGTAAGAGTACCTGGTCTTTAATTACCTATTTCCTATTAATAATAAATGGAAATATTTATTCACAAATATTCATTCAACTTATTCAATACATAAATACATTTATGTAGGTAAGTACAGGTATTAGACACGCATCTACTTCAGTCTCAACTAGACAGTATATCATTAATGACGAAGTGCTTATGTGCATGTGCATAATTACCTACTGTAAGATAGACCTTACAACCTATAACAATTCTAAATAATTTACTCTTAACACTACATGAGCAGTACCTACTCATTGGAGGATATAAAACCTTTCACTTCATATTACAATATGTCATAATAATAAAGGTGTTTATTTATCTCTTTCACAAAGGTAATATTATTCAGTGTGGAGCACAGTACAGGTTCAAGTAACGCATTGGAGCTCTATATTATTATAAAGATGGTTATAATTATGGTAAATGATTAGTAATCTTATTAATTAAAATGATTACAAAGATTAAGAATATTAAAACTTAAATGTTTAAATTATTATGATATTATTAATCTGATTTGGTTGATTTCCTTTTGATCTGAGGGTTGACTGATGGAGATTGCCTCGCGGCACTGGTACTGCCTTGTGTGCCACAATGTGCAATGAGGTATGGATAAAAATGAAATAATTAATAATAATAATACATTTATTTGCATAAAACATGGTATACATGGTGTTACAATAAATATAATAAAGTGCAATATAATTAAGTACTTATATAACGAAATTTGTATTCCAACATAAACTGAAATATAGTTCAACATTCAATAATTAAAAGTAAAGAAACTATATAAATGTACAGGATGTTTCCTTAATTTTACACATTTGTTACAATTTTGATGAAGCTTTAAACATCTACATGGTGATCATTGAAGGACGTCTGAAGTATAATGAGTGATTAAACGAACTTACCTGTAAGTGAAGTTCGATCATCATTATATGAAGACACTGTCCTTCAATGATCACGGGAGCCCACCCACACCCATTCGAAAGAATTCTTTCTTTTTACCCAGAACAAAATTGTGAAAAATGTGTGGCTTTAAAAAGAATGACAGTTACAGTTGACAACTGATGGAGCCGGAGACAGGGCGTTTAGTTTCAGCAGAAATATTTTCTAAAAAATCTTTGAATATCGTGCGTCGGTTCCATGAAAACGAGGGGACTACATGGTGATCATTGAAGGACAGTGTCTTCATATAATGATGATCGAACTTCACTTACAGGTAAGTTCGTTTAATCACTCATTTTATTGCTTATCTTAACTAATATTATAAGAGAGTGCGAATTACATGAGTTTGTGTTTTTATGGAGAGTAATCTCCAGAACCACTGCACTTAGATTAAAAATTGTGTCACCAATTTAAAATGAAGAACCTTAGATATTCCACATGAATATAGGCTAATATAATATAAACCATAAACGCAAGCGAAGCTGTGGTTATTTATTTTTACTCCATTCTTTTGCTTAGCGTCTTCTTAAATCTTATCTTTCCTGATCCCTATGTCGTTAGTCAGAAGCTGTTTGCCAAAATTCAAATTTCGAACCACTGGTTTGGCTACGGCAGTTTCTTGCCCCGTCTAGTTTTAAGGACTCATTCTTTTACCATCCATATAATTACTTATTTGATATATGTTTGTAAAGTGTTGGTTTAGCAATTATCTAACTATACATGTATGAATTATAATGCAATGCTCCATAAAATCGGTAATTATGATTGAGTACAATCTTTTTTTTTTTTTCAAAATAAACTATAAAATATTCTTACTCAATAACTTATAGTATAGACTATACTTACATGTCACGTCAGTTTATTGACGTGACATGTATAGTCTACGTATGTTAGAATTTTCAGTCAGATGTCGTCGATTTCGTTTCAGTTATAAAATATGCGTTAATAAGTTAGGTTGGTACGGGTACATGTACCTTACCCTAAACAAAGATCCGACCCCTACTGTTGTGGAGTGATATAAATAAACGGATTACGGAGTGGCGTAGCTAATTTTAACTTAATGAACAAATATAGACTAAAAACAGGTTTATATAACGTATTTCTAAGAAAACGATGCCTGGATTATTTGGGCGATTTGTTTATTTTCAATTGCGAGAAATCGCTACAGAATCGTCTATTCCTCTTATTTTTTTCAAAATACCGAACCCGTATCTAACAATGAACCTTTTTTTTGTTTTTATTTTTTACGTACAATCCTCATGGATCGTCCGCCACCTGGGGAGGCGGCAGGGTAAGTCGGATGCGTACCGACACCGCACTTTCCGTCACTCGTCGTATAGTCATGGCCATGAGATCCCTGAAATTCACCACGACGTCCAACAATGAACCTGGCGATGTTTTAATAGGTTCCTTGCACAGACTTTCACGCTCTGTACCTTATTTAGCTGATGGCCTTTGCCTCTACTCCCCTGCATGCTTGTGTAACTGCACTTATCTATGTTTGTTCGTAGTATATGTAGCTGAAAAATAAACATATAAAAGTTACTCGATATTTGTTTCTGCATTATGTACCCTTGTCGTAAGACTTACTCAAGTCCGTAAGTAGAGTTTATAGTGACATCAGGAGGTCAAGTCAGCCATTTCAATTTTATCAGAATACACTATAGTTCGTTCGCGAAAATAAATGATTCATCATTGTATCTGCAAGGTAAACATGCATTCACCGTGGTGTTAAAATTAAAACAAACTATATTTTTAAAGATTAACTTTAATGGATTTATAAAAATACACATCTTTCTAATTAGGAACGATTTGATTGGTTACGTACGAGGCATGGCTAGGCCGGCGGATAATGATGACTGACTGCATTCTTCACGCGAACGAACTATAGACTCAAAGACTGATTAATATGGTAGGCAAAATTGTCAAAAACCATTAATTCTGAAGTCATTGAATGACGATTTTGACTCACATAAATTAGGAGAATAGGCCCAGTTCTTTATTAAATTCTAAAACTGTTGATTTATATAAAATATTTATGACATGATTCACATTTTTTTTGAGAAATTTCTACAATACAAAATCACCTTACACACTAACTTAGTTAAAAGCTGCAATAATGCATATAGTTGACTGGATACTGGCCCAGATACTAGCTTGGTTGCCACTACGTTATCTCGTTCTACTCATATATGTATATATTATTAATACTGTGTCTTAGAATGTATTAATTATCTAGATTGTCTAGTTTTCATTTCCACATCAACGCAGTAGATATGGACATTTGGTATTACATTTTCATCTAGGTAACTGATTATTCTTAGTTTATAGTGTCAGCAAATATACTTACTGTACAACATTAAATACGGAATCTGTGCGAAAATTTTCAATATTGTCTATGTTATTGTCCATGATAAAGACTTTTCCTGTTACGGTTAATTTGTCAACAATAGGCATATCATATCGTTAAAATCCTTTTTTTAAGCATTGTCTATTGTTTTTAAGCGTATTGAACGTAGAACCCGTAGATGATAAAGAATTAATTTCACGCAAACTTTTGGTCATCTACATATTTCCGCGATCCCCGTGGGCAAATAGGCAACTCGTCACTTAAAACTTTAAACACGATTGTAGTATTTAAGTTTCTACTCAACATATATAAAGTATTACGTACTCAGTACATCTAATATCGAATGACTTATAAAGTATGAAAAGGTCTGTAACTGGCCCTGGCAAAGTCCCGTCTCAGTGCGCACCTAAGCTATTTATTAGAAACACCCACCACAATTTCATGATTGACCCCCATCGGTTTAAGCTTAGTGTTAACAGAGCATGATGCAGAAATAGTCAAAGTATGGACGTGAATAGCAAGTGACGACATCCACTAATGTTAGGTTCACCAATTGTTCATGCTCGTAACGATGCGTTGGCAGCACCACGAGTTGCGTTCTTTACTGTCACATGGTTAATTGATGGATCGTTGAAAGCCTGCTCCCAAATACCGACACTATATTCATGTTCCATTTCCTGCAGATAATGTTATGCATTGTCACGCACGCTATCACGCTCTGTACTGTTTTCTCTAGAATTTTTAGAAGCTCTAACAGTAACAAGTTTTCGCTTATGAAGTTCGAAAGTGAGTACTCAGAGTTGATTTAAAGATAGAATACCTGTTGGTCTAATATTTGTTTAGGTCTATAGCTCACGACAGTTCAGTTGAGTGTTTCGTGTAGGCACGATTTTGTGTTATGTGGGCGCAATAGTCGCATTTGAAACGCCCAAGAGAAGCGGTAGCAATACACTCGCAGTATCGGTCTACGATGTGTCTGCTGCGATTATGTATAATGCTGCGACCCTTATTTACTTGATATTTACATTATTCGTTCATTCACCGTTATTATCTTCCCTGTTTCCGATGGCTTTCAGTTCAGTTCTTTAAAAAAATAATGCCTCTCTAGGATTTCCTCCTGTATCATGGGTGCGTTTACAAACAAATTTTCACGTACATAAACAACCAGACCCGCGTTGCTATATTACTTTTATTCTATGATATCTAGTTACATAAAATTATTAACTAAAAATCTCGGGTGTGCGGGTAATTGGTATGTAACCATACAATTACCAAATCCAGTAAGCTGCCTTATCGCTCCGTATTTATGACCCTATACAAATTATGCTATAGCATTCATATTTTTCCCCTTATCAGATAAATCTTTTGTTTAGAGAACAATCGCCTGTAATCCAATATTAACTCAAAAGTTAAGCTTTCGTAAAACATTACAGGCTATAAATATGACCAGTAGCTGAAGACTTCAGTGTATTTTGTGTAACGAACTGCGGCGACATTGGATAATATTAAAACGCAATTTTAATTTATAATATTTATTATTATTATAAATATATTACATATTAATGTCAGTGGTGGATAAGCTGGATAAAATAATTAACGCTATTCGTTATATTGGAATTATTTTAAACTTTTAATGTTCGTACATCGAGATGTTTCGTGCAGCATCCTTTATTCGAGCTTACGGACAGGTAATTAATGTTTTTGTTCGTGTTTTTTATTCAATTTTGTGATTTGTATGAGATAAAAATCATGGGAGCTGTTGCTCGGCGCGGGCGCAACCTCAGCGCTTGACTGGATGGAATCCTGTAACCCCGTTAATCTTTTTACTCTACTTAGGCCGCGGATCTTAACCTCGGTACACTATTCTTGTTTACTGTACGTAATGCATGTCGAAGTAGATCTCAGACCGGTTATGATAAAGTTTTAATAGCTAATAATATTCTAGTCGAGTTCGATTTTATTGCCACGAGTATGACGTGAATACGTATATTATACGAGACGGGTTTCTTCCTCTTTCTTCTGTAATTAAGTTACAGATATTATTTATCTTCCTTGGATATCGATTAAAGAATATCATCTTGAATAATGGACCAATAACTAACAGAATCATGACATTTCAAAGGGATTCTTAATTTAAACCTAAATTCTAATAGACAGTAGAGACGTAGGAAAATGGATCCTCATGCTCCTTCTGCATGCAAAAGACTCTCACCTTCAGCCTCCAGTGCGATTATTTAAGCATTCGAAAACGGAGACATATTTTATATGATTCATATTAGAACACCTTATCTGCATAAATGTAAATTCCATAGATGTTTTATCGATTAATTTGAAACGGTTTTTACTACATCTAATTGATGTTCAAGGTTTTTATTTAACACGTGAGGTTTACTATACAAGTGTAAAATATATTAATATGTTTTTTGATCAATGAGAAGAGAAAATGACCAATGTTTTTTATTTATTAAAATATTTTTGTTTCTTCTGGTATGTATGTATAAATAATGTCTGATCATATCTCATTTAAAAAAACGAATTAATTAATTTTCAGCTTACAGTTATTCCTATTTAAATTTTATAATTGTAGTATGACGATGTTAATTAAATTTGAATGTAATAAATTGCCTATTGTGCGCATCAGTTGGGCACTATTCGGTCACTCGTCACTAGCGACCGGCCCCGGCTTTGCACGGGTGCAATGTATGTACTAATAACATGCATGTATTAGGTATACAAAACAAAACTACCCGTAAAGCCGAGAGGAGGTTAAATGGAGCCTCATAACTAGTCATAACGAGTCCATTCACAATATTTAAGAACCGTAGTAACGCTGTACCTATAACATACCCCAAAAAAAAGAAAACACAACATTTCTATGAAAAATAGAAAAACTGTAAAGTAGACGATTATTAGGTAAATTATGTACGTAGGCCTTTCTGTTAAATAATCTGGTTCCCTGACATGACAGCTGAAAAAATTGTTGGCTTTGATAATTAATTATATTTTTACGGGTTTTTTGTAACACATTGTAGATCTTCCAGAAGACATTACCTAAATGGGAGAGCAAACCGCATTAGAATCCGTTGCGATCTTAACTTACAGAGGGAAAGACAGCGGGGAGCGACTTTGTTTATACTAAGTATGTATAGTTACGTCATTTAAAATATGTTAGTGACGGCGCGCGGGGCATCTCGAGTTCAAGTTCATGGCTTTTAAGTTACAATTCATGTTAACTAAGAAGAGTGGTCATTATGGGTATCGGATCGGCGGCGGGGAGAGCACTGTGTGCGCCGGGTCCAAGCGGTTGTAAGCCCGAGCCGTCACAGTCCGGTCAGACGCCGTGCAACATGCTGCCCCCAGAGCGCGCCGCGCACCGATCTGCCTCCGCGATCTTCAAGCGCATCTCCTTGCGCACGTATAGCACGTACTCGCTTGTATGTATTACACTGAACGGGACGTTTTTCCTATGCTTGGCTGGACAACTTCTGGCACAGTGCACTCTATAATAATATCCCTTCTGTATAATAAATAATAAGTTTAACTTATTATATTACGGTAGTAATGTTACTTGTATAAAAATAGCCTAAAATCTTGTATCGTTCTTTTATAAAATTGTAGTCTATTAGACTCATCTGTTTTAATTAATAATTATTATTATTATAGTGATTCTGAGAATTAATGATGTTAATATGTACTTAATTTATTCTTTTGAGCTGGTGAGTGGTCATTTGAAATAAAACTAAATATTTACCATTATAATATCAGTGCCTATTTCGACCAGATAAATTCATACCAAATAAATACTTGTACGAACATATTATTTAGGTACTTGTGTATTTATTTTTTTACTATTGGGTATGGAAAGATGTTTATATTTTGACTTGAAGAGCTCTGAAAAAGTAATGCTCGTTATTACTATTTTCGTAAAACTATGAGTCCATACGTCGGTTGTACTGATAGACGAGTTCATTCATAGCCGCCCTCCGCCCGCCCATCTCCACGCCGCCGCGGCGCGCTCTAAATAGTAACCGCCCAACACGCGACGACTCTGCTCATAGTGCGGCTCGATCACCACATTCACAAATCTCTCACAGGAGCGGTCCGGTTCGCGCGTCTTATTATGCGGGGAGACGAAGACGACACGACATGTCCCTCCGCCCGCAGCTCCCCGATGCATCCACGAGCGGCCACAATGAATATGTACACATACGATGTCTTATTGCGAACATACACAAACAGAAAAACGTGTCCAGACCGCCCTCTACTACTCCATCGCTGGAGATGGTCCTGGAGTCGCCAACATCCTCGGATACGGAGCATAGTATTTCTGGATCAGAAAAATCCGAAGCTGTTTCGACTGAAGATGTGATGCACACGCCACCACCACGCGCTAAAAGTAACAGCATTGCCGGCTCCATGCTGGCGCCTCCTGCAGCCCACAAGCGGCGGCGGCCGTCGTTCCTGCACCTGCACGTCGGGCACGGCGAACATGACGGGCCCCACTCGGCGGGGGTGCACCTCAACGTGCCGCGGTTCACCGTCACCGCTCCACCTGGAGAGCATCAACGACGTACCAGCCATGGCTTTGCTTTCCCTGGTTTCGCACTACGAAGACATTCTAACACGGTCTGCCCAATGACAAGTAGAGTAAAAAAGTGTTGTGATAATAATTAAATTTTAAATAAGATTGTTTGTGTTGTATTTTGTTTCTAACGTGATATTTCAAAAAATAATGCAACGTTTGAATGGTATGTGCGCTGTTGTTTTTGGCAAATTACATGCATGGCACTCATTGTGGAATTTAACAAATAATATTTTTTTATTGTAATCTCTGCGTAAAATTGACATTCTATGGCCGGTAGGTAGGTATTACATATTTGTTTGTGCATGACCACCTGTGGAACCATACATCACTTTGCATAAAATTTACAATACTTACAATAAAATAAAAATAAATCATGTGTCAATTTTTTTTCAATAAAAATATACATCTTTTACAAAAATCTTTCATGATCCTGATAGATAGTATTATTATTAGATGCTTTGTATTTACCTTTTCTATGATCATTTTCATTTAAACCTAACCTTATCAAAGAATAACAGCGTTGTGAAACTGCGTAAATAATAATGAATTATGTCCTGAAACGAGATTTTGTGAATTTGTAATAACGGCCTAAGTTTAAATTAAAGCGCTTTCAAAAATCAAGAGGCTTAGGTTCTAACGTAAATATATTACGCTTCATAAAACAACTACTTATCATACTTGATGATAGGTACTTGTTCGCATTTTGCATACGTTGTTGACAATATTAACGAGCGAGTAAGTTTATTTATTATATTGGGCTACCTTGCGATATCAAACGTTATCACTATATCTATAAATTGTGTTCATTATAAGTCGCGAACTGTGTCGGATAAACGTTTACTTGTTCCTGTGTGTTTTGTGTAGAGCATTGTTTTATCACCACTATAGATTCTAAAAAAAAAGTATATTTCACAAAGTTTATGGTTCTCAATACCTCAATGATGCGTTTCAGTTTACATCCGAGTGAGGTATAATAAATATTGTTTGCTTGCTCTAAGATTGTTGCGCGTTTTGCGCAAATTGATGTTATATATGCGTTATTAATAGCTTTACTAAAAAAGTCTTTACTTTGTATCTTGTGTGTTAGTGCATAACCTACTTCTTGACCTTCATGTGTGATTTATTGGTTTGGTTTCTGTGATAATACCCACTTTATTTGTACATTATAGTCACTTTGAAACCCCAAGTCATGTCTTAGACGTCATATTTGGCCTCAAGATGCGACCGGTTCCATCGAATTGCAACTTTCATTATAACCAATGAAAAAAAAACTCATAAGTGATAGTTCCTGTCACGCACTTTGGGTTCCGTACAATTTATACGAATTCATATTGTTTTCTTGTCCTGTGACTGCTTATTTGGAATTTAATGTGTCTTTTTAATAACCAAGTTGTCTTATTAGATTTCTAATTTGAAAATTCTATTTGTGATAGATACGTCCTAGATTACCTAATAATATTCACGTACATACACGAACAAAGTTTGGTATTTGACTGAAATAGTATTTTCCAACAAATAATGATGTTGTAACTTTATCTTAATAGCTGTCTATTTAAACAAAGCAGCTTAGTTAATCAGAAAGATAAGCAAATACCACGTGTACAAGAAAAAGGAAAAGAAAGGCATTGTGTTTAATTTGCGGAATGCCAAATAATCTAGACCAAATCTGACAGATAAAAATGATGTGTAATAGGAAGACAATAGACCTCTTAAACTCGAAAGTAAAACTTATGTACAAATAGAAAAGTGTGTCTTATTTCTTATTCGTTTGTGTTCAGAGTCTGCATCGCAGCGAGTCCATGGTATCGCTGGCGTGCTTCCGGACGCTCTCGCAGCTCGTCAACGGCGACAACCTGGCAGAACTACAGCAGTACATCGCCAACAATAAGAATGTTAACATCGACGACAAAGATGAGGCGAGTTATTTTATTCTCAAAGCATAGTCGTCACGAAACCCGAGTTAGGCCCGTGCAACATAGCTGTCTGCTCTGAAAAGGGAATAAGTCGTGTAGCAAGTTTTACTTAGGCTCAATAGAAAAACTTAAAAATCTTTTCTTTAGGGGGCAGCAGCTTAAATCTACTATTTCAATTGATAACCAGAATGATCGCCCATTAAAGTGATATTGCACGATCATTCTGGTCACGGTATCTATACGGAATCTGTCAAAAATCAATATGTCAAAGAGAACACTGAGGACAATATTTCCTAGTAAAGATACCACGGCGAAGAAGTAACTCGCGATCACGTGATATTTCTGAAGTGCACACGTGATTGTGTACCTTGTTGGTAGAGAACCTACTATCCAACGTAAGATCCTGAACAGAGTTGTACTTTTATCAATACGTATATTGCTTGTTCCGAATTTGCGATACATTTTTAATTGATATGTCGAAATTACATGTAACTTTGACTTATGTCAATTTTGAATTTGCTTTTTCAATTCATCATCAACCCATATACTGTCCCACTGCTGGACACGGGTCTCCTCTCATATTGAGATGGATTAGGCTATAGTCCACCACGCTTAACTAGTGCGGGTTGGCAGACTTCACAAACCATCGAGATAAATCTCTCAGGTATGCAGTTTCCTCACGATGTTTTCCTTCACCGTTTAATCGAGTGATAATTAATTATTAATACGCACATGAATTCGAAAAGTAAGAGGTGCGTGCCTTGGATTCCAACTCGAGACCTTCAACTTTGGCAGTCCAATGATCATACCACTAGGTTATCACTGCTTTTTCAATTATTCATCTTTAATTGATCAAGCAGTTAAATGTTGCCCTATTCCCGTCCCAATTAAGACACATACCATCACGCCTGATACAGTACACCTCTGCCTGATCCTTCGGAGTATAATTATTGATTTACACCCACAGTTCGCCGCTGTGTTTAGGTCCTATGTAATAGGAGGCGAGCCTGTTGATAAGTCCCAACTACGATTTTTCAGAAAAGGAATTCTTACTCGACAGCAGTCCCGAGTTTGGATTTATTCACAGGAAATGACAACAGCCATTCTTTCTTTTTTTTTGAGACATGAGACATTGTACAAGTACACACCCTGTACCTGTACAATGTGGCTAGATGTATTGATATAAATCGGTACATGGGTACATCTAACGCACATCTGCCTATCAATTCGGGAAAGATAGACTGAAGACTGATAGAATATTACAGCCGGGCTAAAAAGTTCGCTTATGATGAATCATGTTTCAATCATGATTCACATTAAAAAATGGCAAAGAAAGAGCTGCTATTATGGGCTCTTAATAGGAATTGGTTCCAGGGCCTTTTTTGGTCACACGATCCGATACACTGAAAACCAAATCATGTCATGTCTAATCTAAAATATTCTAAGTAAAAAGAATTTTAAAGACGGAATGTATTGGTCATTCAATTAGTGGGAAACGTACCAGGCTACATTATTAATCTTATCTGTAGGTAAATTATGCGGAACTCTGACTCACGAGGGAGCTCCAAAGTATATATGTTACGGTAAGAGTGAATAATTGAAGATTATTAATAATTATCTACTATTATTAATAATTACCGAAAGTCGAGTTTAAAGTGATAAATGTACATAAGTAACGCTCAAGGACCAAAAACAGCTCACAACGCGTTGTGGTCAATTATATTAGTTGAGCTCCAATATGCAAGGAATTATAAAAACTAAATAAAATTAAAAGTCGTACTTAGGCCAGGTTAGGTTGTTAGGTTTTTTTTAATATATTCAAAAACTAAAAGTAATAAATTTCGATCGTTTATTCACATTTTCCAAAACATGTGGTTATTATTAATAATTTTGTAAAAATATTATTAATAATTTTGTAAAAATATTAATAATTTTCAATTAATCAGATTTACCGTAACATAATATACACTGTTGTTTCGTAGCATTTTACTGGAATGTTACCTATGTTACTGGCAGAATAATTTTTTTTTTCTAGTCATAACATAACTATTTAATAGTGTCCACCAATTTTTATAAACAATAATATTAAAATACCAAATTCGTCAGACTACTGATTACAAACAATATATTATCCTATTAGTGACGAGCCCACTCCTTAGAAATAAGAATCCTGATGATAGGAGAAGTAATATTTTTGTTGTTTGTTTGTTTTTTATTTCAGTCATTATTATGGAAATCAGAACTATTCTAGGCTACCTATAAATTTCGAGGATCTTTTTACGACTTAGAACGTATGTGCAATATTGATATTCAAAAATGTTGTTATAAATGCACACGGTTACGGGTGCCCGGTGCATACAATCTAAGAGAGCAATGACCTGCTGACACCATTAACAAACATTAAATAAAATTAATCAGATATTGAAACGTGATAATGGCTGTGTTTTTGTATTACAGAATGGTACGACAGCTCTTATGTGTGCATGCGAGAATGGTCGCTTGCCGGCGGTGCGCATGCTACTGGCGGCCGGCGCGGACTCAACGGCCGCAGACTTGGATGGTTGGACCCCATTAGCTTTCGCAGCTCGCGGTGGACACCTAGCCATCGCCAAGGAGCTGCTAGATGCGGGCGCTCGTGTGGATTCTAGGGATTGTGTAAGCAAACATTACACCTTACAAAGCTAACATAGTAACCGTGTTACCGTCAAGTGGTAAGACTTCGCCAACAAAGTTCTTAAAAGTGTGTTTGTCATGTCAAACCAGACTAGGCCATCTTGGACTAGGTAGGTATGGCCTGAGACTCACACTTTTCTAGTGAGTGTACCTCTCAATAGAGTTGGATATGGTAGAATCAATCTTGATCCGCCTTCGAAGAGCGTGGTCATAAGGACGTCAAGAAAATACCCTTAAGCTATTCTTACACTTAAATTATTATCCTATACATTAAGTACCTTAAAGTTTTTCAATTTATTCTAAGAACAGAGTTATACGATACGATATTTACAATCTCGCCTCATAAATTACTGAGGTAATACCATTTTATGACTCACTAATATTATTATACTCTTCAAAAGGGAGACGTTACTAGTTTCTTATAATTTGCGTTTAATATCCTATTCACAACGAAGAGATATTATTACCGGTCTATTGAGTAAAAAAATCAAAATGACGGAACTCTTTATTATGCTAAAGATCTTACGAATTGCTTTTAGTGATGAAATAATGTGAAAGATAAAAAAAGCCGAGCAAAAGTTTACGTTTGTTAACAAACAGTTTGTAGTGTCTACACTGAACAGATGTTGAACTTACTGTTTTCGCGTATACTTTGTGACACGTTTTTATCATGGCACATGTTCAAAATGATTCATTATGGATACAAAACAAACTGCAATTAGTTAAACTCTTTTCTTATTACTGAAGGTTGAATTTGACGTCATAGATTTTGATTTTGACAGATGTTTATTTTGTGTCTGACTTATAAAATATACTATCAATAACACATTTTGTACACAATAAAGCATCTTTAAAAACAACTGAAAAAAAGAACCGTGATATGAAGATGAATTTGTTTTGCATATTTTTTTAATGCACCATTCATTGCACATGCACAATGTGTAACCTAAATAATTATAATAGAGCAATGACCAAAATGTATTCTGGACTGTGTACTCAAAATTAGTATATTTATACTTGACGTGGATCTCTGCCAAGATGTCACTGACATCCAAGCACATTCTAAAATCTGGCTAAAATATAATGTGTTCGTCCAGCCAGAACCAATCTCTCTTAAACAATTTGATGTCTTGTCTAGTTTGACCATATTCTAATTGCTTAATACAAAGAAAAAAGATTCTTATTTAACTTTTTAAAAAGCAGCAACAACCTTAGCAAAATAATAAGATTTTATCAGTTATTAAGTTTAAGAAATATATATAAGTATTTTCAAAAATATTTGTTGGCAGATGTCGTTTAATATTACGTAATGAGATTGTTTTGTTTAAACAACCACAGTTGAAATGGTAATTTATTATTAAGGTTTTTAAAGTAACAAAGCAATGGTTTATGATAGTATTTCAGATGAATATTTTTAGTTAGAGGCCAAACATAGAAATGGGGTCATGATTTACGTAATTAGTGTGTGTGTGGCTTCTGATTTAGTTGCTGACAAGAATGAGAGACGATGAAATGATAAAAACAACTTATTATTTGCAACCTTTTTAAAAAATATATAATATACCTCTCTACTATTCCATTTTAAAGTCGAATAAGTATGTTAACAGAAAATTATTGTATACAGTTTTGAGTGTAGAATTAATTTAATTGTGTTCAGAGTTACCTTCCATCTTAATAAAACTAAGATTCAGAAGACAGAAATCACTTGCGTAGGCATATAATAATTTGAATAAAATATACATATTTACAATTTTACATAAGCTGCCACATTGTATGTTTTCTAGGATTTCGTAGACATATGAATATCAGCAATATCTACCATAGTAGGTACTTTTTCATGAAATTAAGAAAATGTACTAAATATAAAATTACCGCTTTTGTAATAATATACCATGTTTTTAGCATTTTAATATTAGATAAAAAAATATACGTTTTATATTAGATTTATTAGAATATTAGCAACTGATGATCCACCTATTCGCGCGTTATGTGATTAGTAGATGACCCCTAGGGTCTCTAGTTAAACACATTGAGTAATTTTAGTAGTTTTTATAGTCTACAGCATAACTTCTTACTCTTCTACAGGGCGGGTGGACTCCACTGCTATGGGCCTCCTACAAGGGACACGAAGAAATGGTAGATTTGCTACTGGAGAAGGGAGCTGACGTTCATGCGCACGGTCACTATAACATCAAGTATGTTGAGTTTATTATAAAATGGCTTTTAATAGTTGAAGATCGTTTCATACATAATAAAATGTAACTGCATATGATTTGATTTCAGTGTTTATGTACAGAGGCCAGTACATCAAGCTACCCCAATCTGTCAAGTTACCTTGATAGATTTTCAACTTTAGTACAAAATAATAAGGTTCATTTTGAATTAGGAAAATTTGATAGTTTTGGATAGCTTGACCTGCTGGCTTCTGTTCAACATTGGCATCACAGATTTACCACCTGTGGCCATTATAATAAGAGACCCGTTGTGGTTCAAAGACACTGTTATTCTACGGTGTTATTTTATAGACATCAAAATGAATGACTGTTTAAATTTAGTTTTATAATACAATGTTTATTTCTGTTATTTTTAAATTACTACATTACTAAAATATCTTTTATCGTGACACAGTCATCGCGACAGACTTCAGACAAGTTTCGTTTTTCAATTTTTTGTACGGAACACTACAAAGGCATATTATTTACATGTGAAATAGCATATAGACGGCTGTAATACTGAACAATATTGTCATGGTTCTCATAATCATACAAATATCTGTTTGCGGTCAGTTCCATGTCTAATTCACACATAGTTATTACATATTTTGCCTTACAATGAGAGACAAGGCGACATTATATATGTAGATACAGTGTTTATTTATTATTATATTTACATGTATAAATTAATATATCATATACGAGTAGACTAGATAGCCCGTAAATTAGAATTGCTCGGAATGTGTAATAGATTTCTTATACTGTAGAACAATTTGTTGACGAGATATATTTCTGATAAGAGGTCCATTCGTAAACAACATCATGCAGAATGTGCAGAACATTAAATTCCTTATATAACTGTAATTTATAATCGTCTCTACAGGCTGTTACTTCTATATGATTCACCTCCGATAGGTGTTGGTCTTATCAAAGTATCTAATGTCGTTAATTTTTTACTTGAAGGTAATATCCCCCGCGATACAGGGTTTTTTCCCAAGTGCGGACATAGTCTTTTTATTAAGATTAAATTCGAGATTCCTGCATATCTTAGAGAATTTTCTCGACGGTTTGTGAAGTCTGCCAACCCGCACTAGGCCAGCGTGGTGGACTACAGCTTAATCCCTCTTAATATGAGAGGAGATCCGTGCCCAGCAGTGGGACAGTATGTGGGTTCATGACACAAATTCGGGATTATTCAAGCACTGACATATTCCAGTTCGCTGGTATGGGCGGCAGGGCGCAAACACAGCGGTGTAGTTCAGCGCCTGCTGGGTGCGGGCGCGCGCGCCAACTCTTGCGACAAGTACGCGACCACCGCGCTCACGTGGGCGGCGCGCGCCGGTGACGTCGCCTCCTGCGCAGCTCTGTTGCGGGCAGGCGCAGACGCTAACACCGCCGGCATGTACTGCTGGACGCCACTGTTGCGAGCTACACATGGTAAGCTGAGCATTCAGTTTAGTTGATCTCATATACTAAAACCACTATCGTAGCACTCCAAATAGTGCTCCGAGAGCATAACTTAATAGGACGGGCTTTATAAATAATTTACGGTTTGAATAGTGATACTTGGTTTAATGGTGAAGTAAAAATATAATGATGGGACCTACACATCTGAGAAGACTACAAAAATTTTTAATTGTGAGTAGGTTTTCCAGAACACACTAGGCAAAAGTGAGACAGACGGAGGGACTAGCATTGAAACCGTCATGGGCTGTTTATTATGTTATCAAACAAAAAGTTCAATTAAATAAATCTTGCGATTACCATGTATTCACTATCATAACAAAAACAATGTTATTTTTGTTGGTTTCCTGCTTGCTAGCTTGTCGATTGTACACCCTTCTTCTTTTTTCTTGCGACTTATCCCATTATCTATTACTTCTCCATTTTATTCTATCTTGCGGGGTCTCACTATCAACATTCATGTCATTTAGGTCTGTTTGGACTGATGAAAGCCAGGTGGCAGGTGGCATTGTACACCCCTTCTGCCAGCTAAATATTCTTCATAAAGTCACGCGTTTTCCCCATAGAAGTAGGCAGAAACTAAAGAATGCTACTTGCATAATTGCATATTTTTCCTAATTTACAGTAGAGTTCTTTTTGGTTTTCCTTCAGGTAATCACTTCGAGATCGTGCAAATGTTGTTGGAACACAAGCCGAACGTGAATGCGCTCGACAAGGACGGCTACACAGCGCTGGCCATCGCATGTAAAGAGGGATACTACGATATCGCTTTGGCTCTTATTAACTCCGGCGCTTATATTAACGTGCAGGTAATCATATCATAGACTGCAGAATTAGTCATCATTATTTGTTGTTTACTAAGCAAACTAAGTAGACTTATGCTAATTTTTCCATTTGGCCATGTAACTACAATGTTTACAGGAAAGAAAAAAGTCAATAAAGAACTACCTGGTTTCAAATAATTCCTTTGTTAGGCATCAATTACACAAAGCACAATAGCGATTCTTATGAAGTTCGTAGTATTTTGTTATTTTTTGCCGTTCTTAACGCAGTATAAGTAATTCATAATTATGTATATCTATTGCTGATGTTTTAATTTATGTACCTATAATAAACATACATGTTAACTTAATAATTTTCCTGTAAAAGATATAGCTGGGTTTTCTAATATATATTAATCAAGCTCTAATATACCGGGACGCTTATTGTGCTTTATCTATATAACATTTACAAATAGTTTTTGGACGATTTTAAACTAATTTGGACCTCTATGTGCTCTTTATAGGACCAATCAAAAGACACGCCGCTAATTCACGCAGTGAAAGGTGGCCACAAGAACATAGTAGAAGCTCTTCTTAAAAAACACGTAGATGTGGACCTGCCAGGCAAGGAAAAGAAGACTCCCGTTTACACAGCCACTGAAAAAGGACATGTGTCTATACTTAAGCTGTTGCTGGCTTCCAATCCTGATCTTGAACACAGCACTATTGTAAGTAGCCACCTTATTCTTAAAACCATATTTTAGTTAAACGAAACATCAACGATTTTTGTAAACTTAAGGAAAACCTCTATGATAGAGGTAAAGAAGGCTTGTGTAAGCTCTTATGAGTTCCAGCCAAGCCAGGATCTAGGGGGTTGGTACTTGCCCCGGGAGGCGAAGATTGAGGGGTGGCCAGACTTGCTATCTGTACTACCAGATTTCTAGATGGGTGGCAAACTCGTATCTTGCCCTCCCTCTTTTAAAAATGTAGATGAGCTGCAGCTGGTTCCGGTACTGGAACCGACCTACTCAGAGAGATGAAGAGTTCATACAAAGGGACTTATGAACACTTGTTCACCTTCAGTGGCTTTTCGTCCCTAATCTATTTCTTATTGTAGTCATAGCCAATCAAGGAATTTAAAGTCGAAAGAAACTTCAAACTGATAGGTATACCTATCAGTTTTCTGACACATTTGGAAAGGGTATTATTTTCCATAGCGCGCTTGACCAATAGACTCGAAAGTCTGGGAAAGCCCGTATAAAGAAATCTACTATATAATTTATGTAATCCACCTACGTACGTCAAATACGTCACCGATGAGATACGTAAACGGAAAAAACGACCACAAAACATCCCATCGTAGGTCGTAGTTAACATAACTTGATTTGTGTAGGCGTTATTATTATGAGTCACCAGATGTTGTTTTGCTATTGCCAATAATAAATACATAGTTTATTTATTAAACGATTTTTTCTTGGTTGAGATGAAAGCAATTATAAGGTACTTTTTCCGATCATCGAGTCAGTCGACTGTAAAGCAATGCTCTCTAGTTGTTTCTTCTTTTATAAATGTTCAGGTCACCAATAATGATCAATCATTGATCTGCAAGGTTGGTTAGGTTAGCTGCACTTTCTGAGACCAAACTATGTATGGGTGACTGTTTTATCTTTAGGATATCGGTATTGTTTATCTTGGAGTTTCTTACCGGTTCTTCTCCATAAGACCCACTTTTTGGAACCGTGCAACTAGTTTTGGATTTTCAAAAGTGCTATTTTAATGGTCTAATTGAAAAAAAAAACATTTGTGTTTGACTTACATATTATGTAATAATGTATGTATGTACAATGCAGACAGGAGACACGCCACTGATGCGTGCGGTGCGGTCTCGGCACGCGGAAATGGTACAATTACTGCTGGAGCGAAAAGCGCGCGTCAACGTCGCCGATATCAGAGGTGATACGGCGCTACACATCGCTATGAGGGCTAGGTCTAAGGTAATTATATCTTTATTGTTATATGTTTTCCTATACACATATAAAAACTGGCGGCAATGTTTCCTACATACCGAATAAAGTGGCATTAATGAACACATAATTGTCTTTTTTTTGCTACATTCGTACATTTTAGATCTATCAAGGGAAGTAAAATCGTGGCTCTATAATAACAATACACATATTTTTTGTGTTTCTAGTCACGTGTCTATTAACTAGTTTTTAATAATACCAAATATCTTTCCTCAATTCCAGAACAATGTATAATTTAAAAAAAAAAACATCAATTAATTATAGAACTTTTTCTAATATCGATATAAAAACTTGACTTTTTATAACATACAGGAAACTAAAAAATATTCCTGTAAGTGTAGAAACCGGTATAAACAGAACAGGTTTCTGACACTTACAGGAATATTTAAATTAAATACTTTTTAATACAGTTGCTCAAAAATTGGCGTATTGCAGGGACGTATAGCGTTCGGGATGTGGGCTATTACACACTCGAGCTTTTTCTTTACCTTTTCCGAATTCGTGCGTTCTCTTTCCCATCTGTCAAAATAATGTCTATTAAAAAGAAAAAACCAACCACGAAGTTTTTACTAAAAAAATTCATAGTTTTTATGATTCATGCAAATATTTCTAAAAAGAAGCTACTAATTTCAATATCAGATTTAATGATATGATTCAATGAGTTAGGTTAGGTTTCATTTCATTTCATCTCATTAAATTTCATTTTCATTTCATATCAATAAAAAAAATCTGTGAAGACTTGGCTGTATGGGCATAGTTCCCTTTCCCTACCCAGAATGGGTGAAGAAAACAAAAAAAAACCTCTGCTTAAATTCTTTTACGGTTGGCGCCATTTTCATAAAATGTTCTTTGCGATTTTAACTGATTAGTTAGTTGAGCTTATTGTGTTTTTATTATTTTATTAAATTGCTTCATTTTTTCGCAACTGTATTAAAAATAGTTGTTTCCTACACGTGCGGAACCGTCATTGCGTCTTGTTCCGACTATCAACCCTCACTTCGGCTGCGCCTCGGCTCGGGTAGACATTTGTCGGAACTCTTTGCAATGACAGGCTTTCCGCACTCGTAATGAAATATACTATTAAGGTTTTCATCGCGATTAATATTATCTATATTTATATTTAATAATTAGGAATAATGAATCCACAGTTCAATATATCCTCTTCAAATCTACCCTCACAAAATTTTTGCTGTCCTCAACAGCAATTTTATTATACCCATAAAATCAAAGATGTTCTCAACATATACCAAAATATTTATATTACAGCAAATCGTAGAGATTTTACTTCGAAATCCGAAGAACAGCCAGCTGTTGTACAAACCAAACAAGCTCAACGAAACTCCATACAACATTGACATGAGTTACAACAAGACTATTCTCGGTCAAATCTTCGGCGCCCGCAAGCTAAATACGAATGAGGACAATGAAAATATGCTGGGGTATGAGTTGTACAGCGCGGCGCTTGCTGATATGCTATCGGAACCCAGCCTGTCGGTCCCGATCACTGTTGGACTCTACGCGCGGTGGGGATCCGGGAAATCATTTTTGCTCAATAAACTTAAAGGTTAGATACTTTTGTAAATAATTTATTACATACGTCCTGCGTCTGCGTTGCAATATCTCCTATTCAACCATTTTTATAACAAAAACCTTTGCTGGCGCTCACTAACAACTTACCAAACTTTCATTTTTAACGGCACAGAAGCCAGCAAATCAAGCTACCCCAATCTGTCAAATTTCTTTGATAGATTTTCAATTTTAAACCATAGCAATAAGGTTCATATTCAATTGGAAATAATGACAGATTTGCATAGCTTGATCTGCTGGCGTCTGTACATGTAGAAACGCATAGAAGACAAACAAACTAACGTTTTTATTTGTCAGATTCATCACTACATTATGTTTAAATTTATTAAATTAAAGTGACTGTTAACCATATTGTTTCACACAAGGTGCCTAAATCCGTACATCTTAATAAAACTGATCTTGAGGATAACTTACATTATCGATAATGAGTTTTTTATAGCTTAGCAATACACAGTATTACTAAACAATATAGGTAATACTGTGTATTTATTATGTTGTTCCACAAGAAGCGATCATTAGCGTCAATAAAGCTTTGTGCGTCAACAACCGCGACGGAATAGACTCGAACTTAAATTGATGCGTATAAGTACTTTGACTACGCATCAATTTAAGTGGTTATGAGTCACAAACGTCACAAATACAGTAAATAAATATTCAGTTACTTAACGCCTACCATTCCTAGGGAAGATGAACAGCTACGTGTGTCATTGAATTAAAGTGGAGTTGGTCCGCCCTCTTCGTTACGACATACCTGTCGTGTCGTGTCGTCTTATATAATTCATAATGTCTTTTCATTGAGATAGGACTCCACAAATCAATCAACATCTCAAACCGCCTACCGACTTCCGCAGTGTAGATCGAAGAATTTCACGCGTCATTAGTGCCAACCAAAGTAGACACACCTACCTATTTGGCTCGTTTAATAATATGAAGCGAGCACGCCATACCGTGCGGCTGATTCACTAAACACAAATTAATAACATAATTATTTTTCCTTTGTCGACATTGTGCAGATATTCGTACAAATCTTCTTAGTAAAATTAAAAATAAAATAACTTTAGACACAGTTACTACTAAGATTGAATAATTTTATGGATCTCTGAAGAGAGATAAAGTTTGCATACCATTGTCATCATAAGGTCTTAGTTGGTTTCCCTCCTTTTTCTAATATTTTGAAGAAGAAGACTGTTATAGAGACGAAGGAGGCGTAAATACACTATATTTCTACTGAACGATAACTTACAAATGTTCAATAAGGTTTTTAATCATTTTATAACTGTATGTGGTATACAGGATGTCCCAAAACTCAACGATAACCTGGTACCGGGCGAGAGGCCAAGGTATACCAGTTATGAAAAAATTAAGAAAAAAAATCTATGTCACTTAGTCAAGCGATGATAGACATTTTTCGAAAAAGTTAAGAATTTGACACCCTTGGTCGCATTTTTAGGTACTGTGATCGCAATTTTCACAATTTTACAGTGATTTTTTTAATAATGTTATCTCAAATAACAGTGCTTTTAATCGTAACCACAAATGAAAGTAATAATCATTGTTAACTAAGTAAAATTAATTAAATTTTGACGAGTTATGGTTTATAAAATTTATGTCAGTCAACTTTGACACTCTACGTTGGAAAAAAAATGTACTACACTACCTATGGCAAGTTTTTTTAAAAGATGGCCCATTTAGTCTAGATTTCAAAATAGTACAACACTTGCCACTTTTCTTGCTAATAAAACTGCTATTTCGTATGCTATGCGTAGGGATCCCTCATTTAAAAAAAATACCTGATATTGGTTATTTAAACTTACATAACCTTCATGGTTGGCATACGGAAAACCCGCATTTGATGCGTGAGGATCGATCCCAGTACCAATTTAAAGTCAACATGTGGACAGGAATATTAAATGGTCAAATAATTGGACCATTTGAGTTGACTGAAAATTTAGATGGCACCACCTACTTGCATTTTCTTCAAAATGATTTGCCGACATTGCTAGAAGATGTACCACTCAACATCTACAGAGAAATGTGGTATCAACAAGATGGTTGCCCAGCACATTATGCCCGGCTTGTAAGAGAATATTTAAACGAATTATATCCCGGTAAATGGATCGGACGCCTTGGACCAATTTCATGGCCCCCTCGTTCCCCAGACCTGAATCCAGTAGATTTTTTTTACTGGGGATGCATAAAAGAAAAGGTCTACTCAAAACCAATTCAAAATGTAACCGAATTGCGCCAAAAAATTGATGCAGCATCAGAACAAATCAATGCGAGGAGATTTGCAAGACTGGTGAACAGGTCATTTCTGAGGCGATGCAGAGCTTGTATTCGTGCTGGAGGGAAACAATTTGAGCATCTGCTTTAGTTTTAGGAGGATAATAAAGTGTTACGATAATTTACCGTTTTATTTTGATTAAGTTTTCCATGAGTTTCTTTCGCAAAAAATACAAAATAGCAGTTTTATTGGCAAGAAAAGTGGCAAGTGTTGTACTATTTTGAAATCTAGACTAAATGGGCCATCTTTTAAAAAAACTTGCCATAGGTAGTGTAGTACATTTTTTTTCCAACGTAGAGTGTCAAAGTTGACTGACATAAATTTTATAAACCATAACTCGTCAAAATTTAATTAATTTTACTTAGTTAACAATGATTATTACTTTCATTTGTGGTTACGATTAATAGCACTGTTATTTGAGATAACATTATTAAAAAAATCACTGTAAAATTGTGAAAATTGCGATCACAGCACCTAAAAATGCGACCAAGGGTGTCAAATTCTTAACTTTTTCGAAAAATGTCTATCATCGCTTGACTAAGTGACATAGTTTTTTTTTTTAATTTTTATCATAACTGGTATACCTTGGCCTCTCGCCCGGTACCAGGTTATCGTTGAGTTTTGGGACACCCGATATACAGCACCATTAGCAGCTTGTTTGATGCACATAAACTGATCGATAATAATTTCCTGAAATTTTTCAGTAAGTTATATTTCATTTAGATTCATAGCCAATGTTGGGGCTTATTGTCATATACATTATAGAAGAACTAGTTACTATAATTAAAACGTACACTATCTACTGGTTCTGATCTGACCCAACACAGCCATGGGACCAAGTACTTTAAAAAAAAAATATATGGTTTGTTTGTTATCTAGATAAACAGCGTGAGACGGACTTATTCTGTTGTTCTCTGGGTGAATTTACAAGGAATGCTTTGTTTGTAATTAGTTATAGGTATTAGTTATAAGTAACAATTAAGTATTAATTAAGGCGCATTTACCGCATTGGTTATCTGTAATAGTAGATATATGTTGTTAAATAAATAAACGTAGAAATTATTAAATTGTAACTCGTTGCTTTGTATGGCAGTGACATTAACAGTCGTGATAGTTATATTCGTGTATGGTATGGTTACACTGGGCTGTATGTTCGGTAGAGGAGATGAAGAACTTCGCCCGTCAGTGGAGCGAGTCCGGGTGGGCGTGGTCGTGGGCGGTGTCGTGGGGCGCGTGGCACGTGGCGCTGGGTGTGGGAGGCGCGGCGGCCGTGGCGGGCGCGCCGCCATACGTCGCGCTAGGACTCTGCTTCGCTCTCTTCGCGCTCATATACATCGCACTCTATATACTTTGGTACACTGGCAACAAGTGAGTATTCGTACGAACAATACGAATATAAGGCACATCTCACGTCTATTCTATTTTTATTAGGAAGGAACTTAACAAGTGGACATAAAATTTTACATACTTTATTGACATAGAAAACAAAAAAATCAATTGTATACATATAATTTAGCTATAAAACATAGGTATGAGAATTGAAAAGTGAAATCAGTTGAAAACAACTTTGAAATGATTTACGCGTTGAAATATTTTACTGTTGTTTTTATAATTGTCATTATTCTTAAAGTTTATTGTATTATCTGTTACAGATATGAGTGGTGGTGGGCCGGCGGCGTTCTGTCAGCTTTGGGACGTAGATTCAGCTCGTTGTTGTTAGCGCTACAAGTTGTTTTCTGTCATCCGCCGGGTCCAAACGACCCGAGGGCGTTGCCAGCGACGCCTATAAGGTATGAACGAATACAAAAAGGCTAATATTCATGTTTTTATCATTGATGTTACATTATTTCTTAATTTGTTAGTGATATTAAAGTCACACGAACCTCTTTAGCAAATATTATGAGTATTTTGTGAATGTTGTGTTTTTGTATACTAAACGCAGCCAAAACTGTCGAAAGTGTCAATCAAAGGCAATGTGAATACCGTCACAATTACTTAATTTTCCTGTTACTTGAATTATTTATACTGTTATTATCATCATCAACCCATATACTGTCCCACTGCTGGGCACGGGTCTCCTCTCATATTAAGAGGGATTAGGCTATAGTCCACCACGCTGGCCTATTGCGGGTTGGCAGACTTCACAAACCGTCGAGAAAAATCTATACAGATGCAAAAAAAAAGGTATGCAGTTTACCTCACGATGTTTTCCTTCACCGTTTAAGCGAGTGATAATTAATTATTAATACGCACATGAATTCGAAAAGTCAAAGGTGCGTGCCTTGGGTTCGAACTCGAGACTTTCGACTTGGCAGTCCAATGGTCATACCGCTAGGCTATCACTGCTTTTTACTGTTATTATACATTATGGATATTTGTAACAAGTGTAGCGCTTTGTCTGGCGGTAATATCTAAGAAATATGTATCTTGTAGGTTCCACTTCACGGAGGGTATGAAGAGTGGCGGGGGACAGGAGGGCGAGGCGATGGTGGTGCAGATGTTGGCCAGCCTGGGCGAGGCGCTGGAGTGCCAGTACGGCCGCGTCTGCACCCGCCTGGCGCGCGCCTTCCGCCCCAAGCCCGCCTCCGACACCTCGGGCTGGAAGTGAGTCCTCCACTCCACACACGGTGGTTTCCTGCTATTTCTTGTCAACTCTAGGAGAAGCAGCAAAAATTATGTACCTATTATGAAACTATTACTAGTAATAGTTGAGTGTCTCTTTTTTTTATAGCTAACGATAGGCCTGTCTTCTATTACAAGTTTTTTGCTATACTTCTTTTACCTCAAACAGCAGATGGCCCATACCTTATATCTAATATGTAATTAAAATTAAATGATGTCCAACAAATATCACCATGAAAACTATCTAGAAGTATCTATCTATCATTATGTTTTTAATATTACTGTTGCACGCAGTAAGTCCAAGACTGTGTCAATAAATATTTTTCTTTCTTTCTTTCTTTAAGTTTAACAATCCAATATAATGAATTAATAAAACGTTTCGTTTTTATGATATTGCAGATGGCGGCGTGTATGCTGCATTCCTCACATCGTCACATTTGAGCTGTGCTTCACTTGCATACTTATTGGACTTTGTGTGCTCATCATGTACTTAACAGATCAAGACACGGACCCGCAGTGAGTATTATATTACCACTTAGATTCACCACGTCATACAATATAGTCACATAGTTTATTTATAGTGTCTTTTTTATTATTTTTTGTTTTATTGAATACAGTAAAAGATTTCGATACTAATTATTGCTACCATTAGGTACATATTTGAATAAAAAAAATATTTAATTCTTAGGTACATAATTATCTGTTTCGGTAATTTGATAAAATATATAGACATACACACTTCCCAGTAGTATAGTGAAATTATGTTTGTGAGTTTGTTCCTCATCAGTACTCATCACTCAGCTCCGAAATATTAAAAAGGATACTTTGTGATGTTATGTGTAGTAAAGATTTTTTTTGCCGCCTCGGGCAACAATATATGATAAGCGTAGGCATAAAGAACGTACGTTTACCACGCGACGCTCAATGAGTGAGGGTCGTCGTCGATCAGGCGGCGTGATATCCAGCAGGGACTGATGATCGGCGCGTGCGCAGTGAGCGGCGCCGCGCTGCTCGCCAACCTGTACACGATGGGGCGAGTGCTGGCCGCGCTTGTGATGTCGCCGCGCTCGCGCCTGGCTCGCGCCACACGACAACATGCGCATGCGCCCACCCTCGCGCTCCGACCTGAAGTGCAGGCTTTAACACATGTCGTGAGTTATAAATACCATACTACAATTATATTGTACGCCAAATTTTCTCTTCCCATGTTGGTACGTGACGTCACTAATGTCACAATTGTCTTCAATACAAATTATGGAGATTTTTAGTTCTAGATTAATTGTTTCATACCTATTTTTATCTCGTGCTTTTCATTTATTTAGTTAACCTTTTGACCGCCACAGACGTGTATAAACGTCAAATTAAAACTTGCCAACGACGCCATGGCACTTCAAAAATACTACTTTTTTTTTAGTTCAAAACAAATACTTATACACTTTTTTCCTATTATTAGATACTAGAATTTGTCGCTTGGCGTAGAGAACACGGATTTTCGTTATTGACGTGGTGGTCAAAAGGTTAAAAATTAAATACATTGAATATTTTGGCGCGCTTAGCTCACAAATCACAAACACTCCTACTACCCTACAACACTTTGTTGTAGGCAAACTACGAAATCAATGATAATGACATTTGGTGTCTTAGACTTTTACGTCATATCCTCTTTGATAGATGGCGTCGCGTTTCAAATATTTGAAAATCCTTCGTCTATTTCGCACTTTTTAAAAATTTAATTCTTAGTTAAATAATAAATGTTAATCAAAAATATTGATGAAGGCACATTATTCTGAAGTAAGTTTCTAAAAAAAATTGACTTTTTTAAATCACATGCATTGTCCCTATTCCAAGTAGTTCGAAATTTGGATCCGTACCCGACAATAGGCTGGCCGCTTTTGCATGGGACATAAACATACCGGCGAATAGTGGGTGTACGTTACTACAACTCTCCCTAACCCCTCTGAGAATACAGGCGTGATCCTGTTATGTTAAATGTATGTATTGCAGTTAAATAAATGTTAAACACACATTATAAAAAAAATCACTGTTTGCGCAGGTATCCTGTCTAGACGCATTCACGGGGCAACAAACCCGCCTCGTGGTTGTAGTCGACGCTTTGGACAGCTGTGAACAAGAGAAAGTTCTGGCGCTATTAAACGCCGTACATGCCTTGTGTTCGGACCCTAAGAGTCCGTTCATACTCCTGCTGGCCATAGATCCACATATCATCAGCAAGGTAAATTATCTCATAATATAAATTCAATATGGTGTCATTACCAAGTTTATTTATTACCAATAAACGTTTTATAAACTGTGTTGTGTTATTTCATACTGCTTTGACTTACCGAACTACCGATACCGGTAAATTATAAAAGTAAACTATACTTGAACGAAAGTTTCAAAACAATATGTACGCACGGCAACATTTCCATTACGAAAACCGTACAATGATAGGTTGATGATGATGATGATGATAAAAACTAGCCTAAGAACAATCATACTAGATACAGTAGTATCGATGATTGTTCTTAGGGTAGTTTTAAGGTTTTAGTAAATTTTTCTCAAGTAAGTGATATTTATGTTTTTATTGAGAATAAAGTTTCTTTAAACCTAGCCTAAATCGTATACAATGCGAGATCAGCTTATACTGGAAATAATGTGACCGCGTTTTATACACAGATTGTACAATGTTTATTAGTAAGAAAATTGAGTTAAACCATTCAGTGACGTCCGTTTTTATATCAACTATTTCATTATTTATTTGCATAAAATTGTACTTCAACCCGTATTAATAAACCACTATCTCAATCCTATATGTATAATAAATACTAAACGATATAAATAAAAATATGTGGTCATCAAGTATTGTGAGCTAATTCAAGAGATAGATTCTAAATTGATCGCAATCAATCAATTTAGAAGGGTCTGATTTTTAGCATTTTATTTATTTAAGTAGTATCAATAAATCTAATTAACGTTGTAATTAAGATCAGTAAAAGTACTTTATTTATACGGGTCATGGTAAATAGTTATAGTTACTCATTTGAAGTACCATATTTATGCATTTTGTGCATTAACAAAGATTATTAAGGCGTGCTACACACTTGTTCGGATCGGCAATAATCTAATATTTATTTTGCTCAGCTTAGCCGCACGTACTCACACATTAGCCGATCTGCAAAGCGGAATGAAATGTATTTGGTCGGTTTTGTTGTTCAACAAATACTGCCGAAGTGCCGAACCAAATGTGGCAACCCAAGCAAGTGTGATGCATGCCTGAATCCAACCTAAGAAATCTCCAAAAATGTTATTCGGAATTCTGGCTTATACTCAATGATTTATTTAATTTGCGTCTTCCCATAACTGGTTATATTTATGCCTTACTTTAGTACTTATAACTAATAACATAGTGTAAGAGGTAATATAGACAGTTTCTTATTAGTATTATACATTCCATACAGGTGGCTTGGATGGAGGTCAGTTAAGCCCGTCGTGTGTTTGGTGTTAACCTATACCCGTTAGCTATGTTGAAACTCGATGTTGTGTCGAATCCCTTCATGATGTTTTGCATGATAACATGGCAATAGAAGTTTTGCTTGACAAATGTGTAGACACCTGTGCTGCATGATATTTTTTAAGTTTTTCTTTTTTCAATATTTACGCCATTGTTGTTTTCTTTATACAGTATGGATTTTCGACATGCGATTTCAGGATCGAACCAAAAACTTAAAATGTTTAAAAAAACAGATATATAGTAAATAAGGGAAATGCCGCAAATAATCACACCAATGCGAAAAACTATACTGTATAGGGATAAAGTTGGAAATAATAATTATGTCAAATATTCCAATTAGGATTTATTTACATTAAAATTCTTTCTAGCTATATTTCTTATTGTTTTCTTGTGAAATGTAGCTTAAACCTAAGCGACGTATTCCAAAACATTGATGCGCGCTCCTGATCATAATATAATACTACATAGACAGACAGGGTGAATTTTTCAAGTCGGCGTGGATGACCCAATCCGATATAATAAAGAATAGCGAAAAATTTTCATTCATAGAAGTCTCGAGTCCGATTTTGATGAAAGTTATAACTGACTCATTGTATTAAAAAAAAAATAGTATCTAGCTAGTCAGGAAGTGAACAAGTTGATTTTGCAAATAAACATACACTGTTTTATTACACCAACCAATAGTTTCGCCAATAAGCATCAAATTCTGAGAAGTAAACATAGATATGTCAAACTAATTTTTAACAAAATAAGTACTATAATACTATTTTTCTAAAGTAGGTATTCTAGGTTAGTAATATTGATTTTCCCAAAATCCCGTCATCATCGTGTTTCATCAAAATCGGACCAGAGATTATTTTGATGAGACAGTACACATATATATTTCATACGGTTCAGTGTTAGATTTTGAGTGATTTTTGTGTGCATAGGACGACTGCTAAACATACAAATGTATTAATATACTTATGTATAATATTTGTATTAATAGGAATGGGCTGTAAATTCTTCAACAATATTCGTATTCGCATTAAAAGTCGACAAGTGCCAAAGTTGCGGCAAGTAAAGTATCACAACTATGTGATGCTCTTTACTTGCCCCAACTTTGGCAACTTACTAAAGTTTCACGTTTTATTCGACTTTGAATAAAGAGGTTCTCAAGTCGTCTGTATATATTTTGAATTGGAAATAATTAAAATTCTTTATGTATGTTCGCGCTTAACTTTGTTGTGTACATACCAACGTTACCTTTCGCCTGAAAATATACGTTCTCTCTATTCTAATAAACTCTTAAAACACTAAGTAAACTATTATTTAACGCAATTATATACTCTACGTAGGCAGTGGAAATAAACAGTCGTCGGGCATTTTCTGAGAGCAACATCGGTGGATGGGACTACCTGCGCAACATGGTGCAGTTGCCGTTCTACCTGCAGAACTCAGCGCTGCGCAGAGTGAAGGCGGCGCAGCAAACTGCTACCAGGAGGATGCAGGCCATCAACGCCGACGACTTCTCCACTTCACTGCAGAGATCCGTAAGTGCCTATTCGTGATATCTCAATATACTCAATAATTTCAATGCAACAACGCTGGTTTAGGTAAATATTAGATATTGTGTTCACGCTACTCCTTTAAAGAAACCGCGACCCAATAGAAAAACATGTCGAAGCATTTGTTTTCATTGTCTGCGAATTGATCCTTAATAGTTTCAAGAAAAAAATGAAATCGATGTAGAAATACAGACGTTTAGATTTCAAGCATGAATTTCAGAATTTCATTCAGTTTCGATATTAAGAAACAATTTTTTGGAAATTTCCTTTGTGTACAAATAACAAATAAAATGGTGTACGCAGGTGTCAGCCCGCCGCTTGTCATCAACATCGGAGCTGATGTCAAGTCAAGAACGTATCAAAGGGCAGGCGGCGCGGGAGAGGCGACTGCGGCCCTCGGAGTCTGTGGCGTCGTCCGTGGCGTCGGGGCTGCACCGCGGTGGGGCGGGGGCGGGAGCGGGAGCGGGCGCGGGCGCGGCCGGCGCAGGCGCCGCAGACCTCGGCCGGGTGCTGCTCACCGACGACTACTTCAGTGACGTCAACCCCAGGAGCATGAGGCGCCTCATGAACGTCCTCTACGTTACTGGTACCTAACATTTATTCACTATCTATACCATTATTTTATATAGTCATCAATAAACCCAACTTTACTTTCATATAAGTTAAATATTAGGCATTAAGATGCCATTCTCGTGTCTTGTATAATGAAAACCTGAAAATGCAGTCGAATTTGCCTGATTAAATTGGAATAAAAATTACACACACGTAACAAAAATTAAAATTCAACCATTGTGCCTTCAGGTCGTCTTCTAAAAGCATTCCAAATTGAGTTCAACTGGTACCAGCTAGCGTCGTGGGTGAATCTGACGGAGCAATGGCCTTTCCGTACATCCTGGATCATCTACCATCATGAAACCTACGAGGAACACATCGACGACTCCACATCACTCAAAAACATCTATGAGAAGTAAGTTACTTCTTTACAAATGCATTTGAAAAAGTTTTATCGTCTTTACGTACTAACGTTTCATTTTCATTTGTTTCCTCTGTTCAGTGATGGGGTGACTGTAATTTACCCATGTAAAATATTTATTTTTGTTAGATAAAATATATTTTTGGTAGCGATGTCATTACATAATGTTTAACTAATAAGTGTCTCATTTTAACATCAGAGTAAAGCCTCTAATGAGCGGTCTCCGCGAAGCCAGCACCCTGATGGAACTGGATCGCGACGAGCGCAAACTGGAGGTGTTCCTGAGTTTCCACCGTGCCACACTCACCGCCGCGGACCTCAAAATATTTTTACCTTTTACCATCAACCTTGACCCATACATCAAGAAACTTATCAAAGGTATGCTGTTCTTCACTAAGTAATCATTTATTAAATCCAGATCCAAAGCCTTTTATACAATTTTGCTTTTATACTTTATGCTGTTTAACGCTCTCAAATGCATTTTCAACCAGCGTTGTTCCCAAAGTTACGACTGATGAACCGTGGCAACATTGCATCCCAAGGTTTTTTACTAACTCGTTATATTGATTACAGAGGAACAACTACAAAGCGGAGTAGAGGAGGACATTGGCGCGGGCGGTGCAGCCGGCGGCATCATGTGGGGACCTCAACAGCATTCTAGACAGCCACACTCCAAACTGTTCCCTAGAAAACACGTAAGCATTTTGTTTTATGTAGCCTCTTGTGTCCCACTGCAGGGGAAAGGCGTCCCCTATCTTAGTCCAGGTCTCACTATCCTGAGCTTATTCATACCACGTTTGTAAAAAGCGATCAAGATGATCTCGCCAACGTCTTCTCGACCGACCTCGTCCACGAATAGCGTTGCAAGGAACCCACTCTGTAGCTACCATCGCCCACCTGTCCGGTTGCATGCGACTGACGTGGCCATCCCATTGCCACTTCAACCTTGTAGTTTGGACACCCACATCTACTATGCGCGTTTTGGAACGAAGGATGGTATTTCGGACGTGGTTCGTCTTCCACTATTAATCTGCACTTAGGAAGCACAATCGTTTGTCTGGAATTTTATGCAACGTATTCGAAACGTGCAATTTCACGATCGAGAGCAGTCACCAAAACGTAATACAGCTGCAATGCAATTGCAAAACTGCCAAACGTGGATTCAGTTGCAAATTCACCAAACACCCATACAAAAAGTATCGTGTGTGCTTAAACTTACAAAAATCAAACAGTTTACGTTAACAATCAAACAATCTTGATCCATTATAACTTCTATCAATTCATCGGTAGGAATGAAATCTGCCTATCACGCCAATTAATGTTATACCAGTTTAGGCTATTTCAGTCTGTGTATCATTTCAAACGAGGTCAATAACTTCTAAATATAAAAATCACGTAATTATTTATTTTAACACGTGGAAAACTGTGTGTGGATTAACCTTGGCATACGTTAAAATTACCTTCCATAAGAATCTATGGTATTCACTGACGAAAGGAATACTTATAGCAATCATTATACCTTGTAAAATATATCTTGAGCCCTATGACAGCAGGACGGAGTCATAAGTTAGAAAGAGACTTACTCGAGAAATCACTGAGAAATGTATGAATTTGACGTTATTTTTACATCTGTTAGATGTGAAATGATGTCTGATGATCAGATATCAAGCTATTTATTATTACCTTACAATCCCGGTAATACTAGATCTAACCTACCATGAACCATTTACAGGTTACCTATAAGCATTCATTATAGTAAAATAAAACGAATGGGTAAGATTATGTTAAGTTTCACATGTTTGTAATAGTAATATTATGTATACACCGAATATATTTTATTGTCTACACACAGCGACCATAACTGATATAAATGAAATACTACAACACACAACTTCTAACATTTTAAATGTAGTATGAAAAGATGGTGTTAATTTGTGCAGCGGTCATCTCCGCCAACACAGGCGACGACGGCGGGGACGATACCTTCGCATCACATGTGGGTGGGCTGGACCAACACCACCAGCGGCTTTTTGCCGCAAACCGGCAACTCTCAATTCGTGCAGCAGCCGTTCCAACAGCCACAGTCACAGACGCAGCAGCCCGCGCAAAATCCCTTCCATTTGCTAAGGACTGCCTTCCCAGCTATGGTACGTATCCGTATTTCCTTTCAGCGTACCGCTTGGGAGTTAAACTTTTTGCCAGAATCTGTGTTTTCGGTAACGTACAACTTGAGTCTTCAAGTCGCAAGTGAATAGGTTACTTCTAGGCTGGCGTGCTCCATCGTCGACCGCATCGGCGCTTAACATCGGGTGAAATAGTGGTCAAACGCAAGCATATCCTATAATAAAATAAATAGAAAAATCTATGTTCTCAGGTGTGAAATCTAAATTGTCATCCATGCCTTTTTGTTTTACTCCGCAGACGGACGTGCCAAACATTCGTCTATCGACCTTGAGCGTAGAGCGCGTTTGCAGTGTGGTGCGGGAGGCGCTCGGCGCGGGCGGGCGCGGCGCGGCGGACGCACTGCGGCGGCACAACGTGTGCGGCCTCGTGCTCGCAGTGTGCCACCTGCAGGACCTGGAGCCGGTAATGCCAGATTATGATCAAATTGCCTTAAGAAATTATATGAAACCAACAGCACAAAATCCAAGAATCAGATTACTAAAACTTTGAAACTTAGAAATAAAGACAAATAGCAGTTCGGAAAAAAAATGTTTTCTATATTTTTGCGAATCAGGAAATATTCAGGAGATGCTATTCACCTCAGAACATTTTGTAACCCTGTATGTTTTTTCCTCAGGTTCTAGAGTTACCGTTTGGTGATTGGGAACTTTTCAAACTACTTATCGTGAATCTACGTGAACTAGAAGCGAATATGCCGTCGACGTTACCAACTGTTGCAGGTAACATAATAAAATGTTTCAAATAACCCTAATGCAACATTATGAGACTTATTTAGAATAGGAAAAATTCGACCGCGGGCAGGATTCAAACCTGCGTCTTCAGGTTAGGTACACCAGACGCTATGTTAAAATTCGACATGACGGGTAGGAATCGCGGTGGCTTAGTGGTCATAGCGTCTGGTGTCTGTTTAAATAACTTTAAAATCTTAGCAAGAAAAATGCCAAAAATATACAAAAAGATAATTATGAAACTTCTCAAACAAGTCTCGAGTTCCAATTTGGCGACAGCTAGAAATGCATAATTCGATTTCTTTTTTCAAATATATTTTTGTTCAATACAGTAAAATTGTTCAAAACAAAAAAAACATTTTTACCAATAATGTTTGCCGTTTGATGAAACTTCCGAAAATTTGATCCTTATTACATAGACACAGCATTATACATACAGCATGTATTTTTTTCTGCATTTCACTGGTTCTGTTTTCGGCTAGGGAATCACGGTAATTTAATGTACAAAAAAGTGATTTCTGTTATTTTATTTAAACTTTCTGTTCAATTCACAGTATTATCCGAAAAATCGGCTGAATCGGAAGTCGATTCTGCTAAACCTAGAGTGGCGTTAGAACACCAACGCAGTCGACCATCAAATGTTGAGAAACAGGTAAGGAAAATGGAAATATATAGAGTCATTTTGTATGTATAAACATACTTGCCCAATCCACTAGTATAAATAAAAATCTTAAATAAATATTGTGGTAAATTCTGTAGGGACATGATAAAATAGTTAAACCGAATTTTGTTTTGGAATTTATTTAATCGTATCAGGTATCAACTTGGAAGGTATTCTAACTCTATGCATATTATTTTATTAGTCCTATTTGTCTATAAATTAGCAATGTCCTTCTTTTACATTAGTGAAATATTAATATATCGTATATTTCACAGCCATACGCGGAATATCAGGTGATTATTAGTACATAAGTACTTAGAACTCATGTAGCGCACGACCATTGATTCATTTCACAAATCATACATAAAAAGAAACATATTATTATAATTGCATTGGTACGTAGTAATATTCAGGAAGATAAAAACGAACGATATTTGAAGGGAAATAAATTATAACAAGGATTTCTAATTATTCCTAACAAATATAACACAGGTGTAAAAATTCAGAGATACCCTCTACTTAATTGTTCGTCTTTATGCAAGTATATAGTAGTACTAGTTTTATATGAGTAGTGATACCATTGAACAGCCAAGTTAAAGATCTCTAGTTCGAATCCAGACACCTCTCTGACTTTGCAAAATCATGTGCGTATTAATAATTAATTATCACTCGCTTAAAGGGAGAAGGAAACATCGCGAGGGAACCTGCATGCCTTAAAGATGTTCTCGAAGGCGTATAAGTCAGTGTGGTAGACTCTAACCTATATCAATGTAAGAGGAGACTCGTGCCTAACTCTGAGACACTGTATGGGTTGATGATGATGCAAGTATATTTGCATCTTGCATCAAAGTAAAGGACATTTTGTTTTTTACTATTCGATACCCTTATCTTCCTTGTCGTTCCCTCACTATTGAGGATTGTGACCATATATGATTTGTCTACATTTGCTTCAAGAGATCGTTGTAGAGTTTCTCCTGAGGCCTCTACAATACTTTTATACCATTGTGTTAGATTCGGGCCCTGGATCGCTTCCCCTGCATCTGTCCCATGCTTTGATATCCTTAGAATAATCCTATAAACAATTATGTTTGTTACTACCTACTGCTAAGCCACTGCTAGGTCCTGGGTTCGATTCCCAGGTCTCAACCTGAGAAGAACACAGAAAATAACCAAAGAAGCTGTTATTTGGTACTCCTATATAATACATGTGTTTGTCTTTCTATGTTTATGTAGCATTATATCCATTTTTTAGTACCCACAGTACAAGCTCTGCTTAGTTTGGGATTAGGTTGTGATGTGTGAAAATATCCCAAATATATATTATTATTGTTTCTATGAAATTCTCAGTCGCAACTCGGAGTTGAATTAGTCTCCTGTTAACGGCAATTGGCTCGCATGGGACCCAAATGTACTGCGAAATATGGGTATACTTTAATACACCTCTGCCTAACCCTTTAGGGAATACACATCAGATAGTGTTACTTTAGTTAATTAAAAATAAACTAAATGTGGAAGAGAAATTCGACATAACAGGCAGTGGCGTCTCGGTAGCGTATTTTTTAGAGGTTCAATTTTTCTTACACTACTTCCAACCATTTATTTCTTGTGACAGTTCGAATTCTAATCAATTAGTGATTTCCTAATACGTTACGGATTCGATTTCCAAAAACAATCGACTTTATTTAGGAAAAAGTAATTGATTTAACACATTCCTTTATATTTTGTATTGTGTTATAAACATACCCAGGTGTTTAAATTAATATATTTTATATATTAAAGTAAACCTTCTATGTAAAGCACCGGTAAATGTATTTATTTTTTGACAACATCAATCAAGCAGTTTATGCCTATAGACAACTTGCCACTGGCATCACCAACGACGCGGCGATGCCAGTTTATTGTCACTGGCACTCGCAACGAGACCCCCGTGCCCTATTAATCACTATAAGGCTATCAGGTCTTTTTCTTTAACCATCTTTATAGGTTATTTTATACCATGTTAAAAAGGCATGCTGTTGTTGTTGACAGGTAACGCTGGAGGAGCAGATGATTTGCGGCGCGCTACAGACCCTTAACGAGGAGGCGCTCGAGGACGTCCTGCAGTCGGAGCCCCCCTCCCACCCAGGTGAGCCCCTCCGCACCATCCGCGAGTACCCGCCCCCTTCTCCCACCTCCGATGACTCCACCCTCCCTTCCTCTCCTGACGCCGCGCCTGCTGACGAGCCCGAGCTGCGCCGCGATCATATCGTTAACTTTACCGATGATGTCTTCCTGTAGACCTTTTATTTGTATACTGGGCTATATTTGTATATAGCATGAAAATTTTCCGAATACTGTCCACCTAAGGTAAGATAGAATCGGGCGATAGCAAGTGACTCAACAAGAATCACGTTTGAAACTGACGCTCCTTTTGTTTAATTTTTAAAAATAAGAGTATATTGAGCGAGTGAGTTCGATTTCTATATATTTTTCAAAGCATACTTGATGTATAGAGCCATTTAAATATGTGCCAATAATATTGTGATCTTAAGTTTTGCGATCTGAAATATTTGTACTTATATTGTACTGGCAAAATACTTAAGCTTGGTCAACAATTTGCTTTGCATTGTATCTATAGTTTACCTAAATAATTATGCAAGCATGATTTGCTTTGTTAATTTATTATTAATATTGGTATACTTTATCTACAAACAAAATATAAAAGACATTTTGCGTTGTGATTGTAATAATTAATACCTATACATACGCTGAATATATAATTTAGTGATATTATTTTTAAGAAATCAGCATCATTTTATTTAATTCTAATATTCCACAATATGAGATCAATGCAAATTTCCTTTTGTAATATTTGTATTAGTAAAAGTATTATTGTATAATTTGTAATATTATGTATTCGAATATTAATTTATTTGATGGAAAATTGCTAATTAGCATATTGTTAATTATACTATTTGGCAGCTAATGATATTGAAAATATCTGTATGTGTGTAGTAAATGTATATTTCTCATACATTCTCTTACTAGAACCGTACTGTCAAATCGCGTAATATTGACAAATAGTATAGTTATTTTTGCAAAAGCTGCTATATTGCTAGCTAAAATTACTATTTTATTTTGCATTCCAATCATTGTTGCCATTCTCATGTAAGTAATGTAGGCTGTGCCCTTTTGTACTTTATTTATTCATAGTTTTTATATTTTCAACAATATCAGTGGCATGCATATTCTAGAATCAAGTGACCGAGTTTCACAAGTTTGTTTGATTTTAAAATATGTAAGAATCAACATATCTGGTGCCATCAATATGTTATTTTTAAGTGTCCATATCAAAAATCGGATTATCTTTTTAGATGTTTACGACTTAAATACTTCCTAGTGATATTATTGATGGTTTACTTATTTTAAAGTTTCTACATGGTATTTTTAGTATAGGTTACTGTAGGTACTTACAATAATATTGTAACTGTTAATCCAAATATTTTAAGATTATTGCTGTCATTTAATAAATATTACTTAGTGCTGATTCTATTGTAAAAAAAAACTAAATTAATTTAGTCTTACTATACCTATGTAACAAAATCATGTAAAAGGGCTGTATGATTTAGTCCTGCTAAATTAGTGCACTATTTCAGCCTAACCTTATTTTAAGAGCTCTATATATTTTCTGTACTTTGTTTAGAAAAATATACAGTCTGATTAAAATTAGTTTAGTGTGACGTACAACCGAACAGCACCAATGTTAGCCATAGTCTTTAGACAATTCATTATAATAGGATTATAACATTTCATTAATGATTTTAATGTACAATTTTTCGATTGTGATATTAAAATTGGGTCATGAACGCTCTTTTTGGCCACTTTTTTACAGACTTTAGTGTCTGATGTATCATTTTCCCCTTTTAGGCAAGTGCCTAGAGTAATAAATATACAATAGTTACACATCGTAGTTTGATTTCGGCCCCTGGTCACTTTCTAGGCTTCGACGCACGCGATTCGAGTAGACTCCTGGACAAATCCGCCTTCATAAACAGGTATCCCTCGTCCGTTGCACCGCGCAGGTGATACCTCCCTTGTCCTGTTTCTGCTGAACCCGGTTTTATTTATAACTTTCTCCGGCTTAATACATTAAAGCGTCTGTTTCAGATGAGGAGAGCACGCTGCAGCTTCGTCTTCCGAGTTCTGTGTGTGGCACGCCGGCCGGCAGTCCGCGAGCCATGCGCCGCGACCCCTCCATCCTCAAGGGCGGCGGCAGCTTCCGCTCGCGCCGCGCCCACGGCGACCCGCCCGCCGTCACCTTCAACGTGGAGAACGAGCAGGACTCAGACGACGACGGACAGATCACGTTCAGCGCGCGGCCGCGGAACGCCACCCGCGTGCAGGACGAGCCGCGCCGCGCCCCGCCCGCGCCCCGCTCCCGCCCCGCCTCGCTGCTCGTGGCGCCCGACGACGCGCCCGACGTCACCGGCCTGGCCGCGCGCTCGCTGTCCGTCGAGGACTCCACGCGCTCCGGCTCGCCCGTCGTCGACCTTAAGTTGCGCGGCCTGCGCCGGACTGCTGAGATCCTCCGCAAAGTTAGCTCCGCGGAGAGACTGACTCGCCTGCGAGACAAGATAATGTCGCGAGGAGGAGGCTCCCGCGAGCGCAGCCCGCCGCGGGACGAGCCCAGCGACGACGAGTCCGTCCCGCTCGTGTCCCCGACTGACGCGGCGCCGCAGCTGGTGGCCGCGCCCGCCGCCAGCCCCGCATCGCCGGGGCCGCCTTCGGAGATGTCGACGCCGGTGGGCGGAGCGGGCACGGCGGGTGGCAGCAGCGCTCAGCTGTCGCCTCGTTCGGACGTCACGGAGCTGGGATCGCCGCAGTCGGCGGGCGCCGCGTTCGACCTGCTGCCGGGCGACAAGGGCGCGGAGCGGGCGGCGCGGCTGCAGCGAGCGGCTAGCGACGCGTCCGTCGGCAACATGGTGGAGCCATACAACATGCGGCTGCTGGCGCATGCGCACGCGCACGGCACGTCAGACAGCGTGCGCGCGCTGTGGCGGCAGGACGCGCTGGACGCGGGCCCGCCGTGGCCGTGGGAGGAGCCCGACTCGGCCGTATGACGCACCGCCGCAGCTTCATATTTTTTGTTGCACCGGCCATTGTTTGCCTGGCGGTGGATTCGCCGGCCGCACGGCGGTTTCGACGATATGGGTGTGATATTTGTTTAGTCAGTCTGCCGAATCTTACGTTTCCTGTAGGAAGTTATATTCTATTGCTCTCGGCGTAATTTAATCGTAGCTAGGAGAAAATTTTGACAAGCCGATAATATTATGTAATAATGAAGACAAATTTTATTTGACAGAATTGTATTGCATTTATGTAATTATTGACCCAGTATTAAGATAACCTTAAAGTGAATCAATTTTTGTTCCCAATGAACAATTTGTAGTAACAATTTCCTTTACATACGTCATCACAGCTTCTATTCCTACGTATGCAGAATTTTAAATAAAACCAAGATTTACTATTCAAGTTATTTACCATTTCCATCAATATTCACATCTACAAAATAAAAACAATTTGCTATGTCACATTTATAATACTTTATTTGTTTACAATATCAGATATTGGCAAGTAATCACATCATTAAAATTTTCAATCGTATGTAATTGTTGCTCCCTTACATTGATCAAGTTACAAAATTGTTTTATTACATAGAGAGCATTTTTAAAGAAATTGAATACACATGATACTTATTTTAAACATTAATTAATATTATTTTATAATGACTACGCCAACAATAATGTTCTGAGGTTCTAAAGTATGAAATACTATTTTGACACACCAAACAAATAACTCTTATTAAAGAATATTAACAACGAACTTTTTAGAGATCACAAACTAGGTATATAATCCAGCATAAGCTAGTATCTACAGTTGCCAACATAATATATACATAATAATTAAACTATCACAAACAGAAGCGCAAATGAGACATAATAAACACCATAATCTCAGAAATAGCCTCGATGAATATAATAATAGGGAAGATACAGAGAATGCCAATGGTGAGCAGCTTTATGTAGATACAAAGCAACTAATACCTATTTCAAATTAAGTAGGAATGTTCACGATATAATAAGAGCACCAATAAATTAAAACAATACAACAACCCAAAATTAATTGATTTTGTATTTACATTTTGCACAATATTAATAAATAAAATAGGAATAACAAAAGGTGTTTATAGAATATTTTCGTTGTAGGCTACTATCATAATATTTATGAAATAAAATTGCAAGTTACTACTGCGATAAAAACTATGCAAATAACACAAATTATTTTCTTATCATATAATATACACAATACAAGCAACTTTGTGCTATAACGATACAAAATATATAAGTACTTCGAAATTCACAAACCTAATATAAACCATATTAGAATAATCTCAACTGAATTACTATGTAGAAGAGTTATTTACATTACAATATATGAATATTCTGATTACCATCGTCATCTGACTCGATGTAAAAAAAAACTATGCCAATAAAAAAAATTCAATGGCTTTATGTAACAAGACGCTAAATCACATTCGATTAAATGACCTGTATTTTGTTGAGACTAATGGTGTTATCGTCGATGGACTTGTCGGGCGGTTCGGGAGTGTCAGGTCTGAGTTGTGTCCTGTTGTCGCCATGCAGAGCATCGTCGACGGCCTCGTCTTCGTCATCGTCGTCGTCGGCGGTGGAGTCGGCGGCGGAGTCGGCGGCGGCAGCGTCGTCGGGTGGCGGCGGCGCGGTGAGCGCGCTCCACCAGCCGGACAGAGCGCCGCGCGCCTGCGACAGCGCGCCACCCACCGCACGTGACGTGGTGGCCACCGCCCGCCCCGTGCTGGCCACGGCCGCCGTCACCTTGCGCCCACCTTCCGTCGTCGACATTGTGCTGCACACCATTAATTATTCATTTATTATCACTAGCATAAACAGAGGAATAATGCTTGTGTAAAAGATCTCGATGTATGATGTCAGTCAAGCGGCACTGTACATTGTATGTCGCAATATTATTTAATAGATTAGATTTGACAGATGTTGAATACTCTGTGAATAAATAGTGAAACTTGGTGTTTATAAATTATACTCATTTTCATGTTAAGGATAACAATAATTGTGTTTGAAGTAAAAAATCCAACCTAGATTGGGGGGATATACATAGCTTATAATTCTATAAAGTATATCCCTAATTTTCTAAATTATTCTAATATTCATCAGCTCCAACACCAAGCAAGCAAAATGGTGTAGTAATCGCCATTTATAAAATCTATTGAGATTCGGTAATTTATGTAAACAACTGAGGCACACGACACATGACTTCGTAAAAGGGGTTATTCCCAGTTGTCCCCACCGTCTTCGTCACCACTGGTGACAAATGGGAAAAAAATTCCCATTTGTCACCAGTGGTGACAAATGGGAATGTCCACTATTTTTGTTCCCAGTTGCCACCAGTGGTGACAGATGGGAAAAATAAATAGATACGTCCCCAGTAAGGCGGGACTAGAGCTGAATATATAGTGATGCGAATTCAATTTTATTTCACTAATTATTTTAATTAGATGATATTTATATTCTATTATAAAACGAGAGAAATAAAACTTTTACACGTCATTTTTTAGATTTAAATTGTTTCAAGTTTTATTGTGCCAAGTATATTCGTTCTTGTTAACTCTTGTATAATTAAACATAAGATTTACAACATAAATAAACTCTTAAAAAATATGTCAACAATATAATAGAATTTTTAAACAAAGGCCGAAAACTTACTTTTATTTTAACAATTCCTTTACAGTTTTGTCTGCGTTTGGTGCATTCCCACACAATTAACCCACTTTTATGTTTCCTTTTTATATGATATCCTGCGCGAAGCATAGTAATAGTTCCATGACGTCTTTTTATAAAAACTAACGAAACTGCACCAGAACTGCACGACGCACTTGACCCTGACATTGTTAGGAATGTACTGATCAGTGTGACGTCACTGATCTACGAACCGACAACAGCATAGTGGAGGAGGGTTTATCGGCAGGATGCGAGTGCGAAAATTATTGTAAATGTGTTGTAATTAAGTATTCATTAAGTGCTATTTTATTACAAATTTACATAAATAGACGTCATTCCATGTGTTGAAACTGTGAAAAAACCTAAGAAAATCGTTTTACGTAAAATAATTATCTGTAATAGTTGTAGTACTAAAAACTGTACTTATGCAGTTTTAATTTCGATTACTATAAATATTGTGATTTATAAAAATATAATTATGTCTTCCAGGTGACGTGTAAAAGTTTTATTTCTCTCGTTTTAATGTACATTTTATAATAGAATATGTCATCTAATTAAAATAATTCGTGTCAAAAAATTGAATTCACATCACTATATATTCAGCTCTAGCCCCGCCTTACTGGGGACGTATCTATTTATTTTTCCCATCTGTCACCACTGGTGGCAACTGGGAATAAAAAGAGTGGCCATTCCCATTTGTCACCACTGGGGACGTCACCACTGGTGACAAATGGGATTTTTTTTCCCATTTGTCACCAGTGGTGACGAAGACGGTGGTGACAACTGGGAATAACTCCGTAAAAGGTAGTTCACTAGTCTGGTAGTGAAAAATATAATCACTTGATTATAAACTGTCTGAAATAATTCAAATCAACTAATAAAGTTTAAGATAAAGCATTAACATTTTTTGATGGCGATTAAGAGAGGGATGTTTAGTCCCTTTTCCAATGAGTGTTAGCATAGAAATTGTAGAGGACATGGAAATTTTAACGTAATATGTTGGTACAGTACTCTATAACATAAAAATGCTTGTAACTTACTGAGCAAACTTTAACTTCATATCAGCCACAGACAGTTGTCCCGAAAAAGGATGCATTGGTATGAGATTTATAAAAGATTCTATTTCTCCATTGTTTGTAGATTGCAACCACAATTGGTATGCAGGGGTTGACTTGAAAGCAATCATAAATTGAGAGTTGTAGGAATCAATTTCTCGACTGCCTTCTGTAAAGAAATTTTTAATTTACTCTACTGAGAAAAGAATTGCAGATTTAAATAGACATTAAAACAAATTAAATGTAATGCTATAACTACCTGGTAACAAAGATGTCCTTAACATATAAATTAAATAGCTTGCAAATTGTTCTCTTATCCACGCATCGCCCTGAGTCGAGCCATGACGCACGACATGGTCAGCAAACCGAAGATCCTCTGTGCCAAGAGCCAATTGCCGGCGAAGCATCATGTCAGATGTTTCTATCCTCATTTCATTCAACTCCACCAAAACATCGAATAATTGCCGTTTCTGTTTGAATAGAACATTAGATGCACCAACTACAAAGCCTTGAACGGCAGGGTCGGATAAAAGATCAAGATACTGCAAAGATAAGTAAGGTAAACAGAGATAGCCATCTTCAAACAAAGGCAGCGGAAATCCACATTCTGTTTGATCAATCTGGCCAGTGAGACTATGTAAACCATCTACACTCATATCTCTAGCCATAGTTGGGCTCTGTTGTGCTTCTGTTACATTTTTCTGGGGCTTGTATTTTTCTCCAATACTGTGACACTTTTCTCTAGCACCTGACAAATCTGACCTATCCACTACATCACTAAGCAGAGTTTCATCGAAGCTTTGTCTACTGACACGGTCTTTCTCTTCTAAAAGGTTTCCAGTTTCTTTAGGGGAGAGCTCTTCCATCTGATTTAAACCATTATGATGTAAGTGGCCTAAGGGCTCTTCAGCAATTTCAGCAATACAGTCAGATTCTATTTGTAATTTGTTATCAGTGGCAACAGGAATTGGAGATAGTGGCCTGGAAAGACTGAAAAAAGATAAATTATCTCATAAAATAAATATTACTATGTTGTACTAAACTTTCAAGTCTATGAAACAATTTTTTGAACAGATCTTTATTATACATTCCACTTACACAACATTTGCTGCACGCTGAAGGCCATTTTCCAAGCAGTATGGTAGTAATGACACAAGAGTCAGGAGTGCTGTTGACAGAGGTCCTGCTGGTGCACCATAAATTAGGACTTTACGCCGTAATAACATCAATTTAAACAGCAGCAAAGCTTTATGCCTCCAGTTTTCCACTAATCTCTGGACTGATAAACCTAGAATATAAGTAGAGAAGTAATTATAGAAACACATTATAAAAAAAAAACTCAAATATACCTACTATGTAAGTAAAACCACTACTCAAACCATAAGTTCCTTGATAGTGATAAAGGTCTATCTTTTATACAATGTTCTGTAGTTATAAGATAAACTATAATTTGTGTACAAGTAAAAATCTTTATCAAACAACTTTGTTATCATAAAAATACCACCAGCATAAAATGTGATACAATAAATGGTGGTGGATATAAATTCATAACAACAGTGGAACATTGCGGAATGTTGGTGTCTGTCTGCCTACCTGGAACTGTAAATATTATTATTTACATACATTTTATTCTGTACTTTACAAAGAATATATTTCTTGTTATTTCTTCTCTTCTCTTTTCTTTCTTTATATTCCTTAATAATTAAGTTAATAATATACTTTGAAGGCAATGATTTGTCATTGACTACATTACAGGAGTACATGTCATTAATTTTAGGTCTTACTAATAGATTATCATAAACCAACAAAATATGAGTTTTTTGTAACAATTCTGTTCTGGAATTTCAACACTTGTGTTGTACAATAAAGCATATTATAACCAACCATGTTTTTTCACAATGAAAAATTAATGTTATGTACATGTTATATGAGATGAAGATATATAATCAAATCTAAAATACCTTCAACAATTTGATCCATTTGCACTGGGCAACTGTTTAAGTGATTGTAAGCATCTTCTAACAGTTTTGTTTGTGAGAAATCTCCTTGCAGGAACCAGGCTCGCACTACTAGCTCCAATTTGACAGCTAGACGACCAAACAGAGGGGCTCGGCACACGACGCACACACTCTTCTGAACTGAGCTGCGAGTCATGTCTTCTGTCTTTTGCACGACTTGCTATGTTAAAAAGTTATTTTTTAAATATAATGTTAATTTATACTACCTCCTAATCTATAAATAAAACACAATATCTTTTTGTATATTTTTGGCATTTTCCATGCTAAGATGCCACGACCTGCCCGCGGTCGTATTTTTCCTTTTCTAAATAACTTTAAAACACAATAATAAGATACTCAAGAATAATAATTAAAAAATATTAAAGCAAAATATTAAATTAAATTAAATTATCAAAGATTGTTTCTGTAAATATTTTCTAATTCGACACACAAATTAGGTTTTTAGGTTTTAATAATAAACAGACTATGAATACATTTTTAACTAACAATAATTAGATTTCTAAGGCAAGATAAAAATAAAATATATTCTCACAAAACAAAAAAGTTTTACCTCTACAGGAATTTGTCTGAAACATGATACACCATACACAGTGTGAGCTGGTTCTGTAAGTCCAGGCAAGTTGAAGAATATTGTATCAGACAAGTAGTTGTGAGAACCATCTGGAAGAGCCAAAGCTGGCAAATGTCGCCAAGCGGCTGGCAGCTCTGATGGGTGGCCGGGCACTAATTCTGGATAGCAGTGTTCCACCTACAAATAGAAATTAAGTAAACTTATTACATTCAAATGATTGAACTATGCTAGGCGTAAAGCATCCACAGGCCAGGCTAAGGTTCAGCAATAAAGCCAGAAAATGTATCACAGAACAGTGCAGTGAGATTTTGCGAGCCAAATTTCCCGTTTTTTTTTTCAAAAATATGATATCGATTGATGAAAGTAATGACGCCTACTTACCTGGCATCCTTTCTTGTGGTGGAAGCCTACCACAATGATATTGAGCACTGGTTCGTTTATGACAGACATGTTATTTCTTCTTTTACATTTCAGTTCGGAATACACATATCACTTGATTTTAATAATTACTTGCTTTTTAATTTTACATTACGTATTTGAGAATGAATACCCATAGATTTGACAACCATTTATGACATGAATGAATGAAATATTGATGACAGTTTCGTTAGTTTGACGTCCACAGAAAAAAAATATCTTGTTGCTTCGTGACCAAGGATACGAGTCTTTCGGAACAAAAATTTAAAGTGCTGCCAGAACAAATGGAAATGTTCACCTCTTGTATATATTTACAACAAGGCCCCTCTAATTATTATTTTGCCTAATAATCAAGACTTGTACAAATATTAGTGTTTCTCAACATTCGAGATCATCAGCTTTAAGAATTCTGTCACTTCTGTTGTTAAATGGACACAGCAGCTAAATAGGCAACGACACAACAGATCAGAAGAGCATATTTTAGATAAAAATACACATCATCGTTTTCATCATCATCAGCCACTGACCACTATATTAGCGTACTTGTACTAAAGAAGTCAGTGTCATTAGCCATTAGGCTGATCAAAGAAAAATTCAAATATCTAAAAAAAACAAAACCTATGGAAAGAAAGAAAGAAAGAAAGAAACCTAAAGAAAGAACCTAAAGGTTCTACTTGCTCTTACAAGTTGTGTAAGCAGCACGATTTTGATCCATTTGTTACTAAGTGTGTCAACGGCAAGGCGATGCATAAGCCAAAACTTTTTTAATCAAGATTAATCTCCAGTTATTATAATTGTTTTCTACATATTTTTTGCTCACATTAACATCAATTACTATACGATCTCATAAAAGCGAAGGCTTGTAATTGGCTCAATGTTGCCCAAACAGTTTTTATTCAAATTGTATTTAGCTGTTAGCCTTCCATGCATTATCACAAAGACCACTTCATAATGATTGTCTTGTTGACTGTAACTGTTATAATTTTCTTAGTAACTTAGCTAGTAATTAATGAATTAGTTAGTTTCTGTAATAGAGCTAGTGAAATAGCTCTATTTTAGAATGTGTAGATAATTTAAATCGGTAAAACATATAAACTTAAGTTCTATACAACCCAACCCAACCCAAGTTTACTGATATAGATATCAGTAAACTCGCCATCGTTTGAAATGTCTGTAGTATATACACACATAACTATATTCAAAAAAATTCACTCCACTTTATACGTAGGATTCAGCATAGCTAAATAATAATAAATATAAAAAGGCTATCCTATCAAATGTATTTTTACTTCATCGCGTAATATCTCTACGTTTAACATAATACCTACTTAATTAAAATCAATTTTTGCCAATCGTTAAAAGCAGTACCTAATTAAAAGCACTTAAAAATGGCCGATCGTTATTATTGACGCGATCACTATTGTTATGAACACAATAATTACTTAATGTTTCAGATTTTCTTATTATATCAAATACTATCATATTTCCCGAAGAATGAATCAGATTTGTTTAAGTATTGTATAATATGTATCAGATTTGTACACTCAAATTGCAGCTGCACGACTGGGGAAGGACCTCCAACCTTAGTCTCCTTGGTCGTCCGGCAGAAAACCGAAGTGAAATAACTCTGCTTTGAGCTGTGTTGTATTCCTTACGGTGAGCAAGGTGTGGTCTATAGGCTCCGTTAACCGCTTACCATCAGGTGGGCCGCATGCATGTTTGCCACCGTTGGTATGTAAAAAAAACAGCCGCGCTTACTTGCCCGGTTAATGGCAATAGGCTCGCCCCACTGAACTCTATAATACAAGTAGCTCGCCCCCATGGGATAAAAATATTGGCGAACTGTGGGTGTACGTCAGTGTACACCTCTGCCCAACAACTAACTTCAGAGAATACAGGTGCGACGATATGTTTTGTGATGTTGTTATAATTATTAAATTTCAACTAAATCGGTTAATTAGTGAAATGAAGTTCGGTCTAACAACAAAAATTCAGACGAACAGACTAAAATAAAAAAAGTAAAGGTAAAAAATCAAGAAGATACATTTGTATCTTCTTGACTTTTTACCTTTACTTTCTCTAAGTATCTAGTCTCAAGGATATTTATCCTTGAGACTAGATACTTAGAGATGCAACAGCTAGATAAAAAAATGAAAATAAATATCGATAGACATAGACAATGTCGAGGACAGGTCATTGTATACATTAATTCTCAAAAACCAAGATGCCAACTTGTCACAAGCATAGTTAAAAAAAAAAAGTAGAAACCATTTGTCGCTATGGTTATGCGATAGTTGCGAAAAAAAGATTTGTCTATAGCTGCAAAGTTTATTTTTAACCACAATAAAACAACCATAGTTTTTCGTTGGATGAATAATTTGGTTTTGTGAATGTGTTATAAATCTCGGGAGTGTTACGATTTACTCTATATCTGTGAATAAACTGTTACGTTTGTAATTTTTATATATTTTTGTGTTATTCGTCGCCATTTTCATACTTGGTGCTGTGAAACTTTGGATTTGTTCTAACTTTATTATTGCAAGATATTGTGGTCACCTTAATATTCTGGACGACTGGATTTTCATGTGAACATTTTTACAGTTACTATAACATGGTTGGACATTGCTTCGGATCTAAGGTTAGAATTGCATTTAATATAACTTTAAAAACAGAAATATTACCGATAGACTAATAATTGGTAATTCTGCACTTAAATTATGAAAATGTATGCAATTCTGTGATACGTACTATGTTGAACGTATTTTTATATTTTTTGACACTATACGAGACCAGCAATTTTATTACATTTTCTAAGTCTTATTCATACATTACATGCAATACAATGCATCTCCATTGTTTCTGTAAAATTTTATAACCTTTTTGTAAGTTTCGATGGAAAATGATTTTATTTTAGTATTGTTTGCGTATTCTTAGTTTAGTCAAGATTATGTACAATCTAGGTATAATAAATCATTTTTTTAAATTGCAAACTACTGCTACCATTAATGAAATTTAATGAAACAATGAAAGCAGAAGACAACCAATTTCATGTGTCAAGCAACAATTCAAGATAGTAAAATAAATCTCTTAAATAGATTGATATGATAATCACAGCTACAGCTAGTTAATAATTTCTTATGATTTAATGAAAATACTGAACCTACTGCATTTATTAGCACTCATCTATGTATTGACATGTTTTTGAGTGGTATAATTAGGTGAGGACATATCAAACTATTTAAATTGTGCAACTAGTTTTGAATTTTCAAAAGTGCTATTTTAATGGTCTAATTGAAATAAAATATTTGACTGACTTTTAAGTCTTTGCCTGCAGCATAATTTGTATCACTAGCATGTTGCTCTTGAGACATTAGTAATTCCACTGATTACATTGCCGTTCAAACCTGGAATACAGTAATGTTAGCACATAATTGCGGAGCAGCAGCACTCAGAACCATGACCACAGCCTAACACCTATACAACAAAGATAAATAAAGCATTGCTCTCCATCTCGAACATGTTACCGGTCGAGTAACAAAACTACACTCAATAGAAAACCTTTTTTGAGCACTGGGTGTTCAAGACCATTATGTGATGCTTAATTGCTTAATTGATCAGGATTTAAAGTACTCTATGTCATAAAGTTATGACATAGAGCACTTTAATATAAATGTATGTATGAATGCTATTTCTAAAATAATCAAGTCAATCTATTTTTTTAAGAGATACAGTTGTAACGAAGTTGCTATCAAATAGTCCAATCCATTTCATAAAACATGCAGATGCGCAGGCCCATCCCTCCATGTCTAGTTTACCTATACATATAGTCATTAAAGTTTTTATACTATTATATACGTCGCGATTCTTATCACTACGTCGTAACTTTTAAAAACCGATTACGTCATTTCAAAACTTCCAAAACCATAAAAATAGACTCAGATCATAAAACGAGTGACGAATAATTCATGTACTTGTAGAATGGACTGGATTCTAACTGATACAATGCAAGCAATGGAAATTCTCGTAGTCAAATTCGCACATAATATCAAAGCAAGCCCCAATTCCTAACTTTACTATTAGGATCTTTTTTTTTAACCTTTTTTTAATAATGATTTATTGCGAAAATATTGTGCTCCTGATATTTCGATAATTAGGTATCATATCGAGCTCGAGCATCACTCAAACTATTTGCCTTTAGGTTTCGAATTCTACCGTGTGACCTTCAAAACATTACGAATGAGGTGTTTTGTTAGTGAATGTGCACACGCTCCGCAGCCCGCCCGTGTTCCATACCTGTGCTATTCCGTTATTCCCTGAGGACGGCATTATATTTGCTGCTCTTTATGATCTCTTTATACGCCTTAACTTATGGATTAGTTAGACAGAGACGTGCGATGTGTCAGAATTGTACCTTCGTCTAGTAAACGGTAGGTTCACTTAAATAATATGTAATAATGATGGAATGCATGGACCGGATAAATATCGCTCCAAGTTTAGTGACTGCAACTTACATTACTTTGTGAATAAAAACAGTCGGAATTTTACCAACAGTGTACTCGAATACGAAGCCTCCGTGACGCATCATTTCTACGCATCGATTATATGTACCTATAGCGACTGTGAGGTAGCGACATTTATAAAAAGTAAATCTTAATTAACATAGGTATCTCAAATCAGCGACATTAAAGTTTAGTTATCAAAAAAGTATCAAGATATACGGAGTATTTACGGCTATTTATTGTAATAATATAAATGTTCAACTTATTATTCAAGTAGGTGCCTAGGCATTATAACATCTTTAGTGATTTCCGATTGACATGTATAGAAGAAAACTGTGGCAATAATTTTTTTTTCTTATTTTGCAGGATTCGAAGAAGTGCTCTTTAGATCCGCAGGCATGACGGAAAAGGTGTTGCACCCAAGTGAGTAAATTTTTGTTGTGTGTTGTTAATGACATCGGGTTTTCCACGTAATGAATTTCTTGGTCATAATTAATAAAGATTCCTTGATAACCGTAAATCGGATTTCTGTGAGATTCAAAGATCATAATGTTCTTAGATGTTTTCTAAAGTTGGTACAAAGGGTCACGTGACGGTGACGTCACAGACGAGCAGTCACCAGATCAATAAGGACTCGAGGTCATTCCAGTCTGGCCCGACGAATACGCCACCGCGCCTTTTATAGATATAGGTACCTACATAGCTTTCGGCAGATTCAATATGTTACCTCTCACCACTGCATACATATATTTATTTCGACAAACCTACTGTAGTAACCGATGCGACATTTTTTTGGAACACCGCCCGCACCTTGAATTACTTGTAGAGTGAGGTATACACGTACCTGTCTCCATTTGATTTTATTCTTACCGACCCAATTGCAAAGAAATTTAATGTTAGCATTCAACTATCGTAGGCTATAAGCCACGCCCTGACCTGCAAATATTTATCCTATCTTTAATACCCTGATCCGTTTGAACCTAGCCAGCTAAGAGTGTTTAACGCTATGCCAAATGCGATCTAGAGGTGTCATTCACCTCAAGACTAAGGAACCGCATGCTTAGCTAGCTTCCTAATGCGTTCTACATACCGCAATCCCGTTTCATAAGAAAGTCGAAGTCTTAAACGCAAAATTAATTAGGTGCATTCGTAATTTAACGCATACCATAATTACCTGATATTGTAGTCATAAAACAGGTGAGTATCGCCACTTTTATTCATCGCAATAACAAAGATTTAATTATATATACATAGGTATCTTTTAAATATCTGCATTCATGTTACCGAAAGGTCACCGTTTCAAGGTTGATGGCTATAAAACGGTTGAAATCAATAAGTATAGCAGCAATGTGTCTCTGGCGAGATCTGTCTGTATGGTAGTTACGTGGTAATAGGGGAGGTGAAGCGGGGAGGGGCGGCCCGAGGTGCATGTGCCTTGCATCGGTTGACGCATCGCGGTTGAATCCCCACATAGGACGCGAGGAAGTATGTAAAAAGGTGCATATAAGACGTGGATCGATGCCGGAGCTGACACCCACCTCCTACCTACTACTACTCATACATATAATAAAACTAATGTGACGCAGTTTGTAAATAGAAGATATTAATAAATAAGTCGGCTTTTAACATAATACTTAGGTAGTAGATACATACTTTTTTAGGAACGTTTCATGTCATGCTCCCGTTAAAATACATAACTTTTTTATAGTTACGTTAATACGTTTAGTCCGTGACGTAGGTACCACTGAATTCTCCAGTTAACTGATCAGTCAGGAAGATATCCGTGCGGAATTACTCTCAATATGTGGGCTGAGTTGGCACCTATTTACTAAAATAATAAAAAGTATACCTACTAAATGAAAAATCTTTAGCACCTAGTAATCGCACGGTCCGCACATGCGCGTCTTGGTGACCTTGACGACTTATGAGTGACGAACTATGTATAATCCGAAATCTAAGCTCGCCATACATTTTCATTCGATTTAACAACTAAAGTACTCCTTTTTAGGTGATTTATTTTGTTTTGACTGCTCGTTTGGTTAAGGTCACCTCGCCACTACCGTTGAGGCGGGTGTTGTGGGTTCGATTCCCACCCGAGAAAAATCTTTGTGTGATCCACGGATATTTGTTTCGAATATGAGGTCAGTTAAAATGTAAAGTCACCGCGACACAGGGCTATATAGTTCGGGAGTTCTCTTTTATAAAAATATGTATATTGTATAAATTATGTATATTTTCTTAAGAAGGTTCTTTTTTTTTTTTTTTTTCAAAAGGAGTTCTTAAGATTCAACTTTGGGTAATGTCTGCATGTAATTCTTGTTTTTTATGTAAAATTGTTTACATCCAATATCTGTTTATGAATATCAAATTAAAATAATTAATTTCGAAAAAAAACTGGTAGCCGTCTAATACGTAATACAGTTTTCGTCGTTATAAGTATCTACGCCATTTGATTATACATATGTACTTGTACTGTATGATGAGCTGATAAGCAATCTGTCTGACGTATTTGTTTGCTGTAGGCTGGCTAGCTCGAATTTAGCGAATGGCAATGGCGTCTGCGTTGTTGCCACGTTTACCATTGCGCGTTTACGATTAATTCGCGCTGTGAATGTGGCGCGAAGTTGCACCAGCGACCAGCCAAACCTATTCAATCCATTCTAATTTAAATCTCATGTTAACTCGCTCACGCCAGTACCGTAGCGCACGTAACGTATGAAAAGAACAAACTGGACTTGTGTGTATAGTCCGTAAAACCATAGTGCTTATCAGCATGATCCAAGTTGGAGAATGCTAATAAGTAACGAGTATCAAAGGTTACTAAAGGGTTAGGCTCGAGTTGTCTCTTTAACAAGCAAGCTTTGGTTTTTGGCTAGGACTATTCAAGGATGTTTATTTTTACGGCTAGAATCTAAGCATAATGATTAAGGTAACTCATAATAGGGCCACTGAACTGGGCGCTGCTGTGCGAGTGAAACACGGTCCGCTTGAGGTCAACGAACTGTTCATTTTGCTGCATCCGTTGCAAATACTGCGCGGCGCATCGATGCCGCCACCAATTCTGTCGACTGAATACACCACTTTTTTCATTTAGCTAAGTAAAAAGTGGTCTGGATTTCACAGAAACTACTACTGAGGTTGGCTTGCCAATAGAAAGTTGTACGCGCGATGTAACCACTGCGTTCTGTTGTTATTATGAATATTATTATTTATGGAGTTCATAAAAGCTCCATTTCTAATTCTTATAAGAATCTTTAGCTATTTTAGTGTATAATAACATACTTGCTTGCTTCATTAATTAATATATCAATAAAAGATTAGATTTACCATTGGTGAGAAAACAAGAAAAACCGTAGTTTTTACATAAATTTAATTATAAATCATCAAGTGTAGTTGTAGTTTAAGTCAGTCGTGTTAAGTTATGGTGAATGTACTAATGTAGGACGAAATAGCTACAGGCTACAGAAATAATTTGTTTGTGACCCACTGATGCCCTTTCGTGTTTTGGATTTGCATCAGAATACTAAGTCTTAAACGACAGATGTAAGAATAGGCAGCGTAGATCAAAATGAAGAGGTGGATATGTAGGGTGACTAAAATTGGTATGGATGGTGGAGCCATCCACTGCCAATGTGACAGAAAAGTTGACAGAGAATCGTGAGGAGGGATGTGGATAGATATAGGAGGACCAAAGAACAGAAAAGTCAATTGTGTCAAAAATACAAGCTGTGCCGACCCCAAATGACCAGGGGTCATGATGAGATTTATGGAATACACGTTATTAGTCCGTGTATGGTATTTTATTAGTTAACTGAAATTATTCGTATTCTTACTTATGTATAATAAAAAAACTTTCACTTTTAACTCAAGGTGCTGTGTGGATTTATTTTATGATGTCTATAAAGTAAAGCTTCATGATCAAATATAGGAATTATTAATAATTATGTTCCAAACACGACGATGATTACTTATCGATCGTATGACCGATATAGCTGTTGGGGCTTTACCCTTTGTGTAAAGCGATACCCCAACATAACGCTCACTGGAGCCTTAAAAGAATGAATTCAGCTCCTCTAAGACTCTATGTGGTATACAGTCTGTAGTTAGTTATTTTATGGTACATTTCATTATTGTATAAATTGGTATTTAACCAATTAAGTTTTGCTATCATTTTGATTTATTGCTCTTGGCAATAAAAATGTTCACGTAACATGTAGGCAGGTGTTGGATGTCACTTAAAGTTGTGTTATAGAATGATCGTTAATTAATCATTGTGATTGTTTAATCGTACTTAACGTTTTAGATACGTAATTTTTCTTTCAATCGTTTTACGTCTTGTTCGGGTTTCTGTCTGGAGTTGATGTAAGCTGAGCAAATGGCAACCGTGTTATTCGGGGCGGGTCGGGTTGCGCGGTGGCGGCGGGGCGGGCGGTGGTAATGGACTACGTACGCGTCGCCTTTCGCCCACGGGAACTGGTTTCACGCAGCTCTTGTCAACTTGCGGACTCTTTGCTTCAATATTATTTCATTACCACCATACTTTTTGCTTGTCATTAAAACATAAATCCTTAAGTAGGTAGTACGTAGTAATATTTATTTCTGTACTTATTTATTTTTAAGATATTCACGAAGTCGGTGACGATTCTAATATTGGAACAAGAGGAAAAAATATTTAGTGTCGACATAGGCGGAAGGGAGAACTGGGTGTTTAGGGGGCGCCCGTTGTGGGAGGGATTTATATGTATAGTGGCGCGATCACGTGTACATTTTGCAGCTTGTATTGATCCTGTCGTCTTTTACTTGTTAAATACGATTATCCGCGCAGCGCAACTAAATTAAAATGTCCTCACATTTTATTGATGATATAAGTATTCTCTAGCTAGGTCAAAAATTGCATCTTCATTTAGTAAGTATGTGAATTGTGAAGGGAATCATTATTCGAATATTACATTATAAAAGTTTATCTTCCCTAATGAATATGATAGGTAAGTACCTATAGGTATTAATTTGTCAATATAAAGTCATTATAAAGATATACGACGGGCTCGAAAATCTGTAGGTGTAATGGGCTGGCAGTTAGGTACGTTTTGTTGACTTGACGTGAGTAAAATAGAAGGTGTGTACCTATGTGAACAGTGCACACTCTATTTCGGTGTTTGTGGCGCACTCGGCGGCTAATCGGCGCGTCACGTGACGAACGCCGGAAGGACGGGGGGTGCGGGTTGGCACCGCGGGCCGCGGGCCGGGGCGTCGGAATGCAGTCACCACCGCTCGATGCACACTGTACCCAGCATAGCTGCTCGTTCGAACGTCAAGTCAAGCTCTTGCTCTACTTTACACACGCACTACGGAATAGCAAAATGAAATCATCGCGCCTAAGTACGCCTCTACATGACGTCAATGCAGCTAACTTCAAAACACTGGTTTTTAAAGAATTTTACAGAAATAGACAATCTTGATTTCTAGTTCTCTACCTACGGCTTTTCAGAGATACCACAAGGATGATGATACCTTTCAGGAAGATTATTATTTACGTTATAGGTAGGTACCTAATTGTAAATGACAAAATAGGGAATTGCATACTTAGCTAAGTAAAATACACAGTGAGTAACTCATATCTAAATAACCTACCGACTTATTTATAACCGAAGTTCAACAAAACTGTCGATTAGTCGATTTATTTAAAAGTTCTAATAAATAATGGTAATAATGGACTATGTATTTATATGTATAAATACTACCTACTTAATACCTACATAAAATGTAATGTCATCTCGCTCAGATTGGGATAGTGATGAAACAACATTAATATTTTTAGTAGGTACTGTAAGGTCTTTAACATTAGTAGTTTTGTATCCCAATAGTCAGCAATTTTTACCTGAAGTGATTATAATCAAGTCAATTAGGTGGGTACCTACCTATTATAGGACCCTAATGGGATCCTAGGAGGCTATTCAAAGAAACTCTCGGTTAATAAGTACTCTAGGACTTTATTCTTCGAAGGTCAAGGGAATTCTCTATGTGACAACCATCAATCACTTTGACTAAACATTCTACAATAATTTCAAATGATTACTTCTTCTTAAACCAGCTAGTCTTATGCTGACTCCTGGTAGCGACCTCTACACTACCTAGTCTGTTTATAATGCAATGTGATAATTGCGTATTCGTATCGCAACTTATATTAGAAGCATGACAACTCAGCAAAGAAAGTCAGATCAAAATTTTTAACTGTGCGAAAACAGTACTTATCTCAAAACTTGTAGGCATTTACGAGGATATTGTAATCTGTCTGATTGTAATTAAGTACCTACTAATTCCATTTGGCTGGTTTATTTTCAATTTGACATGACAACCCTCGTTGTGATTTATCGATGAAGTATAGATACCTATCAGATAAGTGAGTAAATAATATTGTATTTGACCTCTTCCAAGTTAGGATGAAATTGATTGTGTAGTACAAAGCAGTAATTGCAGCGTGCGGATTGCAGGCGATTGCCCCTCACCCCGCCACGTAGCCCCGCGCTCGAACACCGTAAGTAAACAGTCTGGTGTTTATCCGCGTCTCGCTCGCACCGACCGCGTCGCGTCGCGCCTCTGAGGTGCACTCGCTGTTCCTATTATTTTCGTGACGGGTATTGCGCCGAAGCCGATTCCCGCATCCTCGCCCCCGAGACGCGAGGTCCGGTCTCGCGGCGGAGGCGGCGGCGACGGCCGTTCGCATCGCGCGCCAGTCCGCGCCCGAGGCCGACTGTCGCATAGGTCCGTGCCTACATTGCATACGAAACGTTTGGTGTTTGTTGTCGGTGTGTTGAAATTGAAAATGCGGCACGTTCCGAGTGCGTATCACGGAGGGTGAAGATCGCCCGACCGCGGCTTGAATTTCATCGGTATCGTGACGTGCTGGTGACAGTGAATGGATTGTGTATTGGCGAGTCGATGATACACGTGAATGTGGATGGAGTTCGGAGCGGTGTTGGAAGATGCATTTCAAAGAGTCGTTCGCGATGAGCGATCGACCGAACGAGCGTGGCCGGCGCAACTCCCGCTGCAAGGGTGGGTATCGTCTGTATTCAATGACGGCTGCGAGCCGTCTGCGCTCGTGGACCACAACACAGCCAGCATCACATTATACCTTTAACGTGGCCTACGTGCCTACATCTGTGCATCTTAACGATACTGCTTCTCACGTTTATATCATTGCCTCCTATACTCACCTAGTCCATCCATCGCCTCGTGCAGTCCTTGTAATGTTGTATTTACAAAATATTACAATGTAAGTTATCATAATTGTGCTGCGTACGTGCAGCTTTATACAGTTTGCAGCATTATTTTGACGTGTCCCATAGTGGTTAATGCTAATTCAATCCTTGCCATCCTGTATAATCTTCACTTAACTGTTCTAATAGTAGGACCTACCTAATTAGGGTAAGCGTGTTCGTTATGTGAGCAAAAAGGTTGATTTTTCCTTTTTTATGATGCTATTGATAGTGTTAGAATTACTTAGGGAAGAAGTTTTCATTAAAACAATTTGTTATTGGCTGGCTCGTCGAGTGTTGACATAAATAAGCGATCAGCTGTAGCGTCTCAGTGAATTCTAGTGCATTTGACACACTCTCTAATTTTCCATTTTATTTAAAATAACTCCATTATCTGTTATTTTTTTATGGATCCGTGTTGTTTTTAACGTTGTCGAATAAAGCATTTCCTCCAATATTGACAATAAGTGGAGTCATTGGTGCAAATTAAACGATGACCAAGCGATATAGGTATTGATGACTGAATTAACAATCATTCAATAACAATATTGAGTGTATCATCACCTATCAAGTTCACCAAAACTTTTGTACGTATTTTTTATAAAGTAGGTATATGTATATTGAACTGTTGAAGAAATAATAACACACAAGTTTCCCTATACATGAAATAATGATAATTATAAGGTCAGGCAACTATTTTGTAACTGTCATATGAAAAATCAAAACGTTTGATCAACATTGTAGAAAAAGATTACTTGAGAGTTAATTTAATACCTGTCGTAATGCGACGCGACACGGCTCAATGACTGAGAGATCGGGTTTTGCGCCACAGGTCGTAAGTTCTTTGGTTTAGATGTGTTTAGTCTAGTCTATGTGAGAATTTTTGTATCTCACACACGGAATAGGTAATCTCTTAGTATGGCAGCAGCTTTTATTTTAGCAATATATGTTTTAACCTTTAAAAACTATTTTAAATGATAATAATTGATTGTAATTATGTTATTCCATGTGTGTGAATATTACTCTATTTATATGTGCATAAATTATAAATGGAATAATATTCATAACACGGGAAAAATAAAACAAATTCCTAGAAACATTTTATCGGTACGGTCACCAACGAAAGTCGCTGAACAAAATCAAATTTTTAAAACATCACTGCACCATTACTTTTCATTCAATTCTATTAAAGATAAAGCTTGTATTTATCTTAAAGGCAAAGAACTCGTACTACCTTCTCGGGTCAGTAACTTCTAGATAATAAAAAAATGTTAAAGCGTTTTAAAAATTGCATCGTGTTCAGGTACTTTTGTTGCTGATTGTACAATGGTACGGAACCAATGCATTTTTAGCACATTAAGGGTATTTATACTTATCTGGTTTCGCATCATTGATGTCGTGGAGGTCCTGCGTTTTCATTTTCAATTCGTTATTTAGAGGCTAAATGAAAACTATATTTCTAATATGGTCACAGGAGCGATTGGCCTTGAACTGCCTCGTTAGTCTAGCGTTAGAGCTCTTAGGGTCGATTTCCAGGTCGAGCAATGTTATTGGGTTTTTCTATGACATTGAAATGAGTTTAGATTTGTGCCGGATTAATGGCAATAGGCTCGCCCCCTATTACATAGGACATTATACTATATAGTACTGTGGGTATACATAGGTACACTGCAGGAGGAGCATGTAGGAGTGATTTGACATTTGTCCGCGGCTAGCTTTTTTTGAGTTATCTATCTTTATAGCTTCCCCCACTAGTGCAAGTGACATTCTTATAGTGAACACGTCGTTGAAGAAGAAAATGCATGAGATTCACATCTTGAAAATTATGTCAACCCATCATTTTTATATTATTATCGTGACGTTTTCACGCCAAGAGTTAGGATAAATGAATGTCACAGTACTCACAGAAGAACAATCAGTTCGATTTCAGAAGAACGTAAAATTACGTAAGTAGGTTCTCCAATTTTCCTGCATCTTCGTTCACATCAAATCATCCGGCAATCCGGTTTCTCGAGATTAATTAACCGGTCGTTATTTTTTTTTTTTTTAATTACGAATACTGTTATAGGCTTCTCTCAAAAACAAATGAATCGGTAAGTAGATATTTAGCTTACTAGAGATAAGATTTTGACATGATTTGTATGAAAGTTCTTCTGTTAAATCCTACATTATCTAGTAAGCAAGTCTACTTGACCTCTAACTCCATTGGCGATGGGTCAATTTTGATAGGTCATCAATATTAGGCGAACATTTACATTTGACACAGCTGACTCAGCCCCTGATTTTTGAACATTTAAGTAGTCTTTAAATGTAACACAACGCGCCACGTCATCATCAACCCATATACTGTCCCACTGCTGGGCACGAGTCTCCTCTCATATTGAGAGGGATTAGGCTATAGTCTACCACGCTGGCCTAGTGCGGGTTGGCAGACTTCACAAACCGTCGAGAAAAATCTCTAAGGTATGCAGGTTTCCTCACGATGTTTTCCTTCACCGTTTAAGCGAGTGATAATTGATTATTAATACGCACATGAATTCGAAAAGTCAGAGGTGCGTGCCTTGGGTTCGAACTCGAGACCTTTGACTTGGCAGTCCAATGGTCATACCACTAGACTATCATTGCTTCAACGCGCCACGACGATCCGAAAATTATTGGTGGAGAACTGGAGAGTTACCATCTCATCATAGAACTTTCTTCTGGTATCAGTGCTGCTGCATGGCAAATGGCATCAAAGAAATCATGGCAAAAAAATAAACAGTGTTGGCGTGGGGCGGTTGGTTACCTACCTACTTATCTTTACTCATAATTCCACATGTTTTCGTAGAATAAATGTGTCAAAATTAATTAAAGTATTACTATGATGAGCGAAATAGAGTCACGGTGTATTAAAAGTAGTTTAGTTGGAGTAAAAGTAAAAAACACACTTTTGATAACCAAACAATCCAATAGGACTCGTCATCAGATCATAGATCAGATCCTAAGTGTTGCATTAGTGAAAAATATAGGTATAATTACATAATTTATTAATTTCAAAGGAATGACCATCACACTAACCTAAACCTGATGGATCAGATTACATGAGCTTTAGGCCTACTGGATCGCTCGCAAGAAAAGGTACATAGGCCAGCATATCAAGCTACACTGTGTCAAATTTCTTAGATTGATTTTCAACTTAAATACAAAATGATAAGGTTCATATTCAATTGGGAAAATTTGACAGTTTTGGATGGCTTGATGGCGTCTGTACCTAATGCCAACTAGCTTGAAATTTGGCAGGCAGGTATGTTCTTTATAGAAGGCATCCACTACAGGCATACACTATACAGAGATAACGCACGTAAAACCGCAGATACAGCGAGTTTTTTATTTTATTTTTATTAATTTGAATCCATCATACGTATGACTTGACTTGTATATGTATACCTAGGTATTATTACCATGTATCCAAATTATTAGGTGTCATTTCTACACGCATTAATTTTATTTTTCTTAACGTAATGAATCAGTTACATTTTACACTTGGCAAGTTGGCTACAACATTTGTTAAAGGTCCCTGGGGTTATGCGGTACTCGGTAGGGAATGAGGCGGGGAGAGAGGGAGTCGCAAAGGATGGAGGTGAGATCATAGTGGCGAGTGGCCTGGGGAGGCGATCGATATGTACATTGAACATACATACGTATCTATATAAATAACTGTACCTAACTTCTCGCATCTCGCTGTCTGCTCCAGATACTGCGCCAAAACCCTGTCCCCCTCCGACCTCTACCCCACCTTACCTATTCTTTAGCAAAAAGATCAATTTTTAAGCAAAGAGCATCAACCGGAACCTCCCCTGTATTTAATTTCAAAAGTTAGAAAAAATATTTTTCACGGAACACGTATAAAAATGCACAATTTTAATTGTCCTTATTACACATTTACACGTATCAAAACAGCGATCATAATAATTTACCCAGAGGATGTGGTGATGGTGACACAAGCACTTCCATGGTACCATAGCCATTATCTAAATTGGTCGTATGTAGACCACAACGTCATTTAATTTAAATAGTTATAATTTATGACCGTATCTAAACGAACCGAGATTATAAACCTACACACAGCAGCCATTGTTTCTGAAGACATAACAGTTATGACGAAAGCAAATCACTACAAACAATTACATGAACTATCGATACATCAGAACCATAGTGCACTAAGACACAAATAATTGATATTTGTTGCAAAAAAAAAACAGAGATCTGCATTTTATTCGTTTTTAATTGTAATAAGATGTCAAACAAGCATACGCCCGCCAACAACATCAGTAGTACCACCGCAATAGCCTGCAGGTCAAGATATCCAAAACTGACAAATTTTCCCAATTGAATATGAACCTTATAGTTTTGTGTTAAAGTTGAAAATCAATCAAAGAAATTTGACAGATTGTGGTATCTTCATGTGCTGGCCTCTGTACCACTCGCGCGTTGTCATCTTGACACCTCAGTTCTAAGTCTTATATGCCCAGTAATTTTACTGACTAAAGTACCATTTAGCAATATGTTTGAAATCACAAAGCAATATTGTTTTTTTTTTTAATAGAGTATTAGCAGTATCTCCATTCGAATTTATAAATTTTGTTGCTATATCAAGAATACGCAATAGAAATCAAAACAACATTTAATGATTTTTATAGAATCAGGTCAGAATTTTCGAAATCGAGGGGAGAATTATGGAGATCACCTCTGATATTAAACCTTCTTGAATTGAAAATTTCTTGTATTCATTTTTTTTTACTTAAAAATCTTTGCCCCACCCTTGATTTTCAGCATAAACAGACCAAGAATATCTAACTATCTGTTGGCCATACAAATATTTACTCCATGAGTGCAATAACAGCGCTGCGTCCATTTTTACACGACTGCGCGGCGGAAAGAATGGTTGGAAATTATTTTGGTAACCTTTTGCACGCCTAAGTACAGAAATCAGAAAATATTTTATTTACTGAAAAAACTTGAAAGATAAATTAATCGACAATGGATTCTTGCCTTTACTAAATATAAATGTATTGATTTCTGACATTTACGCGAATATTATCCATTGAAATAAAACTACTTTTTACGGATTTTATCGCGTTATATTGATATTATGAATCCCGACGTTTCGGACCCTTTACAGCGTCCATGGTCATGGGTAGACTGAGGTGGTGCGCCGTCTTGATGATATAATTACTGACAGCTACCCTACATTTTAATTGTTACATAATAAATAATAATAAATAAATATTATAAATATTCTTGGACAATTTTACACAGCACCATCTAGTCCCAAACTAAGCAGAGCTTGTAATATAGGTACTAGACAATGGATATAATACTTATATACTTTTTTTGTAAATACATACTTATAACACATAAGAAACACCCAGACAAACACAAATACTCATGTTTTACCCACACAAATATATAGGTGGAGCCGACATTTCCTAGCTGACTGTCTCTTTTAAAGTAACAATATTCAATGATCATGTTTTAATTCTTTAATTATTGACAATCCGATTCATGCAGAACGAGCTCTAGAGAATCTATAACAGGATTTTTGGCCAGCCAAGAATCCACTGCTTGGAATCCTGTGATAGATTCTATTAAATCAAAATCCAGGCCTACAACTGCAAGACCGAAGGATACTGTGAGAACTCTCTCTTAGAACAATCAACGGGTCATAGACTTCAGATATTGATTTACACATTACGGGCGAGTGTTGCAACGGTCATGACAGATCTTCTAAAATCCAAAGTTAACTTAAATCCTATTTATGTGGTACGTATGTACCTTACCAGGATAAAAATAAACATATTCACTAATATCAGCTTAATGAAGGGAATTAATAAAATACAAACATCCTTTGATCATTCTGAGCCATATCATTGTATACAACGTCCGTGTGCAATAAGTACATGAGTTGTAACATGCACCATCTTCAACAGGTGCTGGCGTCAAGATGGAGCACTTCCAAGCGGCGCTGGATCCTCGCAAGCAGGAGCTGCTGGAAGCGCGCTTCCTAGGCGCCAAGGTCAGTTTCTCAACCTGTTTAAATATTGATACTTTAGTCGAGGAGAGTATCGCTCTACCCATATCATTTCCGCTTCATTGACTGTATTTCTTAGATAATGCGTCAGCCATTAAACTTGAACTTGATCCACGAGACGCGTAAATTAATATCATACATAAAGACCAAAAGCTTACTCAAAACGACCACAAAATAATTTGACCTTTCATATTTTACATGATCTTTAATTTATTTTATCTAATCCCTTTCATTCCTAGAGCCCCTGCCCAATAGTGGGATTGCTATAGGTTTCTTCAATCGAGAGTTTTAAATGAGTTGCCGATACCAACTCATTATAAGGTTTAATGAGGTAGATATGGCCATAAATATGGCTACGCGATATTTAATAGAATTATTATTAAATAGGTATATTTAGTAGAAATTTAATGTGGCCTGCGCCTGTGATTGCTATACTCCCAGCAATCTAAAAATAACTTATATAAATTATTTAATAATTATTATTCCCACACTTATTTACGTGCATTTTTATGTTGTTGTTGTTGCCGTCGTCCTAAGGCACCACTGGTGCTCAGGGCCTTCACGATCTGCCGCACTTCACCCTATCCAGCACAGTCTCCTTTAATTGCGCATTTTTAGTGCTTGAACATAATTGGATATACTTTTATATCCAATTATGTTCAAGTGTCGAGCAGTGTTATTGGGTTTTCCTATGAAATCTCAGCAGCTCGGAGTTTGGATTTGTACCCCGTTAAAGGCAATAGGCTCGCCCCCTAATACCTATTCATACCGGCGAACTGTGGGTGTACAATTAGTACACCTCTACCTAACCATTTGGGGTGTAGAGGCGTGATGGTATGTTTATGTTGTTTTATGTAAGTATATGTATATAAATAAAGAGTACATAACTAAACGAATAAACAACAATTACCATTGTTGCGATTAACGCCTACACCCAAGACTACTGAAGATAGCAACTGGGAAGGTGTGTATTATCGGTAGTGTTCCAGTAATCAGAGTGGGTAATCCGTAATAGATAGCATAAGAATAGAAGAAGATTAATATTAGATAATTATGTATAATTATATCAGATGACAGAACTGATAATGATTTTAATTTTAAATGAGATTAGAGAATGGTATTCTATTAAATTGAAACATAAAAGTGTCTCTACGTGGTAGTACTCTCTATGTGTTACTACTACGTCTACTGCGAACACCATACAAAGATCTATTTTTGGTACCAATAAGGGGTTACTTTGTGTTAATACTCGACTTATTCTCAGTGTGAACTCGAAAAAGATCATTTAGCATCGATATATTCCATTGATAAATTAGTAAATTTTAGATATAATTTTGAATTCGTCCGAATCTGAAATAATTTATGGTGACGACAATTTCGTACTTCCACTGGGCGAACATCTCTGATACTGAATAGATGCGGATATTCTAGGTAACCTATTTGGGTTTACGAGATAATAATAGAAGAATGGGATTGTTTAGTCAAGTGGTTCATTGAATTCTATTCTTAGTTTCTTCAAACGAGATTTGTTAGATGAAAATATTTGTTTGCAGTGTCATTTGTCTTGATAGTTTTCATAGCCAGACCCTCAATTTAATTCAGTAATTCAGATCATAAAATTATATAGTCTTAAATAAGATCGGAAAAATAGTACATCGGTCTTCGCAATCTTATAACTATTGCAATAACTATAACTTAAACAAGATAACAGTAAATGAAACTGTCTAGGGACAAAGCTAGTAGTTTTAAGGACAATAATTGTGTGATAATGTATAAGTAAATAACTAAATAGTAACTTTACTGTATCTACTTCATATTACTTATAGTGAACATCTGTGTAAATTCCAGTAGCGAATTGTATAGGAATGTCTTTGTTAAATCAGAAGTGAATGCAATGTTGTTTTCGAAACGATTCTTTTGTTCTCACATTTCCTGCGCTCAGGTTAGGTTCAGTTAGTTGGTTTATCGGTAATAGTAACGCCACATTGTTGTTGTCTACTTGGTTGGTTGGCCGGATTAAATACTTGACTGCTTGCTTGAAATATAATTGTTACTACAACAAGTCATACCTTCTACATAGCCAAATGATAGAAAATTGTTTATTTATTGTAATTAAACGAGTCCTTGTCTAGTCACAATTGTAATTTAAGTAACAAAGACTAAATAATTAAAATTAATTCTAATGAGCGGGGTACATAACGTATTATAATTAAGATACTTAAAAGTTTTTGCAGGTACCACAATCAACTGTTAGCGTAGGTTAAATTTACACGAAAAACAACGTTCCCATATGGCTTTACTTCTTCATGAACTTATGACAATCATTGGAGACATTAAGTAAAGTACTACCCATTTTATTGACGGTCAAACTCGATAATTATTTACTTACACGTACCAAATAAAAGCTTGGATCGACAGCTACTGGGGGAACTGAATACGTTGTAAAGGATTAGACGAAATGAGCCACGTAATGCTATACCTACTATATATAGCTAGCTATACATTTATTTTATATCAGTGCGGCACCAGTCGGCGGCGAGTAGATGTTGACATGCAGCGTAACGATCACGTGATCTCTGATAATGTAGCTCCAGTAGGCATGGCCACCTGCCCCGCAACCGCCGCCGCCGCCCCGCTTTCTGTTCGCCTTCACCGGTCGCCGGCAGCAGCACGTATGTGTGCATTATATCGTCGTCTCGGCCGACCAAGTGATGTTGTAGATATGTAATTCTATTATGTGTCTCGTCTCCGTCCGTTCCCCGCTTACACTTCTCTCCCCTGTTTCATCCTAATGACGCGTCATTTGGCCGAGCTAGGGCATCGGTTTTGTTCGTTGTTTTGTTATATTTGTTATTCAAATGATCTTTGTTATTGATCACGTCTTCTTTGTTGCTCACCGGACAAAATCTGAGTGAGTAATCACTAATTCACTAGATTTACCTATTTATGAGACAATTTGTTGATTTAAATAAATTGTGATGTCGAAGCAATCGGAAAATATGAAGTTCCAACGCGATGTCTATTACTATCAGTTCCTAATAAATATTCATAATCATTGTCTAACAGTGGCAGTCTCGCTTGTCACTGACTGAACAGAATGTACCATTTCGTCATTCAACGACAAAATGGCGGACGAACATAAATAGTTTCTCGACAAATGTAGGTACCGTTGTGTTGTGACTTATCGACCTAAAACCATTTTGTTACCTCACCGGTAATATGATCAATTAAGATTGATTGATCAACTAAGTATACCTAATAATGGTCAAGAAAAATATGTATTTAGTGAAGAGTACTTGTTTAACTATGTCGCCTTGCGTCGTTATGAATTTGTGATTACTGATAAGCTTATCGATTCGAATGCTACGTTACCAACCCGATTCAAAAATTCTGTATAACATAATATTTTACCTGCAATGTATGAATGCATGCCATAAGACGATGTAGGTACCTATTTTAAAAGACAAGCTATGATAGTGGGGAGACGTTTTCTAATAGGCTGGTTTACATTGAGCGCATTGATCGCGTGTTTACAGGTCAGCACAAGGGAGATACTAGTAGAAACTCGACGGACGCCGGAATACAAAACGGTAAGTCGTTTTATGGATAATATTGTAGTAGATTAGATACACATTCACCGCCGCCATGTTTTGGCTGACCAAAAGGAGAATGGGCACTTTTCATAATAATACTATTATACAAAAACTGGTTTTAATGAAAACAACTTTTTCAAGACATTTATGCATATGAAATTATTACTGTATCTAACCTAAACATAAACCCATTGCAGTATTTTAGGTAGGTATTTTAAACCTGCATTTTGTACCTATAGGCTTTGTATATTGGTTACCTTACGGCGGGCGATATCAATGATTTTAATTAGTTTTTATATTTTATCCTCTTTCTTTTTAATACCTCATATCACAGATAAAACGAAGCTGTAAACAAACTTAAAAATGAGGTTCCCAATCCGTCTGTATTGCTTTGTTTGAGAATTAGGCACCATAAAATCTTCTTCTTGAGAAATTTAGGTAATTTCACACGAGACGTTTTTTTAAGATTCTACACCAAAAGGTAAGGAAGGTGTCTCGCTTGTTTTTATCGTTAACTTCTATTGCTATCGAGTTGAAATTTGGCACACTTGTAGAAGTCATTTGCTGGCAGCTATTTCCTGATTTTTTAAGAAATATTTCAGTTCAATGAGCTTGTGTAATAAGTATGTAAAAAAATAATATTGTTTATAAGTTTACCTGGATAGTTCGATATTATTTGAATAATTATAGTTCTTCCGAGTTTGAAAAATGCCCATGCTCCTTTTATGGTTCCAGTTAGTCCTATCATCGCCATTCGCAATCACGTGGGTAGTTTTAAGAACGCTCGCATAACCCAATGCATGATGGTATAAATTATTAATAGAATGCCTATTACGTTTTATACTACATTTAGGAAGTTGGTTACCTTGATATCGATTAGTCTTTCGCCGACAAACATTGGATTTTATTGATTTTATATTATGCTAGTGTTAATGTGCGAAGCACTGAACACGTAATAATACAATTGTTATCATCATGATAACTATTATCATGCTTATGCTTCGAATAGGATTTAGTTTTACGTATACATTATTAGAATGGTTTTGTTATTAGTTTCTTAACTAATATTCATTTGAGAGCTTAGATGCATTTGAACATTATCTATTGTAGCACGCTCAGTTTCTATACATATATCAACAGAGTATAGTGTAAACATATCTATTAATAGCCGTCTTACAAAACAGCGAGACCATTTTCGTATCGTTGGTAGTGCGTCAGCGTATGTATAGAGCGCAGTACGCAGCTAGTTTCCACTCGACTGTCACGGTACACAGTCAATGCGGCAGGTTTTCATGCGTCTGTCACGGTCCCATTATTGTATTGTTCAGGTAGCGAACCATTATTTATGTCTATACTTATTTATAGTTTGTTTATACTTATAACAAAACAAACTATGGACTTACTACCTTATTACGGTTATTAACGTTGTAATATTAGGGTTATTACCTACCTATTTAAATCTGGAAATCACAAATTATGACGTACCAAGTGAGAGTAAAAGAAATGGAGCCGTTAGAACGAGACAATCTCAGCGCAACTCCTTTCTTTTTCTTTGTAAGAATGGATTACAATCAAATATACCCAATAACTAGCTATCTTTAGTAATCGAATGGTTTTTGTTAAGTGATAAGATCGCTGGTTAACCCTCGTTAATCATACCATAAATAAAATTGCACAAAGATATGAGTCGTAGCGACTTGATGATCTTAAATTGTGCCGTAATGTCAATGACACAACAGACAATGTCAGCATAATGTTTGCTCTATAGAAAATATTTTTTTGTGTTACATTAAGTTAGGTGTGTAATACGTGAGAATTGATTACCTAGGATAGTAAAGTACCCACTTCAAGTCACTTTCTATCTAAAGTATTAGATGTTTTTAAATGAATAACGAGAACTCGACGATGCTTAGCTACCTACCTACAAGTCTCAAGACTTGGATCTTAAAAGTAGAAATACGATAAACTTGATAAAGCGAGCAGGGAAGTATGCCGAACTCAGTGTAGGCAAGTCGGGGCCGCGGGGTCACCGACACGCGGCGCCCCCCGCTCCCCTCCTAACCCGCACCGCTCCGCGCTCTATCACTGAACGCTTGAAATGAAATCGCGATTTTCGCACCACTCTTTCTGCCTAATGGGCAATGGGTACCTACTATGGGTAGAGCAGCTATGTTCGCAATTTATCAATGTCTCTTAACTTTTCAGTGTGTGCGTGTGATTTGTACAGGCATGCATGCGGACAGCCTAGTATTGATAATAATATTATCTCCTTACCATTATAATTAGTAATGAGCTAGTTTAGTACAGTATCATTGTTAGAAGTAGATTAATTTTAATCACGATTATACTATTTTTTTCTATTTGTGTCACTTTTAAAAGTTAGTGAAATAGAAGAGAATACATAAGTACCTACTTATGTATTCTCAGTTAATTATTAAATCAAATACATACATATTTATAATTACGAAATTTATCAACGATTATGTTTCATCATGTATTCTTCCAAAATGTAACTTTATTATGCCAATGTCTTAGGTAGTTACACATTGGCACAGCAGAACTAACATTCCATAAGCATAATTATCATAAGCTAACATCAGCTTAGCGTTGCACTTTTTTATTATTTCTCATAATGAACGTTTTTATTTAATCACGACACTTGGATTGGACGATAAATGGCATCTAATATAATTTATTCATCTCGAGTGTGAGGTTGAGGTAGACGGGCAAGTAGAGGTAGGCGACTTGCGGCTTGTCTCGTACAGCAGGCATGCTTATTTCGCACTGAGAGAAAGAGAAGTAGGCACAGCGCAGTGTTCAGTCAGTTGGTTTGCACATTCGACGCGAAGGGAAATTATAACATGGCGCACACGGCCTCGCCCCGCCTCGGCTACAATGTGCCGTCAAACCTCATTCCACCGCTTAGCCGCCCGGTTCCGCAGTTATTTTTACACAGGCCGACCTTTCGCACCGGTCGTCACCGCACTCCAGTATTAACTAAATTTATATTCACGACGCACACACATTTGCAACATTATTCGTATAAACATAAGAATTATTCACAATACTAGCACATAAAACATTTTTCAAATGGTTTCATAATATCTTCGTAATTATCATCGTCGCAAGTTATGTGAGGGAATCGTAAATACGAAGTCAAATGAGACTGGCGTAGAGAGACGTGCGCTCAACTCCACTGCCACGGAGGCAATGAACGCGCGGCGGGGCGGCGCGGCGGGCGGCCCGTCAGCTGAGCGTCACGCCGCGACATTGCAAGGTCCGCCCGTAGGTATTGCCTCGCCTGACCCACTGCGCCGCGCCGCGCCTCGTGCAAAGCTGCCGTGCCATGCTAGCCGACGAGAATGCTGCTTCCCCACCCGTGGTACCCCTATCAAAAGATTAATAATCCAGCGAATAATATTTAGGTAGATAATGGATGAACAAAATATTATTTTAGAAGAGAAAAACAATAAAGTGTCGTCGGTGTATATTCTGACGCATCTAGTTAGACTGGAAACCGATCCCAAAATAGGTAGTTGGGAAAAGACTGACGCGATCGCTAAATAAAAATATGGTGCTGATTCTGGTTTATAAACTAGGTAACTTGGTTTCACTCAAAGATTTAAATGTCTTTGGTTTCACTATACTTGCTCTTTTTAACACGATGATAAAAGTAATGGTAGAAGATGCTAGTTTTCCAGGTGATTTTAGTCGCCATCGAAATATGTATCTATATACGTCTTGATATTTTTACGGAATTTACAATGTAGTAATTGTGCCGTTGTTGTTGTTGTTGACCATTGAAACTGAAAATTAATACTATCCTAATCCCCAGACATTATTAAAAACATACATAACATTATTATTATGCATCAATACAATACAGACGTCTGTGGTCTAGTGGTTCGAGTGTTGGACTGCTGATCACGAGGTCGTGGGATCGATTCCCACTGAACACAAATATTTATGACTGTGGTGTTTGTCTGGGTGTTAAGTATACATATATTTCTAAAAAAAAGTAGGTTATTAGTTTGAGACTAGATAGTGCTGTGTAAAATGTCCCAAAACATATGTATTTATTTAATATAGGTAATTGTAATGTTCTCTAAATAAAACAACTTAGATTTTTTAAATTTTTTCAATGTTTACACGGTTTTTTATGATTTTATATTAGACTAGCGGCCCGTCCTGGCTTCGTACGGGTGGACATAAGATAATCTTTTCTAGCAATAAATATAGCCTATGTTACTCAGGGTGAATGTAGCTTTCCAATGGTGAAAGAATTTTTGAAATCGGCACAGTAGTTTTTGAGTTTATTCATTAAAAACATACACACAAAAATACAAATCTTTCCTCTTTATAATATATATACATACGAACGGACGTCTAGGGAGCTAGCTTGGATTTAATCTTAGGGAATTAGTAACATTATTTTAATTTAATATTGTATAGTTCCCTACATAAGCAAACATGTAGGAAAACCTAACTTAAACTAACCAGCTTTAACCCTGACAGCAATTTTACCCAACTCGTAGATATTACTGTTTTTATATGATATGGAAACTTCTTTTAATCCGTACCTTCTAGCCTTGGAGTAAAAATTCATGTGCCACAAAAAACATAATTATTTCTCGAAACGCAAAATTTTCATAGATATAACACATTTAAGTGAATTCAGCAAATATGTGGGTGTCAGCGCTAGAAACATCGCGACATCGGCACTAGAAATAATCAATATTGCAGCCTCCTGGTTCGAATCTCGTGGCGCCTCGTCTGTGTTGCAAACTTGCGGCTGAAGTTGCGATGCCCTCCCCTTCACACCTCGTGCCCTGCACACCCCTCGGACTAGAAAATTGGGTTAAACAGCACGCGGCTGAACGTCCGCACCGGAAGAGGGGATTTTGGGGTCCGCAGAACTGCGCTTCTACAATGACTGCGGGACAGAGATGTGACTGAGTATTGATTGTCGTTCACATTGAACTCGCAGCCTTCGTTACAGCAGCGCAGCGTTACATACTATTATATCTATCTACATCACAAACTCTACAAAACTCCTTTCAATTCACCATTATTACTAAAGCAAAGTAACAATTTCGTACCAAGCACAATTATTTTATTATTTAATAATATCTATGTATATCAATATTAATTAATTATTCTCAATATTTGAAGTACATACCATACATTCGGCAATGTCTGTTAGTTTTTAATGATATTTTGTTGGCTGTATGAACGTCGAGTATGTTTTAAATTATCATTTAATTAAAAAAATCTTAGTTAAGATTTAAAACGTCACAGATTTGCGTACGGTGGCAGATAGCGTTCTGAAAGTAAACGTCGCGGCGCGTCGACAAAAATTGTTTTGTTAGACGAAATGGGGCTTATTTAACGGACAAAGCCAGCAAAGGAGCTAGCTTACATATCTTATGGTGTTACGTTTAAACAGTGACCGCATCCGTGCAGTTCCTGTAGGAGCTCTCCCTAAGAGATTTGTTCTGTAAAACTGTGACATTCGTACGGTGTCGCGTCGTGTTTCTTCAGACGAAGCCAGTCAATCAATACAAGCCCCTTTCTGCCGAGTGTTATGACTATGAGCCATAGAGATTGGACATATTATGTACATCGATACACTGTAATAAGCAGTTTATGGAAATATCTTCACCAGAAAATTCACAAATTCTGCACCATAAAACTCGTGTTTTGGACGCATATTCTGGCATAAGATTACATAGGCTTAATGCTCAACGCATGATTTGGCCAATCATCCATCACCGATTTGTAGACGGGCCTATATTAATTTCCGAGAACCCTAAATATCTTCAGGATTTATGGTAGGGAATTATGTTCAAACAACTTGTTGTGGAAAGTTGAAAATTAGATTCATAATCACTTCTCTACAAATTTTACATTTAAATAAATAGAATAAATGCAGCATAGAAACGTCTGGAGTTGAAAAAAGTAAAATCTAATAAAACAAGTGACAGGGTGTGATACAATGGGCCGAACGTAGTAACTGAGTGGCAAAAAGAGCGAGGACGGGAGGATGATTGAACCATTACCATACCCTAGATCAGTGGATGAATGGAGGGACCTGGATAAATCTTTACAGCCAAACATTATTACGGAAAACAGATGTTTACATTTAGTATTAGAGTAATATTCTGTAACATACGAGTACAGTATAATTATTATCGTATGACGTTAGTTATACTGTACTGTTATCTGTGTATTGTCAGCAACTTGACACCACGATACGGCGTGGACGATGCGAATCAGTTTTTTATATTAACTTGTCCAAATGTGACTGCAAATTATTCTGATGACATGCATGCAGTTTTAAGACAATCGGCGTAGATCGTGTACGTATATATTTTATTCGTATGTTGCCACGCAAGTTGCCAACTCGCTAACTTTCCATTCGTCTGCTGTAGGTTGGTACGCTAAAAATAGACGCGACAATAAGCATACTGCAAGCAAATCATGCGTTGATTTGCTAATTGAGTAGGATGTTTTAAAATGTTGAATAGTATGGCTTTGTTAGTAGTGTAGCCCAGTTTTCGCTTCAGTTTTCATGAACACTTATTGTTTTTATAGTTAGCGTTGCCTCCTTTTTTTATGAACTTATTCAATGAATAATATTTTTTGTTTCTTATCTGCATAACGTCATAAAAACCTTGTAAGTAAAGTAATCGAGGAAACTTAGACGTGTGCGTTATTATAACTAGAAGCGTAGTCACGTGGTCGTCCCTTATTTTCCTTATCTTTTTGATCCAATCGAAATGCGTTACGTTCGCAGTCCTGCGACTTTTGTTGCTATCTTAATACAGGAGGTGGTCGCTGTGAACGGGAGAGGAGGGGCAAGAGGCACCGATGGGAGTTCATACAGAACGGCAACGTAACCGCGATAATGCTATACTTTATGTCTCTCTCTACTGCCACTGCAATGTTGTGATGTTGACACCCCTATCTTGCAGTCAGGCCAGGCATTTTGTGTTGTTTTTTTTACCTGTATATTTATCAATTCAGGTAGTCTGAATTTGTCTTGTTACGGTATGAATCAGGTCGGAATTTAATGATTCTTATCAAATTATTGCAGTGAATATTAATGTTAAATAATCATTAATGTTGCATAGGTATCTTTCTAGCGTATTGTCGGAGGCACAGATAATAATATGAAGTCATGTACTTTTGAGAGGTTTATCTTTGTCACGTTACTATTATAATGTCATTTAAATAGGTAGTGTTACTTCGATGTACAGTTTCTTAAGAATTATTGAAATGTAACTGCATGTAATTGCCTAGATTGGATCGAATTTAAAATCGACAAATTATCGAAATTTGAGGGTTAGATGAGAGTTTAATAACACATTGAGGGTACAGAGGCCAGCACATCAAGCTACCCCAATCAATCAAATTTCTCTGATAGATTCTCAACTTTAATACAAACGATAAGATTCTTATTCAAATGGGAAAATTTGACAGTTTTGTATAGGTTGACCTGCTGGCGTCTGTACATGAGAATAGTTATTTTGTACCTTTAGGTACAATATAATACAACTATGTAGGTGCAGCTATATAATTACCTATTTTCAACCGACGAAAAACGGAGGTTCTCAATTCGACGTCATCATATTCGAATTATTCGAAAGGGTATACTCTGAAATTAGTCCCATATAAATTCAGAGAAAAAAATCCAACCTTCTTTCGGTCTTTAGGCGTTTCGCACCACGAGCGATTCGAACCACGGTGTGAATCGCCCAAGTACTGTTTTTGAATGGGACCATTCGCACCGTGATAATTAATTATTAATACGCACATTTGAAAAGACAGAAGTGCGTGCCTTTGGTTTGAACTCGAGTCCTTCGACTTGGCAGTCCAATGGTCATACCATTGGGCTGTCACTGCTGCATTAATATTCCAAAAAAATTGGCGCCGACTCCAAATTACTTAGGTATACTTACATTAGTCTAAGAACTTAGTTACGTTTATAATTTTTTTCTTTTCAGTTTTTCGGCGGTTTAATTTTGTGTTAAAAAGTTTTTATTAAGCAAGTGTTTGGGCAACCTTGTAATCGTTTGTCACTGGGAATCGTTGGATGTAGGCGGTAAATAAACGGTCCTTGTGGAAGTCTATGGGGGAGGCCTTTGTTCAACAGAGGTCCTCTAGATTTATGATGAAGCAAGAGTCTTACCCTGTTATTCATAAAAACTTAAAATAGATTTATAGAGCGTTTTAAGTTTTAATGAATAACAGGGTACCATGATGTGAATATTGTCGCGATTACCACTGCCATGAATCTAGAATATGATAAAGGCGTACATAAACAATCCACCTTAAATTACGTCAGTACCTACCTACTATTAATTATTCTGTGGTATATTGGTGTTCACACGTCTTACCAGCTAGGTAATCCTGTTTATTAGAGCCTAAGTTTATTTAGGTATTAATAATCTAAAAATAACAAAACAAAAATCAATTAGGTAGTGAACTAGGTAATGTACCTAGGTACCTACCATTTTGTCCTGTCTCCGAATTAGCTACTTCCTAAGCAGGTGTATTTAAATCTAGTACGGTTCGGAATCTACTTAAAATCTTAGTGTACCTACTATTAACCGACATATTTTTCTGTTGTCTGAAATCTAAATCTAAACAAATAGGTATAGGTACCTACCCGATCTGAATTTAAGTTTGTACCTATCCGATATTGTGGATTTAGGACAACCTGTTACCTATAATATTATGTAGATCAAAAAACGTACAGTACAAATACCTACTTGTCCACTGCTAACATTGCTTTACAAAGTTTATCGCGCTAGGAGCTCGGTTGAATAATATGATATCCACCTACATAGCTCTAACTATAGGTGCGTACATTGAAGTGGATACAAACATGTAGACGTATCTGTGTTTATATGTTGGTACATCGCGGCAGTCGGCACAGACGCCTACGTAACACGTCCAGTAAGCAGTTTGTTGTGGGGCACGAGCGCCGATATCACGTACCTACTCGTTCGGTCGGTGGCACGCCGCCCGCCACACGCCGCTGCCGCCACCGCCACCTCATTGCGGGATTAATCGGTCAACTGGATTTCGTATCCATAGCTTAGACTCAGTTAATTACAAGTGAATTCCTGTTTAATTTGGATTACTTATTATTTAGTCAAATCGTATAGTTTCTCACGCTTGATAGGTTACTTGTTCTGTGCAAAAATTCAATTAGTCAACAACAACACGATCGCAACAGCGGGCTGTTGACCTGTAGCTAGCTCACTGCGAATGCGAGTGAACGGCGAACGCACAACGTTCTTATTTCTTTATTACCGTGTAGGTAGCCAGTAAAATTCATTTTAATTCACTTCATAGTTGTATACTTGAACGCACAACTGCAGGCAGATATTATTTTTCACTGGATATAACAATGCTTTTGGCCTTGTATCCTTGTAAAATGGCGCCTCGCCCGACGTTATTATTATTACATTCGAAGCAAACTTCGTGACGATCTCTACTCTCCTCCCCCCTTGCGCTCCCCGCGGATGCGTATCCGATTGTCGCGACTGGCATTTCGTTTACAACTTGTCAAACTAGTTAGGTTATTTGGACGAAGTGAGAAATAGTAAAATAATTGATATGGACAAATTACCGTACACATAACTTGTAAGTATCAAGGTGGCATTTTGTCCGAAATGAGTGAGAGTAAGAGCAATATCGAATGAACCTGGGCGAGTCATATGTAAAGACGCCATCTTTCTTTACAGATGTCAGCTGGGTCACAAATTCAGATGGCACCACAAACCACTGTCAACACGGGGCAACCTCTACACAGTCAGGACTCCAATATGAGCACAGGTAAATTGTGATTTAGTGATAAAAGTGCAATAATTGTTAGTGATTTGTGATCAGTGCTCTGAGTGTTTACTTCACGCCGGCTCGCCTTCAAAGGTTAACCTTTTCTTAAAAACTTGAGGGACGAACTTGTGTGAAAAACTGTCATCAAACGAAGGATTGTGACGTCATTAATCGTGTATGATGCCGGATAGGAACCGTGAAAGTGCCGTATTTCTTCTCGACAACCGAGACTATTGCGTGCCACAATGCATGACTATAAAAGTGGAGCTAACATAAACCACGTCGGCCTACTGAGCTCCTTGTCAAAAAGTGAGTTAACTTGCTCGTTTTAAGTAATTGACGTGATAATTTTTGTAGAAATACTGTAATGTTTACATATTGACATTATAACTTAGTAATGAAATCAGTATGATAAAGGCACTTGATGAGAACAACACTGATCACATACCTAGTATGACTTACTGTATCATTGAGTTCTATAAAAACAGTTATTTTGGATGATGTACTCCTTCATTTCATACAAAGATTAAAAAACACTGAGTACAAAAACAGTAAACTATAGGATTGTGTCATCAAGATGCTATCCCAGTCTGGTATAACTGATCTACATATAAACGATATCCCCTTACTAATTAACATTGTGTAAGCTGTGCATATTTTTATTAACTCTACACTGTTTAATTTCTTTCATTTAAATGTTATTTTTAGTGAAACAAGACAAGACATTGTGTTACTACACCCAGTCTTTAAAATGTTCTTTTATTTAAATGTCTAATAGTAAGGATGTAAAAATGTATCATGTATACAGTTATGCCAGATTTTGTATTAATATCACTTTATATTGGTTTGCGACTATTGCAGTGTTTAATTAATTATATACTGTCTTAAATAGCTTAGCTTATTTGGGTCCATAATGATTTCATAGCCCAGTCAAGGTATTTCCAATTTCCAATCACATGGAGAATGCAATTATCTTAAGTGTACTTGAAACACTTATGGGGATCTACAATCCAATGTATCCAATATAACTAGTTCTATTTATAGGTACATATTATTGGCTTTTCCTACTTAAACATATAATATCTGCATGTTAGGAATAATCACAATGGAAACTGCTTACAGGGTCATCTCATAGCGATAAAGAAGTTGATGCTTTAACTCCAGAAAAGTCTGCAGCTATGCGAGGCTCTACTACTGCACCAGGCACGGCATTAGTGCCACCAAGTGGAGCCACACCTACTATAGCCATGCCAGAAAGGAAAAGGAAACGGAAAGGTAGATATTGATGTTATATTATATTAAAAATAATTTATTTATAAAATGTTAAAGTTATATACAACTGAATCATTAGCCCAGTTGTGGGCAGTGCAACTGCTACACTTGAGGTCCTGGGTTTGATTCACAGGTTGGGCAAAGTGTTATTGGATATATTATACCCCAGTTATTGCCAATTAAGTGGTGAGTGTATTACACTGTTCACCAATAAACTGTGGGAGAACATTTCATACACCTCTGCCTAATTCTTTGAACTTGACATACATATGTTAAGTTATACAATGTTCTAGTTTTTGGCAGGAACTGAATTTTATTTATTTGTGACCATCACATCATCAGAGGTTTGTTCAGTGAAATTTTAAGTTCTTAAAGTTGTGTGATGTGTGCAAAACCTGCATGAGGTCATGGGCTGTACTCTGACAATAACCTCCACTCTATGAGGAGGCCTGTACCTGGCAGGAGGAATAACACATGAGAGAACATCCTCAGATAATAATAGATAAAGTCTAAACTTCCCAATTATGATGGAGTCGGATTAGAATGTAACTAGAAAATTAAGTTAAATATTGGCTCTTTAAGAGTTTTGATGAATGATGTAATTATTTTCAGGAGAAGAAGGTGTAGGTGGCGGTGGGGGTGGTGGTGGTGGCAAACAGAGGCATAACTCATCAGACAAAAACATTAGGGAATACTTCTCAAAACACCCCTCATCAAGTCCTGTAAGACATGCTGGTGCCAAGTCTCCGTCGCCACAGGGCGCAAATTATCCTATGGTAAATATACCTTAATAATTTATTTATTTCAGATAACATGATCCATAAAATTCAATAATCAATACAAAATAATAATAATTAATTTATGAATTATTACTCACTTATAACTTGACAGTGTGTGAAGTCTGTCAACCCGTATTAAGCCCGTAATAAGTTATATCTTAGCCATAGATCTCTCATTCTGAGGATGTACCCATCAGTGGGCCAGATAATGGGTTGATGATGGAAAAACAAAATTGATTTTATTTTCTTGATCTAAATTAAATTACTGATAAAGTTACATTACAATACAATAACATAATTATGATACTAGCAGCAAACCTATATTATGTTGTAAACTTTAAATTAACTTGGCATATTTTGACCATAACAGGATGCTTTTTATGTTAACTGTATAAAATATTAGAGCTATAATACATATTCTACAAAAGTTAAATTACTATGGGATGTAATTTCAAGTAATTTCCCTGCCTGAGATTGATATTTTCTTTATCTAAGATTATATTAATATTTCTGCATGCACACAAAGAGCGACAATCAACAAATGTATTATGTGTATCACTATATTAGCTTTTACTATTTAATTATTAACGTTTATAACAATTCTTGTATTAGCAGACTGTCATGTGATGACAGAGCTATTTTGAATCTTCCATCACTAATGAGTGTTAATCATAAATATTAAATTAACATATACAGTAGTTTTTACTAATATTATAATCCAGTTTATGTATATTCAGCAGGTACTTATACAAGATGCAAATAATAATAAACGTTTTGTGTTCAGTACCCACCGTCACCGTCGTCGTTACTGCCTTCTGGTGCCGATTTTTTACGTTCGGCATCACAGCAACGACCACACACATCAGTTAAACAGGTACAATGCTCAAAATAATTACTAAAATAATACTATGTTTAAAATAATATGTTTGTTTAATTTTTTGTTTTCACTTTCTGTTTAGGTTCAAACAGAACTGACACTTCAGAGGATACAGGAGTTAGAAACTCAAGCATCTTCTGACTTAGAACTAAGAAATAATAAAATAGATGAATTAACAAGATCTAATGAAGAATTAAAACATCAAGTCCAAGCACAGAGCAAGGTATTCCAGAGATTTATTTACATTTGGTGTGAATTTCTTAATTAATTTTGCAAATTAACAGTGATTGTTATTTCAGGTAATAGAGCAACATAAATCACACATCAATAAATGTATAGAAGTTGTTAAAAAACTGTTAAATGAAAAAAGCACAATTGAGAAGAAAGAGGCTCGGCAGCGGTGCATGCAGAATCGACTGAGGCTTGGCCAGTTTGTGACGCAGCGTGTCGGCGCCACGTTTCAAGAGAATTGGACTGATGGATATGCATTTCAAGAATTAACGAGGTATGTTTGATGACTCATCCATTTTAGATACATTTCCTTGTAATTCGTCAACAACTAATAATTGAATAAGTGCTTTCTGAATAGTAACATAACATAACACATTAAATTGTTTAATATTTCTGTTGTTCCAACAATAATGTGAGAAATATGTATCACAATAAATATAATGTCACTTAATAATTAACATAATATACAAGCAAACCTTTAGTTTTACATTTGTAAAAATGATGATCTTGATAGAGATGTTACTGTTGCATATACTATACTATACCTACTGATTGATGAGTGCTCACAGCTTTCTTCGGTGTTATTAACACTTATAGAAAGTGTTTAAACTAATGAAAAGCAAATCTTTATTCACACAGTATTTTTCCAATTACATAAGTGACACTGCATGTGTGTACTGTCGGGTTAAGCGCCTATATTTTATCTTGCCATAAATTTTTCTAGCACATCATGAAGTTGTAATCTGAACATTTATGTGGACACATTGGGCAATTCCTCTGGAATTAATTCCATTTTGGCCCTGCAGTTGTAGAAGTTTCACTAACATCATTCCACATTTAACAGGCGGCAAGAAGAAATAACGGCAGAAAAAGAAGAAATAGATCGTCAGAAAAAGCTGTTATTCAAAAAGCGGCCGGTGAACAACGAAGGCGGCGGCGGGCGTGGCAAGCGTACGTCGAGCGCGGCGCCCACTACGCCGCAGCCGTCGCCGCTCCACAACGGCACCGACGCGCCCACCTTCCTCAAACCGGATCCGCTGCCCAGCATGACCTATCAGGAGTATTATGAAGCTGATGAAATACTAAAGGTAAATAATTTATCCCTTTATTTGTTCAAAATTTTACTTGTTTGTTTTTAAATGCTTCCTTTGTAACAGTCTCCATTATTTTTTTATGTTTCCGTAACAGACACAAGTTGGGAAATTCCTATTTCTTTCATACCAAGCTATCTGTTATCATAAATAGTCTGTTATGGAAGTATATTTAACTAGAATACCACAGGTACTTGTATACCAAACTGAAAACTGTAATAAAGTATGAAAATATGTACTTGTTTCAATTATAGAAACTAGTATTGTTAAACAATAAGTATTAAAATTTGAAAGTAGCTAAATAGAAGTGAAAACATGATTGCAAACTCTCCAATCACTGGTTTTATATAAAGGCTTAAATTAAATGGACCTATAATTGATAAATTAAATTAATTTGTATTTGTTACAATTAATGTTTAATTCAATGTTTTATTATTTCCTTACAGTTAAGACAGAGTGCACTTAAAAAAGAAGATGCAGATTTGCAGCTAGAAATGGAAAAGCTAGAGAGAGAAAGAAATCTACACATTAGGGAACTGAAGCGGATACACAATGAAGACCAGAGCCGCTTCTCACAACATCCTGTGCTCTCTGACCGGTGAGTTTTATTCAGATTATTTAACATTCCACTCAGCACTGACACACAATGACGGATTGGATAAGGAACTCTAGTAAATGCTGAGCTATGCTTCTACACTGTCTGATATCCAAAATAAAATAAATAAACGAACTGTCCTGTTTGGGACTACATACAATATCTGTGGAGCATGTCATTAAAATAATCTTTAAATTCAATGCATGAATACAAGTGTTATTGCTCTAGAAGTTCTATTCATTATAAAGTCACCAAGCCAAGACGTATAAAAAGATTGAATTCTAAAAGCAATTATTCACACAATATGCTAAGATAAAATATCAAGTAGAGTATGTGATAACGAACGGCGTAACCCTGATCTAATTCAAAACATTCCAAAAAAATACTATACTGTTTTTTGTAACAATGCCTAGAATAATATTGTTGCAGGAGATCTGAAATGATAACATACAAATCATCACGCCTATAGTCCCCGAAGGGTAAGGCAGAGGTGTACAATAATGTATCACCAACAGTTTGCTGGTAGTATTAGGTGCCATGTATAGGGAGAGGTTGCGCCTATTTCCATTAACGAGGCACAAATCCAAACACCGAGCTGCTACTGAAAATTTCAAACAATAACCCAATAACACTGTGCGGCCTGGGAATCGAACCCAGGACTAATCGCGCTTGTGAGATTAACATTAGTTTTTGGTTTTTAAATAGCTTTTGTTTACTGTACCTCATGTATTATCATTAGGATATGATTAATACATGAATGACATTATAAAATTGAATATCCCAGGTATTTGTTGCTGATGTTGCTTGGCAAAGGCGGCTTCAGTGAAGTCCACAAAGCATTTGACCTGCGGGAGCAACGATATACAGCCTGCAAGGTTCACCAACTCAATAAAGACTGGAAGGAAGACAAGAAGGCCAACTATATCAAGTGAGTCTGTGTATGATGGCATATATCCTTATGTCTTACATCAAATTTTATTTATTTGTTTTATAAGTACAATAGAAATGCATATTGGGCCTATTGTGGTTACCATATTGTTGATTATAGTCCCTATCCACCAGCAAGTGAGAGCATCTGAAATTGATGTTATTATAAATAAAACAAAATTCACTATCATCATTGTGAAAATTACTAATTTTAATAATCTTCCAACTGATTGAAATATTGTTTTTCTAGTGTTTAGTGAATTGATAAATATGGGACCTCTCCATACAAAAATTGATTATTTGTATGTTTTTTACAGACATGCGCTGCGGGAGTACAACATTCACAAAGCATTAGACCACCCTCGCATTGTTAAACTATATGACGTATTTGAAATTGACGGCAACTCCTTTTGTACAGTTCTTGAATACTGTAATGGACATGATCTCGATTTTTATCTCAAGCAGGTAAGTAATTATTGTTGATATTTATTAGTTTATTATGTAAGCAGTGATTGCCATTCAAAAAGATTCAGAGATACAAAGTGTAAGAGCGAGGTTTATTACTTGAACAAACTTTTCTGGTTTTATTAAGATTCTTTGGGAGTTGAGTATTAACGAGAGTGGTTTTTGGTTTCAGCACAAGACTATTCCAGAGCGGGAAGCACGCTCAATTGTGATGCAAGTCGTGTCGGCGTTGAAGTATTTGAATGAGATTAAGCCGCCGGTGATCCACTACGATCTAAAGCCTGGCAACATTCTTCTCACCGAGGGCAATGTGTGCGGCGAGATCAAAATCACTGACTTCGGCCTGTCCAAGGTTATGGATGAGGAGAACTACAACCCCGACCACGGAATGGACTTGACAAGCCAGGGAGCGGGCACTTATTGGTAAGTTTGTTTTATATTTTTTTGTGTATAAAAAAAGATTTAAAGACTATTTTACTAACATTTAGCAAACTTGTAATCATTTTACTAGCCGACTTCTGCCGTGAATGACACCCACATAGTATAATGATTGTCGGTACTATGCATGTGTACTGTACATTACAGATTGCTCGAGGTTTACACCTGTTATCAAAACCATTCTGCATGGGCATGTATTATACAAATAACTAAACACGTCTCCTTATTATTTTACAGGTACCTGCCACCCGAATGTTTCGTTGTCGGGAAAAACCCACCAAAGATCAGTAGCAAGGTGGACGTGTGGAGTGTGGGGGTTATCTTCTACCAGTGTTTGTATGGCAAGAAACCATTTGGACACAACCAGAGTCAGGCCACTATACTTGAAGAGAACACGATACTAAAGGCGACCGAGGTGCAGTTTGCGAACAAGCCTACGGTCAGCAACGAGGCTAAGGTGTGTTGGATAAGTTTTTAACTTTTTATTGTAAATATTGGTAATTGATTTAAGGGAAAAGGGGCGATCAAAGAAAAGATGGGTGGTGGATCCAATCATCAATGGACTGTGTGAGTCAAATCATCGACTGAGACTTATTTTTAAATGATTATACAAGAACTTTATCACGGCTTTATTATAGCGACAGATGATGGCACTGCACGTGGATGATAGATCAATTTGTTTAACGTACATGCGAAAATGGTCTTGGTCATTTTGAAATTCTTTAACATCCCCATAGAATACTTCCGAGAAACATCAAACATGTATCTGAAGAATTTCATGCGCGGCCTCCCCCTGATCCTTCATGGCAGCCAAAAATATGTATTAACCATTAGCGGATTGTATTTGCAGAGCTTTATCCGCGCGTGCCTGGCGTACCGCAAGGAGGAGCGCATCGACGTGTTCGGCCTGGCGCGGCACGAGTACCTGCAGCCGCCCATGCCCAAGTCGCGTGGAGCGGGCGGCGCGGGAGGCGCGGGCGGGGCGGGCGCGGCGGGCGGCGGGGCGGCGGCTCCCAGCGCCTTCAGCTCCAACATGTTCGGCGCGGGCTCGTCCTCCTAGCCGCGCCGCCGCCGCCCTCGCCAGCCGGCGGCGCAGTGACTACTGACCACTGACCAGTGTACATATGTTGTGTAGTGCGGGCTGTGCTGTGTGCTGTGTGCTGTGTGCTGGACGATGCCGCGTGGCGGGCGGCGAGGGCCGGCGCGGGCGCCCGTGTCCGGTGTCCGGTGTCCGGTGTCGTTCGACTCTCGTAGACGTACTTTTTAGTTTTGAAACTTTGTCAGTTAATATCCAGAGTTGTAAAATGACTAAATATCATTTACAGATAAATTGTTTAAGATTATGCTTACTGTTGACTGTATTTATTGAGCAGGTGATAAATTGTGATTCTCCATTTGTGAATGGTTTTATCCTTTTATCACTAAAGAGGAATCCTTGGGACTATCCCTTGCATATTATATAAGTTATCCCTATTAAAAAAGTTAAAAATATTATACATGACTTTTATTAAGGGCTGTAAATAATTAAACGTAGTAATAAATAAAAAAATTAAAATGCCCATAAAGATAATTTAGAATAATACTGGCCTACATTGGTGTATACCTGACAAATCTGGAATAAGCAGAATCTTTTCTCAATCTTTGCTCAATTTTGGGATTGTTTGTGTTAATAATAATGGTTTGACTAGCCTGGTGATTATATCCAAAACATAGATGCAGTATTTGGAGTGACATCAGTTCAATACTACGTCTGTAGTCCAAAGAGTATATTATATGACAACCTCTTTGCAATATCACTGTAGAAGTCCTCATCAATCTCATCAATATCCTTATTAGATTCACTGAAAACGGACAACATGTAATCTGCGTATTCGTTTGTGTACATTAACCGCGTTTAAATATATTTTACCCCTGTATTTCCCAAAGGGCTAGGCAGAGGTGTACCAATGTACACCCATGATTCGCCGGTATGTTTAGATGCCATGTAATAGAAGTCAAGCCTATTGTCATCAACCGGGGAAAGTCCAAACTACGAGCTGCTAGGTACTGAAAATTTCATAGAAAAACCCAATTGGAATCGAAATGAGGACTTCTAACGTAGCAGTCGCTGGACCGTCAGACTAACTTCGCAGTTTACATAATTATTAACACGATGCCATTTTGACCAAAGCGACTACAATCATGCTTAGGAAAAAATATTTAGTGGTAAATTGTATGTAGGTATGTGTTTTAGAGAAAGACATTGGAGGTGCACTGAATGCCCCATTGAATGATTTGTAATGTCCAACTTTCTTGCCTGTATGTCGCAGACGACGACGTGTAATATTCTAATGTTATTTTCATGACGTGTATGTATTCAAAAATATAAAAAAATATACCACCACGTCTATACATACATTCCCATAATGGTATACAGTACTGATGATTATATTAAGTGTTTTTTTTATAGTTGTCTAAAGAAACGCACTTTATTGATGTGCGACGGCAGTGACGATAATTGCGATATTACTGACTGCTTCGTTGATCACAAAGCGGGGCTGTTAAGCTTGATGTCCTGGGTTCGACTCCTAGGTCCGACTCCTAGGTCGAAGAGAAGTCTCCTACTGAGAATATTCCAATCGTAAAACCCAATCAATGCCTAACACTGGTTCGCCGCCAGATTTAGAGTAATCAACCAAGATTGTGAGCTCATTTTTTTAGTTATAGGAGGTAATGTTTCCAAGTCGTGTTCGCGAATTACACGGACGGACATAATATCTACGGCTTCGGTCACTAGTTCGTCCGGCGTTGGGTATTGGGTGTAGTGTGGTGGGATATAGCATTGTTATTGGCGTGTAGATACACACGTCGGGCTACACAGTGCGAGAGAAAAGTCGCCAGAAATTGGTTACGTGTCAAAGTTACGTTCACAGACTACAAAGAGATACGTAAAGTTCCTGTGTAAATTAGGTCCTGATGTCGGGAGAATTCAACCGACACATGTGAAGTGAAGCTACTTATATTACAAAGATCCACAGAACGTATGTATTACTAGCTTCTGTCTGCGTGGAAATGTTAGGTACTTTTAATTATCGTTGTAATTTGGCTAATTAACCTTAAATCGATATAAATTACAGCCTAGGTATATGTTATTCTGATATTTGAATAATAATTCTGTAAAGTTTCATCAAAATCCGTTCAGTAGTTCTAGCGTGAAAGAGTAACAAACATCCATCCATCCACCCATCCTCACAAACTTTCACATTTTTAATATTAGTTTAGAAGTACAAAGATCCAACGACTCTTATTTAACGCCCTCTGCTGCGATTAAAACGAACTTCCATAGAGGGCGTTTCTCCAGTTCTGATTATAGTGCCATTACTACCGGTAATTTTTTTTGGCATATCTTTAGGGGCGTTTGTGTCACATTACAACCTGTATTTTAAAGGGCGTTGCCAGGAATTAACTAATAATTTGAATTTTGATATGTTATAAAATATTTTTAAGACGTATGTACATACATACTTATTACATTAGTAAAAGCTGAAGAAACTTACGAACATTCAATTACTGAAACATCCATTTTAAAATTAAGTTTATTGAATGAAGGGTGGCGTTATAATATTTTTTCTTATTTATTTATGTGATGCATAAAAGACATTACAATCGCAATATAAACGTCTTTGAACTAAACATTTGGATCTAGATTGTCACATAATACTATGGTATATACTAGGACATCACAATTACAAAATAATAAAAAGTTCATATACCTAATTCAGAACGAATATAAATAAAACAATATATTATTATTTCACTTATTTATAATAAATTCTGTGAGCTTGCTTAAACACTTTTGTTAACGGGCCTATAGCTCTGCCTCAACTGCTCTATTCAATGGACGCTATTTACTGCGACCTCGTTGACGGAGATTTTAATTAGAGGGAATTTTCAGACTTGCGCCTGACATAACTTTAGTTTAAAATGTTTTTATAAGTGGAACGTTTGTTAGGATAGAGAATCAAAAGCTTTCACAGTGTTTCACCCCGGAATAACTTTTTCAAATATTTAAGTAGTTGAAAGATACAGTTCTATGTTCATTTTCATTCTCCAATTTTATTTTTCAAGAAACTAAAATCTTGAAGAATTTCCTTTAGAAAATTAATTAAAAGCACACAAGAAAAGCTGTAACTTACCAAAACATCACACAAATAATAATCATTCGAAATGTGGGTAGGGTAGTGGGTTGGTTGTAGTGGTTTTGTAATTTCTTTGTGTATCGAGTGATTCAACTGTGATCCCGGATTATTTTGCTGAGGAGGGTGTAAGTTTTTAGCACTTTACCTACGACTGTTTCTTTAGGCCTTTCTTCCTTCGTACTATTTATCTACTAAGTAATTAACATTAATGTTGTTTGTAGGTACTCAACGATTTTGATAATTGCTACCTAACCTATACTATAGTATTGATTTCAGGGGATGCGTGGACGTCCGAAGAAGCCCTAGCTAGTAGTTAGTACTAGTTAGGATCCATCACAGGTTGGCTGACGTTGGTTGGTTGTTTATCTGCTAAACAGATTTCCGAGCGGTTATCATAATTATAAGTATGCATTTCACTGTGGCGTCTCGTGGGGATATGCAGGTATGTTTATCACTCATGTTCGCTTTGAAATAGAAATGTTAATTTCGTAAATGTATTAGGTAGGTACCTAAATGAGTAAGTATCTATAGTAGTAAAATATTATGTTTTAAAATGGATCGATAATGTTTGAAACCTATGTTTGGAAGTGGCTGGAACTGAATTAGCAAAAAATATGTTATAGATTACCTACCTTTAAAAGAGGCATATTCTCCATGGCGCCGACTGCTATTACTAGCCAACGTCTGACATTGGTTCTTTATGTTATAGTGAGCAATTGTAACTGAGTAGGTACAGTTAGCAACGAAAGTCGGTGAACACGATTCAATTTTTTTAACTCTAACATATTTTAGTAGGTATCTAGAAGTTACTGACCCGAGGAGGTACCACGACTTATTTGATTATTATTTATGATAATAACGATTTTTAGGCGCGAGCTCAAGCTTTAGGTACGTATGTTTTTGGTGTAGTGATGTTTTCAACGTTTGGTTGTGTTCAGCGACTCGTTGGTGCCCGTACCTACTTAGCTACTCTATTGATAACCGTTTAGACTTGAATAGTAATGATGTGATTTACTAAAACATACCTACCTAAAAGGTTTTATTTACCGTTAACAAGAAAAGAATTGACCTGGAAAATTCTCTTCAAGAGAAAAAAGTTTTGCATTTACGGCTTCACACGGAGTAGAAAGGGTAGCTTTGTTTTTCCTCCGCATGAATGGTCCTCATGGGAGGGATCCGCAGAGTGGTGGGGCTTACCGCCCCCTGCGGAATAAAATGCTCGTTGCATTTGTGCAACGGTTCTGAAGTGTGGCTTTATTGTGCGAGTTATATGTTGCTAACACTTTGACTGAGTGTGAAAAACAGTTTTATGAAAACATTTTGCTACCATAAAGGATGCTTCCCATTATTTCGCATCCCTTGTTCGTCATCGTCGAGTTAGATACTTTGTTACAACTGGAATTTTAATTACAGTTGGATATGAAAAAAGATTGTTTTGTTTCGAGTTTCCGACAAAATTACTTGCATTACCTACCACATTTTAGCATATATATATTTAATCAGTGTTTTATAATTATACAATGCACCATGTATATTTTGGTACATCACTCCTACCAATAATTACATGTCAAATCAAAATCTTTTGCTTGTTTAAGTAATAAAAACAGTAGGTATTGTACTCGTTCTCAATTATGTTTTTGTACTTAAAATAATAAAGAAAACAATTTAGTCATTAACGAGGGGACAAAGGTTGAATTTCAAATTGTAAAAACTTAAGTCTATATGTTTACTAAGTACGTGCTTAATTTGTTTTCTAAGTTGATTTATAAACTTTTTATGAATTGTAAGTCATTTTATGGCGAGAAATCACTGCTTGTATGTACTTAGAAAAAATCCTACATAGCTATGGACGGGTCTCCTCTTAGAATGAGAATTGGTTAGGTTAGTTTAGTCCACGATGTGGGCCTGGCGGGGGTGTTCAAAATTTTTTTAGTACTACAAAGTACAAAAAAGGGTCAAAGTTAATGAATATAGTCGGTGCGTAAGCACTAGGGTTGCCAACCGTACTATAATATATAGTATTGTTCTGTATTTCGGGTCTGCGTACTATATACTGTTGAAGAAACATATAGTACGCCAAAATACTATATTTTCAACACTAAAATCTAACAAACAAATCTTTTATTTTGTAAGTTTATGGATGTCCTTGCAAGTGTACCTACTCTGTCAAGTTGACAGAGTCAAACGCATGTTTGGTCACATTGGTCTGCTTTATTTTTGATAAGGCATAATAATATGACACTTTTATTTTAGACAAAATATTGTTAAAAAATGCAAGAAGTGCAAATAAATATTTTTCGAAAATGTTTTCCGTAAAATACTATTTTATTTTGAAGTGTACTATATTTTGTATAGCTTCGTCTGAAAAATACTATATTTCGCTGAAGAAATGTTGGCAACCCTAGTGAGCACGGTTATTCTTACTAATCTGGATTTTACGCACACAAAGCGAGATAATTAATTATAAATCAGGTTCTCAGATAAGATAAAAATATTACTTATGTCATTGCCCATAGAAATGTTAATCGTTAATTACGTTAAACATATACAGGTCATAATTAATACATATGAAATTATTTGCAATATAACGGCAAGAAGTAGATGCTGTTAAATTTTATTAAGAAAAGAAATAACTATTTACACTTTTTCGAAAACGAACCTACCGACTTCATCTTACTACCATATAAAATTATTAAAACAGTCTTATATTGAATATTAAAAAAGTTAGGAGAGTAATAGGGATTGCCCCACCGACTTGATAAGCAGAAGAATCGTAACTAGAAACTCCAATTTAGTTTAAAATTATAATACCAAAAGATTCCTTCGAGCCGGATTTGAACCAGCGACCTATGGATACCAGCAATTTTCCTCTACAGTCCACCGCTCTACCAACTGAGCTATCGAAGGCATGCCTTTCTCTTCGAAATTATCAGTCTATTTAAGCAAATGTGTAGTGTTAGGTAATTAAAAAATAATAACAAAAATGATGTTACGTAAATAACTGGTTCATTAAGTTTGTTTTGGGTGGTGTGAATGTAGTTATAAATTGTGTTGGTTTTTTTTTATTTCGAATAACATATATTGTATTGTCACAAACACATAAATTAATGAATTAATACTTAAAATGTATATAGGTACAATAAATTATATTTCGAATAAATGCGTAAGTACATAAATTATAATGATAAGCGAATTCTAAAGCTATATGTACCTATTCTTTAAAATTCTTGTGAAATACAAGTATCACTATCATTTAGAGAATTTCTTCCAGAAGCCTTATACGTATATTAGGTACATGTATCTATATAATCAGAACATTGAACCTGTGCGCAGCCGGAGCGGGTCGCTGGTAAATAACAATAATTATAAAATGTACATAATATGTATAACACCTACTTTCAACAATATTAAAATTATGCAGGGTCATGCTCATGATGAATGTCACTATAGTCATGACTATATGAAGGCAAGTGCGGTGTTCCCCAGGTAGTAGTTGATCTATGAAGATTCTCCGCATCCCAGAAAAGAGGTTTTGTTAATTGTGAATTGCAATCCTTCCTTATTCTCCTTGATCAGTTGACATTTTAGATATATTCTAAAATAGATATTTTTAAGCAATAGAGAAGTCGGTAGCTTCTAATTTAAATCTCTAACTTCTCAGACGAAGTTTGATTCATAGCCGAGCCCGTAGACGAAGAGCCATGGTTCATGTAGGTGGGTGAGGGACAGATTGTGGATAAATTATGCATTAATGCCGGCTCCCAAACATTCTCCACCTAACTAAAAATTCATGAAACACAAGTTGGTACAATTTTCAACCACGCTACAGATCTTTTTTACTGTTTATGTTTATGCTCAGGTATACTCTGCAGTAATCCATCACTGTCATTTGGAATATATACGTTCTGGTACCCATCAATCTATTATAGACAGAATTTTAAGACCGTTGAAGATCCGCAATTCATGTACTGAACGTTCGCTAAAATTGCTCTTTCGGTGTAGATACGTCTTTTGTTAAAGTGCTCCGCGAGGAAACGTTGTGTTGGCAGTGGGGGACTTTGACCCTTATACTCCTAACCCAACTATTCCTCTTTCTTTTACAGGGGTCGGTAACTCGCAAGTGGTACCCCTGGTTTTACAAGCGTCTATAGGCTACGGTAACCGCTTACCATCGTAGGTGGGCCGTATGGTTGTTTGCCACCTTAGTGGTACATATAAAAATAAACGTACAGTCAGCAAAAGAGTTAGCAAACGAAATGTGCATCTTTAAACAAAATAAATAAGCGCTTACAATACCTACGTTTAGAAATATTGCGTGATACATTACATTACACAATCTATATCAGAACACTTTTACCTAACTTTTTGTCGACCGTACCTTACGCGTGTATTCGCCGAACGATTAGGCAGAGGTGCTCGTAATAGGGAGAATTTCATTGAAAAGCCTAGTGTTATTTGGTTTGGCTTGTCCTGGAAAGCTAATGCTTTACCTTTATTCATTAATAATCTGATATCTTGCCTTAGCCTTTTCTGATTATTATTATCTCATTGCGCTTGCTATTTTTTTAGAAAAAGCGACTAACATAAGTAATTCTAAATAAAAAAAAGTTTTAAAGTGCTTTTTTTACACAAACATGTATTCATATTCATATCATTTATTTGCATTCCACAATGTCATATTAGATGGTTTACATATTTGCTTAAAAACTAGAAACAATTATGGACCCTGTAGGGCACAGCAAATTTTTGTACGTAACTTATTAATATTATGTCGACAACGTGGTAAAAATATGTGTCTGATTGCGACAGAAACTTAGCATTTATTTTACATAAATATATGTGTGGCTCTTTAATGTATTTTCTAATCAACGGCTGTAAAAAACTTTCTTATGATCACTTATGATTGAATACTGCTTTTGGCGCATGATTGATCATGTTTATACTAAGTAAAGGCTCTATCGAAACGGGCATCTTACCGATGACGGGATAACATATGTGACCACATTTTACGATGTAATGAGGCATGATAGGTACTACATTAATATTTTGTCTTACTGTAGTTGCAAGTACTAGTCGGTGGTTACCGAATTCATTACGCAAAGGCAAGAGAACGCTTGTCGAATACTGAAGTCTAATTTAAATGGAAGCCGAAGTGGGAATGTTTGTAAGTTCTAATTACGGCGAGGAACTTCAACCGTACAATTACCCCAAGGAAGTACATCGAACAAATAAGGCATTATTTTAATTTACTACGACGTAGCTTCATTTAACGAATCGAATCAACATAGTTATTCCGGAAATTTATGAGTAGCGGAATTGGATTTGTTTACTTTACGCTACAAGGAGAATTTTATAGAAGGAATTCGTTGAGAGCAAAACAAACGTATTAGGAAATAAAGGTGTATGAATGAAATTTCAAGGGATCCTGACAGTTTATTTGACAATCGGGTCGCATGGAATTAGTCGTCCTAGTTTCCTGATTGACTTCGCTGTTAATTGGTCTGTTCCACGAGTCCGCAGCAATTTGCCTGAAAGCGTTTGGCCGGTATTGTGACAAGTTATTGCTCATATCGTAATGAACGTTGGTACCAGTGCGCCCTACGCCAACGAATGATTAACATGCTTGCTAATGGGAATGTTCATCACTCGTTTTATTTAATTAATTAACATCGTGGACAAAATGGTTCATAAGTTGTTGATGATGATAGTATTAAATCCATTTATTTATTATTCAAGCTATTTCAGGGATTAGATGAGAGTAAGGAATAAAGAAGGTAACTACTGATTGATTTAGGGATTCCAAATTTTATTTCATTTCTATTCCGTTTCCGTTGGACTGCCAAACATTCTGTGGAATTCAATGCCGATTGGTTTCCATTTTTTTCTAAAGAAAATGAAACACAGTTTGAAGTGTCTACCGTCGTCTATAAATAAAGAGAACAGCCTTCGTGAATTGGTATTAGTTCGAAAAGTCGTGATGTCAAATTGATGCTCTAAGATCCCCAATAACGGTAAACAGAAAAATCTAAAATGCCTTTCATTTAGGGAGGCATAATTATAAAACGAGAGGTGGTGTTCGCCGGAGGGGATAATTTGCGAGTCCCAGTCCCGAGGCTTTGATGTTCAGCGGCCTTGGACCAGCATGCGGCGAAGCGTGAGCCCGTGCCAGCCGCGGACTCTTCATCCAAGAACTTGACCTTTATACGTGTCGCATTTGTTAAATTAACGTGCCTTTTTTAAAAATATTTCTTTTCCATTTTCGCCACATTAAAACCTACACACATGCTTTGCATTTTTGCTTAAAAAATATTTTCACATCTTCGTGAATTGAAAGCGGATGCAAAACAGAATTATTCACTTTGCAATAATTGTTGCAAAACGGAGGGTATCGTATTTACATTACATTTGTTATTTAAATTTTTCATCTAAACAAGTAGTGCTTTCATTTTTGCATTTTTTCTTCAAAAATCTCTAGTTAGTTCATTTACTCAGTTCACCATCATTATCTTACTACCCAATTACTTGTAGAGATAGGAGCTAATATATTGCACCAGAATTTATTGTAGACTACTGTAGTATAATACTTTGGCCAACTTGCAAGAACACCGCCTTGTAAGTTTTAGTGGTTTAATTATTGTAGTTACTATTCATTCTAAAAGATTTTGTAAGTAGGTATTAAGAAATTGTTAAAATACAATCTTTTCTTCTATTTTATCTAGCTATATAAATATAAATAGTTAATGGGTTTTTACCTACATAATTATAATTGCGTAGGGCTATATTAGAAGAGCCCATCTAACCTGGGCAACCAGCCACAGCATTTATCTTGCGTCTGTATAAAAATAAAAATTGTTTCAAAAAATTTATATTGATCTTTTCAGCACCAGTATTTCTAAACTAAAAAAGTTATGTGCAGTCCGTGCAGAAATTATTTCGAATAGAGCTTGTTTGCGTCATACTTATGTTGCCATGCAGTCTATTATCTAGTAATAATTCAATTTAAATTAGTTTTAGATTGTAATAATGACGACTTGTACCAAATTGGCCTTATTTTGTGAAGCCAAGAAATTACTTATTTGTAAGTTTTCGTAAGATTAAAATAAATAAAGTTTTGTAATTGACAGTCGCAGCCCTTGGTACCGTGCTACTGTAGTATAGTTAGGTGCTACGTAGTTTGCATTATAATGACTTGCGAGTTGTTCCAGAGCTTCATTAGCGCGTGCTAAATACGCATCTCCAAACGATTACGTCACGAAAGCAGGTTGATAATTAGCGACTACTTTTATAACTGCAAAACACATCTGCGTCGTTATTTCATGCAGATTATAAAAGTTTACAAATAACCTAGTATTTCAGAATTTTCCGTCATACAAATAGAACATGTAATCTTACGAGCGAAAAGCTTTTTGTCCGTAATTTTGATTCATTGCATAATAATCCATGTTCTTGATATTTCCAATATACAGCGGGGCTAAAATGGCCATTTTTGATGAATAGCAATAAGATTAAGGACACGGCTACATAATATCCAGTATAAGCCGAGTTCTCATACGAAAAGGTCTAGGTATATTAATATTGTTATTTCACTTTGTCTTTTTTCTTACTAAGGTGGCAAACACAAGCATACGGCCCACCTGGTGGTATGGTAAGCGGTTACCGTAGCCTATAGACGCTTGCAACACCAGAAGTATCACTTGCGCGTTGCCGACCCTGTAAAACGAAAGAGGAATAGTTGGGTTGGCAGTGCAAGGGTCAAAGTCCTCCACTGCCAACACAACGTTTCCTCATGAAGCACTGGCAACCTTGTTCACCGTAAGAAACACAACACAGCTCAAAGCAGTGTTATTTCACTTCTATTTTTTGCAAGGCGGAGGTACTTCCCCAGTCGGGCAGCTCCAATTTGAGTGGAATTACTCCCAATATGCTCTACCTCTCGTAATTACTTTATATTGTTATAAATATGTATATAATATATTTTCGTGTGTCTCTCAAGTTAGTAATTGTAGTTTTTACCGGGTGTGGCAGAAAATCAGCGCCACGTTTTCCAAGCGAGGCATTTATGCTGAGTCGTAACCTTTCACTGCCGCAGAAATATTTTAACTTCACTGTATTATTTACGGTTTTAACTATAGAACAGTGAATAAATGTGTTCTTTATTTCTGATTCAGTCCATTTTAGCTACCCAGGTCTGTTTTACTGACCTCGAAAATTTACTGGTCGCGTGCATAAGGCTGAAACCCCCGACCTTACACTTCCAATGTCAATGTTATCTGATCCGCCTCTATAATGTTTATGAGCTTTGGGCGTAGCAGCATTTACTTAAAACTGTGTGTTTTCCTATTAATAGGTTTCTCCGACACACAGAAACAGGAAATGAATTCCATGATAGTTTGCTAAGCTTTTCCAAATATTATTTTGTTAGTAATATGCAGACATCTAAAAAGGTGAGTTTGAGCGAAATTTCCGTTGATTTCTGTTAAACGTTTAGATAAGCTGGAACAAGAACAACATAGACTTGAGATCTCTGAGTAAATAGATTGGAATTACAAATTGATTTCTTTAAATTCAGTGGGTGGATATTGATATACCTAATACTCGCTCCTGATGACGTAGCATCTTGTTGCTGAAAACAATATAAATTAGGTGCTTATAGGGTTCTATTCAAACCAATTAAGAAAGTTTCACATTGATCACCTTCCAAAAAACCAAGTCAATAAATAAGATACCTATATAAATTATCCTCGTTCACACCCCAAAATGTCAGGTCAGCTACCTTTTATTACACGCGAAACAAGGTCGGCGTCCAGTGTTCACTCTGTATGTTTAATGAATTTTGTGCCAATATTCGGGGCAACCTTCCTCAATCGTCTTGTTGTTATTTGAGCTAGTGGCCTCGGCATCGATCGTGTGCACTGTGCACTCGTGTGGCGTAGTGGATTATCTACACCTTGCTACAAATCCGCTAATGTATCTTTTAGTAACGTTGTTGTTGAGCTTTTAACACTGTAAAATGATTCAGTTTGTTCATTATTTCATCAATATCGTCTTCATTTTCCCATAGGATCCAATTAAAAGATAATTTGAGAATGGTAATAAGTAGGTACTTAAAAAATTTTAACGCAGTGATTGCCTAGAGATAATTGTGACCATTGAACTGCTAAGTCAAAGAAAGTCTCTTATTCCAATCTAAGGCACCCACTTCTGACTTTTCGAAATCATATTACGAGAATCATTAATTATCACGCGTTTTAACGGTGAAGGAAAACATGGTAAGCTTACCATAACCTGGTTGGACTTGGAACTAAGCCAGCGTGGTGAGTCCACCACGCTGGCTATATAGTCTAGTAAGCTATATAGTCATATAGCTTAACTGTTTTCTTGTGTTAGACTAGTGTTTGAAATCAAAATTATTCCTAGACAGACAGGAGAGAAAAGGCACCGTTCCATTTTCTAAAGAAAACACTAGTAATATTGTCTTGTGGTATGGGGCTGCAGGCCTGCAGCGCTGTCCGCGATACGAACATACCCTCGCTGAGACCTAAAGAAAACAACACAGGTAGTTAATTTACAACGTACTCTTACGTAGCATTGTTTGGAGTGATACCTGCACTAACATAGTTTGTAAGCTTATTTCTTCTAACCAAATTATTTAAGTATGACATTTTTTATTCTTACCTTTTCTGCCTGGCCTACTTGTCACTGGGGTGTATGGTATCGATTCGGAGAACGATTCACCGGATTTCCAATAAAACTCCGCTCGATCGAATCTCCGACGGCGTGCGGCGGCGACAAAATGACTTGCAAGTTGGCAGTGATGTAAGTAGGTACGAGGAACCTGAAAAATAAAACTGTATTATATATTATGCTATATAATTATTTATACAATAATTATATATCTAATAAGTATAGCACAACACTTACCTTTTTGCAATATTAATTAATTAGTGAAATAGTGCGTCTCTTTTAACAATATCTCCAGTAATATAATTTATTTTTTGACGAAAATATCTGTCCCGATCGGCTGCATACAGCGTAATGAATGAAGATGATTCATAATCACAAATAAATTATAACGCGTCGACTGTATCGGCCTAGCTCGCTAGGAAACAGGTTTCTTTGAGAGGCAAATCGAGTCGAGCAACTTAGATAGTATACCTACTCATTTCGATAATAAATATTTATTCATGTCAATATATATGAATATTATTATTGTATTCTGAGTGTAGTTGACACTTATGAACATAATATTATTCTTTTAATTTGTTCATATTATTTACCAACATGAACTATACAATATATATATATACATATAAATAAATACCTACTGTTATTGTATGCTGGTTTGCATCCGTGACACATAATTTTAAAGGTCCAGTTGAAAACCAGCGCCAGGCAGCTCACCAGCGGTCTGGCATTTAGCTGAACTGGAGCCTATTTGACGCAGTCGTGGGGCACACATTTTTTTTTTTATCCTTATTTTATTTGTTTTGCCATCATGTTTTTTAATATTTTGTGTGCATTGTCCAAGACTGTATCAATAAATATTTTTCTTTCTTTCTTTCTTTCTTTCTTTATTTGTGAGTACATTGATTAATTGATTTAATGACTTTGTTATTGTAAGTAAACAACATTTATTGTAAGTACATTTCGGTCCATACGGTGCTGTTTCTATTGAATATTTCTTACTTAAGTAGTAAAATTATTCCATTGACATACCTATATACCTTTTTAATTAAGTAAGGATCAACGTTAGACATTAAATGTTCACCGTCATTTCTTGAATTTAAATTGATAAATTTGGAAATGTAAGTTTCGCTGTATTCAATTTATTTTTCAGGCTGTCCAATAAATTGTTTAAAAGAGGTTGCAAATTGCTAGACCTACGATTTATCAATGCAATTTCGATATTTCAACAGCGCCAAATGTTCCTTTTATTCTTTTAATAAAATAAAGAGCAATTGAAAACCCAGTCTGGTATAAATCATAGATTCTTTGATATATTTTTCTGAGACGTGACACTTGCAGAAGTTGCACAGACGACTGTGTAATTTATTGCCTTAGGCTATAGTTATAAACATAACATACCATACCGGGTGTAATAATGTACATCATCACTTCGATCGATATTTTTAGATCCAATGTAATAGTTAATAGGGGGCGAGCTTATTGCCATTAACCACGCACAAATCTAAACTCCGAGCTGCTACTGAGAATTCCATAGAAAAACTCAATAAGACTAATCGATCTGGGAATCGAACACAGACTTCGCACGCCGCCGCCGTCGAGAAAATCTTTCAGACGTACAGGTTTCCTCACAATGTTTTCCTTCACCGTTTATGGGAGTGATACTTAATTATTAATACGCACACTCCAGAACATTAACGACCTTAAATGCGAAAACTTAAGATTCTAAATAGGTACTTAGTCACAACTTTTAAACAGCATTTACTTCACAAAATCTGTAACGAATGGCTGGCTATCAATCCTAATGGAACAAAAGTAGGAAAACACTGATTGCAGTAGAACTGTCGGTTAACGATCGCCAATAAAACTCAGAGAGAATAGAGCTTTCCGAAGGGCGGACGGAGCAGGATTAGCAATTAGGAGGGTCGCGAACGTATGTGAAGCTATTTCTCGAGGATCGAAGGGACATGGACACGAAACGGCTTATTCTGAAAACGAATGAAGTTTGATATGATTATACTTAGGTACTTGTATATAAAGTTTAGTACATTTTAAACATACCATTACGCCTGTAATGTAGGCAGAGATATACTAAAGTACACATACGCCTGTTGGTTTAGGTCCCATACAAAACGATGTTATTGCCATTCGATCTCCAATCGGGATCCAAACTTCAAACTGCTACTGACAATTTCATAGAAAAACTCAATACTTAATATTGCTCGACCTGGGAATCGAACTCAAGATCTTTAGCATAGCAGTTGCGCTTACGTCACTATAGTTAATAAGAAAAGTACCTACGTTAACATTTTACTAGTTTAACAAAAACATACAAACGAATTGATAACCTTTTAAAAAGTAAATAATAATAATAAATATTTTATTGATACAAAAAAGGATATATTTTACCCCAGAAAAATGTGGGAGTATCCCGGAAAACCCGAAAAACTAATATCTTACGGGATTTGAATGACATTTCATACACAGATAGTATGTGACTGGGAATTACAAATAGGATATATTTTACCCCAGAAAAATGTGGGAATATCCCGGAAATCCGGAAAAACGAATAGCTTACGAGATTTGAATGAAATTTCATACACACATAGTATGTGACCGGGAATAACAAATAGTGTATATTTTACCCCAGAAAAATGTGGGAATATCCCGGAAATCCCGAAAAACTAATATCTTACGGGATTTGAATGAAATTTCATACACACATAGTATGTGACCGGGAATAATAAATAGGATATATTTTACCCCAGAAAAATGTGGGAATATCCCGGAAATCCCGAAAAACTAATATCTTACGGGATTTGAATGAAATTTCATACACACATAGTATGTGACTGGGAATAATAAATAGGATATATTTTACCCCAGAAAATGTGGGAATATCCCGGAAATCCCGAAAAACTAATAGCTTACGGGATTTGAATGAAATTTCATACACCCATAGTAAGTGACCGGGAATAACAAATAGAATATATTTTACCCCAAAATTATGTGAGAATTCCCAGAAAACTTATGTAGGAGACCTACTTACGGGATTTAAATGAAATGTTGGTACTAATAGTTTGTGATTGGCGCTGGCATATTGAATACTTCTTTTTTCGGAACAAAGCGGGAATTTCCCTAATATTGAGTACTTCTTATCCCATGAATAAAATCCGACAACAATTGTGTCTAGGCGTACGAAGTCGCGGGTAAAAGCTAGTATAGGTATAAGGCCGTCGCGGAACATGTATTACAAGTTTTGTATTTACTAATAAAAGTCATTCTGCAGTACAAACTACTTAGTTTTGGGACTAGATGGCGCTGTATATTTAAATTTATTATCGTCCCACTGCAGGGTAAAGGCGGTTCTACCCTCCTTTTACTCCTCTTGGTTAAAGTTAAAGCTTTCAGCGGCCAATCCAATCCAAATTCCAATAAAGGTCAAAGTCGACAGTCATCTTCATCTGGGCCTGCCGGAACGTTTAACCTAAGTAACCTAATTGGGTTTTCAAAATTGCGTAGTGGAACGTAGTTGGCATAAAGCTACGTAAGCATTACTATAAAAAGTTTTAGTGTACATACTCATTCCCAATGACTAAAATAACGAGTCCTGTCAGGAGGTAATACGAACGGGTATAATGGTATAATATGTAAAGCAATCAATACCACTTGCACAGCACTCTTATAATTAAAATTAAACAATGGTAAATTAATTACTAGCCCCATGAAACGGGTAATGAGCTGCACTAACGCATCAGCACGTGTTAGTAAACAGTTTGTTTATGCAAATTGAGATCGCCGAATGAGTGCTCCACCGGCATAATGTGTGCGGTACTCCGAACTAATAATGATTTAATACTTGGAATATGATGTATTGTCCACTACAAATCGCTATACAACATTAAAGAAACCGTGATCCTCAAGAGGATAGAAAAACAATTGTTTTGATTGTATGTGTTAATTGGATCTTTGATAGAATAATTTCGCCATGTAACCATACAGGAGTTTTATAATAACACAAGCTGTCAAAGTATCTACCCGCGGTAATCTCGTTTTTAGAAATCCCGCGGCAATTTCCCAAAATCTTGCCTTAGTGCAAACTGTCATCATGAATAAGAACTTCCCGTAAAATAGTCATGCTCCAGGTGGTGTTAGTTTTATTAATTGTAGAAGATAATAAATTTATAGTTATGACCCGAGCAAATGAATTGACGTATTATTAAATAAAACCTACATTGACGTCGTATATGTTTAGGTACTAGACGAGACACGCAATAATCATGTCGTCCATGCAAGGGAAACCCCTGAGTGGATTAACATGACATGGCAACACATTATGTCTAAACAATGCGCTTAGCTCGCAGGACTAAAGAGACTATATTATAAGCCAGGAGCGGGACCTCATTGTGTCTCCCAAAGGCTCCGGTAACACTTAATGGATTCTTGACACGCTCCAGCTCTCTGAGACACTGGACAGATAACCATTGTTTGCCATATTTGTGGGAACGCAACATTGTTTCGCTCTCAACAGGGCAGAGGTGAAATTATTAACGCGGTAATTATGTTGTCGATCGATCACCTATAAGGTGCCTATAAATTATTGTCACACGCTGCGACCAAAGGTGCATTGATTGTAAGTTATGACGTCAACTCGCTTAAATTTGTCGTTTTATGCGATAGTTGTGAATTTTTCACAATTTGATATCATAATATCGTCGGTTAAACAGTAAGCTTTGATAGGATCCAAACAGAGTTAATAGGGTTATAGAGTGGACACTGTGCACATTTTCATACAAAAGTATTGATCTCGACTTGATTTGTTTTCTCTCTGTCAGGCTGACAGAGACAGCGATTTAAAAAAAGTAAGTAATTAATAGATTCCAATTTTCTTCTTAATGTTTCGTCTATCGTGATATTTAGATGCCTTTGATAGGACCACATCGTGACAGCTCTTTGAAGACACCTAACTAACATCATATAACTACCTACCTAAGTAAAAAAAAATGTTGTAGTGTTTATTTTTGAAGCAAATATCAATGTTAACATATAATAAGTACCTAAGTGTCAAATATGTTTTTAATGATATCTCCACAACGAAGAATCTGCTGCATTGTTGCTGGAAAGTTGCTAATTTATCATAATAATAAAACTGCAACCAAATCCGGGTTGAATTGCGGGACTCTGCTTGGGCTAGTTTGATTTAAAAATTGCAACGGGGCGTAAAGGAAAATGTGCCTCGGTACGATTCTAACTGGAAATCGCTTAGCAAGGATACCTATAGGCGTTGCAGTTCTGCCGGACAGAGTACGTGCCGAGGATATCCGGCTGGATAGTGCGGTGTACGTCCTGCGAAGTTCAGTAGGGCAACCAACGCAGTTTGAAACTAAAAGGTTTTATTAAAAATCAATTAACGTTTTCATAAAGTACTTATATAAAAATAAGATTTCTTATTTTCTATTTTCCATTAATTTATCAAATAAACCCAATAATTTTGCAAATATCTTCTTGTAATCCGCAATAAAGGTACCCATTTTAATGTTTATGATTTCCCCTTTGAATATAAAAATGGGAAAATCACAAGGCACTGGGGAATAAGAAGATTTACTGAAACACTACATCACCAATTTACCGAACTTGAAGACATCCTTGACATACACATATGTAGTATATATTTATGTACTACTACTATAGATACTATATACTTTTTATGATACTTTAAGTACGCAAAACACTTCCATCTATCAAAAGTATTTAGTGCTTGCACGTGCAGCCTTCTGGAAACAAATAAACATAACTTACATAAACCATCAAAACTTTAAACCTCTACAAAATTTTTTTTTTTGATATTTATTTTTATAAATAGGTAGATCTTTTAAAGACATTTACAAGTCAATATTAAATCAATACTAGATGGCATTTCCTAGCTGACGACCTCTGAGAAGAAACGCTGAAACAAACTCAGAGAATCATGGTCTCTTATAAAGTCCAGACAGTAACAGATTTTATTTACTGTGGTCTGTAAATACATATATTTTGAAATGCAGAGAGCACTATTTCAGTTGAAGCGTAGGCTGGGATAACAGGCACGGTGCAGGCTTCCGCCAAGGTCGATATCGCTACTTCCTGCGAGCTCGGAGCAGTTGGAGCTAGCTATTTCGTTACCTGCTATGCTAACGTGCGCTTCTCGACATAATTATACTGTCGATGAAATAATATCGAGAAACGAGAAATGCGACGACAAAAATATGTGTCACAGGATGGATGACGTGTGCATATGGAGAAATAATTTGTTGTATTTGTAAATGTGTTGTGCGCATTTCGTAATAAATAATTAATGTGATAAAAAAAACAGTGATAGCCTAGTTGTATGACCATTGGAATGGCAAGTCAAAAGTCTCGAGTTTAAACACAAGGCACACACCTCTGACTTTTCGAAAAATTTGCGTATTAATAATCAATTATCACTGGCTTCAACGGTGAAGGAAAACATCGTGAGGAAACCTGCTTGCCTGAGATATTTTTTTTGTTGCCAACCAGCATTAGGCCAGCGTGGTGGACTATAGCCTAATCCCTTTAATCCTGAGAGGAGACCCGTGCCCAGCAGTGGGACAGTATATGGGTTGATGTAAACATAAATTTGTAAAATATTTGTGGGATATTAAAATTATATGGGTAGGTATCTTGACAAATATTTTAGTGTCATTATGTGCTAAGCGTTCGAAAATGTCCCTTAGTAAGTTACATAATTACACCGTTTTTGACTGTAGGGTACCATTCCATTTTAACCACCAGGTTAAACTATGATTAGTTGATACTAAAAGTTTGAAGTCCTCGCTAACGTTACCATGGGACTAACAGCTGTTGTGCTGAACCAAGAGGTTTTCCTGGATGCTTTTTGTAGTTTTTTCCTTAGACATTTTTAATTATTTATAGACCATTTCGAGCAGATTTTATTCATGAGGTAAAAGTCTTTGGGATGAGTCAGGGTTACATTATTAAAATCTTTGTTTGGCGAAATCCCCACTTATTTATGTAATAAGCAATTTCCCTTTCACGTGCTATTGTAAATTAAAATGGGATCAATAAATGTATCGTGACAAATGTGTGCTTCCTGCGATAATGTAGCACATAAATTCAAAATTATCGACATGAATATGGAATAGATCTTTTTTAATACAGTGGCTTAACCAAACAAGGTAGGATACAAAAATTTCTAGAACGAAGTATCAATTTTTTTTATGCCTAAGAGGATAAACGATGTCGGAATATACAAATGCAGGAAATAGATGACGATGTGACGCCGAACCTTTCCAGGTCGTTCGGAGAGGTCGTCTAAGGAATAATGCATTAGGAAGATTTATACGTTCATTAGCATTCGTGCAGGTACGCCGTCAATGTCATACGATAATCTGTGTTGCCTCTTACATCTACTAGTGCCTGAGACCCGAGAACCGAGAGCACGGGGCATGAGATGTGCATCGAATACCTCCCATTCAATGTGGAGGCTGAACTTTGACCTTAATATGCGAGTATTAAGATCGAATAGACGGGTAAAGAAAATAAGAAATAATGATTCTGCTACTATGGGTGCTCTCTAAAGATATTTAAATGTAGGAGTGATAGACGGGAGACACGAATTAAATTGAAATCTACTACTTCTATTCATAGATAAAAAACAAGTCTCTAGTCTCTAGTGTCCTACGCCAGTCTTACAAAGAAAGAAATCAAATCAGGATCAAAGTTTTTATATGAAAATAATCCTAATGTTCGATTTACGAGTAGGTATTTATTTACTTAAGGATCTCTGACAAAGGATATACACAAAAAGATATTAGTAATAAGTCAGATATATTATAAGGCCAGTGTACTCCTTCAATGATGAGAGACCACAGCATGCGTTTACTTAACTCTTAAAAAATGCATTCGTTAGTATTTTAGGCAGTCGATTGTTAATTATAATGACGGCAATCAGCATTCAGTCAGTAACGTTAGTTGCGGACGGATATAGCGATCGGCCCGCACCGATAGTATTGCCCTCGAGGCTGGTACACTGCTCACTGATATTTATGGACCAATTTGCCATTGTCAATGTTTGCATTCCATTAACATACGGAAAAGTGTATGTGGACAAACAATTTCGTATTTGCCTCCAAGTCTCCTGTCAAGAGAATATAGGACTGCGTTGTCTGAGAAATGAAGAGATTCTGTCTGAAATATTAAGTACCTTGTTATAATATTTCCACAAATAAACGATGTTACATCAGAAAATTGTACATTTTTCATGCCATAACTCGGGAAATTGGGACGACAAATTTTCGACGCCGGATCCTAACAAATTCGATTTATCTGAGTCGACGTTACTCGTGCCTGGCTTCGAAGCAATATCAATTTGTGACCAATAAACTAAAGATTGCATGTGTTCTTAATGTAGGATGACGAGGATTTCTACAATATTGAAGCAACATCTGTTTTGTCTTGATAGGAAAGTTGACGTAAAATATTCTCGGGTAATAAAATTGTACGACAGAATCTTGGAAAGCTTGAAGTTGTCTAAACAAAAGTTTTATAATATTAAAGTATAAACATAATTCAGATAAAACTCATTTTTCTAAATCTTCCACACAGCTTGTATATATGTACTTAATACGATGAAATAAAGAACCAGACATCTTATATTAAGTTAAGATGTACTTGAATACCACTACCGTCGCCTTGCGCAATGCTTTTAGATTTTACAAATATCTATAGAGTGGACTTTGATGAACTGCATCAATAAATATGAAGCCATGACGGGTTGAGTTACATTGTAGCTGTGATAGAAATAATATGCCTTTGATAACTGCTTGATGACAAGTGTGGCTTTCTTTGTTTTGTACAAAGGTTTTGCCGATGTACCCCACTAGCACTAACTAGCTAGTGGTGCCCCGCGGAATCACCCTCCGTTTATTTTCTTTTTTTTTATTATCAATAATAGGGTCCGGTAGTTCTGATAGTTCCTGGCCAAAAACATTTTAAATATTTGTGAATTGTATACTCTTAGAAGGTTTGTCAATGTGACATGTCCGGTTTTAATGGTCATGTCCTCAGACCGTGCCTTCTTGAGATTACGAGTCAGAACAAAAAAGAGACAAACGAATTCTTCAGCATTTTTACTGATGTACTTAAGTAATAGGCAGAAAATTCAGTTGTATTCTTTTTGAAATATTTTCTATTCCAAATGAAGTTCCATCATAAATTCATGAAGCATATCTAAAAATACGCGAACTCGTTAATGCGGTGTCCTTTGTTGGTGCAGATAGTAAATGTCAGCAAAAGCAAAAACTAGAGTGTGGAGCGTCGAGGTTCGTTATGTGAGTACGTGAGGTCTCGCTAAATTGCTATCCGTGTGCACTGACTTTGCTTCGATGGCGTTATAATATTATACTCCATGAAACCAGGGCAGAATTAAGCCATGTAGGGCCCCTACAAATATTATTAAGGATTGTCAATTTGATAATATCTTAAAAAGCGTGGGGTGCTTTTTAAGATATTATCAAAATGATAATCCTTCTACTCATATCTGTCAATAAAATATTTATAACTATTGACACCATGCACCCCATGCTTTTTTTACAATAAAATATTTTTTTTTAAATACACTATTCTTAATTCAAATTTCCATTTTTTGGTTTAATTTTCTGTAAAAACGTGTTAAGGTTAATCCGGCTCTGCATGAAATGAATTATATTTCAGTGTTGCGAAAGTCTTTGATGTTTGTGTTTCTTTTTTTATCCAAAAGTCAATGGATAGATGGACGCAGAAGGGATAGCATCAAGTTTTATATTCCCCGAAGGGTTAGGGTGGTATTATTAGGTGTAAAGTTCACTCACAATTCGCCGGTATGTTTCTGGTCCCATGTAGGGCGAGCCTATTGCCACAAATCTAAATAGACCTGCTACTGAGAATTATTTTTATGGACCATCATCATCATCATATCAGCCTATTGCCGTCCACTGCTGAAAGTAGGCCTCCAACAAAGAGCGCCCACCATCCCGTTCTTGGGCAGCTCGCATCCTTCCGCTGCCAACTACGTTCTTCAAATCGTCCGTCAGGGCGTCCCACACCACGGTTTCCGTTTTTATGGGTACTTAAACTACATAGATAATAAAGCAAAAAGTTTAGTATCTGTGATTTCGACTTCAACTATAATAAATAGTAAAACATAATACCTAGGTCTATGTTTGACTTAAACGTTGTAGGTAAGAAACATTTCTCAATGTCTTTTCACCACAATTTGCTTGTTATCGTTACCTTTATCTTAATCATTACAGGAATTTTGATACGTCATTCGCCACCATGAAGTACATCGGCTGAAGGACGCTGAAGAAGGTTTAGCTTTATAAATTATTGCTTTGCGGCAAAGGGGAACTGACGCAAGGTAAGCTTGCGAGGCTATTACCTTCAGAGGAGCCGCTTTGATAGCAAAATAATTTGTATTACTGCTGCTAAGTTTTCCACAAAGGGGGAGCAACGGCCTCACTGACGTCTATACGGTCTATTTACGTCCAATATTGAATGGTAGCTGTCAAATAGGAGATTAGCAGACATATGCAACGCACTTGTATCTGATATATTGCACGTTGCTCAGTGCACAACACTTCAGCTTATTGCGCTCGCAACAGTAATATTGTTTGTATTCGTTGACCCGCTTATGTAAATTGAAAGCAATTGTGGCGAAATGAGGGAAATTAACGATATGTTCCATTAAATTATACATATACGACATAAATGGACATAGTTGGTGACGAAACACTGCGTGGGAGTCAACATTAATGCGATTATAATGTCTTCTCGCCTTTTCCTTGATTCGGCCTTGTCTGGACAAAATAAATGGGGGGAAAGGATGAAATATTTTAATGCTCATATTTTCTGACATATCTATGAGTGAACAGGGCCCATTTTAACAAACAGATAAAATTATTACAGACATACAGACAGAATTCTTAAAGATCACATATTTGGGTTTGGTGACTTTTATATAGTCTGTCTGTTTTTTTAATCATCTTCAAAGTACAGACACAGCCTTTTTACAGTTTTATAATGGTATAGATTATTATAAATGCCAAAGCAACTGATTGCCGTTTACCTTTTCAAGCCTAAGTCGCAGAATAGATCTAAATAAAATTGGTTTAAAATGTATAGTAATAGTCTTCTGGAGTTGCGAGTGAAATCGTGGGCAATAACTAGTGATCTTATAAATATTGCTTATAAAAGAAAGAGCACTTTCGGTTTCAACTGTTTTTTATAAAATCTACAATACGTAACTATCACTTTATCCTATTTTCACCTTATAAATTAACAAAAATAATACAGTACACCCATTTACATAGGATAAAAAACCAGTACCTACATACGATGGCAAAGATTAGTTTAATAAAAGAAGTTGGTCATAGCCCAGACAGGGTGTCTGGTTCGTGACCCATTTTCTCATTATTAACTTTTTCTATGTCAGACAAATTGCAATAGCCAAAACAAGAAGTAGTATTAGATTGTAATAGAGGTAGCTCTTCTTGTACAATTCCCTTTCTTATAAAATTTGTATAAACATGTCTTGTCAAATTTAAAAAAAATATAGATTTATTATGTAGTAAACATAATAAATCTATAATTGGTGATTAAAATTTACTAGTTACACTACTATTAGTTAAATAATATACGGCACCATTGTTACTTATGCCATATAAATAATCATACTAACTAATATTATAATTATAAATGTAAATGTTTGGATGTTTGTTTGTTTGTTTATTTGTTCCTCAATCACGCAAAAACGGCTGAACCGATTTGCATGAAATTTGGTACCCTTATAGTATGTAACCGGGAACAAAATATAGGCTACTTTTTATCCCGGAAAAATGACGGAATATCCCGGAAATCCCGAAAAATACTAACTAATATTATAATTATAAATGTAAATGTTTGGATGTTTGTTTGTTTGTTTATTTGTTCCTTAATCACGCAAAAACGGCTGAACCGATTTGCATGAAATTTGGTACCCTAATAGTATGTAACCGGGAATAAAGTATAGGCTACTTTTGATCCCGGAAAAATGACGGAATATCCCGGAAATCCCGAAAAATACTAACTAATATTATAATTATAAATGTAAATGTTTGGATGTTTGTTTGTTTGTTTATTTGTTCCTCAATCACGCAAAAACGGCTGAACCGATTTGCATGAAATTTGGTACCCTAATAGTATGTAACCGGGAATAAAGTATAGGCTACTTTTGATCCCGGAAAAATGACGGAATATCCCGGAAATCCCGAAAAACGGATATAGGAGTACTACTTACGGGATTTGCATGAAATTTCATACACACATAGTATGTGACCGGAAATAACACATAGGATATATTTTACCCCAGAAAAATGTGGGAATATCCCGAAAATCCCGAAAAACGAATATCTTACGGGATTTGAATGAAATTTCATACACACATAGTATGTGATCGGGAATAACAAATAGGATATATTTTACCCCAGAAAAATATGGGAATATCCTGGAAATCCCGAAAAACTAATATCTTACGGGATTTTAATGAAATTTCATACACACATAGTATGTGACCGGGAATAACAAATAGGATATATTTTACCCCAGAAAATGTGGGAATATCCCGGAAATCCCGGAAAAAAGAATATAGGAGAACTACTTACGGGATTTGAATGAAATTTCATACAGACATAGTATGTGACCGGAAATAACAAATAGGATATATTTTACCACCGAAAAATATGGGAATATCCCGGAAATCCCGAAATACAAATTGCTTACGGGATTTGAATGAAATTTCTTGCACACAGTATGTGACCGGGAATAACACATAGGATATATTTTACCCCAGAAAAATGTGGGAATATCCCAGAAATGCCGAAAAACGAATAGCTTACGGGATTTGAATGTAATTTCATACACATAGTATGTGACCAGGAATAACAAATAGGATATATTTTACCCCAGAAAATGTGGGAATATCCCGGAAATCCCGGAAAAACGAATATAGGAGAACTACTTACGGGATTTGAATGAAATTTCATACAGACACAGTGTGACCGGGAATAACAAATAGAATAAATTTTACCCCAAAATTATGTGGGAATACCCAGAAAACTTATGTAGGAGACCTACTTACGGGATTTGAATGAAATGTTGGTACACTAATAGTTTGTGATTGGCGCTGGCATATTGAATACTTCTTTTCTCGGAACAAAGCGGGAATTTCCTTAACATAGAGTACTTCTTAGCCCATGAATACAATCCGACAACAATTGTGTTACTAAGTCTAGGCGTAAAAGTCGCGGGTAAAAGCTAGTAAGTCATAAAGTCGTTTTAGTAAGTAATAGTCAAACGTAGTCCCTGCGTATATGACGCGTAGTCGCTGTGCAGACACTGCGTAGCGTCTCGTAGACGCCGCGTTGTAGTGTCGTAGACGTTGCGGAGCGGACTCGTACGTAGACGCTGCGTAGTCACTGTGTAGGCGAAACGTAGATGTCGCGTAGCGCTCTCGTAGACACCGCGTTGTAGTCTCGTAGACGTTGCGTAGCGGACTCGTACATAGACGCTGCGTAGTCACTGCGTAGGTGAAACATATAGCGCAACGACGCCGTATAGCGCAACATTTACACTCGACTTGTATGCATACAGGCAGGCGCCTGTAGGCATACTTTCTGCAACGACACAAATTGTCTTTACCTTAACATTTCATGAATTTTTGGCACAATTTGATCACACAGTTCTTTGTGATCAAGAAGTTATAATGATATAATCTTGACATATAAGTGTATAAAACAAAGTCGCTTCCGCTGTCTGTACGCTAAGATCTTTTAAACTACGCAACGGATTTTAATGCGGTTTTTAGCAATAGATAGAGTGATTCAAGAGGAAGGTTTATATGTATAATACATGCTTGTTATTAGAACATTGCACCCGTGCGAAGCGGGGGCGGGTCGCTAGTTATATATAAATATAAGTTAAGTAGTTATTTTTTCCTGTAAGGCCTCAACCATACGGCAAAGTGCCGCTCGTGAGTTGAGGCTTAACAGGTAAATAGAGGAGTCTTTGTATTTATTTAGAAAACCAACCGCTATAGCTAGCATGTTATAAAAACTGCGTGCTACAATATGGTATGGCTATTATTAGCATTCCCTGTATATCTGGGATAAGTTCCAATAACAAAGACTTAAACTCGAAACATATGTACAATCGCCTTGAGTTCGTATGTCTACCTGTATAAACAAAAATCAATTACTGTTCCTTAGTCTCGGTAAAACTCAAATCAAAAACGGCTCCACCGATTTTGATGAAATTTTTTGTTTTAGTTAGTGGCACTTGATGGTTTAGATTCACAATTGGACCTGGTAGATGGCGCTGCAATCGGGTTGCAGCAGCACGTCTGCCGGGATAGCGTAATATTTTAAAATAGTTTTGTTTACAATCAATAAGTAGGTACAGACGCTAGCAGGTCAAGCTATCCAAAACTGTCAAAATTTCCCAATTGAACATGAACCTTATGACATCGTATGAAAGTTGAAAATCTATCAAAGAAATTTGACAGATTGGGGGAGCTTAATGTGCTGGCCTCTCTACCTCGATAAATAGGTACCTATAGGTTTACACAACCTTTCAATTCGATTTTCCCTATGAGTTGTATAAATACTACTAACTGTTTGTTTATTTCTTTGATTTCTAATGAGACCAGTAGACATGGCGACGACAGCTCGACATAGAGCAGCGTCCTCATGTCTGCTGGTGCTATTATTGTAATGAGCCCATTACACGATCAATTAATTTGTAAATTCATCTCGCTGTTGAAGTTTCTCTCATGCGGCATCCTGGGGAAGCACAAGGTATATTACCACGGAATCTTTTTTATGTTTCCTTGTTCAACAATGCAATGAAATGGTCTTAGTAGGAACTGTGGTATTCCGATACTCGAAAAAAAAGGAAATAATATGGAAGCGGGAAAATTGTTTTTCTAAAACGTCGCAAAAAAATGTTTTGCTTATATATAATAATTATTGTTCTTTTACGTTTATGAGACGTTGGTTAACCTGTTAAGCAATAAATTTATCAGCACACATAATTGAAAATCAATTATTGCTAAAATCCTCTGGAGGGTCACAAGATGAATAAACTGCCTCATTAGCCTATTGGTTCCAAGCTCCATTGCTATGATAGAGGCCATGGGTTCAATTCCCAAGTCGAGTAAAAAATTTCATTGGATTTTTCTATGAAATCTCAACAGCAGCACGGAGTTTGGATTTGTGTTAGGTTATTGGCAATAGGCTCGCCCTCTGTTATATGGGACCTAAACATATGAATTGTGGGTGTACAAATAGTATTTACCTCTGCTTAGCCCTTTGGGGAGTATTGGCGTAGATATCTATGAATAAACTTTTTAAGTACCTACTGCGTCCTCAATTCTTTGTCGAGTACCTATACCGCTATAGGTACCTATCACATGGATAGGGATTGAATATTAAAAAAAACAAAAGCAAATTAAATAATAATTAAAAAGAATTTGAAATAAGGAACTTCGTTCCAATAATTTAGGTAGTTGTTTTTGTATTTCTACAACTAATATAAGTACTTAATTATTATAATAAAAATATTTACATTTTGCCAGCCTAATGAGTAAACGATTCTACGAAAATAATAATAATAATTATTAATTTGAAATTATTAGAAGGAATTGTTTATTTCATTCATTCAATTCAATATTACACTACCATTCAAAGAAGGCGTGCATGCCTGCCCCGCGCATACCGCACCGGCCCCCGCGAGCCCCGCGTCACAAAATATCCGACCAAACGAACGGCGCGTCGCGCGGCCCGGCCCGCCAGTCATCGAGCGGCAGTCTTGGGGGTACTGTTGAAGAGAAACAAAATATAATTTAACGGTGTTAATCTGACATGCGCGTAGTTATCCCTTAAATTGTGACTAAAAACAAACGAACCAATTGGATTTCAGTGATCGAACAGTGTGACAGTGCAGTGTTGACACTAAATTGGCTGCAAGTTCGCTTATTCCGCGTATGTTTTAACCGATTGGTGCAGTGTTTATGTTGGGTGCGCGCCGCCCGTTCCGTCCGGCGTGCTGGAGGGACGTCGCCCTCGAGGATTCCTATTAGAGGTAAGGCGCTAAGATGTTGATGATTTTAGCTTTTGTTTTGTGTACGCGGCAACACCTACGGTGAACAACAATAGGCAGCGCGCAACTTAGAACGGTAAACCGTGTTTTATAGGCGACGAAAGCCGGTTCCTACCCCACACAATATAAATCGAAGATAGCTTGAAATAAATCCGGTTTAACTTATTATTATGCATAACATTAACAATAAAAGTGACTAAGAGGTAACCATATCTACCCTTTAGATGTTTTTCGATGATCTTCACTTGAAACTTATTTTTAAACTGAACGACAATGTGACAACTGAAGAACAATATATAACTGTAACTTTTTGTATACATCACTACAATGTACATCTCTTACAAGTACATTTAAATTTGTTGTGTAGTTTATAAAAAAAATATTTGAAGATCATAATAGGGTTAAGTCACCAAAAATAGGTCAATGCCACATTTAAATATCGATATTTTTTTGGAAATGACTAGGTAGGTATTATTAGGTCAGGCATGAAGAACAATAAAGGAATTTAACCATTATTAAAGATATAGGTAAATGTGTCTATACCTACTGGGGATATTTGCAACATTGTCAACATGTCTTCCTTTTCTTCCTAGATTGTCCACATGAAGTGGGTTGTTTTAAATATCACTTTTGTTTAGGAATAAAGCTCAATAAACTAATTGAACAATGAACCAGTTAAAAAATCGCGGTAACCCGAGGTCCTCATGATCCACCGTTGTAGGTATGTTAGGATTTTAGGAAGTGTCAGTTTCAACACTTTCAACGAAATTGTAGCCAAAAATAAATTTTGCTATGCACTTAGTAGGTATTTTGTTTACGTTTTGTTCTTTGCTTCCGGGAATGCAGCGTAGTAACTAGGCACATAAGTAAACTGAACACAGTATTTTTTGTCTAACAGAAATGGCACGTTTTTTAATAAGTGGGTATCTAACAACGACGGGTCTAGTGGTTCGCGTGTCGGACTGCTGTTCACGATGTCGTTGGTTCGATTCCCACAGAACACAAATATTTATGTGATTAACATATGTGTATATGTTTGTCTGGGTGTTTCGTATGTATTTACAAAAAAAGTATATGAGTATTTATATCCCATTGTCTAGTACCCATAGTACAAGCTCTGCTTAGTTTGGGATTAGATGGTGCTGTGTATTATATTGTCCAAGAATATTTTTTTTTATTATACCTGCCGAGACGTTACGATTTTTTTATAAAAACAAAGGAAGCATCCTACACAACTGAATGTACGTAGATACATCTGAGAATTATAGACTGCTTTTGGAGTACTTATAATGTTCAATACTAAAACTGGGAATAAAATAATTCCTTCGTTGTTATTGATAACAACATTAATATTCGTGTTATTGGCGTATCTTTTTGTATGCTGCAACAACTGCCGGTTGGTACGCGGGCGCCGCCGAAGCGCCGAGAGCGTAACCCAGTTTCACGGGTCACGCAGACGCTGCTCAGCCCCAGCTCACCCGGTGAAATGCTTATTCGCTCGACAACTTAGTAACAAGCCTGTTGTCACACCTACTTAATAATATTTTGATATTTTTATGAATGTAACAATATTTTTTATGGGTAATATTAAAAAAAAAAAAAATCTTTATTATCACATACAGTTTTGCTTACATCACTTATATCTAGTATAATTATATGTATACTTAGTATTATTTCTCGAAGGTGTTTTTTGTCGGTATGAAATATCTCCCTTAACGTATCTTAATTAATGTCAGATACGCTATTTTAGAAAATAAGTTTAATGTAAGTTTTAGTTTAATTTCCATTAAAAAAAAAAATCGGTGCGGAATAAGCAAGGGTCATACATGTACAGTTAGTTTATAATTTGTTAGTCACAGGTCAAAATTATTAAAGAGCATTAAATTAATCAGATTGTTGTATTCAAATAATTTTGGTAACAGTAAATACATAGGTATTTACTGTTACCAAATATTCAATTTCCACTGTTTATATACACAAGCGATACCTACGCCTTAATTTACAACATGTTTTTTTTTAACTCTAATCAAATCATAGTACGTTGAATGCAATCTAAATCTTCTCTGTTTATGGCTACATTTTAGTTTAATCTATCAGCAGCGTTTTTAAATGTCCACAAAATGTTTACATAGTATTACCTCATACAAATAAACGTAATAAACCTTTTTAAACAGATGAGGATTTGGGTACCTAATTGGTATGTTAATTTCAAATTTGTTATTGTAATAAAGTGGCTCTTAGGTTGTTATTGCAAATATCAATAGGTTACAAACATCAAGCACTGTATTATTATTAAAAAATGCAATAAGCAAAATTATCAACAACAGAATTTTAATTAAAATGAACTTCTACTGCTGGGTAATTATCGCCTTATGTTATTCGTTATTCCGTTATTTGTGGTGTATAGTTATCCCATGTTATAAAATAATAAATTTCTATGAAGTTCACTGGCAGAGCCGGAGAACTGGGCTGAAGTGGCCTCCTTCTGTGAAAACGTTATGGTTCGGAAGGAGGCTGCTGAGCGGGATCGGGAGAGGGCCGACCCAGCTAGGAGAAGGAGGTGCCAGGGAGGCAACCGCCTTGGCGCCTAACAAGCCGAAACCCCGCCTGCACAATCTAATGCAGGCGGGCCTTTGGGGTCGCGGGCGTTCAGAAAGGGGACTCTGTTCGCCCATCATCATGCGATCCCAGAGAAGACGGTAGCACAGTGGTCACGTGCTGCCGTACACAGGGACAGATTCAGGGGAGACCCATTTACAGTCTCCCCAGGGATGTGCCTTAATAGGTGGTGCACAGGGGGGTTCTGGGGTGGTCTATTAAGAGGACCCAGTGCCCCCCTCCATGTGCTGATGGTGGCCACCGGGGTGGTTTTAGTGGGTAAGAATCCCACACTCCCCGGTCTAACCCCCGTAGACCGGTAGCCTTTTGAAGGTTTCCCCCCGTAAACAAAAAAAAAAAAAAGGTACCTACCTACCGCCAGTTTCAATTTTACCAATGTGTCAACGGCTTAGGTATATTTTGTCTTTGGAGATTAAATGTTACGCGCGATAGAATGGGAACAATAAAATACAAATGATGAAGTCATTGGCCAGGCAAGATGCGTGCATGATGTAAGCAATTTCTGGCCAGTCTCGAGTCTCTGAAGATAACAGGTTTGGTCATGCCCACTCTTCTCTCATTTATTACTCGAAATGGCGTTGTCATAGATCTCATGTTCCAAGTTCTGTGATTCAAACTGAGACTTATCCTCGATTATGCCCTTTAGTTCCTGTTTAGAATTGGACTTTACAATCCTTTTAGAAAATTAGATCGATTGATAATAGGTTGTTTCACCCCAAGAATGGATATTACGGATGTAGCGAAAACACATGTAGGTACACGACATTCGGTATTCGAAATGCTGATTACTATCCAGTAAAACGTATTTATGAAGCGTATAAAGGAACAAACATGATGCAAGGTTTCGCTGAAGCATTAGGTTGGGAGCGGCTCGTGCGAAACGTCAACACAACTTGTTTAAAAACAAAACCGAATTAAATGATTCATTGAGTCGAATGTCAATGGTGTTGCTAGAAACAGCTAGCGACATGTAATAACAACAATAAACCATGTAAAATTGTGGCTAAATCTGGTTTAGGCGGTACAAGTTTATGTTCGTTGTTTAACGCTGGGAATTATTCTGAATATAACACCATGGAGAGTTCGTGGACCAATGAAATCAGCTCAGAAAGACATTTAAAATACAACAAGCGGGACAACACGAACAAAATCGAAATGTCTAGTGTTGACGTCAGACAGAAAATAATCAAATCGGGATCAAAGTTTTTGTATGATAATGTTCACAATGGATCCCCGATTTATAACCCTTTAAATCCCTTTGTTAGACAGTGCATCTTGGACTGGAGAGCAGATAAAACCATTGTCTATCCCGGTTGTCATGACGTCGAAAAGACGAAAGTCGATATCAAGACTTTACAGAGCAGTTTCACAAAAAGAAAAAAAGATTCAAGCATTTTGGTAGTGGCAATACTATACATTGTTGGGAATGGTCCAGATATTCATAATAGTAACATTTATACAATTAAGTTGTAGAATTACTACCTGTTAAATAGAGCAGCTTATTTATCACCTGAGTGCACTAAGAACCGTTCTACTATCTAATGGTTAACAGTGTTATTAACAGTGGTCGACAATTGCTGCTAATTTGTACGTAGAAATGGAAGCGAGCAGGCAAATGCACAACGCATCAAACACAAACATAACATACCATCACGCCTGTATTCCTCAAAGGGTTAGGCAGAGTTATACAGTAATGTACACCCACAGTTCGACGGTATGTTACAAGTCCCGTGTAGTAGGGGCGAGCCTATTGCCATTAACCGGTCACAAATATAAACTGACTTGCTACTGACAATTTCTTAGAAACACCCGATAACACGGATCGTCCTGGGCATCAAACCCAGGACTACGAACCGTGGCGCTTATGACCACTAGGATTGTGAGACAGATGCGCATAAAATTAAATTTTAAATTCTGTTACCAATATGCATATTTAAAGTCCTCTGCAATTCCATCGTGAAAGCAATATGCCGTGAAATTGTGTTGGAACGTGATAGATATTTGATAGCATGTCGCCTACCCGATAAACTGTGTAAAAACTCGATCAGTCTCAGTTGTTGAGCGGTGTATTTGAGCCCTGGTTTATTGCTTCGCTGGCTGACTGCATCCGGCTCGTAAAATTTTAAATGTTTGCCTTCGGTACCACAACAGACTTATTTAGACCTTTCATTGCGTTTCGTAACATTTTTTATGGCAATTAAAGTATGGACTGATTCAATGTTATTTGTCAAAACATACCGTCTACAGCAAATCAATAAAAATGACAAAATCTATGCAAAACTTTACAATGAAAACAACATCACAAAATTTCAAGTTGTACCTACATGCTAACAAAATTATTGTAAGTTATGTGAATTACCCTTGATTACGTTTTAACTTGCGTAAGCGTGAAGTAATTCCGATAAGTTGATATTTGGGGTAAAAACTTTTTATATTGCTTACCCAAATACAGCGTGTACTTACGATAAGTTAACGGCTTACTTTATCTCTACGCCCATATTCAATTTGAGCATTCACTTAACACTTGAATTACCTAGTAATTGAGGTTAAATAAAATGTGTAGGTATTATGTATGATAATCCTTTAGTTGGTAAATATTAGCCCTGTTTCTAAAAACGTTGTAGCTGTGTATACACTGTATATACTGTTCTCTTTATTGTCTAAGTCAAAGTATTTATTAGTGTGATTTTTGGTGATACAATAGGTCTTATAATTAATTCTTTATGTAACCCAAAAATCTTCCCAAAAGGGCTTTTACATATAAAACGGAAGAGAAATTACATAAATTGTTTACACTGTTTCGTTTCTTTTACTTTATTTTCTAACGAAAACAGATGAAACAAGAGTTGTAACCATGTGTGTGATAGTGTTTCCAAACTCATAATTATAAAATATGTGATATAATAATGGTTAGGTGAGGATGTACTACAGTCTGGTAGCCTATTGTCATTGTTCGAACACAAATGTTATCTCTAGTTGCTACTGTTGCTAGTGCTTTTATTGTTATAAACTAATGGGATGACACAACGAGCCGCGACAATGTAACAACGTGGCAACTGCAACCTATAGACACCGGAAACACTAGTAATCACTACCACGTTGTCATCTTGAGACCTCCTAATCATCAACCCATAACTGTCACACTGCTGGGAACAGGTTTCCTCTCAGAATGTCAGGGATTACGCTTCGCGCAGTCCACGCTGGCCTAATGCGGGTTGGCAGATTTCACAAGCCGTCGAGAAAATTTCTAAGGCATGCAGGTTTCCTCAAGATATTTTCCTTCACCGTTTAAGCAAGTGATAGTTACGAGTAAGTATTAATACGCACATGATATTGTCTTAAGCTGTCTTAAGCTCGGAATTAATTTCAACTGCTCTCCGACGGCAAATTTGCAGTTTGAATGCGTGCAGTTGGCGTCCAGTTCCAACGACTGCGTCATCGTGCAGTCGTTGAAACGCACACCGACTGCAATTGGGATGTACGGTTGTATTGCAGTCGTACTATCTGCATTCAAACTTCAAATTTGCATTCGGAGTGCAGTTGAAATTCAGTCCGTCTGTCTAGAGCTTGAGATGCGAGCTTTTGGGTTCGAACATAGTCATATCACTAGGTTATCAGTTGTTAAAAATTGTGAATTTAATAGAAAAATCCGATAGAATTTTGCTAGACATGGGAATCTAATCCAGGACACGTATATTATTATTACGCCCAAATATAAAGTTGTAGTACAAAGAAAACAAAAATGTTTCATATTTATGTTTGACATACAAGCTTGACCTCTACCACTGGATCGCCTTGAAACTGAGAACATTTTGTTAACTTGATTCAGTGACACAGTGAAGGTTCCGTATATACCCATGTACAATTATTACGTCTCCAAAATCCAATTTCTTTATAGACTAATGTTTGTAGACTTCCAAGCACACCAAAAATACTAACATTATACTAAATGTAGCTACCAACCTATACCCGAAAATCCCGAAATAGGTCAAGCAACCTATTCTCAAACTAGTTGCCAAGATTATTTATTTATGAAACTAATAAGAAGATACGGCTACAGACAAGAACTCCAGAAAACTGGTATTACTTTTCTTCTCCTTAACTACAATAGTTTAGTTTGGAGTTTGTTCACGTAGTATAGGTATTCTTCGTTGAATTAATCTAGATGCTGGATCAGCCCTGACAGAGTATTCTTTCTGTCCAACCTTCGTTGTATACCTAATTTGAATGTGATGTGCGTTTTCTCGTGGTATTGGTCTGAAAACAATTGCAGTCAAATCAATATTCAATACTCATTCCATAGTGTGGTATAAAGATGAACTATTATTTTAATTGATCATTATGAATCGCGTCGGGCACAGCCAAATTAGGAGAGAAGAAATTTGCAGCAATTTGACAAATTGATTGCTCATAAAGTATGAAATTATATTTTTTTATGTATGTATCAGCTTCACTTGTTTGCAATGTTCTGCACTACGGAACCGGAATACAGACTTGGTAACACGCAATCGTCGGTAATGATGGCGTCAACTTAAACTGTTGTCATTGGCAACTATAAATTGGACCACACTGAATACATTGTACTCATTGACCCAATTCACAGTTGCGTATGGTCAAACATCAAGTGTTAAATTGCTGTATCTACATTGCTACAAATTTAGTTAAATATTCTTAATACTAAATTCCGAAAACAAGAGCGCTAAAAGGAAATGTCTGAGCTTATATCTTTATTAAAATATTCATTCTATGCACGAAGTTCATGGCTGATCTCAGCAAAGTCGAATGAAGAAGCTGCCGCAACAGTTTAGGAAGTTTATCTTGAAGGTATGCGAACAATTGGAAAGTAACGTAAATATTTCAGGTGCTTAGGGAATAATTTGTCTTTAAGACGTATCATATGCAGATTGAGTTCGACATTGTTTTTGACTTTCGGAAGAAATGTTTCAGCATTACATATACATAATACAAACCATTTTGTTAAACAAACCCTAATTGAATTATAAACGAACTAATTTTGCTAACGTTTTGATTTAATTACGATGTATGCCCGAGAGAGTTGCTTAAATCGGGTCAGGAAATTGTAAAGCTCTTATTAGATACTCTAATGTATTCCGGACGCGACGCTAATTACATTCGTGAAAAGTTCTTCCGTTGATTTGCGGTTTGATAACAACGAATACAATAACTGAATTAAAGTAAGTTGACCTCGATTAAATTGGCATTATTGCACCCTTGATCCGTATCGATAGCATTTTACAATTATCTGATGTCACAATAACAGCTTTATTATTAAAAGCAAAAATAAAAAAGTTAATAAAACGACTATATTAGGGCGGACAGCCTAAAATGATACTTTTATTATTTAACAAGTTAACCAAGTTACAAGACTGTCTCCGAAAAAGCGTTTATTTAAATTACGACAGCTGAAAATATATTAAATTTTGTACGACGAAGATGGTTTACAGGAAAGTAATTTCACGTTAATAAAAGTAGAAGTTTTTTTTCATTACATGTTATTGTACGTCGCGTCGGTCTCGAACTAAATAAAGTCGTGGGAAGTTGTGTGGTGCCGAGGGCTATTAAACTTGGCAAGAAATACGTCATACTTAGTAATTGAGATGTAAATGAAAAAGTGATAATTAATGTTGGTCAGAACTTGTAATAAATCTTATTTTCTAAGAGAGGTAGGGCATAGTGAGAGTAATTACTCTCAAACTGCATATACCCGACTGGGAAACTACCTCCGCCTTGTAGAAAATCAAAGTGAAATAACGCTGCTTTGAGCTGTGTTCTGTTCCTTACGGTGAGCAAGGTTGCCAGTGCTCCGCGAGAAAACGTTGTGTTGGCAGTGGGAGTGGGGGGACTTTGACCCTCATACTGACAACCCAACTATTCCTCTTTTTACCTCGCTTACCATCAGGTGGGCCATATGCTTGTTTGCCATTTGCCACCTCAGTGGTATAAAAAAAACGAGTTTAAACTAATTACAACTATTCTATACGTTCGACTCCCGACTCGAAGATATAGCAATTCGTCTTGTGTATCCCTTGCCACATTTTAATTTAGAGGAAATATAGAAATCGGAATACATCATGTTTTGTGCCTCCCCTTTCATTACAGTTCTTATTGTAATTGTCGGTCTATCGATCGGTTAAAACAATGCAACATAACTGAACCGATTTCTGGTTTAAATTTGGACCGGGTGTACCGAACGAAATCTCTATCATCGGTTTTCAATCGTTAACGATTAAGTTCAGACGAAGCATTACATTTAAGAAAATAATAATACCTACGGGCATTAATTAACAGATTTTCGTAACTACATAATAGATGATCCATTTTAATCAAGTATCGATAGTCATCAACTGAGCTTCCTAAATTATGGTCGATCTACACAATGACTGATCCATGCGTGCCGTCAGCTGGGACTGGTCTTCTAAAAGCCGCTATGGCTCTTTCTTCAAAAAAGCCATTTCAGACACTGCCCTGCATTGTAAGATTTACATATTTGTTACTAGTTTATGTCTGGACTTTAAAAGAGACTATGTTTCTCTGAGTTTGTTTCGGCGTTTCTTCTCAGAGTTCGCCAGTTAGGAAATGCGGCAGCCATCTAGCTTAAAAAAATTAAAACATTGACTTGTAAATTCAACCGATAATTATCATTTAACATTTATCTAGACTACCTTGTTTAACGTAGACGCAACAAATTAACAGTGTCAAGAATTTTTTAATGAAGACTTACAATTAAACGCGTTTACGCGGTTAATTCCGATGCGATTTAAGCAAGACAAATAGAGTGATCGCCAGTAAGTGGACCAAAGATAAGTATTACAAGATAATTACTTCTTGCCCCGCTCCGAATACGCCTTCATTGTTTAAAGTAGATAATGGGATCTCTTATTGATTAGCTGTTTTTTTTTGTATACTGTGTGTGCCGTTTTAATTACGTTGAACTGTTTGTATCGAAATATCATCGGTTTTTGTAGATAGCAGAAGCGTAGGCCCAAGGGACAAGGGCTTTCATTGAAATTGAAATGGACAAAGAAAATAAAGGCTTACAATAAATTCAAGCATCATCGAAAATTATTTTTTTGAACTGGCAACTGGTCGATAATGTTTCATATTATGATAATGGTGCATTTCAAAATAATTATCATCTCCAATATCTGTTTGAGTTACAATCTATTTGGTTTGTCCTTTGTATCGGAACTAGTGATGGTTAATATAGCATAATTATAAAGTAGCGTGCTTATTATAATATATAGCATAAAGCAAATGATATCGCGGTTTGCACTTTATGCTATAAATCTATATTGCGGGCGTCGCGTATAGCGTTAGTAACAAGTAGGCATATAAATTAAGCATGCTATAATAAAGCACATAAAACCGCTTGCTTAAAAAATTAAGCATATAGCATTAAGCAAGTTATTGATTTATAGCAACTTTGAACACCACTAATCGGAACATTTGCACGAAGGACGATCTCTATGCGGCCACGCCTAAAGCTATTGAGGTGGCCTTATATTACTCGCAAATTTTTTAATCATTGACACGATAAGAAGATGAAGAAGTTACAATCATCATAATTATGATGATTGTTTATTACATTCAAACGTCTGCGATTTTATTTCCTTTAAGTATACCTTTTTTTTTATATTATACAGGGTGTTGTACAAAACTACCCGTAAAGCAGAAAGGAGGTTAAATGGGGCCTTATAACGTGTCCATTCACAATATTTAAGAACCGTAGTAACGCTGTATAATATACCCCAAAAAAGGAAAACACCAGCATTTATGAATGAAAAATAGAAAAACTATTAAAATAGACAATTATTAGGTAAATATTTCATATTCTTATATCTTATGTCTATTAGTCTGTAAGCTTTCTGTAAAATAAAATAAATAAAATAGGTACGTAGCCTTTCTGTTAAATAATCTTGTTCCCTGACATGACAGCTGACAACATTTTTGGCTTTGATAATTAATTATATTTTTACGGGTTATTTTGTAACACGTTGCATATTAAAATAATATAATATTTCATTCATTATATTATATCTTAGGAAGCAATCGCCGCGGGGTATAGCGGTAACGAGTACCTTTTATTGAGAAAAAGTTCTTTGACTGCCGTCAACGCTTATTATGAGAAAATGTATGGAAAACCGCGTAGCATTATTTACGCTAACAATTACATACATACACTCACGCATTTTTTCCAGGTAGGCAGATAGGTACTAAAGAACGCCACTAACTTTTAGTCTGTCAATGTGCCTCCGAGTATGTATAGTTTTTTTTATAGCACTTAGGTGGCAAACAATCATACGGCTCACCTGATGGTGGATAAGCGGTTACTAGCCTATAGACGCTTGTAACACCAGGGGTTTCACTTGCGCGTTGCCGCCCCTGTAAAACTTCATTTCGATTTTCGGCATCGCGGAAGTACTTCCGGGCAGGTCTAATTTGACTATGCCCTACCTTTCTTGATTGAGTTTGTTTGTTGTTTACATCAGAACGTACTTCTTTGTCATTATTGTAATAGTCGAAAGCACGACTACTACGCTAGAGGTCCTTGGTTCCACTCCCAGGTCGAGCAGTGTTATTGGGTTTTTCTATGAAATTCTCAGTAGCAGCTCGGAGTTTGGTTTTGTGCCCGGTTAATGGTAATAGGGTTGCCCCCTATTACATGGGACATAAACATACCGGGGTATTGTGGATATAGGTATACATTAGTACATTATAACTCTGCAAGATGTTATATATATAACCGTGGTGTAATTGAATGTGGCACGAGAACTTGCTGTGAATTAAAAAAACAAACACGTCTTTTAGACAAGATGTGAGAAATTTAGTACCTTTTTGACGCTACTCATATTTGCATGTGTAATTAAGTTTTCAGATAAAGTAATGTTTAGCTAAGGACTGATAGCCTAGTGGTATGACCATTGGACTGTCAAGTCGAAGGTCTCGATTTCGAACTCAGGGCACGCACCTCTAGCTTTGCGAAATCATGTGCGTATTAATAATTAATTATCACTCGCTTAAACGGTGAAGGAAAACATCGTGAGGAAACCTGCATAGCTTAGAGATTTTCTCGACGGCGGCGTGTGAAGTCTGCCAACCCGCATTAGGCTAGCGTGGTAGACTATAGCCTAAGCCTTCTCATTCTGTGAGAGGAGACCCGTGCCCAGCAGTGGGACAGTATATGTTATTGATGATAGCTAAGAGGGTAGTTGTATATTTAATTTTTATATTCCGATCTATTAATTAGTGAACTTAATTTTTTGTGGTAACGAGAATGTGATAGGCATTTCCAATTCTCCTTTACTATAATTAGGATGTTGTATTTAAATATTTTACAAAATTAATTAGTAATTTCATAATAATGCAGTGACTAATGCAGGTGAACTCATAGTTTCAACGATAACGATAAAAAATATGTCAAGAAACACGTCCAGTACTTAGTTAATTTGTGAGCTAGAAATATAAAATCATTATGACTAGAATAATTTTTACCGTAATTGATTCTTGTATATAGGTTAAGTGCATTAACTGGTTATAAATGCGTGATTTTCGATAAAATATAAGTGTCAAATCACTGTGACATAATTAGAACCTAGTATATTAAAGACTATTTTATGGACAGCAAACTAGTTTAACGTTAATCCGTTTAGCAGTGGCGACATGGCTTATAATCGTTGGTGTGTAAGTGCGTTATTTTAATTAGATATGTTGAAGTGGGTTCTGTAATGACGGTCACCTGTCACCACTACGCGCTGTGGTTATTTATTGGCTAATTACGTTACTAATTGCTTATGATATACAAACTAGCTATCCCAGCAAACGTTGTATTGCCATATATCACTATTAAAAAATGGGGGTTGGTGGTAGAAGGGTGAGAATTTTCGGTTGTATGTATTTTTCAATGCTAAATCTAAATAAAATATTTTTTTCTTTCAAAAAAATAAAAAATGTAGGGGTGGGTCACCCTTATCATTTAGGGGTATCTAAAATAGATGTTGGCAGATTCTCAGACCTACCCGGTATGCACACAAATTTCATACAAATCGGTCCAGCCGTTTCGCAGGAGTTGGGTAACAAAGACCGCGATACGAGAATTTTATATATTAATAAACATTTTATTTACGTGACAACACCGTGGTCGCCGAAAGAATATTAATTATAGTGATCGATCAATTTCTGGTATGTAAATGTACTTAGTTAAATTTATTTTGACGAGGAATAATTATGTCTTTGGTATTTAACAAATTAAGGTTTGTATTAGATGAGAAAGTAGTAAAGTAGCTTTTTGTTTTATAGATAAGTATAATTATGTATGTATAAATTATACTGCTAACGTAGTGGTATAAAAGGTTTTTCCAAGTCTTTGAAGTACATATTACAATAATAATAAATCGTGATTACTTACTAAATGGAACGTATGCCGTATAATAAAAGATAAAATGTGGATGTTTGGATTGCGAGTAGGTACCGTAGTAGGCACTTGGTAATTCATAATTTTAAAATTTGAATAGAAGTTCCTTGAACTAAAGATTAGATAATGTGTGATAAGCTAATATGTAAGTAAAACTTAGGAATGACAAAAAGCTCTCTTTCTCCGAGCCTTTTCGTTGGGCTCGGCTTCCAGTCTAACCAGATGTGGCTGAATATCAGTATTTTACACGAGCGATTGCCATCAGACTGCCGCAAGCCAATCTGGCTAGGTAATACCAATTCCATTAGGATAGACTGGTTGTCAGGCTTTTTGGATTTCGACTACCACTAACGATTGTCATATAATGTGTATGAGAATCGGGACCGACGACTTCACGTACTCTGCGAGGCACGGAGGGGTCTTGATTGAATGTTGTATTAGGAATGGCCACCCATCCACAGACTGACCGCGACTAGCCCATCTTAACCTTGCAGATCGGTTGATCAGCTTAGTTATTAGCTACGAGCACCTCTTGATATTATGTAAAATTCAACATAACATATTTCGAAAACTCTTAAGTATGAGTACCCATTTATTTATTCTTTGATTTTAGCATCAATTTAAAAAGAGACGAATAAACGTAATAAAATTTACAAAATTATACGCCATAGACTTAGTATATGCGATGAGAATATTGCATTTGTTTAAAACTTTTCAGTTACGGGACCCCGAAACCCCGGAAGTTTGTATTGTACGTACAAGTTAGTCCGATACTAATGAAAAAATATCGGTATCTACGTGTGTTCAAACTTGTTCTGCGATAAGAAAGATCAACGTACTGTTGTTATACATTGTTGTAATCTGTAACAGATGTTGTCTTATTATTTTTGTAGGGTAATGTAACAAAGATATATCAATTTCACAGGTGTCGTTGGCCACTCGGCTAGGGGGTCAATGAGAGGACAAGTTTACAACAAGGACGACGAGCTTTAGTAGCCATCAGATCTCTAAAATGTTGAATACCAGCCAAGTCGGTGTCATAGCTCCATAGGGCCAGCTAACAGCCATGTCCACAGCATCATATTTTATTTTTATGGTGCAAAAAGCGCTAAAAGTTAACTCGTTTTAAATTTTAAATGAACGTTAGCAAAAGATATTTCGGGAAGTTTGTTAAGATGATAAAACGACGGTTATTAATGGTTATAGATAAATGATTTAATGATTAAAAACCATAAAATTTATGAAGTGCTGTAAGAAAATATATCATTTTATAATAAAAATAATAAAAAAATCGCATTTGTTAATTACTTGCAAACTCCACACTCCTAAACAAAATTTTCAGCATAACGTAACATACCATCAGGTCTGAGTGCCCCGAAGTTAGGTGTTTAGGTCCCATGTAATACGGGGCGCACCTATTGCCATTAACCGGGCACAAATTCAGGCTCCGACCTGCTAATGAGAATTTCATAAAAAAAACCCCAATAATTTTTTGGTCGACCTGGGAATCGAACCCAGGGCCTCAAGCGTAGCAGTCGCACTTAGGAACAACTAGATTAACTAGACTAACCAGGCAGTTTTCTTAAACATCACATATCTGAAACACCGTTTATATTTTGATAATAGCTATGTTGTACCATAAAATACAAATTTAATTATAAATACGCGTACATAAGTAATTGACAGATTAATGTAAATAGACCGAATTTAAGATTAATTACCTCGTGTTGATATTTATGTAATTTGGTTTAGTAGCTTTTAGTAATTTAGATCAACAACGTGGGCGTGAGTTTTTGCGTGATAAATTATTTTTGTAGACGGAAGCAATGTTATTGCACTATTAATATACCTAGTATTTATTCATATTTCGAGGTGACAGAGTCTATTTTGGTGTCGCCATCCAGCGCTGGCCTGAAATGGCGGATCCTCGTATACAAACAACGTTTCAGAATTTCCACGCAAAAACATTCAGTAATACCGTCATTTCTTAATGATGATATTGCTCATGCAGCCATAAAGATGTAGACGTTTAATTTGTTTGATTATGTTTACGACTGGTTCTATATCCGCGTCAGTTATTAAAGTTGTTGTAATAACCGAAGAATTTAATAAATCAAGTCAATGGCTTTTTAATTTTTTAGATAGATCTTATGGAACTTAATTCTTATACTGTTTTTTGTCTTTAATTTCTAACACATTTATCAAGGAGAGTATTGGAAATTGCTGAGATTTTTAGTGACTTTGTAAATCGCCACAATAGGCATGACGTAACACGTAATGTCAATGTTATTTAGGTACAACATAACTCAAACAAAAACTGTCTTTCAACACTCAACTACAAGGTTAGATTATTAAAAGATTTTTGGGTGATTAACCTATGAATGATTTTTAAAAGTTTAGCAAAGAATTCTAGTAACAAAGACTGTATGACGAATTCGTCTACGGATATTTGCGTTTACAAAGGATATTTGCTCTAAGGGCGAGATAAAATTAGATGTTTATTTTAACACAAACGAGTGTTTTAGTCGCCCTCGCGGTCCCAGTTATTATTTACTCGTCATAAACGTAAATATCATTTACATATTTAAGAGGCTCCATCGTAATCTTGTAGACAAAACCTCACTTAATACTTGTTTCTGTGAAACACTACGAGATTATTCAATTGGTGATTCCGTGGGTACTGTTTACGTGATAATGTCACAATAGTCTACAGATTTTTATCTATAGTTAACAACCATAATCCTCGTTACTTAATTATCTTAACAGTATTAGTGTTTACAAATCGTTAACTGTTTACAATGACGCAGCCGTTTTGTGTCAAGCTGGACCAGCGTGCAACTAATTAGGAATCATAATTACTTTCTTGAAGGCGTAGTCGTGTAAATACGCATCCAGGTAATTTGTATCATACCTAGTATTTTAACTGCTTTTCCTAGAAAGTAATGACTACAAGATAATATAAGATTTATTCGCTTAGAATATGGTACAAAAGTACCAATGTCAAAATGTACCAATTTAATATGAACATTATCATTTTGTATTAAACTATGATATTACGTTACAAATTTACATCACAATTGTAAGTAATTATGTTTTAGAAGTGAAAAAATCTTTTAGTGTGTAGAAGCATTCATCTAATAACCATAATCTAAGTTTGGCTTTAAAAAAAATTAATGGTAATTCTCTAAACTTTGGTAGTATGTGATTGTAAACTTTAATTGACATTAGGTAGCTGCTTCTATAGTGAAAAGTGCTTCTACACAGTACATTTCTCAATTTAGTAGGACATGTAGTACATGATAATCTAAATTCGGAATCATAACAATAAAAGATTAATTGTTGGAAATTGTGGAGTGGTGTCATTCTTTTGTTCAGTACCGTGAATTTTATGGTATAGGTGACGCCATAGTTTAATGGGTTTACTATCTTAGCATCTATTATTACATTGTCACCTCAATTTATTTTAACAAAGAGCTCACTCGAATCGTAATTGTGGCTATTACCATGCTAATATCATTATTAATGTGATTACTGTACTTATCGGCCGCTACTAGCTGCATGACAGCCATCTTGATATGATTCATGCTTAAAGCTATTCAGATGACATTGAGCTGGTTCAATTGATTGACAAAAAAAATACTTCAATTAGATTGCAAAAAGTTCACTAACAAAAACGAATCAGATTTAAAATAAGTGCAAATCGAGTAGTAACCAATTAAGAACTGGATATTATACGATTGCCGGTTATTCTACTGCATATCAAATTAGTAATTTAAAACATTAACGTTGAATCGTAAAATCTGAATTATGCATAATACTGACAGAATTTTTAAATTTTATTGTAATGGTAATGAAAAATATATTATTCCTACCGAAGGAATTAATAATTAATTAATTATTTTTGTTGTAACGTGATGTTGACGTGGAAGTTAAAATACTTTTTTTGTATCTTTTTTTATGCTGCGGGTTAAAATGAAAAGAACCGGTTTGGAAATAATTGAAAAAAAAGGAGCGCTGATTATATTAACCTTTGGACCGCCACGTCAACAACGAAAATCCGTGTTCTCTACGCCAAGCGACAAATTCTAGTATTTAATAATAGGTAAAAAAAAAACAACAAATGTTTGTATAGGTATTGAACTAAAAAAAGTGGTATTTTTGACGTGCCATGCCGTCGTTGGCGTCGTGAGCAAGATTTCATTTGACGTCTATAGACGTCCGTGGCGATCAAAAGGTTAACAACATTGTTGACTCTTAGTTTAACATTTGTTCAAAAATATCCCCATCTGTTCTGACCTAGGAGGAAACACATGGAATTAACAGCTTATCCCCCTCGCGGCCGGTATGTTGGGATTCGGTTCATGGAAATAGGTCACAGTGAATCTCAGAGCAATCTATCTCTATTTAGAGAGGTTATTGGAATCTTAAACCCGCTGCCTTTACTATCTATCTAAGGATAAACGTACGGATGGCTAGCTTTTGGTGCCTTGCTACATACCTACAGAATAAAAGAGGATATGAAATTCCTTTTTTGAAATCTTAAAATTCTACGCTCAGTTGATCAGTCTGTACAAGCATAGGGGCTTGTTTTTATTATGAATATATCAAGTCATAAGTTTTATAGTTTTTTTTACTGATTTATTATTTGTCTGATTTCCGCATTATTCAAGGAAATCTGGTTCCCGCTAATGATGCTACTGTCAGTCTACCTTACGTCATTTTGAACGAGATCAATAAACAAGATATTCTATGTGATCTTTTCTAAATCGGAGGCTACGAAATCCAGTACGAAAATGCATAAATTATTAGCAGACATTCGTTGTGCTCGATGAGAATGGCAGCCGGAATATAATATATGCATTATTCTTTATTTTGACATTTGTATTCGTATATCATAGAATATGGAGTACGCATGTCGTTTCCCCAACATCAAATGTCAATTGAAGGCTATTCCAGTAAAATTATAATGATCAGGGTGCAGGCCAGGGAAATCAATACTACTTCGTTATTTGATTGGTATGCTTGACGTTTATCGCTTCTAGTTGTCTATATTATACTATTGATTTGAGGCACGTTCATTAGAGGTTTGACTACGATTAGACACTGAAATTCGATAACATTAACAAAAGAAGAGCTACTTTCCAATAAATTTTTGTCACAACATTTATTCAATGAGAAAGAATCCTAACGTTAATTTGCATGAGAAAGGGGTTAACTCTCTACATAGTGCTTGGAGTTCCTGTTATCTTTCTCATGATTTAATCCACTTTGGAGACATCTTTCTTCCATATCAAAATATTTCATTCTTTCAAAATATTATCTTGAAAATACTAAAGGGAATATAGTATACGGGAATATACACCGATTCCCGTATACCTCAATGTATATTTAATGTGACCGTTATTTCTATCTACGGAATAAAGGCGTTTAGTTCTACATATTCAACATGTATTGTAAACTTTGTGTATCGTTAAGGCTGTACTCGAAGTGTGTTCCATAATTATGTTAACGAGTTCGTTACTCCTCTTCCTTTATAAAGTTAGTTTGTGTTTTTAACTAGCGCACAAATCTTTTTATTTCTGCCTTGAAAGAAAGAGTAATGAATTTACAAAAGTACCTAAGTAATAATCATAAATATTTTTTATAATGCGCCCCGTGTAAGGTTAGATACTAGTTAAACTACGAATTATAGGATTATGTAAACTATTGCGAGCATTTAACCAATCAGAATGCACGATACGTTTCTAGGCATTTAGTAAATTAATTAGATTAATTACTTCAACGTTTTTCTCCCTGTACACACGCAGCCAATGCGGTCAAATACTTATAGGCATTATGATTCAACGGAAAGCAATTTAAACCCACGAATGCACCGGATCTGGCGATCGTAATAAAGGTATGTTTGGCCGCAACCTGCGCTTTCATTGACTGAAATTCATGAGTGCGGCTCGTGGAGGGCTCGAGCGTCGCGGCGCGTTTTATTCGCCACAGCCACAGCTATGCCTGCAAGTTTATTGACCCGGCGACCGTGACCCCCCGTTCCCCTCTTCTTGCCGTCTTCCTGCGGTTGGAAACTGTTTTCTAACATATTTGTTCTCCAATTCACCATGCATTATCTATTGGACTGTATTCGCCTGTATAAGATCGAAATATACGCTACAGCTTTGATGTTGCGATTATCGTAGTCATATTACACAAGGTTTTAATTGAACCTTCGTTACACGTATCGCTTTTCTTTGTAAGAAGATATTTCACCGAGTCAGTCACTAGCCTCTTCATATTTACACTAGCTTTGAATTAATATTTTATTAACTTCAACTTATGTAAAAAAAAAGCTGTAATCTTGACTTGACATATTTAGTTTAGCTAACAGATCTATAAAGAACTAGTTGTTTCGCGCGGTCCCGCATCCCAATGGGTTTTTTGAGGTAAAAGCCTATATGTCTTTCTTCAAGGTCTAATCTATCTTTGTACCAAATTTCATCAAAATCAGTTGAGCGGTTTAGGCGTGAAAGCGTACCAAACAGACGGTCGCAAGACGGTATGTTTCGCATTTTTAATATTAGTAAGGATTAACTTCAACTTTATGTAAAATAAAATTACTGTAATCTCGACTGTTTTGGAAACATAATCAAAGCAAACATTTTATTTCAATTAGTTGCACGTTTCCAAAAGTGGGTCTTATGGAGAAAAATCGGCATGAACAACTACTCCATAGACAAACAACTCGTTTTTTTAAACATGATTACAGTGTTCATCTTGGTTTACAATCCAAATCTGAGTCTTATTTAGTTTAGGTAACAGATATATATAAAAAATAATACGATATTTTTAACATCATCGTGTTTGTATTCTGTTTAAATTAGGCCGTCCCCATCAATAACCACAACTCCGGGTTTTATAAAAGCATATCGGGCCCTTTCCTGACAACATGTTTATTTCAATAAAGATAAAGAAATTTCCTGCGTAATGGACGTCTGCGCCTCGTTTTATCTCTAATTGGGTTGTATTGCCCGACGAAATGGTTGCTTGGTTTGGGCGTTTAGAACGTTTGTGTTATCTCACATTAAAGAAGCTTTAAATAATGTTAAGTAGACAAGATGAGGTACTTACAGTATGCACGGCATAACCTGGCCGGACTGAAGTTAGCCGTTTGAATGCGCAATGGATTGTTTATGTTGAAAAATTGTATACTGCGCAACCAAACAGCCAACTTCAGTCCGACCAAGTTATGCCGCGCATACTCTACAGTTCGTAATTCGATGTACTCTACAAGTTCCATAAATACCTACTTTATCGCCTACCATCCCTATAATTATATTATTTCTTTCTTTCTTTCTTCTTTCTTCTTCTTCTTTCATTTTTGTTGTTGTTCCTATCGTTAGGTTACCTCTTCAACCTCTGAGCCATATGTCCAACTATGTTGGAGTCCGCTTCCAGTATTACCTGATACAGGTGAATATCAGTGTTTTACACAAAGCGATTATCATCAGACCTCTGTAACCCAATTTCTGGGAAATACGTCGGAGTTTTTGGGCTTCTGAGTCTTCTGACTGCCACTAACGATTGTTTTACTATCGGTGTTCGTATGTCAATGTCAATAGATTTGCTTTTTATGTCAACCAGTACCGACGACTTTACGTGCTCTCCGAGGCACAGAGAGGTCTAGATGTATTAAGAATGGCCTCCCATCCCCAGTCTGACCGCAGCTGTTGCTAGGTTACTTAACAGATATTAATTTGAAATAATGGTTTTGTAATCGATAAATTTATTCTACATACATCGTTGAACAAACAAGGAGAACTGAACAAGGCTATTGAGTTAAACAGAGAGCTTTCGAAGAGTATCTGGGATTACATGAAAAAACTAATAAGCGGTTTATGGTCATGAATTTAATTTTAAAAGAAGTGATTTTTTACATTTCTCTTTGGTTAGTAGTAGCATTCTAGGATGAAAACAGTTTCGTTGTACCATGACTGTTTTAAGATGGTTATAAACTATTGGCGCAGAGCGGTGACATGGGAACTAGCTGCCAAGTATTCGCAGCGGTGGCTGACATTCTGATTGAGCGGTTCAGCTTACCCTCTAGGAACGTTCACGTGATCTTTCATTAGTATTTGATACAAATATTGAATCTTTTCCAAAATTTAAGGGCTTATCGGGCTATAACAGTGTAACTGTGTGCTCATTTGTCATTATTGACTAAGAGTAAAATTATCTCAAAACAAAGTCCATTTACTTATCCCAGTTCTCGAGCAATAATCACTATCGCGCTAAAATTTAGTTGGTATCACATGAGTGATGGAAAATTCAAAATACAATAATTATTATGAACAGGAAATATTTGATCAGAATATACCTAGATACAACGCCATTGTACCAAATATAGAGTCATGCAAATATGAAATACTAACACGTGGTATTTGTAGGATCATAATTTCAACATCGGTATCGTGGTTCATTAGCTATCGGATGCAGGCGCGGGACTCGATTATGCTAATTCGATTGTCTACATGCGACTCGGACGGGTCTAGTCGCGCCCGTGCCACGGACCAATTTAATCCGGTGCTCCTCGCTGCTTTCTACAATCAATAAAACAAGGATTACCCTACAATACTGCCTAATAGTTTGCCCACAGCTTAATGGGACACAGTGATTAGGGCTAATCTATGAGTAGGCATTCCGAAAGTTACTAATAATGAAACTTTTGGTTCGAAAACAACTTTAGGACTTTGTTTGTTTCGTATGTAAAAAGATCTTGGCAAAATAGTCAACTAAACGTCAACTTCCTTTCCGTTTTCCTTTTATCCTGTTCCATTTGAGCATGTTTCCGCTAGTTTTTCATTAAATATGCTGTTTGTGCTATGAAGCTGAATTGCTCTTTAGTTCAGACTCCTGTCGAGGTTGCTGTTAGTGCGGTGGTCCTGTGACGTAACCGCAGGCTATGGGACACCCATAAACTTCACAGGAAAATGTAGACTAGTACAGGTGTAGGTACCTTTTAGGCACTTGAGGATTTGTGTCTAGTTAGTTTTTAATGTCATATCCCGTATAATAATTTAAAAAAACAGTTCATGGTCTTGGTATCAAAAGATCCATTATATTATTTGAATAGAAATTAGATATTAAAACGGATAAATTCAAGTAAGACACCGAGTTGCTCAAAGTAGATATAAGTAATTAACTTATTTATTGGCAGGTGCCTTGTATTTAACTAGCAACGTGTTGTAGGCAACTTTGTGCATATTTACATTATAAATAAATGTTTGGTTATTATATTAATTACTTTACAATTTTAATAATCAATTTAAATTATGATTGTGTTTTTCACTCAGTTTATATCACCATAATTATAACGACTTGTATGCATATTTCTTTCATGAGTATAATATTACATGAGTACACAAGAAAATATTACATCGCTTTATTTTAAATCTTCGCAAAATGTGCCTCTTTAGGCGACGTCTGAACAATAATGTTTGTTATTTTATTACTGCGGTTTGACTCTAATAGACCAAGATTTTTGATACGACACTTTATTTTAAAAGCCAAGAACACTTAGGAGCTGTCTCACAAACTTCACTCGATCGTACTGTAAAAGCTTCCACCCTGGCCGGTGTTGCCTCTACCCTGGGGCGGCATAATACTCCCACTTCAATATAATCCGCTATTTCTAATTCAAGTGTATTCGAACCTCTTGGATGTTATAACAAATATTTAAGATCTATGAGGATATGTTCTTTAAATTATGTCCTCATTTTTCGAATATAATATTTTACCGTTAATTAACGGGGCATTAGCAATAAAAACAGCCCACGATATTCTAACACCAGTGACATTTTTATTGCTGTTAAATGTTACAGAATTTTTGTAACGACATCTTAGGAATTTGATTATTCTTTGATAAAAAAGTTTTAACTACGGAAGCCATGCTTGAGACTTTTTATCATTCGAGATTTATGCGAAAGTAATACGATCGTTTTTCCAAATTATTGTCACTATCCATTTATTGCTCCCACTTTTAAGTTATATGTTAAGATAAAACTTACCCTACTCAATTTATTATTCTTTTCATTCTTAAAAGGTTCTGTTATTGTAATATCTACTCTCCCAGGTATCTTAGAACTTACTGCCAAGAATCGGTGTATAAAGTAACTTTAGTTTGTTATCATGATAATAATATGTAAGTAGTGATTGGCCGTACTGTTGCATATTGATTTAGATCTAAATTTTGATTGTTGTAGATGAAGCGGCGTGGGGTATTACGTGCGGCGGCGAGGTGAGACAAAGGGGGCGGCATGGACCATGCGGTGAAGGCGATGTCGGCGCGCGGGCCACTATCCCGCCTGGTGGCTCGGCGGCGCTTCGAGTCAGCCGAGCTGGAAGAGCTGTACGCGCGCTACGCGTGCAAGCTGCAGCGCACCTCCGTTGGCTCGGCGCTGGCGTTGTGGGCGCTTCTGGCTGCCGCGCTCGCCGCCGTCGATGCCACCCGCGGCTGGCGTAGGGCTCCTCAGGTTGTTATAACTGATAAACCAATATCACATATAAATTATATTATATATTTTAGGAGTACCCCAAGGTAACATACTTTGCCCAGTTCGAATGTCAATTTTGCATTTTGAAATCAAATTGTATTAGTTTCAATTCCGGTAACATACGACATACAATAATGTTATCTATCACCTTCATATTTACTTGTGTTGTTCAGGTCGGCGTACTGACCGCACACGCTCTACTATGTAGTGGGCTAGCGTGGTGGTGTGGTCGCGCCGGCGTCGCACCGGAGAGGCGGTTGCCGCGCGCCTGTTGGCTGGCGTTGGCCGGCGGGGGCATCGCTCTGGCCACCACGCTGCCGGCCTGGAACACCGGCGCGGCGGCTGAAGGTGCCGCGCACGTTGTGTGGGCTGTGTTCGCTGCATATGCGCTGTTACCAGTCGGAGCCCCTGTCGCCGCGGCCTTCGGCATCCTTCTTCCCACGGCGCATACCATCGCATCCGCACTCGTCGCCAACCGATTTCCTTACCATGTTTGGCAGCAGGTCAGTTACCCATAATCTCTGTTTTGGTTATCATCCGAAGGCATACATACCTTGGTATAGGCTGTGTCGTGGTATCAATTTACGGAGCAAAATACTAAGTTTCCATGCACGGACAGTACCTCACCTACTTATCGATTGCGGTTCATCGTGTGACTCGAATGTAGCAATAAAACCGTGCAGACATTTTGTGTTAGTTTAGAGAGCTCGGTGTAGCTTCTTCTTGACCTTTACACGCGACGCTAGTCGAATGATGGAAGTAATAGTCGTGTAATACCGGGTACACAGAAATCGTGGATGATTAGTAAATAGGTCATGATGAACACGACGGGCAAAACGATAGGGAGAGCTAAGCAGCTTACGACCCATTGCAACTTTATAAAATTAATTAAGCGTAACTCTATCTAGTCCGTTAACTAGGTTAATAACTACCTATAAATCTTTTAGATCTACTTAACTCAGTTACTCACCGTTTTTATGCGAAAGTCATACCCTCTTACGTTCCCAATGACGTGATAAAAGACGTGAAGGTCAAGTTTTTTGGTAAGTAGGTAGGTACTAAAGAAATTCTAGTTTCTTGCAAATGGAATTGGTAATTTATATTTTTGTAACACATTGACAAAAGCGAGGAATATACTGTCAGATAGGAATTGATGGATTAATTAGTAGGTACATTATTTATTACGTGTGGTTTCCGTAAATTTTATAAAGAAAAGGAAAATAAGTCTCAGATGTATTCATACATACAGATTATGCATTCAAATTATTAACGGATATTTGTATTCAAATTTTCGCAATTTTCGAAATGGTACCTACTTATATCTTTAAAAGAAAATGACACTAAATATTAAAAAATTAGTAGAATTGAGTTACCTACGTATGCAAAGTAGTTTCCATATAATCTGGATTTAAATAACTGCCCGATTTCTCGAGGTAGGTAGTTCAAACTTGGAGGTCGCAGCCTTGCCCTCTTGGCGCCCAACGTGGGGCTCGCTTATTATACCTCACTCCACTATAATAAGGGTAGCTGGCGTGCGAAGCTTACGTCATACTTGCCGTCTAAACAAACTTGGCATAGCCCTCAAATATAACACAAGTATACGAAAATATGGATCTATTGGATAACTGTTAGCTACACATTATTATGTGATTATGACTCATATGTTCTTTAGAAACTACAAAATTTATTAGCGAGATTGAATAGAAAGTTAAATTCAACATAAAGTTGTGAGTCGGAATGGATCCAGCATTAGCAAGACGGTATTCAGAAAATGTTTGTATACAACATTATTATTAGTATATGCGAAACCTGAAACACGTGTCTAGTATTTTTATGTAAAGAATTTATATACAAAATTTCAAAACTGTACCATGAAAAATCACAAAGTTATAAGCTTGTTAACTTACCTGGTTGTCCGTACAAAAACATGCTCATCGACGCGCGGGCGCCGGCCCGCGCCCGCGTCGTCGCAGCGCTCATTGATAATAATGTGGCAGTAGGTACCTAACCGTACGGCGATTTCCGATTGCATTGTATTTAACTGATCACACTTTCCACATTTTCCATCACACTTACAGTCTTTGGACTGTCGTACTGGTCAAGTGTAGGTAGACATTAATAAGTACTTTATTTGTAAATGCAGCCGTAAGTCATTAAATGTAGTCAATGCGATATGTTGCACCTTATACCAAACACTGTAAGTTCAAAATGGATGAAAATTGTTAAACATAGCATTACTTAACCACAACAGGCTGTAGGTACAAATAAAAACGTGTGTTCATGTGTGTGACGATACTTTAATGTCAGATTGCTCCTCGTGCCGCACTGCCAGGAATACGTTATCACTTATCACCACAAACCGCTAGTATCCGTACCATTTCTTACACGAACACTTATGCTTTTTACATACGATAGGTACACGACAACCGAAACACAACTGCCGCGCGCTCGCGTTATCACCACAAACCGCTAGTGTACGTACCATTTCTTACACGAACACTACCTATGCTTTTTACATACGATAGGTACAGATCATCCGAAATGCTTGCGCTCGCGGTCGCGCTCTCGTTTTGTACCTACTTATCTGAACGGGAGCGACATACGTGCACACTTCCCTATAGCTGCCGGGCGACTGAAGTGGTTGCCTGGTTGGTTCACCCCCGGGCCCCGCCCGCCCCACTGCGCTCGCGCTGACCGCTCAGTGTCAGTGACCTGTGTTGCGCGCATATGATTGCGGATAGGTACTTAGTGTCGCTCGGTGTCCTACTCGTAAATTTTTTTTAATGTTTTTGGGACAAAATATAACATGATGTAAAAATTATTGGAATCGATTCAGTTACTGATTCTGAACAAACTATATTCAGGTTTCGCATATACTAATAATAATGTTGTATAAAAACGTAATAAAACTACCCGTTTGTTCATCTATTTGTGAAGATTTTATGTGTTTGTACATAATAATATGTATTTATTTACATAGTTTTATGTAGCCATCTCGTTAAAAACACATCACGTCGATCGTTGTAACTGGACTAGCTTGTTTGCATGGGCTCTAAGCACCTTCTGACGATGATGTCTTAGTAAAGTTCTTACTCTGGTAGAGTTTCAAAATGTAATTAAGTAACCCGACAAGCTAAAACTTCAGCACCTAATTTTCCCATCGTATTTCAACAAAATTTCTCATTACCATACCCTGTGTTCCTATTACCTACACTAATCACGTACACAAGGAACCCAGACATAGAGCAAAATCTTTTCGCATATAAATATTTGACGCGGGAATTAAACTCGCGTCCCTCAAAATAGACGAAAGTGTCTGAGTCTACGCTATTTTAGTCAAGGTTAACAAACCACCTTGTCAGGATCCATAAAAGATTACACTACACAGAAAAGGGTATAATGTTACAAAATCTTTTCGTTATTTTGTTCCTCCGTGAAAGCTGATAGGCTGATTATTATACTTAGTTGAATGTCAATCCTTGAAGGTCAGCGATTGACACTGTAGGAGTTAATAGACTCGCTTATAAATATTGACGAAGGCTACGTCCATCATATTGAAGCCATAAAAGCTTTTTGTTTGAACTTAATCAAATGATGTTTCATAAACCGCTGTTCAGTATAGATTTCTAGTTAACGTTATGACATTATGAACCATAGTTTGATAGACGTGAAAATAGTATACATTCATAAGCCATATTGTGTTTCAATGTCCAGCAACTTTATAATCTCTTCTTGCGGTTTTTGTAGGACCTACATAAAACTTAGTAGGTCTTTACTGGTCAAAGACTTGTCTAGAGGTTTTTTCTATTAAGGTGGCCTAAATATTTAATGGTCATCTATGCAATTATTTCGCATAACCTTCACAGGTTCAATTTCATACTTAAAATCATATTGATGATTGCAACATGTTCAGCCACTTTCGTAGCTGACTGTACCTAGGAAGTTATGTAGGTCTTAAATGTTATTTGGAAAAATGGGAGCTGGATTTGGTGGTTCACTAATATTTATTGCGGTGTTTTGTTTAGCTTAATAGTATTAAAGTGACTTAACCTAACTACTGCTACTACTAATGTTTCGTGACTTGTCTCACCAATATTGCTTGATATTAATCTAGACATTACCGGATCTCGTTTTGCATTACATAACTCCATAACTCTGCGTACCATAACTTTACACACCTTGTCCCTTGTCACTCTCAGTTAAGAGGTTGGACATACGGCGTAGCGTTGGGTTTAGATCCTTATTGATCTCAAAGAAAAACTCTCCTTGTTACACGACTGAACCATGTCAACTGGAATGTGGGCGAAAAGAGGCACGGGACATTTTCCTGCGACATTGGGAGAATAACAAGTGACACACGTTCCGGAAGACGTCCCTAATATATATGTTTAGTCGAGAAGGGTACACTAAACCGAACGGGCTCACGATGATGAATAACTTTTGTTCTAATTCTTATCGTTTCCACATTTCCTACGATAGCCTTTAAAAAATTTACAGGAAACAGTGCTTTTAATCAATATTTTTATTTTATTTTTATTTTATACTTCCCACAGCTCGTGTATACAATATATTATAAATTAAAATATATAGAGGTAACGGGCTTACACACTAGCCCATTACGGGCTAACCAGCATTAAATAAACAATCGGAGTCTACAAATAATCATGATTATTTTGCAGAGACTTCAGGATTTTGATCTAAACGAATTAAGTGGGTCATGGTATATATCAGCATTACATACAGATTTTATGAAAGAATTCATTTCTCTGCACATTCTGTTGAGCGGGGAGTTTACACATGTATTGGTTTTAGAGTTCTGGACGTGGTACGGTTTGCTTATAGGGTATCTGGGTATTTTATAAGGGACATTAATTGATATACGTGCAACAAGCTCGTCACAGTCAATGATGTTATTGGCTAATTTGTAAAGGAACATTAGATCTTGTATTCGCCGACGATCTCGCAGAGAGTTCATGTTGAAATATTCGATGCGTTGAATGTATGGACACTTCGGGGATATTTTCCTGGTGGCGTATGCTAGATGTTTAGTGAAGGCTCTCTGAATACTTTCAACTCTTTGTGAGTGGACTGCATAATGTGGGCTCCACACCACGCTTGCAAATTCCAGGTTACTGCGAACGAGTGTGTTATACAGTATAACTTTAGTCCGAACCAGATTTAGTCCTTTGCTGCTTAAGAACGCCTAACATTTGAGCAGATTTAGTAACAATATTATCAATATGACTACTGAAGCTAAGTTTACTGTCCATGATAACACCAAGATCTCACACTTCGTTTACTGTATACTGTAATATTGTGTTTATTAGATCTTGTAATAAGTACCTACCATAAGAAATTATATTTTGAATCAGAATAAATATTTACCATTTAGGAAAGTGGTAAAACAAAGGTGACTTGACATTGAACACTAAACTGTACTAACTTTGGAATATTGCTTAATCGTCGGTCCCGGTTGCCGAATCCCAAAAAAAAAAGACCGACGACCAGTCTATTCTCAGAATATCGGTATTATCCAGAAATTGAAATTGTATCCTTCTGCATTTCAGCCGCATCAGGTTAGATTGGAAGCCGACCCCTATATAGTAGAGAAAAGACCCGGAGAATGATGAATTCGAGGCCTTAAGCCAGTACGATTTAAACATTCTAACTTTAAGCTCAACGTAAACACTTGCTAACCAATAGCCACAAATTCATGAACACGGAACATTGATAGTAAGACAGTAACATATTATTTGACAGATAGTATGGTAATTTACTGCGTTGCTGTGTGTATACTCTACGTCCGCAACATCTGGTTTGTATAAATCAATCAGCCTGTGTGTAGGTAGAATTAGGTGCGATTTGTATTATAGCCCAATGCTTATCATTGCCTTCATCCTGTTTAATAAATGGTCATTAATGTGATAGCTGTAAATCAAACGGTGTACGGGTATGATAAGAGATTGTAATAGATTATAAAGTTATGTGTTTTGTACTTACATTATCGCTTAGAATTCATGGAACTCGTGGGTAATGACTACCGTAAAGTTTTTTTCTTGTTGCTTATGGCGAACGAATCTATTATGACCATTCATCCAGCTTCGCGTATTTACTTTAAATATATATAATAATGCTTGCAAAGGCTCAATATAGAGGGTTTTGGTCGGGTATACTCGGCATTATGCTTTAGGAGAACCGCCCATATAAAGTGAGCTATGTATTTGATAAATTGGATCTGTTATGTAAGTGTAAAAGGTTTGTGACTTCATTCCCATCTTTCATGGCATATTCAGCAAATTATAGGGTCGTTTCCTTTGTTACAAGCAAGTTCATTGTCATTTTTACATATATGGAGATATTTTTTTCTTAGAATTGATAAATGGGGAAATTGTGAGAAAATAAAACTTATGCATTCATCCCGACGCGACGAGCCAATGAAAACCGCAATCGAAATTAAACCTTTTTGATAATGTTGGCCCCGAATTTGGTTTCAATAATTGTACCTACGTCGAATATAACATGTGGTCATGTTTCATTTAAAATATAAAATGAATAAATAGGCTGGCAACAAACATGATTGATATTATCGTTGATGATATTATTACAAATGCTCAGCAGGCATGACCTTTGCGGGGCTTGTGTTTCAGCCAGATCTTATAAATAAAAGTGAAATACTGTTCGTTGTTAGGCTTATCACTTGAGAACGGCCGAATAGTCTGAATGAGGTTTTTAGGGAAAAGAGTTTCTCAGAATTATTATTATTATAAAATTATATGGGATTTCAGTATGATTTATTGGAATTTGGACAGGACAACATCTGGGGTATATAATTTAAGTGCGACTGCTACGCTGGGGGTCTTGGGTTCGGTTCCAGGTCGAGTAAAATGTTATTGGGTTTTTCTATGAATTGTAGCAGCTCGGAGTTTGGATTGGTGCTCATTTAATGGGAATAGACTCGGCCCGTATCATATGAGACCTAAACATACCGGCGAACTGTGGGTGTATGGGGTGGGTGTGGGTACATTGGTACATACACCTCTGCCTAACCAAATGGGAAATACAGGCGTGATGGTATGTTTATATGTATGTTTTGTTAATATTATTTTCTTCGTACCTAATTTAGTTGAGTTTCTTTTAACCCGAAGGTTGACTGGTAGAGAATGCTTCGGGGCGGACTTAATGTCCGCCTTGTGTACAATCTGCATTAAAGAATAAATAAATAAGTGCCTGGTTTATAGCTGGGGTTACAAATACAAAAACAATAATGGATGCAATAGAGTGAAGACTGTTTTGTCTAATGAGGCTCGTCACGGTAGATTGTTACGGATGGGTTGCAAGCTAGCAACTGCCTTTGTTCTATCATTGTTGTTATTGATATCTGTCTGCCAGGCCAGTCTATGTAGCCTGTCATCATCATCATCGTGAAATCTCTGAGAACTCACAGCACAGATAGCCTTATTTGACGTAATGTATTTTAGTCCGTTAGTTTTAGATAAATACAATTATATTTTTAAACTATTACTAGACACCTAATTTTAATCTTATCTTAACTTTTATTAACTACTTATTGCTACATTGTTATGGCTTGTGTTTAAACACCGCCCAAAAAAGTACCTATTTTACTACCAAAAAAAATCTAAACGGTTACCAAAATGGATAAATGGTCACCAAAATAATATCTTCTATATAAAAGTCACCTCAAAATATTGTTATACAATACACTCAAAACATTCAGATTTGGTTCTGGCATTCTGATTTGGTTGTGTGGTCACAGTTCTAACCTAACCTAACCGATATCTGTATTTGGTGCTCAATCAGTAATTTTGTCGCTCAATCAGTATTTTTGATACGCGGTTTATTATATTCCCATTGTTATTTCTATGTTATTCAATTCGTACAACTTTGTTTAATCCCAATAATCTTTATTTCATCTTAATAATTGAATTGTAATTATCGAACTTAATGTTATCGTATGAATGTTAGTTGACCCGTAATTGGCTTGTGTATAGGACGGAGGCCACTATGTACCTATCTATGTTAACTATTAGCGTTGTATGCATAAGCTGTGGAAAAACCTTATTAAACAAAATAAATAAAATAAATCATTCTCAGCTTGTATTATCCCACTGCTGGGTAAAAGCCACCTTTAATTTTTGCCAAGATTTTCTGTCCCTTGCCTCACTCATCCAGTTTGCTCCTACTACCTTTTTTATGTCATCAGCCCACCTGGTCGTCGGATGTTCTACGCTTCGCTTGCCCATTCTAGGATACCACTCTGTAACAAGCTTACTCCACCTAACATGGTGTCTCCTTGCCAGGTGTCCCGCCCATGTCCACTTTAGCAATTAGGATATGATGTTTAGTACTTTGGTGCGTTTGGTACAGAGGCCAGTACCTCAAGCTATTCCAATCTGTCAAATTAATTTGATAGATTTTCAACTATAATACAATGCGATAAGGTTCATTTTCATTTGGGAAACTGACAGTTTTGGATAGCTTGACCTACTGGCTACTTTAGTGTAACCTGTCATAGTGGTGGCGAATTACACGGATCATATTGGACAAGTGAAGGCAACTACTATTTTAATTGGCGCGAGTGCGATATACCTACCCCCGACCCGGGAGAGCTCATGCTTAAGATCTGCAAGGTTAAGCTGCGCCAGCCACGGCAAGTTCGTAGATGGTGACAATTCTTAACACATCGAGACCTCACCGTGCTTTCCTGAAAGCTGGCGGTCCCGGTTTTTATGTGAACATCTATAACAATCGTTAGTGGTAGTCAGAAGCCTAAAAAGCCAGAGGATATCGGTATTGCCCAGGAATTGGATTGCTGAGGTTTGATGGCAGTCGCTTCGTGTAAAATACTGATATTCAGCCGTATCTGGTTAGACTGGAAGCCGACCTCAACACATACCCTGCTGCCTCCCTAGCCACTCCTCTGCCAGTTGTTAGAGGATCCATGAGGAATTACCATACTATAAAAAAGCCAGTCTATGTATTAGTAATTCAACCACTAATATATTCTGAATGGCAAAATCCCGTTATTCCGATGACTGTCTAAACTTATGCTTGTATGTTTTGTAGAGAAAATCTCAAATACGTTCTTATTCTCTTAGCTATACGTTGGGCAGTTGAGGTCGTTCCCGGGTCACCGCCCAGCCTCAAGGGGAAGCCAAAACACATTTGTGGAACATGTCTCTTCTGGAGCGAGCTCACCGCGCATTTCCATAATAATAATGTATTATACAGCGATGTGCGTGAAATTTATTCGCAGTTGTTCGTTATTTACATGACATGTCAGGTCACACTGACGTCATGCCACTAAACATGCTCAGTACATGAATTGATTATCCTGATTGCTCTTATTTTTATAAATATTGCCCCACATTAGGAGTCCTTCTGTATTGGTAAGTAATTTGGTAAGTATCCAATCCAATTTATAATCCATCATTGTACAATACAAAACGATATTTTAAAAGAGTAACCATGGAGTTTCTTGCCGGTTCTTCTCCATAGGAAACGACTACTTTGGAACCGTGCACCTAGACTCGACATTTCATAAGTGCCTGTATATTGATTATATGAAAATAAAACTATTTTGATTTTGATTGAAATAAAACTACTTTTTTCTACGGATTTTATCGCGTATATTGATATTATTAATCTGTGGGTGTGAGTGAGTCTACCCGTGACCATGGACGCTGTCGAGCCCGAAACGTCGGGATTAATAATATCAATATAAAAATCCGTAAAAAGTAGTTTTATTTAAAATATTCGCGTAAAAGACAGAAATCAATAAGTTCTTCTGTATTTTGCGTTTACAAACAGAAACTTACCAAACACCAAGACCTGTACAACTATCTGTAGGTCATACTAATATTAGTTCCGTGCTGGTATCGAACCTGCAGTGCCAATCGTATCATCACATAGTAATAATAAAATAAATGTTTCAGAAAAGTTTCCATTTGTAGAGCACTCAAATATTTGAAGCTATTTTTTTCGGCGCCACATCGCCGTGTAGACCGATTTTGTATTCAAAAATTTTCAACAATTTGAAAAATATATTTCATTGATATGCAGCGGAAATGGATTGCGAACAGCTGAATAATGCCTGAGGCAAATTTGTATAATGCAAACGGTCGGTTTCACACAATGAGAACTGCGGAAAGCTCAGGGAATTGTAATTTTCTATTTCCTATCTGGTTTCACATAGTGATTGTTTCTCGGCAATGTCACTCCGCGTGTTATAGAAGGTTAGGATTGTATTCCACCTAATAACTTCTTAGGTATATTTTAGATAAGAAATCAGTGATTGGCTTGTTTCAACTAGAAATAATGCTTTCAACATTAATCCTTCACCTGTTCTGCTATCATTAAGTACATCAGAAAGTGTTTGGCGCCACCACCGTTTTATACACACAGCATGTTAATAAACACGTCTTGTCTTGCGGCTTGATCGCGGCCATTTACAATTTCACGTAATGTAGTCGGACAGGTAAGCTTTCTTGTCAAAGTGACTAGTGTTGTAAAACACGAGCGTGTTCATATTAGACGTTAGACATACACTTGAGAGTAGCTGTTACAGCAATACTTCGTGTTTAGGGTTCCGTGGCTTCAGTATTAAAAAAATACATATACTTAGGTATTTTATAGCCCAGTATAGAACCATTTCGATTGACAAGTATAAGATCTCGAGTTCGAATCCAAGGCACGCACCTCAGACAGGATATACTCATAGATATAGCAGGATGGCATCATTCATAATCATCATTCCCTTTTATCATAAAAATGAGCTTACAGGCCTCCTCCGGGTTTTTAACAAAGTTTTGAACAATTTTGATATCTATTTAAAAGATTCAAACCAAAATATTTTATAAATGATTCAGACTATTGTTACAATAAAACAAGACAAGCTCAGGTAAAATCCAAGTTTAATATTTAATAATAATTTACTTTTAAAAGCAACAAAATGTTGCTTTTCCCATCCCTTTTGAATTAAATATCCGTTAAAGCGTGAAGCGCTTTCATTTTAAATCGCTCAAAGCTGTTTCGCTTGTTATGAATAATACTGTGAAATGTATGGGAGATGGTTGACATTGAATATTTTAGTAATTGGAAGATGAGTCAAGTTGTGGGGGCGAATGAAGCGACGCGACGCAGGCGGCGACAGGTTGTATTTGCATAGCTCGGGTCGGATAGTGCACGGCTCGCTGCCTATCTCATAAACGCTATAAATAAATTAAACGCTCAGTGGCTGGGCCACACAGATCACTGGCTCAATAAAGTTATAATAGGTGTGTAATTCCTATTATGGCAGTTTACTTGCAATGAGCTTTACCTTCTAGAGCGTGAAGTTTTAGTAGACATACATTAAATTACATCGTCTTAGATATTTATTATGGATAATTTATACAACATTGCTAAGACGTCTATAATAGTTACATTATAATTATGTCGTTCTACTCGTTCCTTAAGATCGGGCGCACAGGGTAAAAGAAATAAACAGGCTCGAAATCAGGTGCGCCCTAATCGCTACGTCATCAACTTCACGATTTCATTACTCCCGTAACATAAGGATATGGTCTTAATAACTTAGAATGTTACCTTTTTCTTTTTTATATTCCGACTGGCACTGGAACACGTACTACTTAATTATAATGAGCTCCCGAAGTGGTTCGTGTTCATTTTAATGATATTTTGAGCTGCGTTCTCTAGTGCTAGTTAAGTAATTTTGTTCTCTGTTCCCGGTTGCAACTCAGCTGCGTTCTTTTGAAGCAGTCTGTATTTTCAGGCTACGTTTAATTGAATTCCTTTTTTGAATATGTTTGCTCTTCGCTTGAAATGTATTACATACGTTTTCATTTCGTTTCACTGTTTAAAAAATAAACAGTATGTATATCTATGATTAACACTTTCATGATAGGTTGATTAATTAATTCGTTTGAATTGTAGATTTCAGTCGCCATTTATTTAAACAAGATACACAATGTCTGCATTCAGACTTCTCAGATAGGATTGCTTTATAAGTAATAGTCCTATTAAGAATTATCTCCAGACATAGTTGTCGTAAATAGACTGGCCGAATAAAATGTGCACGGCTACTCTGTTAAATTTGACAGGTAATTTCTTCTCTCCACATTGATTGATGGAGCTCTCTTTATCAAAATATTCATTATGGAGCTTCACGGCGATATTTGTAGCTATAAAACGTTTACAATTTGTCATATTATGGGAAAATAAGCATTTTCGTGGTCGTATAAGGAACGGCATATCCACTATCTTGAATGTTATACCATGGGATTTAAGTTATTGTTATGGTTATATATATTAGAATATGCATATAGTGTGGTTATTAGGTATAGCGTTATGTTATTAAGCAAAGGAAAAATTCGACCGCGGGCAGGATTCGAACCTGCGTCTTTTGGTTAGGTACACCAGACGCTATGACCACTAAGCCACCGCGATACCTACCCGCCATGTCGAATTTTGCCTTTGCTTTCTGAATTTACGTCTTTATGGTGACGTCAGAGACACCTATTGAAAAGCAAGTATTTTACTCCTCAACCGACACGACTTATTTTACAGTCTTTATATTACAGTTTATAATATAATATTCAAAAGAAACAGTTCCACTTAAAATAATTAGAGCAAGAGTCCCAGAAAGAGAAATTAGGAAGAAATAAATACGTGCGAACGGATTTACAAGAGAATATGAATTAAGAAGATACTTTAATGTATCTGTGTGTTGTTAACAGATGGTGGGCAATGTAGTGGTGTTCGTATGCGTGAATGTGGTGGGTGCCCTGATGCACTCGCTGATGGAGACGGCACAGCGCCGCGCGTTCCTCGACACCAGGAACTGTATCGCGGCACGCCTGGATATGGAAGACGAGAACGAAAAACTGGTAAATATACCTATTAATTTGTAAGTTTTGTAGGTAGGTACAGACGTCAGCAGGTCAAGCTATCCAAAACTGTCAAATTTTCCCAATTGAATATGTCCTTATCGTTTTGTATTAAAGTTGAAAATGAATCAAAGAAATTTGACAGATTGTGGTAGCTTGATGTGCTGACCTCTGTACATGAGATACTAAAACATCTGCATGGATTGGAACAATTCCAAATTCAAACTGGCTTCGTAATGACGTACTTCCGTAGGTACCTACTTTTTACGGATTTTTTATCCTTGCTTTAATAATCTTCCTCTGCGACTTTTTCCAACTATGTTGGGGTCCGCTCCCATTTTCCAGATGCGGCTGAATATCAGTATTTTTCACGAAACGACTGCCATCAGACCGCCACAACCCAATTTCTGAATAATACCGATATCCTAATCTTAACTTTAAGTAGGTACATATATTGATATTATTAATCCCAGATTTCGGACCCTTTACAGCGTCCATAGTTACGAGGTAGACTGAGGTCGTGATGTTATAATTAATAACTGTTACCTTACATTTTTGTTAATTACTAAGACGTAACGCGATAAAATCCTCCAGAAGTTGTTTTATTTAATATTTGTATAAGTAAGTGTCAAAAATCAGACAGATCGTTCTCTTGACCGATTAGATTTATTGTGTTCAAAGGACCTTTAGAGGCAAAAGGTGGCCTATGTCCTTCTTCAGAATGCAATTGGAGACCTTGTAAAATTTTATTAAAATATGTTTTGTGGTTCAGACGTGAATAGGTAACAGACAACGAGACTGGCGCAATAGGGAATATGCACGATATTTTTTTATATTTTTATTCGATTATTTACATCACTAATAAAAACAAGTATATAATGGTATAAATATTCAATACCAAAAAAGTAATATAAAGTATTTAAAAAAAATTGCCAACCGAACCGGGCTCATTAAACGCCCGCCATTTTGGCGCGCTTAGTGTGACTTCATATAGTCTATCAAACAAATCGCAAACATTCCTACAATAAAATAAAAAATAAATAACACTCTTACTCTTAAAAACACTCCTAGAACAGTTTGTTGTAGGCAAACACTACTCCATCAGTGATATTGACAATTTGGTGTCATAGATTTTTACGTCATATTCTATTTGACAAATGGCGTCGCGTTTCAAATAAGGTTGTAAATAAGGTAAGTATAACCACATTTGGTGTAGGTAAAGGAAAAAACTTATATAAGTATTTTCCCATGACAATATTTCCGCTGGCGTAAATGTTATAAATAGCGGTGGATTATTCAAACGAAATTCTTTCTTCTCTCCTTCTACAAAAATCTTTCACCGTTTACGTAAGCCCTATGAGTATGCTGTGATAATAACTTCAAATATCAGACAATAAGACTTTCTATCTGAGGATACTTGTAATAATATCCATATATGAAAGTTTAACGTTTCAAATGCTTTTCTAAGGTTAAAATTATATCACATTCAATTCGCAAATTGAGGCGTAAAGGCAAAAAAAAATATTGTTTAAACTTTTTTTTCTTTCACATTCGAACGTCATATTTGAGTGTTGTTGTTGTTGTAATTACTGCATATTTATAATTATAAATCGAGTAAACCCACATTGTTTTTATTCATTTGATTGGACACGTCATTCATTGATTCATTTTGTTGAAACTGTAAAGTAGGTACTTAATGTAAATTGCATTGACCGCAATGGGTAATTCGCGTAAAAAATACGTAATAATAAGTCGCCTTTTCCATATTTTACGGAATAATAATAATTCTTTATTGGACACAAACATCAGTTACAATTAGAAATGATTTCCCTAACTCCTGCTCTAGTAAGAACTGTGTTGCAGAAGCTAGTGTCCTCCCCTTTGTTGGTTACATTTTGTGATGCCCCTAAGAAATTATAACCTATTTTCATATCTCTCCAATATGAGGAAGCAGTGATAGCCTAGTGGTATGACCATTGGACTGCCAAGTCGAAGGTCTCGAGTTCGAACCCAAGACACGCACCTCTGATTTTTCGAATTCATGAGCGTATTAATAATTATCACTCGCTTAAACAGTGAAGGAAAACATGGTGAGGAAACCTGCATACCTTAGAGATTTTTCTCGACGGTTTAAGTCTGCCAACCCGCACTAGGCCAGCGTGGTGGACTATAGCCTAATCCCTCTCAATATGAGAGGAGACCAGTGCCCAGCAGTGGGACAGTATATGGGTTGATGATGATGATGCCCTATATCTCTTAGTACCTATATTGTTTACTATGACAAGTTTTTCTGAATTGCAATAGGAAATTAAAAGTAAATTCCATTCAGTTTACATACTATCTCGTTCAGAAATTCACTGATTTATTGAAACCGGGCTCGTAATTCCATTCATAAGTACTTACGTACTCAGAATTGTAAAATGTAAAAAATACAAAATGCTTTTTGGGTTTCATTTTAATGTGTTCATTGAGCGTATTATTTATGTGGCTCGCTGAACACATACGAGTATATGTGTTATTTGATAAATGTTATTGTTTTAGCTTTTCATATCAGACGGTGTGAAAATGTGTCCAACATACATAACCGGAAAGAATAGATCTTGTGTTATATATAATACGGCTGATATTATAATAACAGCATTACTATTACTTCTTATATTTTTTTCTTTTGATTATAATATTTATTAATAACTTCCTATAATTCCCAGGAGATAATAAACCATATGGGTACTGTAAATCACGTCAACTGACGTTCTCATGTCGGCTAGTCACAACAAACTATCACCAGAACAAGTAGGTGACGTGGTTGTAGGGTATGACGAGGTCTATGAATTCCCCTCCGTGTCTCCATATCCATATCCAACTGCTTCGTTAGCTTGGTGGTCGTAAGCGCGATTGCTACGCTGGAAGTCCTGGGTTCGATTTCCAGGTCAAGCAGTGTAATAGGGTTTTTCTATGAAATCTTCAGTAGCTCGGAGTTTAGATTACCTAAACATAGAAAAGCCCTATACGAGAAGTATATGAGAAGTTTGGGTGTACATTATTATGCACCTCTGCCTAACCCTTCGGGTAACTTTTAAAAATATATTTAATATGGTTGTAGGCCAAAGTAACAATTTACAGTCAGGTTTACATTGTGTTAATACACATAACAATAAATACGTAATGATCGGATAAAGATTCGATGTTACTCTCACAACGACAAGCGGCAAAGTGTGCGAGTGACGTCTGTGCCTTCCTTTTACACTCAGCGAGACACTGACATTATAAAATAGGCGGTAGTCTTAAAAAAATCATCAATCTCCTAACAATCTTCTAACAATATGTTTATTGTATGTATGTATGTCTCCATCTCCTCGTTCAATTGGGAGTGGGAGAAGTCGACGCTTCTTGGCTCGAATCTTGGCCCTCAGTACGTTTGGTGACCTCGGCGGGGTCACAGCTAAAGGTTGTTCAAACCGATCTTTACTTTATATGCCACGAGTTGGCTGGATCGTTGGAGCTGTTGGGGATATGTTTTCTTCAAATATTTTTTTCAAATTGAAGATTGTGGCACATATTTACGATTTTGTTAGCGTTTGATTTTGTAAGATTATAAATGATATTGTACGCGGATTCAAATAAAAAAAAGGATATGGGTCGTCCTGCCCAGGGTCTTATACATCTCAGATTTGAGATTAAGTAGTATTTACTACGTACCTTTTCGATTTCCAATAACTTTTGTAAGGATTTCTTAAAAAAATCCGCCCTATTTCACCCCGGACCGCCGAATAAATAATGTACCCGGAAGCTTTCCAAACTCCGACAAATCAAGGAATTCCGGAAATGTAACAGAATTAAAGGGCCAAGTTGCCTCCGTCACCTTTTTATCATCGCACCACCCGCCTCAGAAGCAGACCCATCCTCACACTCTGGAGTCCTGGGTCTCCAAGAATGTTAGAGCGTCGCGCAGTTTTCTCTCGCGCACCTGCAAGATGTGGAATGGTCTCCCTGCTGAGGTTTTCCCTATATGCTATGACATGGGGTTCTTCAAACGGCGTGTATACAGGTTCCTTAAGGGCCGGCAACGCATCAGCAACTCCTCCGGTGTTGCAGATGTCCATGGGCGACGATGACCACTTACCATCAGGTGGCTCGTCTGCTCGTTTGTCGACGTCATCAAATAAAAAAAATAAAAAAATATATATATATTTGTTTATGATCGTGTTTTCGAGAACGGCTCGAACGATTTCGATGATATTTACAAATGAAATTTAATTATTCACTTAAAATAGAGTACCTACATTAAAGTGTTGGGTGGTTTTATAGTTCTTCTATTTTGCCGCATAGTGGTATGTGAAAATTTAACAATATATAAATTTACAGTTGGTGGATTTAAAAATATAATTAACAATTACAATATTATTATATTTATATCAAACGTATAAAAATATATACATCTGTCCTAAGCAGATCTCGGTCGCCCAAGTACTTACGAGTATTTAACAAGTTTTAAAACTTGCAACATTTATACATCTTTCAGGGTTTACCACTGAGAACCACTGTTTAAATTTTAACATTAAGCAGAGTAAACACGCCTCAAACAACAGTTTATATATAATTCTAATTTAAGATAAAGCAAATACTTGATCTGTGTATTTTTAAACCGCAAACAGATAATTCAGACACCTAGGAACGCTGGTTTTATATTAGCAGCTGTATAGGTATTTATAGTATTTTTTTTTATATCCTACCACGAAAGTGGCAAACAATAATACGGCCCACCTGATGGTAAGCGGTTACCGTAGCCTATAGACGCTTGCAACACCAGGGGTATCACTTGCACGTTGACGACCCTTTAAAACGAAATAAATAATAGGGTTCGCAGTATAAGAAGTAAAGGTGTAAGTAGTCTGTAAAGTAAATTAGGGTTTAACTGATACCTGAAAATCAACTATCACGCAGGCAGTTCAGTGTGAAGATCCCCAAAGTCATAAACAAGTAACGTTCTTATGTTAGTCGTGGTCTCAAACGTTAAATCCTGTTTACAATATTGTTTTATTCATGCCGTTTAACCTAGTATAAAAAAGTTGTTAGTCGCCCATGTACAAATTACCACGGGAACGCTGCTTATATGGGTGAGCTCGGCGCGTTTCAATTTGATCGTAGTAACACTTGCCACGTAGCGACGCTTTATAAGATTCGTGGCGTCTTTTAAAACAAATTAGTCATACACGCACCGCAAAAAAAAACACTTTACGCATGTACCTATTAAGCTTCATTTTACTTAATGTCGTAATTTTCTACTCTGTAGGTTTCTGACCATAATTACCGTAATTACATTTTTTTATTTTGCACTTGGAATGGGTGAAATAATTACAGATTAACATTATAAATTCGCATATCTTTATTTATAAGTATAGCTGTATTAGAATATAATGGAGATTTAATTTCCAGTTGAAATAAAACTACTTTTTACGGATTTTGTCGCGTCATATTGAGTCTTTACAGCGTCCGTGTTTTGATGTTTTAATTACTGACAACGACCCTATATTTTTGTTAATTATTTATTGGCAATCGGATTCACGGAAAACGAGGTCAACGTATCCTTTGATCTTGCAGTTGTAGGCCTTTTTTATAGTACGAAAATTCCTCATGGATCATCCGCCACCCGGGGAGGCGACAGGGATGTTGTTTAATAGGCGGTGCACAGGAGGGTTCTAGGGTGGTCTATTAAGAGGACACAGTGCCCCCCTCCATGTACTGATGGTAGCCACCGGGGTGGTTTTAGTGGGTAAGAATAATCCCCGTAGACCGGTAGCCTTTTGAAGTCTTTTGAAAAAGAGTAACCATGGAGTTTCTTGCCGGTTCTTCTCCATAGGAAACGACTAATTTGGAACCGTGCACCTAGACTCGACATTTCATAGTGCCTGTATATGGTTTATATGAAAATAAAACTAGTTTGATTTTGATTTTTAAAGGTTTCCCTCCGTAAACAAAAAAAAATTGTATGTCGGATTCTTACCAACTAAAATCCGCACTTTACTATACTAATTTTTCGGATGGGCCTATTGCCAAAAGTCTAATAAAAATACCGGCAACTCATAATTATGATTATAATGAGCATACAAACAACATCTTTATTTATTGTATTGTGTCGTAGGAACGATTGCTGCTATCCGTGCTGCCACAACACGTAGCCATGGAAATGAAAAACGACATTATCTCGCCGGTCGAGGGGCAGTTCCATAAGATCTACATCCAAAAACACGAACAAGTCAGGTAAGTTATCAATATGTCACCATATTAGGTAATAAGTAATTCTGTAATCTTATCACACTTGAGCCATATACAGTATGTATCTACCAGCTAAAACTAATTAGGTTGTGTTCGCCAATTTAGTGGCAGTATCTCATCTTGAACGCGACACGACTTTGGCCTACCTCCAAATTGATCTCGAAACGACTCTCTCCGATTCAATACACATAACAAGTCTCAATATATCTATGTGTAATTAGAGTCGTGACGTCAAACTGCAAAATAAATGTACAATTTGAATTTCGAAGACATTTTGACAGAAGTGCACAGAGAATGACATTACAGAAAGATCGTATTGTCTATGTCCGTTAATCATGCATTTTTTCAAATCAAATAACGCCAGCGCCGTCGAGTTTGGCCGATCGTGAATGTTCGTGAATCGGCGCTTTTCAAAGTAAATTAAGAAAGACATTTGGGTGTCATTTCTTTTCATGAATTAAAATTAGGTATCTCATGAAAAAAGAGCAGCTGAATCTGAAACTTTGCACATGAATAATGGATGTCCGATGACAATGGTATGTTAAATAGGGTTCATTTTTTAAAGAGATTAATTTACAACTAGACGCAATAATACCTGATATAGGCTCTGTAATCATCTCGCATCGTTATTCAAGAAGAAAAATATAAACACACTCATCTTTGATAATTATACGCAGTGCACGCTTAGATGTGTTGGTGTAAGATGAAAGGAGATCGAAATGTAAAAATAACTTAATCGATTCGAAGACGAATTGAATTGAAGCAAATCTTATTTCAATTTAAGTATTGATGTGGATCATTGATCGATGTGGTTTGCTTACATTTTGATAGTCCCCGATAGTCTTCCACAAGGACCGGTTATATGCCGTCTGCATCCAACGACCTTTAGCAGGTCGTACGTCCATCTTGTTGGAGGCCGTCCTACGCTGCGTTTTCCGGTGCGTGGTCTTCACTCGAGAATCTTTTTGCCCCAGCGACCATTAGTTCTACAAGCTATGTGCCTAGCCCATTGCCACTTAAGTGTTTCAGCTGTGTCGGTAACTTTCGTTCTTCTACGGATCTCCTCATTTCTGATTTGGTCTCGTAAAGAAATACCAATGCATAGCTCGCGTAACCCTGAGCTTCCTGTGAGACCCATAGTGAGTGGTTCCTTATTTTTATTAAACTCTGTGATTGCTTAAATATTAAAAAGCTATCAATACATTATAATACTGCAATGTGAAATGTGGCCGTTACCTATTCCATGATTTATTTTGACATTTTAGGGTGAGTTGGGTCGTGGTCTTTATTTATTCACTCCTGTTTACATGATTTATCCAAGACAAAGTAAAAAAAATACCTTAGGACATCGATTTAGAGATATTTTAGACTTCATGTTTATGTTTCATTTGGTATAATATGGACATTAACTGATCTGATTGTAAAGTAAAATGATGCGTAAACATGTACAACATTATGGTTTCATAATCGTTTGCGTGTAGACTGCTTCATTAGAGGTTCCACTGCTACGCTTAAGGTAATGGGTGTGATGCCCAGGTCGAACAATGTTATTGGGTTTTATTACGAAGTTACCAGTAGTACCTAGCTCGGAAATTCGATTTGTGCCCTAATGGTATTAGGCTCGCTCCTTATTTATTTTTTATACCACTAAGGTGGCAAACAAGCATAGGTACAGCCCACCTGATACCATAACCCTTCCGGAAATTCAGGCGTGATGGTATGTAGCTTGTAACGTTTCTTCACGGCAATTACGCTCATGTTTGTTGGTATAAACATATTACTATCTGTTAAAAGTTCCCGTCAACGTGCTCCTACTAATTGTTAGCGTTAGCTCACACTATCGATGCCCGCCGCGCTAAGCGCTCCACGCATTATGATTAACAGGCTTATCGCACACTAATTACTTACTGTACCGTTCATGATTAGCTATAACAACTATGTGCCGGTTGAATGTATTTGAATAAGCTGTTGTCTGCTGGTGATATTGAATTGAACCAGTACTTATCCCTACTTTCTTAGTAAATATTATAAAGGCGAAAGTGACTTTGTCTGTCTGTTACGCTTTCACGCGTATACCGCTGAACAGATTTTGATGGAATTGATAAGTACTGAGATAGAAGACAGAGAAGGACATAGGCTACCTTTTGTCTCATAGAACCTATTGGGATGCAAGCAACAGTATTAAATAATTGTCTTCTAATGTATGAGTTCTTATGCCACTCGTCAAATTAATTTAGTCCAGTATCAGTTTGATCAAATTAATTGAACCACGCTTGATTACTTCATCAAGAATCTTTACATCAAACGTTTTTGACAGCTGAGGATTAATCAGCTATCTAATAGACAAATGTGGTAGATTTGATCAAATTCTAAATGTTAAGACAATTGTCAAAGAATATTGATCAAATCTTGGACAAATATATTGGACCAGTGGCATGAGGCAATCGTCAAATGAATTGGTTCAAATCTTGGACCAAGATATTGGACAAAGCTGTTTGACCAGAGGCCATACCACCCATTGAGTGTCAGATGCAAATACAGGAAATATTTTTCCTCTCAAAATACAAATTGGTCTCGAGATCACAACATATTCAGGCTAGGAAAATAAAATGCAATAAAACTATTTTTAGATAGAGAAATGAGAGCGGATTTTGTATATTAAGATATTTTTTTTATACACTCAAGAGACTTTATAAATAGCGCCATAAAATTATTTAATGTTTGCATTTGCACCTTATATTTTTTTTATTAAAAGGCCAAACGTGACGTCACCTTAAAGATTTAATGACTATTTTTACTTAACTTTGAAGTCTAATATAAACCGAAAGGTATTAATTTATCATTTACAAATTAATCTTATTACTTTACCTGTAGGAGTGTAAGTATGATCATCGTTCGTGCCGATAATTTTATTTTATTGTATTCTTTTAGGTAAACTTACAGATAATACAAAGCTAACAATTTTTGAATAAAGCAATAGATGATAATAAATGATCTGATATTTTTAGAAAAAAAAATCTGATTTTTAATTAATAAGAATACTGTAAAGGATTATAAGAACCTTTAGAAGAATGTAAACTCAATTGACATAGCATTAGACATTATCAGCTATATAATGACAATCGGTAATATTGTGTTTTAATATATTGTTTAAATGACAACATTATAGATAATAAATTAATTTGTAAATTATCATCATCATCATCCGCAACCCGACTTCACCCACTGTTGAGCATAGGCCAGGGGTCGGCAAACCTTCAGGTCAGTTGCAACTCTTCAACTTCCCGTCAAATCAAATACATATTAATTTAAATGTTTGCTATTAAATTCTTTGTTACCTAGATTTATTTTTAATTTCTTGCTCTATTAAAATTTGGTATACATATAGTGAAAAACTGAAACAGAAGATTGCGGCTCTTTGAGCTTCCGTTAATATTTTTACGGTATCTGGCTCTTTGTATATAAAGTTCCCGTCCCCTGGTATAGGCCTCTCTTTTGTAATTCCAATTACCACGCTCTTGTACCACTCTAATCCATGTCCTTGCGATGGTAAAAATGTCATCCGATTAAAAAAAAAATATATAAATAGATTAAATTAATTTGTATTAATCGTAAACAACGAAGCTTATTAGAGACTTATATAGAACTAACGATAGCATTGCAAAGTTATTTGTTTAACGTTATAATAAATTAAGCATAGTTAGAACTTTCTATAATGCCTATTGGAGGTAAACTGACGTAAGTGGATACACGTTACAGGTTTGCATCATTACGTCGATGGATCATCTTCGCAAGGAATCAAATTAGTCACATTCAACATTTCACGCATAAAACATACAATTTTTATATATAATCAGACACGGTATCTATCGTTTAGTCTAACTATTAAGCAGATAAGGTTACGTCAATTTGTTACATAAATCCAGCCGCTTCGATTTGTAATCCATCTCCGCCCTTTAGGTACTGCTATCGACCTAGAAGGCAGCCTGTCAAGTCAGACAAATGGAATATTGCTTGCCAGTTCCACACCAGAGTATTGCAACGACGTTCTTAACCAAGCCTGGTTAGTTAAATACACAGTGACTTTAATTAATACCAAGAATGTTAGTATGTTAATCCTAACGAGAAAATGTTAATTCTAATCTGAATAACATTGTCCAATAAATTTTTTTGACGAATACAAAATCATCCATCAAGGGAGCAGTTTCATTATGGAGGATTATAAGTATGTATTAATTCTACTCGCGGCCTTTTTTTTATGTCAGAGTCCTGCAATACTGACCATTTTTATAATGTTGACACATTATTTTAAAAGACAACACTGTATTTCAATAGACTCATCGATTTTGTACATTACGCAGCTACAACTAACAAAGCTTTAATCCAGCTCTTGCTAAATATAATATGAATGGAACCTCTTTAGTGCTCTTAGCATTGACGTCACATCGAATTTACATTTAACAGGTACTTACTTGTCTGTCTGAGTTATGTTTCCATCCTTTATCACCTAGTGTTTACATGCCTGTAAAGTTGTTTTGTAAACCAGACGAATTCTATCTTGATACATCGTGTTACAATAATGTTAATCTTGCCAGTAACAATTATCTGAATAATTTAAAAGTAAATTTTCTCTCACCGAAGTTGATGGAGCTTTCATGGTACAAAAAATGTGCACAGCTTTTTACGTTGCATTTCTTAATAATGTCTGAATAGGAAGCCTCGAGACATCATTGTTCGTATATAATGTTTTCTTCGTTTAATTTTTAATGTACACTCTCATGTTCATGAATATTATTCTTTTGTCATGTTCTTTGCGTTTCTTGTGTACGAATCGCCGCCAGCCGACGTTAGGTGAATCATTGTGCTCATTTAGCCTCTGGCTGTTTGTTCATGTTTATTACATTGTGTTTGCACAGTCTTATTTCCATAAGGACGAATCATCGAGTTCGCTACTCATGTGGAGATCCGGCCGACCCCGTGTACAGGTGCTTTTGTTTATAATGTTGCTGTACAAGTATTTACACGAGCTATATTCGTAAGAATCGTTTCTTTATAAACTGTGTCATCTTTGAGATTGTAAACTTCCATTTACAATTAGGACATAGATCTATTTTATCCAATGCTACGCTAAAATCCAAAATTTACCAATTATTTCTCTCCATGTCAATGCTTTCGTCTGCGAAGTTGCGAAACTCGATACATAAGTTTTTATGACGGCTATTGGTAATAAATTTTGACGAAAATATAATTGAGGCATATTCAACATTTTCTTCCTCATGTTACAAGAAGGTATCAATTCTCATTAAATTGCTTTTCAAGACACACGGGAATGCCGTTTTCGGAAAGTTGTAATGTTAAAAGCTGATTCGGATTTCCAATAACAAATGGTAGGTACAATACGAAGCACTAGACGTTTCGGGGAAAATTCAATTCCCTTTCGTTCTTTGACACGTCAGTGAGAGGTTCACCACGTTAATTTGACGCCTCTGCTCAAGTGCAGCGATCCTTTATTTAGCGCCTTAAGCGTCAGAGTCCTCACAACCATTCTCCTATGCAGGTCCTTTGGTTCTTAAGACCTAGCCACAAGAGATGTATTCCTTTGTTCGCCCCGTATAGTGTATGTACACAACACTAAGCCTCTAGTATCTGAATTCCGAACCTTAGCTGAAGTGAAATTAATTTCTAGTGAATAGTGAACAATATTCTCATTCTCACTACTATTGTTTTGTCCTGAAAAGAGTTCCTGAACGCATATTTTTTTTTGTTGTACTGATTTATTTTAGGTTACATTAGGTTTGATGAGTCGGTTTGCACCGGAGTTGTGAGTAGCAAACAATCACTGAAAAAGAAACACTGTTTGGTGAGGATTGTCGAGGGTGAAAAAAAAACCAATGAATATCTTCAATTCAATTCGTATTTCGTTTTAGTACCGTCATTTTTAAGATCCTGATTATATGAATATTTATAATAGCAGTTTGTTTAAGCTTCGTGTATACTTATAGTCATTCCGCGGTTTCGTAACGAAACAAGCGCGGTGGTTTTGTGGAAACAACTTGTATTATGAACGTGAAACTCATCAATCATGTAAATATTGGTGTAACAGGAATTACCAACTATAACAGGAAATGTTCCATTGAAGTTTAGAATAGCGGCGGCGCTCATACCTATTTATTGACTCTACTTGTCATTCCTTGGCGGGTTTCCAAACACTCAAACACAAGTATTATAAAAAAATATTTAAATGAAGTGTTTTTTAACTACTTATGTACAGCGGTCTGGAAGATATTGCTAGGTACTCGGAGTAAGGGCCTCTCAGCTGTCTGTTCTTTATGGCAGTTATACAATAAATATCTATTTTATTATCATTTTGACCTTTGATCATAAAATTTTGTGCCGTATTTGTTTATTAAAAACATCAACAATGTCATCTATTTTAATCAAAGGGACACAAACAAAGGTCAGTTTAAAAATAAGGTTTTATTTGGTTTTGTGTTTAAGGTAAACGTAATTGTAAACAAATGTCCATAAAAGATCAACAAGGATATTAAAGTACTGTGTAATGGTCGCAAGTTCCGAGGTTATTTATGTATTCCAGGGGCGCGTTTAGTGAATCATCTGCATGAGTTAATGCATCTTCTAAAGACTATCTTGTGGTTTACATTTGATATATTGTTGGCATGAATACAGTCACAATTGTTTCTCTTATGGAGCTCTCATTTATCTCTCACAGTTCGAAATAATGTGATGACCCAAATATAAATATGGAAAAGTGAGTTATAAAATACCATTCAGAACGAATTTTTTATCGATAATTACGTTTCCAAATCGGTTTCAATGATAACGTTTACTTGTTGCTCTTTAGGTCTATAATACAATACATTAACGCAAATGTATTCTCGGTGTGAATTGCTTGCATTAGTTCGTGACCGCACCTGGCCTACTGCCGTTGATTCAGCGACTGAGCACTAAGGACATTAATTATGCACCCGAACTGGACAGGTATCAGTTTGCCTACAAAGGAGAAGCCCCTCAGTGGCTAGGCGTGTCTCTGTATAATCGATATGAACGACGCGGCTTTCTGCTTATCAAATTATACAAAGTGTTTTATTACCTCTAATCCATCATAATTATACTTTTATCAGTGGAATAGAACAAGCTGAGCGTTGTATACATTGTCGTGTCTCGTTATGTTAATCATACCCAGACAGATATACAGTTATTTGTGCTAAGATCTACTAACTCTAAAGAAACTTGAAATTCCGTCAGCAAAATATCTTCAGTCTATTTTTAAATTTTTTTAGCTTCGAATCCTCGAAAGTTACCGAATTCTCAATGAACGAGTTCACATAAATTATCAACATGTTTACAAACATGGCACACTTCCACACGATCTGATAAACTTATACCCCGCAAAAATAAACAGTAAACGCCACAAATCAATGACCGCTGGAGACTCCAGTGCAGTATATTTATATTAAATCATTTCAGTTATAAACATGATTGATGGATCATCACATATTTGATGTTCAGCTTTTTATGTACCAAACACTAAACGGTAAATTACTACAATATTTACATCCATTAAAATGCAATCAACTCTGTTGATATTACATTTTCATTGAGCAAACGTGGGATTGGCTGGGGACAATTTTAATTGCTATTGGGTTTTGTATTTCCATTACTATGATTATTCGTTTTGGCAATTAAGAAATTAATACTATTTACCTAACACCATTATACACCATACCATATGTAATACACAACATTATTTAGTCCCAAACTAAGCAGAGCTACACTACAGCTAACAGTGTAGTTATGGGTACGTATTGTATTGAAAATGGATATATGTAATACCTACTTATATACAACATCATTATTAGTATAGGCGAAACCTGAAACACGTGTCTAGTATTTTTATGTAAAGAATCTATGTACAGTATTTCTAAACGGTATCATGACAAAATCACAAAGTTATAAGCATGTTATGTTACGTCGTTGTCCATGCAAAAACATGCGCACCGCGCGGCACGAGGCGCCCACGCGCCGCCGCCCGCGCCCCGCGTCGTCTTGTGCGAAATTGAAAGAAATAATTTGGCAGTAGTACCTAACCATACGGCGATTTTATTGCAATTAACTGGTGATAACATTTTTCATCATACTTGCAGGCTTTGGACTACCGCAATGGTTGTGTAGGTAGATATTATTATGTACTTTATTCGTAAATACGGCCGTAAGTAATAACATTTAGTCAATGCGATTAGTGCACCTTATGCCAACCACTTAAAGTTCAAAGTGGATGAAAAGTGTTAAACATCGCATTACTTAACCATAGCAGGTTGTAGGTGTAAATAACAACTTTCTACATTTAACCGTTTTGGCTAGGCATGGCATGTTTAATAATTTAAATCATCACTTTTTACAATGATTGACTTTAAAGTTATTTTAGCGAAGCAAAAATCCGACCGCGGGCAGGATTCGAACCGACGTCTTCTGTTTAGGTAGACCAGACGCTATGACCACTAAGTAAATTACGACGTAAATTTTGTTGTTGTTGAAATAACTTTAAAATCTATCCTAATTGACTTGATTGTAAATAGTGTTCAACAATGTTTACAATATCTTAGGTACTTATCAATGTTTGTGTATGAGAAATACATTGTTACACGACACTTTTTACTCACGTTTTGTACACACGACACTTTTTACTCACTTTTTGTACACACGACACTTTTTACTCATGTTTTGTACACAGTTACACACGATCAACCGAAGCACAACTACTCGGACGGGCACTCGCGACATGTAGGTACCTAACTGAACGGGAGCACGATACGTGCACAGTGACCTGTAGCACCCGGGCGACTGAAGGGATGTGGATTAGCCCCTGCCCCGCGTGCGCCCGCGCCCGCCCAGTCCTGCTTCGACCGTGGCATGTGGCACGTGGCATGCCGCGTGACCTGTGTTGCGCGCATATGATTGCGGATAGGTACTTAGTGTCGCTCGGTGTCCTACTCGTAACATTTTTTAAATATTTTTGGGACAAAATATAACATGATTTAAAAATTATTGGAATCGATTCAGTTACTGATTCTAAACAAACTATATTCAGGTTTCGCATATACTAATAATGACCTTGTATATTATTTTGTAAATACAAAATAATATATATAAGTAGCAGTAATAGTAGTAGATATTGGCAATAATTCCACTCAAATTGGAGCTGCCCGACTGGGGAAGTACTTCCGCCTTGCAGAAAATCAAAGGGGAAGTAACACTGCTTTGATCTGTCTTGTTCCTCGGTGAGCAAGGTTGCCAGTACTCCGCGAGGAAACGTGTCTGCAGTGAGTGGGGGCTTTGAGCCATATACTGCCAACCCAACTACTACCAACTCTTCTTTCGGCAACAGGGTGCAACCGCACGTGTTGCAAGTGTCCACCACTTATCGTCAGGCGGACCGTATGCTTGTTTGCCACCTTTATGGTATAAAAAAAAGAAACACTCAGCAAACACAACTATCGTTTGTGGTCTAGTAGTTCGTAGTATAATCGCGTTGTATTGTTATTATTAAATAATTAATAAATAGCGTTGAAAAGAGGTGCTTAACGATTGTCATCATAGTTGACACTAATGATAGCACTTTGTTTTTTTACGCAAGATATTCATCTGTCAAGCTAAGTGGATGACAATAGTGCTCTTAGCTAGATTTATTTACCTACCTGTAACTGTATAATTTATCTGCATTAATTCTAAACAAGGTTTTATTAATATGATACCCCAGGAGTATTCTACCCAAGTTCTTTTTCCAAAATACATTGCGGTATACCTACCGTAGTACCCTGTGAAACGAGGCGAAGTATTGTAACATCATAATTTGTAGAACCAATAAATTCGCGTACCATAAGTATGAACATCATTATTCGATTTCTCTTCAAAGGTCTATTGAATTTCGCCCGCGTAAGGCGTTTCTTTGTCGGAATTTACAGAACGTAAGGCTTTTATTGCGGCCCAACTTAGCATCGAATTTTCTTTTTCTTTCACATTTTGAATGCGTCATTAAATGAATTTACATTCTAATGCAAATGTATGAGTAGATAATTTAAGTTACACTTTTTGTTTGAGTGTCGAGGAGTCTATACTTGCAAATCTGCCGCTGATACTTTATTTTATTAACAAGTTTTGAGCAGAATTCAAATGAAATCATACCATTTCGGAGCTCGACGATAATTTAATTTGTAATTTAATTGTATATTAGTTATTCTCTTCTGTAGCCAGGCTGTGTAAAGACACTGGGATCTCATTACGATGCATTATCTTTCCCATCACGTATCCCTACGATTGCGCAACGTATCCGAACGGTTTGACGTCACGTAGCCAGGAAGTCTATTACCGCGCCGCACCGAATCGCGCCGCACTTGATCCTTTTAGGCTAAACGGATATTCCGTTGATGGGATTGTCTGTCTGTCTGGCTACTTACGCTAGTCTCGAATTATTTACTGTTGAGTACGTTAAGTTCCCACAAAAAATGTCTGTAACATCAATTTCGTTTATACACAACATGGCATTAGAATTGGCAATCATTCTTTGATGTATTTTCTCTTATCTCAAAGGAATTTCCATTGGTACTGTGTAGTGTGAATTGGCCAGGCTGGCGAGGCGGTGGGTGTGCTAAAATTTGATCGTTGCGTGTCTACAGGCAGTTTTTGCGACATTGCGTATATCTACAATATATATTTTCTTTGTGCCTGTAGATAAAATAGGAATAGATCTGTATTTCTTAGCCACTAAAACTGAATAAAACTACTCAATAATATTGAGTAGTAATTCCATGAGTATGTTTACAAATCTAAAATCCATTTTCATTTCAAAATGTGTTGCGAATATGAAAAAGATCTGCTAATGCGATACCCGTGTTCAACCCATCGGATCACATCTATGCTCGGCCGCGTTTCAATACAGATTATGGGTAGACATTGAGTAAACAAAGGTTTGCTGTACCTTTAGTATACATAGGTACCAATTCTATACAATTCACAGACTTAAAGCGCTAAAGAAAATTAATTCTCTAAATCGCATTAGGGATCGGCGCCCGGGAACAATAGTTTTTATTCTATTTTGTCAGTAATTTGTTACTTGACAGGTCAGAAAAGTTGTATCGTTATGGTCACAGTCATGTCACATCTACTTTCTTTCCCATGGTACCCGACCAGCTGCACTGGAAAGGACAAATGACAGGGACATAGAAATAGCAACTTTATAGTCAATGAACATTTGAATTTAAATTTAATTGACACGAAAAGATGAACGCGGCTAGCGCACTTTAACCTTGAAGATCTATTGATCAGCGTAGCTATATGTAACTTAGCCACGAATTGCTCCGAAAAAAGATAAATTCAACATTTTCCTAAAATCCTAAAAATCAATTAGGTACTTAGGTATCTGCTAAGATTGGAGACGTTGTCTGACTGATTACTTACGTTTGGCGAGTATACCATGTTATGTAGTCATTTAAGGTAATCATTGTCATAAAGCGAATAAATAAAATGTGGTTTAACGTGCTTTCCGAGACACAAGAGGTCGAGAGGTCTCGCGAATTAATAACGTATTGACATACTTAAGCAAGTATGTCAACATGAACACATGTAACACATGTCCTAATAATCGAGAGCTGCAACTAAATCATTCGAGTTTCCGATGAAAAAATATGTACCTAGTTTGATGCACGTCACCGTCGACTTGGCGAGTGCCCACTGAAAAACACTCGGTTGCATAATGTATCGCGCGTGCCGCAATCGGAAATCCATTGTGATCACAATGAGCTCAGCTCTATTCGTCAACTGTCAAGATTATTCGAGTCTAAGAATAACGACACTATCAAAAAATAGTGTTGGTAATTTAAGAATAATTTTATTGTGAGATTTTCACAATATTATTTGTTTCAATGCTAAACGGACCTGGCATTTGGACACGTGCATCTGTGTAGCTGTTGTTTCACAAGAATTTTTGACGTTTCAAAACAACTATGTAGGATATTAGCAACTGCCGTATTTCCACTGAACCAGAATAATTTTATAAATGACGTTCTGATGACAATTAATATTACTTTATTTACTGTGCAATAAACCCTATCAAAATACTTTTTACGTAGGCAGTCGGCAACATAAATATTCCTGTCTGTATTATCTGTTATGTAGAGAGAGGTGTTCTTTGTAAACCCACTGTTCGATCGTTCGGGATATTTAAGCCCCATACAAATCGAAATTGAGCTAATTGCTGAGAATTTCATTCGAGGTTCTTGTAGAGTAGCAGTCGTGCTAATAACCACTAGGCTTGTTTTATTTCATTCTTTTTCGTTAAAGATTACATCTTTACTAAAAAAAAGCAAAAAGCCCGTATGCTAACGGTATAAAATTATGTCTGATACCTACCCTGTATAGTAGTAGTACGTGTATAGTAGCGAATAAACAATATTTCTTTCTTTCTTTCTTTCTTTCTTTACCCTTTGTCTCTGTTCCTTGTCGAGCTACTGCAATCGCTAGAGGAAAATTTTCAAGAGGTTGGTTATTACTTTTTGCTGCCATTGCTTGAGACAGCATAATGTTTGATGCCAAGAACAAAGACATTAATTATAGTTTAAAAAGAGCCAGCAAAGAAATACATATTTAAATGCTTGCCATCCATTACGTGGTATTACGAATTCAAAACATAAACAAAGAAATAAGACGTTACATCAATGAATGTGTGTACGTAAATGTTTATTGTATGTTTATACATAGGTTTAGCACATAAAAGTTGTTATACTAGCAATTTACACGCGACAATTCCGATAAAAGGAACTTATTGATGTGTTTACATTCACTGTATACCTAAATCTGAGTACATCATAGTACGTACGTAAGTTATTTCTTCGAAGCCGAGTACGATTACATACGTAAACATCACACCTCAGTGTATACCACTAAACACACCTTTGTACTTTAAACACATAAATATCCGTCTCAGGTTTTACACATGAACAAAAAATCGTTTCAAAAAAGATTTATTTCGATACATTATACTTACGCGGATAAGTTATTCACACATACACACATATATTCACGCCTTTTTCCCATGAGGGTAGGCAGTACTTAAGAACGTCACTTGCACTTTTATGAATAACCCGTTAATAATAAGGTCGGCGTAAATCTTTCTAGGCCGTCCCCTACTGTAATCGTAAAACCACACATCTTAATAAAAACTATACCCAAAAATATTTTCTTTTTTTGCTTCGACTTTTCTTTGCATAGGTACGGTCGAAAAAAGAGTTAAGTATACAGGCAACTAATTAAACATCGTGTTTTTTTAAAGATTGTGTAATTATGTATCACACAATATGTGTCAAAACGCAGATATTGTAAGCTGCTACACATCAAACCCTTTGACGGGTAATTATTTAGATCACAATCTGTGTAAAGATGCAGATTTCGTTCGCTACCAAACTCTTTTGTTGACTGTACCTACGTATTATAATATATACTAACACTAACACGTATGTAATTAGTGTTATTGTAACGTCAGAACATAAAACCTTTTTGTTATAACATCTTATTTTTTTGCAAAAACTACCGGAATCTTCAGAACTCGAAACCGAAACCGAATGCTAGACTAGATACTACTCGATTTGACAGTGCCTGCTGGTCTCCACACTATCTTTTGATTAAACTGATACGTACTAGAAAGTAGTTCTTACCGTAACTTTCCTAATTCAGTGAGTAAAGAAAAAAAACAACGCGTCATCTATTTCCTAAACTCGACAAGCTCAGAAAATTGGAAAATAAATTAGAATATGTCATTCGTAACTACTTTAAAAGGGAAAATGTTGAACGAAAAGCTATTTAAACTGACAATGAAGAACGTAGGTCATAGTTCAAGGGTAAAAAATCGCACAACAGATTCTGTACCTAGTGATATTTTTATAATTTACTGTCGCGTTTAGCAACAAGCTAATGGCCATCGTTAAAGCAACTCATTAGCATAAAATGGAAACCCTATTTCTCAAACGATGCAATCAGTCTTTTGCAGTACACTGTTGAACAGCTAAGTATCTTTCAAAGTGCGCTACAATATTACAGATTTCTATATTCCGCCTGCGTCATTTATGCGTTTGAAAAAAAAAGCAATGTAGGTAAAGTTAAAATTTTGATTTTGAAAATTCTTTTCGTTCTTAGTTAGACCAGGTATTTGAGGATCAGCTACCAAGTTTAACGACAAAATTAAATATTTATTTTATTCTGTTTTTAGCATTTGTTGTTACAGGGGCAACATAAATACATAATTTCTGAAAATTTCAACTGTCTAGCTATCACGGTTCACAAGATACAGCCTGGTGACAGTCAGACGGACGGACGGACAGACAGACTGACAACGTAGTTTTAGTAATAGGGTCCCGTTATTATCCTTTGGGTACGGAACCCTAAAAATTACACTATCAATAACTTTTTCTTTTGTTGCAGTATCCTTTTCGCCGACATAGTGGGTTTCACGGTGCTCGCATCGCAGTGCAGTGCACAGGAGTTGGTGCGATTACTTAACGAACTATTTGGAAGATTCGATCAGCTTGCCAATGTGAGTAATTAGTCATCATCATCAACCGATTTACTGTCCCACTGCTGGGCACGGGTCTCCTCTCAGAGTAGAAGGGTTAGGATCTAGTCCACCACGCTGGCCTAATGTGGGTTGGCAGACTTTACATTGAGTGATTTGAGGAAGCGATTGGCTTCTGCGCCATGTGTCGAGTTTTCGATCCCCGCAAGATGGTTGTGTAAAAAAATGTCCCAAAAAAAATTAATTAATTAATTTATTATTATGCAGGATAATCACTGTCTTCGCATCAAGATCCTAGGCGACTGCTACTACTGCGTGTCCGGGCTGCCCGAGCCGCGGTCAGACCACGCGCGGTGCACTGTCGAAATGGGGCTTGACATGATCGATGCTATAGCGTAAGTACAAACTGTATTTTAAAAGCGACTATGATTCTCTGAGTTTGTTTCGGCGTTTCTTCTCAGAGATAGTCAGCTAGGAAATGCCGAGCCATCTAAGCTTAAAAAAATATGTAAAATATTGACTTGTAAAAGTGTCTTTAAAAGATCTATTTACAGAAATAAATCTCTTTTTTCATTAAAACAAAATTTGTTTCTCGTAACAGAGGTCCAGAATAGAGCATTGTTATTGTTTTTTTTCATGAAATTCTCAGTAGCTATTCGGAGTTTGAATTCAATAGACTCACTCCTTATTCCATGAAACCTACACATATCGGCGAACTGTGGGTGTAAATTTAGTAAACGTCTGCCTAACCCTTCGAGGAATACATGCGTGATGTAATATATTGATGTTGTTGATTGATCTCTGCGATAGCCCATCTAGCTTCCAAATGCAAATGTCTCTAATCCGGGACAGCGTTACCTCAAAGATCGAATCATACAACAATTAGTTGAATACCAACGTTCCCGTCCAAAAACAGAATGTCTTCTACAATTTTAAGCCTAAAATAGTCGCAAGTAGCCACAAACGACTCACGCCCACGACATACAAACACAGCGCCACCTTGACTTGCCAATTTACGGCGGCCGTGCAACAATAAAATTTAATTGGTCATTTCAGCCGATAGCTAGCTTACTGTCCGTGAAAAATACACTAACTGTTTATTTTTTCACGGTCATTTCAGGTAATATATTTACAGTTAATTTCCGGAATAATGAAATGAAGCGATTGAATACTGAATAGTGCCTCTATAGTCTAGTGGGCTTAAGCGACTGCTACGCTAGAGGTCCAGTGTTTGATACTCATTACTCAGGTCGAGTATAGTCTTATTGGGTTTTCTTATGATATTCTCAGTAGAAATTCGGAATTGGAGGTGTACATTGGTACACCTCCGCTTAACCCTTCGGGGAATAATGGCGTGATGTAAAATTAGGTCAAGATTGATCTTTCTTTGTTATTTCGCTTAAATATAATAATTATGTAAATTCGCTATAGCAAATGGTGGTAAAGTTACGTAAACTTAATTAAAATCATGTTGATAGATAGGGGAGAGGGTTCTCGGTGCTGTCATCTATTCCCAATACATGTATTTATTTTTAATTAATAGGCTAGGTCTGTGTGGCGCGTGTCGCCATGTCGGTCGTAGTACGAGGGCACGCGCATCGGAGCATGTCGCGATACGCGCTTATCTGCGCATTGGCTCATCAAAGGAGACAGCTAAATATACTCTTTGTGATCATGGCCCCCTCTGACAGCCTGGGTGGCCCCCCTCGCTGCGTCACCAGGATGGCTAGGAATGCTGCAGTTTTATTGCATTGTCCCAAGCTAATTCTGCGAAACGATTGTCTCAAAACAATTAGTGTAGATGTATTGGAATCGTTTCCAGAAATATTTTCTCCAATGATCCACATATAACCGCTCTCATATTTGAGATCTTGTTTTACTTGATCATAATAAAGACTTTTAGGTTTTAAAACTTTAGGAATGCTATGAAATCCTACTAGTAACACTTACTATAACTCTGCCGTCCACTAACTAAAAGGCAGCTAAGTGCAAAAAGTAGTTTTCGAGAAAACGCAAAAATAAGTGGGAATTAATGTCTCTTGAAAAGTATGCTACCTAGGAACAAGGTTGCAAGTTATATACGTAGGCATAGTCTTATTGCACAATATGTGATATATAGCATTCATTTATTTTAATCACATTTTATTTAAATTCATTCTCTAACTTGTAGCTAAGCATTTTTTTTCATTTTTACATAATATACTGCACTATAAGGCCGCTAACCATACCTTAACTGCTTTATAGTAAAGCAATTTCTTGTAGCCACCACGTCTTGTACTTATAGTAAAAGTTATCAAAATATACTTAGTTATAAAGCAGTTAAAGGATTTTAACAGACTTATAGCCTAGTAACTAACACTTAGAAGACTAACTTTGCTTACTTAGAAAGCAGTTATGGGATTTTAAACGCTTTTAAGCTCGGTATTGTTAAACATATTTTTATACTGGTTCTCCTATTGCTTAACTAGAAGGCAGTTAAAGACATCTCACTCGCAATTAACTGCCTTTTAAATAAGCACTTGCGGGTAAAAAGTTGAGAAGTTAAAAACTATTTTATGAAAATCAGAACTTTATTTATTAATAAAAAAGAATAGACAATGAATTGTGTAGGAACTTAACAAATAGCTTATTATTAATTAAACAATATAAAATAAAAAAACCAAGTTTAATCAAACTTTTACAAATCTTATTCAGTAATGAGATCACAATTACATCTTTAATAATTATTATAATTATTTTATAAAAATACCCAAAACATGTAAGTATCGTTTTTGAAAGCTTTATGGCACATGACACACATTGGTTTCAAATTCTTATGCACTTATGAAATAAAGATATCACAATCAGAGATCAATAATTGCAAAGTTGAAATAATATAATTATGCGTAACACATAACGTCATAATCAATTAAATATTAGACTTTATATAAAAAATATAAATTCGGCCATTTTTTATGCTTAAATACTAATTAAAAACTTTAACAAAATGAGTAAATCAGATTAGGTAAACAAGCAATTATACCTAGTAACACTCGTGTAGTATTATCAAAATTAAGTTCTAAAGTAAACAAAAATATTTAATAACATATAAAAAACAACATTATTCTAAAGGCACTTTTTCAGTCTTTCTGTTTACTACATATCCTAGTTTATAAAGTTACGTTCCTTTTGTTTTTCTTCTGGTTCAATTCAGATATATTATTTCCCTCAATGATCGGTAAATTTTGCCAAAATAACATCTTATGTTTAGGTATAATTGGCGATAACTTTGTTATAAGATTAATCTTTCTCTCCTCATCTATTCCTTTCGGTTGCGTACGAAATGTTAAAACAAAATGCGGGTTCTTCAAGTATTTATCGTTTAAAAATTTAAGAGACACATATTCCTCATCAAAAGCTTCCTTATAATGGAGATCAAAACTTCCTCGTTTAAAACACACTTGAGTCATATTTTTAAGATACGCTCTTGGACTTGAATTATGTATGCGTCGATCTGATACGTTACCTACGTAGTTTACAAAATGTTGAGGCTGCATGGATGTAACCTGAACTTTACCATTATTTGCTGAGGCCACTGCATTTTCAAAGTCTGTGAAATCATATATGGTCTTTTTCCGCTTCATCGATAATTCGACTTGATGGTGAAATTGATCACAACTCATAAATGTGTGACCCGGTTCGAAATAAAATAGAGTGATAGTTTTTGTGGCTATTAAGTCACTATTGATGAGGTCGATTAGCATAGAAAACAATAACCAGTTTTTATTTTGAGATGTACAATTATCAAGCCACAAATTGATTGATTGGATATCTCGAAATTTAAGTAAAAACCTGTAATAAGCACTCATGATATCATCCTGTTTACGGCCTGCTATACCATCATGCCATATGGCGGCTAAAGGTTTAACATCCCTTGTGATTTTTCCTACTGGTGCGAATGTCTGGTTATATACTGTAAGTCTAGGACAAAAAATTACGGATTTAAACGTATCTAGTCGTGGTAACATAATGACTTTTTCTAAGTCGCTACTAAAATATATCTGTTGAGTATTCTGTTCCAAAGTTTTGTGTAAATCATATAATTCTCTGGCCTTTTTATACTTATCATGGTGTTTTGCCCATGTCGAACAAGCATTACAATCAGGTATAGCTTGCGTGCGAACATTATGGTTTGTATCAAGACTATGCAATCTGTAAGATTCGCATATTTCGCATTCCTCATTTCCTAGTCGAGTGAACGATATGTTTAGACTCTTTAGATGTGATCGGTATAGCTCATAACCCACTTTGTATTCTGGATATTTCGAACAAAAGTCAGAATACATAAACGTAATATTAATTTCACTGGGCAAATATCGACGATGAGGAGCGTGTTCACGACGATAGTGCGGTGCAGCTGGATTGAAAGATTCAATATGTTCTGTAATAATATCTCTATTAAGAGCTGGAGTCTTTACGTGCATGCCCCGTTTATCAATATCTTTGTCAGGATTAAGAGAATTAAGCAATATTTTATCATTTTTTTTGCAGTAACCTAAAGTAGTTAAGAAAAATACTTTGCATACCTTCATTATAACTCCATCACTCTTTTGTAAAGTAAAAGCTCTTTTTGCATTTCTCTTAGGCTCCTGAACATATTTTCTCTTAGGAACTGCTACCGTATAATTACTTCTTATAAATAATCTTCTTTCAGAATGTGTCATCATCCAATACTTGTTATTAATATCCAAACGTTCCTCGGGAGTAAATATAGTTGAACAACATTTTGTACACTTCATATCACAGCCTGTTTTTACATTGTACTTGCTTCTGCGTTCCTTTTCCTTCTCAACTAATCTATCTTTCAAGCTGGTATCATATTTCTTTCTCTTTGTGGAAGATGGTGGTGCTAAATTTACTAAATCTGTAGAAATAGAGCAATCAAAAATAGATAAAGATGTACGTCTTTTCTGTAACCGATGTCCAATAATCTCTTCTGTTCTTGTAAATTCTTGAGTATGTCGTCGCGTTATAAATTTTTTGGGAAACGTTTTAGTTATTGATGTTTTCCTTTTCAATATTGGTTTACTTTTAGGGTTTGAAACTGTATTTTGTCTTTGCATGTCATAACCATATTCAGTATCATCACTAAAAACTTCTTCACATGGTTGGTAGTCCTTATCCTTAACAGAGTCATCACTGTCATAATCTAATATTTCTGGTATAATGCAGTGAGAAGAAGATGGCATCGGGGAAGGGGGGGGCATCGATTCGTGGCAGTATATGGAATGTGTTTCAAGCTGTTGAGTTAATGTTTCTATTGTAAATTTCAGAGTTTCTTCTGGTTGGCTATAATTATATGTGATTTGTGTTTCATTGAATTTTTGAAACACTTGTGATGTCATTGAGTAAGATTCTTGGTAGAGAAGATTAACTAAATCGTTATTGTTCATGCGGGGGTACTTTGATTCTTTTTGGCTAATATTAGAGCAAGTGGAAATGCGTATAGATGGCATGCTGTTAGTGTCAAGGCGTGGTGTAGTTGGAAATTCCTGGTCTACCAACACACTATTCATCATAGTTTGGATCCTTGATGATACACAGGAACGTCTAAAATACAATGAAATATAATCAGTTAACTAATGAACCAATTATACGACACATCTCTTTCGCACTAATAGGTATAAAACAATCAGCAATCGAAACAGATATCTACAACAACAATTACGATGAACTTAGAAACAGTAGGTACTTTAAAACCCTCTTGCAATAGGTAGGTACATAATGAAAACGCATGCTGCTGTTTTACCTGTGCAGGTATTGCGGAATACAGAAAAATTTTTTATAACTTACACATGAAATTTATTATTTATAACTTACAAATAATAAATTTCATTTCATTTCATAACAAAAACAGGCATTTATAAATTTAGATACTTAAATTAAAAACCATCCATTCGTTTTTGCTTAGAAGAGTTACAAACATCCAAACATACTTTCGTATTTATAATAATATTACAAATAGCTGTTTATTAAAATAAATGAAATAATAATGTCAGCTTACCTTTGCCTATTTTGCGCCATTCTCGTAATTGTGGCGCCAAAAATCAAGAGACGTGCCACACGTCCGTCCGCTACGAGCACCCGAAGTGAAAAGGAAGGAATTATAGCCTGAGCTAGTCAAACGCAAACGCAAATCACGAGCGTTTAACTGCTTTTTAGACTAGTATTGTCGTTTAGCTGCTCTCTAGCGATTGATATTTTGCTAATACTAATTTCAATACATAACTTAAAAGCCGCTATTGGCGTATAACTGCTTTCTAGTGTAGTTTTTCTTTATAACTGCTTTATAGTTAAGGCACGATGTTCAAATGGTTATTTGTATGACACAATACATGAAGGTAGTTAAAGACAGTTAGCTGCTTTTTAGTCAAGCATGACTAGATAACGTACTTTTAGTTAAGTAAATTTAGAAAAAAATGATACATCATTTGTCGTAAAAGTATGTTAACGTCTTTCTAGAGAAGTATTGTGGCTTAGCTGCTTTTTAATTAAGTGAGTAACGAAATTTATGTGGTTTAACTGCTCAGCAATGTTCTGTATCTCTAAAACTATAAATCATAGAAAAATGATTCTTACACCGAAAGATAGAGCATCGAAAGTTGTATAAGACTACATTACAAAGTGAAAAACGACCAACTGTGGCTTAACGGCCTTTTAGTTAGTGGACGGCAGAACTGTGAAAGTTTGTGAGGATGGATGTTTCTTACTCTTTGACGCTAAAACTACTGAACGGATTTTGATGAAACTTTACAGTATTATTATTTATACATCAGAATAATATATAGGCTATAATTTATCGATTTTGAGTTAATTAGCCAAATTACAACACTAATTAAAAGTAACTTTTCCACGAGGACGAAGTCGCGAGCAGAAGCTAATGAAGACATAAGTTTTACATTTATCTCAAAATTTCCGTTAGGGATATATGAATATTCTGTATAACTGCTGTTGTATGTTTAGAGCTCAGACGTATGATAAGAGGCTAGCAATCAACACCCGTGGTCCGACCACAGGCCGCAAACCTCAAGCAGAACAGCTATCTGTATTCAGCGCGGGTTGTGTTTCAGACACGCGTCACGTTTACTGCTGTCATCTGTACTTTATCAAAAGGACATATCCGCCTTGTCGAGTATCTGAATAACCGAATCTTGTGACGGGAATGAGAATGATGTATAATCTAGCAGCACTGATGTAATGCCAATTTTCCTCGAAATTGTATACCTACGTATGCATTGCTATAGATTCTACGTGCAGTATTCAATGTTATCCTTGAGATATTTTACTATAGTCAATCGGAAATTTCCGGCATGTTCTAGTTCTACATGAAAAATGCTGTTCCTTTTGCGCAAATACGTCTAGATATCATAACTTGTGTTCGCACGACTACGTCAACGACTCTTGTGAGTCTGTAACAGTTTAAACAGTACCCAGAGTCACGTAGAAAACTTGTCGAGCGTAACATGGATATCTTTTATGATCGCATACCAAATCGAAAGACATGCTCCTTCAAGTGTAAATGCGGATCATTTCGTATTTCTTTCGGCCAAAGTATACATAGATATAATGTACATTGAACTGCGGCTTTTGCTTCAAACTTCACAAAGAGATGGAATATTAAAATTCGAGATGGATTTCTTTAAAGTCAACATAAATTTAAATCACTTTGATAGACAGAATTTATAATGCGAAATGTTGGACAAGAAATACTTGTCAACAAACACTATTTCGACGGCGTTATTCAGTCGACGTAGCACGTCATTGAATCTGTATGTATTGCTCTTGACCCAAATGTTATTACTCGTTTGTGGATTCACGTAAATAGCTCCAGTGGTGGTGTCTGTCAAACATACGTGACAAGCAAGATCCTTGTCAATGGCTCGTATTTACAGAGCATCAATTAATACGCAAGTTGTAATAGTTTCGTTCGCAAAACGTGATCTATAAATAGTGTTCCGCGTACGATGCACACATGCACGTTTGATACGACGTATTTGGGGAAAATAAACTATTGGCTGTGTGTTATCGCAATCTCAACAGCTGTGTTGACCGGCGGCGGGTAGCCGGCGCAATAGATATTAGATACACAACTCAAACATGCAATTTGTTGACAATGTCCGCTTTGCACAGCAGCCGCTGGCCGTCGATACACCTCCGCGCGGTAAAGGGGCAAGCGTGTTTATCTACATTTAATACCACGTTGTTGGAATATGGAACACTTATAAATCATACCGCAATGAAATATCGAAACGTATTTTCACTAATATATTAGTATCGATCAATTGAATTACGTTGGAATGACCTTACAATATGTGGGCGTAATTTACCTATAATACGGAAATATAATCCGTATTTTTAAAATCTAACTATGATTGCATGCTAAACCGTGCTAAAATTGTTGCAAACAATATTTTCATATGATGTTAGATGATAAAATGTATTTTAGTCTGGTCGTGTGTATGTCGTACTGAAACTGGTCCAATGAAGTTATTTTGATGTGTAAATGTTATTTCTGTTGGATGTAGATATTATTAAACTTGTATATTTAGAGCGGGGTGAGGTGTGTATGCGGGACATGTAGAATTCAGTTCTCTACAATTAATATTGCCAAGTTTGTAGTTCATTTACTGTGCTGTAGGAACACTTAAGTATTCGTAAATGACGGACAACTAAGAGCAGCCTGATACAATATTAGCGTTTGTATTTACGGAGTTATTAGCACTATTTCCTTCATTTTATGTTTCCATTTCCACTTTACATTAGAATATATCAGCGCTTTAATAATAATTAACATCCAACAGTATGTATTTATCCATTACCTTAAAATTCAACTGGCATTCAAAATACCATTATCTAAAATAATATTTTATTTAAATATTTAATTAATTATGAACTTATATATACTAATATTATAAAGCTGAAGAAGAGTTTGTTTGATTGAACGCATTTGAGCAAAAAGGGTGACACTGCGGAGGGCAGCTATGTTTTATAGTCATATTATAATATTATGTACAGAGGCCAGCACATCAAGCTACCACAATCTGTCAAAACAATGAGGTTCATATTCAATTGAGGAAAATTGACAGTTCAGTTTTGGATAGCTTGACCTGCTGGTGTCTGTACCTATACCCGCGTAATATATCTAAAAGCTATTGAAAAAAAATCTAAATTGCAAAAAACAATAATTCGTTCAATTATTTCAACTAAGTTCAACGATATTTGAGTAAAATTATGCAAATACGCAAATAATATTTAATAAAACAGCCAAAACTCGTTTCGTCGTCTATGACAGCTTCAAACTATTAGTGGACCCAGGGACTGCGAGCAAACTGACGCTGTTTACAAACTGATGCCACTGACCCGGGTAATTTCGTATTCAGGTGATGTACAGTCGCGTCAATAGTAACTCGTGTCCCTTCACGAATTTGGGGCGAAAAAGGGAAAAACTAGAACAAGGTAGCAAGTCTATTATTTTAAATATTTACTATCTTTTGCCCGTGACTGTCTGCATGGACTTTACATGGATAAAAAGGTTCTAGTAGTTTAGTTTTCTGAAATTTTCCAATTTCCTGCTTATTTTTTCTTTTCGTGAGAACTTTCTACAAAGTGTTATAAAACTTAAAAATTGATAAATGAAATCGATAAAGTAGTTCTCAAGTTATGCCGTGACCAAGAGAAACAGGGATTCATATTTATATTATAGATTTAAGACTTATTTACTAAAACAAAAAATACATCTTATTTAAACTAGGCAATCACTGTAGACGGCCATGGTTGCAGAGATACACATAGCCTTAACAGGAAATTAATAATAGTAATAATATTTAAACTAGACATTAATAATAGATCGTGAATTTGTCATTTAAAGATGTACACAGCGCCCATTTATGATGACACAATAGGTACCTACAATATAACATTAGATTTTAAGTTAAGTAAAATTAAAGTATAATATGGACTAGACTGCTTAATTTCTTGTGAAAACGTAGTAGGAAATCTGAAAACAGATTCGTTTCCAACACAGAAAGTAAGACAAAGAAACGCAACAATGACTACATTATCCGTGGTATTGGGCAAACATTTCGTAACATCATTAGCGATGGGGCGAAGTAATAACAAAGAAGAATTAACATATCATAATTGTGTTAGTCGTCCTTGGATTAACTTCTCATCTGCCTACGCCGCCGTCGTATCATAATTTAATTTGCCTTGTAACAGCACTGTACTTCTGGGAGCTCATGTTCAATTTAAATGAACGTCAACAAACTATGTTATTGTGTTAGCAAAACATTGTTAAGACTACTTTGTGGAACAACAATCAGAACGTGTTTAATGTGGAAAAGCTTCTAAGTGTCGCCAATTTTTTAACCTTTTGACAACCACGGACGTGTATAGACGTCAAATAAAAACTTGCTCACGACGCCAACGACAGCATGGCACGTCAAAAATACCACTTTTTTTAGTTCAAAATACATACCTATACAAAAATTTGTTGTTTTTTTTACCTATTATTAGATACTAGAATTTGTTGCTTGGCGTAGAGAACACGGATTTTCGTTATTGGCGTGGCGGTCAAAAGTTTAATAATTTTGTAAATAAAGCCAATTACGTGACAGTTGTTAAAAGAACAAGTTTGCATTAATTTTTCCTCTCAAACAAAAATTCGTTTTCTTTTTTAAATTCTCTAGACACCTCTAATCCTTAGTTGTAATTCAGTTTTAGTTTCGTGTAAAAGTGTTACTTCTGACCTTAGATTCACATTTTATTTCAATTGCTTTATTTTTAAAAAATGGAGACGATAAATTGTATGATGTATTTTTGGTAAATTTGAAATTAAGATGAGAACCGAAATAACCTATTAGTTTATAATAGAAACATATTTTTTTTAATCCCAGAATCCTTGCACAGCTTTAAAATGCTACATGCACCTTGTGAATTAAAATGCACCGAATTTGAATAGAGATTATCACTTACATTATATAAATTTTTAAATGTGTATTGAAAAGATATTCGATTATCTAATGAATTTGAGCAACGTAATAACATTAATGTGTAAAGAGAGATGTCAATATCTCAATAGATTGACTAATGGCTATTCAATGCAGACGGAAAATCTCTGAAACGGAATAAAATGTTTGTGTAATGTATTTCCTTTTTGCGCGTAACTCATTACTTCTATTGACAGCCAGCTGCAGATTGAAATATAGGATATCTTGTTGGATAATACCCGCACTGACCCAATTGCCAGCTAATCCAACAAATAGGTAATTAATTTGTCGTTTCGCTCCACTGAAGTATATTTCATACAAATGATTGACGAATTAAGATGAGCTCAGGGTTGGCTCACTCTTCATTACTTCACGGCGTACGTACATAGTATTGATGATTAATGACTGTATTTACAAAGATTTCGGAAAAAGACGCGTGAAATTTCCTACTTACTCACTAAGTTTATGTAGATATTATCAGCATTCTAAAATTCGAAAAAGCTGTTAGTCACTTTAAGGCTTAATTCAGCGCGCCGACTTGCTGTCGTCAGCTAATGAAAAAAAATGAGTTTGTTGTCGCTGCCTGCCTGACGGTCGCTTTATTAACTTACGTAAATTGCGCAATCATTCGTTTAAAATGTTACAGCATTTTTAATTATTTTGTAGGAAGTATTTGGAAAAGATTGCAAGCATCCACAGGCTTCATGGTTTAAAATTACATCGTCACACAAAGCAATATCGTCCGATAAATACGGTACGATTTGTCACCGATAAAACCCATTGC